>CM057009.1:143190847-144525847 GCA_029891345.1 Dryococelus australis | reverse complement strand
TTTTTAATCGTCTGCTAGTTTATATTCTATTTAGTTACTTTAGTACATTTTGCCCTCCTACAGATACTTTTATATTGTCTTCCGAGTTTGGTTTTTTAGATAACCATTCAAATAATTTTTTTAAATAATTTTCCTAGCGAGCTTATTTTTTATAGTCTCTATCCAACTTTCACCATCACATCAGCGTTCTTCAAAAGTTTGTCTTAATAATTAATTCTTACACATTTTGGATAATATTTTCCTTTTTAAAAAAGAAAACACAATGATGATTCAATGTACACCTAATCTAACAAGTTACTTCACAAACTTAGACTCACCTATTTTATAGCCTATCACAATGACACTCATACTCAACAACGTAAATGAAGAACTGTACACACGGTGCTAATTTAAACAGAGCATTATTATACAAGGTATTTTACAGACCTTGAGTATGACCAATATTAAACTCAGGGCCTTATAATAACAGATAGAGACACTCTTCTGTATATCTTGTTGGTAAATTTGAATCCCTTGTTGAGTAATTTAGTTCACAGAAATGCTGCCAGCGTCATTAATATTTCAGTCAAGTTTTAGCGTCGGCGTATTCGTGATTTATGCAACTTGGCCGAAATCTGGTGGCAACATTTTGTACTAGTGAAGATGGTATAAAACGTTAATTCGGCCAAAACGAAGTATTGCTAGAGAGATTTTCATTTAGAAGGTTTACTGTTTTTATTCGTAGTTCGAAGATTGTGATGAAATTCATATTATATCACAAAATATGATGTCACCAAACCGGTCTTATGTACTAATGGCACCAGCGGTAATTTTACGAACTGAACAAAGGGATAACATTTACAGACAAGTACCCATACCTGTATTAGGCCGCCGTGATTACACTCAGTAAAAGCAAAATTGTACACAATTTATAGACGCAGCACAGAATGACAAACATTACACTGCTGTCATATTAAATGCCTTATTTATTGCCTAATTTCGTTTAATCGAACAAACTAGAATTAATCGTATTCCAGATGGAAGCCTCGTAACATTGAAACCTTATGTGTATCATATTCCGCCTTCCCTTGTATCATATAGGGGAGATTGCCCCAGTACCGGACGCTTTAGCTTTTTTTTTGTAAATTACATTATTATTTGGAATCAGATATGAAAAATATATGCTGGACATGCAGTTAAATATACGCATAAAATGATCATATAAATGAATTTCACAGTATTTTATTGTACGATGTATTTTTTTTAATATTTTTAAAATATGCCACATTTTTTGTTTTCAAAAAGGGGTTCCCAGTACCGGACAGAATTTTAAAATATGCACATACAATTATGAACAATACTAATAATCCTAAAATTATCTAAAGACCTTAATATACAATCTAGTATAAGTACCTGAAAAAAAGAAGCATTTTTAAATCTATTTGCAATGCTCACGCCTGAAAAACACGATATTGTCGTTGTCTGAACATCCTCCATGTACCCAGCCACCGCAGTCTAAACACTGCGCCCACTTTTCCTGGAATGTTTCACCGCATATTACGCACTCAGTACGATTGGTTTAATCTTCTTGATCTTCTCGTTGTTTCACGCCTGTCTCTTTTTTTTCATTGTCCCCAAAATTCAACATTCTTCGTGTTCCTTGAACGTTGGAGGTTTTGGGAGCATTCTTTGCCTTCCTGTTGCTTATATTTCTTATATACTTTTTTCTTTAGTGGTTAGTTTTATTCTCTCCTCATTCATGGCTTTCCTTTGTTCTGCTTTCTCTATTTCCCGCCTTTAAGCTTCCTCTTTTCCTTCCAGGGCTGTCTTGTATGGCGTTGATGTCAGCACTTCGCTAGTTTCTGCTCTTCTTATTCTAGTTTCTGTTTTTTTTTCTCTATTTATTCTGGTACTGGCAATATTTTCTCAATAACGGCTCGGAAGTCTCTCGATGTTGATTGAGTTTCACAATTATTAGCCTCTACGATCGAACTCTTTTCCCGAATGTGCTGGCTCATCCTACTTGGAATTAAATCAATATCTTTGAATATGTGCCTGTTGAATGGGTGTATTCCAGTACACTCAAAAGCTGACTTGGCCAGATCCATCCTGCAAATTGAGGTAAATGATGTTTTAACCAAGCCGCAGATGTCTCTTTCGTGGATTTTTATTCCCAGCTGTCCATATTAGTGCATCCAGTCCCCACAAGCCGCGTTGAATGCAGTCTTAAACGGCCTCATTATGGCACGATCTAAAGGCTGAAGATTGTGGGTCGTGTGGGGAGGCAAGCTTAACATGTGAACATTGTTCGCCTTTGCAAACAAAATGACTTGCAAGTCCTTGTGCGTACTTTGCCCATCGAGAATCAGAAGCAATGGACTTTCCTTTGTGGGTTTAACACTGTCAACAAATTTTTCGATCCACTTCAAAAATCCTACTGCAGAAATCCATCCACTTTCCTGAGCATCAAAACCACTTTCATCTGGAGCATCCTTTTTCAGGGTTTGATACATTCGTTTCCTCGGAAACAAAGGAAAGGTGAAGGAATAAACCGATCTCCTGCAGTGTTTATGCACAGCATTATTGTGATTTTCCTTCCCCTCTCCCTTTAAGGGAGCCTACTGACTTGCTTTTTGCCTTTTATTGACAAAACTTTCAAAGAATTTTCGTGAACAACAGAAACTCCCGTTTTGTCACAATTGAAAATCCTGTTGGGGGGGGGGGGGGTACAAGTATGGTTTCAACAGTTCCTCATATTTAGAGAAAAACAAGTGAATTTAAGTTGTTCTTAAGCCTGTAGCACCCCGAAGACTTATGGATTCGGTGGTGCGGAAAGAAAATTGTGGATACCGTTTAATAAATTCCCTGTAGGATTTGTTTCCAGTTTTTCTCTTATTTTTGTTGAACTGGTGGGGAATTTTCATGTGTTCAGCCAGCTGGTAAACAAGTGACAAAAATTCAGATTTAGTGACTGATAACAGGCAATTGTCTAGGTCCTTCAAATGATTCACTAGCTCACTCTCAATCACTTCTGTAAATGTTTTCGTAAATCTACTCGTAGTAAGTAACATAGTAACAGGTTTCGCCTCTTTCAAGATTGTAAGTCGATCCCCCAAGGTTCTTTTGGGCACTAAAAATTGTCCTGCAGCCTCTCGAATGGTTAATTGTCCTGCTAACACACTATCAACAGCCATTTTCATTTTTCCTTCCTCCCACTTTCCTTTTTGTTTCGTCGCCATTCTTCTAAAAAAAGCCCTGGAAAAATAACGCATGTATTATCATTAACCCGCAAAAGTAATTAAATGTATTTCCTTGTCCGGTTCTGGGAACTGTCCCCGCGTCCGGTACTGGGCACACGACACGATCTACAGAAAATGGTTGCTGTAAACAATCATGATACACAACACCAATAATACTGCATAGATATGAGCCTTACCTAATTGTAAACCTATCCACTGCATAATACTTTTTCTTAACTCACCTTAACAGGTGGCGAAGTAGCCGTAAAATTAGCACTGGTTTGTTGCTCAACGCCGTCAGAACACTCACTATTCACGCAACAGCACACGAACCCGCCGAACAACCATCACCAAAACTTGAACACATACTGAAATTAAGCGAGTCCACAGATCGACAAGTGTACGCCCCTGCTATCTAGTGGGCGTACTAATAACTAGCTACTGTCCGGTACTGGGCACTATCCGATACTAGTACAATATCCCTTACGCCTTCTTTTCTGCATGCAATTTAACCACTTTGCTGTGAATGAAATAACTCTATATCAATTTAAACATTATTAATTCCTTAGAAATCAGTGCTGAAACATACGCCATTAAACTTTCCTTGCCATCGTTTTTACGAAATTTTGGTATCTTTGAAAATGTAAATGTTACAAAACTATTTTGAAGAATATTAGTGATCATGATAACCATACATAGTTCTTAATTAACCTATCATGTTTCCACATTCAATAATTTTTGTATTTTTAATATTAATTGAACTTTTTTACTTGTGTCACATTCACACAATATACTATGCGGTATCGTATCACGTTCTCCCACCTTGGCTTTACCGACCAGTATCTCTTGTTTATGGCCAACCTAGGTTGGAAACTTGTACAGTTTTACGTGGTTGGGGCTCTCTGTTGAAGAAGACTAGTTTTCATCTTTTCTTTATTCGATTCCGGCTGCATTACTAGATGACTCACGTACCAGATTAAAACATGCAACTTTAGTGGCATTTAATTAGCAGCAACTATGTGGAATAGTGCTACTGAACTTACAGCAAGCCTTCATTTCGATTCATGTGCGTTACAAATCTTCTGTAAACAATCATTCCACACAATATGCTTCGTTTATTCGATTCTATTGTAGTGCATTGAGATTTTTGGTTAGGCATATAACAATGCCATCGTTGTATTAGCGTAAGTTTTCTTTAGGAATCTAAGCTGAGTATTTTATTTGACGTGAACACGTCTTTAAAATCAACCTCCACAAAGGGTATCAGGACGTACAAGGAATGGTTCGCAGGGTGATATAATCCCACTCAGTAAATTTATGATCAACTCCTTAATGTACACATTAATGTCTGATTTCAGGCGTTGCAAAAGACGAAATTTATGGCGTGAACAGTACGTACAAAATTGTTATAATAACTAGCACTATGGAACGTATATAAAGTGTTTCAGTAGATACACGGCGCAAGAACCAACCAATTAAATTGCAGTTGCTGTGTCAGCAACAACCAATTGTATTGCCCAGGGAAAGGCGCTGCCTCTGTTGGTGCTAGCTTCTGACGTTACACAGCGACGACCGTTATTTCACTTACTCTGCAACATGTCACACGTGAACGAGTATACTCGCGATACTGTGTCACGTGCTACAAGTGCGCCATCACCGCTACGCGCAGGACTCTGAACTGTCGGCAGTACTCTCGTAGTGCTGCGTGTATCTAGGGCACTTTCAGAGGTGACAATATCGTTTTATTGGTGGAAAGTGAGTAGGAAGGTTCAGTGCATGCCCCTCGATTACTTCTGTGAGTCTAGGAACACCCGAATTTCGCGAAAAGATTTCACGACCAGTTGTATTTCATAACACTTTAGCTCATATCCACTTTTGTGACAGGGTGATCTAGATGTTCCCGTCTACCCACGAATCAGAGGCGTATAGTACCGGAGTAACTTAATTCTGATTGGCCTGTCAACTAAGAAAATGTCTACCCACAGAAACACGCCACCAATAAGCGAAAGGAAACTGTTGGTACGGTCGTATGGTATTGAAAGCTAGCATGTGCCAAGATCTTATCGCGAAATTTGGGTGTCCCTATACATAACACGTATATCTTGAGATACAGCGCTTTGAAAAACAATTTTTTTAGTTATGTTGGAACGCTGTGAAATCGTGTTTTATAATTTGCGTGACAGCTTGGAAGTAGCTGACAGGTATAGTATAAAGTGTGCGTTCTTTTCGTAGACTAGCACATTGGACGCACGTTTAGTAGTTTCGTAAAAACGAAACGGGATATCAAACACACTGCAACGCAGTTCGAGCACTAGACAGGCTGGCAGGACCCTTAATTATGGTACAAACATACAAATAAAACCAGTTGAACAGGAAACTAAAAATTTAAAGTCGTATAACTTGTAATATATATTTTCCTACATTTTTCGGCATTTAAAACATATATATATATATTTCAAAACCCCGGTTTGCCTAGGTGGGAAGCGAGCAGTTTGACCTCTACTGATATAATAGGTATATTATAAGACTCTCGGGTTAAATAATTACTCATGATTCAGGCCAAGAGATTATCAAGGGATATCGGGACCTACCTCCTTCCCCTTAAAATAGAAAATAAAATTATAAAATTATTTTATTTTTATTTTCCCCCAATATATGAAACATGAAGGATGTTTATTTTGTGGTCGCATTTCTGTATAATAGCCCATTTATTGTAAACCATATTTTGCACTAAACATTATTATACTGATATCTTTACTTTTTTTACATGCAGTACCTATGAGAAATTTGCAAGTCCCCTTTAACACGAATGAGGTTTATAGCATTTCGTAGTTCCGTTCTTGTATATTAGGCCATTCGTTGTAAAAAAATTTTGAAGTAATAATTTTTAATATTATAACCTTCATGTTTTTTACAAAAACAGAAATTTGTAAAGTCAGTCTCCCCCCTCCGGCACACGAAGTAATTCCTGGCTAAACCACGGATTCAGATCAAGAAAGACTTTTATTATTATTATTATTATTATTATTATTGAGATACCATAGACGTTCCAACACCCTAAAATGGTAAAACGAGACAATGTTACAAAAAATTACTCAGTTTCAATTTATATTGAATGTTCATAGTTTGATTACTAGACACGGAGAAGCGGTATTGTTTAAGTTGTGTGTAATCGTCAAAATGTTTTATTCTTGCGAATAAACTATTATTGTATATTTCAAAGTGATTACATTATAAAAAATAAGTTACTGGTATATCTAATAAGTAGAGCCACGAGTATTTCGCGAATCCATTCGGAGGCGAGGTAGATTTCAACATTTGTTCATTTCCCCTACTGTTGAGATTGGACGACAGTTCATTAGACACGCCCCGTTTAACTGTGAGCCAGTAATAATCAGGGAGAAGTAGTTTGAGTGAGTGTTTAACAGCCCTGTACAGACCTCACGTTTTTGCAGCAACCAATAAGCAAACGACAATGTCTCGAGTGTATAGAAACTATCCAGTCTAGCTTGCTACCAACTCAATCCACGAAATACTCGGGGCTCTACTAATAAGTAGCGACCTGTAAAATTCGCGTTATTTTTTGAGGACATGTTAAACTTAAAACACCTTTCCTTTGCAATACGTGTATCATTTGACCATGCTTTGTTTGACACGCCCTGGGTAACTCTGCGCCAATAAATGAACACTTCACAATTGTGTGACCCAGTGACGTGCAGTTCACTCAGAAAGGGCGTGACTTAACATTTATGCAGCAATCAATGGATAGAGACCTGGAAAATTCGCGAGTTCAATGACCTGTAGGACAGACTATACAGCCTTATGTACAAATATGCCGATATTAACTGCACATTGGTTATCTACTGTCGCAGTGGAAGACGACGATATGGCCAGCGTTCTCCCGGAGGTCTCAAACACCGTGCTATTGATTGGTTAAAGTTATATAAACAGACGTGTTTTTAATTCAAGCTTGTCTCGAAATTAAACCACGAATTCTTCAGGTGTCTGCCAATGGGGAAATGACACAAGCTCGAGTAAATATAGTACTATGAAGTTTAGCTTTATGTCAAAAAATAACGCGAATTTTGCAGGTCCCTGCTATTGAGCCTACTTTCCTTAACACAGATGTAATTCGTATTAAAATCATTTCTTAAAAATTGAGTTGGTAGGTAGGACTTGTCGTCTCATTGAAAGCAATACCATTAGAGTTGAAACCAGAAACGTATGCAAGATTAGTGAGACAATTATAAATCTTCGCTAGTTTGACGTATGAATTTATCCTTATCATATCAGCGTCCACCATTAAAAAAAGCACAGTCTCAAGTCACCTCTACAGTGGACTTGGCGAAGACAAGCTTATTTGCCGTCTTAGGCAATGTCTCGAGGGCTATGAAACGTTGTTTGAAATCGCGACCTCAAACAGTGACTGTGGAACAGAAATATAAAGTCTTAAGGCGCAAAAAAAAAAAGATAGTTTTAATGAAGACCGCCTTGCTTGCCTGAACTTGAGACAAGCTTAAGAGATGGCCATGAAATGTAAATACGGACTTGAGACACCAAATAAGATTGTCTTGCCGAAGCTAGAGGTCAAGATATGTTTACGAATACCGCCCTACCGCTTGCTTCCCACTTCCACTTCTCCTTCTTTTATTTATTTTTTTTAATTTCTCGGTTGCAACATGCTCCGTTCATTCGCATCTCCCGCCTACCAGATCATGTAGCTTCCAACCCCCCCCCCCCCCCCCCTTGTCACGGCGTCAATCGGCGGCATCAGAAATGAATAATCGCCCCTGATTGTGCATTCAGCTGATTGTTTTCTCGGAGCTGGTGAACGCCCAGACGAGCCGTGCAGCGCCCATATAGCGCCAAGAAGCCGAGGTCGCTGCTTCAAACCCCGCCCACAGCTGCCATCCACACAGTAAAACATTTCTGTACTTGTTACAAGCAATTAATTGTAAACTGGATTCCAGAGACTTTCTTGTGACTTTGCAGCTATAATATTGTGCATTTACAACACGTTATTTTAGAAAACATACACAACTCTTTATGTAGCTCAATGTTTATAATAAACTCGAAGTCTACATCACTTGATAGTTAGAACTCCATATTAGTTTCACACGTTCTCCGCTAAGATTTTGAGCAATTTAGTCTATATTATTTGTAGTGTTACAAAGAAATATTTGGCAACCAGTTTCCAGACAATTCCTTGTACAAATACCGAAAAATTTTACAGTGCATCCTTCAACCCATAGACGTAACCTAGTGTATCTCATTGAAAGAAAGACTTCAGTATTGTAAGTGCAGACACATCACTTTGACAGAGAGTATTTAGAAATACAGAGGTGTATAGGCTGTTCACGTTAAAATGAGCACTTTTGAAAGCCCTGCTTAAGATCTACTTGTATGCATGTTGTGTATTCTTCAACCTTATGTGATATTAACATTGCCATGGGCCTCATCACTTTATTCATGTTTAGGTCAAGCGAAACTGTAAAATAACTAGAAAAGTAAATATTTAACAAATCTGCTCATTCGTACACTTCGGTGCATTAAATTACACAGAAAGCGAAAGAAATAATTACAGTTATCAGAAATGGTAGCTAACACTTTTTATTCGACGTTAAGATACGGAACTACTTCCCATCCATCGTTGTCAACTTTACTGGGAGAATATCACTCAGTGGGCCGGTTAAAACATATGCAGGTATGGGCAGTGACTTTTTTCTAAGGTTGATATCAAAATTGCTCACTTAATCGTGAACAGCCTTTACTAATAATAACGATGGAAAACATGTGTACAGTACCATGAATACGAGGAAATAGTCAACTTTTTCAGGCGATAAACCATCATGCCTAGTAAGTAGGGCCACCTTTTTTTCTCGAAAACATTTATGCTCAAGATAGACTTCAACTTCTTGCGCGCATGCTTGCAAATTTTCTTTGATTATTGGCCACGTGTCTGCTTGAAAGACATTTTCTACTCGATTGGGCCAATCAGAATAAAGTTCCCCTGACACTGAGCGTTTGTGTTTGGCTGGCAGACACTTCAGAAGTTTGTAAGTCAAAATCATCCAACCACGATATTGGTTCTAAACTAATTTGTTCAGGAGTACAACTATTCGTGGAATCTTGTCTCAATAAACAGGTAGCCCTATTATTGAGACCTGATTTTTACGAAAAATATTCCACGTGCGGCAGATTTCAATAATTTACTTGCAAACCTCTAGTTATCCTTTGGTATCTGGCCACATGTCTTCGTCAGGTCTGGGCCCATTACCGCTTAGCAGTTCGGTGGTCATTCCTTTCGAACATTTGCTCTTTACAAACGACTAAGCTATGTGTATAGACATATTTTCCGCACACTTTTTCATGCAAACACTGGCTTGCTTCGTGGAAAGTTTTGTGATAAAAGCAACACTTTTCGCGAAAAGAACTCCTGTTTACTTGTATTAAAAATACTTTATATCATATTTCCTTTCACGATTGTATGGTTTTAAATGCTACGTGTCTTAATGCCATTTAATGACCGTTTTCAAATTCCAGGGTTAGATCATATCTGTAAAACCTCGGCTCAAATTGGCGACTTTCTATTTTAGGACATACATAAAAAAGTAGGTCTTAAAAAATGGAACGAGCGATGCTGAATTATATTGCCTGAATCTCTTACTATGAGCAATAATTTGAATATGTTTTGCAGGGTACACTCTAAATCCGAATCAGTGAAAAACCACTGATTCGCAGTGAAATGCATCTACTGGAATCAGTGAAATTTGCTTCACTTGGAATCAATGAGTGAGTTGCATCTACTCGAATCAGTGAAAATGGCTTCACTTAGAATCAGTGAGTGAAATGTATCTACTACTCGAATCAGTGAAAATGGCTTCACTTAGAATCAGTGGAAAACCACAGATTGTTTCACTGGAAAAATTCCACTGATTGAATTAGTGACGTGAAACAATTTCACTAATTGAATAAGTGCTGGCCAAATGCAGCGGTGAATTAAATATTATTTTTATTAAATCTAGCCAAATAATTAATAGAAATAAACATATTTACAATACTTTACTATTTATATTCCGCAATTTACCGTATTTAAAAAAATTAAAGACATTTCCGCAGATGGTCGTAGTTGAACTGTTATATACCCAACTCACTTCAAGACCATTACCTTACCATTTATACTAAGCTACCGAGTCAAGTTGATACATAAGAGGAAAATATATGTCTTATATATCGTGATCGAAAGAATGTAATTTTAAATTGTTTGTCCTTATTTACTTTTTTGATTTGATCGCTACCGTTTGGATTGTTAAAACGAATAGTACATATGAGTGGACTCCCTTCGCCACATTTTAGGCAGTTAAAACCTTCAAACAGCGTTCTGTGATTATTACACGACATCAACGAAATGAAAGACGCAAAAATGGAATGATAGACTGAATTTTCATGTTACCACATAAAATGGTGTTCTAAAATAAGAAACACATTTCATAAAGCATTTTGTATTGGTTTTATTTGTTTATGCGTTGATATTTCACTTGATACACGTTGTTTAACATCCATTTTTACACGTTGTTTGATGGCCATTTTTACACACTGTTTAACTGACCCATCAGTCGAAAACCGAATCACTTAAAAACAGTGAAAAAAAAATACTGATGAATCAGTGGAAAATGTCTCTGAATTAATAAGTGAAGGAAAACTGGCATTTATTTACTGATTCGTCAGTTAAATTTACTGAAGTGACTCTTGAATCAGTCAGATACCGTTAACTAATTGAAACAGTGAAATTCTCATTGATTCAGATTTAGAATGTATGTAAAGGTAGTGTAATGCCGTCTGAATGATATGATTGCAATGCTTTTGGCTGATATGGATGGTTGTAGGTTATCAGTATTATTGATAGAAATAGTCTCGAGAAATGGTCGTGTTTTTTCTGTATGATCTGTCTATGCGTCTAGTATGGCATGGTGGCATGTTTCATAAGTATGCCTATTTGGTTTTGAATATTTCGTAGGAACGTATAATTGGTATGTTCTGACAGTATGACCTGTCAGTACTGTTGGTCGGAATGATTGGTTGTAATATTTTAGCTCGATATCTGGTAGGACTTGTCTGTATGGTTGGCTGTTTTGCTGGTATTGTCTGATTAGTATGCTCTTTGTAAATGGATATAATTATCTGTTCAAATGGGTTGTGTGGTGTGATAACGTCTGCGAGTATTGATGGCAGGAATGTTTTGGCTGGAATATTTGATATGCTGTTCTGATGGCATGACCTAGTGATATGTCATTTCAGTATGGTTGGTTCGTCGGTGAGGCTATTCTGAATGGAGTAATGGTATGATCTGCCTATGTGACAAGTATGACATAGTGTTATTGTTGTCATGTATTTAGTTCGAATATTTTTGTAAGAATGGTTGGTTGGAATGTTTCGACAATATGACATATGGCTATTGTTGGTCTGGTGGTATGGCTGGTATGTCTTGTTGATATGACTATTGATATGATATTTTTATATGGTTGGTTATATTCTAAAGACATTGACTTTGGGTTACGGAATATTTTGCAGGGGATAGCTGCTTCGTTTTTTTTTTTTTTTTACAGAAGTGTTATTATGGCAGTGGATATTGTGGGATGGTTGAAATAACTGGCCATATGTTTGGATAATATTGTATTAATTATGATTGGTTGTTGTTAATCCTGCTCAGCATATTTAATTAACATTATATAGATATGCGCGATGGTCCAGATTGCAGTGAATTAAACTTTGACTTAAGCTACAGAAACATTATAAATTTAATTGGCAATCGTTTCCGCATCTTGAAGAAGTGTTACAGTACTGAAATTGTGTATACATGTGAGAAAACAGACAACCTTGTGAATGTCAGTTTACTTGAAATGATATTTTAAGAGGTGTTCTAAAAGTTGTAGCATTTTTTTTGCAACCATAATCAAAACCGCAACTGCAGAAAGCACAATTGTCACTGTACACACCGAAATTAGCACTGCATGCACTGCAACTAGCACTGCATGCATTGCAATTAGCACTGTGTACACCATAATTAGCACCGCATGCACCGTAATTAACACAACACCTACTACATATCGCATGCACCACCATTAGCACTGCATGCACTGCAATTAGCACCGCATGCACTGCAATAAACACCACACACTTCACAATTAGCACCACATGCACCGTAATTAGCACAACACTCACTACATATAGTATCACATGCACCATTAGCACTGCATGCGCTGCCATTTGCATTGCATGCACTGATTTGATTGAAACATTGTTTTTAAATATTGTAGAATTTATTTAAAGACTGGACGATTGTTTGTATGGTTGGTTACTTTTGCTGGTATTGTCTGATGGCAATATCTGTGCAAATTGATCGTGGTTGTAGCTATAGGTATTAATGATTGGAATGTATGGCATGGATATAAGTTTAGTTAGTCTGACAATATGAATTATGCTCTATGGACCCACTGCACTATTACCATAGGTAGTTTGTTTGTTGAAATGTTAGATATGTATTACATATACATGTTTAATTGGCTTGACATAATGCTTGTTTTTGTGATGTACTAAATGGTTTAACGAAATGTTTGGCTTGTATGCTTGACTAGTATGACAAGATGACATTTGTTAGCGTTGTCTCTAGACATATCTAAATAATTGGTTGTATCTTGGAATGGTTTACATGGTAGTACTGAGTAATGACTTTGCTTGTTGCTATGCCTTGTCTATATGGTTGGATTGCATTTTTTGTGGTTTGAGTCTCATACGGTTGAAATCGTTGGTGTTGTGTGATTGTATTTTCTATCGATTTCGCCTACCTTTATGGTTAGGGTTGCTTTTATGGCTAATATATATTGATGGCATGACCTTATTGTATGCATTGGTTGTACAGTTGCCTTTTGCTTGTAAAGCAGTTACGATTTGTTGGTGTGTTCTATCAGTATTAAATTATAGTATGGTTGGTTCAATGGTTGAGTTATTCAGAATGTTTTATTTCAGTTCTTCCTGGATTTGTGGTTAATATAAACTGTTAATGCAATCGTAGGTATAGCTGTTATGTTTTTATTATATGGCCTGATCAGATATTTAGGTTGATTTGGCGGTATGACAAGAGTGTAGCTTCGATGGTGTAGCCAGAATGGTTTGACTGTATGATTAGTTTGAATGAGCAGAATGGTCTGATAGTATGTTTAGTTATTCGCGAGAGGTGAGAGAATCCTTGGCTGGAATGTTTGGTTTGTATTATTGGATTGTATGATAAGTTGAAATGGTATATGAGAACTAAGTCTGTATGGGTGTCGTAGTTGGTTAAATTGAATGTACAGAAGTTGTGATAGCTTGATTGAAATTCATGATTGGAATATTTTAGTTGGTTGAACTGATGGCATTACTTGTTATAAATAAAGCTGGTGATGTTAGATTTCATGACAGCCTTTATGGTACTGGGACTGTAGTAGAGGTAAAAGGGGAGTTCTGGCTCGCCACAATTTTTAGGTGTATTTCTTCTAAAATTACAACAAAAAGCGCAGTGCAGCAAATATCGTTTTTTCATCTAAAAGTACAGGAAAAAATTAAAAATTCAAAATCTGAAATTCGATTAAAAAACTATGAAAATAAAGCAAATTAAAGCCAAAATCAAGCTATTTGAGGGCTAAATTTAAGTTCTAAAAGTTTTTAAAAAGGAGATCCAAAAAAAAAAGCAAATTTTAAGCAAGAAAACAATAAACTTTTAGCAGTTTTTCAAAAATGAGCGTGCAGGATTTGACACAGGGTAAAACATGTGAAATTATGCAAAAAACATGTAAATTTATCGTTTTCATAAAGTGCTAATTTTACGAGCCAGCAATCTAAATCAAGTAAATTTGCGACAAAATCAAGCAAAATGAAATGAAATATTAAAAATATAATTGATGGAATTTAAATATTAAATTCAACTTCATGCACAGACTTTCCATTTTTCAGTTCTTTTAAGCCTCTATATGCTTTTAAAAACTTCCTTCTCATTTAATAGTTACAAAGCATTTTTTATCAAGTATCTTCAAATAGCGCTCTGGTAAAGTAATTTTATACTTACCATCTAGAATACAAACTATTTCTTTTTACCAAACTTATACTCATAAATTTCGAAATCTATAGCAGTAAACCATTATTTTTTTCTAGATCTTGTAGTTTATTAAATTCATACGATTTGTTCAACTTCTTGAGCAGAGATTCCATTTTTGTTTTGTGTAATTTATAGAGAAAAAACATATATAAAGAAATTTTTTTTTTCTTTACCTTAATACCACATATAAGCAAAATAAAAAATGTGGTGAAGTATTACACATAGAAAGTTTTGCACCACATAAACACACAACAGATAAACATTTAAACATCTGTAAAAAATGCTATAGTGAATATGCTTGTAGTCGGAATGAATTTAAAAAAAAGAGAGAGTTATGTGCGATTGTGGAAAATATGTTTATAATACATCTCTCAAAAAGCATAAAAATAGTAAATTACTCAATACAGCATTAGATAAATTATCTAAAGAGAATAAATCTATAACTTTATTTTCTCTTAATAAAAATATTAAGGACAAATATTCTATCACATGTAAAAAATGTTTTCGTGATTATATGAAGAATTATCGTCATAACAATAAGTTAAGAACGGTTTCCTAGTAACTAAAACACTTTTCGACTTACTCCATACATCTGTTTTTATATTTTATTAATAAATTTTTTCTCTTATAAATACAGCTATAAAATTGAGGCTTATATAACAGCTAAAGTAAACAATGTGGACGTGAGGGAGTTGAGAGATATTGCTAGATATTTAAAAATAACATGTATATGCAGACTAAGGAAAAACGATCTAATTAGAACTCTTATACATATGTTTTTGCAAAGGCTTATAGATAAGTGGAAAAAAAGAACACTAAGGAAAAGAAACTTTACCAAATTACCTTTAGGTGATGTCAATACCAATTAATTATACCCCAAAGATAGAAAAGAATTAGAATAAATATTTATATTCTATAATAATTTATTGGTTAACAGAAGAAAAAGAAGCACCAACAGAAATTACTTACTTAATAAAGCATTTAAATGTAGGATACCAACATATAACATTGAAAATACCTTTAATTTAGTACAGTCTCTTCATTTATTGACTTCAGTAAAAAAAATTAGGTACCTTAGAGGGCTGAAAACCAGTATTAAATGATATGCCTATTTTTGTAAGCAAGATAATAATCAAATAGAACGATTTACATTTCAATCACCCATTTATACAATAATGAATGAAGGAGATAATAAAAGAATTTATAAATTCATAATACAAGAAATAATTACACAATTATCTTAATATCAAAGAAGAGACTCAGGATGGGCATTAGATAGAATAATGGGAATACAATTAGTTATAAATAAGTATAATACATTAAAGTGCTCATCATATATATATATATATATATATATATATATATATATATATATATATATATATATATATATATATATATATATACCAGAGGATATTAAAAATAAGAAAGCATGCATAAATGTTAAAAATATTGATCGAAAATGCTTCCTTTGGGCTGTAAAATCTTCATTATTTCCAGCCGACAAAAATTCGGACAGAGTAACCAAATATAAAGATGTGGGGCTTAATATCGATAAGTAATAGATAAATTTGAGTACCCAATTAAAATTGATGATATACAAAAAATAGAAAATCAAATTGATGTATCTATAAATTTATACACTATTGAAGATGAAGGCGAGAAATCCACAGTATATCCACTTAATATTACAAAACTTAAAAAGGATAAGCACATAAATTTACTTAATTTCAAAGAAGGTGATAAGTCACATTATTGTCGGATTAAAGATTTATCGATGTTGTATTCAATGCAGAAAAATAATAAGCATGGTATATTTTATATATAATATATGCCTTCAATTCTTTACCTCTCAAGAGAAATTAAATAAACACATAGAAAACTGTTCTAAAAATGAAGCAGTAAACATCACTATACCTCCGAAAGGAGAGCAAATGATGTTTAAAAATTACAAATTCAATGGATGTTCCTTATGCAATATATGCCAATTTTGAGTCAATTCTAAGGAAAATATCAACAACTAAGCCTAATCGAAGGGAAACATAAATTCAAATTAATCCAAAAATACTATGTTTTAACAGAAGATGATATAGATAATGTACTTTATAAGGAGATGCCTAAATAAAGATATAATCTTACTAATAAACAAATAAATAACATTTATTTAAAGCTAAATGATGAGTCATATACTATGAAATATCAATTACACGAAGCATCTGGTTTTTTGCTATTATGTGTATCTGCTTATGGTGATTATAAGTTTCCAATTGTATATCTAGGCCCAGGTGCACATAAAAAGTTTATTTGTTGTATGAAAAGGGAAGTAGAAGAAATTGGAGAAATATATTCACAAACTGAACCACTGCATCCACTAACAAAAGAAGAAAAATATTATAGAGTAAATCAAAAAGATGTGATGTATGTGAATATACAGAGGGAAATAAAAAAAAGTACATTATCACAATCATATAAGTGGAAAATGCATTAACTACGTATGTAATAATTGTGATCTACAATTAAAATTACACAACTTTATACCAATTTATTTCAATAATTTAGCTAGGTATGAAGCTCATTTATTTATTAAAGAGCTAGGATATGATGAAAAATATAAAAATTTAATTAAAACTAATGAAGAAAAGTTTGCTACTTTTCGGAAAGTAACAGAAAATTTAAAAATGAAATGTATTGACACTTTTAAATTTATGGCAAGTAGTTTAGATAAATTATCATCTAATTTAAGTAAATATCACATGAAACACAAATAAAAACATTTTCCAAGAGAACAAGTACATTTAATACTTAATAAAGGAAATCGATATGATTATATGGACAGTTGGAAAATATTTGAAGAAACTGAACTTCCACCAAAGAGTGAATCTTACAACAAATTAAGAGAATCTGACATAACTGATGATGTTTATGAATATGCAAAGCTTGTATGGACTCAATTTAATCTGCGAAATCTTGGTGAATATCATGACTCATATTTAAAAAGTGATGTTATTATTAGCAGGTGTGTTTGAAAATTTTGGAAATACATGTATAAATGCATACGATTAAGATCCATCATGGTATCTTACTGCGCCAGGTTTATCTTGGGGAGCAATGTTTAAAATTACCAAACAACCACTGGATTTATTACATTATTATGGCATGATTCTAATTATAGAAAAAGGAATTAGAGGTGGAATTTCACAATGCTGTAAACAATATGTTAAAGCCAATAATAAATATTTAGAATTTTTAAATCATAATCAAGAAACAAATTATTTAGCATATCTCGATGCAAATAATCTTTATTGACAAGCAATGTCTCAATATTTACCAAATTGAGTTTTCGACTGGGTTTATAATACATTAAATTATTTATAATACTGGAGTGCATAAATATTAGATTTGGAGTATGATTCTGAGTATGGTCATATATTAGAAGTTGATTTAGAATATCCACAAGAACTACATAATTTACATATAGATGTACATTTTTCCAAAACAAATCAATCTAAATTACTAGAAATTTTACATAAAAAAGAAAAGTATGTAATTCACTATCGTAATTTAAAACAATGCTTAAAAAATGGATCAAAAATACTAAATACATAGAATATTGATGTTTGATCAGTCCAATTGGTTGAAGAAGTATATAGATATGAATACATAATGAGAACTAATGCCAAAAATGATGAGAAAAAATTTACAAACTCATGAATAATTCTGTGTTTGGCATAACTATGGAAATTATTAGAAACAGAGTAGATATAAAACTGATATCAGATGCAAAGAAATGGGAAAAATTAGTAGCAAATGTAAATTTCAAGAAAAGAACTACATTTGATGAGAATCTTGCAGATATACATATGAATAAAACAAATGAAAAATTTTATAAGTTAATTTATGTGGGCATGTCAATTTTAGACATATCGAAAGAGTTAATCTATAACATCCATTATAATCTTATGAAACCAAAATGTGGTGTTAACATTGAATTATGTTATCACAACATCAACAGCTGTATATAAATAATATAAAAACAGAAGATTTTTACAAAGATATGAAGACAATGTTAGATAAATTTGATACAAGTGTTTATCCAAACAACATACCCCTAATAAACAAGAATGTTTTAGGCAAAATCAAAAACGAATGTAATGGTAAAATAATGACTGAATTGGTTGGTTTTAAACCAACCAATTCAGACAGTCAAATTGTATGGTTACATGGTAGGGGAAAAGGGGAAAAAAATCGAAAGATGTGAAAAAAAGTGTAGTTGATAAGAGAATAACATTTGACGACTATAAGAATTGCTTATTTAATTAAAAAATACATTACAGAACAATGAATCTAATAAGAAGCGAAAAACATGAAATATACACAGTGGAAGTTAATATAATAGAATGAAGATCCAATGATGAAAAGAGAATTATACTACACAATAAAACAGGTACATTTCCATATGGATATCAAAATGTATAATTCTTCTGTTTTGACCTACTTTTGTTTCTAAAACAACATCGATATCAGTACCATCAAAATCAATTAGTTTGCCATTTCTGTCTCTAATTTCTAAAACTATATATTTAAAATGCTCATTGTGGGCTCATAAATTATATAATCTCCCAAGCCGAACATAGTTTTTCGTGGAAAAATTGTTATAATATTAGTCTCCAAATAGTTAGATTCAGCACATTTAACAAACATGCCATATGCTAAATTACAGTGGACATGTATTGTCTTACAGAATAAAATGGGGTAATTTAGTGCCTACAGAAATTTTCCCTTATTCAATAGTTAAATTTATTTCAAAATCAAGAAAATCAGAGAGTCGGGCATCAAGTTTAATACCAAATTTAGATTTAAGGATATTCTATTTTTCACATTGTCTGCTGTTTATTCAATGTTGTTTGTTGACAATGGATCAATTGAATTTATAGTATCTTTTAACAATTCGATATTGTATTGACCTCGAGGAATAGTTGTAAGTTAATTTTTATCAACATTAGGACTCATGTGTTCTGTGGTCGTTATAGTATTATTATCCATATTTCGAGTCAAAAATTTCCCATGAAAACTAACAAATTCGATTGATTTATCTAGATGTATTATATCATAATGAAGCAGCTTCTTCAGTACACAAGTAATATTTGTTAACTTGAATACTTTGTTATCCATTTATTGCAAAAACTATTGTTATAAAATAAAAAGCAGCAGCTAAAGCAGCCTATGCGGCACAAAGTTAATTTTGATTTATGAAGAAAAGTCTAGGAATAAAAGGAATGGTGAATTATTATTGCCTGATGATATTAGAGAGAAAATTGTAGTCCCGAGCAATTGCGGCAAACCCAATTTAATGACTAATTTTATTTATAAGTTAGGATGGTTAAATTTTAATGAATTGTATGTTTATTCAAAAAGTTTTGAATCAAGCCAAGTATATTATGATACAAAATAATTTTGACGGGACATCAAAAAAATTAAAAGATAAAGAAAATGGCATACTTTTTTATTATAATGAGGAAATGGTCCCTTAAATCAATGTGAAAACGAATATATAATTGTATTTGATGAGGTTATTTTAGACAATCAAGACATACTCAATGAGTACTATACTATGGCAAGGCATGAAAACATTGATGTATTTTATTTAGCACAAACATATTCGAAAATACCAAAGCAACTTGTGAGAGACAATGTGAATTTTCTATGTTTATTTAGACAATATGACACAAACTTGAGACACATTTTTAATGATTTTGTCGGTGCCTATATGTCTTATGAAAAATTTAAGATATGTGTGAAATTTGGAATGAACATTGTGGCTTTATTACAATAGATTTGAGTGGAAAAATAGACAATGGAAAATATCAAAATCAAATAAAATATTTTATGTTTTATGTTTTAACTCTCTCTCTCTCTCTCTCTCTCTCTCTCTCTCTCTCTCTATCTCTCTCTCTCTCTCTCTCTCTCTCTCTCTCTCTCTCTCTCTCTCTCTCTCTCTCTCTCTCTCTCTCTCTCTCTCGTGAATTGTATACAGGAACATATATATTTTTACTATTGAGTAGAGAACACTTCGTATTGAAGTGCAAGGAAACTAAAAATAATTATATAAAAACCGAAAATATGAAAAATGGGTGATTAGTTCAAAAAAGCATATGTTCGATATGTGACTCTAACAAATCAATATTTCTAAAAAAAAAAAAAAAATTGCCACTGTGAGTCAGGGAAATATAATCGATTGTATAAACTTGCATGAAAAAATTTCCCCAGAAGAAAAGTAATTTCGAATAGTATTGATGATTTATGTTAAATCGATCTTGTTGAAATGGATACTGGTAATTTGAATGGCATAGCAAATATAAATAATGGATAGAAATATATTATGAAAATTATTGATATTTTCTCAAAATATATATTTGCTATGCCAATTAAAGATCAAACAGCAAATAATGTAGCAATTGCTTTAGAATCTATATTAATGAAAGAAAACTGCATACTATTCAAAGCAATAATGGGTTAGAATTTTGTAATAAAATATTAAAATAACTTATGCAAAAATATAACATTAATCATTATTATACATTCAGTGAACTTAAATCCAGTGTTGTAGAGAGATATAATTGTACTATGAAGAATAAGATTTGGAAAAAAAATTGCTTTCAATGGCAATTACAAATGGGTAAATATATTATATGATATAGTGAAAGAATACAACACAAACACTATACCATTGGCATGAAACCAATCGAAGTCAATGAGAAAATGAAACAAGATTTGTAGTCATGATTACTAAACCTAAATACAAAGTTTGTGATATCGTCCACACGAGTAAGAGTAAACAAATTTTTGAAAAAAGTTACACAGCTAATTGGGCAACAGATTTATTTACCATTATTCAGGTTTTAAATAATGATGTACCTACTTACTTTCTGAAAGATAACAATGGAGATTAAATAAAAGACAGTTTTTATAAATAGGAAATTATAAAAACAAACTATCCAGATGACTATTTGATTGAAAAAGTTTTAAAAAACAAAAGGCAATAAAATTTATGTAAAATCGTTAGATTTTGATAATTCACACAACTCTTGGATTAATAAAATAGCTGTTTTGTAAGTTAAAATATTAATATGTATTTATCTTTTTCCAAAAATGCAACATAAAAATGCATTTTTAACAAATATAAAATTCTTTCAACATTCAATCAGCACTTCTTCATTGTTTGTTCATCATTCATAGTTTGTTTACAGAGTTAATTTTTCTTTTAAAAAATACAAAAGTGTTTACAGGCAACTTAATGCCAATGCCAGGGACCCTTATTTAATTTAGTTTACAAGCAAGTCAATGCCAATGCAAGTGATGCAACTTTTTTTATTTTCCCGGCCTAATTTAGCACCAACAAAACTCCATTGGACCACTAGCCAGGCTATTTTTTATTTTATTTTAGTGGTAAAGTGAGGGATTTTTAAGTTTCTTTTTATTTATTTTATTTCTTATGTGGTACCCCTTCCCCATATGATGATGGCACCTTACATCATATAGAGAACAATCCAGCTTATTATACATCTATCATACCACAAGTGTAGTAAGGAGAGCAATATCTGCTGGGAACTTATGGGCACCACTTAATTTGCATCAATACTCATAGATTGCTGTGTGAGCAAGAGTAATTGAAATAATTTTTTTGGCTCAAATTCGGAATGTCTTGGTGATATGCCACGGTCGCCAATGTAGATAACAGAATAGTTAATCTTTATATTTTATAAATATTCCTATTATTATAACCTGACCCTTAATATGATGAGATGTTTTATTTATTTTTAGATTTAAAAGTTAAATTATTGCCCATTTTGACATCAAAAGTTTTACTGTAATCTATTTTTGTAGCCCACTTAATAACAGTCACATCATAATCAGTAGGTATTTTATAAATAGTACAATCCATCAAAAAGTAAAGAAATGATGATTATTATCTAGGTGGAAAATATTATTCTTTTTATCCCACTTTATATTTAAATATAATTAATAAGACTTTTATTATTATTATTTTTATCTTTCATGTTAACAAGTATATCGCAGTAATTCAAAATTGATTGGTTTAGATTTTGTAATTTTGTAGCTGTTCTTTTCTCAAAAATCTTTTATTGACTGCATCTTTCCCATCTATGGGGTCAGCCATATTATTGATTCTACGATTTGTAAGAGTAAAATACTCTGTTGTATAAACCAAAACTTTCCTTATTTGATCTCATAAAGTAGAAACAATTACATTGTATTTTGATTATAGATATGATTTTAAATCAGAAACACTAATGTTGCATTTTGATTCGACTTTGTTTTTAATGTATAGTCAGAAACAATAGTTGAATACTTTGAATCGACATTCTTTTGTAATGCCTGTTTCTCATTATTTATTCGTTTTATATAATGAGCAATAGTGTTACTGGATTGTAAATTTATATCTTCTTTTAAAGCAAAATAAGAAACAATACTTTTATACTTTGAATCGGCGTCCTTTTTTAGTGCATAATCTGCTCTATGTATATCGAAATATCCTTATTGAGAGCGTCTTTATTAATCATAGATTCGTCTATATTAACAATTCTACATTTTATAAAATTAACAAAAGTTTTTGTATAATCAAATAGTTGAATAGCTCACTTTGTAAAGAAGAAACACTGGAATTACATTGTGAATATACATATGATTTTAAAGCATAACCACTAGTACAAAAACCATTATTTAAAAATTTAATTAATGGTTTCCCAAATATATCCATCATTTAATAATATAGAAATTATATAATTAAACTTAAATTCTCTAGAAAAATGTGTAATATAATTAAACATAGGTGTCCACAAATAACTGAATTAAAATTCTGAATTCGATCATCATTTTAATAAACATGGTATTTTTGAAATAATTAATTTAATTACTAGGAATATTATCTCCAAAAGAATTATAATAGTAAACATTGTTGTTTTCTTTCAAATAACCAACCCAATGAGTCCCTGGATTTGCTGAAATATCAAAATTTATCACAGTACATTCATTTTTGAGCATACTGTTTGGTAATTCGTCAATCATATAAACATTTCTGAAATGCTTATTATTTAATAAATTTACAAATTTTTCAATATCGATATTAGATAGTGGGTATAATTAAATTTTTTTTTGTCCTTCCTCTTTTTGCAACTAATCCTTTTCCACCCTTGTTTTCCATTGCTAAATTGTGTATCGGTTGTTATTCTAGTTCTTTTTTATTTTTCTAGTTTGTTCAACACACTTATAAATTTCAGTAGATCCACCGGCTAAGCCGCCGGCTTAACCACCAAGTGCACCTAAAGCAGCAAGTACAAGGGGAATAATTCTTCCATGATGTAAACCACTTCCAGATTTTTCTTCGGTCATCTTTTTGACTATTTACTATCTTACTATCTTGCAGACGAAAGCTGTGCGCTATCACTTGCATAGCTTTCGTCCCATTTCCGTTCGATAAAAATTGACTGGGGTGATATTAACGATTCCTGTACCTTTTTTTTTTTTGGTGCGTTATGTGTGTGTTTGTAGCCACATACTTCCTTTACCCATTTTACTGTAACTTCAAATAACCAAGCTTGATACAATTCCGAAAGTTATAAAACAATGTTTTGTCATCCGTTCGACAATTGTCGTGGACGTGCAACATGCAAAATTCACCAATATATCTAAACCAATAGCAACAGCTTAATAAAATTGACCAAGTAGCCAGTGCTGCGACACACATTTATAAGATTTTTTATTTACTGTTTATTAATAATTTATCATTTAATTTCATACATGGACACATGTTACATTTCATTAATACATAATGAAACATTTTAATTCCCCATCTAATTTTTTTTGTAAAAATTGTTGAGGCAACAGCAGCAGAAGCAATTTTTTTCACCAATTGGTGTATCTTTATCTAACATGATCTCTTTTGCTTTTTTTTTTTTTGTAAAATTTTTACAGCATTATGTCCAGACTCTAAATCTTTATGCTCTCTATAAGCAATATCGAGATATTTGCATGCTTCATCTAGTTTATTTACTCCTGTGTCACCCAATTCTAATCTTTGTTTTAATTTTGTAAATGGGCCACAATAATTATAGTCTGGCAAATGCATTTCAGGCAGATTTAAATTATTTAATGCCTAATTTATTATACCTTTACCATGATGTTCAGAACTCCAAAATCACTGCGGAAAAAACATTTAAAACTCTTGTTAGATATGGAATTCCTTTCGGATTGTTTATAACAAAATCAGAGAATTTTTTTGTCTAACATATTCATTACACTCATTTTTTCATTGTAATGAGTGTTATTTCCAGCATTTTCTTCCCATGAATAATAAATAATCTATTAACCAATTTTCTAACATAATCCATCCAATCATATCCTTTTGGCAAACTATTGCACTATTTTATGCCCTCGCCAGTTCTAGGAGAATTTGTAGAACTTATTCTTTTTTATGTGTTCGACTCTGATCTTAATTCACGTAAATATGGTCTTATATAATCATCAAAATTGGTTTAACTCTATGATCATACCTCCAACCTTCACTCGAAGCCGGATTTTTATAAGGATTATATTGTTGGAATGCAGCATTGGTTGTTTTAACAATTTCCATAGACATAAAAAATGTATTTACCCTCAAGACCTTCTTGTGAGTTTTCTGTTAACAAATTACAAAGTCCTGGTGTTAATTCATATTCTTTATCCTTAACAGATAGTGTATCATTATTTTTCTTTATCACCAATAAAAAAATTTTCCCCACTACAGGTAATCAAAATTTTTCATTAATAACAATTATTATTTTTGTGATTTCTGCATCTAGATTTATAGTAGAAACACCTGCTATAGGCAACAAATCTTTTAATGGAATAATACCCATTTGCTGTTCAAAATTAGGAGATTCTTATTCTGCAAATAATTCTCTTTTAAACAATGTTTCTTTTATTGTCGGCGGATGAACAAAAATTTTTACTGCATCAGGAACTAGTGCTGTTATTAAATTTTTGTTTTATTCACTTACTTTTTCTACTTTTTTACCAATATTTCGCAATTCGTCAATTAATGGTAGTTCTTTCTTCTATTTTTTATATTCAATGAGTAATTTCACTCGAGAAATTTCCTTTGATTCTGCCATTTATATATAATATTTTTACTTATAAAGGAGTTATAAAAGTATTGAGAGCTTCGAGATGCAAACTTTTCCCCCAACTGATCAAACTAAAGGGGATTTAAATGTTTACAGTAATAGAATCGAATTTGATATTCCAATAGGAGGTGGTTTTCCTTTGCCAAATGATGCTTATGTTTATGAACAATTTAAATTACGAAAGAGAGATCAGATTGGAGATGAGGCAAACTACGATGAAGCAGATAATGTTGATGTTTGTTCTAACATTTTTGCTTTACGTTTTTCTAGAGTAGAAGTTTCAAAACATGGAAATATTATTGAAGCTGTTGATAATTCTGGTATACCATCAACAATAATGAATGCTTTATTACTATCGCCAAGTGAACAAAATTATTTAAAATTTACTGGTGTTGATAATCTATATCGAGATAAATATGTTTCTGATAAAATAACAAAAAAGGTTAAAACTGTTTCTAGTGAAAAAGATAAAATTAATTAAATTATCTATCCTCTTAGATATTTGTTTGGTTTTATTTGAGATAACTATGAAATTTACTGAAAAGGTGGCCATAAAATTACTTTTTTTCGTAATTCATCTGATAGCAACTGTTTATTTCTTTACGAAAATTTAGATAAAGAAAATAAAGTTACGAAACATAGTCCTGACCCTGGTAAAATTGTTATTAAAAAATTAGAAATTATGTGGCCTATTGTTAAATATGAATCGAACACGGCCATTGTAATTAAAGAAAAAATATATAAAGAACCTAAAATACCTATTAGTTTTGATTATTAGCAATTTTTATAAAAAGAAGTCCCTAAAAGCACAACTTTTAACTTTTATATAAAATATCAGTTAAATAATTTAAAATTTGATATGCCTGATTTACTAATTGTAGGTTTTCAATATCATAGAAATAATCATTCTGAACATCATAAACACGCTATTGTGTTTGATTATTGAAATGTGAGAAACATTTATGTTAAAAATGGTAGAAATGAAATTTTCCCTAAAGAAAAACTGGAATCTAGACATTGCTAATGGTGTTTGTCTTTAACGATTTCTTGCTTATAATGATTTCAGATATTCCAAAATTACACTGTATACTGACTTTAGAAATAATGTACTTTATTATAAACAAACTGTAAACTTTGATGGTGATATTAATTACTATTCATTTTTGGGGCGAAGGACTTTATATGTTATTGATTGTTCATACAGAAAAACTACTGTATTTAAGGAAAAAACAAACATTAAAATTTGTGTCGATTTTAATCAAGACGTTTAAGCAGATACAATTTGTAATGTTGTTTTAAATAGTCGAAGGAATCTTACTTACGACTATTTGAAAGAAATAATTACTGAAGATTTGTACAATTTTAATATTATTAATTGGAGGAATCAACAAATTGTTCCGATAGTTTAAACCATTTTTTGAGCTTATAGTTGAGTGGTTACATCTAAAAGTTTTACGATTTTTTTTATCAAATAAAAGATCATTTTCAGAATTCTAAATAAATTTATTTTCCTTATAAATTCAAAATGCCTGTGTTACCTTGCGGTTTCACAAACATTTTAAAAGGTGATAGCGGGTCAAAAATCTCTTCCTATAGATTAGATAATACATCTAAATATCTTAAAAAAATTTACAAAACTTGCAATTAACCATTATAAAATATTGACGATAAATATGACCTTCGAGAAATTGGTAAAAATCTAGAGCAAATAGAACAAGTTTTTATAAAATTAGCAGAACTTCGATAATGATGATTTCATTGAATTTATTTCGTTTCACAATCAGATTCATTATCAGCATTGTAACCAGATTATTCCTCAATAGAACTTTCTGACAATATTCATCATCTGAATTTTCTGAATCAACAAAAAAACATCTTCTGTGTTCTAAAAACTGACTAAAATGGTCAAAACCATCTGAATCTGGTTTTTATAAAACGTCTAAAACATCTGAATCATCTGAATCATATGAGTCATGTGAAACATAACCAGGTACATCAAAATTAGATATGTAATATACAGTCGGAGATCCTTTGAAATCTAGATAAATTTCGCATCCTCCATTTAGAAATTCAACATAATTTACTACAGACTCATAACTAGATTCGCTATTTGTGTCTGAATGACTGTCCATTTCGAATTTTTTTAATGCGACCATTTATAAGAAATAAATTTTATAACGAAAAAAATTTTTGTGTATGTAGAAAATGATAAATTTGTTTGATTTTAGCATAAATTTGCATATTTTACCCGGTATCAAATCCTGCATGCTCATTTTGAAAAACTGCTAAAATTGTCATGTTTATTTTAATTGCTTGTTTTTGAGATCTCCTTTTTAAAAAAAAACTTTCTGAGCTTAAACTTAGCCCTCAGATACTTTGATATCGACTTTAATTTGCTTGTTTTACATCGTTTTTTTTTCATAGAATTTGAGATTTTGAGTTTTTAATTTTTTCCTGTACTTTTAGACAAAATAACCCTATTTAGTGCACTGCGTTTTTGTTGTAATTTTAGAATAAATAACACTAAAAATTGTGGTGAGCCAGAACTCCCCTTTTACATCTACTGACTGTTATGATTGATTTGTATGTAGGAGGTATGCTTGGATTAGAGCAGATGATATGTTTGGTTTGAATACAATTTTTTTTGTGGTATTAATGCATATGCTTGTCTTCATCTCGAAATGGATTGTGTACTCTGGAAGTATGGTACCTGGTGGATTTTATCAGTGCAGATATTATGATTGTGGTTATTGAGGTTGTGATTATTATGGTGGTTGTATTTATTGTGGTTGTGGTTATTGTGGAAATGGTTATTGTGGAAATGGTTATTGTGGTTTTGGTTATTGATTTTGTTGTTATTGTGACTGTGCCTATTGTGGTTTTGGTTTTTGTGGCTGTGGTTGTTGTGATTTTATTGTGGTTGTAGTTGTTGTGGTTGTGGCTATTGTGGTTGTATTTATTATGATTGTAGTTATTGAGGTTATTGTGGCTGTGGTAATTACAGTTGTGGCTATTGTTGTATCACATTAATGTGGTTGTGCTTATTGTGACTGCGGTTATTGGGGTTTTGATTATTGTGGTGGCAGTTATTGTGGTTGCAGTTGTGGTTGTGGTGGCTGTGATTGCAGTTGTGGCTGTGGTTTGCAGTTGTGGTTCAGTTGCAGTTGTGGTTGGTATTGTGTCTTGAATATTTGACAGGTGTGTGCTGGTGATGATGTTTTGGCAAGCATTATATTTATACTGCTGTATGTTTCTTCTGATGTCGGTAGAGAACATGGTATGAATGGTGAGTGTATTGGGCTGTTGAGTGTCGGTATGGTGAATGGTATGGGAAGGAATTAATTGTGTTGTGGTGTTTGAATTGGCCTTGTCTGGTACAGACTGTATGTTTACTTTGTACGGCGATATTTTTAGTATTATTGGGTGTTATGGTGACTAGTATATTTGGCTGGTGTCATCTGGAAGAACAGATTGTATGAGCAGTAGGCATGATGGTGTTATGAGTTAGTCTTACCTGTGTGGTTGCTTGGTACACATGAGTTATGGCTAGATACCTGAAAAATTCGCCAGTTCAATTACCTGCAGGCTAGACTCTACAGTATTATGTAGAAATATGCCGATATTTATTGCTTATTGGTTGTCTGCTGTTACAGTAGAAGGCAGCGATTTGACCAGCATTCTCCATGAGGTGTCAAACTCCATGTGGACCTATGGCTAAACTTATATAAATACAGATGTTTTGATTTCTAGCTTGTCTCAGAATGAATCTACGAATTCTTCAGGTATTTAGTTATGGCAGATGGGTGGTGTGGTATTGACTAAGTTTTTCTGAGATTGTATGGGTGGTTGGTACAGTGGGTGTTCTGGTATCTGTCGATTATGTTAGTTTGACAGATGGTTTAAATGTTTTTGTTATGGGCTAGTATGGACTGTGTAAGAGCTTTGTATGCATAATTCTTAGTGCGTGTTATGGAGGTTAGTATGGTTAATTTTTCCTTTGAGTTATAGTGGGCAGTTGGTCAGCATGTTTAGTAGTGTGGTAAGTAGTATGTATGCCTGGTGCTATTTGCTATGATGGATGGCTGGGGCAGCAAATATTTGGGATGAGAGGTGTGAACTGTATGGTATGTTGTGTGGTATGCTGCGAAGTATAATTTTTTCTGTTGTCGGTTATTAAAGCTAATGGTATTAGCAGTAGCCAACTTTTTAGTAAGATCTATGTGGAATGAGTTTTTTAGAGGTATGATTTAGTTATAGTAAGCCAGTTTCTCCAGAACATTCTTGCGTCTTCGCTAAACGTATCGGAAACTCTAGAAGGCGAGAGGATGTCGGTGGCACCAGCAAGTCTCGCCGCTGTCGGCATTCACGGGATTCCCAGAAGGGAGATTAGGAGGCCGCGAACGCATCGTTTCAAGAAGAGGGAAGGGTGAGGTGGGTTTCCGATTACGGCACCGGGCAGCTGAGTCAGCGCCAGCTGCAGCCCGTAACACTAATAAGCGGGTGACTAAATCTGGATGGGATAATACAGTATCATGTTAAAATGGTGGTCATGGCATGACAAAGCATGAGAAAGTAAAAAATCTAACTACAGGACATGAGAAAATGAAATCAAAGATGGCGTACATGGAATGACAGAGTAGGAGAAAATTAAATGCAGGACGGTAGACCATAAATGACAGAGCATGATGTAAAATGACAGAGCCTGAGATATTGAAATCAAGGATTGCAGATATCAAGTTGTAATGATAGAGCAGGAGAAATAAAAAATCCTAGATGACAGTCAAACGCAAGTGAGTAATTTGGGAACAATATGGTGTTCGGAGCCGGAGAATAGCTCCTGGCCCAGAAGAACTGGGTGATTTCGAAGGAAAATGAGACTTTTTGTTTGTAAAAAGCGAACCACCCGAATTGGATGAAAGGGGCCTTGTGTGGCACGTTTTTCGCATGTGTGGCTCGGTGGTTTTTGAGGGAAAAACGGGAAATTTTTTAGGTAAAAAAGGAAATTTTAATTAACAAGGGGCAATTTCGAGGGAAATTCTAGGTATTTTGAGTGTTTTTAAAAGAAAAAAGGTACATTCCGGAGGGTAAAAGGTATAACACAAGATGGTGGTCGTTCGGAGCCAGAACTGAATCCTGAATCCTGTTCCTGTATCGGCTAAACCTACACGTTAGTTTTTCGTTTCCCGTGTTGCAAAAGAATACATTTTTGGTGTGAACAGCACTTACTAATTTTATATAACAAGTGACTCTTTAGAACCTACGGAACGGATTTCAGCAGAGCCACAGCACAATATGCAGCCAATTATATAATAATTTGTGTGTCAGCAGCAACAAATAGTATTAAGCCCTACCCACCGAAAAGCGATGTCTGCATTGGTGCTAGCTTCTGGACTTGCACAGCACTGACCATGACTTCAATTGTTCTGCAACGTGTTAGACGTAAACGAATATATTCGGGATAATATGTTAAGTATCCTACGGGCATATCAGAAGTTTTATTTTGCTTATTGGTTGCTTGTCTCTGTGAGGAGAGATTTTCTTACTTGACTGGACCAATCAGAAACAGGTTGCTACGATAGTGTAAGTCTGTGATTCGCAGCCAGCCACCTAAGTTGCACAACACGTAAGTTGTCCAATCACGAAAGTATATATAAGCTAAAGTGTTATGTCATCAAATTGTCATTACATATTTAATAGTCATGATATAGTCATTTTATATAGTTACATTTTAAATAGTCATTGAATATTTTCCCAATAATCGTCTCTCCAGTGATGGATAATAATGCAAATTTATTGTTATTGAAAATTAAATAATTTCTTAGAAATTTTTCATTTTTTCGGAAAATTTTTACCTAAATTGAAATACTATAATAATATCTTGGATAATGCTTGAGCATTTTCTGTTACAGGTATATTTATGTTAACAGTTGTTACGACTATACAAACCAAATTTCATGTCTGAAGCTCTATTTATTACAGTCTGAAGCCCACTTGTTCCTCGAAACCAATGTGCAACGTAAGTTGTGATTGTTATTATTGGTAACAGTGTTTACGAGCCTCAGCGAAGGTTTTTTCTTAACAGGGCAGAACACAGGATTACTGTTAATTACAGTTCAATCTATGCCATCCATATTAAGTACTGGGACTGGAAATTTTACAACACGTGGTAAGATCTGCACAATGAACAAATTGTTTCTGAAGTCGTGTGAATAAGTGCGGAATGAAACCGTCTCAGGCTTTTATTTAAAAAAAAATTTTTACAACGTAACGTCCTCGAAATAGGCAGCAGTCAGCTTGTTTGAAGTAGCTTTTTATGCAATGAAACATTTCTATTTCAGAGCGCGGTAACGAAAGACGCGTTGTAACTTAACGATAACCTGTTGCCGTCTGTATTACTCCCGCTGCACCGCCACAAAAGCGAGTAGGAGAAAAAATAAATAAAACGAATAAAAGATTCATAACCATCGAACGACCGCATAGTGGGTAGGAACCCTTAACACGAGCTGTTTGACCATTAAATGGTACTTGTGGGCAGATGAAATTGTCCTTCCCTAATAACAATACTTAATGCAGCCTATCATCATGGTGAGGCCACTATTCCGCTTGCCGTTCATTCTTCGCCACGTAGAGCGAGAGAGCATGGAGAGATACGAAAAAATAATAATAATAGCCTAACATAATGTGGTTCTTGGACCCACCCGCCCGCCTGCGGTATCTTTTTTCCCCCCTTTTTGCAGCATCTGTCTCGTTCTAAATCTCTCGAGGCGTGATTTAGAAAGAGAGGGACAATGCCGGTGGTCAATAGGGAACGTATAACTGCGGGAGAAGGAACATGATGAGAGAGTGGGTGTGTGTGAAGGAAGACAGACACGCACCGCTTCACAAATACGTAGGGAGAAAGGGAGGGAAGACCGGAGAGTGAGATGCTAACTCTCAATCCGCTCTACTCTGCAGCATCCGCACCCACAGAGGGGAACATCAGGAGGGGGGGGGGGAGCAAGCGTGGACATTTACTCCCTCGGAAAATGAATAATTTTCCCCGCTATGAAATGCGAGAGATTCGTTACAACAATTGTTTGCGACACCACCGAGTTCCTCAAAAAAAAAAAAAAAAGTTCCATTCCTAAATATGTTTTCAAACATCTCAACTCAGATCCGCTTTCTCGGTCGGACGTTTTCAATGGCTACTAGACGCGAGTACATGCCTGCGAATCACAGACGTCCTCTATCGGAGTAAACAAATTCTGATTGGCCGATAACCAAAGCACTTCTGCAGGTTTGCTAATTGTATATCGAACTCTTGCCTGCAAGACACTCTTTTTGCGAAAGTTTGTTGTCTCTAGCAATCGTTTATAAATTATTAGTGTTTGTAATAATTCTAGCAGCTTTGTAAAATAACCATTATTATAAGAAAATAAATTGCTTACTAGCGACGTAACTCCAAAATGCAATTCCCTGCTGGGAAGATTAACTGAATACTTTTTTTTCTCGATAATATTAGTTTGATGTCGGTTTTGTATTTAATAGTTAGAGACCTGCAAAATTCGTGTTATTGTTTGGGAACAGGTTAAACTTCGAACACATGTACCTTTACAATACGTTTGTCATTGGACCATATTTTAGATGATACGCTCTAAGCAACTCGGTGCCAATAAATGGACCCTTAACAATCGTGTGCCCCAATCACGTGCAGTTCTGTCAGAAAGGGAATGACATCACATCTATGTAGCAGCCAATGGAGAAATGACGCAACTGTGAAGTTTAGCCTGATGCAAAATAACAACGCGTATTTTGCAGGTCTGTATTAATAGTATAGTCGATCCACTGTATCTTTAGATATTAAAAACAAACCTTTTGAAAAATCACCCAATGTAAGAGGTGTTTGGTCGTTTACATAATATGCTGTGAATCACAAAGTTTTAATTTTTTAACATTAAATTATCTTCTTTCTTGATAAATTGAAGTCTTTCTTATAATTAGGCATAGGAAAAATTCGCGACTTCATTCCAGGACAAGATAGATTTCAAACGCGTGTACACTGAAGTCACCTTTGCAATTGGATCAGAGTTTATTAGATACGTCCTGGACGACTCTGCGCCAATAGCCGACTTGCAAGGGGACAAGAAGTCAATCCCGTACTGTGAAATGTGAAGTAACACTGGGGCAATAGCCAATGAACAAACATCTGAGGTTCAACTATACAAAGGATTGTGGAGTCTAGCATACAGGTCATTGAACTCGCGAAATTTTCCCATCCCTAATTATAATTTACCTATAAACAATAACTTTTAATTAATAATTAAATAAATAAAAACAGAGAGAAAATAGTTTTGGTGGTAATGCCTAGTAAAAATAGTTCTCACGCAAAATAAAATCAAACTGAGTGCGGACTAATGCGTTGCGCTGTCCCTAAGGTGTAATTTTCTAGACTATGTTTGGATGAAACGCAGGAACTTCCATAAATTGGAACTATAGCAGGGCTTCAGGTAAGTTTGGAGAGACTATGAATGCACTATATAATACAGTGCATTAATGATTACTTCCAATTTATCTGAAGATTATGTAGTCCATTATGTAGTTCACGATAAAGTGAGCACTTTTGAAATCAACCTTAGAAAAAATTCTCTGCTCCTGCCTGCATTTACTTTAACAGGCGCACGGAGTGACATGCGACCAGTAATGTTGGAAACATTGGGGGGAAAGTAGTTCCATATCTTAACGTCGGATAAAAAGTTTTAGGTGACCATTTGTAACAACTTAAATGGTTTATTTCGGTTTCTGTTTTTATTAATGCATCGAAGTGTAAAAATTAGCACATTTGTAAAATATTTTCTTTTCTAACAATTTCACAATTTCATTTGACCGACGCATCCATAAAGTGATAAGGCCCACAGCAATGTTATTTTACGTAAGGCGGAAAAATACACAACGTAGGTACATATGAGTAGATCTTAAGCAGGGTTTTCAAAAGTGCTCATTTTACCGCGAACAGCCTTAAGTCAAGTGTATATTGTTAAAGAAAAACTAGTTCGTTCATATGACACGTCACGGAAGTTTGTTGCATTTATTTGGCGGAAAACACGCTTCTAAATCTAACACTCTTCATATTCCTATGACCTACGCCTCCTGATTCCTAAGGCCCTGAGTAAGAAAAAAATTATTTGTGACGTCCATGGCTAGGGACACCCGATTTTAGTGCAATTGTTTCCTGCCTGGTTGTATTAGATATACTTTCGCCATTGGACAGTTGTTTATGTGCGGCACGTCTTACACCGGGAATACGATGACTTTACGTTTTACGTAACACTTTTACGTTACCCAGCTATACTTTGACTAGTTTGTTCTCTGAGTCCTGCAAAATTCGCGTTATCATTTGGGGACAAGTTATACGATATTTTAAATACGCATACGTTTCAATATACGTTTGTCATTGGCCCCTACTTTATTTGACATGACCTGGTTAACTCTGTGGCAACGAACAACACTTCATGTTGGCGTCATCGAATCATGAGCAGCCCAATCACCAAGAAAATGAAATTAGATTCTAACAAGGCACTAGCCAATAAACAAATACCTACAGCTGGGGTATGCATAGGATTGTGAAGTTTAGCACGGTGCTAAATAATAACGCGAATATTGCTATGTTTGAAGCTGATGCCAGATACATTTATTTATGCTATTTATAGCTGTTCACTAGTATCCACGGGGCCGCGGTGATTTAGTGGTCAGAACATTCACCTCCCACCTAGGCGAACCAGGTTCGATTCCTGGCGGGGTTGCTCCCGGATTTTCACACGTAGCAATCGTGCCGGACTATGTCGCTGGTCAGCGGGTTTTCTCGGAGATCTCTCGTTTCTCCCCCCTTTTGCATTCCGGCGCTGCTCCATACGCTTAACCCTCATCGGCTCTCAATACCTCGATGTTAAGAACCACCCAAATCTCTTCACGCCGCCATTTTACTTATTCGCGTCTTCTTGTTTCAAAAGCCAACGCCCGTGGATGTCGGGGTTTACTGATTTCAACTCCGAAAGAAAGAAAAGACTTTCCGGGCCTACTCTCCTACATCATCCATTCACCGCCGGAATGAATGCATGTCCAGTCCTTTAACTATCTGCCCACACACCCGTTAACAGCTCTTTACAACAGCCAATCCCCTCGCCTCATATAACCTGACAACTTACAGTCCCAGTGATGTCGCGTGTTACATTCTAGCACTGTAGCGTCCACAGCTCCCCACACGTATGCCCTGAGACTAGGGATAGGAAAATTTCTCGAGTTCAACGGCCTGTATGCTAGCCTCCACGGTCCTTTGTATAGTCGAACCTCAGATGTTTGTTCATTGACTGTTGCCACAGTGTTACCACACATTTAACAGTACGAGATTCGCTTCTTGTTCCTTTGCAAGTCGGCTATTGGCCCGGAGTCGTCCAGGGTGTGTCTAATAAACTCTGATTCAATTGAAAAGGTTACTACAGTATATACGCTTCTGAAATCTATCTTGTCCTAAAATTAAGTCGCTAATTTTTCCTATCCCTAACTGAGACACAGAGACAATGCTCAGTACTTGAAAAAATTAACACTCGGAGAATTTACATAGAGTCCCCATTAGAAACCCAACCATTTCACTTTAACATTCTCCAAAGGTAAGGTCACATGTTTCTCGCGAAAAGATTTACGTGGAGGCAAGACTTTATCATCCTATGTGTGCACTTGGAGTCTTCGTTTGGCTATTGGCCGCTTGTCTCTGTGTAAAGATTGTCCGTTACATGAGCGAGCCTATCAGAATTACATTTATCAGATACTCACCGTCCGTGATTCGCGGGCAGACAAATAAGACGCGTAACAATTCGGTGGTTCTGAACTAAAGTGTTGTGGAACACAATTTGTCCTGAAATCTTTTCGCAAAAAACGGGCGCCTCTAGGTGTAGGCTGTTTACTTTAAAGTGAGTACTTTCGAGACATTAGTGACTTCTTCTTTTCAGCCATATTTTCCTTCAACTTTTTTTGTATAAATATTGCCATGTAAGTAATAAACACAGTGTGTACATTCCACTTCACTTAGAAGTTAACGCCTAAGGATAAAATAAAATATATTTATTGACTAGTACTCCAAATGAGAGGGCTTTCATAAGTACTCACTTTACCGTGAATTGCCTATACCAAGGTATACGACATGCAAGCATATGTCAGTTATATGTCAGGTTCATGTGCAGTGTTAACGGGTTCATTCCTGTGTGCATGATCGTAGACACGTTGCACATAAATGGTATATATGACGAGTATTGTACACAGCAAGGCACCAGTTTAAAGTCTTCCTTGTGGCCAATCTGATTCGTGGAGTTTTCTACACCTCTTCTACATCAATGATTAGTACCCATATTATCGAGCACGCAGCCCGTTGTTTATCGGTAGGGATAGGAATATTTCGCGATTTCAATGGCCTGTATGCTAGACTCCACAATCCTTTGTATAGTCGAACCCCAGATGTTTGTTTCTTTGGCTGTTGCCCCAGTGTAACCCCACCCCACATTTGACAGTACGGGATTTGCTTCTTGTTCCCTTGCATGTCGGCTATTGGCGCGGAGTCATCCTACATATGTGACTTAAGTGTGTACACGCGTTTAAAGTCTGTCTTGTCCTGAAATAATTTCGCGAATTTTTCCTATCGCTGTTCATAACATTATATTATATTAACAGCAACATTAGTTACTGACGGCTCACGGATGACAAGAATTACTGTAACTGTAATGTTAATATTATTGGCACAACATTTGACTTTTATCCGTGAGGACAAGTCGTGTACAGAAGTACAGTACATGCCAAAATAATTACGAGATTGCAACACTTAAACTCATAAATTGAGTGATCGAACGGGTTAATAATTCCAGTATACTGACGCAATTTTTTAACGGAAATATTCCGTTAATATACGGCCACGCACTCCGTGATGTGGTAAAAGGGAGTCTCTTTCTATTTCCAACAGCTTCGGGTTTCGGCAAAGAAGAATGCCAGAGCTACACAAATTTTTCATCGCTTTTTTTAACCGGAATATTATCGCTCCAGCGGCAGTTAGTACATACATTCACGTCGCTTGCACGTATTATTCCAAACATCAAAAATTAGTAGACACCTGAAAAATTCGCGAGGTCATTGACCTGCAGGCTAGACTCTACAGTTTTATGTACAAATAGGCCTATGCCGTTATTAACTGCACATTGGTTGTCCGCTCTCAGAACGGTAGGCCGTCGATTGGACCAACGTTCTCCGGGAGGTGTGAAATACCGTGTGTACCAATTGATTAAGATATATAAACACACGTATGTTGAATTCTAGTTTGTCTCGAAATGAATTCGCGAATTCTTGAGGTATCTAAAAATTAGCATTAGCGACCTGCAACTCGCAGCAAACAATAACTCAGATCCACTATCGTGATTGGATGGTTTGAACTGCTGCGCGTGTTAGGTGCCTGCCTGCAAATCACAGACGTTCAGTAGCGGAGTAACATAATTCTCATTGGCCCAGGGGGCCGCGGTGGTGTAGTAGTTAGATTACTCGCCTCCCACCAAGGCGAAACAGGTCAGATTCCCAGCTGGGTTGCCTCCTGATTTTCGCATGCAGGAACCGTGCCGGAAAATGCCGCTGGTCGGCAAGTTCTTTCTCGGGGGTCTCCCGTTTCCCCCACCATTCCATTCCGGCGCTGCTCTATACTCACTTCACCCTCATCAGCTCTCAAGACCAAATATATTCACTCACTCGTCCCAGTAGATGCCATACTGTTTCCTGGCAAATAACTAGATACCCGAGAATTTAGCGGGTTCATTTCTAGACAAGTAGGAATTCACACACATGTACGTTCATGTTGCGTTTGTAATTGGTCGACATGTTTTTTGACACCACCTGGAGATAAATAAGCCTGTTACAAACATGCAAAAAATTGTGCACCCAACCACCGCCTTTTACTACCACAACAATCAACCAATAAATGGTTGATATCTGTATGGGAGTATATAAGACTGTGAAGTCTAGTCTACAGGTCACTAAACTCGCAAATTTCTCGGGACTAAATAGAGACGTGAAAATTTCGCAAGTTCGATTACCTTTAAGGTAGACTTCACTGTCTTATGTACAATACTATACGCTGTTCACGACGTTTGAAATATATCACTCTCCTAATTGTACATATTTTAACAGGCACGCTTACAATTAAGTTGGTAACGATGGAGGGAAACTAGTTCCATGTACTAACTTTGAATAATAAACTCTAGTTAAACATTCGTAAGTACTGAAATTATTAATTTTTTTTTTTTCGTTTCTTTCTAGTGCAAATAAGTGTAAGAATGAGCAAAACTGTAAAATATTTACTTTTCTAATAATTTGCCATTTTCACTTGACCAACGCAAGAATATAGTTACCATGGCCACGATAATGCTAATTTTACGTATTTGAGCAATGCTTTCAAAAGTGCTCAATTTACCGTGAACAGCCCTCACATTTTTAAACTGCTGATTGGTAGATTGCTGTCAGCAGGGAAGGCAGGAAAGTCTTCGCATCTATGCAGCAACCAATGGAGAAACGACGCCGACTTTAGTGCATATAGTTCTGTGAAGTTCAGCCTGATGCCATACAATAACAAGGAAATTGCATGTCCCTAAAAATTATTATTGGCCTGGGGTTCTTCAGGGGTTGTCAAATAACGAGTGGACCAATAATTAGGGACAATAAAATTTCGCGAGTTCAATGACCTGTAGGCTAGACTCCACAGTCCTATGTACACTCGAGCCTCAGATGTTTGTTTACTGACTGCTGCCACAGAGAGTAGCCAGTGTTACTTCACACCTCGTAGTATGTCCCTCTCCACTTGTCTCCTCGAAAGTCTACTATTGGCTTAGAGTCGTCCAATCGCAAAGTCAACTTCAGTGTACACGTGTTTAACGTCTATCTTGTCCTGAAAGGAAATCGCGAAATGTTCCTATCCCTACTAATAATTTAACCCAAAATACAATTGTTACGTTCAATTGGCTGTAATCAAAATATTTACAGCGGCAAATTGGAAGCAAGCATTCCGCAAGACGAAATAATTCCGCATTTCGGAAATAAATAGGGATCTGCACACTGAAACTGCTTCGTGAAGCTTATATAACTAGTGATATATTTATTACTAGAGGACTGTAAAACTGGCCTTATTATTCGGGGAAATTTTAAACTTTAAACACGTGTATCTTTGTAATACGTTTGCCATTGGACCATACTTTATTTCACACACACCCTGCGTACATTTGGGCCAATAAATGAACACTTCAAATTTGTGTGCCCCAGTTATGTGCAATTCATTCAGAAAGGGCGTGGCTTCACATCTATGAAGCAGCTAATGGAGACTCAACACTGGCTCCGATATACCCAGTACTTTAAACTTTAGCCTGATGCCAAATAATAACATGAATTTTGCATGTGTCTATTTATCACACGGCGCTTTTTTTTTATAACGAATACACTATATATGTTGAACCCGGAATCTTACAACGTGTTGCGAAGGTTTCGACTTATTCAAAGAGCCAAATTTAGGTGAAACACCATATGTTACCTCAAGATATGAATATAACCATGCAAAAAAAGGTATTAAAGGATGTTCGCGATAAAGAGAGCACTTTTGAAATGAACCTTAGAAAAATGTCACTACTCCTGGGTGGCATATATATATATATATATAATTATCGGGCTCACTGAGTGACATGCGCCCAGTAAAGTTGGTAGCAATGAAGGGAAAGTAGTTCCATATCTTCACGTCGAATAAAAAGTGCTAAGTAACCATTTCTAATAGCTTAAATTATTTTTTTCTTTCCGTTTTATTTAACGCATCAAAGTGCACAAATCAGCAGATTTGAAAAATATTTACTTTTCTAATAATTTCACAGTTTCACTTGACCGACGTGCTCATTCTACCGTGAGCAGCCTATAGCGTTCTACCGTGAACAGCCTACAACATTCTACCGTGAACTGCCTACAGCATTCAACCGTGAACAGCCTATAGCATTTTTAAATTTTGAGTGTACAGGTCTATTTTTGTCAGTGGTTTCGTTAGAGTTTTCTAAAAATAAATTCGGCTAATTAACACTTCAAATGAACTGTGAAATTGCCGATTGAAATCCTTAGCTTCATATTTTTTTTGCAAATGGTTTCGTTTCATGTATTTAATTTTAATACGAAAAATTAAGTTTCCTTTTTTTTTCCAACGCACTTCAGAAAGGAGTGGAAAAGTAACATTATTTACGTTCCTTTTTATTTGTTGCCTGGAGTCCAATGCGTGCTCTTGAGACGCCTCAACAGCGCTGATGTTAGTTAGGCGTAGAGGTCAATAAACAACAATTACACGTGTCAAGTTTTGGAAGCGCCTCGCTGTCAAAAGAACGGAATGAAATGTGGCCCTCACAGGCGTCTCTCCGTTATTGTTTTAATTTGAATAAACACATTTATCAACGAGACAATGGCCATTGTTTCACTTGTCCTTTTCTTTAAATGCGTGGTTCGTGCGATCTGCCAACTCCGTCACCAGGCGCTAGCTGTTTTCAAGTGTAGCCAAATTACGAGCCTCTCCTCCTGAAGAAATCGTAAAATATTCTTCGCATCATTGACTAATCTTTAACACTTTAAATACAGCTGACGTAATATTACGCCAACGGAATTTAACACATTGACATCCCCACACATTTACTGGCACTTAAGACAAATTATAAGTGAGTCACCTATATCCACTACTGCAAAAACACCAGTTCTGTTGGTGCCTGTGTTAGAACTCACCATCGTCCCTTTCGTCCATATATCACACTGGACACTACTCTGTACTTTTCAGCGTTCGTTATTGGCCGGTCATCCACCAATAGAGAGCCGAGCTGATATTTGCCCAATCAAGTGTCCTTTATCGTATAAAAGGGTTTACAATCAATCATGTACCTTTGAGTGGCTATAAAAATTACTTCTATCGTTTGCAATATCATTGTTACTGCACTGTTGTGTTCTTGTGAGGTCGCGTTAAACACTAGCCGAACAATGACTACACATCCATGCGAGTTTTGTTCTGAAAAAAAAAAAAACTATTTTCATATTAGCTTTTCTCGAGATACACTCGCGCGTAGTCTACAAAGCGGAGTTGTATGGAGTGGGTCAGTGAGTGAAGAGATTTGGATTAACATCCAGGTCTTGAGAGCCGATGGAGGTGAATGAGGTGAATATGGAGCAGCTCCGGAATGAAAGGGCGGGGGAAACGGGAGATCCCCCAAAAAAAAACCGCCGACCTACGGCATCGTCCGGGACGATTCCCACATGCGAAAATACGGAGTGACCCAGCCGGGGATTGAACCTGGATCGCCTTGGGGCGAGGAGAGCAGGGTAACAGCTCAGTCACCGTGGTCCCGAGTTGCATGGAGTTTTCTGTTACAATGTAACTAGTGACACCCGAATTTCGCGAAAGGCTTTCCATGCACGTTTGGATTTCAATACCCTACAGACATTATCAGGAGTTTTCCTTTGCTAACTGACAACATCCCTTTGACAACCGACATTTTCTTACTTGAATAGCCAATGAGAATTAAGTCACTCCGGAGATGTATGTCTGATTCTGAAACTTAAACATCCAGTTATGAATGTGGATATGTGTTTAACTGTCATGAACTGCTAACTGTGTCTGTAATTATTAGCAACCTGCAAAATACGCGTTATTATTTGGGGACAAGTTAAACTCGAAACACATGTCCCTTTGCAATACGTTTGTCATTGGACCATACTTCATGTGACATTCCCATGGTGACTCTGCACCAATAAAGGAACACTTCACATTTGTGTGCCCAATCACGTGTAGTTCAGTAAGAGAGGGAGTGCCTTAACACCTATGCAGCAACCAATGGAGAAATTACGCCAGTTTTAGTCCATACTGTACTGTGAAGTCCAGCCTGATGTCAAATAACGCGAATTGTGCATGCCCCTAGTAAATACGACGCCCACATTCTTTGCAGATACTGAAGACGAAATATTACTTCACCAGCAGTGTTTATACGGTTCTCTGCAAGAGACGTTCAAAGTGGACTACCCGAACGAACAGGCTGGATTATATATTATCGTTAAAGGCTCGAGAAATTCGCGAGTTCAATGACCTGTAGGCTAGACTTCACAGTCTTAAATATTCTCATACAGATATCGACTGTTTATTGGTTGAGTGTTGTGGCAGTAAAATGCGGTGGTTGGTGGCACAATTTCTTGCATGTTTGTTACTGGCTTATTTATCTCCAGGAGGTGTAAAAAACACGTCGAGAAATTAATTAATAATTACAAACGAAATTTAATATGAGTAGATTTATAATGAGGATCCTGGTTCACCTCTTGTTTTTCATCGAAAATCAAGCAGTTTTGGCCCAAAAGCAAGTAAATTTAAGCCAAAATAAAGTAATGTTCTGAACAGCAAGACGCAACAATTGCACGTCTTCAAAATGCAAGCAAATTAAGCCAAAATCATGCTAAACCAAGCAAATGCTTCAAGTTCGCAAAAAATGAGCATGCAGGATTTGGCACAATGTAAAAATATGCAAAATTGTGCAAAAATCAAGTAAATTTTCACGTTTTATATAAACGTAAAAAAATCTCTTTATAAATTAATTTTCTTAATAAATAAAATGGAAAGTATTCTCGAAATGAAAATAATAACACATGCAAGCAATGTAAAAAGTGTGGCAATGTATTAAACAGAAAGTTTTGTACCACATACATGTACAATATATAAACGTTTTAACGTTTGTAAAATTTGTTATAGTGAATATGCTAGTAGTAGTTATGAATTTAAAAAAGAGAGAGTAATGTGCGAATGTGGAAAATATGTTTATAAGACATCTCTCAAGAAGCATAAAAATAGTACATTCCACAATGCAGCATTAGATATTCTAAACGAAAATCAACATGATAATTATCCAACAAAAACATGTCAAGTGTGTAATGAGAATAAATCTATAAAATTATTTTCTCTTAATAAAAACAGTAAGGACCAATATTCAATCACATTAAAAAAATGTTTTAGTGATTATATGAAGAATTATTGTCATAACAAGACGTTAAATACGGTTTCCCAGTAATTTAAGAACTTTTCGATTTATCTCGTATATCTGTTTTCACATTTTATTTATAAATTTTTATTCATTATAAATAGAGAATTATGGCGGCAAACTATCTAGCAGTTAAGCTGGGTGAGAAGACATTCGGGAGTTAAGAATTATTGGTAGAAAATTTGAAAATAAATATATGCATCATCTAAGGAAAGCAGATTTAATGCCAACTATTATAACATTTATTATTGATGGGCAAAGAAAAAGAAACTTCGCAACTTTGACATTATCTTATACTAGTATCAATGAATTACATAAGAAAGATAGAAATAAATTGAAAAAAATATTTCCATTCTCTAATAATCTATTTTATAAACAAGAGAAATAGAATTAAAATAAATAACTTTTATTCTAACAACATATTTGAAAAACCTCGAAATAAAAGCCAGCGGGTAAAAAAATGGATAACAATGAATAATTTTACAAATTTTGCCTTTGTCTGACGTTAATATAAATTAATTATATCCCGAAGATAGAAAGGAATTGGAAGAAATATTTACATTCTATAATAATTTATTTGTTAGCAAAGAAATATAAGAAGAACCAATAAAAATTACTTAGTTAATAAAGCTTCTAAAAGTAGGGTATCAAAATATAACGCTGAAAAATCCTCTAATTTAGTACAGCCTATTCATTTTTGACTTCAGTAAAAAATAAGGTATTTGAGATAACAGTGTGATAACATGTGTCTTAGGAACCTTAGAGGGCTGAAAACCAGTATTAATTCATATTCCAATTGCAGTAAGCAAGATAATAATTAAGTAGAATTATTTACATTTCAATCACCCAATTATACAGTATTGAATGAAGTACACATTAAAAGAATTTACAAATTCATAATACAAGAAATAACTACACAATTATCTGAATTTCAAAGAAGAGACCCAGACTGGACATTAAATGGAATAATTGGAATAAAATTAGCTGTAAATAAGTATAATAGATTAAATGACTCATCATATATAGAATTACCAGAAGTTATTAAGAATGAAAAAGCATGCCTAAATGTTAAAAATTATGATCGAAAATGCTTTCTTTGGGCAACAAAATCTTCACTGTTTCCAGCAGACAAAATTTCAGACCTTCACTAAATATAAAAATGTGGGGCTTAATATTGACAAAATAATAGATAAATATGAATATCCCATTAAAATTGACTATATACCAAAAATCTAACAGCAAATTGATGTATCTATAAATGTATACTCTATTGAAGGTAGGTACGCCACAGTTTATCCACTTAAGCTTACAAAAAGTAAAACGGACAAGCACATAAATCTACTTTATTTCAATGATGATAAAGCTGCGCAAAATTAGCAATATTGTTGGATAAAATATTTGTCGAAACTGCTTTCAATGCAAAAAGATAATCATAAATGTAAATCTTATACATGTGATATGTGTCTGCGATTCTTTTATTCTTAAGAGAAATTAAGTAAACACATAGAAGACTACTCTAAAAATAAAGTATTAAAAATCAATACAGTTGCGAAAGGAGAGAAAATATTTTTCGAAAATTATAAACATACAATGTAGGTTCCGTTCGCAATATATGTCGTTTTGAATTAATATTGAAGAAAATATCAACAGTTAAGCCAAACCAAAGAGAATTAAGTAAATTTAACTTTAAAAATATTCAGTTTTAATATAGGATGATATTGATAATGGACTTTAGAAGTATATACTTAAAGAACGATATAATCTTACTAATGATAAAATAAATAACATTTATTTAAAGTTAAACGATGAATCATACACAATGAAATATCAGTTACATGGGGCAACTGATTTTTGCGATTATATTGTATCTGATTGTGGTGATTATAAACCGCCAGTATTTTATTGAGGTCCAAATGCTCATAAAAGTTTTATACAATGAATTAAAAGAGATTCCTTCTACAGGAATTGAGGAAATATATCCACAAATTGAACCAATGCATCCACTAACAAAAGAAGAAAAAATATTATACAGTAAATAAAAAATATGTGATGTATGTAAATGTGAATATATGGAGGAAAATAAAAGAGTACATCATCACAAACATATAAGTGGAAAATGCATTAATCCCATATCTAATAATTGTAATCTACAATTAAAATTCCCCAACTTTGTACCAATTTATTTCCACAAATTAGCTAAGTATGATGCCCATTTATTAATTAAAGAACTAGGCTATGATGAAAAAATCTAGATCTAATAGCAAATAATGAAGAAACGTTTATTACTTTCGGGAAAGAAATAGGGAAGTTAAAAATGAAATTTATAAACACATTTAAATTTACGGCCAATAGTTTAACTAAAATCTCATAAAATTTAAGTAAAGATAAAATAAAACACACGCAAAACCATTTCCTAAAGTAGATTTAGTTATAAGAAAAGGTGCTTATCCACACGATTATATGGACTGTTGGGAAAAATTTAATGAAACCAGTTTTCCACAAAAAATCAAATTTTATAATAAACTAAACAAATCTTATATAAGTGACAATGATTATGAATTTTCAAAACCTGTATGGAGCTAATTTAATATGAAAAACCTTGGAGAATATCACGATTTATATTTAAAAAGTTATGTGTTATTATTAGCAGATGTATTTGAAAATATTAGAAATACATGTAAAAATGCATACTATTTAGATCCGTCGTGGTATTTAACAGCACCAGGATTATCTTGGGATGCAGTGTTAAATATGAGCAAACAAACTCTAGATTTATTACACAATTATGATATAATTTTAATGGTAGAAAAAGGAGTTAAGAGACTGAATTTCGCAATGGTGCCAACAATATGTTAAAACAAATATGATTCACTACATGGTTACATTTTAGCTGTTGATTTGGAATATCCTAAGAAACTACATATATTACACAAATATCTACCTTTTGGCTCAGAAAATAAGGTAGTTCCAAAACCAACGAAGTCTAAATAATTAATAACATTACATAAAAAAGAAAAGTATGTAATTCACTATCATAATTTGAAACAAGGCCTAAAGAATGGATTAAAACTTACTAAAATACATAGAATGTTGAAGTTCAATCAGTCTGATTGGTTGAAAAAAATATAGAGATTTAAATACAACAATGAGAAATAATGCTAAAAATTACTTTGAAAAATATTTTTATAAGCTGACGAATAATTTTATGTTCGGAAAACTATGGAAATATTAGAAAGAGAGTGCATATAAAACTAATAGCTAACAAAGAAAAATGTGAAAAATTAATAGTGAAAACCAATTTTAAAATAAATAATGTATTTAATGAAAACCATGCAGCTATTCATATGAATAAAACAAATGTAAAATTTAATACACCTATTTATTTTGGCATGTCAATCTTCGACTTATCAATAGAATTTATGTATGATTTCCACTACGAAGTTATGAAATCAGAATATGGAGATAAAATTGAATTATGTTATCAAGATATGAAAACAACTACAGAAAAATTTGATACATGTGATTATCCAAATGATAATTTATATATATATAATATATACCTCAAATAAACAAGACATTTTTAGGAGAAATAAAAGACGAATGTAATGGCATAATAATGAAAGAATTTGTTGGTTTAAGAGCAAAAATGTATGCATATAGAGTTGACGATAAAGTAAACAAAAAAATCTAAATGTGTGAAAAAATGTGTTGTTAATAAGCGAATTACTTTTGATGACTATAATAAATGTTTGTTTAAAGAGAAAACACAAAATAGAACAATGAATTTAATAAGAAGTAAAAAGCATGGAATATATACAATCGAAGTTAATAAAATAACATTAAGTCCTAATGGTAACTGAATTTTACTAGAAAATAAAATAGATACAGTGCAATATGATTATCGAAACAGAGAATCTTAAAAACCTTTAATTTCTAAAATAATATCGATGTCAGCACCATCAAAATCAATCAGTTTGCCATTTTCATCCCTAATTTCTAAAACAATCTGATTAAACTGCTCATTATTAATTTGATAAGAAATTGGATATTCTGGCTCATAGGTAATATAATCTCTAAAACCAAACATAGTTTTTGGTGGAAATCTGGATATTTTATCTGTTTCTAAATGATTCTATTCATCATATTTGATAAACACACTATATGCTACGTTAGAGTGAAAAAAAAATTTTAATGGACTAAAATTAGGGAATTTAGTACCTACAACAATTTAGTCCTTTTCAATAATAATATATCTTTCAAAACTAAGAATATAAGATAATCAGTCATCAAATTTAGTATCAAACTTAGATTTAATAGTATTCAATTTTTAACATTATCTGCTGTTAATTGAATGTTATTTATTTAAAATGTGTCAATTAAATTTATAGTGTATTTTAATGATCCAATATTGTATTGACCTCTACGAATAGTTGTAACTTCCTTTTTATCAACATAAGGACTTGTGTGTTCAATTGTTATCGTATTGTTGTTTATATTTGGTGATAAAATTTTTCTATAAAAACTAACCAAAGTAATTGATTTTACACTATGGATGATATCATAATGATGTTTTTTCTTTAAAATAGAACTATTATTAGTTAATTTAAAAACTGAATTATTCATTTATTACAAAAAAGATCTTATTAAATGAAGAAAGTGAAATGGGGTGTTGGTGTTTTAATTTATATATATATATAATTTCGAAATTGAAAGAATGGTGAATTATTGCCTGATAATATGAGGGCTATAATAGTAGGTCCAAGCAAATGCGCAAAAACTAATTTGATGATAAATTTTATTATAATGTAGGATGGATCAATTTTAATAAATTGTATGTTTGTCCAAAAAGTTTAAATCTACCAAAATATATTGAGTTACAAAATTATTTTAATATATTACCGAAAAAGCTTAAAATTAAAGGAAAAATTGCATACTTTTTTAATAATAATGATGAAATGACTCCTTTAGATCAATGTGAAAATAATTCTCTAGTTATATTTGATGATGTTATTTTTAATGACCAACATATTGTTCGCGATTATTTCACTAGAGGAAGACATTAAAATTTAGATTAACTTTATTTAGATCAAACATATTAAAAAATAACTTAACAATTGGTTAGAGAGAATGCTAATTACCTGTGTGTTTTTAGACAGGACGACACAAACTTAAAACATATTTACAATGATTTTGTTGTTGGAGATAAAATTTATGAAAAATTTAAAGAGATTTGTGCAAAATGTTGCCATGAATATTATGGCTTTATAACATTAGATTTGAGTAGAAAAATAAAAGCACGAATGTATAAAAATAAAATTAAAGACATCATTATTTTTAAAAAAAATTTATGCATGTAACAAGTATATACATTAAAATGAACACAGAATGTATGTTATGAATGTCACAAATGACAGTTTAAACAAACATTAAAATGGGCATTAAAACAGTGTGATTTCGTTTTTTTCATTTGAAATGAAAAAAATCACAAAACAGCTGTTTTATTCATTCGTGAGATGTATGTGTTATTATAACCTAACAATGTTATATAAATTTTATCGCCTTTTGTTTTTAAGACTTTTTCAACCAAATATTCATCAGGATAGTTGGTTTTCATGATTTGATATTCATAAAAATTGCATTCTATTTCTTCACGTTTAGTAACTTTTAATTTGTACGTAGGCACTTAATAATTTAAAACTTTATAAATACTAAACAATTCTGATGACTAATTAGCAATATAACCCTTCTCGAAAATTTTCTTTAGTTTGCTCACGTGGATAACATCGCCAACTTTATATTTAGCTTGCAATTTTGGTTCAGTAAACACATATGGCAATATTAAAGTTTTCTCAACAACATTTGCTTCCAATCTGCTAAAAGAAGAATGATTGATATTATATATTTGCATAAGTTGATTAAATATTTTATAACAAAATTCGGACTCATTGTCACATTGTATATTGTGTGGTCTCCTTTCATCAATAGAAATTCTAAAGCATTGACTACATTTTTTGCTGGTTTTTAATGCAAATGCAAATTTTGAAGAAAAAAACATATATAATTGTCATAGTATACTTGTATCCATTATTTATACACTATATTCCTTTCAAATTGCCAGTATTCATATTTACAAGATCAATTTGCCATAAAACATCAATACCATACGAAATTACTTTCATTCTTGGAAAATTTCTTCCTGCTGGCATATATAATTAATTGATTATTCCCTCTCTTGCAGTGGGGAAGCATTTTTTAAAAATGTAGATTTATTATAATTGCATATTGAACATATAATTTTCTGAACAAATAGCCCATTTTTAGTATTTTTAGTTTTAATATTATTATTGTTGGTGACCTTACACTTCAAGTACCAAGTGTTCTCCATTTAATAAGAATTAAAAAATAATCTTCATATTTTACGAATACTCCTATTGTAGTCATCAAACCATCATCATTTTCATATATTTGGTTTTTTCTATTTTAAAATTAAAATATCACCTATGTTAAAATCAAAAGGCTTACTGTAATCTATTTTGAGACCCCTTAATAACAGCCATATTATCATCAGGTGAATTGGGATTAATACTAATTATTTTAAAACATTTCAATCCATCAAAAGCAAAAGAAAATGTCATTAGTATCTAAGTGAAAATTATTATTACTTTTATTCAACATTGCGGGGAAATAAAATATATGTGATTGTTATTCCTTTATTTTTCAATTTACAAGTTAACAAGTGTATCACAATTATTCAAAACTGATTAGTTTAATTTTTGCAATTTTAAACCTATTTATTTATGGAAATATCTTTTATCGACAGCAACTTTTTTTTCCTCTACAGGATTAGCCATATTATTAATTCTACGATTTTGAATAGAAACATAGCCTGTTGTATAAACAAACCTTACCTAAGTTGATTTTGTATAGCGGTAACAATGATATTGGCGCACAGTCAAAGATCGACAAAGGGGTAAATTTGGTTTTAGAAGTGCAGTAAAAAAAAATTTGTAAGGAAATTAGGAGGATTGTGGGATAATTCTTACCCGGGTGCAGGCATCACTAGCATGATACCATACTCTGGTAGAGCAGTCTCTTGGAACCTCAGACTTGTTCGGTCGACGACCAAGGTGGCATCCTTCCAACGTTGTGGCACTTCTCGTTAATTGAATTAATTACTTATGGTTGCATATTGTTCCATGAACTTTCTGGGACAGTCACGCTTAGCAATTACATATTTAACTCAGCACTGCGAATTGAAAGAAACAATGGAGAATAAAATGGAAACTTTTTTCAGGTAAATACACTTTGTGGGTAGGTGATGAGCCCGCGCCCTTAAGAGTCCGAAGACCAACCTGAAATAATATCCACAGACCTTCTGATGTGATATTAATTCATATTTAATTACATGTCCCTGCCGGAAAGGCTACACTGTGAACAGGCATGTGGACATAAAAACTCATTGTTAAACAAAGCTTCCCTAGGTGATGCAAGCACTGCTGAAGAGGAGACGCATCCTCCCGAGCATCTAAACGAAACAGTTTTATATAAATAAGTCTATCGCAGATTAAATGGTTGGTCGCAAGAGTTGAGTGAGTGCTGCTCGGGTGCAAAACACAAGGCATGCCACGTATGCGAACTGCTCCTCCAAACACTGAACTATAACTAACTTGTGGGAAATGAAGTGCTGGGCACCTTGGCGGCCCAGCGAGTCACGTGGAACTATTTTCTAAACACAAAAACTCTTAGATGCTAACTTACCAGGCAGCTGGCACTCTGATGTTATGCTAATAAAAACAGCATCCTTAGCATGTTTCAATTGATACATAAAAGAATAAGGTGATTGAGGTGGTGATGGAGATATGTTAGATGAACAAAACACAAAATTACAAGAAACACGACACTAATAGAAAAAACGGGTGGCATTATTGAATGTCTGGCTTAATGTTTGGACTCTGCTTCAAATTGCATGAGCTTTAAACCCTTAATAAAAAAAATGAAGATAGGTTGTGAAGGTCCAATCTTTCCTCTGTGCCATGTGTCTCGTGGCCTCTGACCAGACACTATACTGGGTGGCACTTACAAACCTGTTCCATGCTGCACTACCTGGATGAAGTATCACGCAACCATGCACACTGATTGCGCGAGTAGAGTGTGAGTCGGCACTGCGCTGCTGGAGTGCTGGACGGTGGGCAAACTGTCCTACTGGGTAGATATGTCACACATCAAATGCCCCACCCCCTCCCTAACAAGATTGTTTGCAGCTGCTGGATGTCAGGCACAACACGTGCCAGGTCTGTGCCCTGCTGCCTCATGCATAGCACATAAGGGCATCTTGCCAGGCCCCCGCATGTAAGGAACTGTTGTTGCATACACTGTTATTGTTAGCAGTCCTGCAGATTGCGGGGTGCTGGGGGCCACTACCAGTGTTGCAGGTTGCTGGCGACTGTTTTCACCTTTGTGACCAGCGACGGCAGTAGGAGCCTGCCGACTTACAACCACCACTGTCACCCTCGTCGCTTATGCTTATGCTGTCCTCTTCTTCCCACACACTATGTAATCGGGAGCGAACCGAACTATTAGCAACTAAGAGGGGTTTACCATGTCGACGTGCCCCCTTAGCTGCCTCCGATGCACACACACACTTCTCCCCACATTGATGCCACTTCCTCTTCCTTCGGAGGGTGTTTCGATGGCTGGCATCTTATCGTCCTCTTCACGACTACCCTCAGGAAGTGTTGGCACCAGTTGCGGCTCTGAGTCTGTGATGGTCACGCTTGATGGCGCTGAGGCGTCAGTCTCCAGAATGTCAGCCGTCGGACATTTTCCTGTAAGCGCCAGTACGCTGGGAGACGTCGGGCCTTTGACATCCGCAGGTAATGCCTCTTACTGAGTTACAGACGCACCTTTCACCTTTACACATTGCTGCTGGTGCTCGACAGCATGATGGCCATCGTACATCACAATGTTCTACCATGCTTTCTCTCCCTTTCTACGCTATTTGTTGTCGTGGGTGAGGAACTGGCATCTTTCTCGGGTTCCTCACCACATTCGACACGATTTTCCACGCCCGGTGTACCCTTGAAGGACACTGCAGTATCCGGCATCGATTCGACGTGAGTAGGATGTAACAACCCCCTTGGGAGAGGTGCTGACCGACTATCCCCTTCTATACTACGCTGATTGAGCTCGGCAGGTTGTTCGCCATCGTGGATGTTCGGGGCCTCTGCTGCGACTTCGTAGGGGACGTCTCCAGGCGCAAGTCGCAGGTCATCCCGATGTGCCCTGACAGTTTTCTTCCCCACACGTACCAGGTATGTTGTCAGTCCGATGCTATTTATTACCTGGTGAGGCCCGCTCCATTTAGCAGCCAGTCCTGCCCAAAAGTTCTGCTGGGCTGCGGACTGTGGATGCGCACGCAGATACATCGCTTGTCCAGCCTGAAGTGCCGAAGGTGGCCTCTTGCTGATGGGAACCCACCTCGTAGCATATTCCTTTTGGTGTTTACGCTGCTGTTTACGTTTATGCCTGCGTTCCTCATTCTGTTCCCTGATGCTGTCGGGACTCGTACTGATACATGCTCGAGGGCAATCTTTTTCGCCCGGTAGGGCTAAGTTGTACCCGAGCAGAATGTCGGCTGGTGTACGGCCAGTGGCTGAATATACATGCCAGCAGAGTGTGAAGAGGGTGGCAGGCAGCTATTCGGCCCAGCTGGTGTGTTTTTGCCCCACACGGAGCCACAACTGTACCTTCAACTCTTAGTTGCGGCGCTCTGTGAGGTTTGCTCGTGCATGATACACCACCATCTTCAAATGACGTGTCCCCCACTGGGTGCACTTTTCTCGCCATTTCTTCCCTGTAAAAGGGTACCGTTGTCCGTCAACAACTTATGTTGGTACCCCCAATGAGGGAATAATTCTCTCTCTAGTATGCTGACAATCTTTGTTGCCTGTGCACTCATTAAGGTGTACGCCTCTGCCAACATAGAGAAATTATCAGTCACAACGAATATAAATTTCTTCCCACCTGTTGATCTGGGGTATGGCCTCCAGAGGTCGCGACTTACCATCTCAAATGGCCATCTGGGTAATCTGGCCTGCTGCTGTTGTGTCCAATATGTTCTCCGCACCTTAAACATCTGTCACTTCATGCAGTGGCGAACCTATTTACGTGCATCATGTGTCAATCCTGGCTGAAAGAAAAGTTCTTTCATGTTACATACGGTTTGTTCCATACCGGGATGGCATGCCACAAAACTTGTATGCGTATGCACAAATACTTTTTCTCTCGACATAGGTGGTATAAATTATTTCCACGTAAGTGGGTCCTTGGACGAACACGTCTCGAGTCGCTTGTCTACCACACGCCTCTGTTCCATGTTTCCTTGTGCACATTTTGCCATCTGTTGTTGTGCAAATGCACATCCCTTGCACATCGATTATTTCACGATACAGGTCACTAATTAATGTTTCTTTCTCAGTCACATTGGTTTTGTTTATTTTCGCATTGTGTAACGGTTCTTGTGTTACTGGGGGTAAGATTTTATACCATTCTAAGTCGTCGTATACTGTGACATCAGCATTGGGTGCACATGACAACACGTCTGCCAACAGGTTTTCTTTACCAGGAACATGTTCTATTGTGAAATCGTACACTTGTTTCAACAACCCCCAACGTGTCAACTTGCTTCGTACCTCACAGATGTTATGTGGCCAGACGAGACATAGGTTTTCTGTCCATAGTGTGAACCGCTGATATTCCAAGTATACGTGAAATTTCTTAATCTCCCACACTATGGCTAAACACTCCCGGTCGTTGACATCATACCTTTGCTCCGTCTTTCCTAGTTTTGCGCTTGCAAAGTCGATCACGTTTCGTTCACCATCTTCTCTACATTGTTACAACACCGCATCCAGCCTCTCCTGACTGGTGTCGGTTTGTAAGTAAAACTGTTTACTAGTGTCATACTGTGCAAGTGAAGGGCACAATCTGAAATGTAGTTTGACTTTATGGAAGGCAGCTTCCACGGTGTCACCCCACACATACCGTTTTTGTGGTGACAGTAGGACTGTGGGCAGCATGGTCACGACGGCTGAGCCAGTTGATCTGCCCAAAGAATTTCTGTAGCTGTTTACACATACTTGGTGGCTGATAGTTGTTAATGAGATTCAACTGCTTTGGATTTGGTTTATTCCCGCTCTCATCAACAATGTGTCTTAGGAAATCCAGCTTTTTTTTATCTAGGTGACACTTGTTTACTGCGCATGTTAGCCCGTTTATCGCAAGCCTTTCTAGTACCATGCTCAGATGGTGTACGTGGTATTCCCACATATTCGACCAGACTACGACGTCATCTAAATAGGCTAGTGTGAAATGCCTATTAGACCATCCAGTACATGTATCATCACGGCTTGAAATGTGGCAGGTGCACATTTCAAGACACAAGGCATCGTGCCGAACTGGAAACCTGCCATCAGGTATGGTGAAAGTAGTGTTCTCCCTGTCCTCCCGTTTCACTGACACCTGCCAGTATCCGGTATGCAAATCAAGATGTGAGAAATTTTGCCTTGCCGATGGATGGGAATGCATCCTTGATGCTGATATAAGGCGACAATGCTCTACAGGTTGCCTGATTGACGGAGCGAAATTCCACTCAAAAGCACCAGCTCCCATCCTTTTTCGGCGCCAGTGTAATCGCGGAGTTAAATCCGCTGTGTGTGGGTTCAATTAGTCCATCTGCCAGAATCTCTTTAATTTGGTCCTGTATGATCTTAGCTTGATGAGTCATATAGCTATGCGAGTCAGTGTAGATAGGACCTTCCTGCATTAGTGGGATTGTGTGCTCCGGTACTGTCATCATATGCATCGCACATGCTTTACAAACACTTCTCTACGTTAGTCCAGTAGACGCTGGAACACAGCCTGTTGTTCTGGCGAAATATTATGGTCAAACACACTAAGCAAAACTTTAGGTACACTGTTATCTGGCCACTGTTCAATATTATATATGGTATGCCTCTCTCCAGCTCCGAAATGGAAACGCTTTATCGCGGGTTCGACGATAGTGTTCTGCTCTGTTAGCCATTGCACACCGAGCACTGCATCCTCCTGTATTCTGCGGAAATTATAGCAGATATAATTGTCTCCAAGTCAAGCACTCCCATTGTAACAGTGGCCTTTCCTAATGCTCCATCACTGAGCTGGCCAGTGGCGAGGTGGATGACGTGATTGGTAGGAGTTACATCCTATTTATTCACGAAGTGCGGTTGGAGAAAATTATGCGATACGGCCGTGCGATTAAAGCTTGACACGGACGCCCATTTACAAATACCAGACAGTGCCTGCTGGGGGTTAACTCTGGGTGCTGCGGCGAAACTGGGGCGTCGGAGGCATCCGGCCTCTTTACCCCCGTGCCACCTTACCCTGCTGGTTGTTTGCAGGTCCCTTGCAGGTTGCAAGGTGAGGGTTGCTTGGGCTCTTCCTTTGCCAATGGTTAATCTTGGGAGGTATACAGTACCGGCACTGTGTTTCCGGCACTTTCCCATCTTTCCATGTGCCTCCTAGCTTCCCGACATTACGCAATGCACTGTTTACTTTCTTGATGTTTACGTCCCGTGTTGCACTGTCATTTTTGATTCTCAATGTTGTTTCACCCCGGTTTGGTCCGTGATATGTTCTGAATTAAGTCTGTGGTGGTTCCTGCGAATTGGAACTCTCGTCCAGGCACAGCTCGTGGTGCCATCATACAGCACTACTTTCCCGATGTTGCCGACACATATTTGGCTCGAGTATTCTTGTGGCATGTAACAGTTCATTCACATTACAATTGAGTAGTAGCACTAGTGCTGCCCGATACTCCGGCAATGCAGTTTCTGCCACGACCTCCAATACTTCAGGCTCACTAAGCTGTGGGTGAAACCTTCTCACCAGGTGTGTTTTTCAATTTATGAAGGTGGACAACTGTTTGTCCGATTGTTTCTCCTGCCATGTGAGCCTACTCTGCGCCTTCAGAGACATGTAGGGATCGCCGTAGCGACATTGGAAAGAGTGTAGAAATTCTGCCCACTCGAAGATGTAATAATTGATGGATTGCCACCATTTCCTCGCATCACCTTGAAACTGGTTTCCAACACACCCCGCCTAATCTTCTTCGCACATGCCGTACCTTCACTGATGTGTAGTGCAATCCTTTATGAAGGTCTTCGTTAGGAGTGACCGTAAAATTGGAACTTTTTAAATGTCTTTTTCTGGTGATTTTCAAGGTCACATTCTCTCGTGGTTGATTTCTCCTCTTTCAATTCGTTCTGTGGCCAGCTGTGGATCAAGTTCGGCCTGCAGTTGTTTAACTGGTACGGAGTCATGGTAGTAATAGTGGGAAAAGGAGATGGCATTACATTTGGAATGGCAGACAGAATATTCTGTGTGGAATACTATCTGGGAAAATTTTGTAGATAAGGTGGAGGCGTGAAAAATGGCATTGCCACAGTAGGTGGAATTTGCATTGGTGGTGTTGACTGGGCGCACTGCATGGATGGATTCACAGGAGTCACTTGCCCGTTGTTAACGGGCACAAATGTGTGTTTATGTTTGCAGTAGTGGCTTTGTCACGACATTCAACATGTTTTTCTTCCCCTGATGACTCTTCTTTGATGCTACCCTGCTTCTGCTCGCTCACTATTCCCTTACTGACAGTTTCCGGTTTGTTTATGTTGGTGATGTTGGTTACAGTTGTTTCCAATGATCTACAGTCCATGACGTAATGTTTTAATTCGGCGAAAATTTCATCCTAATAGTATAGTGTCATTTTCTGTGTGTTCAAATTTTTGTTGCACTCTTTGCACACAAAGTTCATGTTTGTAGTGGTAACGGTGTCGGGTTCGGATAGATATTCATTGAGTTTCTTGATTTGGCTTTCGATACATGTAAGTATGAGTGTCCCTCTGCCTGCACATATTAATTCACTGCACCAGTGTGACAGTTTATAATTCAGAAATATATATTCAGGTTCAGTTGCCGAAATGTTTTTATGAATGTTCTCATCACTTTCCCATTTTGACACATTTTGGCAGTTTTTCGCGACGTGGTTGCTATTTAAGCTGGACTTATGAGAACATCTGCAGAACTTTGTGCCTACCTCTTACTAGTCTACTAAATCACATCGTTTGGGATGCTAGCACTGCATATACAATAGTGCTGGGGCACGAGAACGTGTATGGTGAGGCATGGTTGTTAAACCAGCGGTAAACTGTGCGGTTTACCCGAATTGCGTAATGTGGAGCCTCTGTTCTGACACAGTAGGTCAACATGCGGCTTCGTTCTCAGGTGACACCAGCGCACGGCACAGATGACGCATCGCGGTTGTTCCTGCTTGGCGCGGTGCAGCACGATGTGGGAGTAACACACGGTGGATGCTTAGTAGGCTTGTGGCGCAGTGCAGGTGGTGTAAGGGGCTGGCGCGTCGTGACTCTACCATTTCCTGTATCTTGTTTGATGACAGAGTAGCTTGTCGTGATGCACATCGCTGCCCCAAGATGGCTGACTTGCCATCCTCGTTGCCTTGTGCTAAAGCACTGCCGGACCTTGATGGTTTTGGCGTGTTTGTCCAGTCGACTATGTGTTGCTGTTTTATGCCATCCTGGGGCGTCCGGAAAGCGTCGCCACACTCTTGTTGATCCCTCGGGCTGTGCATGTCGTTCCCTTGTTGTGGGTAACATATATATGGACGGGAAAATTCTGACAGGAATTTTGTGGAGAAATTTTGACAAGGTTTTGTTTTGGAAATTTCTGGTTTTTGTTTTTAGGATACTAGAAGGATTCGCCACCGAGTTGGACGACATTTGACATACAGACAAAGAATGACAAAGGGGTAAATTGGTTTTAGAAGTGCGGTAAAATTAATTGTAAGGAAATGTTGAGGATTTTAGGATAATTCTTACCCGGGCGCCAGGCATCACCAGCATGATACCATACTCCGGTAGAGCAGTCTCTTGGAAATTTGGAGTCGCTCGGTCGACGACCAAGGTGGCATCCTTCCAACGTTGTGGCATTCCTTGTTACATGAATAAATTATTTACCATTGCGTATTGTACCATGACCTGTCCGGGGCAGTCACATGCCCCAATTACACATTTAACACTGTACGACGAATTAAAAGAAACATGAAGAATAAAACGGAGATACTTTTCAGGTAAATGCACTAAGAGTTCGAATACCAACCTGGAGACAGCTTACGTTAGTTCAGGGCTTACGCCTGCCGGTAAGGCTACACTGTTAAAAGGCATGTGGACATGAAAACTTAAGTTGTTAAATGAAGCTTCCCCAGGCGATGCAAGCACTGGGGAAGAGGAGAGGCGTCCCGAACGGCTAAACGAAATGGTTTTATATAAATAAGTCTTTCGCAGATTAAAACGGTTGGTCACAAGATTAGAGTGCCGCTCGGGCACGAAACACGAAGTACACTACGTATGTGACCTGCTCCTCCAAATGCTGAGCTATGACTTACCTGTGGGACGTGACATGCTGGGCGCCTTAGCGGGCCAGCGAGTCACGTGGAACTATTTTCTAAACACAAAAACTCTTACAAGCTAACTTACCAGGTAGCTGGCACTCTGATGTTACGTTAATAAAAACAACTCTTAATCACGCTTCAATTGATACATAAAAGAATAAGGTGAGTGAGGTGGGGATGGAGATACATCAGATGAACAAAACACACAATAACAAGAAACACGCTACACTCTAATACAAAGAAAATGGGTGGCTTTATTCAATGTCTGACTAAATGTTTGGACTCTGCGTCAAATTGCATGAGCTTTAAACCCTTAAAAAAAATATATCATGAAAATAGGTTGTGAGGGTTCAATCTTTCCTCTGCGCCATGCGTCTCGTGGCCTCTGGCCAGACACTGCATTGGGTGGCACTTAAAAATCTGTTCCATGCTGCACTCCCTGCATGGCGTCTCATGCTCCCACTTGCACTGGTTGCTCGAGTAGAGCGCAGGTCAACGCTGCACTGTTGAAGTGCTGAGCGGTGAGAAAACCGTTTCACTGAGGAGACACGTCAATATTGTATTTCGAGTCTACATATTTTTTTTTTATCAGCACAAATGGAATTAGGTTTTTTGACTCTACATCAGTTTTTAAAGCATAATCAGAAACAATAGCTTTATATTTTTAATCTAATCGATTTTTAGTGCCTGCTTTGTATTATTTATTCTTTTTATACAATCAGCAATAATGTTACTGAATTGTAAATTGATATCTTCTTTTAAAGCATAATCAACTATATTTGTTTATCGAAATGTCTTTTATTGACTGAATCTTTATCGTCACTTGGATCATCTATATTAACAATTCTACGATCAAAAAAAGAAACACAAGATTTTGTATAATCGAAACAAGTGCCTAGTGTATTTTGTAAAGCAGAAATGCCTGACTTGCATTATGAATCTACATAGGTTTTAAAGCATAAGCATTAGTGTCAAAAATGTTACTTAAAGATTTGATTAATGGTTTACCAAATATACCTGTCATTTAATAACATAGAAATTATAACATTAAACTTAAATTCTCTCGAAAAAAAGGTGTAAAATAATTAAACATAGATGTTCACATATAACTGAATTAAATTTCTGAATTCGATCATAATTGTAATAAACATTGCTATTTTTTAAATAATTAATTTAATTATTAGGAATATTGCCTCCAAATGAGTCGAAATAGTATACATCGTTGTTTCCTTTAAAATAAAAAACCCAAAGAGTTCCGGGATTTTTAAAAAATGTAAAATTTAATAACTGCACGTTTTTTTTAAGTATATTTTTTGGTAATTCATCAATCATATAAACATTTCTGAATTATTTTGTATTTAATATTTTGACATAATTGTCAATATCGATATTAGATGGTGCGTATAAATTCAATGTTTTTTTGGCAGTCCTCTTTTTGCAACTAATCCTTTTCCAGCCTTGTTTTCCATTGCTAAATTATGCATTTTTTATATTCTAATTCTTTTTTTATTTTTTATAGTATGTTCAACAGAATTATAAATTGCAGTAGCTCCTCCACCAGCTAAACCACCGATTGCACCTAAAGCAGCAAGTGCGAGAGGAATAATTCCTCCAAGATGTAAACCACTGCCAGTTTTTTCTTTGGCCATCTTTTTAACTGTTTGCACTGGTAAAGTGAATTTTAAATGTTTGCATTCTTTCAATTTATTATGTTTTCTCGCAATTTGATCATTTGTTAAAAATTGGTCTATACCTAAATCTTTTAATTCCTCAACGGGAATATCGAAAGTTATATTTATTATCTTCATTTACAAGTTATATATATATATATGTATATATTTATTTAATAAAACATTTTAATCCCCCTCCCCCCAAATAAAACCTAATTTCCTTTTGTAGACACAGTTGAGGCAACAGCTGCAGGAGAATTTTTTCTCCAATTGGTGTATTTTTATCTAACATGATTTCTTTAGCTTATTTTTGTAAACTTTTATTAGCATCAAGTCAAGGTTCTAAATCTTTATATGATCTCTATAGCAGTATCGTGAAATTTACAAGCTTCATCTAATTTATTTACTCCTCTACCTCCTCTTTATAGCCTTTCATTTAATTTTTTTAATGGTCCACAATAATTATAACCATGCAATTGCATTTCGGGTAAATTTAAATTGTTTAATGCCCAGTTTATAATGGATTTACCATGGTGTTCAGAACTCCAAATTGTGTGTGGAATTACATTTAAAAATCTTATTAGATAAGGAATTCCTTTTGGATTATTAACGACAAAATCAGAAAACTTATTGTTCAGCATATTCATTATGCTTACTTTTTCATTTTAATAAGTGTTATTTCAAGCATTTTCTTCTCCGTGAATAACTAATAATCTATTAATTAATTGTCTGAAATCATCCATCCAAATGTATTCTTTTGGCAAACTATTGTATTTTTTCTATGCCTTCACCAGTTAATGAGTTCTTGAAGAAATCTTTTTTTTTCTGGTGTATTTAATACTGATTTTGAATGTGATTCTTTTATATTGTTATGATAAATTGATCCAATTATATTTTCGTATTTCCACCCTCCACTCGAAGCTATCTTTTTATTAGGATTATATTGTATGAATGCCGAATTGGTTGTTTTAACAATTTCTGATTAATTGTTATAGTAATTAGCAGTGTAATTACCATTTGACATGCCTGATTTTGTATTTGTAGGCTTTAAATTTAATAGGAAAATCTTGCTGAACAGCATAAACACGCACTATGTTTGATCATTGAAATGTGAGAAACATTTATGTTATAAACTGTAGAGATGAAATTTTTCCCAAAGAAAACAGGAATCTATACATTGAAAACAGTGGAAATCTTAAACAATTTCTTGTTTATAGTGATTTTAGAAATTAAAGAACCAAACTAGATACCAACTTTAAATAATGAATTTTATTATAAACCAACTGTAAACTTTGATTGTGATATTAATTACTATTCATTTTGGGGGCGAAGGCCGTTATATGTTATTGGTTTATCAAACAGGAAAACAACTGTAGTTAAATAAAAATCTAATATAAAAATTTGTGTTGATTTTAAAAAAAAATTGAATTAGCAGGTACCATTTGTAATGTTGTTTTAATTAGTAAACGACATTTTACTTATGATTATTTGAAAAAATGTATTACTGTAGATTTATAATTTTTTTATATTATTAAATGGAGGAATCAACAAATTGTTCCAATAGTTTTAAACAATTTTTTGAGCTTAAGTTAAGTGGTTATGTTTAAAACTTTTACGATTATTTTATCAAATAAAAGATAATTTTCATAATTCTAAATAAATTGCTTCTCCTTACAAATAAGACTAAAAATGCTTGTGTTACCTTGCAGTTTGACAAACATTTTAAAATGTGGTAGTAGGTAAAACATTCCTACTTATAGATTAGATAATGCATCTGAAGATCTTTAAAATATGGTTCGTAAATTTTATTCAAATTTAGATAACATTGGCGATAAATATGAACTTCGAGAAATTGGTGAAAATCTAGAGCAAATAGAAGAAGTTTTTAAAAAATTAGTAGAGCTTCGAATATAAAATGTAAAGAATAATATGATAGTATTTCATTTGATTTTTGCTTAATTTGCTTGATTTAGATTGCTCGCTTGCAAAACTGACATTTCTAAAAAACGTGAAAAACTGTTTGAAAAGCGATAAATTTGCTTTGTTTTACCATGTGCCAAATCCTGCACGTTCATTTTTTGCTAACTTAAAAAGTTTGCTTGTTTTTGCATGTTTTTGGCTTGATTTCCTTTTTTTTTTTTTTTTTAGGACTTGAAATTGCTGCTTCTAGCAGTTGAGAACACTGCTTTATTTTGACTTAAATTCGCTTGCTTTTGGGCTAAACTGCTTGATTTTCGATGAAAAACAAGAGGCGAGCCAGGATCCCCATTATACATCTACTAACGTACATGTGTGTGAAATCCAACTTGTTTAAAAATGTACCCGCGAAATTCTCGAGTCTAATAATAAACTTGACGTTCACTGACATCTCCAGCTCCCACGTAGCTCACGTACGACAATATAGGTACATGTTACTTCTTGTAGTAGGTGACCTTCGCGAGATATGATACTGTCACAAAGTGTTAAGTATAACATATTCCTTTGTTATGTGCTTGCTTATACTATTTCTACTTGAATAAAACCTAAATATATCTACTAAACCACTCATATTCCTTTGTAATATGCTTGCTTCTACGATTTCTACTTAAATAAAACTTAAATATATTTAATAAATCACTCATTACTAGGGGCATGCAAAATTCGCGTTGTTATTTGGCATCAGGCTGAACTTCACAGTACTGTGTGCACTAGAGATGGCGTCGTTTCTCCATTGGCTGCTGCATATATGTGACGTCAGTCCCTCTCTGATTGAACTACGTGTGATTGGAGCACACGATTTTGAAGTGTTCCTTTATTGGTGCAGTCCCCCAGGGTGCATCACATATAGTATGGCCCAATGACAAATGTATTGCAAAGGTACATGTGTTTCAATTTTAATATGTCCCCAAATAATAACGCGAATTTTGCAGTTCTCTACTCATTACGTTACATGTATATTATACGGGCAACGCTTTATTAATTGGAACACATAATTTTAGCAAAAGAAAACAATTCCATGCAGGCTAGATTTCATTATCCTAATTGCACACATACTGTTTTCGTTCCGTTATTGCCATCGTACCTTAGTCGAAGTTGTATTTGACTGGGCTAGTGAGAATTAGGTTACTGCGAAATTGAACGTTTATGATTCGCGAGCAGGTGTATAAGACACGAAGCAGTTGAAACCAATCAATCATGAAAGTTGATCAGAGTTGAAGTGTATTTAATCAAAACTTGTCATGAATTCTTTTTCCGAAAATCAGATGTCCCTATTTATTATCAATGCCTCAGTTTAGAAAGTTAAGAAACTAGCAGGAGAGGAAGTAGGATATCGAAATCTAGCTTTGGTGGAATTATTTTCGTGATAATCATGCGATCCTAATAGTAACTAACAGAAAATTATTACAAGTGCCATCTGTTTTTCGCGAAAAGATTTATGCACACGATTCACTTCAAGTTGGTACGTGCACACTTGCAAATTTTCCTTTGGCTATTGACCACGTGTCTGTGTGAGAAAGAATTTTCTACTCGACTAGGCTAATCAGAATTCATTTATCCCGACACTGAACGTCATAATTGGTTGGCAGACACCTGAGATGCGTGAGAGTTGAAATCATCCAACAGCCAAATATGTTCTGAGCTAATGTGATTTTCAGTACAACTAGTAGAGGAATCGCTTTGCGTAAAACAGGTGGTCCTACTTAAAACATTAAAAACTTTACATTACTCGCAAGTCTTAATTTTTGTCCCCACAATACGTTAGATATTAACTTTCTATTCAAATTATGCTCTCAAATAATTTCAAAGAGTTTGAATATGGTCAGGGTACCTACATAACCATATATTATTTTAATACGATTGCAGGTATATATATTATATAGAGAAATATATTTTTCTTAAATTTATTGTGCACAAAATTATTATTATATATAATGTAGAAATATAATTTTTTTTAAATTATTCTGTACATAATTATGATTTTATAGATTGTGTGTGTGTGTGTGTGTGTGTGTGTGTGTGTGTAATAGTACCTGCAAATTTTCTGGGGAGAACGAGTATTCAGATTTTCTCAGAGTGCACCCATTTTTTTACATATAAAATGTATGGCAGAAGGCCTTTTTGGAGAATAAGAAGATGGGCTCTTTAAAAGAGAAGTACCTACCTTAAATGTTCCTACAATCAGATGGATAATTCACAATGTGTTTCGTGAAGTTATTCGAGACGGTAAGTTCGTAAAATAGATGAATGTTTCGTGAAAAGTTTTGCGAAATGCATCGTAAAGGGGCGATTTGCGTCTGGGCATCGAAGATGTTGGCGACTGTATTGTCGGTTCGTGTCCCGATCGGATGGCAGTAAATCGACCATCATGGGCATGCTTGCGAGTCAGCAGTATCGATGGTGAGTTATCCAGCGTCTGTCCGTTTAGCTAGAAAATACGTGGGGCAATAGCTTTTAAAACACAATCGGCCATGCGCCAAATGACAAATAGCTGATACCCGACACGACATTTAATGAACGTAATGAATTATCTGCATATATGAATTAATATATTCATGTCTCAAACATTAGTTGATACTAAACCTGCAAATAATTAACATTTTGGCAGGAGACGTTCTGCAGAAATCAGTCGGCAGGAGTCAGTTAGCAGTGGTCAGTCGGCAGGAGTCAGTCTGCAAAAGTCAGTCTGCAAGAGTCAGTCGGCAGGAATAAAGTGTATGAATTCATATGTGCTTAAAGACGATGCAAGTCACTGGCGACGTGAACTCGAGTATGTCATGTGCGACGTCATGCATACCTGTAACGACTGCCCAAAATGTACATGGAAAACAATGCCGGTACTGGGCCAAGTCCTTCGGTATAAGTTACAATGCGCAGCGATATGAGAAGTGTGACTGTTTGAAGAACCCATCTCATTCTTTTTCTTAACTTCTATAAATGTCCCAGACAGTTCACTTGACGTGATAACTGAAATGAACACATCAAGGTGATAAATGTAGTATTTTTTCGCCCACTGAGAAATACCACGTGATTACTTCGTTACCTTATGTTAATACGCTGCATAAAATGGTTGCAGGCGACGAGGAAACTCGTACGATGAAACATCACGACAATGACCACATGCAGTTTGTGCAAGATGATACAATGAAAGAACACGTCAAAATCTGCAAGGGTTCGTTTACTGGGAGACATCAAGCGATGTCGCTAATATTCTCTGCTACATAGATGGGTACTGTTTCCACAGACGACCTTGACGAGACAGTTAATGCTAATGACGGAATGAGAGACTTGCAAGGCATGGTAGAGTCGGCATGTATGGAATGTTCACTTGCAAGCCATTCGCGTGAAGTCGACGAACTTCAAAATAAACGGTCATCGGCTCTAAATACTGATGACGACCATGCGACTCCTACAAAAAAAAAAAGTAAACTTGATATTGAGGATTAAACAGGAGGTGGAGATGATCACGAAGACAGCATTGATGATGACTATAACGACAGTGATACTGAAGTATCTGATGAGAAGGTTGGTGTTTGCTCTCTACGTTCCTACGCATTTCACCAATGAGTTTCCTTCAACAAGTGGTGTGAAGAAGGCAGAAGGCACCAAGAACGCTCGTTACATATTTCCCAAAGACCCGAATGAACTTTTTGATAGACTCGGATATTTGATTGACCTGCAAAAACTTGGGGATCTCTCACGCATTGTTCAGAGGTTTTCAATTATCGATGAACTGAAGGATCGAGGTTATATCCGATGAGACTGTTACTATCCATGTTCTGCAAACATCTGAGAAATGTAAAGCTCGAAAGTACATAATAATTAGAAAGACAGAATTTAAAAAAAGTAAATAATTTAAATTTATTTATACATAGTAATGTGAGTTTATCTTCTTTAACAACCCCTTCTGCTTCTCTGAAAGACATAAAATCATTGGTGTAAACAAACGATTGAAACAGACTGTTTTTAATCAAATTTATGTGAATGTGTTCAGGGGAAGGGCTATTGTTTATTGTTCTTTCAACGCACTGCCCATAAAAACTGCCTTTACAAAACATATGTTTTTAAAAATTAAGAAAAACTACTAATGTTGAAAATAAAGCAAAACTGAATACGTCAATTTACATACTTTGCGGGTATGGACCTCGTCACCATTCGGTACAGGCTCAAAGCAGGCTGCGAAATCGAGAAAATAGCACCACCTAGCAATTGAAAATAGAATCCAATATGGATGGCGCTGACAGCACTACATGTGTGCTAAAAACATAAACAAAAATGGCTGCCACCTTGTGGCTAAATCGACAGCTCGCCTGGTTGGTAAATCGACAATTAATATACTAGCACCATCTAGGTGTTGAAAATGAAACCATGAAATCCAAGACGGTGGTCTCCAGCAATGTATAAACAAATGACGAACGAAAAAACCAAGATGGCTGTAAACGATAAAATGAGCAATGGTTACGGGGTGAGAGGAGTGGAACGTTAAAACAATATGATTGATTGGAGGATGGTTTGTCGTCTGCTGGATGTGGAAAGGGCGATGGAAAAGAGGGTTGGGGGTGGACAACCAGAAAAATGCATTTTTTAAGTGATAATTTTAATAAAAATGTTAAATGAATGTATATAATTTAATTTTTTTTTATAATTTTTAGAAGTATTTTTTTATATTTGGAAATTTTTTGGAGAGTTTGGAAATTTTTTGGGTAATTCACGATCGTAATAATATTTGCTGTAATCACATGTAATAAAATCATAGTAATAATGTATCATATCAATTTTATAATGATCTTTATTTACGTCAGTTTCAGCCATAAATGTTTGTGTAAAATGAACGCGCATAAAAATAATTTGTACAAAATATTTCATACGTTATTATTAAAATGTTCTTACGCACAATCATAGTAAACATTATGACGATATTCCATGACTAAAATTTTCTTGCAAATTCTGCTTTCTGAAGCATCCAGAAAGGAAATGCGCTTAAATTTTGTTAAAAATACAGGCGACTTTAATCGATTCTTTTTGTACATTTAAAAAGTATATTTTAGTAAGATATTTTATAATGTTTGCAAATATATACATTATTTTTTCATACTTTGAACTTTTCTGAAAATTTTTATGGTGTCTGTACTAATGTTTTATGAGTTCTTCACATTGTATAGTCGGGTGCAGTGCTCCATAGGCAGTTGCTTTACTCCAACCTTAAGGGAATTGTGCATACAAGCGCTAAAAATGCGGTTTTAACCTTTTTCACGATTTCTTTTCTCTTTGAATAAACTTAGTATAATAAAAACAAAACTGCACGGGCCTACATAATGGTTCTTTTTTTTATATATATATTTTCTGACAAAAATTCGAATTCCTAGGGTCTTTATTTGCTGGGATACGCGTAAACGCGCAAACAACGAATGTACACAAAGTATGCCTGGACTACTAACTCTTAATAACAGCCACCTAAATATCTCCACTCAACTCCTCTCTTAGGCTGTTCACAGTAAAGTGAGCACTTTTGAGGCCCTAGTATTTTTTACCTCACATCCATATTTAATCCTTTAACCCGTTCATTAATGTCCATGATCGATAGGGACACCCAAATTTCGCGAAAAGATATTACGACCACTTGTATTTCATACCACTTTAGCTCAGATACAATTCAGCGATTGGAGGATGTAGGTGTTACGTGTCTGCCCGCGGATCACAGACGTACAGCAGCGGAGTAACCTAATTTTGATTGGCCAGCCAAGCAAGAAAATGTCTTCTCACAAACACACGCTGCCAATAAACAAAAGAATACTGCTGGTATGCCTATAGGGTATTGAAATCTAGCATGTGAGGAAATCTTTTCGCGAAATCTGGGTGTCCCTAATGATCGAGGTAATGATGCAAAAGAAGGATACGTATCGTCAGTACTGTACACAATGAGGAATCATTGGACGGTCTTCTGAGCATTGTCCTTGTGAGAAATCTTATTCGTTGATGTTTCTGCACCGCTCGTTTGTGATTGGTTATGATGAAGTCAACGAACACGCAGTAGGTTGTTCATTAGTTATAGAGACCCGAGAAATTCGCGAGTTCAGTGACCCGCAGGCTAGACTTCACACTCTTATACCCTCTCATACAGATATCAACCGTTTATATATATGTTTTGATTGTTGTGGTAGTAAAGGGCGGTGGTTGGGCGCACAATTTCTTGCATTTTTGTTATTGGCTTATTTGTCTCCAGGAGGTGACAAAAATCACGTCGACCAATTGCAAACGTAACATGAACGTACATGTGTGTGAAATCCAACTTGTCTAGAAATAAACCCGCGAACTTCTCGAGAGTCTATTCATTAGTTAAGAGAAGCAAGCTCGATACAACTACATACCCCATCGAAAAATTTAACGATTGCAACACTTATGCTCTTAAATGAATTCGGCACCGAAAGGGTTAACCACCTTTTTAAATAAAACTTGCCATGTAAGTAATAAATGTGGTTAGTATATTCTACAGCACTCGCGTGTTAAAGTATAGCACTAAATTAACCCATTTCAGTCGCAGTGCCCATCAACAAGGACATGTTGCACACGAATTATATTTATGGTTGCAACTGTAGACGACAAGGAATCAGTGGCCGGTGTCCTTGACGCTCTTCCTTGTGAGTAATCTTATTTGTTGAAGTTTCAGCAACTTTCCTCTGTGAATGGCGAGAACCACAAACACGTAGCACGTTGTTCACTGGTTACACTAAGCACGTCCATTATAAGTACAGTAACTTCATAATATTAAACGATTGCAACGCTTGAGCTCGGAAAGGAACTCGGGCCTGGCAGGGTTAAAATATATTTATTGACTATTACATATTCCAAATAAAAGAGCTTTAACCCGTTCAGTCACTGTGTCCACAGTCGTGGACATGTTGCAAGCGAAGGATATTTATGGCCAGTATTGTACACAGTGTGGAATCAGTACCCAATGTCTTGCGAGTCTTCTAACTGGTAACGTGATATATGAAAGTTACCACTCCTCTCGTTTATGATTGAATGATGGTAACGTCTATAATAACGCAGCACGTCGTTCACTGATTGTAAAATGGACAGTAGGTACAAGTACAGCTAACATCAAAATATTACACCATTGCAACCCTTCTGCTCACAAATCAATGCGTGACCGAACGGGTTAAAAAGTGCTCACTTTACCGTGAATAGTCTGTAGATAGGGCCACCTGTTTTTCACGAAAATGTTTGTGCGCAGGATATACATCAACATCTGCTGCTGGTGGACGCCTCAGTCACTTCCTTTTTTGGCTGAAGTGTTACCAGTTGATAAACTGGTTAAATACAGAGGCATTGTGGCAGAAAGATTACGAACTGGCAGTCTATCAACGATGGGAAGACAAGAAGTAATGTATGAAGTTTTCCGGAAGTGGCAAGAAGAATGGAAAGTATCCAAGAAAGTGAGAGTAACATATGAGCTGCTGCCGAATGTGAAAACGAGGCTAGAGATGGAATGGATAACTCTCTATTATTTCAGTCTACATATATACACTAACCACGGAAATTTCAAGGCCAAACTTCATAGTCTGCGTTCGGTAGGTAGGTTGGTAGTTGGGCTTAACGTCTCGTCGACAGCGAGGTATCAGAGACGGTCTGAATTTGGTGGAGTCACCTTCATGTGACGTATGCGGACAGGTTGATATCATGCAGTATGTCATCATGGAATGTCTGAAAACGGAAGATATAAGACAATGGCTGCAAGAGATAACAGAAAGAAAGGGCATTTACTTATAATAGGCAAATATATTAAAAGGTCAAGTTCTTCACAAGATATGGAATGAGTTCGCCACAAAAATTGGAAAAACGCTTGAAGAATATGACAAGTGGCAAGAAGAGCTTTCCGAAGACCCACGATGGGTAGAGAACTGCAAAATTCACGTTATTATTTGGGGACAAGTTGGACCATAATTTATGTGACACGCCCTGGGTGGCTCTGCACCAATAAAGGAACACTTTACAATTGTGTGCCCCAATCACGTTTAGTTCAATTAGAGAGGGAATATATTCACATCCATGTAGCAGCCAATGGAGAAACGACGTTGGCTCTAGTGCATACAGTACTGTGAAGTTCAGGCTAATGCCAATTAATAACGCGAATTTTAACGTCCATGATGGTAGGGGAATTCGCGTAAAGTCTTCAATGTAATAAGTCGGAATATTCCTGATTGGTGAGGAGGACAGGTTTAAACGAGAAAACGGGGAGAATACTGAGTATGGCAATAATAACAGAGAATTGCCCGAAGAACAGAAGATGAGAAAGTGCTAAGCACTGTCGTACTCATACGAGTACAGTCACAGTGCGGGAGAATTGAGGGTGTGCCAGCCTTCGGGCTGCAAAACCTGGCAGACACCTCAGACGCGTGAGAGTTCAAATCAGGCAACCAAGAAATTGTTTCTTATCTGAACCAACGTGTTTCCCAGTACAACCAGCCGCTAAAAACAAGTGTTCCCTGCTTAGAGGAATTCGTTCTTTCCTTACACTCTAAATCTGAATCAGTGAGAAACTACTGTTTCAATCAGTCAAACGTATCTGACTGATTCAACAGTCACTTCACTGAATTTAACTGATGAATCAGTGAAAAAATGCCAGATTCCCATCACTTATTGAATCAGACATTTCCCACTGATTCATCAGTCATTTGTTTCACTTTTTTTCAGTGGTTTGTATTTTGACTGATGGATCGGTTAAACAGCGTGTACAAATGTCCGTTAAACAACGTGTATCAAGTAAAGTGACAATGAGTAAACTAATAAAATCAATACAAAATAGTTTCTAAAATGTGTTTCATCTTTCAAAACGCCATTTTACGAGGTATTATGAACACTCAGCCTTTCATTTCGTTCTCATGTAATCGTCACAGCGCTGTGTTTGAACACTGTTAAAAAAAAATTCCCTTCATTTTACGGAAAAGTGCTGGTAAGAATTTATCCAGAGGTGTCTGTAAACTCTCCGTAAAATCACGGACACATTGATTTTCAAAAAGGGACTTTCCTTTAAATTCACGGAACCTCTCCATTAATTCCCTAGTTAGTTTTCTGTACTTCTAGTTTAAATAACTTTTAATATCTATTTTATTTTAAATTTTCATTATGCAGGCATTCTACTGTGTATAAAAATATTTTAAAATTTTTTTTATACTTAAGCAATATTTGAACCCGAGTAAAAAAAGTAGCATGCTCACGGCCTTAACCACTTATCTACAATAGCAACTTTTTTAGTTTCTGTTAAAGGTAGTGTATTTTAAGTGTTGCTAAGTGTTACAGACGTCTATTGTTCCATTTTAATTTTTGAAGGAACAGGTCTTAGTGACATGGATAACCTTGAAACGATAATTTTCTGGTTACAGTAGCGAAGAAAGTTTCGTTTGGACTCGCCATTGTTCGTGCCCGAAACCCGAAGTTATAGAAAATACGTAGATTCTCCATATTTTGTATTTACTAACATAACTCCGTTTTTCGTTATTACGGATTGCGCTTCCGTATATTAACTGTGCATTTTCGTAAAAATTTCCGTAAGTATACGGAAATTTTTAACAGTGAAGGTTTAAACTGCATATAATGCCATGAAGAGAGTGCACTCATATATATTATTCGTTTTAACCATCCTAACGGTTCTATTTAAACTAAAAACAAAAAGTAAGAGCAAACAATTTAAAGCTTCGTGCTATAGCAGGGAAACAATAAGCCATATATTTTACCATCACTATCCAGACTTGGAGTGGTAGCGCAGGCGGTAAGGTAATGGCGCTAAGTCGCACTGGGAAGGGTGTGTGAGTTCAATCCTGGCCGCCTTCGAAAACATTTAAATTTTTAAATTCGGGTAAATTACTCACTATTACTAGTGAATTATAGGAAATATGATTATTCGCCTTATTATTTGGCTACATCCAATAAAAACAATATTTAATTCGCCACTGTAGTCAGTCGTTACTTATTCAATCAGTGAAATAATTTCTCGTCACTTATTAAATCAGCGAAATTTTTCACTTGAACAATCAGTGATTTTCCACTGGTTCTGAATGGAACAATTTTCACTGATTTGGGTGGTAGAATTTCACTGCGAATCAGTGGTTTCCCACTTATTCGAATTTAAAGTGTGATTGTCCAGCACTTTTAGTTCGCCGGCTCCGTAGTATGGGTCTGGCGAACTAATACCCGGTTGCACCATTAACAGCCCTGCACCGAGATCCTAGGAACTTGGTTCAAACATGATTTTCAGTTTGATCCCAGTTTCAATGTAGGAGTGTTGTACCAACGCAAGCGGCCGAATTTCAATCGTAGATCTCCTGATCTCGGTTCGGAACTAGGAGTGAAATGAAACACTTTTTGTGATAGGTTCTAATTTCGTGACATCATGAAGTAACTGTTTATTTTGAATTTCGTATACAATTAATACGTTTTTGTGTACTTTATATCTTAAGACTAGGGTTTATTATTATATAATTTAGTTTAATTCACTGCAAAATTTCCGATTCAGTTATTTTGTTTGATTGGAAACACTTTTCACATACTTTATCCGTTATTTTTAATACTAATATTATTGAAGAAGCTGGTGCACATAAAACCAGATGGTCCGTTGTTTGATCTGTTTCAAGTAAAATAAATACTGTAGGAATTTTACTGAATAATATTTAAGTGCGTGTAATGTTGTTTTAAATATTAAAAAAAAAAAAAACAATTATACTTATCGCTATCAGTTGGCATATTTTCAAACTACATTAATCGGTGATAGCTGCTCTTCCGTAAGCAAAAAATTCGATATGTGCTTTATTTAGGGGAGTCTGACTGTCCTATCTTGCCTATGTTAAATCTGCTATTTTTGTGTCCCATTATCTCAGATACTATTTAACCTAGAACGTTTGGATTTTAACAGTGGTATCTTATATGTGCTTATATTGTACTGTAAAATAATCACTTATTTTAGTTGTCTTTGCAGAAACTATTCAAAATTTAATAATTCCCAAATAATTATTTTAAAAAATTTAATCTAATATTTTTTACAGAATAAGGTTTTTCAAATAACTTCATAATTGTAGTACTGTAGTTTCATAATGATTATCTGCAGCTTTGCTATAAATTTGATATCTCCAGCTGTTATAGTTTTTGAGATACTAGGTTAAATATATTTAAAAATTGAATTTTCCAGAAATTGAGGCTAAAGTAAGAATGAGTATACAAAAACCAAATTTCACGTAAATGCTTTTATATTATATATTATACTTTATTATTTATAATATTTCATTATATCCATCATTGAGAGGTATACTGGAAAATATATCCTCAAAATTATAAATATAGGCCTAAATAAAAAATGTAAAAAAAAATCTAGCATATCTGCAAATAGTTTCAATATTTGTTCAGAATATTTTTCTCACGAAAATCTTCAGCTTTTCTAAGCAATTCAGCTCTGTATATTAGATCGTTTTAGAGTGGGTTAAATGTTCAAAAAAATACAGTTCTACAGAAGCATAAATTAGTATAAATCACGTCTCCATCACTATTTCTATCAGTGACAACTGACAACCTGCCCCATATACTGGTGCAAGGTATAAATCACCTCTCCGTCACTACTTTTTTTTCAGTGACAACCTGCCCCATATGCTGGTACAAGTTCCATATCTTCAAATTCTTTCAAAAATCTCTTCCTTTTGTGCACTCTTGCCTCTTTGGTTGACAGTTCTGCTGCACGCTGTAATTTTTGAATTCGTACATTGTCCAGATGTCAATTTCCTGGAGCACCGTTAACCTTCCAAAATTACCTTCATTTAAAGATATCACACCCTCGTTCACACCCCACTGTAAAGTTTTTAGGCCAACAACCACATTTTTTGGCAACCTTATCCAAATCAAATTGTTAATGACTCATTGGAATTCTGTGTTTTTCCATGAATGAGCTTCCTCAACAAATCAGGATGGGCCAAATCTCTATACACAGGCTTCACAACTAACATTACTGCTTCAGGTATTGAATATTCGTGGCTATGAAAATCACCTGTTAGTTCAGCCTTTCTATATTTGCACCATGTGTCAGGGCCGGGGGGGGGGGGGTCATAAGTAATGTACTGGCTTCTCTTATGTGGAAAGTTTGTGGAAATAAGTTGCCCAAATTGCTTTTTTAATATTTTCGAGATTGTTTGTATTGATTCTAATTGCTGTGCCATAATATCTCTGAAGCTGATCAATAGTTTTGTCACTGAGCCTGCATAAATGGTTTTACTATCAGAAAGTTTTTTTCTATTCAATGACTTCTTCAGCTTTCTCAGCCTGGTACCCATTATCTTCTGTAAACGGCCAACACATTAATTGTTTTTCATTTCTTTCTTCTTATATGGATTTTCCTCATCATCTTGTGTGCTTTTGAATCTCCATCACCAAGAAATTCTATATAGCAGATATTCCTATCTTTCTCAGACTCTATTCCAAATTTTTACAGCAGTTGTGGCCTCCATACCTCCACTAGTGCCTTCGTAGCTTTTTTTATCACAGTTGTGTTCTTCTATTGGAAATGTGCACTTGAAACAATGTTTTGTCACTACTTCAAAGTCTAACACCTTCCCAGAATCTACACTTGTCACTGTGGCCACAGAGTTTTTTGAGGCGTGACCACGCTTTTGCCAAGTGCCATCAAATGCTACTGGAATATTTTTGTCCCCATCATTTAGCTGAATAGCCTCTTCTGCAGCAGTTTTCATTGAAGCTGTTGCAACAGTTTCCACGGCATTTCCGATAACCTCAGTGTACTTATTCATCCTAGAAGGAAGTTGTGGCAAGTCCAAGATTCCACAGAATAGTTTTGCTGATGTAGGACCTTTGCCAATGGCTCGCATGCCATAGACGAATCTAACATTAGACTCAAACAAATCTCCTTTACACCTCTTTGATGTGTAGAAGGGATTACTAAATTCACAGTTCACACACAAAACTATCAATTTAGTAGCAAGTCCATTTCTTGCAGAAAGTTCTTCTTTCAGTGTCACAGGTTCTCCACAAAGGCTGCAGCACAAGTAATCACTAAAAATCTCCTCTAAAATATTAAAATCTGCTGAGATATAACATAAATCACTGTTTTCATGCTCAGCAGAAGAATACGAATCATCACTATTGCTCAACTTTGTCTTCGAAGCACTGTCCGGTGTACCTGCATGTTACATTTTCACCATTGAGGTCACTAACCACATTGTTGCCGACTTCAACTGTTTTTTGTATTCCTATTTCCTCGCAACTTGCATTTCACGAAAACAATTTTCCTTCTTGTCATTATAATGAACAGATCAACTGAAATATGAATTTATATTTTTAAAAAAATGTGTATATGGCCTAGTAGGCACAGACAAATAACAAAAAACCTCTTTTCGCTGAACGAAACCTCTATGTTACGCCATTACAACAGTGACAGCGTGAGAAACGTCTAACATATAACTTTCCTCTAAGCCTACGCAAAACCACTGCCTTCAAAATGCATTCATTTATAAAAACAAGAAGAATGTATCGAAATAGTGACAACTACAAACAAATGCCACTGCCACTTTTAAAAAAAAACCCTTTGGAATTTGAGTATTACTAAAACAAACATATCGTTTTGTTCAGAAAAGTCCAAATATTATACTGGATTTACAAATGAAAAAAGTTAATATTTTAAATTTTTTTTTGCAAATCCGGCTGCAATTATTAAAAATTAAAAAAAAAATACTTGGAAAATGAGTTTTACAATAACAAACATACCATGTTATTCAGGAGAGACCAGATATTATTTTAAGATTAAAAATGAAAAAAGTCAAAATTTTCAATGTTTTGTTGTCAGACTCCCCTTTAGCTCGTGCAGAAAATTGGGGCAGTTTCTGATATTCTGAATGGCTTTTCCAGTTTTCCATTGTGTTTACTCGGAGGGACAAGATTGAATTTCGTCCCCTCTGTACACAACATTCATACATCTTTAATTAAATACAGTATATGTAAAATCTCTCAATTCACATTTTACAACAGTAAAAAACAACTGAATCCATTCACAAAAGATTTAAATACTACTAAGTTTGTTTCTAGTAAATAAATATAATTAACACGGTTTCTGACACTTTCTGATCTCGGGTCGCGATTTCAACACCACCATATTCGGCGGTTTGAAATGAATTTCATCTCGATCTCCAGTCATGCTCTGAACTCGAAAGGTGCAACAGTTTTCTGTGTCGAACTTAGATCAAGTTCGGGCATGATCTCAATGGCGCAACCGGCAGCAAGACGGAGTGGAGAATGCAGCTGGGGAGTCCTGGATCTCCGGTATGTCCCTGGTCCGCCATTTTACATCACTGGGACGCTACTCCCTGAGCGCGGGGGTTGATCGATCCCTTGTGAGGGACTTTGGCCACCCAGATGGTTATCAATTAGATTGTGGAGGAAAGGAGAAGCTAACCCCCTCTCCCTCCACTGCCCATCAGAATTATTTAATGCCGCGGAGCAATCATTATTTTACAGGACTCCCAGGGTAGCGCCTGCGATCTGTTTCCAAGACAAATTTTGTACCAGCCTTTCCCCTGCCTGTACGGGGTAAAGGCGTGTGGTGAAGTTAAATGAATTTAATCGGCCCGGAATTTTAAAGTTCAGGAATTTTGTTGTGTTGTCGCAAGCTCCTGTGAGGGGGCTTGGCGGCAGTGTGGTAATAAACGCGGAAGTTAGTTGCCAAAAGAAGTTCAAATGAACAATTAAAAGTTGCTTCCCATGACTGGAGTGGCGAAGGGTTACCGGTAACTCCCTGGTTGTCGCTCCCGCTGTCGTTAAGGACGAGGCCAGTGACGAAGAAGCAAAAATCCATACCGCGCCACCTTCGAGCCACGGCCAGCTTTTTTCCCGTGAAGCCATCTAGCGGAAATAAAGAAGAATCGTGCGGCGTTTAAATAAAAAAAGAAGAAGGTAGCGGGTTAGTGGAAGCTCCTCCGTGATGTTGGGGGGGGGGGGGGGGGGAGTTTGTCTGGCTCCTTTGAGGAGCGGCCGAGGAAACTTTTCTTGTGCGCGATTTTCGCCCGTACCGCGGCGGCAAGACCAGCCTTCGACTAGCCGACATACCTACCCCCCTCTCTGCTCGTCATCAACTGCACTCCCCCCCCTCCCCCCATGACCGTCGTCACCTCGTCCGGTTCGACTAGCTTCCGGGGACACCGGCCTCAAACCCACGACAAGACCTCGCCGCGGTCAGCTGCAAGTCCCGGGCTCCTGCCCCGCACACACCATATTGAGATGAGCTGAGTTTGGGGACTAAGCGATTAGCACGCTCTCCTCCCACTAAGGCGAGGCGAGTTCAATCCTCGGCCGGGTCACTCTGGATTTTCGCAAGCGGGAATCGTGCCGGACGATGCCGTTGGTCGGCGGGTTTTCTCGGGGATCTCCCGTTTCCCCCGCCCCTTCATTCCGGCGCCGCTCCATATTCACTTTTATCACCCTCATCGGCTCTCAAGACCTCGCTGTTACGAGCCGCCCAATAATCTTAACCATTTCAGACCCACTTTAATTTACAGATTCAGGTGTCGCTAACAAGACATTTTATGATGCGTGCTGTACTCGAGTCGACTCGACACTTTTTCGTTGTCACAACCAATGATTTTTAGAATGTCTGTTCGCCTACAATTATATGAACCAATTACGACTTAGACCAATAGGATGGTTTGCGAATAATTTATACACAGGTAAGATCGTTAATCATTGAGATACTCAGTGTACAGTAGAAAGCAAAAACTACCTACATGTGCGTAATGTGCACAATTGTGTACACTGGGTCTGAATGGGACAAGAAGACTATGAACTAAAACATTTTCTTTGAAATCGTTGTTTGCGGGAATACGCTTATATTGGTAAATAAATGTTATGGAAGGACGAATTTTTGCCACACAAGTTAAAAATCAATTATCATATTAAAAGTATTCATGGAGAAAAAAATCGTCACAATAGTCAAATACAGCTTTTTTAAAGCTTGCCTATACAGTTTCCTTAAGCGGTAAGAGAAGAGTACGATTATACAGGCGTAGTTTAATCTATGGGCTTTCATCGCCTGTAATAAAATCCTACTGTTAAAGAGCTAATGTGCGCATTACAACATTTTCACGGAAACACCGCACGCCTTGCAGTCGGAATGAAAGGATGGGGGAAATGGGAGATACCCCGAAAAATTCGACAAACCAGAGGCATCGTCAGGCACGATTCCCACTCGTGAAAATCCGGGAAATACCCGGCCGGGGATTGAACCCAGATCGCCTTGGTGGGAGGCGAGCAGGCTAACCATTCAGCCACCGTGGCCCCGCAGAGGTTAGTGTTCACTTTCTTGTTCGCCTTCTGTGTTCAGTTGCTTGAACAAGAAAGATGCCCTTGTTTAGTATGGGTTTGAGAAAACAGAGGTGAAATAGCCGCTTATACTGGTAACTCCATCCTCACGCACCAGCAAAATGGCGTCACTGGCTAGCAAAATGGCTGAACGTCCTTCGCCGACCACTAGGGACACCCGATATTCGCGAAAATATTTCAGAGCAGGCTAGATTAAAATTCACTGTTGTACTTCGAGTTGTTTTCCTTCGCTGATTGGTCGCGCGTCTTTGAGAGAACACATTTCCTCCGGCTCACTTGACTGGCCAATCAGAAATAGGATAATCTGGTAATGAACGTCTCTTATTCACGGCAAATACGCAAGAGGCGTGACAAATAAATATGCCAATCACAAAATTCAATATGAATTAAAGTCTTTTGAAGCACAACTAGTCATGGTTAGAGACCTGAAAAATTCGCGAGTTCATTGACCTGCAGGCTAGACTCTACAGTTTTACGTACAAATATGCCGATATTAACTGCACATTGGTTGTCTGCTGTCTCAGGCGACGCCTGGGCCAGTGATCTCCAGGAAGTTTCAAACACCGTCTGTACCAATTGCTAAGACCCGAGAAATCCGCGAGTTCAGTGACCTGTAGGCTAGACGTCAAGGACTTATATACTCTCATACAAATATCAACTGAATATTGGTTGATTTTTTGTGGTAGTAAAACGCGGTGGTTGGGTGCACAATTTCTTGCATGTATTTTATTGGTAGAGACCTGCAAAATTCGCGTTATTATTTGGGGACAAGTTAAAATTGAAACACATGTACCTTTGCAATACGTTTGTCATTGGGCCATGCTATATGTGACACACCCTGGGTGACTCTGCACCAATAAAGGAACACTTCAAAATCGTCTGCCCCAATCACGTATAGTTCAATCAGATAGGGACTGACGTCACATCTATGCAGCAGCCAATGGAGAGACGATGACAGCTCTAGTGCATACAGTACTGTGAAGTTCAGCCTTATGCCAAATAATAACGCGAATTTGGCGTGCCACTAGTTATTGGCTTATTTATCTCCAGGAGGCGTCAAAAAAACATCGAACAATTACAAACGTAACACGAACGTACATACGTGAGAATTGTAACCTGTATAGAAATGAATTCGCGAAAGTATCAGGTTCCTACAAATTGCTAAAGTTATATAAACACACGTATTTTGCATTTTAGTGTGTCTCAAAATGAACCCGCGAATTCTTCAGGTCTCTAGTCATGTTAACCCTTTTCGCGAATACCGGGCGTCTCCGTACATTACATATCTAGGAAACAACGGAACACGTCATACATGAGATGATTTTTCTAAAGTTCGAGGAAGCCGCGGTGGTATAGTTGTTAGACTACTCGGCTCCCACCATGGCGAACCGGGTTCGGCTCCCGGCGGGGCTGCTCCCGGATTTTCGCATGTGGGAATCGTGTCGGACGATTCCGCTGGTCTTCGGGGTTTCTGGGGGATTAACCTTGCATTCCGGCGTTGCTCCATACTCACCTCGTTTCAACCACGTCGGTTCTCAAGACCTCGCTGTTAAGGTTGAAGTAAAGCAACTGCCTATGGAAATAGACCTGAAAAATTGGCGAATCCATTTTGGTACTAGCTAGAATTCAAAACACGTTTGTTTATATAACTTAAGCCATTCGTCCACACGGTGTTTGACACCACCTGGAGATCGCTGGCCCATTCTTCGCCTTCCACTGTGACCGCAGACGATCAATGCAATGAGCAGTTAATATCGGCGTATTTGTACATAAGACTGTAAAGTCTAGCCTACAGGTCATTGAACTCGCGAATTTGTCAGGTCTCTACCTATGGAGCACTGCGCCTGATTGTACAGTGTGGAGAACTCATGACAAATTAGTACAGACACCATAAAAAGTGTCAGAAAAGTGTGATTTAAGCTGTATATGAAAGAAGAATGTGTATATTTTGCTACAATATAAAATATTTTACTAAAATATACTTTTTAAATGTAAAAATTTAATTGATAGTTATAGTCCGCATTTTAACAAAATTTAAACGCATTTCCGTTTTGGATGCTTCGGAAAGCAGAATTTGCAGGAAATTCTTCTTAAAAGAAAAAACCTCATAATGTTTACTATGTTTGTATGTAAGAAAATCATAGTAATAAGGGTTCATATCAATTTTGTAATTAACTTTATTTACGTCAGTTTCAGCCGTAAATGTTTGTAACAAATGGATGCACATAAAATCAATTATAAAAATTATTTCCCATATTATTATTACAGTTTTCTTAAATACAATCATAATAAAAACTAATACGATCTTTCTTTTAAGAAAATTTTCTTGCAAATTTTGCTTTCCGGAGCATCCAAAACGGAAATGCGCTTAAATTTAGTTTTAAAAAAGCGGAATCTCTAGATAAATTATTATTTTATGTTTAAAAATGTATTTTAGTAAAATATTTTATAATGTTGCAAAATATATACATTATTCTTTCATATACAGCGTGATTCGCACTTTTCTGACGATTTTTATGGTGTCTTTACTACTTATTTTATGAGTTCTTCATATTGTATTGTCGGGTGCAGTACTCCATAGCAAGTTGCTTTACTTCAACCTTAAGAGCCGTCCAAATCTCTCCACTCCACCCTACGGTTTTATTCAAGAAGTGTGAAGTTACCTTGAATATACTCTAGTCGAAGTTGAATGTGTACTCAAATGAATTTGCGAAATTTATTGGTCTTTTGTCATGAATCTAGGAGAAAGTCAGTCGAAGGAAATATGCCGTCAATACAATTCGCCAAGTCGACATATGCTATAAATATGTTTCGCACAAAGAACCACAGTAATCATACAGGTCTCGTTATAGTACTTTTTTTGTTCCTCTAAGTACTTGTAAGACCAATGACACCTTTTATTACAACTACTGAAATAAAAAAAAAATTTGCTATGGAATTTGTTAATAACTTGGACTCGAAATAATTTGCCTTGGCTGGTAACCACCAAAACTGTAATTATTGTATTAAGACATAGTTTAATTTTTCATATAATAAATATATTGAAATTATTGTATACTTTATAAATAAATAAGATAAATTATATAAATATTTATTAATTATTATAATAAAATTTATTTAGTATTTCTAACTACATTTTTTATGAGTAGTTCAGCACGTGGCTTGAAAACAGAATATCTGTAATTTTCGCTTTACTGCATTTCTTATTAATACAATTTCTTTTTTTTAATGGGGGATACAATTGTCGTTTTGTGATTAAAATAAATTCTTATTTTCCTGAAGCGGTATGCTGCACCGCTGTTGTCATTACAGAAGCTAGACTGAAAATACATTGCTTTGGAGGAACTACGTTTGTATCAATTTTTGATACTTGTAGGGCAGTGATGTATATGCGCTTTCTTTAAAGTATCTTTGGAATGTCAACACCGAATTGGTTTTGGTACACCGTCAAATTTCAACTTAATAACAATATCATTTAAGGAAAATGAAATTGTTTAAAAACGTTTATAGCATGTTTTGAAAATTTCAGTAACGCTTCACAACATAGAATTTTCTTCATTATTCACATGCTGGATACAATTTGAATTCTAGTAAAATGGTTATACAGCAGTACACATAAGTAGGGCCACCTGTTTTTTTTGCAGAAATATTCCATGACTACTGTAGTTGTACTCCAAACCACGGTAGTTCATAATCAATATCGTGGTTGGATGATTTTAAGTCACACACACACACGCGCGTCTTAAATGTCTGCCAGCCAATCACAGACGTTCAGTGTCGACGTAACTCAATTCTTATTGGCCCAGTCGAGTGGAAAATGTTTTCTCACGCAGACACACGACCAAGAGCCGAGAGAAATTTGCAAGTGTGCGCGTATAGAAGATGAATTCTAGACTGGGCATAAATCTTTTCGCGAAACATAAGTGGCACTCTACATAAATAGAGACAGGGAAAAGTCGTGAGTTCAATTAACTGCCGGCTAGACTTTACAGCCTCATGTAGGCCTGCAAATTTGCAGCTATTAACTGCACATTAGCTGTCTGCTGTCACATTGGATGGCGATGACTGGGCCACCAATCTCCAGGAGGTGTCAAAAACCGTGTGGACCAATGACTAGGGACATGCAAAATTCGCGTTATTATTTGGCATCAAGCTGAACTTCACAGTACTGTATGCTCTAAAGCCAGCGTCGTTTCTCCATTGGCTGCTGCATAGAGGTAAAGACAATCCCTCTCTAACTGAACTACAAGTGATTGGGGCACACAATTGTGAAGTGTTCCTTTATTGGCGCAGAGACACCCAGGGTGTGTCACATAAAATATGGTGCAATGACAAGCGTATTACAAAGGGACATATATTTCGAGTTTAACTTGGCTCCAAATAATAACGCGAATTTTGCAGATCTCTACCAATGGCTAAAGTTATATAAACCCACTTTTTTTTTAATTCTCGTTTGCCTCAAAATGAATCCGCGAATACTTCAGGTCTCGATATGTAAGCATTCTCTTTCTTGGCATTTTGAATATTAACGAGATGTATCTGACGTGTTTATTCAACGTTGCGAACTACCAATCACCAATAGACCTGGGGTGTTTACGATACAATTATGTAAATCAAATGAAGAAAATACAACAAATAACTATCATTTACAAGAAATAGTAAACGAGATAAAATAATGTAGTACTTTCAAAGTAAAATAAAACCACAAAATGATGATGACTAAGAAAAATCATGCGTTTCAACAATGATTGATTGAGATATTTCTGTTTGTTAAAGACATTTACTTGTGTGTCATGTGTTCATTTTTATTTCACTATTATTCTAAAGTGACAAACGTAACGCCAAATGCAATGGGACCTCTGCCTAAATTAATAAGACCTTTCGCATGAATAGAATATATATCACTCTTTGTGAGTTAATACGTCCAAAACAATCGCGCGGACTTTACGTCTCGTGCTAATAATTGATAATTTTGTGACTTGACTGTAAAAATTAAATTTTGTGCGCCTACAACAACGATGGCTAGAAAGCCTGAGTAATAAATTAAAGTGTTATTACTGGAGACCCGAGAAATTCGCGAGTTCAATGAGCTTCACTGTAAAAAATAATGGGGAAATTACCTAACAAGTGTACGGTAACATTTGCAAACTTGTGGGGGAAACATAGTTTTCCTTACATTTAAGGTAAAATTACCGCACTGTGGAGTAAAATTAACGTACATAGCAGTGGGAAATTCCATAAATTGATCGGAAAGTTACCTTTCGACGCGTGCATCTCTTTGGCATTGTCTCAACAGCTAAGTGGAGGGGTGGGGGGATGGGCGGAAGAAACAATAATTTAACACACTATACTAATTTTCAGTGATATTGTCAAGCTGTCGTCGTGTTGTAATGGATAGCGTATCGATACCTGCCGTGATAGAGGACCATGGTTCGCGCCGGTCTACCACAAAGTATCGCGAATTTCTCGGGATCTCTGACAATGGTACAACTTCTTCAAGTTTTACCTGGCACTAATTGAACCAGCGAAATTTCTTGCATTACGGTTAATTGAGCAGTTTTGAAATCAACCTTTGAAAAACGTCACTGCCTCTTTTACCAACATCTATTTTAACTGCCACAATGACTTGCATGCGCCCAGCGAATAAGGTAAAGACTGACGGAAAGCAGTTGGATGACTTAGCATTGGATTAAAAGAGCGAAGTAAACATTTGTGATTAGTAGGGTCCTGCAAATTTCACGTTATTATTTGTCATCGGGATAAAATCCACAGTACCGTATAAACTCGAGCCAGCGTCGTCTCTTCATTGGCTGCAGTATAGATGTGACGTCACTCCCTTTCTGACTGAAACGCATGTGATTGGGACACACACAGGTGAAGTGTTCATTTATTGGAGAAAATTTGCCAAAGGCGTGTCAAATAAAGAATGATCTAATGGTAACGTATTGCAAAGGCACATGTATTTCAATTTTAACGCTCCCCCAAATAATAACGCGAATTTTGTAGGTCTCTAGTGGTTAGTCATTATTGAATTTGATTTTTTTATTTTCTGTTTTTAATGTCAATAAGTGTAACAATTAGTAAATTTGTAAAATATTTTACATATATAATACACAGTTTCACTTGACCGACATATGAATAAAGTGATCGGTAGAGCTCCGATTTTTACGGATTGCTGCGGCGGTAAGCTAGGAATTAGAATCCTCTATACACTCGAGACACTATTGTTTGCTTACTGAATGAGTGAGTGAATAAATTTAGGCGGCTCTTAAAATCAAGGTCATGAGAGCCGAAGCGGGAGAAGCGAGATGAGTATGGAGCAACACCGGAGCGAAAAGGCGGGGGAAACGCGAGATCCCCAAGAAAACCCGCTGACCAGCGGCATCATCGAGTGGGATTCCCACCTGCGAAAATCCAGCAGCGACCCCGGCGGTAATCGAACTCTGGTCGCCTGAGTGGGAGGCGAGTAGTCTAACTCCTACACCACCGCGGGCCCTCGTTTGATTATTGGTTACTGCGATCATGCGAGGCCTTCGTACAGGATTGTTCAAAGCTCACATACACACTGCTGCCTCCTTCTTATTACACTGAGAAAAAAGGTTTTGTTGAATTAAACAAGATTTGTTTGGTGCAAACAAATTATTTGTTTGTATAGGGGCAATGAAATATTTTGTTGCTGAAACCAAATTATTTTGTTATTCTCATTTGGTTGCCTCAATCTGTAAAATTCGGTTGGTGCAACTAAAGATTTGTTTGGCTACACGTACATTGAACAGTTTGGGCCGATATCAAAAAATTTTATAAGTTCGACTGAGTTTCGAAAGTAGATTACATGCGTCCGAGCGCTACGCCTTAGGCTCGTTCTACAATGACACGCACGCGGATACGAATCACAGTAACTGACGCGTAACACAATTTACAATGACACGCATACGGATTCGAATCACAGAAGCGGACGCGTAACACAATCTACAATGACACGCACGCGGATACGAATCACAGATGCGGACGCGTAACACAATCTGCAATGACACGCACGCGTATACGAATCACAGAAGCGGACGCGTAACACAATCTACAATGACACGCATGCGGACGCGGATAACGTACGGATACAAGTAAGAAAGCTCGGCAACACCCAACTCTTGCGTGCCCGTGAATCCATGTAGGCAATAGGAATCGCGTATTTGGTTTATTGACACTCGTTTCCGTGGTCATTGTGGTATACACAGCAACAAGTGCTTCCGTTTGCCGTGGCGATTATCAATTTTGTTTTAATTCATAAGTGCACATGATTCGGCAGTGGTATTTACGTATTTTTAAATACTGTAAATATGTACGAATTGAGATGTTTAGATTATGAAACCTGTGTCAGTAATTTGCAACAGCTGAGTATTTTTGTTTTCGAAATTTGCAAGAATGTAGGTTTATTCGTATTGTAGAATGGTTGAAATTAATCCCGAATGGTCGGCTTGTTACGCTTGCGTTTCCGAGTCCGTTATCTTATGTATCCGTGCATTGTAGAACGGGCCTTAGTAATCTCAGCTAAATGTGACATCTGATGACATGGAAAATATTTTTAATAGATATACAGCAAATATTGGGCAACGTGTGCAAATAAATATTTCAAGTTTTACAGCTTTACTTGTCAGTTTCCTGTTACATTGTTTTATTAATGCGTTTGTGAGATTGTTAAGCATCAATAGATGTACTAACAGACAAGGTTACTATCGTCATGGTCACAAAAAATTCTAACAAACTCTCGAGCTGTATTTTCGAACGAAGGCAGTAAAATGAGTGGGTCAAACAAATATATACAGTTGAGTCAACATAATTTTTAGTTGAAAGACTAATTTTTTTTTAGCCCAACACATACATTTTGTTTATTCAAAATATATTTTGTTAGACGAACAAAAATAATTTGGTTAAATAATTTGGTTGCTTTCAAATTATGTTTGCTCAACAATATATTTTGTTAGGGCAACTAAATATATATTTGGCCTATACAAACAAATATTTAGTTCGATTTTCTCTTAGTGTACTGACTCGCACGGGGCGTATATAAACATTTGTTATACAATCACAGCAGCAGGAGGTAAGAACAAGTATTAAATTCTACCTCACCAAAGAATTACTTCGCAAAATACTCGATGCTCAGACCAGTGTAAATGTTGATTTTTTTATATGTTGGAAGAATGTACGGCGTGCAAACAGGTAGCCTACATCGTATTGTTGAAGTAAAGACACTTCCTATGGATAGATACCTGAATAATTCGCGGATTCATTTGAAGACAAGCTAGAATTAAAATCAATTGTGTTTATATAACTTTAGCCATTAGTCCACGCGGTATTTTGATACCTCCTGGAGAACGCTGGTCCAATCGTCGCCTTCCACTGTGGCAGCAGACAACCAATGTGCAGTTAATATGGGCATATTTGTACATAAGACTATAGAGTCTAGCCTGCAAGTCATTGAACTCACGAATTTTTCAGGTATCTACTTATGGAGTACTGCACCCGACTATGCACTGTGAAGAACTCATAAAAAAGTAGTACAGACACCATAAAAATTGTCAGAAAAGTGCAATTTATGCTGTATATGAAATAATAATGTATATGTTTTGCAACAAAATAAAATATTTTATTAAAGTACACTTTTTAAATCTAAAAGAATAATTTATTAAAATAATCTGTATTTTTAACAAAAATTTAAGCGCATTTACATCCTGGGTGCTTTAGATAGCAGACTTTTCAAATTCTGCTTTCCAAAGCATCCAGAATGGAAATGCGTTTATATTTTGTTAAAAATACAGATTAATTTAATCGATTTTTTACATTTAATAAGTATATTTTAGTAAAATATTCTATAATGTTGCAAAATATATACACTCGTCTTTCATATACATCATAAATCGCATTTTTCCGACAACTTTTATGGTGTCTGTACTACTTTTAACTGAGTTCTTCACGTTGTATAGTCGGATTCAGTGCTCCATAGACAGTGGCTTTACTTCAACCTTAAGAGGAGCCTGTTTTGAAACGTTTTCTGTGAAATCGTTCTTTGCGCGAATATGCGTATCTCAGTAAATAAATTTTCTGGAAATACGACTTTTGTAAGAAAATGTAAAAATAAAAAAACATAAGAGACACGGAAATTTTGCGGATTCATTTGGCAACAAGTTAGACTCCACAAGCCTTTGTGTACTCGAATCTCAGTAAGTTGTTTATTGGCTGATGCTTCAGTTTAATCCCAGACAAGAAAGCACGGGATTTGGTCGTGTTTTGCTTGCTCATTATTTATTTGCTCAAATGCGTCCAGGGCCTGACTAACAAACTGAGATCAACAGTTGAAAGTAGATAAAATGAACATGTGTTTGAATTCTAGCTTTTCCTCAAAAGAATTCGCGAAATTTTCGGGTCTCTACTCATTGTGCATACTTAGTCATTATGAAGTTGCTAATTACTCATTATGTGTATTTAATCATTACTTATTACACGTATTTACCCTCGACGGGTGTCGAACCAAGAAACCTCCCTCACCACCTTCCTTTCAAACCTCCTCACTTGTGATTCGGCAGCTGAAGGGTGAACATGTGAACTTACTCTCTTAATGCAATTACTCATTACGCAATTACGTTTAATTGCCCTCGAAGGGTCTCGAACCAAGGATTGCCCACACACCCTCAAAAAATTTCAAAGTCCCACAAATGTCGCTTGGATACTTTGCGTACTAAAAGGGTACCCCCACAGCTAACAACCAATCACAGCACACCTCCCAGGGGGAGGGACGTATGCAAGCCAGCCCTCACGAGATTAACAAAATGTCCCTTGTGCCACTTTTGATTCCCAAATTTCCAGAACATATGTGCGCCACCTACTTGTGGAGTGTAGCCAAGAGGTAGGCAATATGTGTGAATTTCTCTTATACTACAAGTGACACCCAATTATCGCGAAAAGAATTCCTATCAAGATGTACTTCAAGACACTTTAACTTTATACACATTTGTGACTGGTAGAAAACTGCAAATTTCGAGTTATTCTTTTAGGCCTGTTATACACAAAGAGCATTGTTCATTCGCTGATTGGTAGGGCCACCTGTGTTTCGCCAAAATATTTAAGTGGGGGATAGACTTCAACATCCTATGTGCACACTTGTAGCACATTTGGCAATTCGCAGCTTTTCTTTGTATAAAGAGAGTCTGTCATATGAGTGAGTTAATCATAATCAAGTTTCTCCGATACTGACCGTCCGTGATTCGCGGGCAGACAGATAAGACGCATATAATTCAAATGATCCAATCACGAAAGTGGTTCTGAACTAAAGTGTTTTGAAACTCAAATTGTCCTGAAATCTTCTCGCAGGAAACGTGTGCCGCTACTGATTCGCTATGCGACTGTCTGGAAACGGGCCTGGTATGTGACTGGCTATTGCGTGCAGCGATACGTTCCTTATCGACTAGACTGCAGACTGGTATTTTAGTTACCAGGTGCTGATTGGCGGACACAATGACGACATGATGCTGGTCAGCGACCCCATACTGCTGACGTGTGCAACTGGAGTCGGCTGAATTTGCGGTTATTTCATGTCTGTATTTTTAACACATTGAGGTCTACGCACATTTACTGGCACTTAAATCAACTTAGAAGTGAGTCACCTAGATCGACTACTGCAAGAACACCGGTTCTGTTGGCGTCTGTGTTAGAACTCACCATCGTCCTATTGGTAAGGATTGGAAAAATTCGCGACTTCTTTTCAGTACAAGGTAGATTTCAAACGCGTGTACACTAAAGTCACCTTTACAATTGGATCAGCATTTAAGAGACACGCCCTGGACGACTCCACGTCAATAGCTGACTTGCAAGGAAACAATAAGCGAATACCGTTTTGTCAAATGTGAGGTAACGCTGGGTAACAACCAATGAACAAACATCTGAGGTTTGACTACACAAAGGTTTGTGGAGTCTAGCATACATGTCATTGAACTCACGAAATTTTCCTATCCCTACCTATTGGTATACCAAACCGGACACAACTCTGTACTTTACAGCGTTCAAGCTTGGCCGGTCACCAACCAATGGAGAGCCGAGTTGATACTGACCCAAACAAATGTCCTTTATCGTATAAAAGAATGTAAAATAAATTATGTCCATTTGAGTGGCTATAAAAAAATTAATTCTACCGTAACTAATATGATCGTTACTGCGCTGTGGTATTCTTGTACCAGCCGAGCAAAGACTGCACATCCAGGCGAGTTTTGTTCTGAACAACAAAGAAATTTTCAAATTAACTTTGCTCGAGATACAGTCGAGCATAGCTACAAAGTGTTCAGAACTTCGTGACTAATAGTCATATGTTAGATAGTTTTTTATTTTATTATTTGAAAGAGATTTATATAAGGATTGCATAAATGTAGTTATTTGAATTCAAATGAGTAAAGTTTTCGAAATATTGCACCGAAAAATCGAAAATCTCGGAATATGGAAGCTCAAGTTTCTATGCTCCTAATTAACTTTACCAACTAAATCACGTCATGTGATCTATATCATGTACACAATTTATTTACTAAGTTTAAAGGATATTCAACCCTCTGCACTCGGATACTGGCATCCTGAATCTATTTTAAAATAGTTATTTATGTTTCTGCCAACACATTTTTATTCTCCCGGGAGAAAATGACATTAATACTTATTAGCTTCAGACCCAGGAATAGCCATGAGGTAGAACTTGATCAAGACTTCGGGACAGTTCGAAGTAACCTTGAACTTACTGTACCTTCAAAGCTACTGAAGCAGCAGGACACTAACAACGTTTGCTGATCGTTTGGACCCCGTAAAACGTACAAGTGTTTCTAGTGTGATGTGCTATTGTCTTGTGGCCACTGGAGAACAACGACCCAGCGTCTAATTATGACATTCACTGGCGATGTCGGTCGACACTGCACTTCCCTATTCACGCTGTTTCACGGCCTCTTCTTTACACTCAAGAGTCCTGCGAACTCTCACTTATGTTTTTAGAGTAATGCATACAAAACCTGAACTAATTCAGTATTTCAATGACCAGTATGAAGGGACAGGAAAATGTTACGTTTTAAAGTACCTGAATGTCAGACTTCGCAGTCCTACTTATTTCGAGTCTCAGCTTTCTGCTCATTGGTTGCTGCCCCAGTATGTAGCCAGTTTTACCTCAGGAGGTTTGCAGGTCTGTTATTGGTAGATACTTGCAAATTCGCGAGTTCAATGACCTGCAGGCCAGACTCTACAGCCATATGTACAAATATGCCGATATTAACTGCACATTGGTTGTCTGCTGTCGCAGTGGAAGGCGACGATTGGGCCAGCGAACTCCAAGAGGTGTCAAACATCATGTGAACCAATGGATAAAGTTATATAAACACAGAATTCTAGCTTGTCTCAAAATGAATCCGCGAATTATTCAGGTCTCTAGTTATTGGCTCAGAGCACACCGAAAGATGTCTAATAAACTGTGATCCAATTGCAAACATACAAGAAATATGCATGAGTTTGAAGTGTGACAAGTACTAAAATAAATTCGTGATTTTTTTCATTCCCTAACTACAAGGAAACTCCAGGACCGAATCACGGATACCTTTGAACCTTTGAGTAAAATACTCGTCAGTAGTAGGGCCGGGGGGGGGGATCGCCCCACTTTTGATTAATCGGATTATCGATTTGATATCAAAGGGTAAATTTAAATGATTAAAAGGGTTAATCCGATTATTTCCTATTATAATCCGATCAAAAATTCTTAATCCGATTATAAATTTGTTAATCCGATCTTAATCCGATCAAAAATGGAAAGTGTTAAATTTATTGAAAGGGTAAAATTTATTGGAGGGGTAAAATTTATTTAAAGGATTAATTTTTTGCTGCACTTCTTTCTTTCTTTTCAGGTTGAGGGGGGGGGGGGGGGGTAACAGGAGCTCTGGAACGTCCTCACACTTGGAGATCTGGCAGTCGAGTGACCAGAGTGGTGGGTTGCAATGTCTTTTATAGGCATAAAGTTTAGTGTAAGAGTGGGCTAAGATTATTATTTTTATTTTTCTAATTATAACATTTTTGGAGGGATGTTGATGGTAGATAGGCGGATTTTACGAATATATTTAACACACGAGAGAAATTCAGAGAGTTTAAACGATTTCTAAGAGTGGCTTACGTGTAAATTGTGTGTTTTTTGTTAGGATATTGCTCGTAGACGGTAGATAGGCGACTTTGAAAGATGCGATTTACATGTTAAATGATCTGTTTCCGGAATGCAATTAAACATTAGGGAATTTTAGAGTGTTCTACATATGAATAAATTACACGCGTCGAATCGGAAATTTCAAACAACTATGTGATTAAAAAGGGGAACTACGTAAGTCAAACGTAATGTGAGTCTCGAACTTAGAAATATAATTTACACGAGAGAGAATTTTAACTATGTGAATAACATGAGAGACAAGTATGATGAACAACTACTGTCTTTAAACGAAACCGAGCTAGTCAGTATGAATAAATAACATGATTCAGCCTGGGGAATGATATCTTACGGCAACAATCTCTGAATACGAGTTAAACCAGATGCAACCACATACCTGAAATATTAAAATAAGTCAGTTCGAAGCATGAATGAGTAGCACTTGCGTCGAGCTGTGAGTATATACGTGTTGCACGTCCGATAGGCAAATGTTTTAAATTACGGTAAATGTTTATGAAATTCACTGCATTTGTTAACACAAACTGTAATTTCGTTGAAAGAGCACAGAAAAACACGTAATGAAATGGCTCCAGGAGCTCCCCGAAATCGCACCTCCGTCCACCTCGGAGGTCACTTGAAGTATGAGTGGATGCTATGACGTACGACTGCTTATATACGTGGAGTGCGTTTGGAGGCTGACAAGCAACTGAGTTGAAATTTACGATTACCAGAAAATCTAGCAAGCTACTATTAATGAGTTATTATCCACGAACAATTTATTCACATATTCCTGAACATTAAACGTTTCACAATAAATTAAAAAAAAAAAACTCACCCTGCTGCCATGATTGAAATTCACAATTTCACTTCCCTGGGGAAAATATATATATAATAATTCACTCGCATTATTTAACGACGTATCCAGAGAACTGGTTTACCACTGCAAATAAATGTTTGTAATGTAAGAAGTCGTATTTTAAAATAAATCACTTTTAACAAGCAATAAAGCTTTCCGTTGAAGATTAGTGTGAGGTTCGTGTCATAGCCGACGGTATCTCGGTTTAATTATGATAACGATTAACTTAAAAACGGAAATCGCACATTCTTATTGAGAAAATATAATCACGATGTAACCGAACGATTTGAGTATACAATCTTTCTCGAAGAAAAACGATTAAATAAATTACATATCAGAAACGCAGTCTATAGATCCTAAAGAAAAAATAAGTTAACACATGAAAATTTAAATTTTCCCGATAAAATACTTTCATATTAAATCGCGAGTTGTACTAGAGATAGTCTGTAGATGCGGTAACCCCCGATAGTGGCCTCATAGGTCATCGAGTGTCTAGAGGTGTGGTGTTTATAAATGAGCTGACGACTAACACGTCTGTCTTCCACAAGCGCAGAAGAACGACTGAATACGGCGCCGAGTGTCCAGAGATCTTCACATCGGGACGACTGTCAGCTTACACCCCCTTTAACCTCCTGCCCCTCGCCCGTGCAATGTGCCCGCGATCGTCAAATGTTTTCTGTAATTTTTCAAGATGGCGTCAACCGATTTGTTGCGTTCTGATCAGAGGAGAGCTGCATGCCACCCCCTCCCACCCTACCCTGCACCCCTCAGAACCGGCCCGACTACTCGATGCCAGCCAACCCTACAAGAGTGCGAAGTCCTGGGGGTCAGTAACCCATTTGTTCTCGATTCTCAATTTTCGCAACTGATTCAAGATGGTTACAACTGCCTACTTGCGTGCACATCGGTGGAATCCTGCCTGCCACCCCCTCCCGCACCCAATCACATCACTCAGAGCTGGTCCTACTCAACAATGGCAGCCACCTCCTCCCACCTACACCCCTGAGAATCGACCCTTGGCCAGAGTGCTTGTCAATTTCCCTAGAAAATACATTTGGATGTAATATTACTGAAATAACACGTATCCAGATAGAAATGACTTCTCTCGGAGCTGGATTAAATCAATTTGTACGATATTTCAATACTTTAAATAATATTTAAAGGAAAACAGTGGCCATTTTGTAATCGTATAACCCACCTTTTAGGATAATACATTCCGACTATCAACAAATTATTTACATCGTAAAGAGATATCCGAGATAAATAACTTAATTCCATTCAACTTAGGAATCGACATAACGATTTATCAGACAAAAGTTAGTAAAAACAGAAAACCGTTAGACAATCACAGCTAAAAATGGTTTACTCAACAGAATAACATCCTACTAACACAATCGTTTAGTAAATAAAGTCTTAAAAAATTTCCTACAAAATACTTCTAAACCAATCTCACCCTTCTACATTCCTGAAATTAAGTTATTATTTATTCATTTTGAATCGAATACCAAGTAAAGAAATATTCCACCTAACTTACGTAGATTTAATCACATGGTTAATTAGTACGCATACCCCTGCAATTAACATACAACTATTACAATGGAATACATTTTATTGTCATTAATGAAACCTGATACTGTTTAAAACAATACATTCGTACAGAAAAAAGTTATTTATCATTCTCATCATTGTAGATTAAATGAATAATCTTCGGTGTGAAGAGAAAGTTTACTTCCGAATAAACTACACTGCAAATACTGTGCGAAAATTTACACTTTCGTCTACAATGTCCACAGGCATGAGATGAGAGAATGTTTGAAGATTTCATCTCGTACGATTCTTAACTGTGAATACTATTTTCGCCAGTTCGCACGATCAGATAACTTGAGTTGTCATGTCAAGCTCTGTAAAAAAATTATCTTCCTCCTGAGAAAGTAAATGTAATGTCTACACAGCATAATATCACCGATGGAGAGGGAAATAATGTAATTACAAGAAATGGCATAGAATCGGATTGTATGAAATATACAATACCATGTGAATGTAACGAATTTCGACATAACCTACCATAACCAGCTGCTATGACCAGTGTCGGTGACGATACACCGAGTCTTTTTAAGCAAAGTAAAGTCGATATTTATGATGAAACGCCAGGTGACGACAGTAGTGAGGATGTCAATGATACTGTTCAAGACAAGCATTCAACAAATGCTGTAAAGAAGACAGGAGGGCTCAGAAACACTCGTTACATATTTCCCGAAGACCCGAATGAACTTGTTAATAAACTTAGATATTTATTGCAGTTAAAAAAACACGACGAATGTTACGAAATAAAAGAGATGGTTTTTATTATAACAACACTTAAGGCATGAGGTTACATCGAATGAAACAAACCCTGAGATGTATGATAATATATTTTAGTTAACCCTAATACTTAAGAAAAAAAAAGTAATGATTTCAAGTAAACATTGCGTGATAGGAATATGTTTCAATTCGAAATATTATGTCTTCCTCAAACCAATTAAGTCATTTGAATTTGCTTGGAGTGTTAATTAAGTTTGTGGAATAAACAGTCATATTTGAGGAATAAAAAAGCCTTATTTGAGTACTAAACAAACTTATTTGAGGAATGAATTATGGTTTGTGGAATAAAAAATCCTTATTTGAGTACTAAACACACATATTTGAGGAATAAAGTATGTTTCGAGGAATGAATTTAAGGAATAAGAAACTGACAAACACCCTATAACAAGCACCCAGTATTAAAATGTTTTGTTATCTATGTTTGTGAAGTGCCCTAAACTTATTGGTGTTGTAGTTTTTGTAACCTCCTATACTTGGTTGTGTTAAATGTTGTACATAAATTTTTGGATCATCCTGTATTCGTATATATTTTGAAACAATTGTCTCATATGTCCTATGTTTTATAACATTCTGTAGTTTCCTAATTTTGTAAATAAATTGAATGTTTTAAAATGAATTTTTACGTTTATTTAACCCATTCCTTATTAAAAGTGATCTTGTTTTAGTAAGAAAAATATTTTTTCCCTAGAGATATTTGAGAGTAATTAAATGTTGTAACAGAGCAAGATTCTTGCATTTTCTATAAAAAGTATGTTGCAATGAGTTAAAAGTTAATGAGTTCTATCAAAAACAAACTATGTTCTTACTAACACGAAATATTGTTATACTTAAAAAAGCCAGAGGAAATGTTCTGGAAGCGAGCAGTCTAACTGTTTTTCCATAACTAACAATATAAAATAACATCCATGATAAGGCTTGGTTGATATAAACTGGGTTCGGGTCTGGGTTAAGTCATGCACGAATGTAATCTAGTTTCTGACTTTCAGTGTGATGTAGCTATGATTGTAATACATAGGTTCTGGGTTCGAGTCTCGAGTTAGTTACGAATGTAATCTAGTTTTTCCTTCTAAGGGTTCAAATGTAATAGATTATATGTAGTAGACGTTACGTGGGTTCATTATGTTACGTTAAGTTGGTTTGTTAAGACACGTTATGTAGGTATTTTATGTTATGTTGCTGCATTATGATACGTATTACTATAACATTCTTTCACAGAATAATGAACGTAACATGTAATTAATAAAATTAATTCGTTCGTCCACGCGAAAAAAGTAGATATGGTCAATTTTATAGATGTTTAAACTGAAATGAATAGCATGGAATATTTCCGATCAAACGTTATTAAATGAATAATTTATACTCACTTCGAAACTTTAGAAGTATAGCGTTTGCCAGTATCTCAAAAAACCGTTACGTTTAGAAATCTGAAATGTTAGAATAGCGACAGTTCTTTCAAGGTTAAATTTCAATAGTACCAACTACAAAACCTTAAATTTCAGAGGTTGGCAGTCTGAGTCCAACAAACCCCCACAGAAGGCATTTCAGTTTTATTATATCCTAGGGAAAGCGTCTCTTTTGACAAAACAAACTGCAAAATGTCTTTTTTGACAAAACAAACTGCCAAGGTCCGTCCTGGAGGGGAGGGCATTTCAGGTCAATGGTTTTTTTTTTTTTTTTTTCAAATGTCGAGACTAATAAGTTCAAAATGTCTTCCTAGCTGTTTGATATCTCTCAAGAAAAATATTTTAGATTCTACTTGATAAAAATTAGTATTCACTTTGCAAACTCCATGAGGCAGGAAAAAAAATATATATATATAGACACACACACACAAGACTTATATAAAAAATGAAAGAATATATATGAGAAACATTTTTTACGCCCCCATACTAACCTTTACCAAAAATTTCGGTGGAAATAACTTATAAAAATTTTTTTTACCAAATTGGAAACATGATACGATACATTCACGGAAAATATCTGAATATGTTTAACATTAATATGATTATCAATATACGGTTTAAGAAAACGGGAACATATTAACTAAAATTAGAAAGTAACACGTATCTCGAACTTGACAAATAATCATGCTGAAAACTGCCTCTAAGCCAGAAACTTTAATTTCCAGTTTCACTGTTGCACAGCATTGCCACTGGGAAAACTTTCAGAGCTACCAACCCAAGATTTTCGGCTACACTATCGTACAGGAAAATATAATACAATATTGTTCAACTTTATTATTCTATGTTTCAATTTTCATTTTAAACAAACACTAACTAATATTGGATTTTTACTTTCATACTATATAATTAACTCAATGAAAAATAATAAGTAACACAGGTGAATTTTCCTTTTTTAAAAACAAGTTATTCAATTATGTTTTCTGACTTTGTGAAAGTATGACTGCGTTTTTTTTTTCACCGCCAGACATCTGTGTGCAGATTCTGCAACATTTGTAATCCTGATGTGAAGGAAAAATTTTTTTTTTTTAAAGGTTTGTTGAATGTTTCTAGTTTTAGGGCAGCAGAGAAACATTGTGGTGTGTCGCCAAGAGGTCTTTTTACCTGAAAAGATCTTTGTGTATAACTTTAGTTAAATTCCCTAGAGTTTTTGTTCAAAAGCCCAATAAAGTTCTCTCAAGATAATAACCTGCTGCCTCGTTTCTTTGCAAAACTTCATTCATTCATTCAGCTATATATATATATATATATATATATATATATATATATATATATATATATATATATATATATATATATATATATATATATAGTAATTTCCCCTCATCCCTTCAGAGTAAGTTTTCATTTAAATATTTGTAAGTTTTTTTTTTTAAGTCAAGAAAGCAAGCAAAAAGTTATCCTGAATTGTTAAATACAAGTCATCAGCTCACACGTCTACTCATTTCTCTTCACTACTATTACACCATCACTCATTTTACATAAGCTAATATTGAAAAAAGTTAGTGAGATGAGGTATTAAAGAAATAAAAAATCACACATTTTCATTTTTAACATTTTATTATAAAACATTATTTTCAAAATAATCCTTAAACCTAAGTATTTACAATATCACACAAAAAAAATATTGTATTTACAACAAACATTTGCACTATCATCTCTCCATTATAAAATTTTATACAATTTTTTTTACAAAAACCAATCATTTTTACAAAAACAACGGATTGCAATATACAAGAATCATGTTAAAACTTAATTACCCTACAAGTTTTTCATAGTAATTTTATCGAGATATTTTATGATTTAAACTATCACACATTTACTCAAAATTATGTACATTTTAAACCTACTACTACAAATACTACAACTACTACAGTTACTAAAACTACTAATACTATTGCTACACTACTGTTACTAGTGCTACTGTTACTACTGTCTGAGACAGATTTCAAGATAAAAAGATATTTACCAAAAAGGTTAAAATATTAAGTAAATTAATCGCTATGGATGTACATTGATCATGTACAGTACATCACATTACATCCAGAATATTTGCCAGACACCTACACATGCTGAATGATTGAGGTAGTACACACACTCGCACATAGAACTTTGTAATCGTAGTTATCAATTAATGTGTAATCCCACGCTGTAAATTTCTTCTTCTTTGACAAGGGAACAGTTTTTCGAAGAAAGTTGTATTTTTGTTAGGTAATCAGGGAGCAGTAGCATTGAATGGTGGTGCAATTTGTATTTTGTGTAGTCAACTGCGATGAGGATTCTAGTCAGCTGCGATGATGATTATAGTTAGCTGTGAAGTTGGTGGTGGAACAGAATATTGTGTGTGGTGGTGGCAGATATTAGTCATTGGCAGTTGTGATGTTGTTGATGACAAGGCAGAATACATTATGTCATTAATTGCAGTATCGAGGGGAAAAACTATTTAGACAGATATTATTTAATAGCCTCTAGTAAGACAACATCCAATTTATGGATTTCTAATTGTATTAAAACCTTGTAGCAAAAATGTTTTATCTGTACATCAGAGCGAGTGAAGAGATTTTTAGAGGTTCTCGAAATTGGGGTCTTGAGAGCCGATGAGGGTGAAGCGAGGTGAGTAATGAAGCAGCATCAGAATCCCAGCCTCATCGCTAAGAAACTTGGATTACTTACCACCAGTGGTGAATAGCCTGTATTGAAACATATGGATGTCCCTATCTGCAACAGTGTTACTCATATCGTTAATTATCCACGCATCATGTTAATCTGTCGGCAAATGCGCTAGTCACTATCTCGTATTTGGGACTAGATGATGAAGTCTTCACTTAGGCTGGGAATCGATTTACTTTTCATCCCTGACTAAACATATCTACTTTTTGAAGGCAATGAAATAGTTAGGGCAGGAAATTTTAGGTTTTGCAATGGGAGGAGCTGGAAATATTAATTAAGGAGCTAACTGAGGAGCTGTCTGAGGATCTAACTGAGGAGCTGTCTGAGGAGCTGTCTGAGGAGATAACTGAGTAGCTGTCTGAGGAGCTGTCTGAGGAGCTGTCTGAGGAGATAACTGAGTAGCTGTCTGAGGAGCTGTCTGAGGAGCTGTCTGAGGAGATAACTGAGTAGCTGTCTGAGGAGCTAACTGAGGACCTAACTGAGGAACTAACTAAGGAGCAAGTACAGCACATTAAAATCATTTAATTAGTATCATAATTTTACAAAACACTGTATTACAATCTTTTAGGACATTGTTTCTTAACCCAGGAGTCATGTGCTTTTGAGAAACTCCTCCATCGAACAAAGTATATATCTTTCTTCCTTTTAATGATTTTATCAACCAAATATTCATTTGGAGAACTGACTTTTTACAGTTCTTGCTCACAAAAACTGCCTATTATAGGTCCTCCATCCTAGGTTTCTAGGTAATACACTCTGGGATGTGTTTATCTAATTGAAATCATTTTAAATATTTCATAAGATCAATTAACTGTAAATTTTTACTCAAAGATTCCTTTCTGCTTCGAAAAACATATAAATTCACCAACTTTGAACTTTGGTTCTCTTTCATCGATAACTTCAACATTATTATAAATAGTTTTCACTAAACTATTATCTGTAACTTTTATAGGTGTCATCTTCATAGTTATATGATATCTGGAATTATAAAATTTAACTATTTCAGGCAAAACGTCAACCCATTGTAAGGCCCCCTCGATGTGAAATGTTAATATATTAACTGATTAATCGATTTGTTGTAACATTCCACAACACTGGCTTTAAGCGCCGAATACGTTGCATAGTGACTAATGCTTTATTCAGTCATTAGTTTCCGGAACTGTGCAGAAAAAATTTGGTTCCTCTATCAGTTTGGAGCGAATTTGGCTTTCTCACTTTCAAAACAATCTCCATTGTATCGGTAATGTGTTTCCCAGTTTTGTTTTTTAAAGGTATACCCCAACCATACTTTGAGTAAACTATATTACGGTTAAAATATACAAGTACCCCTTATTGTATTTGGAAAGCAATGTATTTTCATAATGTTATGTAAACTTTGTATGTGTGCATATAAAAATCAAATCTAAATATGTTTGCACATATAGCTTTGTGTGAGGGATAATGATTAAATGAACCTTTAGAAATTGTAAAGCAATTTAATACATAAAACTCGGTTAACATTATGTAATTAATATGTATTGTGTTTAAAATGAATAACATATTTGAATTGCTTCCTAGAATTGCCTATAACTACCTATAAAATGTGTACACCTTGCAGTTTCATTCTAATCTTGGAATAGTGCGGAAGCAATGATGTCTTTGCTGTATTGCTTCTGTGGTAAAGAATGTACGGTTCTGCTGAACTTACTACGACATGAAAGAACTAGCTATGGAATGAAATTTTGAAGAAAACAGTTTCAGTGTGATTTCTGCAAGAAACAGCTTTCTCAGAGCGATGCTTTAAATATACATTGTAAATATTGCAACACTGGCTCTCCACCTCCACAATCTGCTCTGCAAACTTCTCCACAATCTGCTCAACAATATGCTCCACATAGTCCACATGCTCCAAATAGTGCACCTGCAGCAAAACAGATAACATTTCCCGCTCCACCTACTGAATTACCTCCAAACATTCTATATGTTAATTTAGGGATGAAAGTAATTTGATTTCTGACTCTCCTTCTTCAGTGAAAAGTTCATCATCCATTCTCAGATATGAGATACTGGCTAGCATGTTTACTGTTAGGTTAACTGATGTACAGATAGTTATCAACAGACTTAAGAGTGATGCAGACTTTTCTAATTTTTTCACAAGGTGCAGAATTCCTTTAATAGATTGAACTAAAACATCACCCAGGCCTATTAGAGTTAGTATGAAAGTAACATGTAAGTTTTTGAAATCCCTCATGGCAGAGGAAGACGTTATGGAGACCTTCTATTTTTAAAGTATTTCTCTCCCTGTCCTACACTCATGCAATGTTGGTGAAATTTATAACAATAACATAGATCTTTACTTATGACAATAACATAGTGCCTTACTTAACCACCAGACTTGAAATATTTAGTGCTTGTGGAAGCCGGTGGACTATACAACTGAAATCAAAAATGGATGTGCATATCTCCCAATATTGACTGTTCACCACTGGTAGTAAAAGCACTAAGTAATCTAAGTTTACTGGCGATAACAAGGCTTGTTATCCGACAATGCTTCATTACTCACCTTGCTTCACCCTCATCGGCTCTCAAGACCCTTGTTTCGAGAACTACCAAAATCTCTTCACATGCTCCAATGTATAGATAAAAAAAATTTGCTACAAGGTTTTAATACAATTGGAAATCCGTAAATTTTTCCTGTGCCACGAATCCCAGAATATGTGTAGAGTCTCTGAACTACGAGCCTTGCCTCATGTCAGTATGATGTGTATGTCAAATTTCCTCCACAAATTTTACACTTCTTGTATTTCAGCGCTTCATTCTGTCGGTTGGTGTATCCCTGTGTGATATTATAGAATTCCTGTCTACATTTTTCCCCCACAATACTATACTCAATACCATAATAATTTCAGCTCTGTTATATGCAATACCGCCAATGGGGTAGTAAAATGACATAGTAGCATCTGCAAGTCAATTAAACTGCCAGCTGTATCAAGAGTGAACCTTTCAACTGACAGATAGTGTCTTAAAATAACTAATGTGATATTCTAACAATCAACACCTCATCTATAATCTGCTGTGAATAACAACTACTCACAGATTGGAGAGTAACGAGTTCGTCTTCCTGTAACATCAACCAAATATTACCAATCTCATTCCCAGAAAATAAGATGGAGTGTTTTTTCAGTACATAAATTAATACTTTTTAAGAAGAATGTGTTTTTGTATATGTAAAAAAGTATTGTGTTTGTTGGGAAAATGGGGTACATTAAAAGTGTATTTCAAAGTGAATGTGTGTTTCATTTATCTCCAAACTGTAGATCTGAAATTTCATAAAACATATTTCTTAGAGAAATGAGTGAGCGAGTTCATTTTTTATGGCAATAAAATATAATATTTTACTTTATCCACCAGGGGTTGTAACTTCACAGTTTGTGTGAAGAACATTTATTTATTCGTGGGTGTTACCTTTTCTTTCATATATACCTTTAAAATTCATATCAAAATAACAAAACTAGAATTACATGGGTAATTGATATGTGTTAAGTGAGCAGAAATATTTGGATGTACACTGAATATGTACTGTTTCCTTCAGTCGGTTTAATGAGTGAGTGCTTGTTCGCAACAATTGGTAAATCACTTTGTCTGAGCTCTTTCCATAACAGCGAATAATACTGTCTCGCTGTGAAATCAGTTTGCCTGAATATCACGTAAAGATAGCGAAATTTTTAATATTTAACACAATATAGACTATGGAGATTCACAATGAGTAAACGATTTTGTGTCTTAACAGAAAACAACACGAAATAAATAATTTACTTATAGTATACGAGTTTTAAATACAAATGTAAAATGCAGTTAATGGGTATTAACAAACACTGAAGATTTTCACAAGATATGTAAAACACATAGAAATGACATTTACTCAATATCTGCCTTTATTGGTGTTAATCAGTTCATTTTGTGTTTGACACTTTGCATGAAGCATGTAGGATTTCTACAGCTGCAGCAGGTTCGGAACATGTATAAAACTAAAGCATTGCTAGCAGTCCTTGTCCCGAGCAAGACAGGCTGGTTGCTTGAAGGTAGTTCGCCAGGGTGTTGCAGTCCCCTTGACAAAGGAGTGACGTCGTCCCTCATTGGCTAGCATCCTGTTGCAGGATAGAAAAACGAACAAAGTCGAGCCAGCCTACAGAGGTCACCCATCCTGTTTACACATTCGCACCGACCCCTTGCTTCACCTAGCTGAGACGACAACCCGCAACGCTAGCTAGGTGATGGCATGATCTATCTACTCTGGGTTCACACCTCGCTCACAGTCTTCATAGCCCTATTTTTCGAAATATTTCCATTTTACGGGGATTTAATCTTCATAACCTAAAATATGATAGGAGTTAGAATATTTTTATGCATGTTAATAAATTTATTTATTTTTTAATAATCATTGATTAATGTTTGTATTCAGTTTCTCTACTAGTGTTAACTACGGGAGTCACTAGGATTTTATTGTGATAGCTTATAGTGTAGAAATCTTTTCCCTTATTTTGAAGTTTGTATGCATCTATTGTTTTTTTAGTAAACCATGCGTTATTTGGCTAGGATTCGTAAATGTGCTTTTTCCGAATCTAGTCAATGTCTGTTGGTTCCGAGAATTTTTTAAACTTTCTCTGTGATATATTTTCAACTGAGATTTTGTTAAAATTATTTCGGATCGATAAATTGCATTTGTATTAAGTAACTTAGTATTGAAAATTTGCGATTCGAAGAGTACTTCGTGTAATTTATTCATAAGCAAAACTCGTTTAAACACCCAGAAATATATATTTTTCTCTCGTGCAATGCTGTTATTCATTTGGAATAATACTATCTTTCAAAGTCGCCTATCTACCAACACCATCTACGAGACACAAAATGTACACCTATGCCACTCTTGCACGAAACTCACCATATATATATATATATATATACCCTATATATATATATATATATATATATATATATATATATATATATATATATATATATATACCCTGTCCCCAATACGCCACACCTCATCGAGTGCCATAGCTCCAAGGGTTAGGACGCACCAGAGCTTCTCCCCAACACACAAAAAGAAAGAAAGAAAATTGGCCCTTATTACACTCTTGCACCAAACAGAAAAATCTGATTAAAAGCTAACCCTTTCAATCAATTCAACCCTTTCAATCAATTTTACCCTTTTCATTTGATTAGCCCTTTTAACCTATTTGATTAACTCTTTAATATCAATTTAACCCTTTCAATCATTCAAAAGTGAGGTGAAACCCATGTGCCCCTACTACTGGGCCGTGCCCAAAGAACTATCGCCCAAACACAACAATAGGAGAAAAGAACAAGTGTTTTCAGTCCACCTCGCCTCCGAATGAATTCGTGAAATACTCGTAGCTCTAGCTGTGAATTATGTTGGCCGGGGATAGCGAGAAAAGTAAATATCGTATCTCTGCGTTACCAACCTCACCATACCACATGGTAAAAAACGCCTTTTGTAATTTTTTTTCTTTTATTTTTAAAAGTATGCTTCTCTGAAGTTATTGCTTTATCGATTGATAGTTAGGACCTTTCGAAAAAAATTAACACTCCTTTAACATAAGTATGCAAATGGATATTTTTAATGCAAACCTGCACCAATAACCTAAAATTGCCAGATGCAGATGTTAACAATTACAGCTTTGTGGTTAGTTGGAAAATGAATATAGATTGAAACACAAACTATTTCTGCTTTGCATAATTACAGCCACGAGGCACGGGCAACTACCATAAGACAAAGACGTTCAGACAGAGAACAGGTACACCACCAAAACTATATAAAATGCACAAATAAAAAGTAGGAATCGTAAATAAAGGAATAACGTAACGTAATCTGGCCACATTTGGTTTGGTAATCACTATTATTATATACTATGTTACTCATACAGTTTATTAATTTTTAAAATAATATTGATCTATGTAATTTAAAACTGTAGTGGTTGGAGGTATGTCGAAGTTGGTATGCTAAGAGTACGATATTTTCAATAACACTAGCGTAGGACCTATCCAGTGTCGCCCTCCCTGATCCCAGCATTATGCCTGGTTCACATGTACGCCGATCACGCCGAACATACAGAGTGGAAGACAATACAGCCAATCAGAAGCCGTCATCGGTGTCGGCACGAGTCGGGCAGGAAAGTTGAGCTCACACCGATATTTTCTGCTCGCGAAAAAAGCAGATATAACTGATATTTACCACAAATCAGATTCTTTAAAGATTTTATGCTACTAATTTCCTGAATAATTAACGTGAGTTGGTTGTAAATGTATAGGATAGTCTAATGTACGTATTTATAGTGAAATACGTGAATATAAACGTTAATTTTATTCAAGCTTTGTACTAAATAAACGTAGTTAGAAAATGAACCAAAATATATCACTAAAGAGTAAAATATGTTTATGTAAAAATAAAATTAGAATCACTTGAAAATCATTTAGTAAATAAATCACACTATAATGGAATTAAAAATGTAGAGTAGAGAGATGACAGCATCTAGTTTATTATGTATAATTTGTTTTATAATCTTGGCATTAAAAATCACGAATTCAACAGCAAAATGGTTACGCAGAAAATTTGCTTACAAGAGAACAGCTATCGATTCTGCCTGCTCTGTCTATTTGGCGTGATCGGCGTACATGTGAACCAGGAATTACTGTTGAGTAACTAGGGATGAGCTTAACAGCTATTTTCAAGTATATGTAACAAATATCACTGTGACACATAAATAACTTAGACTTATATCTGCGATTTTCTCAGAGTAACAAATTTATATAAAAAGTCACAAATGTGATGGCATGATGATTGCATTACCAGCGTTGATATGAAAACGTCTATATTTAAGTGAAATTTATAAATAAAGGTTCCTTTTGTGAGGTTTTGTCATTTTACGTGGCGATATTTCCGTTACTGACTGAACAATCCCATGTTAGCCTACAAATTGTAAGATGGTATTAAAATTAGATTTTCAATTATAAATAGGGACAGGACGATATACAACGCACCTAGCGGCATTTATAACAGTCATATAAAATTTTTATACCAAAAATAAAATACAAGTATAAATTTAAAAAATGTTATATTGTATTTATTAGCAAATAATATTTTGTAGAATAACTATAAAATACAGTAGGTCGGAGCAAACATAATAAAAGTTAAACTACAGAAATTCATGTGAAGATATTTACTGCTGTTTTAATCATAAGCTGTGGTTAATCACAGATTAGTTTCATCAAAAGGCTTAGCCACCATCTCTTGGTAAACATGCAAGGCTAGCTGTGACGCTGCGAAATGTCAGTCACAGGCAGTTAAAATAACTGTGACAAAAGAATCTGCATCGCTTGTCACCATAGACTAAATATGAGGTAGACCATTCTCGCTGGCTGCGCACAACGAATCTCCGTGTCCCATCATCGAACTGCTTTCCTGCCAACACGTCTAGCGAAAACGGCGTGTTTTGGATTTTAGGTTAGAAAACTGATTTGTAACTAAGTGCTTAGAAATGTTTTTATACTTCCTTTAACCAGTTTGTAATGCTTTTTGAGTAAATTGAAAATGCAAACTTATTTTATTAATATAATGGTGCTTGTCATTTAAAAATTAAGATGTAATCGAACAAGTTCATTACTGTTGACCATGTGACTTTGACAATTGTGTAGTATTGAGGTAGGTGAATGTTGGGTACATGCGCAGAAGACGAATAAGTAGTGACCTGAAAAATTCGTGAGTACGATGACCTACAGGCTAGACTCTACAGTCTTATGTACAAATATGCCGATATTAACTGCACATTGGTTGTCTGCTGCCACAGTGAAATGCGATTATTGGGCCAGCGTTTTCCAGGAGGTGTCAAACACCGTGTGGACCAATGGCTAAAGTTATATAAACACACGTGTTTTAAATTCTAGCTTGTCCCAAAATGAATCCATGAATTCTTCAGGTCTCTACGAATAAGCGATCTACCTCATCTTTAGTCTATAGTATCTCAGTCACAGATATTTCAATGACTTCGTAACAGATATATATCTGTGACAACGAAATATCTGACAAAGTAGAAGATTGCTATTTATCGGCCATCTCTAGTTGCGGCTCTACCCTCGCATGCTTCTTGCGGAGGTCCGGGTACACTGTAGTATCCCCGGGGTGTGTTCAGAGGGAGGGGAAATGAAGGTCTCCCCTCCTTACCCCCCCCCCCCCCCCTTCGGGGACACTTCAACCACGGAGAGAGCATATGGGTCGAAAGTATGTGGGCGACCGCCGTTCCGCGACGTTCTTTTGTCCCTTGGCACTCTGCGCGGGGTAAGGACGGCGAATTTGTTTCCGAAGTCAGCCGAGGTATTCATCATAAATAAAATTCTGAAGCGAAAGAGCAGTGGTTCGTCCGGGGGGTAGTGGCGAGGGGAGGCGTAAAAAAAAAAGGAGAGTGGGACAGCCGTAAAGGAGGCAGAAAAATGGGGAAGGGGGGGGGGGGGGTCGAGAGCCAGACTTACAATAAGAATAATGCCCCGGCGGTCTACCCGTCGAAATTTTGTGAACCTTCGAAGGACAAAACTGGTCGGCCGCGAAAACCTGCGCTGGCTTGGGAGGTGACAGGGGAGGGTTTTTTTCTTTAAGAGGGAGAACAGGCGGCTACAGTTGTTGCACTGAAGTAGGTGTCAGGGGGTGAAGGAAGGTACGTGACAAAAAGGTCGAAACCACCTGCAGGCGGACAAGAAGCAACAAGTAGTGATTTGTCTTTCAGCTTAAGGCGGCAATTGTTTAGCCTCTGTTACGCACCCTTTACATCTCGCAGGTGTACAGCCGTCATTGCTGGCCAGACTTGCCGCGATTGGTATGCCGCCGGCGATATCGCCCGCTTGGCCTAAAGACTCACTGAACCCTAGGTTTCACGTCACCTGCCTGCCGCTATGTTTATTTTGGCCCTTTCCCAGTCCGAACACTCGAACGCACTGGGACGAGAAAGTTTATAAAGAGGATACCGTCATGCTTAAATTGAACGTGAAAGAAGGAAATGTGCGGATGCGATAGTTAGTGTGTCTTTGAGTAGATTAGTGTAGTTTCGTTTTATATTTCGGACCAGTATGACGGTTTCAAAATTGCAAAGTTCCCGGTGGCACACTGAACATTTAAAGAGCCCATTTAGCTTTTGTTTGCGGGGGATGTAATGTTAGAAATAAGTGATCCAGGTATGACCTTTTAATAGGTATCGGCCACCTAGAGGGGAGTTTGGTGAGGCCAGCGCTGGTTCCACGGGGATCTTTGTCCCCAGGTCGAGAAGCCCGCGGGAGGATGCCCCTAGCCATACAGACCTAGAATATTAGCGTTATATTTTTGGCCAAAAGTTATCATTAGAGACCTGCAAAATTCCAGATATTATTTGGGAACATGTTAACCTTAAAACACCCCTACTTTTGCAATACATTTGTCATTGGACCTTACGTAGGGACACCCGAATTTCGCGAAAATATTTCACGACCAGTTGTATTTCATAACACTTTAGTTCATATCCACTTTTGTGACTGGGTGATCTAGATGTTCCCTGTCTACCCACGAATCAAAGGCGTATAGTACCGGAGTAACTTGATTCTGATTGGCCAGTCAACTAAGAAAATGTCTTCTCACAGAAACATGCCGCCAATAAGCGAAAGGAAACTGTTGGTATGGTCGTAGGGTATTGAAAGCTAGCATGTGTAAATATCTTTTCGCGAAATTCGGATGTCCCTATGTATTAGGTTAGACTTGAAGCACTTTATCCCAGTGCTATGGCTGGACCGTAGTTCTCTGTATACATACTGTATAAGAGTGAGGCGGTAATTAACAGGAAGCAATAGAAACCTCCCAATTTCGCGTTATTATTATAAGTAGGGATAGGAACATTTCGCCAGTTCATTTCAGAACAAGATAGACATTAAACACGTGTACATCTAAGTTGACTTATAATTGGATCGCATTTTATTAGACACGCCCTAGACAACATTGAGCCAATAGCAGACTTCCAAGGAGACAAATAGCGAGTTCCATACTGCCAGGTGTGAAGTAACACTGGCTACTCTCTAGGACTGCAGCCAATGAACAAACATCTGAAGCTCAAGTGTGTACAGGACTGTGGAGTCCAGCCTACAGGTCATTGAACACGCGAAATTTTCCCATCACTAATTATAAGACATGTTGTACTTAAAGGTCAAATACACTCGCCTTATTATTATTATTGGGCTATTCTTTATCTGACACGCCAAAGTGACTCTTCACTAATAAGGAAACACTACATATTGGTATAGGCTGTTCACGGTAAAATGAGCACTTTTGAAATCCCTGCTTAAGATCTACTTGTACATACGTTGTGTATTATTCCGCCTTATGTAAAATTAACATTGCCATGGACCTTATAACTTTATTCATGCGTCGGTAAAATGAAAATGTGAAATTATTAAGAAAGTAAATACTTTACAAATCTGCTCATTTATACACTTCAGTAGTAGGGGAGGGCCGGTTTCAAATCAGAGAGGAAGCCGCCTTTTTTGATTGACCTAGTTAATTTGATATCAAAGGGTTAATTAAGTTGATTTAAAGGGTTAATCAAACTGAAAGGGTTAAATTTAATGAATGGGTTAGATTTATTGAAATTGTTCAGTGTATTGCAAGGGTTAATTTTTGTGTGTTTGGTGCAAGAGTGTACTGAGGGCCAATTTTTTGGGTTGGGGAGCAGTAGCTCTGATACATCTTCGCTCTTGGAGATCTGGCCGTCGATGAGGTGTGGTGTGTTGGGATATGGGGTGTATATATATGTAGTGAGTTTTGTGCAAGAGTGGCCTAAGTGTAATTTATTTTTGGTATGGTAGTGATACTGCTTGTAGATGGTGTTGGTAGAATAGCGACTTTGAAACTATGTGAATGAAACAATTACACAACTGCATGAATGTATAAAAATAACGCTACTTGATAAAAGTAGATTATTTAAAAATAATGGATATACTACAACATTTTTTTTTCCATCAAGTCTGTCAAATTTATGGCACTAGTACTGAAATGACAGTTAAAAATCATACCAAGTTACATCTACTGAACACAGAAATGGGGTTTATATGAAAATTTATATTTTTTCCCCAGTAAATTAGACAATGTTTAAATTAAAGAAAGAAACATTGCTAACACTCACCCTTGGAGCTCTGGCCATCGATGAGTGTGTGTATATATATGTAGCGATTTTTGTGCAAGAGTGGCCTAGGTGTAATTTTCTTTGGTTTGGTAGTGATATTGCTCATAGATGGTGTTGGTAGGATAGTGACTTTGAAACTACATTAATGAAACAATTAGACAACTACATGAATGTATAAAAATTACACTTCCTGATAAAAGTAAATTATTTAAAAATAATGGACATACTACAATTTTTTTTTTGCCATCAAGTCTGTGAAATTATGGCACAAGTACTAAAATGACAGTTAAAAATCATACCAAGTTACGTATACTGAACACAGAAACGGGGTTTATACGAAAATTTATATTTTTTTCTTCAGTAAACTAAACAATGTTTAAATTAAAGCAAGAAATGCTGCTAATACTCACTGAAAGTCGCGCCCTGTAATTTTCACTGTCGCATCATGAAACCCGCTGACTGTTGCACCTGGTGAATATGTGTATCCTGGCCAAGTGTTTATGAAGAACTAACATGGCAGCAGACAGCTAAAGCTGGCCATGTCGCTCTGGGTTACAGCCCCCCTCTCCTTGTCCAGAATATGACATTTCGTGAAAAGATTTAATTTCCAAGGTCATGGAACAACACCCCAGGGTGCATCTTCCACAATCTATCCCCCTCCCCACCAACACAGAGTTCATTTTCAGAAGAGATTCTCTGCCTAAGGTCAACCACAACCCCCTCCCTTTACACTGGCCAAGAATGTGTTTTTCGGATATCTCGAGAACTGCCCAATCCACACAGCCCTGCCCCCCTCCCTTCCAATATAGAGTTAGTTTTCACCCTTTCAAAAGCTCCTTGCCATGCACCCTGGTATCGATCCAACACTGCAAAAACCTGTTCAGTGCAAACAGCCCCTCTGCCTACACCAGCCAAGAACAGGGGCTTCCAATGCCGCACATTGCAAAACCTGTCCTCCTTGAGGATAGGAAGGGTGTTTTGGATGACTGCCCCTGTCCATGGAGGGCTCTGCAAAGCCTTTGCTGCCGATTCAAGGATTCAAGGATATACAGCCCCCATTCCCCTATACAAGCCAAGAACGTGTTTCTGGAGAAATGCTCAGTCCATGCAGGCCAGGCCCTTCACCCTAGAGCGTGCATTCTGCGATGAACAGGTGCTTGCTTCAAGGCCAAATCAAGGTTTTCTCTAGGGGGCAGCAGCAGATTTTAGAACTGACCTGTTCTAGCCCACCATCTCCCTTACAAACTGCCATTTTTCGAAACTCAAGAGCCTAATGTAATCCCAGCAAATAAAAAAAATTACAAGTCCCACCGATACAACTTTATTTCCCTCATGACTTATAAATATGTTCCAAATGTCTTTATCACTCAGAAAATCCAATTAAAATGTATAATCTGTTTTCCACCAAACTTATCCCCATTGCCAGTTAACTTTATCCCGCTTTCCAGCAAACATTTAACTAATAAATTATTAATTTTCATTACAACACAACTTTAAGACATATTTTTAAATCGCTAAAAAAATTTTAAAGTAAAAAAACACACATTTTTCCACTTACATAAGTTAAACATAGAACACCATTATTATATTTAAGCAAATGTTCAAGTGAAACTTTATTTCAAACATTTAAAATGAATGTTTTCCCACTTATGAATTTCAACCATTATATGTGTATATATTTTAACTTATTTACAAATTGATTTCTCTGGAAAATAAATTTTTTATGTGATATTACTGAAATAAAGCATATCCAGATTGAAATGACTGCTATTGAAGCTGAAATCTGTTAAATTTCACTATATTTCAACTAATTTCTATCTTCAAAGTTGGCTGGATTCTGCTTGCTGTAGGGTAGCTGGAAACATTGTGCTGTAATGCCCAGGGTTCTTTCTACCTGGCCCTGAAAAGGTCTTTGTGTGACTTTCAGTTTCGTTGTATTCCCTGAGGTTCTTAAACTTGACCAGCAAAGTTTTCTCGAGGCAAAAGTCTGTTCCTTACGTTTCAAATCCATTCCAAGGTATTCGATTCTCTCCAACACTTTTTGTAAGTTCTCATCAGCCCTTTAGAGCGTGTTTCAATAAAAATTCTAGTTTTTTTCTCCCTCATCAAGTTTGAATAAAACAACTTGTCAACTTTTCAACAAACCTCAAACAACTTACCATCACCTACTAATTTCAAGAATATTTCAACATTTAATATGCACCCATATTTCAGACACATCCAATAATTCGCAATACATTAGATAATGGCACTGGGAGTTTTCAAACTAATTAATAAGTCACAGAATTCAATTTTAACATAGAAGATTTTATTTAAAATTATTTTTTTATTCATAAAACATACCCTAGTCAACATTCGTAAAACCAATTCATTACATATTCACATCAATCATGCTAGTATCGTAAAACTTTAAACATGTTACTACTGAAAGGCATCCAAGCTTTTTAACAAAAACACCATCTTATATCATATAACTGTAAAAATAATCACAACAGGGTATGTTACGATTGAAAATCATTAAACATATGTATCATTATGTGTGTAATCTTGACAAGCTTTTTTTAGCCAACACACCATCTTACATTATAAAATTGCAAAAAATCACTATTCACAACATTTCCTGTTACAGCTGAAAAAAACTCTCCGACATTTTTCGATTGAAATAATAAAGTTTATTAAAACTTTCCAACATTTTACATCACAAATCATTAACTTTCTTAAGAATTGTTTAATCTTTTAACAAACTGAGTGAAATTTTTTGTAAAATTGTTAAAATTTTTCACAAAGTGAACAATATCTCTTTGAAATTTTAACAAAGTTAATGCTCTTTCTTTAAACTTTAACAAATTCAGTGATGTTTCTTTAAAATCGTTAAACATGTCTTTAAAATTCGAAATAAATGTTATAAACTATCTTTAAAATGATTGAAACTTCTAACAAACTGAATGATATTTCTTTAAATTCATTAAACAACTCTTTACTACTTGAAAGAAATGTTATCACTTTTTAACAAATCTTTAAACAAGTCATTACAATTTGATAGAATTTCATTAAACTTTTTAAAATTGAATGAATTTTTTATTAAATTGTTAAACAATGGAATTTTTATTAAATTGTTCCAACTTTGTACTCTCAATCATTAAAACAGTAAATAACTCTTTAGCTTATTACCAGTGAAAATCATTAAATTTATAGTAAAATTACACATATTATGCTTGAAAACCATTATACCATATGACATTTGAACATCCTTACAATTGAAAACTGAAAGAATTTTAAATTATGTGTCGTGAAAAAGCAACACTGTAAATTTGAAATTTTGCATTAAAATTTCCATTTAGAGTTAATAGATAAGCTAAATTTGCATTTCTTTACAGGAATAACAGGTGTTGGTGGTGATGATATTGGTGATGTTATAAGAGTATAAATAATTTCCTGTCGTGAACGTATTAAAGGAGGAGGTGGAGAATCTAATTTAAGCTGTGGTGATGGTAACTTGACTCAGGTGAAGGTAAACTTGAGTCAGGTGAAATCACATAATTGATCTCTAAGAACTCTTCCAACTCTTGATATAATTGGTTTTTTGACATATCTTCCCACACATTTTTTGAGGTTAAATCTAGTGGAGTGCAACACCAACACGTTGGTGGTTTTTGTGTGCGTACCTCAACTGACCTGATAACTTATGATAAATCTAGAGTTTCCAATCTCGAAGTCGTTGACATCGAAGGCATTGATGTTGAAGATGTTGAAGTCGACGTCGAAGGCGGTGCTGCAGACTTCGACGTCGGATGCATCGCTGTAGACCTCGATGTCGCAGGCATCATTATAGACCTCGATTTTGCAAGCATCACTGTAGACCACGAGGCTGAAGGCATCACTGAAGCTCTGGATGACGAAGGTGTTGCTGTAGCTCTGGACATCGAAGACATAGCTGTAGCTGTGGACACTGGAGGCGTCGCTGTAGCTCTGGATGCCAGAGGCATCATTGTAGACCTCGACATTGCCGACGTCGCTGTAGACCTCGATGCTGGAGGCATAGTTGTAGCTCAGGACGTAGAAGGTGTGACTGTCGATCGTGTTAGTGCAGCTTTCAATATACTTAGTTTTGATGTCGAAGGCATCACTGTTGACTTCGTCACTGTAACTGTTCTTAACATCGAAAGTGTTGATACGAGCAATGGTTGTAGAGTAGATCCAATTTCTTCATGATCATCCAAAAATCGAATAAATTTTTTACCAAATTATCTGGTCCATTAAATAGATGATTAAAATTTTCCCAGTTAAAATTTGCAAGTTCTTTGTTAAAATGTTGTTTAGATAAGCCAAGAAAATAACCTTCTTACAAGCACGACATGCTAAGGCGAACCGAACCGATAAACAACTGGAAATAGTGGAAGACCGATGCTACAGCCCAAATTTAAAAAAATTCAAATTCGCAGGTAAACATTTGAGAAGCCTGATTTCTCCCCTCCATCCAGAAGTCAGAAGCCCAAACACCCATTCGCCTCCCTTCCAGCACCCCTGGCTTTCAAATATCTTGAAGCCAACACCCCAACCTCTGAGACAAACTTTTCTGCTATGTTTCTTCCTCGAAGAAATGAATAACATTTATTTATCACTATAATAACTTCTGTTACCTAACAAATAAATACTGTTTAATTAATAATCAATTAAAAGGACAAGCAATGTAATAGATATAAACCTAGTCAGTAAAGTGATATAAAATTTATATAAAAAACAAAGTGTTATAATATATAAAAACCATTCATGCTTGTTATATCCCTCTTTTTGGTCTCTAATATTACTTTAATCTGTTAAATATATTATTATTCATTTATTTTTGTTTTCGAAACTTTAAATGTAATTACTTTTTAATAGAATGAAGTATTATGATTCATAATATTATGACAATAGCTTATATTTCTGCAAACCTTAAATTTTTCTAAAATATATTTTATTAAAAATATATCATATCATAGTCAAGAAATGTGTTATGCTTTACTATCTAGTTTTATTATATATGTTACCATTTTCTTATTTCTCATATTGTTAATCATATTTACACTAAACATATATGGATTTTTTTTTCTTTTAATGTGTACCAACTTTTTTCCAATTTGGTTAAAATTTTGTTTTATAAGAAATTTTTATAATTTGCTGGCAGCAGTTACTGTGTACAGGGAAGTCGAAGTTGTTTCATAAACATTTTTTAATTTTTATATTTAAGTCTTCTGTATTTTTTTAATTTATTTATATTTTCATCCATAATGGAGCTTGCAAAGTGATTATTAATTTTTTTATCAAGTAAAAAACACAATGTTTTGAGTGAGAGTTTTCAAACCGCTAGGAAGACATTTTGGCCTTGCTATCCTAGACAGTTAAAATTGTTAACCTGAAGTATCCTACCCTCCAGAATGGACCTTGGCAGTTTGCTTTGTCAAAAGATATGCTTTATTTAGGGTATAATAAAACCATGATGCGTTCTGTGGGGGGTTGTTGGAGTCAGGCTGGCAACCTCTGAGATCTGGAGTTTTTGTAGTTGGTACTAATGGAAAAAACTTTGAAATTTAACCTTGAAGGTTTATGAATCTGGGGATACTCGCAAGTCACACTGCTAAGGTCTTATATTCTAAATATAATAGATTTTTCACATCTGCAGACATTGGCAAATGCTGTAAGTCTAAAATGTCAAAGTGAGTATACATTTTTTATCTTTTAATGTCTGATCAGAAATATTTCTCATGATTCATTTAAGTTTAATCATCTATAAAATTGAGCATATCTAGCCTTTTCACATGCAGGAAGAAATTTATATATATTTTAATTATGTGTTTCATTTGTTATTATTTTTATAATTATATGACAACGACTTACAAACTATTATCAAGCAGGCCTTACCCAATACGCTATATTATATTGTTAGTTATTGAAAAGTGGTTAGAGAATTTTCTTCCATAACATATCTCTCTATTTCCCTGTCGAGAAAATATTTTCTTAGGGAAACAACTTCAGTTTTAATAAGGAATAAGTTAAATAAAAGTAAAAATTAGTTTTACAAGATACATTTATTGACAAAATATATACAAACACAAGCTGGTTTAAAAACAAATTTTAACACTGAAGCAGCATAGTATTTTTTAAAACATACACAAGTAGCTACAGGACATCCCAAAAAGTAACTTCAAACAAGCACAGAATCATTCCAAACACATAAACATATATAGGCTGTCACACAAATTATGCAATTATTTCTTTCCAAAACAAAGTCGAAATGGTTTGCACCAACATGCTAATAACTTGCTGATATTCACTTTACATTTGATTTATGTATCATGTTCTCCTGATCCATCTTTACCAACTAGTGGATAACATACAACCAACTACTTTTTAAATTAAATTTCACACAGCCTAAATAATGCCATATTACTCAAATAATATCCACAGGTGAATCGGGAGCAGAATCATCATAGTTTGTTTCACCCCAGTCAGACATAATTGCCCAAGTTAGCATTAATTTAGAGTTTTCCTCTGCAGAGAAGAATGACGGATTAGATCTCCTTTTTATGTTATTTTTTTAATGAGGTGCAATTGTAATAATTTTGAATATCTATTACTTTCCTGTTATACACACATTCTAAAACACATTTTTGCTCAACTCCACTACACATATTTCACAATTATTTAGGTAATGTCTGACAATATTTTCTATATTCTCATACTCTATACCCTCACTCTCCCATTTTAAACTGTGGTAATGACCAGTTATATTCTCATACTCTATACTCTCACTTTCACATTTTAAACTGTGGTGATGGTTAGTAACCCATCTATTAGTTTGGTGGATTTTTGGGAGTTAGATATTTCCAATCTAATGGTGCTTTGAAGCTGAATGCAGTCATATGTTCTTCCATATCAGTAATAGCTAATTCTTTAATGATAATTTTTTTCAAGCAGATTGATAACCTTACACATTGCGAAACATCTCATCGTAGCCATGGTTTGTTGCTTACTTACTCAATTCATTATTTTCACCAACTTATCTCTTACATTGTAACTTTCTAATCTATCATGAATAATCAGAGCATAAGCTTGTGTATTTGCTGGAATTGGTATATATGAAATGATTTCAATTTGTGAATCAATCATGCTATTTTTAATTGTGCCATATTGTTTGCATACTTCAAACACAAGTAATGCTCCTCTACTTTTAAATGTATCGGGTTCTAGGATCGGTGAACTGTTTTTGTTATAATACATTTCCTGAAACTTTGTATGCATATCATAGGAAATAAGGAATTCGCCATTAGCAAAGTTCATATTTAAATCCACATAGGGGTAATCATGACTGTTTGGATACAGTTTAATATTTTTCATACCACAATTATCGAATACTGATTTATCAGATTTTACATTGTTTTATCGATTTGTTTGAAAACAAATCACATCATATATCTTGGTTTTTCGATGAAAAATTTGATATCACACTCCACACCATTTTTCAGCTGGCGGTAGAGTTGAAAAAATCCCTAAACCTCATGATCAGAATGCAATGTCTAAATTCTTCCCTTATTCGATCAATTTTAAAAACTTGACATGTCTATGAGTGTTAATTTCAATATTTAGCATCAACCATTCCACACTGCTTAATTCAAAAGTTACACCTTCATTGTTATTAGCTGTATCATTTACGGCATTCAAATGTGTATTGCCAAATAGAATAACTAATTCTTGTTTAGCATTTCATATGAAGTGTTTGTGGTGTTCAGCAAACCCAAAGCCATACTTATCGGTATAAAAAGTTTGTATTTTCCACCTGGGGTTGTTTGTAGTGAGTAATTAATAGCATTGCTCCACCCAGCCATAAGTCCTGTATAAAGATGGTGTACAGTTCCTGAGAGATATTTCTTTATCGGGGAAGTTATTCCAACACTTCGTGTTTGAGCGATTTCCACTCCATTTAGCAGATATGCAATTATATCGATTAAATGAAGTATTCCATTTCTTACTATTTTTGTAGTTGCTGGATTACTTGCAACAACTGTCTTTCTAATTATTCTTCTAAACCTAAAAACTTGATTTGGACGACAATGTGTAAAAATCGTGATTTTGTATTGAAATCCTTATTTCTGAAGGAAATGTGCATGGACCTGCTCGGAATGGTTCATACACATGTATTTCTGTATAGGTGATTGCATTTTCATAACTGATTGGCTCTTCAACATTAAGTATGTCTTCCATTTATATTAACCATATATCCTAATTGTTTCAAATACAACTTGTTGCCTTGTGTAAACTTGAAGGGTTTCTTATTTGAAGTGAGCATTTTATGATTGTGTTTACGTCTTTTAATACTTTCTTTCCTCGAAATATGTTCCTGAGTGACATAGGTCTTAAAAACACCGCCTTCTTTATGTTCGAATTTAATATTGCACATGATATGCATTATGATTGTAATGTGCAAAGGAATATAACTGTTTATATATCTTTTTAAAATGTAAACAAATGGTAATTTCTTCATTTCTAAAATTAATACATTTACCGTCTTGATCGACAATTCTAAAAACTATTTCATCAACACAGTTCACTATTATGGGAAGATATATCAAATTCTTCCATTATTCAATTATTTTATAATCTAGAACCACAACACACGTGAATTCATGTATTGTATTTGTCTGTTTTCCATTCAAATATGAACTGCTTACAACATTAATATTTATACGGCATACATTTACTGACAGTAATGTGTTTTATTGATTCGTGTAATTGATTACCTGGTTATACTCCCTGTTCATAACTTACATATTTGCAATTGAATTTTCTTCCGAAGAACTGATATTGACGTTACTATACATTGCACTAGTTAATGTATTTTGATTTCCACGTATTCAGAAATGTATATCTTCAGGTAATACTGTCTTAATGAATGTTTCTAAATCATCCAACTTATAAGATCCTACCGGTATCACAATCTTGTAGCTTTTTTGACCAATATTAGCCTAAATGATTGGTTATGCATATCAATGTTTGGTATACTGTTGTAAGTAACAAATTCGATTAGTCTTATTTGCCACTCTCTATCCAACTACAATGCAGGGAAATATACGGCATGCAATTTCGACTTATGTATCCTATTTATAGTCAAAAAATGTAAACATAAATGCCCACTATTAATTGTATTTGTTATTTGTTCAATTTTGTAATTGTAACTTAATTAATTCCTATATCCAAGTCAGTGCAGCAGTGATCTCTTGAGTGAATGGACCTATAGTAAATGTTTTCTTTCTTACAGATGTTAATAAATTAATTACTTTTAACATGTAGGATTCCATTTCAGAAGTTCCTCACCAGTCTCACAGTCAGACATGTATCATGAAATGTGCATGTGAGAGGCATCAAGTAGTGTTGCATATATCTTATTACTGTGTTCATTAGAAGTTTAATTTATAGGAACTTTTTTGATTTGTTAATTAATTCGATACTGGTGACTCGTGTAATTGTGATCGTTTAGCACTGGTCGACACCCAATATTATTCATGTAGTTGTCTTCGTTTGTTATACTTCTCTTGTGTAATTTATATTTCTAACATACAGTACGTGGTAATAAAATCACTTATTAATCTCTTTATGTTTAATTGATTTTCATAATGTAATTATTTCATATCAAAGACTGACACAATTGCACTTGTTTCTTTATGAGACCAGTTAGATTTACTTCTCTCTCTCTCTCTCTCTCTCTCTCTCTCTCGTGTTATGTATTCATATAAATAGAGCTCCTTTAAAAACTCTGAAATTCTCTAATGTTTAATTGAATTCCGAATATTACCATCTTTCAATGTCGCCTATCTACCAACTTTATCTACGAGCAATATTACTACCAAACCAAAAAAAAATATACTTAGGCCACTCTTGTACAAAACTCACCACATATATATACCCCACCTACAACACCCCAGACCTCATCGACTGCCAGAGCTCCAAGGGTGAGGATGTACCAGAGCTGCTGCGCCCCACCCCAAAAAAGAAAGAAAGTATGGACTCTTAGTACACTCTTGAACCTAACACACAAAAAATGTACCCTTTCAAAACATTTAACTCTTAATATAAATTTAACCCTTTCATTAAATTTAACCGTTTCAATTTGATTAACCCTTTCAATAAATTTAAATAACCCTTTGATATCAAATTAATTAGGCCAATAAAAAAAGATGGCATCCCCTTTGATATGTAACCGGCCCGCCCCTACTACTCACTTCGATGCATTAACGAATCAGAAAGTGAAGGAAAAAATTCTAAGTTATCACAAATGTTTATCATAACACTTTATTTGACATTATGATATGGAACTACTATCCATCCATCGTTGCCAACTTAACTGGGCGAATGTCACTCAGCGCGACCATTAAAATGTATGCTTATGCATGCAATGGCAGTGACGTTTTTCTAAGGTTCATTTCTGAAGTGCTCACTTTATCGTGAACAGCCTGTAATGTCTAATCACGTGACATACATTCAAAAGGAAACCTGTTTTGTCACCTAGGCAACAACCAATAAGCTTAGAGTCACCGACTTGAGTACATACACGACCGTGAACTCTATCTCGATGTCAAGACTAACGCGAATTTTGCAGATCTCTGGGAATCAGTAGTGCGACCGAGTCATGAACAGCACAGTGATAAGACTTCCCACTGCAATATCAGACAATAAACACACGATAATGGCTCGCGAGTTAACAAGACTGTGAAGTCTTGCCTAACGCCAACAAATCATCGTGCGAAATACGTGGAGCTGTAGTTATAGGATCGCGCCTCTTGAATCCGCAATATTCACCTACCTACGTCTAATGATTGCTTTTACGCGAAAAATCTCTAAACAAATATGCACGTTTTCAGTAGTATTTACTGCAAGGAACTACGGAACTAGAACTTTTTCAGGCATATATAAAAATGGAATCTTAGGCCATGAGTTCGCAAGAGTACAGGCAAAGAGTAAATAAGAATACAGAAGTGAAATAGAAGCTTATTCCGCGAACTCCGACCACACGCGCCACCAAAATGGCGTGACTAGTCCGTAACATGTCGTAATGCCGTTCGCAAATCAGCTCCCGGTAAATTACTTCCCAGCTGAAAGCATAAAAAGTAAGGAATATTTCACAGGTTGCGGTAGCCGGTCAGACAGTAACCCTATTTAGAGACCCTCGCACAACCAACCAGAGGATGAATACACCAACATCAAAATAACTGCTACTCCATTTCTTCTCTGTATATTTACTTTGTGCAACGAACAAATATTGTCTATTCGCAGTACCTACACACTCTTTCAATCGAACGTTTGAAAAATAATTTCATTCATGACGTGTTTGGTGTTTTTCTCTATATTTATTTTATCACAAGCGTTTTAAAGTTACGTTAACATGAAAGTATCTAATTTTTGTTAGTTCTAAGTTTTTCTAAAATTAACATATTAATTATATAGCAGCTATAAATAATATAAATAAAAATAGAGAGATGATATGTGTTTCGGCAATGCCTAGTCAGAAAAAGTTTCCATTGAAAATATTATTAAGCTAAGTAGGCACAAATTCTGTGCGTTGTCCATTCGGTGTAACTTTCTAGACTCAGTTTGCACGAAGCGGAGGAACAACCAAAAAGTATAAATTAAGAAGGGCTTCAGGAAAGTTGGAAGAAACCATGAATGGAGTATTATTTGTTTGGATCTGTACAGTATCGTGGCTAGAAACATGTAAAATTCGCGTTACTATTTGTCATCGGGCTGAACTCCACAGTGCTGTATGTACTGGATGCGGTGTCGTTTATCCATCGGTTGTTGCATGACTGTGAAGCCACGCCCTTTCTGACTCAACTGCGCGTAATTGGGGCACACAATTGTGAAGTGTTCATTTATTGGCGTCAAGTTACCCAAGGCGTGTCAGATTTCGTATGGCTCAAATACAAACGTATTGCAAAGGTACGCTTGTTTAAAGTTTTTCATGTCTCCAAGTAATAACGCGAAATTTGCATGTCTCTAGTCATGGACTATGTTGTGGCAATTAAACATGTGTTTGTGAGAGAGTAAAGAGATTTGGGCGGCTCTTAACAGCGATCACTTGAGAGCCGATGATGGTGACGGAGGTGAGAATGGAGCAGCGCCGGAATGAAAGGGCGGGAAACGGGAGATCCCCGAGAGAACCCGCCTACCAACGGCATCGTCCGGCAAAATTCCTACTTGCGAAAATTTGGAGTGAACCGGTCGGGGATCGAACTCGGTTAGCCTAGGTCGTGAGGGACTTGCGTTATTCATTGAATGAACACTGTATTGTATTGGAAAGGAATTATGAACCCCCCCCCCCTTTCCCGTGTTATTCCGGAATGCTTATCAGGGGACGGCTTACAAACTAACTTATGGCCTAACTTGAACTAACACCCATGCCTTCACTGGGATTTGAACCCAGAACTTTCCGCTCCCCACACCGGCGGAGCACCAACCGATTACGCCATGGGAGGTCGGCTATTCAACATTGTTTCCTACTGTGTAAAATGCAAACTATCATTAACACACTTCTTGTGCAACGTCCGGTATATAGACCACCATGAGTGCCTCAGTATGTTAACCTACGAAAAGATATCATATCCCAGACGAGGACGGAATGGTAATTTAAAGTTACCACTCGTGCTGTAAATATTATTTTGGAGCCCTTCAATATAGTTTTAAAATTAGGCTTTTCCATACTGCCATATCGTAAAAAATACAAGCCGGACACGACCCAAATTGCGATAGGAACCTCTATCGAGATTTTAGACAGAGCAATGGCGTGTGGTAAAGTGTTGCAAGGTAAGCTGGTGCTTTCTAGGTACTGTACACACTCGGCGCACGCAGCAGGAACCAGTAACCATAGTGGAGCCGGGAGAAACTTAGTGCAATGCGGCCACTCATGAGAGAGCGGCGAGGCACCCATTACACACGTGCTGTGACGTCAAATGCACTACTACGTTTAAGTGGCTGATATATAAACTAGCAAACTATTAGATGTAGCACAGAGCAAAACACAGCTTATCTTGCAACAGTTCACACGCCGCGCCGCTGCTACAGACTTTACATCCTAAAATGATGGGGTCACCGCTGAAAGTCCCATAGGTATACGCAGCATTACCAGAACACTGCACGCCAGATCATAGCCCTGCGCATAGAGGCAATGGTGCTCTTGTAGCGCGTGCCAGTGTAACCCTTATAGCTCCCACGCTTCTCGGCCAAAAAAAAATGAAGAGAGGAAAATGCAGGCAGACGGGAACCTTAAGTGCACTGCTCATCAAGCCTGCAGCCGAGGGGTTTAAATGGTGAATTAATGTTAAAGAAATTACTAGGGATAGGAAAATTTCGTGACTTAATTTCAGAACAAGATAGATTTCAAACGCGTGTACACTGAAGTTACCTTTGCAATTGGATCAGCCGACTTGCAAGGGAAAAAGAAGCGAATCGCGTACTGTCAAATGCGAGGTAACACTGAGGCAACAGCCAATGAACAAACACCTGAGGTTCGACTATAGAAAGGTTTGTGGAGTCAAGCATACAGGTCCTTGAACTCACGAAATTTTCCTATCCCTATAAATTACTTTTCAAAACACTAATATTAAAGATAATGTTTCAAACAAAAAATCGATGCATGATCCTTAGAGAATATCGCAAAGTTAAGAAATGTTTAAACAAATTTATTTATTTATTTTTCTAATGTCAAATATTAAAAAAATTAATTAAATATAAAGGGGCCGCGGTGTTGTAGTGGTCAGACTACCCGCCTGCCACCTAGGCGAACTGTGTTCGATTCCTGGAGTTGCTCCCGGATTTTCGCATGCGGGAAACGTGACGGACGATGGCGCTGATCGGCGGGTTTTCTCGCATATTTCCATTCCACCCCTCCCTTGCATTACGACGCTGCTCCATACTCACCTCAATTCATCCTCATCGGCTCTCAAGACCCATGTGTTGAACATAATATCTAGTAAGATTTCATAACGAACCAGTACTCCCTAAGGAATGTCACGTAAAATAATTTTTGTTTGAAAATGGTTATGCTTAAAAATGATGCAGAGAGAATAATTATTATATAGGCCTACATTGTTTCCCACGTTTCAGTGAGTGAAGATTTCTGGGCGGCTCTCATCATCGAGGTCGTGAGGGGCGATGAGGGTGGAGCGAAAGGAGTATGAAGCACCTCGGGAATGTAAGGGCGGAGGAAACGGAAGATCACCGGAAAACCCGCCGACAAGCGGTGTCGTCCGGCTCGATTCCAACATGCGAAAATCCGGGGGCGGCCCCGCCGGGATTCAAACCAGGTTATGTGACAGCAGGCCTGGCAAGGAGCTCCCTTAAGGTTGAATTAAAGCAACTGCCTATGGAGCACTGCACCCGATTATACTATATTAATAAATAATTTTCTTAATAAATAAAATGGCAACTATTCTCGAAATGGAAAATAATACCATGCTTAATAGCAATGTAAAAAATGTGGCGACGTATTAAACATTGAATGTTTTGCATCACATAAGCACCCAAAAGTTAAGCATATTAACTAACACATGTAAAAAATGTGCCACCCATTACGCCAAAAACCAATATGAGTTTAAAAAAAGAGAACGTACTATGCGAATATGGAAAATATGCTTCTAAATTATTTTTCAAAAAGCATAACAATTGTAAATCGCACAATACCAATGAAATTTTACATGATTTTTCAACTAAGACATGTGTAGTATGTAATGTGAATGAATTTATCGATTAATTTTATCCTCATAAAGTGACTATGGACAAACATACAACAAAATATAAGAATGTTTTAATGAGAAAATATTTTGTGAATGTGGAAAATATGTTTTTATTATATATCTCAAAGAGCATAAAAAAAACTAAATCACACAATACATCAATATAAATTCTTAATGAGATTCAAAATGATAATTATCCAACAAAAAAATGCACAGTTTGTAATGAGAATAAATCTATAAAATAATTTTTTATGATTAAAAACATTAAAGACAAACATTCAACAATATGCAAAAAAAATGTTGCTGTGAGAAATATTATCACAGAAGAAGATAAATATTTTTAAAAAATTCTATCAATAATTTACTCACTTCATTCCAGTATTTTCATTATTTTTACATTTCTTAATTTAAAAAAAAAAATTGTTTTTATTTATTAATTTTTTTTATATTTTTTATAAATAAACAAATATGGCTACGAATTATTCAGTAGTAGATCAGCGCTAAAGGAGAGTGACCGAGTTGATAATTATAGCTAGAATATTAAACAGGAAAAAATTATATAAATTACGTAAAGATGATCTTATTACAAGCATTATTACAAAAATTCGTCAAGCAGGAGAAAATCTAAATGATTTAACAGTTCCGGAATTAAGAACTAAAGCTAAAAGTTTAACATAACAAATATATATAATTTAAGGAAAGTAGATTTAATTAGAACTATTATTGATGAACAGAGAAAAAGAACCTTTGCAAATTTGTCATTTTTTTTTAACAATATCATTGTATAAGAGAGATAAAAGGAAATTGAAAAAAAAATCTCATTTTCCAATCAGATATTTGTACAACCAAGAAATTAATCTAACACAAATTTGCCCTTTTCAATTAAAGAAGAAAATAAAAGTTTAGGTCAAATTTTTCCTTTCAAACCAGATATTTTTAAGGAGCGCGTAGAAAGAAGACAACGATTTGAAATTCGCGAAATTAGTCATAATTTTAATGAAGTTTTGAACATTTGGCAAACACAATACAGTATTCGTATAAATAATTTAGAAGGAACCCCAATAGAAAAAATCAATTCTGCTCAAAATACTGTTCAGTCAGCAATGAAAGCAGTAAGAAAATTAACTGGTTATAATCATGGTGATCAAATAAGAGCATATCCGAATAATTATAGAATTTCAAGAGGAAATAGACCAACAAAATGTTCAATTTAACTAAAGATATAAAAGCAAATCAATGTAATACTAAAATTAACTATGATGACAATTTATGTGGACGTAGAACAGCTTTAACATACGAAACCAGTATCATTTTGGATAGAGAATTAACGAATAATGAACTTATTTACATTAGAAAAGGAACAAAACTACAAGGAGAATTAGCTCGTGAACTTTGTGTAAGAATGGGAAAAAGTTGTGAAATTAGCTTCGGTTTAGAAGATATTATGGATGTAAAAAATTTTCTGTATATTCAATTTAAAAGTTGTTTCAGCTGCACATTTTAATTCAATTATACAGTCTGGTTCAAAAAATCAACAACTTTTTATTTGTATTTACGCATTGAACACTACGATGTCATTAATAGTATGAAAGCATTCTTTAGGTAGTGTTTATTATTGCAAAAATTGTGACAAACCATACAATAATAAATATCAACACAAGTGTAAGAAGAATAATAAAAATATATGCAAATTACGTAAAAAATCATGGCACGAGAAAGTTTTGGAAGGTGAAGATCGTGCTAGAATATATTGCCAAAAGTGTAACAGATATTGCTTTGGAAAGGAATATTTTGCTAATCACGATGATGAATGATGAATATAAGGCAGTCTATACGTGTAAAACTTGTAACAAAATATGTTTGAGAAATTAAAAAACACAACTGTGGTTATATCAAATGTTGGAATTATAAGGAATTTGTGAGAACTGATGAACATAAATGTTATATGCAAGAGAAACAACAAAAAGACGGTTTTTGCACAACAGCTTGTAGCGATATCTGAAGAAAATAAAGGATATACATTTATTGCACACAATTTTAAAGGCTACCATTCATATTTTATTTTACAATATTGTGTTAGAAATAGTACAAACCTTAAACAATATATCAAGTCTCAAAAATTATGTAACTTAAAATATTGAGCCGAAATATCAAATAATTGATAGTATAAACTTTATTCAAGGAAGTCTTGCAATATTTCCAAAAACATTTGGGTTAAAAGAACTAAAAAGAGGATATTTCCACACTTTTTTAATATGTCCGAAAATAAAAATTATATTGGAAAAATACCAGCTACAAAATATTATGGAGTCAATACAATGAAACAAGAGCAATGGACTTTTTAAAGTGGCATGCTGAAATGTGAAAGAAAATTATATCTTCGATTTCCAAAAAACTTGCTGAATATTGTGATTCCGATGTTGATATTTTAAAACGTGGTTGTATTAAATTTGGAGAATATTTTCTAGAAATAGCAAATATATATCAATTTTGCTACATAACAATTTCTTATGAATAACACTATCGCAGTAGTTAAAGATGATAAAAAAGAAATGGCTACTTTTGGCATGGTTGTCCTGATTGTTATTCACCAGACGCAATAAATAATTGTAACAATGAAAGTATGGATGATTTGATTTGTAAAACAAACATTTGAACGACAATTTTAAGACAAAATGTTTACAAAGTAAGGGAAATGTGGGCTTGCAATGGAAAAAAATCGATTTCCTACAAAAATAATTTATAAAAAACTAAAAATGTAATGGAACCATTACAGCCTAGAGATACATTTTTTGGAGGCAGAGCCAATGCTACAAAATTAAAAGTTTCAGGAAAAACGTTAAGATATATATATATATATATATATATATATATATATATATATATATATATATATATATATATATATATATATATAGTTTATATCCAACTGTGATGTTTTATTATTATTGTCCAGTTGGTCATCCTATTAAAATATATAACCCTAAAAATTATTACGAAAATTGGTTTGGACTGATTAAATGTAAAGTTTTGCCAGCACGAAATTGATATCATCCAGTACTACAAATCAAGCAAGAAAAACTATTGATTGCTTTATGTTCAAATTGTGTTGTAGAGAGAAAAAAAAGGAGAATGTAAACATAGTGGTGAAGAAAGATTAATAGGTGGAACATGGACTACATTACAACTAAATAAAGCTATTGAAAAAGGCTACGAATTACTTAAAATTCATGGAGTTTGGAATTTCGAGCAAAAATGTAATAAGATGTTTAGAGACTACATTAAAACATTTATGAAAATAAAATTACAAACTAGTCCATGGGAAGAAGATTACAAATCAATATATGAATATATTCGTGTTTTAAAAAAATAACAAAATATCGACTTAAACATTGAAAAAATTGGTCAAAATTCAGGGAAACGTGCTGTCGCCACCATTTGTTTAAATTCACTTTGGGATAAATTTGGACAAAGACTAAATTTGACACAAACAGAATATATTACTGGACCAACTCGTTGGTACGAATCGCTATCAGACGATAGAATGTAGATAAATAATGTTGTTTATATCAATGAGAAAGTAATTGAAGTATTATGTGAATACAACGATAATTGTGTAGAAGATAGCCCAGCAACAAATATATTTATAGGAGCTTCTACCACATCAAATGCACGATTACGTTTGTATGAAATGTTAGCTAAATTAGGTTATAAATTAGTTTATTATGACACAGGCAGTGTGGTTTACATTGATGATGGCAAAAATACTGTTAAAACAGGCCTCATGCTAGGTGAATGAATATATGAGTTTGGAAAAAAAATGATTATGGTATAAACTGGATAAGTACAGGAACTAAAAGCTATGGTTATAAAACTTTTTTGGGAAAATAAGTCACAAAAATTAAAGGATTCGCTCTAAATCTCGAAAATGCTTTACAATTAGACATGAAATCAATGGGTGAATAGGTACAAAAATTAAGAAAAATGTGGTTATAAAAAACAATATGATTAGAATAGATAAGAAAACAAAAAATTTGGTGAATAAGTTTATGGCAAAAGAATTTAATTTTAACTATGACAGCGTATGATTTTGAATGACAAATATTATACTATAGATACATTACCATTGGGTTACTAAACAAATAATCTTATATTTTATTATATTTCTATATTATACTTTAAACATCTTTAACATCTAAAACAATGTCAATATCAGAACTATCAAAATCAATGAGTTTACCATTTTTGTCCCTAATTTCTAATACAAAGTGATTAAATCGCTTATTATTTATTTTATAAAAGATCGGATATGGTGGTTCATAGCTAATGTAATCATTAAAAACAAACATAGTTTTTGATGGAAAACTAGCAATTACATCAGTTTCTAAATAATTAGACTCTTCATACTTTATGAACATTCCATATGTCAAATTACAGTGTACATTTATTGTTTTAACTGGATTAAAATCAGGTAACTGATTACCTACAACAATTTTGTCTTTCTCAATAGTAATATTTCTTTCAAAACCAAGAATATCATATATTCGATCGTCAAGTTTAATATCAAACTTAGGTTTAATCGATATTCTGTTTTTCACATTGTCTGCTGTCAATTCAATGTTATTTGTTGAAAATGGGTCAATCGAATTTATAATTTCCTTTAAAGATTCAGTTTCATATTATCCTTTGGAATAGGATACTATTTGATAAAATGTCATTATTTATCAAAACTTGTCTTATTAAGATTTTATTGTATATATTTGCAGTTAACATTTTTGTATAAAAACTAACTAATGCAATCGATTTATCTTTATGAATTATGTCATAGTGAAGTTTCTTCTTTAGTACAGAACTATTGGTTGTTAACTTAAATATTTTATTATCCATTTGTTACAAAAATGATGCAATTAAATGAAGAAAATCGATTGGGGTGTTGGTGTATTAATTTGCGAAGGAGATGCTAATAATAAAAAAGAATAATGGCGAATTATTGCCTGATCATATTAGAGGTATAATAGTTGGCCCTAGTAATTGCGGCAAGACAAATTTAATGATCAATTTTATTTATGAGACAGGATGGCTAAATTTTAATAAATTGTATGTTTGTTCAAAATGTTTAAATCAACCAAAATATATTTAGTTACAAAATGTATGTGATGTTATAACCAGCAAGTATATTACATAAATGGCATACCTTTTTTTTAATAATACTGAGTAAATGGTCCCTTTAGATAAATGTGAAAACAAATCTCTAATTGTATTTGACAATGTTATTTTAGATGATGAACATATAATTTGCAAGTACTTTACTAAAGGAAGGCACAAAAATATTGATGTATTTTATTCCGCACAGACATATTCGAGAGTGCCCAAACAATTGGTAAGAGTCAATGCGAATTTTCTGTGTACATTTAGACAAGACAACACAAACCTAAAACATATCTATTGCGATTTCGTCGGTGGGGACATGTCATATGAGAAATTTAAAGAACTTTGTGCAAGTTGTTGGACGGAAGATTGTGGTTTTTTAACATTAGATTTGAGTAGAAAAATTGACAGTGGTAAGTATAGAAACAAGCTTAACGATTTTATTATAGTTTAAAACTTTTTGTATATAAATGAAATATTATATAATTATTCTCGCTATCACAAATATAAATTTCGGGCTGCCAAAAAAGAGAATCTAACAGAATGTGTTATCAACTTTTTTAATAAATATGGATATCTCAGGGGTGATGCAAATTCGCTTTCAAAAATTGATACTGAAAAGTTTGAAGGTTCTTCAAGAATATTTCGAGAATGTCACAACATTTCTTCAATTGATGGTAAACTAGATAATGAAACGTTTAATTTAATCAATAAACCAAGATGTGGTGTTAGGGACGAGATACGTGTTGACCTTTCATTAACCACAAAATGAAATAAAAACCCATTAAAATGGAATTTTGCATATGCAAATAAATCAATTACAAAGTTAGCAAAAGAGGCTTTCGGTGTTTGGTAAACACACCCAAATTTGAAATTTGTTTACGATACGCAATCTTCAGACATACATGTATAATATAAACAACGGCAACATAATAATCATAGCTTATGTGGAGTTTGTCCTTATGTATTATATACATTCGGTTAGGCACTGGCTTATGCATGTTTTCCAAATAAACCAAATAGTCTTGTTGAAATTGATATCAATAAGCAGGAAAATTGGTGTAATGGAGGGAGAAACACTCCTGAAAATAAAATTAATTTATTACCAGTTTTGATCCACGAAATCGGCCATGCATTAGGTCTTCAACATACAAGTGATAAAAATGTGGTTATGTATACAATTCTTAACAATGATTTGTTTGATTTGCAACTAGATGGCATTCAAAGCATTCAAAATTGCTATGGACCACCCCAACAAAATAATTTTAATGATGATGAACCAATTAATTTATGTAAAAGCAAATACTGTACACAAAAACATTTTTAGCTATCGGCAGTGATTTGTATATGTTTTACAATAAAAACATTTGGATAAAAAGCTTGATTGATAATAAAATAATCAATAAACCATTTTTGATATCAGATTGGTTCAAGATTTAACCAAAGCATTTCAATATTTTTTTATATATTAAAGACCATCAAGGAAGTTAGTTCTGATTGTAGATGGTGAAATTTGTATGGTTAATTACCCTACTTATAAACTTATTAATGGATATTCGAAAGGATTTTCATTTGGAATAAGTGACGAATATAAAATAAATGCTGTTTTAAATTCATAATAAGGAAAAACTTTTATCTTCTATGAGAAGGAGCATTATGCTGAAATAGATGAATGTCGTTTCCAAATAAAAGTGATTGGTCTAATTAGCAAGAAATTTCCTCATTTATCAAATATTATAGGGTCGGCTTTTAGATAAACAAATGGTTTACTGCATTTCTTTAGCAGCGAAACAATCATGGAATATAACGAATTTACAAAGAAATTTACTATAATTGGTAAAAATTGCATTTCCATGTTTGGTATAAAGTGTGAATCTTATAATGAAATCATAAATAAATTGAAAAATATTGTTAATGACTTAGAAAATTTAACTCCTCAAGAACGATATATTTCAATGAATTTGGTCTATATTTTATAAATTTGTATTCTTTAGTTTTTCATTTGCTTACTAAAAAAGAATACTAGTCAAAAGACATTAGAAATCACCAATTTCTCTTGCGCATAGTTTCGCATATTAAAAAATTGAGTCAATTCTAGACATAAATAACAATAAGCTTATTTACTCTGGTAAACGAGTTTTTATGTTTATTGATGAGAATAATAATCCTTGGTTTAAAGCCAAAGATGTTGCTGAAATTTTATATTACGAAGATACAAAAGAAGCTGTAAGAAAAAATATTGATAAAGATGATACTGTTTTATTAGAAAACTTAAATGGTGTCTGCCAGACGCACTTAAGAGGCAATGGAATATCTGCTGTATTTATCAACGAGCCCGACCTTTATTCTTTAATTCTGTCTTCTAAAAAAGAAGAAGCTAAACAATGGAAAAGATGGGTAACTAATGAAGTTTTACCATCAATTCGTAAATATGGAAAATATAAATTACATAACGTAATTAAATTAAAATGTATAAAATTAAATCAATTAGAGCATACAAATATAAAGAACAAAATTAAAATTAATCATTTAAAAAATATAAATAAAAGTAAAGATGATGATAATGAACATTTAAGAATGTCAGTTGACCTGGCATTAGATGAAATAGTTCGCAGAAATGAGGTAATCAGAGAAATGGCCCCACATGTTGTACCACAAACACAAAATCAAAATTTAAATCCAACTTTCATTCTTTTATGATTATTTGATAATTATTTTGAATGTGATTACTATGTAAAAAGAACTCAAAGAAAATATGTTCAAAGACAACTGTATAGAATAGAAGATAGACATCCAAATTGCGAACAAATATTGAGATTTGGTTATATTCCAAATTCTATACATTTTTATCAGAGAATGAAAGAAACATTGAATGACCAAATGGAGTGTTTTCGTAACTATGTCTATGTGGCCGGAAATAATTATACTCTACAATAATTTATTAGTGATATTAATAATCTTTATCGAATTGGTAAGAAGCTAATTTTTATTTTTAAATTTACAATTCAAGAGTTATGAGAATTATCAATACCCAACCATTTTACATCAATTTTGTTGCCTTTTGTTTTTAAGATATTCATCTGGATGGTTCGTTTTCATAATTTCGTATTCATAAAAATTGCCTTTTATTTCTTATCGTTTGTCATCTTTCAGTTTGTAAGTTTGCACATCATTATTTAAAACCTCAAAAATTGTAAATAATTCTGTTGTCCAATTAGCTGTATTACCCTTTCCAAAAAAATCGTTTATTCTTACTCACGCGGACAATATCGCCAACTTAGTATTTCGGTTTAGTAAACACATTCGCAAAATCTTGTTGTGTTAAATTTTATTCATTTTTTTATTGACTTCAATTGGTTTCATACCAATGGTTCTGTGGTTGGTATTATTTATCATTGTATTCTTTACTAAATCATCTAATATATTTACCCATTTGTAATTGCAATTCAAGGCAAATATCTCCCGCATTTTGTTCTTCATTGTACGATTATACCTTTACACACCACTGGCTTTAATTTCAGTGGAAGTAGAATAATGATTGATGTTATATTTCTGCATAAGTTCTTTGAATATTTTATTATAAATTTATAAGCCATTGTCGCTTTGAATATTACGCTGTTTTCTTTTAACTAATATAGATTATAAAGCAATTGCTACATTCTTGGCTGTTTTATATTTAATTGGCATAGCGAATGCATATTTTGAAAAAACATCGATGATTGTAGTAATATATTTGTAACCACTGTTTATATGTGATATCGCTTTTTAAATTTCCGGTATCCATCTCAACAAGATTAATTTGCCATAAATCATCAATTCCGTACGAACTTACTTTTCTTCTTGGAAAATTTTTTCGTGCAGGTTTATATAGTTCATTGATTATACCTTCTCTTACATTGAGCACTTTTCTTTTAAGAATGTTGAGTTATAAGAGTTGCATATTGAGCATTTACTTTTCTGAACTAATCGCCAATTTTTTTTATTTTCATTTTTTATGTTATTATTTTGGTGACTTTCTTGCACTTCAAACACCAAGTGTTCTCCATTTAATATTAAAACCATATATATAGTTAATCTTTATATTTCACGAATATTCCTATTGTAGTTAACATTCCATCAAGAAAATAATAAGATTATTTATTTATTTTTATTTTAAAAGTTAAAAATTCACCTCTGAGAACATCAAAATGGTTACCGTAATCTGTTTTTGTAGTTCCCTTAATAACAGGTATATTATTATCAGGTAAATTATCACTAATTATTTTATAAACATAACAATCCATCAAAAAATAAAATAAATTTACATCACTGTCTACGCAAAAAACATTATTAATTTAATTCCACTTTCCACGTAAATAAAATATATGATATTTTACTTCCTTAAATTTTTCAACTTTCGAGTTTAAATTTTGTAATTTAAGATATAATTCTTTATCGGAGTCATCTTTGCTTTTTTTCAACTTTTGTGTTAACAAGTGTATCACAATAATTCAAAACTGATTTGTTTAAATTTTGCAGTTTATCAGCTATTTCTTTATCGAAATATATTTTATTGGCAGCATCTTTTCCATCTGCAGGTTCAGCCATATTATTAATTCTGCGAATTTGAATAGAAACATTGTCTGTTGTATAAACCAAAACTTTACTAAGTTGATCATGTAAAGCGGTAACAATGATATTTTATTTTGAATCTACGTATGTTTTTAAATCAGAAACACTAGTATTGTATTTTGAATCTACACCAGTTTTTAAGGCATAAGCAGAAACAATAGTTTTATATTTCGAATCTACATCCCTTTTAATGCCTGTTTTGCGTTATTTATTCTTTTTATACAATCAGCAATAGTGTTACTGAATTGTAAAATTATATCTTCTTTTAAAGCATCAAAAATAATAGTTTTATATTTACACTAAAGTACCCCTTTGTTGACGACACGGAATTAACATCTCGGACATTTTACCACGGCGAAGGGAAAAATTGTGGTCGGGAAAGGATGTTGGTCGGTGGCCGGGGTAAGGGGGGGGGGGTGAGAACCACCGGAATGACCTGTTTTCATTCAGGACTGGTGATATATTGAAGTGGCACTCAGTGGCGTCCTTTTCTCTTCAGAAATTTAAGTTTATTTGCAAATATGATGGAAATAGTGGTTTGTGCAGTTTAAACGTTGTCCAATATGAGCTGGTGACACTCGCGTAAAGGAAATGGACGTGGTCTTCTATTGAGCTGCAAACCGAATAAACGGAAGCTTAGACATCCACATGACTACTTTGCCAGAAAAATGTACGTTCCATGAATTTCATACTAAACTTACATCATCTAAGCATAGTATTAAATTTTATTGTCCATATTATACAATATAGTCTGACTGTGTGTATAATAGGCAACGTTTTATTTTATATATAGGCCCTATTTCAAAGTTTTTTTCCGATTGAGGGATGGTGGAGTAGAGATAGTTGGGCGGATATTAACAGATAAAGGGACACATGAAGTGGATATGGAGCGGCGCATAGAATAAAGAGAGGGGGGAAATGGGGGATCCCCGAAAAAAACCGTCGACTAACGGCATCTTCCGAGTACATGCCAAAATCTGAGTGACCCCGCTAGGAATCATGCCCAGATCGCCTTGGTGGGAGGCAAACGTTCTAGCCGTTGGACCGCCGCCACGTATCATGTTATCAGTTATTGGATTATGAAAGGTATGAATCGAGATGACATTAATATGTAATCTTTATACGCCCTTGTGTTAAACGGGTTATTTTTCACGTATAATACTTTTTCGAGCCACTGCGAATATTCTCATCTCAACTACAATATGCAATGCCGTGTTTTATATTATTTATGCACCTGAGGCACAAACTCTTACAAGCTATAAATACAATTAAATTTAATGTTTTTGCTTACTAGTTATGATGAGGTAATTTCATACGATGATCAACGTTGTGTGTACATAGAGAAGTACAATATGTGAACATTTTTGTAATTATGTTCTAAAATTAATTTAGCCTATTTACTTGCATTTTATCGTACATTAATCCGTCAGTCTTTTAACACGAGTGAACCAAAGCTAAGTTGAGTAGAGACATCTAAGGTCTTCAGAGTCAATAAGAAAAAAATTAGGTGAGTTTGGAGCATCACTGAAATGGGAAAGGTTGAGAAAACTTGAGACCCCTGAGAATACCCGCCAACCAGCGGCATTGTCTGGCACTATTCTATAATGCTGATATTCGGGAGTGACCCCACAGGGGAACCAAAGCTAAGTAATAATGCTGTGTCTTTTCACTTACTCAGTTAAGTTTAGAGGTCTACTATTATTTATTACTTTTTCTAAATAATTATATGAAATTTATTTTTTTCAATAACCATGATTTTTTTTTTTTTTTTTTTTTTTTCCAAAAAAAAATATTATTTGAATGCACGTAATTCAATTTAATAACGTTTGAAAATTAAATTTGGGACTACTTATTTCAATTTATAAAATGAAAACATTATTTTTAATAAAATTATATTTACTTAAGTATGTCACATTATATTATTTAATTTACAATTATTTATTAATAATATGTTTGAAAGCCCATTCTGTGGGGAACTTGTGGATCACTTATTGTTTTCACCTTTTCTTCATCGGCGTATGTTAATGTCCAATTATGATTATTACTAATCAATTAGTCATGCAATAGGCTAGATTTTCAGCGGTAGGCATTCGTTTTTGTTGAGCATTATTATTTTTTAAACTCGTGTAAACTAGTGCGTTATTTTCTTGACCAGGCACAACTTCTTTAAACCTATTTACTTTTCGCATGGCTGTACCACCAATGATATGAATGGTGTTTGGTAATGTGGCCACACTAATCATCTGTCATGTGTTCCAATTTCACTTAAAAAGGACAATTTCCTTTGTCACTATATTTAAATACTTATTGTAGTGTAGAGTAGGGCTTAAAAATGTAATTTAAAATCGTAAATTTTAAACGTTTGAGAATCGGACTATATATTCGTATGTCATTTTTTGTTGGTTTTCGACCCTTCTACCAGCTGCCTCTGTTTGGACGCCTATTCTCGGAACATCCTATATATTAGGGTGGTAATGAACTCTATCGACAATCTTCGGCAGGTGATTCTTTATAAAAAAGAGGTCAAAAAATATACACTACTTATAGGCTAAGTCTGTTCCTCAGGGGTGTAACCACCCTTGCAAGTGTAGTTACAGCAGAGGAGTTTTGCTAGTGACACTGCCACAATAAACGATACATGTCTAAGTTTATTGATACTGCAATTTTAAACGACGAAATAAAAACCATGACAAATCTGGGTTCGAATGTGAACCCATCACATGAAAACGGACTTATTAGAATCCCATTTAAGCATACCGCAATTTTCCTATATTTCTGGTTGTTTTCTGCAGATTAGTATTCTACCGTAGTTACACTGTGAACATAAAATCTGTATTGTGTTTTTACATTACGTGCCACCGTTTTAGAGAAATGCATTGTTATGTGCCAAATTATTCGACTCGATAGATAAGAACATGGATCAATTTATAGAGAACTATGGAGTATAGTGTAAAAACACTATACATTATTTTGGTTTGCCATGCACTATTGATTACCAGTTCACAACAAAAAATATATAAAAATGCCAGACATTAAAAGTTTTAATGAACAAACGGCGTTTGTATCCCATTTGTGAATGTGAAAATCTAACATTTCGGAGTTTTTTTTTTTTTTTTGCGTATTGGATAGCCTATATAAAGTGTGTGCGGCAGAAAAAAATGTTTTCACTGACCCCTGTACCAGCCACTTTTTGCAGTTTACTTTTATTTTCACGCACCAATACCTTTCAGCGATTACCGTTTACTCTCTAAGCCAGCAATGATGAATTACCACCACTTGTTGAATGAAACGAAATAATGTTAAGGAATACTACAAATTACACATTAACCAGTTTATTGGATACTCCTAGCAATATACAGCTGACAGATTTTCATGTTATTTTCATTTTTTATTTCAGACAATTGTTCTTTCTGTACGAGTTGTTTGTAATATTTTTATCGTCCACAGGAAGAAATCGGATTCGCCGTGTGTTGAAGTAAAGGCTTCAGTTGATGCACAAACGGATAATGAAATATTATCCCAGACGGCTACACAAAAACCCAATATTTCTGTGTTTGACACTCATTAACAAAAAATGCAAGGAAGACGAATAGTTGAAATACATTTTTTAGATTTCTTCCTTAAAAGAGCTTTATGGTCACAGCCAAACGGGGTGCACTCTAAAAGATATGGACGTTGTCCGCGAAAAACGGTGTGGTTTGCGGAGTAGTTTTATATTTAAATGTCGAATGTGGAATCTCGAAATGCACATGTGGAGTGAAAAAAATCCAGAGAAAATCAACGTGAATACAGCTGCAGTGAGTGGAACTATTTCTTCATATGGCGGGCACGCACGGTTTGAAGAAGTGTTCTCAGCAATGGATGTATGTACCTGTCTTATCAAGTAAGGCTTTCCATAAATATCACAATATTGTGTGTGAGGTTTGGGGAAGCGACAGCTTTGGAAGAAATGCAGACTGCTGCTCTTGAAGAGGCTAGGCTTGCAAAGGAAAAGGGAGAAGTTGATTCTGACGGCATTCCGACGATAACGGTTGTTGCTGACGGTTGCTGGTACAAACGTTCCTACACAACCAACCACACTGCCTTGTCTGGAGTGGTATGTACTTAATAGCACACATATGCATATGAATTTTTCATGCATGTTCTTAAAAAAATTATATATGGCCAAAGCCGGATCTGGGTTTGAAAAGGGCAGCCGCTGGACTAGAGGAATCGTGGGATTGACCGAAAGTTTTCAAACAACTGAAACAAAAATATTCAAAAGCAAATTTAATATATGTGATTTTATTGTAGTGTTTTCATGAGTGTAGAACACCATATTATTGTTACAAATACAGTGCGTAGTTACTGGTTGCATAAGTTTCGAATTTAAATTTTACATTGAAATGCGCACGGAGGCAAAACTATTTATGCGAGATAAGTTTATTTCTTGCATGTTGGCGAGGAAAAAGTGAAAAAAAGGGGGGGGGGGGTTACAATCGCCATAATTTCTGCTCCGGGCGAAAGAAAACGTAGATCCGGCTGTAGCAATAGAGAGATTTATTTTGTTTGCAGCCACGACCAAAGTAAATAGAACTCTAAAAAACATAGGAGCTTAAACCCACTGAAGGTAAAGAAAATGATGAGTTTTTATTTTGATGTTAGATTGTAGTTATTTTTGCAATAAAAATATTTTTAGTACTAATTTTGAGGATACCTATTATAATAAAACAAACCCAATTGAGTTGTTACTTTTGTATAAAAAAGAAATTAGTAATCAAGTCTTTTTAATAATATCAAGGAGCTGAATAAAATACTACTAAATTATATTTATAGAAAAAATTAACATAAAAAATTGTGGTGGTCTGTTAAAAATTATTTACATTAGGAGATTTCTGTTTTCATAACCATTTGAAAATTTGTATTATCATTTGTCGAAACTTTGTCTTTACAATTGCGTTAGGTATTGGCGACGACTATAACGAAAACCTAAAGTCAAATGTAGAAGATTTCAATTATGTAACCACATTTAGGAAGAAATGACGTGTTTCACCATTCGTTTTTAATTAAAGTGTTATAATATTAGTGCGTAAGTTATGTAATATTGTCTCCAAAATTACCAAAAACATTTACTGTTAAGTTTAGTATTATGACTGTTTACAGGCAGTCATCGTAGGCTACAGAACTGGAAAAGTTTTGTACGTTGGCATCAAAAACAAATACTGCTACACTTGTCATAAAGCAATTTTAGAGAAGAAAGATCCACGTGAACACTATTGCTGCAAGAATTGAGGCCATGAGTAAAGTTCGACTAGTATAGAAGCAGCTGTTATAGTAGAAGAACTTTGTAAAATTCAAGACATGTATGGTCTTAAGTACACAAAACTCATTGCTGATGGAGACAACAGTGTCTATAAGAAGATTCTTGACGCACGACCATACAAGAACACCACAGTCGAAAAAATCGAACGCACGATCTATCTACTTCGAAAATTTTGTAATAAGCTGAAAGATATTGCAACAACCTGCGACAAGACTCAGAACACTGTCCGCATGAGAAAAAAAAACGGGGATAACATACTTCGGTTTAGAGCTGCTGTCAATAAAGCCATTGACTATACAAGAAACTAAGATACATCGTTTTACACGAAGGAAGAGGAACTACGGAAAGATATACTCAACAGTGCCAGTCATATTTTCGGTGAACACAAGCAGTGCAAGGAGAGAAATTACTTTTGCGAATCTGAAAGAATTGAAAATCATGTACCAGCACTTCAGAAGTGAGGCCTGTTTCAAAAAGTACAGAACGTTGTTAGATATATGAGTAACCAGAGCAGAAGTCTCATTCACAAAGTTAACAGCAACAGAGTGGAGCACTACAATGCAGCTGTAGCAAAATTTGTCTGCGGAAACGAGTTAACTTTTCTGCAGACCAGTCATACAAAGGAAGATGTTCTGGAGCAGTTGTTCGCCACAACACCGGAATGCCACTGTGCAAAATACACAAATTTATGTATTTTGTAAGAACATCGATCATGGAAGAAAACGAATAACGCAAACAATAAAAAAGAAAAACAACAGTCAATTCCAAAAGAAGTTGTTCAGTAGAACTGAGGCAGACAAAGATTATGGCCCTAATGTTGAGAGACCAGATCTTGATCCGGAAACGTTCAAACGAGAATGTGACGAATTTCTAAACAAACGGCATATCACAGAAAGTGAAAGACATGCCGTGGAGAGCAACTGTCGTACAAAGAGAGAGTGCATAATGGAGAGAACGAAGAAGAAACATTCTCACTGCATCTAATTTTGGAAGGGTTTGCAGAATGCTGCCGTACACAAGTTGTGCATCGACTGTGAGTGAAGACTATGCTGTATAACCAAGTGGAATGTGAATCCCTTGCTTACGGCAGAGAAAATGAAATCAGAGCTACTGCTGAAATTGAAAGTAAACTTAATCTGAAAATACACGAATGTGGACTTTTTATTGATTCAGAAATACCATACCTTGGTGCTACTCCAGATGGATTAGTAGTGGTAGATGGCATAGTCGAAATAAAGTACCCATTTTCAGCTTCAAGAATGACGCCTCACGAGGCCATTGTAAAGAAAAAAGTGACATCCATGTCATTATCAGGTTAAAGGCCAGCTCCACATTTCAAAGAGAAAATTTTGTCTGTTTTGTGTTTGGATACCACTGGGGATTGAAGTTAAGAGAATTGCACGAGATGACGGATATTGGAGGATTGAAATGCTCCCGAAGTTGGTGAAATTTTACAATTACTGCTTGTTACCTGAACTTGTTGACTCCAGTCACGCCAGGGCCATGCCAATTCGAGACATTGAATATGTTATTGAGGCACAAAGAAAACATAAACAAAAAAAGAAAGTGAAATGAATTTCTTCTAACATTGTCAAAACTTCTCTCGCAAAACTCCTCCTTCCCCAACTCCTCATAAACGAGATTTTTCATTAATAACATATATTATTTTTGCAATTTATATTCCGAGATTTATAGTAGATGCAGATGCTGAATGTGGTAAATTCTTCTATGGTACAATTCCCATTTGCTCTTCCAAATTAGGAGATTTTTGTTCTGAGAATAATTCTCTTTCAAACTATGATTCTTCTGGTGTTGGTGGATAATCCAATTTTTTTTCTGCAACTGGAACTGGCGTTGTTATTAAATTTTTATTTTCTTCACTTACTTGTTCTACTTTTTTTACCAATGTTGAGTAGTTCGTCAATTAAAGGTAGATTTTCTCCTTATTTTTTTCATATTTTACTTCATGGTGTTTTTGTTATATATATATATATATATATATATATATATATATATATATATATATATATATATATATATATATATATATATATATATATATATATCTTTCTCTGAGTAATTTAACTCGAGAAATGTACTTAGAATCTTTAATTTATATATAATTTTTTCCTTCTAAATGAGTTATAAAGTATTGAGCATTTCGAGAGACAAACTTTTCCCCCAACTGATCAAACCAGGGGGAATTTAAATGTTTACAATAATAGAATTGAATTTAATATTCTTATAGGAGATGGCTTTTCTTTTCCGAACTACACTTATGTTTATGAACAATTTAAATTACAAAAAAAGTGATAAAGGAGATGAAGCAAAATATTTAAAAGAAAATAATATTGATGTTTGTTCAAACATTTTTCTTTTTCAGTTTTCTAGAGTATAAATTTCAAAACATGGGCATGTTATTGAAGCTACTGATAATCCAGGAATAACATAAACAATAATGAATACTTTGTTAAGATCTCCAGGTGAACAAAATTATTTAGAATTATCATGTGTTGATTATTATCGGGTAAAGGCTACTCATAGTGCTAAACCAAATGAAATAATATATCCATTGGTATATCTATTTGGTTTTATTCGAGATAACAATGAAGTTTATTGGAAAGCCGGTTTATTTGTTTTTCCAAATGATAAAGCAGATAGTACACTAGATAATGATTATGGTGATACAGGTAAAATTGTTATTGAAAAATTAGAAATTATGTGGCCTATTGTTGAATACGAATCTAACAGGGCCATTGGAATTAAAGAAAAATATAACAAAGAACCAAAGATACCTATTAGTTTTGAATATTGGCAATTTTTATAAAAAAAAAAAAAAAAAGGAAGACCCTGCTGATTCAATTGTTTTTAACTTTGATATAAAAGATAAGTTTAATAATTTACAATTTGTTTTGCCCGATTTTGTAATTGTTGGGTTTCAAATTACTAGAAAAAATTGTGCTGAACAGTATGTTCACGCTGCTATGTTTGACCATTGTAATGTGAATAATATTTATGTTAGAAATAGTAGAAATGAATTTTTTCCAAAAGAAAATTGGAATCTAGATATTGCCAATAATTTTTGTGATAAAACGTTTCTAACTTATAACGATTTTAGAACTTAAAACAAAACTAGATACTGTATGTAGAACTAATGAACTTTATTATAAGCCGACTCTAAACTTTGATGGTAAAACCAATTATTATTCATTCTGGGGTCGAAGACCATTATGTATTATTCATTACTTATATAGAAAGACAATTGCAGTTTATGAAAAAAATATGTAAAAATTTGCATTGATTTTGATAAAAAAAAGTTGAAGCAGGTACCATTTACAATGTTTTTAATTTAGCCAAATAAATTTAACTTACGATTATTGGAAAGAGAGAATTACTGAACATTAATAAAAATTTTAATATTATAAAATGTAATAATTAACAAGTTGGTTCGATATTTTAATACAGTATTTTAGACTTATGGTTGAGTGGTTACATTTAAAAGTTTTACGAATTTTTAGACATATAGAGGAATTGTTTGATCAAATAAAAAAATTGTTTTCATAGTTCTAAATTAGTTTTTCTTTATCTTTATAAATGTGTTTTCTTCATAAATAAAATAAAAATGCCTTTGTTTCCATACAGTTTAAATAACATTTCAAAAGGTGGTAATGGGTCAAGACCACCTTCCTATAGATTAGATAATGCATCTGAAGATCACATAGTTCACAAATTTCATTAAAATTTACAAAACTTGCAATCACCACTCTTAGAAATCATTGATGATAAATATGAACTTCGAGATATTGGTGAAAATTTAGAAAAAAAAACAAATATAAGTATTTTTTTTTTAAATAGTAGAGCTTCGAATATAATCTGCAATGAATAAAACATAATATTTCACTTGATTTTTAGCTTGATTTACTTGATTTTGTCTTAAATTTGCTTGCTTGCAAAATTAGCATTTTCTAGAAAACATGACAATATGCTTGAAAATCGAGAAATTTGATTGAATTTAGCTTAAATTTGCTTGATATTGGTTCTAAATCTTGCGTGCTCAATTCGCCCCGGATTTTTTGGGGGCTGAAATTCAAAAGTGAAATTCTATGTAAAACCATGAAATCTGGAGTAAAAGACATGAAATTTGGGGGGTAAAAAGCATGATGTTTGGGGGACAAAGTGTTTGAACATTGATGAAAAATGGCTTGAAATTTGGGGTAAAAAGCTTTATATTTGGGGTTAAAAAAAACATGAAATTTGGCACTAAAAAGTGATTGTCCTCAAGGTACCCATATACTACTGACATATATGTTTTGCTTTATCAAAGCCCGAAAGATGGGTCCCCCTGTGCCTGAGCACTTTTGGGTATTACAGGGGGAATGAATCCCGAGCAATAATATATGGAAGCAGCTTGCCAGGCCGTCCACACTCCAAAACTCACTAGCATGCCTCATCATAAAGTAAAAGCCATCACGCTTTATTAAGAGACTGCAGTTGAATGCAGCCAATAGAAGGAGATACGCTCCTTCCAATCGCGGGGGGTGGAAGAGCAACCACCTCACCTATCAACAGTGTTTGCCAGGTTTGCCGACATGCACCACCTTGATTGGAGCCGAGGCCTATCCAACCTCTACTCACCCACTGAGTAAATGTGTCCTCTTCTTGGCGGACCAGACCTGCGCCCCTTCGTAGGAAAGTAGCCTGACTTTTCCCCAGACCGGGTGGGATCGGTCCGGCTGGGTCCCAGTCAGGGCTTCCCTCCAGGACGTCTCCCCCAAGCATTAGGGAAATTAACAAGTGCCACCCAGAGTCCAGCCCTTGATCAGCTCGGCCAAGGCCGCGGCTAATACCGCTGATCCCCTGGGCACCCACGATTTATTCTGCACATTGCTGTTCGCTGCATACCGAGTTTTCACCCAAGAGAGGCCCAACACCTCCAGGATTCCAGACAATCCCTTCGTTAGTGCTCCGCCACCTCGAGATCCACTACGAGCCTCGGTTTTGGGACACGCAGCCGCCTCGTGGGTCATCGCTGCTAGCGAGAAATACAGGCTACCTCTGGGAGCAACATGTACTCTCGACGTGACCGATCACCAGTGCACTGGTGGGGCCGTCACGCTCCCAGTACTTTGTCCTCACTCCATCAGCCACAGTGTTGTCCACTGTGTTTCCAGCTCTTACCATCGTGGAGGTGGAGATGGACTTGAGCAAGAGAGGCTATATAATCGCATCTTACCCCATTTCCAGGGGACATGGCTTGACCTGTTTTTTTTTTCAGAATACACTCGCCAGAGCCACCCAGCTATTGCACCCAAGAGACAGGCCTCCACCAGGGGGATGAAAGAGCAGGGGCAATCGCTCTGCATGGATCGCGAGTTGTCCCACCAGGCAGAGACTTACACCCATTACAGGTTGGTCACCCATTTCACCCACCCAGCTCCACCCCGGCCTCCAGGGCACTACTGACATATATGCTCGAATGTTCAGTGATCGTAACTGCTGAGCACTTTAGGTAGCCCAGCATTCCCGAATCGAGCCAGTCGAGCCGAACACCGCCCCACAGCCCCTGGCAAACAAGCAGCATACTTTCATTTAGAATAGTTGCAGCCATAGCCCCATATAAACTCTATTGTTTCCCTTTAGATAGTGACTGCGTGTTTTCGTCAGAAGACAGTGCGGTGTTTTAGTAGGTCAATTATAACTACGTTACTCAGGCACTGAATGGCTGTGATAGCAGCTAACCCCAACCAATCGCGTAAATTGGTCTGAATTAAAGTGTTTCGAAATACAACTGGGCAGGAATTCTTTTCACGAAAATTCGGGTATCCCTAAATATACTATAGAGTGTTATATTTTTATTTGTATGAGCCACTGTGGACTACATTTATTTTAGCCATAACTTATATAATATAATATTATACCGTATTTTATATTTTATTAATTTATTATACATTATTATATTTAATTTTAAATTCTATCATATCAAATTTAGGGACACCTGTTTTTCGCGAAATATTTACTTGGAGGCTTGATTTCAGTATCATTTCTATAGCTATTGGCCCCTTGTATTTGTGTGAAGACAGCATGTTACATGAGTGAGTCACTCAGAGTTAAGTTTCTCCAATACTGACAGTTCATTATTTGCAGGCAGACAGATAAGACGCATACCAATTAAATCGATCCAGTAACGAGTGTAAGTGTTTTGGAACAGAACTTGTTGTGAAATCTTTTTGTGAAAAACAGATGCGCCTAATTATATTAAAGTATTCACTGAATTATATATGAACGTAAATAAGTATTATTTCGAATTTTAACCCGTTTATGTACATATAAATATTTCGTTACCAGTGTTGCAAATGAGGAGATTCTTGGTCTTACAAGTACTTCCGAATTACATGCAACTGGCACAATGGAACGTGTGAAAATAATATCTATTGGCATATATTGGCACCGACCATGATATCCCCTTTTAGCAACACGTCGTATGTGAACAAGTATACTAGGGATAACATGTTAAGGGGTTAACAGAATAGAGATTACTGGCCAAATTTGTAACCTGCTCAAAAAGGTAACCTGAAGTTTCACCAATGCTCTTCAGTTTGAATGACAATGAAGGCGCTGTGTCACCGAGTTGCCCGGCGGTGTGACAGAGTGCAGCACTCGTAATGACATAGCAACAAACAGTGCCATGCTGTCGCGTCACAAGAAAGCAAGCTAAGTTTCGAGGGACGCCGAGTCTGAATCGAGTGTCACGCTACGACGACCTACCTCTCCAAGCGACACCAGAGCACCGGATCCTCTGAGTGACAAATCTATTTGGTAGCGGTGCCATCGATTCCGAGCGAAACGAGGCTCTTTTACCATTCGAGACGTTGTTCGGCAACGAGCCCTTTGCGGACGGCACAAATTTACTGCCACTAAAGACAAGGTAGACGTAAGCTGCCTACATTCCCCAACATATCAGTGCCAGTTTTGTTCATATCTATCTCTACCTACCATCGTCCTTTTGATCCTGGCTACACCGGGAATGTCAACTGTGCTTTGCAACGTTTATTATTGGCTAGCCGTACGCCGATGAAATCGCGCGTTTACTGTGAACCAATTAATGTGTCTCGACAGATGTAACACGTTGTAAATGACATACAAGGCGAAAACCACAAATATATAAAAAAAAAAAAACCACGACTAAACGTTACAGTAAAAAAACAGCAAATATACATCATAAGACATAGTTTAAACTCACCTTAATATTAAATATTAAATCAAAGACATGCGTGCTTTGGCAGAACTGATTACATATTTTAATTTACAGACACATGTATGGATTTCACTGAGCAATAAGATATTGTTCCCCATATTTTCTCAAAAATCCATTTACATAAATATAACGTGCCTTAACACAAGAAGCTATCATTAAATATTTATATAGAAAAAGCGTACAAAACCTCATAACAAAAATGTATACTGCCTTTTAGTTGGTATTGATTATGTCTATATAAAATACTAACGACCCCACAATGGTATGAAATGTTCAAAACAAGTATTATTCAGAAATCTTTACAAACTCCAATAGCATTGTATTAGTCTTGCCTGAATACTTTTACATGTGCTCATAGCCATGGTCTTTAATCTCTTCAAATTCTTCAAACATTATGCTTTCCCATAATAATGTTTTCCTTTTTTTTCTTAAATTTGTAGTTTCCCACATGAGGCTGACAATAAAAAGAATTCTTATCTTAACCGCCTTCTAAAAAGGATGATCTAACTATTTGTATTAAAAAAAAAAAAACATTACATCAAAATTGACATATTCGACATTACTGACCATAATTTCTTTTCAGTTACAAGATGTCACCATTTTTCAGGACAATTTTTGGTTAGAATTATACAAATTCTAGAATTTCACATATCTTGAAATTTATGCCCACTCTAAACAAAATAGCACATTTAAATTTCATATTAAGAACCTTTCAGAGTTCGTTCTTCATTGCGAGTAGCCTGATGGGCTTTAGAAATACACGCTACAATATCAAAGAAACATTATCCAGATTTGCACTTCACTGGCACGATCTCAGGAGACGACTTGCCCAGAGGCAGGCTCCGGGAATCGTTATATACAAAAAGTTTTCACAAAACAAATGCAAAACGGACCAATAATAATTCCACCAATCATCATAAGTGGAGCCTTCGAATTCTTCAAATTCTAAGAAAACATGTGAAAGTGGCGCTGCCTATAATCATATTTGCTGCTGAGCAATAGTGCTCCAAACAAAAATGCTGCTCTCATGTGGTACCTTGGCGAAACAGTATCGGCCATGTCAGACACTGGGTCAATAGTTTGCTGAGAGGATATGCCACTGCTCCGTGTCGGTAACCTTGCTGAATGTCAATTTATCGGGTCGCACACATAAATGTTCGAGCACAGAGTCTATTTTTTCATGAAGGTGAGGGAAAAAAGCATTTTATTTTCCACAGTAGTATTATTCTTGCTGAAAGTTTGTTTTAATGTGTCTTCATAATGATGATGGTGACTTTTTGTGTACATGCGGGAACATGTCAGAGCACCAGGTGACAAATGGGTCTGTTCCGCTCGGCCATCGGGAAGTTGTAGATGCGTAGATGCGGAAAATTTTAGAGCAGCTGTCTCAAATCGCCTCCCCTTGAAGGAGACCACAGGCGAAATTCCTTGAAGCAGGCAGCAACTATCAGGAATATCGTCGAGAATTGCCAGTTCTAGACAGAACCCTCGATAATCCTTCATCTCAAAGGTACACCAAGATGTAAATGAGGCTCCTCTCTCAGCATCCAGCATGGAACAGAAGTCTGTCATCAAAACAGGTAAATTATTGAATCCATGATCCCAAAACATCCGTATATATTTTGTAGAAAAAAAGTCAAACTCCTGGGATAATTTGTAGATTAGCTAAACTCGGGGAATATACATTTACAGCATCCAACAATACAAACCAACTTAATTCTACTTTGGCATGAAACACTAGCAAAGAAGAATGAGCATGAAGATCTTACAAAACTAAATGAAGATGAAAACCCTATGAAATTAGCATGCAAAAACCTTTCATAATTACATGGAGACGAAAAACCCTATGCAAATGAGCATGAACTGGTGAAGTCGGCTCCTGGAATCAATTCAGTTATAAAAACAAACACTTAAAATACAAATGATACAAATGGGTGATACACATAATACTAAAACACCAAAATCACTAACATTAGCCAAATTCCTCACACAAATCCCAAGGAGAAATCCTGGTCCATATTTCAAAGAGACATTAAGAAACATTAGAACTCGTCTTGAGATGGGACAAATGTGCCTAATTAATGCTTCCAGGATTCCTACAATCCTCTAGCAATATGATAATAGGGGTCAAAAATCTCTTAATTAAGAACGGTCCCATGAATTTTGGAGCTAGTTTAGCACTAAACTGTGCCGTCTTATTACTTAAAAATTGAGTTTCCAAGAGCACCTTTTCTGCTACCTGAAAAAGGGAAAGAACTGTTATTACTAGTATGGCGAACAGCTAACTTAGTATAATATTTATGAAGGTTCTGGGTAACCTCCTCCCATACTTCTCCTAATACCCTCTTATTGCTTACAGCATCCCAACAGAATTCATGCAGTCCCAATACGTGAATTAAAGGATGAAATAAGCTCCATTCGAAAAATATTTCAGAAGGAATCTTCTTGGTTGCATCACTAACAACATTGTTAAACTCTAAATTAAGTTGATAAAGTATCATATACCTTTCCTTATTGGTCCCTGATTGAAAAGCTCTTAATGCTATTTTGAAATTACCGTTATACCGCTCTACTAAATTGGCCTTGGGATAATAAGGCATGGCTTGCACCAGCTTTATTCCCCAAACAATAGCTCAGTTCTTAATCTCACTAGATACAAAATATGTAGCATTATCGGTAACTAGATGGACTGGTGACCCAAAAATAGGGAATAGACGTTGACATAACACTATAGAGATTTCTGCCGACTTCATGGGTCTCAGAGGAAAGAAAAACACGAATTACTGAAATTGTCAACACCTACAAAGATGGAGCTAAAACCTCCAGAAGTTCTGGGCAACACTCCAAAAATGTCTAAGCAGACACACTCCCAAGTAAATGTTGCCACTGCCGAACTGTAAGGATTTATCACCTTATCATTACAACTCACACTGTCGGACCAGGCAAATAAAACATTTCCTTTATTCGAGAAACTATCTTATCCTGTCCGAGGTGACCACCAAAGTAAGTATTATGGTAGTAATGAAAAATTTGTCCTCGCGATTCTTTCGGCATGTAGAAACTAAAACGGTGTGATTTGGGATCCGAATACCCTACCAAACGCTTTCTGATATCATAAGGTCCAGCCTTCCCCACATTAATATCAGCCTTAATGGCAATGCACTCGGGATCTTTATTCTGAGACTCCTGGAGAGTGTAATATGCCTGGGGAAACTCCTGCACACTTCCGCCTGGTTTCTTATTTCAGGGAATTCTAAGGGCACCGACTACTTGCATCGCCAACACACTAGGAGAACTAGATGGAGGTATCGCACAAAACTCATATTCATCGAACATCCTAGATATAACAATCGGCTACACCATTTTCCACTCCCTTTATATGTTGGACACTAAATTTAAACTTAGTAAGGCGAACCGACTACCTCGCTAACCTACCCATGGGTTTGTTGGTAGAAAGAAATCAAAATAATTCCTGGTTGTCAGTATTCGAAACAAATTCATCTGCCGCTAAATAATCTGAAAACTTTTCCATACCGTATATTGCGGCTAAAACTTCCTTTTCATATGCTGAAACGTTTTGTTCAGCTGGAGTTAATAAACGGCTACCGTAAGCTACAGGCACCAAAACATCGTTTTCCGACTGGCAAAGTACAGCACCAAGTGGTATAGAGCTAGCATCTACCTGAAGGGTAAAAGTTCTATCAAAATGAGGGAGGTGTAACACCGGTGGTGATGCAAATTTTTCTTTCAATAGATGGAAGGCGTTTGGTTGTTTCAAACCCCAAACAAACTCAACAGTTCAATGCATTCAAATGTTCAGCCAATTTCGCAACATCTGGAATTAATTTAGAATAAAATCCTACCATACCTAGCAATTTATGCACACCCCTTAAATTTATAGGTGCTGGATAGATTACAATTAGGCGAATTTTTTCCGAATCCATGACCAACTGCCCCATCGGTAATCACAAACCCTAGATACCGGACGTAAGTTTTTGCCCAAGTAAATTTCTCTGGGTTTATGGTCAAACCGGCCTCACGCAATGCAGTTAGAAACAAACGAAGGTGGACTAGGTGCTCCTCAAAAGTTTCGCTTTAAACAAAGACGTCATCTATGTACATAAAAAAGAATTCATATTGAAATTTCCCAAGCACTTGAAATAATGCCCTTGACATTGCCTGATGTCCACAATTTACCCCCATTGGAAGCCGTTTCCATTGAACTGGCCCTATGGAGTAAGAAAAGCAAACACTTCCTTAGAGTCCGGATGCAAGTTGCACTGCAAAAATGCGGAAATTAGGTCAACAATTGAAAAATATTTTGCCTTTCGTACGTGTTGAAACATGTATTTGATGGCGGGGATGGGGTAAGGTTCAACATAGATTTTCTTATTAATTTTACGATAATCGCAAATAACTCTGTATTTCCCAGGGACCAGATGCCGAAATGTTTTTCCTACAAAACTGCAAGCGAAATATTCTATAGAACACTGTAATTTGGAACACACAAAATTATGTATCTTAATTTCCGTAATAAGCACGAGCCCTAGAGTATTTCGTTGTTAAATTCAACTTCAACTACGTACACTGATATTCTCATATTTGCTGTTTGTAGTAATACAAAAATTGTGTCTTTAAAATTGTAATTATTTTACTGGATCCATTCAGTCTATGAGCCTCCCCGTTGCTATTTACTTAATTATGTACAGCAACGACCAGTCATGAGATTGCCATTAGGCGTTCGCATTTTCACAAACGTAACACTGGTAATTGGGACACGAGCCGAGTGACCGAACCACAACACAAGGAACCCCCTCCAACGGGGCGGAAATCCTTGGAGTTCGTTAGTCAACACGCGCCCAATAGTACGACTGAAAGCGCGGCTGAGATGGTCTTTTGTCCTTGGTCGCCGAGGTGAAGACGCCAGGAGATAAGAGTGTGGCGACCGCTGTAATACACCCACAGCCCTTCGGAGCCACGATTCAGGTGAAGATGTTCTATTTAAATAGCAACGGAACTAAATAATGTTGCGTGGCTTAGTTAAATTGTATTTAATTTCTATTATCTCTCTGAACTCCTCCGATTTAACTGTAATTTCATTTAATGAGTTGTAACTAATATTTAAACAATAGAACGATAACCTAACCGACCTACCTCGTTCTATCTTTGAGTACTACACAACCCATAAATAGTTCAATGTACAAATGTAACTAAACATAAAATTGTAACACTGGTGCAAGCGCCGGTCTGTTCCAACCTCTCCTAGTCAAGTGAAATAACAAGTCAATTAAAATTGCCCCACCCACCCACGCTTATAAACATTTTGTAATAATAAAGAAGTGAAGCCACATTTAAATTTTACCAACAAAGCTTGTCTGTAATTCAAATAATTTAAAATTGATAAATAATATAAGCCACAAAAGATGCGTATTATTAAAGGATATATAAAGTGTTACGGTTTCACACATGTTAAAGTAACATAAGATATTTATTCCTTCGTGTGCGTTGAAAGTATGCTATTCCCATACGGAATAATTTATGCAGTGAGTTGAACATACAACTGTAACAATATGACGGAGCCTCACCCTCTCGTGGCCAGTGATAAATAAATTGCCACTTCCTCTAACTAAATATATAAGTGCAGAGCTAAACAATTTTATACCTATTTCAAGCCACTGCTAAAACTTTAAATCTATTAGCATTATAATTTAAAAGTTAAAACAAAAATTAACCAAAATCTTAAGCGTTGCAACGAAGAGATACTTAAATTAATTAAATGATAAAATTCCTCTTCAAAGTACATGTTAAACTATTAAAGTAATTGTCCGATTGAAATGTGAATATATATATATATATATATATATATATATATATATATATATATATATATATATATATATATATATATATATATATACTTAAACTCAAATATAAATAAAAAGACTTGCATGTCTTGCATTTATTCTCGAATAACTATAAATAATTCTTACAATGAATTTGGAATTATTGAATTAAAATAAAAACTCAAATCGACTGTGTGAGCAAAATGAAAATATTTGTATTAAAACTAATACAGATTTCTCTATGATGTATGAAACTATATTACGTTCCTTAACTGTTAACTTGACAGAGACAAAATAAATCAAAATGGAGTGTAACAGACCTAATGGATAATAATTTGTAATGTATTAGCATGCATCGCCCAGTTAAATAAAATATTAAGATTATTTTCAAGTAAATACATAAGAATTTAAGATGCACGATCTTAAATTCATGTGATTATAATATAATTATTTAATATCACATTCTAATGCATTGTTTTTTTTTGTATCATATAATGCGTGATGTTGAGATTTTTAATTAATTACTTAACTTAGCAAGTGTAAATTTCTTGTATTGGACATTACAATGTTTAAAGGCTTAGAATAAGCCTGTTTAAAAAAGTTGCCTCATGGAAGTATGAAGCCAGGTCGTCGCAGCACAACCCAGTAATGAGATATTACAGTGGCAGCATTATTCCTTCTTCCCCCTAGTACTTTTCAGTATTGCTGCGTGCTTAAGTGCCGCCGTGTTTAATAAACACATCTTAATTCGCTCTATATCTCCACACCCTATGCCTGCGTTTTAGCTAAGTAAAATTAATGTGTTCTATGTTGAGAAAATCTTCCACACACTTACCTCATGTAAATGTCAATACGAAAACGGGATTGAATCATTACCATCTAATCCAAGCAGTACGGCGATCCGGAAACTTAGCCAACTTCTGTGGTGCCAAACATACTAGTTATGCTGGACCAGTCATTGATTTGATGCGCTAACTGCTGGAGAAGACGTAAGGATGGAAGACTTTAGCGAAATGAAAAGGGTTACTAACGAAATGGGAAGCAGTACTAGGGACACACCCACTTTGGCTGTGAAAGTCAAATTCCCAGTTTACCCACATTTACTAAGTCTGTAGGTAGTCTTTACCCAGGAGGTCACACAGAATGCTTTATTTTGTGCGCGAGCATGGAACTTTTAGGCTCTTTTCTTGATGCCAACCCGAACCTTGGCAATCTTCTCTTCGTTCTACTGACCTGATGAGGTGATTCCAGGAAGTATGAGCTCTTTGGAAAAAGTTGGACCTAAGAGTGTGTGTCCTGAATGCAACACAGTATCATGACTCAGATTTTTTAATGTGGAGCATGTGTGCGACAAAGTAACTGGGAGTGTACCACGAGGGCACTTTGCTTTCCGATATTCTTGCGGTAATATCATTGAATGCAGATTTTCCAATTTCACGTATTTTATTGCATAGGTGTGTATGGAAGTAGTGGTAAAGATTATTTAAAGTTTAAGTTTCATTATAGGCCATATTAAAGCAATTTTATGGAAATTTGATTCGATAATTTTGTTCCACAAATAACTCAAGAATAATAATATCACTGTTGCACATCATAATAGAAGTAAATTACTTTAAGAATCCCTTTGAATTCTTCCTTCAGTATTGAAATGTAGTTTGAAAAGCATCTGCACTTTCATTTTCAATTTTGACATTTATATAAAGAAATGGTTAATATGAACTTAATGCGCTACATTTCTATACAAAATCCTTCCGCATCCAACTGTACTGATGACACATGACGTATAAGACTTGTTTGTTGTACTTTGACACTGTTTTTTATAACAACTTTCACTTTCAGGATATATTTTTATATGTACGAACATTATATTTCTGTACTAGAGGAACCTTTTTGCAGTATAATACTTAAAACTTAATACTATGTTTCTTTGTTGCATCATAATATTTATATTCAATTTCGTTAGTTCAAAAATAATTAAAAGTTTTTAAAGCCACGTTTTATGTAGGAAATACAGAAACTCAAGAGAGGCTGATATGTCGTGTAACCGCACCTTGCGTACACTACCATGGTCGCGAGGAAGAAGTACACATGCACACCACAGTGGAAATCAAAGTTTAAGGCCCACATGTCGCTGTATATACTCAGCACAACACACGAGCCATCCTACCTTGTTACGCACTGCAAGAAAGAATCCTGTGGCAGTTCCTCAAACACTTTCCCACAACATACAATTTTCCTCAGGTTAATTATCCAACCGTAACGAAGAGGACTTCACTCTAACCATTTTCCTACTGCCAAAAGAAGATGAGGACCTCTCACTTATCAACACAGGGGATACTGTTATGGGATTGCAATCAGGGGATCACATTCTTACAAACGTAACATAGACATTTGGAACACAAGCCAAGTACCCGAACCACAACAGAAGGATTCCCCTCCAACGGGTCGTAAGGCCTTGAAGTTCGTTAGTTAACACGCGCCCAATAGTACAGCTGGAAGCAAGGCGGACACAATCTTTTGTCCTTGGTCACCGAGATGAAGACGCCAGGAGATGGAGTGTGCCGACCGCTGTAATATGCCCACAGACATCAGCCTTCGGAGCCGTGATTCAAGTGAAGACATTTATTTAAATAGCATCCAAACCAAATAATGTTCTGTGGCTTAGATAAATTATGTTTAACTTTTATGTTGTGTCTGATCTCCTCTGATTTAACTTATATTTCATCTAACGAGTTGTAACAAATATTTAAAAAATACAACTATAACCTAACCGACCTACTTTGTTCTATCTGTGAGTACTACCCATCTCCATAATAATTAAAAGTACAATTTTAACTAGAAATAAAATTGAACCATAATATACTACCACGTGACACTTAGAGCAGCCTTAAGAAGACGTAGGCCTAGAGAACAAAGCTGTTAACGAATCAATAATCGAATATCTGAGGAAGAAGCCTGTCGTTTCGTTGGTTTATTGTAAACCGAAGTTGTGCTGAACGTAGGGACGACGTCGGTATATAGTGTTTGTCAAACAATGGAGTTTGAGTGAGGTGGAATAGTTGGTATCCATGAGGCTGAATAGTCTTGAGAGACAACTGCAAAACACTCTGGAACAAGACGCGTAAATAGGGCATCGGTGTTGGCGCTGTTGGTCAGAAGAGGGCATACATACCTGTATGCCTGTTTCTAGACCACAGGGAATACAGATTGATGCCAAGACCATCGCATTATATGACTAGGACAACCTGTTTTCATCTCATTACTGTATATTTGGCCATATACCTTTTGTTTTAAACTTGTGCTGTCCTTGGTGTTTTGTGTTGTTGGTTGTCTGACTAAATTATTATAAATTTTCATTCATTTGTAAATTCGTGGCTTTTTTGCTGCTTTTTGTTTTGTATGTAAATTTTTCTGATCTTGTCTAGCCACAATTATGCTGACCTTGTTATTTTTTGTTTCGTTCGTTGTTATAATGGATCATTATTTTCACTTGCTGCAGTGTGTGTTTCGTTTGTGGTTTTTTTGTTTTCATATTGTTATAGCTGTGATGTCCTCGTTGTTGTGTCACTCATTACCTGATTGCATCTTTGTCTTTTGTTCCATATATGTTCTTTTTTATACTATCACATTTTATTGCATTTTATTTCTCATCCGTATATTGAGTTTTTATTTTTTTATTCCTTTTTTTCGTAATCATTGTAGGCAATGGAGATCCAATCAAAATTTGAATTCAGTTTTAGGACCATCTGCCACATTCTATTGAAGCTAAGGTACTGGTTGCCGCTAGACATCCTTATCTTGCTTCACCACCGAACAAAATTCCAGTGATGTCAATAAATGAGCATCCAAAGAGAATAATGAAGAAGTATTGTGTTCAGTGACGAGAGTGATTTCTGCGTTGATGGTGTTGTTGTTTGCACGTGTGGCATCAACCATATGGGGTTGCGGCATTTTGCCTAACAGACATTTGCCTAACATGCCCCTCCCCCCCCCCCCCCCAGATGAGCGATGCCATCCGCAGTGAGAATGGCAACGAAACACATGACCATCATCTGGAATCGTTGTGTGGGGAGCCGTAGCCTACAATTCCTGTTAAACTCTGGTATGTGTGAGGGTAACAGTGAAAATTTCACCATTCAGCCACAAATTCGACAAGACCAAACTACTGTCACAGAGTACATAAGTACACAGAAACAAAATCGCGTTTTTTATTTTGGCATACTCATTCTCTGATTAGCTAGACGAGACTCTGGGAATGGGTCTTGTGAAAGATTGGTTGCAGCATGATGCCAAAGCTTCCTAATTGACTGAGCTGCCAGCTGGCGAGTAGATTACCGGGTTCTGATCGGCGAAAAGTGTTCTACCACATTGCTGGCCTGTGATGCCATTTTGCTGATGTGCGTGGCTGGAGTCCGTGGAACAAACTGCTATTTTGTCTCCGTATACTTAAGTATGCTGTGATATTTTCCATTCGTGCAACAATATTCATATATGATATACTAGGAGGACAGCGACTGTGTGCACACTGGCCATGAGAATCAACAGGCTCCCCAAGATGGACTTCAAAACAATTGTCCAGCACATTCACCAGACCTGTCAACCAGTGAGCATGTGTGCTCGGAGAACAAAGTTTTGTTGAATAAAACGATATTTATCTGGCGCAACTAAATTATTTCTTTATATATGGTCAAATAAATATTGTGTTGCTGACGTATACAAATTTTTAGTTACAATATGTTTGCCCGAAACAAGGAAGATTTTGTTGGTCCAACTAAATATTTGTCTTGCTGTAATTAAGATAGAGTTTTGGTTATTGTAAAAAACAAAAGTGAAAGCAGGAGTGATTTTCAAACCAGTAACGTCTACACCTTAGCGACTTTGACCTTAGTGATTTTCAATGAAGCAAACATATTTTTCTATTAGTATATATTCTAAGCATGACATTTATGTAATTAGATATCTTCGCATTTAACCGTTGAAAACTGTACTATTTTAAAGTTTTATTGTTAAAATGTTTCATTGGAGTAGTTTGTGTCATTATTAAGCATCGATAAATACATAGCACTCTTATTATCCTAATTATCACAGAAACTATAACCAAACTATAGGACTGTAAATTGCAACCAAGGCAATCAAATGATCGCTAGACCCTATAGCCAAACAAATAAATCCCGGTACTGGACAAAGCCAAAAATTATGTCAGATTGTTACAGCTAACCAAATGCTTACTTATTCCCACCAAAAAAAAAATGCATTTTGCCATGACATTTATAATGTTAATATCAAACAGACCGATCAGTTGAACGCACTTATAAAATTGTGGTGTGTGCTTAATAAATTACAGTGTTCAATCTACTACTGTGTTTTAATGAATTAAAAGCAAAGAGCTGAGACCGATTACTGTCAAAAGAGTTGAAAATTATGGGAACCAGTGCAATATCTAGACAGGCGAATCTATTGAATAAGGTCTACATATTTGTATATGGCTCGAGGATTTACTTATGACCATTCTAGTCTCATTACCAAAGAAGAGCTATACAAGAGAATGTTAAGACTATATAAATGACCAGTTATGTTTGTAAGTTAGTCTTATTTACTGTTTTGTTTATCGACAAAATAGATGGGGTATACTGCTGGATGTTTTGAAAGATGGTGGCACAGAATGGGATAAAACTATTAAACGAACTGTACACAATAAGTTATGAAGTTGTAGTAAGAGTAGTTGATAGTGAAATGGATGAGCTAGGCATTTGAAAAGTGTTTGACAATGATACTGTGCATTACCAGCACTATTCTATATTCATGCAAAAAATGAAATTGACAGAGACAATTTCGCAAGAAGGAAGAGGCTTGGCTGTGAAAGGAGATAGAATAAATACCATAAAATATGCATTTTATAAAACTGTGCCTGCAGAATCATAAAACGAATTATATGCTATGATGAAAGTTTGGTATTCGTGGAGAAAGAGTTTGAATGCATCACTTGGAAAGATTATAAAGTGATGACAAATTCGGCAATGATGACTATCTTAAAACATTATTGCACATTTGATAAGCCATTCTAGCCACTTCCCCAGGCATTGTGCCAGATGTGGAGAGGGCAGGGAAGAGGCATGCCTTTTCTCTAACTGCAATGCTTTGCAAAAATGTGACAGAAGTGTTTAACATCACTGTAATTATCTAGAAGTGACTATTTATCGGAGTGACTAGTGGTGTTAAAAACAATCTCGTAGGGATCACGTGAGCTGTTAACAGAATGTCACGGGATCATTTCGACAAACTTCTAGGGGTGATAGTTAATGTAGTCTTTGTAAGTGAAATAATGTTTGGAGAATCGATTAATACCACAGGTTAGAAAGGCATGCAGGTTATTTGGCATTGCACACAGGTATGAAAGGCACACAGGTTGTTTGGCATTAAACACAGGTTTGTTGATGAGGAGGGGCAGTGTACGAGGGTGTGGTGAGAAATGTGCCCATACTCGGTGAGAAGAAGGGAATTTCTAAATGGCCACCATCCAAGTGGAATTAGGTTACAGGTGTTCCAGAACTAGCACATTTCCCCTATTTACCGTCTAAAGATTCGCACAGGACGTGTCCAACAAACCACGGGGTTCATTTACCAGATTAAAACAATTAAAGAATATGTTCTACGTGGCAAACGAGTAATCCTGGGGAAATGTAATCACCGTAAACCACAAAGCACACAAATCTGTTAACATCGGCGATCCGTGTGTGGCGTTATCGCATGTGCTTGCAAAGTGAACAATTTGCATGGCTGTAGCCGCACTGCTAGGTGGGAAATACTCAAGCTCCTCTGGCGCTCGCCGAAGTGACTTAGCGGACTTGCAGCAAAGTCGTCCTTAACCTGTTCCGCGGCTTCCGCGCCGCCCCACGCCCTACCAGTTTTACTTTCATGATGTATGGAGCGTCCTGTCTCAACAAAATTCTTGTTCCGCTCATAAATAGGTCGTCGTTTCCCGCAACTTGGATGTAGTTCATTTCTCATTCTATAATTGTAACTTGAGCTGTAAGTCAAGTTGGTTACCTGTAATTGTGATATTTATTTGTTTATTTATGGTTGTTAGCCTCCATAAAGTTATCCTTGAGTGGTTATGGGATGCAGTGGCTTACATATACGCTTGACATAACTTACATTTAAAATGTCGCGTTTGTGTTTTAAGTGAGGCTCAAACTCACCAACATTCTGTTGGCAGACTGCCTCCCATTCTTCCATGCTACCATAGTTTTGTTGTGAGAAAATCTGCGATATATGTTTAGAAAAGAAATATGCAGGAAAATGGCAATACAAATACTGTAATTAATTTTATGGGAATTAGTTAAACTAAATAACAACACAATATTTTATTCTACTGAAAATTTTCGAAGATGGCAGAAAGTCCATTTCCTATCTTATACCAACTAAAATGAAACAGAGTATTGTCACAGATTTAAAAAATATACATCTCAGGTCTTTAATTTTTTTCTAGCACATACGCTGAAGTATGTGAATTTTCTTTATTTTCACTATCACACAATAAGGGTTTGAATATAATTTTTTAGAGGGTAAACTTTCCATTACGGAAATGAAGGTACTTTTATGTTTCCTTTTACAATTTTGATTATCTAGTTAAAATATCGGTTTAGCTGTTTCTACGGATTACTCGAGTCTTATTACTATAAATCACGCGACTTGGATGACAACAGCTGATTTTTGCTTTCTCTTCCCATCTTGGTGCATACTAGGGAAAGCCACGAGTTCAAAATTTATATTCGTTTTATTCTAACTTGGTTAATAATTTTTATGTAAAAATAATGTTCGTGACTTTTCAGATAAATTGTGTATTTTGACTACTTTTCATTGTATTTTTTGCTTTATATTCAATTTGGGTGCTAAGCGGAGTAGGTACTAAGTGCATTTTGGTGTTATTAATATTTTATCGCTATTCGCCACATAATTTTGTCTCTCTTTGGGTGTGACTTTATAGACTGTTTGCAGTGAATTGAAAAATTGGGACACCCTTGTTTACGATATATATTTTGGTCCATTTGTAAAACTACCATTGCCACAAACCACCTTGCGATATTCTGTGCAGGCTGTGAAATTATTAGGAACTTCAATATGAAAATATTATGTTAATTCTTTCAATCATGCCCCTTAAACGAACAGGAACTTTATTTAATAACTATATTGTGCTCATATCTATTCCTCGCACTTGTAATACGGCCATAAGACAAATGCCCGGTTGCACCATCGTGGTTTGAAACTCGATTAGAGATCGGATATAAGATCCACACAGAAAACTGTTGCACCATTCGAGTTCAGAGCTGGACTGGAGATCGAAATGAAGTTCATTTCGAACCACTGATACTGGCGATTCTAAATCTCGATCCGAGATCAACAGCCATCGCCGACAAATGTAGTTTGAAAATACGCCAACAGATAGAACTACTTTCGATTGTTTTCTTGAGAAATTAAAACAACATTATACGCACTTGAATATTATTCAGTAAAATTCGTACAACAATAATTCACTTAAAACATATAAAACATCGCACATCTAGTTCTATCTATAGTGAAAAATACGCCTACTTCCTTGACGTCATATATTACAAACCAATATCAAAATTTGTCACATACATAATCTCCATCTTTCACTTTGGAATCAAGATCGACAAATCGGAGATCCAGAGTCATGACATTTCATTAGCACGACACTTTTACACTAGAACCAAGATCAAACTGGATCCTGGTTCGGAATTAGTATCATTCGATCTCGGATCGGGAAAGATGTTGGTGCAACCGGGCATTGGAGTTCCTTTTCTTAGACCGCTACCAGCTTTACTTGGAGCAGGCCAGCCAATGTTCCCACTAGATACAGAGTGTTCGTAAATCAGACCGACGAACTTCAATTGCAGGATAATCACGAAAGAAAATGGGCGAAAAAATGCATACGACCTAAAAGTGAATCCTAGGGACGGTACATATCTCTGATTTTGGACCTGAAATTCTAGTTTTTACAATTACTGGAGATGTAAAACTGAGTGTCTGAATAATGCGTGAAGTTAATTGTGACATGCGAGTTAATAATCAATCTTTCGAATCCCAGGTATGCTACAGCGTCAAGGAGAGTTAAGTCAAATTAAGCGCAGCAACCGTGAATTGCCATGAAATAATTTGATGATGGTGACATACAGGTGTTGTGGAGTTTACAGATTTTTGTCGCGTTACACCTTATCTAGACGTTTAATGTTCCATCTAGAACATTTTCTCCGACACATGCAATAAACTAGTGTTTCAAGTCAAACTTCAAAAATGTGTACTGCCCTTAGGATTCACGTTAGACCAGAGGTCGCGTATATGTTTTCTCCTTCTTTTTTCGTGATTAACCCAAAGACAAAGTTTGACGGTCTAATTAAGGCAATATATATATATATATATCTTTTTCCAAAAATTGATATGAATGACTAGTAATCAACCGCAAACAAGCAAAAATACAAGGAAGTTTTGCTTAGTAGTTGGTTATATATAACACCTGTAGATTCATTTGCAAAATAATAATCACCCTTAAGGTGACATCTCAGGGGCATGTGGATACCGGCACAGGACATGGTAGTACGTAAACAGAAATCATCCAAATATTGTACTTACCAAGCATGTATTGAAGGGCATAGGCTATTCACTGTAAAGTAAGCACTTTCGAAAGCCCTCTCGGTCAAATAATAGTCAATAAATGTGTCTAATTTTAAAATTAGACGTTAACTTCCGAGTACGGTGGAATATATACACTATTTGTGTTACTTGCATGGCAATATTTATTTAAAAGGGTGGTTAAAGGATTAAATCTGCCTTAAATGATAAAGTAGCTAGGGCCTGAAAAGTGCTCACTTTACCGTGCACAGTCTATATCAACACTTGCAGGATGCACTTAGTATTCAGTTGGATCATCCGTTGCACGGAGACATAGGGAGACACGGTTGGGCATGGAGGCATACAGACGTTGATCGTCCTCCTTAGGTAGATCCTGCCATAGTTGGTGCAAATGATTCTCCACCGTAGTTGCCGCTGGCCGAAGTTTCTGTGCAATCTGGTACCAAATGTCCTCGATAGTAGACAGTTCTAGGGACCTCGCTGGCCAAGGAAGCGTTTTGACATCACGAAGGCAGGTCAGAGAAACCCAACCACCATGACATCTCTCATTGGAGCGGTGTGCCGCTGGGCAATGCCGCTGGCCAGGACATCTCCAGACGCGAATCCGGCAGTCATCTGTATCCAGACAGAATCGTGATTCGTTGCTGAGCACCACTCGTAGCAAATCAGCAAGCTGCCATGCTGCCCGTTCCCGACAGACAGTCACACGTGCTCGGTGACATTCAGGTCATAATGGTAGAAGTTCGTAAGAGACACCACGATGGCAGATAACGCTCTGATAAATGCTGTTCGCGATAAAGTGAGCACTTTATAAAGAAACCTTAGAAAAAAGTCACAGCCTTTGCAAGCATATATTTTAACGGGCGCACTGAGTGACATTCACTCAGTTAAGTTGGTAACGATGGATGGAAAGTAGTTCCATATCTTAAAGTCAAATAAAGAGTGCTAAGGTAATCAAATGTGATAACTTAAAATAATTTATTTCGCTTTCTGTTTTTTTAATGCATCGAAGTGTAAAAACGACTAGATTTGTAAAATATTTACTTTCCTAATAATTTTACCGTTTCGCTTGACCGACGCACGAAAAAAGGTGCGGAGGTTCGTGGAAATGTTAATTTTACATAGGGCGGAAGAAGACACAAAGTGCATACAATTAGATCTTAAGCAGGGCTTTCAAAAGTGATCATTTTACCGTGAAGAGCCTATAGCCGCCTGGATATGGTACTGTTGGGTACATGCGCATCCCCATCTGCCGTGACATGCCCCTGGATGGTGCGCAGCGACGGCCGTGGAGAGCTTGCAGCCTGTCGCATGCTGGTACTATCGCCCTACTGATGGACCGGTAGGGTCGACCCGAGCCTTCTCGACGGATGTGTCCTGTCCCCACTGCGTCCGACATTGACTCGCGGTGTAGGCAGAGCGTTTCAAATGGCGAGCAATGCGTGGAAACGTCCGGTCTGTCTCTCGAAGGTCGACTACGCGGTCTCTCTCAAACTCACGCAGCTTGTCGAATGTACCGCCGGGTAATGCCGCGTGTTCACTGAGCTTGGCTCTGTGGCTCTCACGGTTACTAAGGCCATATTCGGTGTCTTGCAGGTATGAATTATGGAGGGAAATGTATTTCCTTTAGTGGTACATCTGTGCAAGCAAACCGCATTAAACGGAAATAGAACACATGCCGAGGATATGACAATACTGTTTGGCAACCTTCGTTGTACTCGTGAGCTTCGTTCATGGTAATCAATGTTTAATGCAAACTCCGAGAAAACCCGCCGGCCAACGGTAACGCCCGCACCATCACCTACAGACGAAAATCCGGCTGACCTCTCCGGGAGTTGAACCCGTTCGCCTTGGTGGGCGTCGCCACTCAACCACGCGTACAAGAAAGGAAGTATACATCAAACCATTTTTCCGCAGGCAAATTTGTAACAAAGCAAAATTTCACGGGGAAATATGAAATATTTCTCCAGCTCATGTTGGCAGCACCGTGAGCAGTAGGGCAGTTCGCGCCCAACAAGTATATCCGGGCTTGAATCCCGATGGTGTTGTTATTGATTTCTGGTGCGCGGGAAGAATTAGCTGTGTTGACGTTTGTTTGCGGGTTTTAGTCGGTTACTTCTCCACTTTCCATCGCTTTTCCATTTTAACATCACTTCACGCCATTATACGCTAAATTAATACTATAGTAGACCATTTTAAGGTACGCTATTTGAATTTGTTTGGTACATATTTTTTAAATGGCAGCCATCTTAATATTTTAAGTTCATTTGATATATATACCATACAATTTAATCAAATTTCACCAAATTTTGTATACTGACAGAATTTATTACAAGCATAATATATGCCAAGAAATAACCATTTTTGTCAGCCAATTTTTAAGTTAGTGCTACATAAATTAATGAAGTTTCTATGTCATATCTCGGGGAAACAATTTAACGGTTTTTGTCAAATATAGCAAACCAGTAGTAGTACTGGGGCAGATTATGTAGACTTGTATGCTTTAAGGCCTAGGTCAGATTCTTATGTTCAAAATGGCGGTCATGTAGCCGTTTACTCTTATTATGTCATGTCGTTGAATCCATGTAATCAATTCCAATTTAACTTTGTATGTTGGCAGCATGTATTACATATATCAAATGTGTCTACACGGCGTCTTTTTGTTCGCCATATTGAAAGACAGCGCAACATGGATATATAAAGTGTTTATGAAATATTTCATGAAACGATCAACCGATTCCTACCAAAGTTCTCAGAAAATTGAACTTGGGCAGGTCTTGTAAAAAGGTTTTATTTAAGTAGTTTAGAATTTTTTTTCAAAATGGTGGCCATATATTATTTTTAAAATGGTATGCTATATCTTTGAAACCATGTAATTAATTTGAACCTAACTTTGTAAACTAGAAGTATATATTACAACCATCAAATGTTTCCACACAGTCTCTGTTGTCCACCATTTTGTAAGAGAGTATCACACGAAAAAGTAAAACAAACAATCGATTCATTCCAAATTTGGCGAAGATGTGATCCTGTTGTAGGCCATATTAGTTTATGTGTTTTAAGTGTGAAAACCTCTATTTTCAGAATAATTGTGGCTATAAAAATATTTTAACTTAGTGTGTTATATCTACGAAACAATGAAACCGATTTAAACTTAACTTTGCATACTAACAGTATCTATGATATTCATTGACTGAGCATCTTTGTCCTCCATTATGAATGTCGTCAAATGAAAACATTGGTTTTTTTTTTTTTTTTTTTTTTTTTTTTTTTTTTTTTTTTTTTTTTTTGTAATATTCCGAAAACCAATCAACCGATTCCCACAAAATTTTTCGGATGAGTAGTGTTAATATGTTTGAGGGTTGGTGAGCCTTTTATTGAGTCGTTGATATAAACAATTTGGTTTAGCATGACATATCTATGAAACAATTCAGCAAAATTTTGTACGCTAACAGTATTAATTAAAAGTATCAAATATGCATAAAGAGATATTCTTTTGCCGGTATTTTTGCAAAAGAGTCCCATGTGACACAATTGGATCTTTGGTCATTTTCCCGAAACAATTTAACTATGTAACGCAAAATTTTGCACTCCATTAGTGCTACGGAGGGAGATGTACACTTGATTTAAGTGTTTATTTTTAAATTGGCAACCATATAAATATTTAAGTATGGTCTTATCAATTAAACATTTTAACTAAATTAAACAAAATATTAAATGCTCACAGTATCTATTAGCAGCATCGTATACAAATGTTTTCTTTGGGAAATTTGATAAGATAGCACCAAATTATAAAATATTATTTTTATTCCATATTTCGAGGACCAGTCAATCGAGTTCCACCAAATTCTTCACAGAAGTAGCGCTTCCGTACTCCATGTGAACTCAAGTGTTTTAGTGTTAAACGCTTATTTTCAAAAATGACACCCGTATAAATATTTTAGGGTTTTGAACCCAATCATTCAAAACATTAGACTGATTACACCCGAAGTTGATGCTTCGAATCGTACCTCCGTAATACAGAGGATTACAGACTAGCTTACGGTACGAGGTTATCTAAGCTTTTCAGATCTTTATAAAAAAATTATTTCACTTATGCAGATAAAGGAGGCTCATTAGTAGGGGCAGGAAGTTTTCGCGAGTTCGATGACCTGTATACTAGACTCCACAATCCTTTGTATAGTCGAACCTCAGATGTTTGTTCATTGGCTGTTGCCCCAGTGTTAACCCACATTTGACAGTACGAGATTCGCTTCTTGTTAAATTGCAAGTCGGCTATTGGCACGGAATCGTCCAGGCCTGTCTAATAAACTCTGATCCAATTGCAAAGGTGACTTCAGTATACACGCGTTTGAAATCTATCTTGTCCTGAAATGAATTCACGATTTTTTCCTATCCCGACTCAGTTATATCAGTAACTTCATGTTTTTTTTTTTTTTTTTTTTTAGTTAAACTGCATAATCCGACTAAATATAAAGGTAAGACGGTACTGGCGGACAAACAAATAATCACTGTGGCATGTTAAATTACGATGTCAGTATAATAGTTTGGCTGTACGGAGTCCAGTTATTAGACTTATTTCCGAAGGAGAGAAAAGCACATGAGATCACTTTATCTTTTGTGTGTCAATGTGTGTCTGTATGTGTGTGTGCCTCTGAGTGTGTCTGTGCGTGTGTGTTCCCCCTTTCAACTCTGAACGAGTTAACCGAATTTCACCGAAATTTGGTACAAATACAGTAATAAGTAAGGACATCCAACTTTTATAGTTCTGACCACGTCGCAGGTTTACTTTCAAAATGGTGGACATTTAAATATTAAACTATTTAAACCCAATTTTGTATATTGTTAGTGCATCATGTAAGCATTAAATTTAGAGGTTGGTAATTTTTTTCGTCAGCCCTCTTTGGAAGATAGCACAATATGAAAAAAAATGAAATATTTAAGTTACAACTCGAAAACTACGGAACCAATTGTAGTCAAATTTTGCATACAAGCAATACAATGGTATGCCACATCAATGTATGGAATTTTAGTTTAATATTAATTTATTTTCCAAATTTCATTTATACAATTTAACATTTTTGTCTATTGTAAATCTACGATACCGTTTAAACAATTTTAACCAAATGCTGTATGCTAAAATATGTCAATTACAAGCATCATATAGGTTAACACATGGCCACTTTTTCCCGCCATTTTGTAAGGTAGCGCCACATTAAATAATGAAGTTATAATATCATATCACGGGAAACTATTAACAGATTTCTACCATATTTGGCAAGTAATTGGCACTGCGGCAGTTGTTGCCAACTGGTATGTTTTAAGTAGACCAAGTGCTTATTTTTAAAATGGCGGTTATATAGCCAAACTTACGCAGCATACTATTTGGTCGAAACCATGTAATTAATTCCGACTTAACTTTGTATTCTGGCAGTTTAGTACGTCACATTGTAAGATATATAATCACATGGCAAATTAAATTTTCATGTCTTCCCCGGAAAAATTTAACAGATTATAACCAAATTTGGCGAACAAGTAGCAATTAAGCAGGTCATGTAATATGAAATGTTTCGAGCGTGTTGTATACTGATTTTCAAAATGGTGGTCACATAAAACTTTTGGCTCAGTTTGTTAGATATACGAAACTACGAAACTATTATCAACTTAGGTACTGAATTAGTGTGCTGGCAATGTATATTACAACCATAAAATTTGTCTACACAGAGCCTCATTTCTCAGCCATTTTTTAAGATAACACCACAGGAAAAATTAAGTTTTTATCTCATATCTCGGAATAAAATCAACCGATTCATATCACGTTTGGCAGGCCATACTAATTTATATTTTAAGTGTACCAAAAACTTATTTACTGAGTGGCGGCTTTAATAACACATTAGATCACTGTTCTATATCTATGAAACTATCTAAACGATTTTAACTTAACTTTCTATGGTGTAACTTTATTGTCGAATGTGATAATACATAACCTTTTTGTAGTCCATTTTTACACTCTAAATTCGAATCAGTGGGAAACCACTGATTCACATTGAAAATGGCTCCACTTAGAATCAGTGAAATTTGTCACATCACTAATTCAATCAGCGTAATTTTTCCACTGAAACCATCAGTAAATTTTTTCCACTGATTCTAAGTGGAGCCATTTTCACTGCGAATAAGTAGCTTTGCACTGATTCGAATTTAGAGTGTAGAATCTCACATGAAAAAATTGAGTTTTTGTCATATTTCGGGGACAAATCAACTGGTTCCCACCAAGTTTTACACTCAAGTACTGATATAGTGGGGTAAACTTACATGCTTTAGGTACGGCAGGCTTTTATTAATGTCGCTAATGAGAATAATTTAAGTTAGTATGTGATATATGTTTAAAATTTTAACCAAATGCAACCAAAATTTGTATTTCGACAGTTTCTATAAGAAGCATTGTATACGAAACCTCTTTTTTAAAGGGGATTTTAAGATAACACCAAAAAGAAAATAAAGATTTTTTTGTGCCATATTTAAGGGACCCATAAAACGATTAACACCAAATAGTTACCCAAGTATCTCTATGGTATGCCATGTAAACTTACATGTTTTAAGTGGTTCGGGCACTACTTTCGAAAAGGCGGCTCTGTAAATATTTTAAGTATGTAAACCATAACGTTCAAAACATTAGACTGTTCACATCCGAAGTTTGTGTTCCGAATCCTACCTCCGTAATGCAGTCGACTGAACTCCGGCTTATGTTACAAGGTTTTCTGGGTTCGAGTCCTGGGTAAAGCACGTGTGTATTTACAATTATTTCACTACTCTTCATATGTTTCTGGTTTCATCTCTAATGGTATTGCTGTCATTGAGACGTCAAGCCATGCCTACCATCTAAGCTTTTAAGAACGTCAATAAAAATTATTTGTACTCCTGTAGAAGAAAGTAGGTTTGTTAGTTATATCAGGTGCTTCCCGTTAGTTTCTCAATTATATTAATTTAATATGTTTGTTACGAGTGCATGTGGCCATTAATTTAGGGTGTGTCAAAAATGCCACGTCTCCAACACAGGCTATGGTTTTACGTGTAGAATATCAGGTTTTACCAATTGTGTAGGAGCAAGAGCAATTCAATGTCGGGACACGGAGATGAGCTCTCACAACAGCCATACGCACTCTACTCAATATTCCATCTAGTAAATATATCTACATGACGCGAACTTTGGTTGTTTTCTTCTATGCTGTGATGTGAAATCAATATTATAGTAATGCTGAAAGAAAAATCTTACAACAGTTTCGAAGTTCAAAAAATTTCAGAAAAAGTGTTAATGCTAAAGGAAACATTATACTAAATAAAATAATTGTTTGATTACAAAAAATCTTGTTTACGTAGCGTTTGTTTCAACTAAACTATATTTTCTTGGTACAACCAAGTCTCAGTTCCTCTAAATGAATTAAATTTGTTCACAAAGTAAAATAATTTACTCTTAAAACCATTTTCTTTGTGTCAGACACAAACAAAATGGTTTTAAGAGTAAATTATTTTACTTTGTGAAAACAGCCCATCAGTATAAAATTCAGGGTATAGACAACACATTACGCATTAACAGCGGCAAGATGTTAACAACATTAGTTACAATTTGCCAAGAAAATAATATGTTTACACTGAAAGTAAGGTTTGTTCGAACCAACAAAATATTTGTTTGTATAGGGCCGAAATATATTTTGTTTCCCCAACAAAATAATTTGTTGAGTAAACCAAATTTGAAAAAAAAAAATCATATGACAAAATACTCGCTTGAATTAACAAAACCTCTGTGTCGAGCCAAAATAAATTGGATTGTCAAGAAAATATTTCGTTAAATCATCTATATATATATATATTTTTTTGGGCCACTCATTTGCTTTCCTCATTTCGAAAATATAGTTTCAGAGTTTGTTTGTATTTTTGTGGCAATTAGTAGAGTAACATTGCTTGTTAGTGTATTCATTTGCGCTTAAAAACGGCACAAATATCTTAATAAAAGAAGTTAAAGAGGAAATTAAAAGGTAAGCTGCAAAATGTGAAATATTTATTTGCGCGCGTTGTCCATTATTCGAATGAATTAATTAAAAAAAAAAAGTTTTTATATCGATAGTCACTTAAGCTGAGGTTGCTTGGGCGTAGCGCTCTAGGTTTGATCCTCGGTTGGGCTTCTAGCTTTTTTATATTAACTGAAACTCTTTCATTTGCCTAGAGCCAAACAAATATTTAGTTACACCAACCAAAGCTTTGTTTGGGAAAACCAAATGAGAACAACAACGTGATTTAGGTTCAACAGCAAAATATTTCTTTGTCCAAACAATTTCTATATGTAGAATGAACGCTACAGTAATTGAATAACAGTCAAAGGGGAGATATGATGTCATTTTTTGATTTTTTTGTTGTCAGCATATATTTGGAATTTATATATACTAATGTCGTTAACATCTTGCTGCTGTCAATGCGTTGTCTATACCCTGAATTTTATACTGATGGTCTGTTTTCATAAATTCACAATATGGCACCAATGCCATTATATTATTATTACGCTCTAAGGATAACTACAGAAGTGATTAGAGTGACAACGACCAAACCGTAATACGCCCGAAACATTCCTGAACTATTTTATATGGCCTAATATTTCCTAAAATAAATAGTATACATATGTTACTGCAAAAGAAAGCATAAGTCAAAAATTTAGATTTTGTATAATAAACAGTCTGAACTACTGTCGAACGACAAATTAAGTGCTACGGGAGTAAAATAAGTCTAGCAAACCTTTCCTCCCCTACACAGCTGAAGTCGAATGGTGCAGTAAAGATTATGAAACGCAATTTTGTAACCGAGATTTACATCGCAGTTTTCATCCAGCATTCACGTTGTGTACGTCATGGAAATAAATTTTTAAGTTTTCTGTATATGAGACTTATATCTAGGGACACCCGAATTTCGCGAAAATATTTCCGCACAGGATAAATTTCCATACACAATGGTCTCGTACCAGCAGTATTCTTATGTTTATTGGCGGCTTGTCTTTGCGAGAAGACATTTTCTTACTTGACTGGCCAATGAGAATTAGGTTACTCCGCTTCTGTACGTCTGTGATTCGCTTGCAAACGCCTAAGACACGTAACACCTAAATCATCCAATCGCTTAAGTGGATCTGAGCTATAGTGGTATATAATATAACTGGTCGTAAAATCTTTTCGTGAAATTCGGGTGTCCCTGCTATATCTGTTACTATAGCAGCTTCTGCAATTAATGTGTAAGTTAACGAAGCAATAATTATTCTCACAGCTAAACAATATTAATACAGTTATAATTTTTTAGCCTTCTTTCCGAAGTAAACATAGGCTTATGTTTGTCTGTCATCTGAATGTCGGCTCGGAATGAATGTACAAACACCCCCCCCCCCCCCCCGGGCTAACCAGAAACTTTTAAGCCCGTGGACCGAATTCAACCAAACTGGGTCACATACAGTATTTAGCAAGTATATTCAAGTTATTTAGTTTTCAATCACGTCAAATACTTATTTTCAAAATGGCGCCAATTTTAAAATTCATGACACTACGTTTTATTTCGAGAATCAACTAACCGATTTAAACCAATTTTGGTACGTTGATAGTGCATGATGTAAGCAGAGAATTTAGAAAACGATAATGTCACTGTCTGCCATTTTTTAAGATAGTGCTACATAAAAAATAAAGCTTTTTACGCTACACCTCTGGCACTACTCAACCTATTCTTGCCATTTGGCCTATATGTAATACTATTGCAGGCCATTTTTAATACATGCAATCTAAAAAGAGAGGCATTTATTTTAAGAATTATAGCGATATAAACATTTGAGGATTTATTTGCTATAGCTACTATACCGTTTGACCAATTCCCACCAAATGTGTTCTGCTAAAAGTACATACTGTGCAAATACGTAACCTCTTTCAACCGCCATTTTGTAGGATGGCACCACATGAAATATAAACTTCTTATGTCAAATCTCGGCAAAAATCAACCGTTTCCTACCAAATTTAGCAATCAAGTCATACTAGGTCATATAAATCGACATATTTTAGTGGGTTAGTCACTTATTTTCAAAATGGCAGCCACATTAGCAGTTTAGATTATGTTATTTATACGAAACTATGAAACAAATTTAAACTTAATTATGTATTCTAGCAGAATATTTTGCAACCATCATATGCGTCCACCTAGAGTCTATTTTGTCCACTATTTTGTAAGATAGGAGCACACGAATAAAATAAGTGTTGTTATATATGGGAAAGCAATCAACCGATTGCTATCAAATTTGACCAACAAATAGTACTACAATAGTCCATGTAAACTGACATGGTTAAAGAGGCCAGACACTTTAAAAATAATGGTTATTTAAATACTTAAGTTTAGTATTCTATATATATGAAACTACGTAACCAATTTCAACTTTGTACGCTGATAGTATCTTTTGCAACCATCAAATATGAGTACACAGTCCCTATTTTGTTTGTTCGCCATTTCGTAAGATAATGCCACATGAATAAATAAAGTTTTAGCATATCTCGTGAAACAATCAACCGATTCCTACCTAATTAGGCAACCAAGTAGTACTATAGTAGGCCATCTAAATTAACATGTTTTAAGTGGGTCAGACATTTATTTTCAAAATGACAGCCATTTTAATATTTTAATTTAGTATAATATATCTTGGAAACGATTTTCTACTTAATTTCGTATACAATTTTGGAAGATAGCACCACATGAAAAATTATAAAAAATAAAAACATGTGTCATATATGGGAAACAATTAACTGATACCCACCAAATCCAGGTGACAAATTATACCTTTGTAGTCCGTTTAATTTATAACTTAAGGAGGTAGTAACATTTACTCATAATAATTTCCACATAAATAATTTAGTTTAGGCTAGTGCTCCCTTATATGTCTCAAACTGTTTCAACCGAACTTAATATGTAGTTATATAGATTACAAACGTATAATATGTCATTGCATAACCGTCTTGTACATTAATGAAGATAGCACCACATTGTAAGATGGAGCTTTTATGCCATGTGTCAGGGATTAATCAAAAATCCCACCGAATTTTGCACACAAGTATCACTACCGTAGAACACGTAAATTTACAAGATTCAAGAGGGTACATTTTGTTTCCAAATGGCGGGAATATAAATTATATATGTAAGTTTCACATAACAACGAAAAAAATTCATAAAATTCACCCAAACTTTGTATGTTGACAATACATATAATATGTATCAAATATGCATTTACTCAGCCAGGTTTTAGACCTTTTTTGTAAAATTGAGCCAAAAGAGTTCACTCTAAGAAATTATTCTGAAATTTACCATACCACTGTATACGCTTAGTGTAAAAGCAGGAATATAAATGTTTTCCCCTATACATTCATTGCATCGTTCCTATATTTGCACAGGAAACAGTCAAATACATAGGGAAGTTCCCAACTTTGTATAGTAGCGCTGCTAAACATTCTTATATATGCAGCTTGATGTGTGGTATTATTAACATACAGCGTACATGTTAAAAATTTCCTTTATAGTTTAGGAAGTTTAGCAGAACATTTTTTACAGTGTAACTAAAACTTTTATGCCATATTCTGGGAACAAATGAACCTATTTCCACCTAATAGTACACACAATTAGTGCTACGGTAGGGCCATATAAACTTACATAATTTAAGTGACTTATACACGTGTATTCAAAATGACGATCCTGTAAATATTTGAAGTTGGTAAACCCAATCTACTAAAACTTTAGGCAGATTCCAACCAAAGTCGATGCTCCGAATTCTTTCTCCGTAATGCAGTTTGTTGCACGCAAACTTACGGCGCGAGATGTTCTGTACGCGAGTTGCGGGTATGGCACGTGTGTACTTGTAATTGTCTCACTAGCGTTGCATTTCTTTCTGGTTTAACCTCCAATAACATCGCTGTAAACGAAACGGCATGACCCACCTACCAACTAACTTTTTGAGAACTTCATCGAAATAATTTGCATTCATGTAGAGGAAAATAGGCCCATTAGTTATATCGGCAATTTCTTTTTTAAATAAAAATAATTATTCCCGGCCTTCTAGGTTTATATAATATTGTGTGTAAGGCACAATTAATGGCATTGGAATTGCGGGCGACACTTTTCCGCGTAACGTAAGTTATTTTAATTGCTAACTTGTGCCTACCCACATAGTGCACTGCTATCGAGCACAAGACAGGAGAGACACGCTCTCGAAAATTGTTAATTAAAAGTAGTTATTTTCAAAATCTCAGAAACTACGAGAGAAGAAGCAACATATTCATGAATATTCACTGTAAAAAAAAATTTAGGTAAAATTCCCTTACATGTAAAGGAAGCTAATTACTTCTACATTTAAGGTAAAATTACCTCTTAAGTGTAGAGTAAATTTACATAGCATTAAAGTACTCTTCCCTAGTCGTATGGAAAAAGTACCTGACAAAAGTGGGGGAAAATCCCATACAAGTAAGGCTATATTAACTAAATCGTATAATAAAGTTATGTTTAAGAATATCCCGCAGTATTACTACTATAAATATTTTTATTGCTTAAAATCCTCGCATGAATAGTAACCGAAACCTCAACTCTAAATTCCTCGATACTTTCCGGCGGGTGTGCTCGAACCATAGTCCTCTATCGCGAGAGACCAATGAGCTACACATTACACCACAATGACAGCGTGAAAAGATCAGTGAATATTAGCGTGTTCAATAATTGTATCTTCCACCCGTCCTCCCACTTGACTGTTGAGACAATGCTACAGATATGCACGTGTCGTAAGGTAATTTTCCTATCCATGTATGGGATTTTCCACTACCATGTACATGAATTTTATTCCAGAGTGCAGGAATTTTACCTTACCCGTAAGGAAAACTATGTTTCCCGCACAAGTTTGCGAATATTACCTTACACTTGTCAGGTAATTTTACCATTACTTTTACAGTGGTGTTTGCCTGATTTGATACCCTGAGGAAAAGGTTTTGTTGACTCAAGCAAAGTTTATTGGCTCGACCAAATTAGTTTTTCATACAGAGGCAAAGGATATTTGGCTGTTCTTCTATTGGTGCCCGAAAACTGTACGATTTGGTCGATGCACCTAAAGATTGGTTTGGCTCTATGTACAATAAATATTCTCGGTTAATACAAAAAAAGAAGTGAACGCCAAGCCCTACGCCCTAAGCAATCTCATCTGAACTCACTACTGACAAAATTGGAATATTTTAAACTACATAGTTTGAATACAGGCCAACTTGTGTTAATACATATTTCAAGTTTTACGGCTTTACATTTCGGTTTACATTTAAACTTGTTTTTATAGGACTTTATACCACTATTAAGCATCAGTAAATGCACTTTTCTTTTTTCCGTGGCCAGCCAAATGCCAGACATGCAAAATTTTCCTTTTCCCCCCGCGCCTATACCCTTTTTGAGTAATGCAAGGGTATAAGTATTTCTTTTAGGTTAGCATTGTATTTTATACCTTAAAAAAACTTCCTTCCTTTGGCTCTCTCGGGTCATGTAACTTTATCCTTCTGTTTTTATTACTTTTCATACCATCACCTTTCCATTGATCAGTGTTGTATATGATTACAAACTATTATTTTATTTTACTGACAAGCTGCTCGGAGGGTGAGTGTGACGCGGTTGATTCTGCCATCCACCCTGACTCTCCTAGCAACCAGGGGAATCTCTATATTCTCTTGTATATTTTTGAACACTACTTGTCTATGCTATTGTGTAACGGCTATACAATATATAAACTATATTCATCCCTTCGTTAGGCAACTGCCGGGAGGGGGGCCTTTGGAGCCCTTTTCGATCCCCCTTCCCCTGCATACACCATCCACCAGTCTGGATTCTCGTCATTTAATTCTCCTGTTCCATGTTCCATTGCCAAGTCCGTACATTTCCACTCTCTATTATCCTAGCTCCTTGCTTAGGCCATTGTTTCTCCGTTGTTCATTTTCCTTGTACGCTGCCAGAGCTGCATTATGTCTTCTAACCTCTTCAGAGTGGGGGGCGAAGCCCTCCAAACTCATCAGTTGCCTTCTGATGAATCCTTTGAAAGTACTTTCTATTTTCACTAGTTACTCCCGATTCTTAATGAACACAGACATGAAAACTGTTGGATAAATTGTCCATTGTCATTATGTTCAAATTATTTCTCACCGAGATAGCTGACAATGGATTACCACCAAATATGATAACCGTTCCTGGCAATCCAATCACTTCTCACCATAAAGCATTAGGTTATTGCATTAGTACGACTTCAAGATTTCGTTCATTGAAAATGATCATTACTTCAGATGTGGCAACCGCAGATCTTTGCAGGTTAATTTGTCCCACATTAATTTTCATTGGAGAAGTCATTAAATGCACTAACATACACTGTTAATACTCTAGTTGTCAAAAAAAGTTATGAGCCAACTCTTAGCTGTGTTTTCGAACGATGGCAATCAAATGAGTGGCCATACAAATATATAGAACTGTTTCAAAAGAATATTTTGTTAAATACCTAATTTTTTTGGCCTAACACAGAAGTTTTCTTTATTCAAGCGTGTAGTTTTTTTAGATGAACAAAATCATTTTTTTTTTCGTTTCAGGGTTCAGTTTACTAAACGAAATATTTTGTTGGGGCAATTAAATATATTTTTGACCCTATACAAACCCAAATGTCGTTATCTGGAACAAACATCTCTCTTAGCGATGTGCCAGCATCTGAGAACAATTTTCTAGTTAATAACGTCACCCGTCATTAGGAAGTTAGGGGGCGTCCTGTATCAACTAGAAAACGCACGTTACCCGCAGGTGTTTGTCGACTGTCATGACGCAACGGGTATATTGAAGGAACACACAAAGTTGCCTTGGTGTAGCACTATCAGGTGAACACTTCTCCAGAAATCATTCAGCGCTTAAAAGGGCCACATAGGTTGCGTTCTAGGTGTGCGCCCTTTCAAACGTCATTACACGCCAGATGTTCACCGATGGCAGATATCAGACGAGGCAAACAATATTTAAAAAATAGTTTTCCTTTTTTTTCATCTCGTGTAACTTCTGACATTTTACAAATGACTTATTTTAATTTCCAAAGACCATATTAGGTCATAGCTCGTATTGCGTTCTCCGCCCTATTTTCATAACGGATCATCTGACAAAGTTTCTACATAGAGTGAGTGAGTGAAGAGATTTGGGTGGCTCTTAACAGCGTGGAGCTGCACCGCAATGAAAGTGCGGGGGAAAGGGAGACCCCCCTCAGTTGATGTCATAAAATGTGCCATGTAAAATTTGCTTGACGTCGCATATGCTAACAGGTCACGATGTTAGCTTTGGTCTCGAATAGTTCGTATGAAAATAAGCAGTTGTTTCCTGTGACATTGGTGTTGTTTATGTTGTAGTCGTGTCACCAGCTGTAAAACCAGGCAGTTAATTTTAAGTGGCTGCATATACATAGTTATTTATTCCCTCTAAATTTATGTGTGAATATTTATTTCAACTCTGTGATTATATACATATTGGGTAAATTATGGAATGTTAAGGTGTCAAGGGTAAAACCATCCAAGCTATCTGCAGTTCACTTGTGTTTTATAAGATAACGACAAAAATTTGCGGTGTATTTTAGGGAGTACCTCGCGAAATCACTGCAAGTGAGACTCCAGAGAATATTAACACAGAGCCAAGACACGAAGCATTCAAATATTTAACTATTTTTGCACAGTAACTGCCACGTGAACTGAAGGATTTATCAGCTGCTCGCGTGGAGTGTACAGTTCGAATGCACCAGGCCTGTTAAGTTTCGCCACGTTCCAGCTTCGCGCATCATGGGAATAAACCACAAGCCATAAGTACCTTGCAGACTTGTAGGGTAATTTACCCAGCGCGATATGCAAATTTAATTGCAGTTATTTTTTCTGGTAATATGTTACATTCAAAAGGACTCGCTGTTGAACAATGTGAAACACCTCCAAGCCACATCCGGACATAAGGAAGCATAGCGACAGCGATAGAGAATAGCATACACAAGCTCCACGTGTCTTTTGTTTCCTCAGAATTTTAAGCTGTAAGTACAGGCTGTTCACGATAAAGTGAGCACTTTTGAAATCATGCTTAGAAACAAGTCACTGCCCCTGCCTCTATATTTTTTAACGGGCGCTTTGAGTGACATGCGCCCAGTAAAGTTGGTAACGAAGGCTGGAAAAGTAGATCCATATTTTAACGCCGAGTAAAAGGTGTTTGGTAACCATTTGTGATAACATATATTATTTATTTCGCTTTATGTTTTTTATGCATCGAAGTGTAAAAATAAGCAAATTTGAAAAATATGTTTCACTTGACCGTCGCGTGAATAAAGCGATGAGGCCCATGGCAACGTTATTTTTACATAAGGCAGAAGAATACACAACGTACATACAAGTAGATCTTAAACAGGGCTTTCAAAAGTGCTCAGTTCACTGTGAACAGCCTATAGAGTGTTTCACCACAGCAATCTGCTCAGGAAAGCTACAGCTTTGTCACTGTAGTTTAAAACACTGTTTTGCAGAAGAATGCATATTGTAAACAGTGTGCTGCATACAGCGGTTCATGCCTTCTTGACAATTTAAAACGACCGCATTTATGTTTCAATAATCAAATTTATGAATGTGCAACACAATATTAACTTTCATTTCTGTCCCGAAAAAAAAATGTACATTGAAATGTTTCACAGTTTTTATTTAAATTATAATGTGCACAAGTGCTTACAGCGAGGACCATACAACACATATGGAGGCCCCTGAAATTTTCTTGTTCTAGAAGCGTGGACTGAATGCAAACCGCAGTGAGATGATAGGTTGCTCGGAATAAATTACCTAAATAAACACTGCCTTACACTGTCTTTTATAGTATAAGCTGTTCACGGTAAAATGAGCACTTTCGAGGCCCTAGTTACATTTTCCTTTCAGCCATTTGTTACTATCCTTCAAATCACATTTTACAAATAAAAATTGCCATGGAAGTAATAAACATAAGTATGTATATTCCAACCCACTCGGAAGTTAAAGTCTACGCCTAAACTAATATATATTTATTGCCTATTATTCCAAATGAATGGCTTTCAATAGTTCTCATTTTACCGTTATTAGCCTATAAAGACAAAACCCGTTAAAGATAACAATACAGTTAAAAGGAGACTTCGCATTATTTTCAACATATACTAAGATGTCGAAGACCTATTTTCTTCCGCATATATCCCCAGCTTTGACAAAGCCCCCTCCTTCAACCACCTTACCCTCTAATGCGTTGATAACCCCAATCCATCTATCATCAGCCCCCCTTCCACCCGGCAATCGCTAATAAAATTGCCAAAATGACACGTATTCAAACAGCGATGAACGTATTCGTTTACGATTAGTTTGCAATAAACCCAACTTTCTATATGAATAAAATATTCTTTCTGTCTAACTTGCTTGTATTTTAATCGAATTAAAACTAGGGTAGACTAGGGTTTACGAGTATTTCAAAGCATTTACATTAACACTGGTTTACCCTCGACCACGTCGTTTTCATATTGCTTTCAGCAGTCCAGTGTTGTATATGATATTCACGTTAAAGTGGGCTCTTTTGAAAGCCCTTTCCTTCACAATAATGGTCAATAAATAGATTTTATTTTTCCCGTAGACGTTAACTTCCTAGTGGGGTGGAATATATATACTTTCGCTTATTACTTTCATGGCAATATATATTTTAAAATGTGGTTGAAAGATAACAGATGGCTGAAAGGAAAAAAGATGCTAGAGCCTCAAACGTTCTTACTTTGCCGTTAATATCCTATACCACGAAGGGCTGTTACATCGCAGCTTTATCAGTGGTAAATCCAGACATTTCTCGTGCCCCCCCCCCCCCCCCTTCCCTCGCGGCCTCGCAAACTACACACCACCACGAACAATTGGTCTTCATCGACAGAAGTAAAGAAAGGGAAATTGCACTGGCATTGGCGGTGCTGATTCACGTGCTAATTAGGACACATGCTGCACTGAAAAAAAAAAACAGCTAACTAAATTTTTATTTACATAGGGCCAAAAATATATCTAGTTCACCAAACAAAATATTTTGTTGAGCAAACAAAACCATATTAATGTGAGTGTGTGAACAGATTTGGGCGGCTCTTAACAGCGAGGTCCTCAGATCCGATAACATAATTAATTTTGGTTCATCTGACAAAATACACGCTAGAAATAACAAAACTTTTCTGTTCGGCCAAAATAAGTTAGACTTCCAACACGATAATTGGGTGAGTCAACTGTATATCTTTGTTTGGCAGCTCATTTGATTGCTTTCGTTCGAAAATACAGCTCGACAATTTGTTTTTGTTTTTGTGATAATTAGAATAGTAACAGTGATGGTTTGTGCGTTTATTGATGCTTAATAAAGGAATGGACATTCCAATAAACTATTTTAAACAGGAAACTAAAAAGTAAAGCTGTAAAACTTGAAATATTTATTTGCACACTTTGTCCAGTGATTAAAATGTAGGTATTTGAAAACATTCATATCTGATTAGGAGTCACTTAACTTGAGATCCGCATATAAGCACGTTTTACTGTATTACGAGGTAATGTTTCCCCACACCAAGGAAAAGGATCTGTTGAATCAAGCAAAGTTTGTTTGGGGCAACCAAATAACAACAAAATAATTTGGTTTCAATGTCAAAATATATAATTTACGATTTACAAACAATTGGCATTGTTGAGCCAAACAAACTCTGATTCTACATAATGTTTTTTTTTTTTTAGTGTATGAGAAAAATTACTTCGTAATATGGTAACACTTATGATATCCTGTGGTCCGAATCACAGAGAAGCCGAATAAAGGCTGTCCGCGGTAAAATAAGTACTTATGAAATCAACCTTTGAAAAAAATTACTTTGTCTGTGTTGGGGACACGGCCGCATGTTTTGCGTGAATACGTGTACGTTGACGTGCTCAGACGCCTTGATATATACGAATTCTGTACTTCGACTTGGCTTTTTGACGCGTATAGTCCGACATTATGTTAAGTTATATTAATTTTTAACAATAAACTCATACAATTGCATCATAACCACGCCACACAAATGTTTTTATACAAGCAAACAATGTATCTTGACGAGAACTGTCGACTGAAACTTAAACGAGCGTCATAGCTTCTCCTAGTCAAAAGTTATAACATTGCCTCAGTACCGGACGCTTTAGCTTTTTTTTGTAATTTGCATTATTGTTTGGAATCAGATACAAAAAATATGTGTTGTACATGTAGTTTAACATACGCTTAAAATGATCGTATAAATGAATTTCACAGTATTTTATTCTAAGATTTGTTTTATATATTTTTAAAATGTGCTACAGTTATGATGTTTTCAAGAAGTGGTTCCCAGTACCGGACAGCATTTTAAAATATGTACATACAATTATTAACTTGACTAATAACCCCAAAATTATCGAAAAACCTTAATATACAATCTAGTATAAGTATCCGAAAAAAAAGGAAACTTTTTAAATCTATTTGCAATGCTCACGCCTGAAAAACACGATATTGTCGTTGTCTGAACATCCTCCATGTACCCAGCCACCGCAGTCTAAACACTGCACCCACTTTTCCTGGAATGTTTCACCGCATATTACGCACTCAGTACGATTGGTTTAATCTTCTTGATCTTCTCGTTGTTTCCCGCCTGTCTCTTATTTTTCATTGTCCCCAAAATTCAACATTCTTCGTGTTCCTTGAATGTTGGAGGTATTGGGGGCATTCTTTGCCTTCCTGTTGCTTATATTTCTCTTATTATTTTTTCTTTAGTGTTTTGTTTTAGTCTCTCCTCTTTCATGGCTTTCCTTTGTTCTGCTCTCTCTATTTTCTGCCTTTTAGCTTCTTTTTTTCCTTCCAGGGCTGTCTTGTATGGTGTTGATGTCAGCACTTAGTTAGTTTCTACTCTTATTCTTCTAGTTGATGTTTTCTTATCTATTTCTTCTGGTACTGGCGATATTTTCCCAACAACGGCTCGGAAGTCTCTCGATGTTGATGAAGTTTCACAATTCTGAGCCTCTTCGTTCGAACTCTTTTCCCGAATGTGCTGGCTCATCCTACTGGAATGAAATAAATATCTGTGAATATGTGCCTGTTGAATGGGTGTATTCCAGTACACTCAAAAGCTGACTTGGCCAGATCCATCCTGCAAATTGAGGTAAATGATGTTTTAACCAAGCCGCAGATGTCTCTTTCGTGGATTTTTATTCCCAGCTGTCCATATTAGTGCATCCAGTCCCCACAAGCCGCGTTGAATGCAGTCTTAAACGGCCTCATTATGGCACGATCTAAAGGCTGAAGATTGTGGGTCGTGTGGGGAGGCAAGCTTAACATGTGAACATTGTTCGCCTTTGCAAAAAAAATTAACTTGCAACTCCTTCTGCGTACTGTGCCCATCGATAATCAGAAGCAAGAGACTTTCCTTTGTGGGTTTAACACTGTCAACAAATTTTTCTATCCACTTCGAGAATCCTACTGCAGAAATCCATCCACATTCCTGAGCTTAAAAAACACTTCCATCTGGATAATCCTTTTTCAGGGTTTCATACATTCGTTTCCTCGGAAACACGAAAAGTGGAGGAATAAACCGATCTCCTGCAGCGTTTATGCACAGCATTATTGTGATGTTCCTTCCCCTCACCCTTGAAGGGAGCCTACTGACTTGCTTTTTGCCTTTTATGGACAAAACTTTCAAAGAATTTTCGTGAATAACAGAAACTCCTGTTTTGTCACGATTGAAAATCCTTCTTTCAGCAGTTCCTCATATTTAGAGAAAAACAATTGAACTTGGGTTTTGCTGAAGCCTGTAGCACGCTGAAGACTAGTGGATTCGGCGGTACGGAGAGAAAATTGTGGATGCCGTTTAACGAATTCACTGTAAAATTTGTTTCCCGCTTTTCTCTTATTTTTGTTCAACTGGCAGGGAATTTTCGTGTTTTCAGCCGGCTGGTAAACAGGTCACAAAAATTCATATTTAATGACTGGTAACAGGCGATTGTCTCGGTCCTTCAAATGATTCACTAGTTCACTCTCAATCACTTCTGTAAATGTTTTCGTAAATCTGTCCATAGTAGGTAATATAGTAACAGGTCCCCCCACCCTTTTTTTTCAAGATTTTTAGACGATCCTCCAAGGTGCTTTTGGGCACTAAAAAATGTCCTGCAGCCTCTCGAATGGTTAATTGTCCTGCTAACGCACTATCAACAGCCATTTTCATTTTTCCTTCCTCCCACTTTCCTCTTTGTTTCGTCGCCATTCTTCTAAAAAAAGCCCTGGGAAAAATAATGCATGTATTATCATGAACCCGCAAAAGTAATCAAATGTATTTCCTTGTCCGGTACTGGGAACTGTCCCCGCGTCCGGTACTGGGCACACGACACGATCTACAGAAAATGGCTGCTGTAAACAATCATGATACACAACATCAATAATACTGCATAGCTATGAGCCTTACCTAACTGCAAACCTAACCAATGCATTGCACTTTTTCTTAATTTACCTTAACAGGTAGCGAAGTGGCCGTTAAATTAGCACAGGTTTATTGCTCAACACCGTCAGAACACTAGTCACGCAACAGCACACGAACCCGCCAAACAACCATCACAAAAACTTGAACACATACTGAAATTAAGCGAGTCCACAGATCGACAAGTGTATCTAGTGGGCGTACTAAGAACTAGCTACTGTCCGTTACTGGGCACTGTCTGGTACTCTGGCAATCTCCCCTACTACGTGGAAGTTATGAGATGCGGCGAAACGAACTCAAAATTGTTCCCCCCCCCCCCTCCCACAAAACACAACATGCACGATGATTCGCAGTCCTCACTCAACGTAACATTTTGTTTGATACTTTGGCAATCGAGGGGTATAATTGAATTGCCTATTTCAGAAGCCCTCTCCATCTGACCATGTTTTGAGAAAACAAAAAAACTATCCTACTTCACTAATATGTGTTGTTAAACGTTATAAAAAATTACAAGTGTAAACTGTCACGTTGTAAATCTGGCTTATGTTATTGGAAAGGCTACAATGTATTTTACGCCTGTAAAAAACATTATCTTTAAATCTACACATTTCTGAAATAAACTGGTTGTAAACGTTATGTTGTTGTGATATTTAGTATTCAGAACAGAGAAATATCATCGCTTTCTGTTAGTTTTGTAGCTATACACATTTAACATTATTACAGAAACATTTATCATTAACAAAGAATGGACCGGTACAAACAAAACAAAATTAGCCACTTTGGAATGTACAGACTTTAATAAATGCTAACAAATAATCTAGACAGGAGGCCTATTCACATTCGAATTTTACGAAGATCTCACAAATATAAACAAAAAATACTCACTGTGAAAAGTACAACACCTTACACTAAACTTCTATAGGTTGAGGGCCTATTAGTATTGTATGCAAAGGTATAAATTCAAGCAAATCTACACACTTTTGGATTGTACAAAACCTAATAACTAAATTAGACAGGGGGCCTATTCACATTCGACTTCTGAGTCTGTATTATGACATTCTGCTACAATTGTCGGCCACTTCAATATCTCATTGTAGAATGCTTCGTATCATCTGGTGTATTCCAACAGCCTTTGCAGATCTTGCAGTTTCTTGTCATTTATAGGGATTTTTCCACCAAGATACGCCTTCTGCGATAGTAGTGCAGGTACATTATTTGTCTTTCGGAGACGAAAGGTAGAAGGGCACAAGCCATTAATGAAGAGGTTTGCGACAACTATAACAGGAGTTTCATTACTGTAGGAAAACTGTTTGTATTTTTATATCTTGAATGATGTTGTCTGGTCTTTTGATACACCTCTCCCTGAAGTTTCATCAGAATAGGTGGTTTTCTTATACGAACGTGGCCACCAGTCTTTGAACGATAGAATCTCTTCAGTAGACACCTGGTGAATGGAGATGCGACCGATTGTACTTGCTTTCACAATGAGTTGTGCGTACTGTTCAGGAGTGTATATTCGGTCAGTTTTCCTCAAAATTCGCTTGATATCTCCAAAATCCCTATCACACGGGAGGAACGAGTTGCCACGCACGGGGAAATAATGGCTAACTACGTCGAACCTCCCTGTGTCACATTAATTTAACAGAAACCGCACAACTGTGTGGTTTTGGTTTTGTCCAACTGCTCCATCACTGAACAAAAGAAGCTTCTTTACCAAACTTGATATTTCATTCTTAATATAATGCAATAAGAAAGAGCACACTTCGTTTGGGAACTTGTTTGACTCTCCTTCATGATGTACATAGAGTTCTGCTTTGTTCGATTTTAAATCAGGTATGCAAAATACATACACCCACAGCTGGCGCAAATAAAACACCTCCTGCACAGGTATTAGAGGAAGGGGTAAATCTTGCATATAGTCTACACAGAGCGCGACAGTGTCAATATCCTGGTTTTCATTTGCACTTTTCAATGTCGTATAAAATTTATTTGCCCTTGTTTTGTGTATTATCATCTCCGCAGCAACATTCCGTTTGGCATTCTCGCTTAACTGTGGGTTTTTCATTTTGACACTCAGGCTTTCACATTGGCTGCAAACACCAACCTATGGCCTACCAAAAGCATATCCAAAGTTTTCCGTAAAATAGTGGTAATATAAATGATATTTCACCACATTTTGCAACTCTGGATGGTCGTTCACGAACATCTGATGCATAGTAACAACATTGAGTCGAGCATCTAAATACTTCTTACGTTGTTCTACATAATGTGTGTGCTTCACATCAAACTTAGATATATGTTCATGTATTTTAACACAAACATCTCCCTGAATCACAGTCCCACTATGGTGTTTGCCACGCATATCATGAAGACTTTTATGACCAACTAGAGGGTTACAAAGTCGACGTACTCTTACAGCTGAAACACGATCCACTTGCAGGAAGATGTTTTTGCAAACACGTTGAAGCACACAATTTACTCTCAGGTTATAAGTAAATGAATGAGTTTTCTTGCAAATGGGCTGACTTTTCAGGTCATCTGCTTTTCCGCCATCCTGTCCATCACTTGTTTCATGAGAAAACTTGTTTTGTGTGCGCCTACATTGGACGTCTCTAACCTCAATCAAATTTTGAAGATGCACATCTTGAGCATCTTTGTTGCTCAGTGAGTAGAAGTGATTCCAAATGTGATGTATGTTCTCTTCACTTAAGTGTAAATAACATTTACCTGTGAACTTGCATGTCACTGAATCAGTAGCGGTTTTCTTGTCTACATGTTTACCTCTATATGTTGTATAACTTTCACCTTTCACACGTTACGTTGGTAGATTCCTTCATGTGTAATCCCTTTTCTCTGTTTCGAAATAGGTTCCTCTTCTGAGCTGCTGCTCATTATGTTTCTTTTATGCCTATTAATATTAAAACATAACCAATAACAACACGGACAATGTCCATTGCACAACACAACAGTACGCACAGGTATGCTATTAATATTAACAGTCATCTACACACCATAGCACATTACAACCAACTTGATAAAAATACACTGTCTGCCAACTTGTTAAATGTATGAGATTTAGTGCAGAAACACTATATGTTATGGCGGTTAGGGGATTTCCGTTCTAAACAGGGGTTTCAAGGTGCTGTAAGGAGCCTTTAAAGAATCGCAGACATAAGCTTTCTGCACTAAACGATGCGTCTATATGTAGTAAAATTAATGTACCGATAACCCTACTTGGCATATTTTAGTCGATATGGACTTTCTGAAAAAAGCGATTCAATTTAATTTTGAATGTAGACTATAGATTCGTAGCTGCAATGCCAAACTGTATCCCCCGATTTCGTTACCATCGGATTTTCTGGTTTGCCTTCCATTATGGTCACAAATTTAAAGACGCATTCGAGTCAAAAATTTCTGCAAATAACTACGCGATTGCCAAAGTACGTACGGGGCCGCGGTGATGTAGTGATCAGACTAGTCGCTTCTCACATAGGCGAACCGGGCTCGATCCCCGGCGGGGTGGCTCCCAGATTTTCACTTGTGCCGAAAGATGCCGCTGCTCGATGGGTTTTCTCGGGAATCTCCCGTTTCCCCCGCTCTCGCATTCTGGCGCTGCGCCATACTCACCTCACTTCGCGCTCATCGGATCTCAACACCTAGATGTAAAGAGCCGCCCAAATCTCTCCACTCCACTTCCTGGAGCCACTTTTAACGTTTTAAGTGGAGAAGCGCGGGAGCTATAAGGGCGGCAGTGCCACTCACATCAAGTGCGTCATCGCCGCTACGCGCAGGTCTCTGAATTTACGTACAGTGTTCTCGTCGAGCTGCGTGTGCCTATGGGACTTTCAGCGGTGATCCTGTAGTGTTGCTGGTGGAAAGTGTACGGCAAGGTTCAATACAGAGAACTTGGGTAATTTTGTACGTATCTGATGAGTATATTTTGAGATGCAGCACTTAGAAAAAAACATTTTTCATCTATACGCTATTCACGGTAAAGTGAGCACTTTCGAAAGCCCTCTCATTTGAAATAATAGTAAATAAATGTATTTTACTGTAGTTAAAACTCAAAATCCAAATGCGGTGGAATATACACACTGTGTTTATTACTTACATGGCAATATTTAATTTAAAAGGTGGTTAAAGGGTGGAAAATGCCTGAAAAGGAAAAGTAACTATAGAGTCTCGAAAGTACTCACTTTACAGTGATGAGCTTATTTGTTGGAGTGCTCTGAAATTGTGTTTCTTACGTGTGTGGCGTCTTGAAAGCACTGACGCAAATTTGCAGAAAAGTACGATTTATATCGCATAAAAAAACAAGAAGGCACAATTTCTTTTTATACAATAGTATCAAACAATTGACTTATTCTAAAGTTTTTAACCCGGTTAGGCCCACTTTAATTTACGTGTTTAAGTGTTGCAAACAAAAAAATTATGATGTGTGCTGTACTTACGTCAACACAATACTTGTTTCGCTGTCACAGCCTATGAGCTGTAGGCTAAATGTTCGGCTACATTTATATGAACCAATTATGACTTAGACCTGTAAGACAGTTTGCGAATCATTTACCCACAGGTAAGATCATTGGTCACTGAGCTTTACAGTGTGCGGTACAGACCAAAAATTACCTACACGTGCGTAATGTACACAATTGGTTACATTAGATCTGAACGGGTTAAAGAAGGAATTAATAAGAGCCTATTGTATATCACATTTTGGGTATATTTCGACCTTGGGTGCATCAGAAAGCACATTTAGCAGGGAAAACTTCGTCAAGTAGAGCACTGAAGTTCATGGAGGTAGTGTTTGCCAAGATGTGTACATTGTCTTCTCTTCCAGGGTGTGCTGGTGTCGTTTTTCAAAAAGCCGATTTATTCCGAAAATCAACTCACAGTGAATTTTGATTGTAGTTGTAACTAATGTTTTATTGTTGCATATGTTCGGTTGATGTTTAATACTGACTTTTGTACAGAAAAGATAGTATTTAAAAATATGTTTTTTAAACAATCAACCTATATCGTGTGGCGAGTTGGCAAGTCAGAAATTGTTAGTAACCCTATCTCATGCAGTGATGTCAAATATAATTACGGTGTACGACGATGTGCGCTTAATTCCTCTCAGTCGACGTATTTTATTGGAACATTCAATTTATTTTCCTTGTTAGATATCAATTCCTATTATTGCGATTATTATCTACAAACTCATGCCAAGTATTTTAAAGAGAGAAGTACGCAAAGGTTTTCAGTTTATCTTGGAATTTTGAAGCTCTGCGCGCATGTTATATGCCCGACGTGATCAATGGAAGCTATGAAGACCCGATTGCAAGATGCATCCAAGAAGACACGTGAAAGCAAAAGAAAGTACATCTAGGAAAGTTTACGACTGCCACTTAGGCAGAATGCCAACTTTCAAAGACACGCGAGCAAAGCTCACGGACAACTGTCTGAACACAGTAAATCTTAGTTCAGATTACGAGGTATGTTTACAATGCGCTGAAAACACGTGTTATGCGCTTTTAAATTACGTCGTCGTACTAACGTAAACGACGAAGCAAGTACATGCGGTGTGTGAAACAAGTAAAGATATTCCTTGAGGGCGTAACGAGAAATTTAAAAAAAGTCATCATTATCATTTAACAAATGAGAACACGATTGAAATACGTGCTTTTCGCTCGAGATATGAGCACGAATTAAAATTCAGTAGTCGACGTTCATTTATCATTTTAATATGCGACTTGTTAAAATTTTAATTTCGATGTTAAGTGGCAAAACCTATGTAGACAGGGGAGTACACCTAGAAAATCTCTATCCACACGTCAGTGTCTGCACAGTACATACATTGACCGTCCGAATTTTTTCACTCAAAATTAATTGAGTTTGCTGAAAAACCGGATTCGCGACTTCGTGCAGGAGGATTCGTGATTCTGTACAGGAGGATTTGTGACTCCGAATCAGGAGAGCAAGACTGGGAACTCAGGACCTTTAATCTTAACCCTGATGATCTTGATTGACATTGAACCCAAAAAATTCCCAAAAATTCCATAAATACGTCGGGAAACCCCGTGGAAAGCCGAAATCCCGAATGCGAGCCCGAAAGTTAACCACTGCGCCGCCCGAGTTGGTAGCGTTGTGTGAATCCAATCAAGTAATACGGAGTTTGCCTCAGTAATAAAACCAACGAGGAGAATACTGATATGCTCATTTTACCGCATTTTGTGAATATGACTTATACATGTCACGTACGCATTTTCAGCTCTTGACTGGACGGAAAATAGGTCATATAAAATTTTCTTTGCGAAAACCTAAGCCAACTAAGAGAAATTCTTATTCGGTTGGTAGAACTAAGTAAATAATACAATTACAAAATTTTATTTTATTTCTTTCTTATAAGTTGTTACGGATGAGCAGAACCATGTTTCTATTTAACAGCTTCGTTATATTCATACACTCTTGATATGAATCGGTGAAAATTTCACTGTTTCAATCTTTCAACAGTACCTGACAGATTCAACAGTTACTTCAGTCAATTTAACTGATGAACCAGCTGAAAAAAAAAGCCAGATTTCCTTCACTTATTGATTCAGTGACATTTTCCACTGATGCATCGATCATTTTTTTACTGTTTATCGGTGGTTTATTTTTATCTTATGGATAAGTTAAACAGCGTGTAAAAACTGCCATCAAACAACATTTAAAAATTGCCGTTAAACAACGTGTATAAAGTGAAATAAAAACGGATAAACTAATAAAACCAATACCAGATAATTTCTTTAAATGTCTTTCGTCTTTCAAAACACCATTTTACGAGGCAATATAAATATTCAGTCTTCATTCCATTTTTTCGTCTCTCATTTCGTTTTCGTGTAATCCTCACAGCGCTCTGTTTGAAGGTTTAAGCTGCATATAATGTGGTGAAAAGAGTGCACTCATATATACTATTCGTTTTAACAATCATAACGCTACCAATTAAACCAAAAACGATAAGTAAGGGCACCCAATTTTAATCTTAACGGTTTAGATTGCTGAGACACACATAATTTCCTCTTTATTTTCGACTTAGTTTGGTAGTGCAGACGGAGCCCTGCTCCCGTATCTCAGGGGTAGGGTGGCCGTCCTGTAGTCGGGAGGTTGCGGGTTCGCACCCCGGTCCCTCCGCGGCAGATCCTTAGTTCGGTTGTCGCACTGGGAATTTGTCAGCAAGTCGGTCTAACTTGAACATGTCAACGTCACTTCAACACAACAACAAGAATGAAAAAAAAATGGTAAGGTAACAGCTTATAATCGAAGCGTGAGATCAATCCCGCTCACATGAGAAACCTTTGTTACATTTGTAAATTGCGTAATAAAAATAGTTAACTATCGTAAATAGTTTTATTTCACGGAATTATTTGGCTACTTTCAATAAAAACAATATTTAATTCGCCACTTCAGTTGGCCGTCACTTATTCAATCAGTGAAATTGTTCCACGTCTCTAATTAAATCAGTGACATTTTTTCACTGAAACAATCAGTGGTTTTCCACCGACTCTAAGTGGAGCCATTTTAACTGATTCGAGTAGTTAAATTTCACAGTGAATCAGTAGTTTTCCACTGATTCAATTTAGAGTGTAAATCTTAACACAACTTTGAGCGTTTCGCATGACAATTTCAATACATTGTGACGTAGTTTTCATTTTATTATTTTTATCATTGTAATAAAATTATTAGAAATTTCATGCTACAACAAAAAAAAACTCGAAAACTGAAGGCCTCACACTTGGTACATTTGGATGTTTGACTTAATTTGCTACAAAGCACATTTTAACTTACATTTATTAATTTCATTTAACTGTAATTTTCCACAAGCACATTCAAACCTGGAGGCTAACGATAGATCACACTCCTTGAAAATGCGTTGTTTGAACTTTTATAACACTTCTTCCAGTTTAGTTTCATTGTAACTGAAATACATTCAAGCTGCGCTGAATAATTTCTTTTTACAAAAAGCTCAAGCTTATTGTAAAATAAACTGAAACTACCAATTACGCCAATGTTTTAACATGTGATGTTGACAGCTCTGAGGCAAATAGTATACTTATATTAAAATATCACATATGTTATACACCTTTAAACTTATTGGCTAGAAAATAAAACAACATTGAATATTCGCAAAATCACAAAAAATAATCTATGAAAGACCACAGCCTAAACTGTAATGTATGAAAACCCAATTTTAAACAATTCTAATCAGTAATTGCCGTTTATGCACAGGACCATCTCGAGTGTCATCAGGGAAATCTACAGGGCAATCTTAAAAATCGCTATCACCACCAAATAGCTCAGAAACAGCAAGCCTTCTTTCAAACTCCAATACGGGCAAGAATCCCCAATGACTGTCACACTGAGAAAAAGGTTTTGTTGAATCAAACAAAGATTTATGGTGCAACCAAATTAATTGTTTTCCGACGGTGTAGTCTCTTTTAATTAAAGTCAAGGGTTTAATTCATCTGAGAGACATAACCTAAAATGGTATTTTTAATGTTTTCAGTGTTTAAGAGTTTGGCTTGCTGTACTTGGAGGTACTGACCTTACGTCAAGATTATCAGGTCTGTTAGTTTATTTTGAACAGGTAACTGAATTGTGCTCTGGTTTTGAGTTTATTGATAGAGTACATTTACTCCGGCAATTTACGTAAGAGTAAAGTCAGCGTGCCTTTTGGAATTGATATTACATTGTATTAAAGATATTGATATTTGGGCCAGATTATAGGTTTAATGGAAATGTGTACCGGTTGTTTGTATTCAATCGCTGAGGAAATTAAATGGTTTTAATCTGTATTGTACTTGTCTTGTGTATTGCAAATGTAGTAAATAGTGAAGGCGATGAGCTACAAGCATTTAGTATTAAGGAGCTTTTACGAGTATTAATGTGTACAATTAATAGAAAGATTTGTTACTCATGCAGCAATCATTGTGAGTTGTATAATATATTTTAATAGTTTTGGTTAAGTTATGCGTACTTTTATATATTGGCTTCAACTGTTTTTAATGAACTTCTATGTCTAATTATTTGTACCTGAATTCATGATATGGTCTGTGATTTTTATGTGGCTCATATATAAAAGTATTTTCCAACCTGATTGTACACTGAGAGAAAATTGAACAAAATATTTATTTGTATAGGGCAAAAAATATATTTAGTTGCCATAACAAAATATATGGTTGAGCAAACAAAATCTGCAATGCAACAAAATTGCTTTTGTTCGTCTAACAAAATATATGTATGAATAAACAAAATCTCTGTGATGGGCCAAAAAAAAATTGACTGTCAACTGAATATTTTTTTGAATTAACTGTATATATTGGTTCTTCCACTCCAGTTGATTGATTACCTTCTATCAAAAATACAGCTCGAGAGTTTGTTTGTATTTTTTGCAACAATTACGATAATAATCGTGTTTGTAAGTGCATCTATTGATGCTTAATATACATTTAAACACACTAATAAAACAATTCATCATGAAACTAAAAAGATGCTAGTTCCTTGATCATATTACCATGCATTTATATCTTCAACACAATCGCAGAATCGGCACTGGCAACAACCAGTTAGCGGTGATGCAGGTTGCGGCTCTATGATCGTCGAGGTCAAAGGCAGCCCTTCGTATTCACAATTTATCTTCCCGGTATGGGTGTACTCTTAGAAAACCAACATACTTGTTGGCCCCTAAATCTTGTCTACTCACCTGTGTGTGATGTCTCAATGCCTTCATGCATTTGGCCAGCTGCAGTCAGTTGGCAACTCGGTGATTGACTGGTCGGTGTCCGAACAATGTATTAATGGTGTAATACGATTGGTTCAAAGTCAATATGACGCCATAGGGCTTGCATACGAGTATATTATAAGCAGTAGGCAGGTTAACATAAAGACTTCCCATGCAGCAAACAACATATGCCCAATTGATGGTTCACATTTGGATGTCAAGCCGGCAAACAGTTGGCCAACGGTTGGCATGCTCCCGGCACCATTTCTGAGTGGCACCTCTAACTAGCCATACTCTTTCCCTAACTGGCCCAGGTGCGGTGAACACAAATGGCCCAAGCATGGACCATATGCTTACAACAGCAATGGCCCATCGATGTACCATTTCAAAGCCATCAGATGGCCTACTGATGGCTAGCCATGCTTTCACCATATGTATAACTGTATCTCTTAAAAATAATTGTTTTGATCATCAATATCAACATTTCTTTGTTTTTAATTTCCTTTACTTCACAGTTAAACACAATATACGACATGGAAATATTATGCCTACTGGCGGAGTTGAAGGGGCACAAACCTCAACCCCTTGCATTGACAGCCCAGTATGCTAACCATTACTCCATTGTATATTCTAACATTCAGATGAACTAATGTAGAATATGTTTGTACTTGAATTATTAACAAACACTAATATAATATAAATTATACCAGCTATTCCATAGCCATTTCCCATGCCAACAAATAAGTTTTTAAAAAGATGCAGATAAACAAAAAAATACTGTATTTAAATAAATCTTCCTACATGAATCGCGATAATGACACAAAAAATTGCCTTTTATGTCATCTTTCGCAGAGTGTATGTCACCTGTAAGCTATTCATCTGTTTTGAAATGCAGTCGCCATTTATGAATATTTTAGTTATATGAAACAATAAAAGCCCTTCAATGTTAATTTTCTAAAGGTTTTTACATATATTTTTTTTAACTTCTCGTTTTAATAATATGCAGTCATACATCTAAAAAACATTACATATGTCAAATTATTCAATACCAGTCACGAAGTCACGCCTAATACTGTATTTACAGCATTTTTCCACAGATATTTCCATCACTATAAGAAATAATCTACTCGTATCATATAATATATAATTATATTAGACACATACATATATACATATACATGTGTGTGTAGTTTGAAGGAGCTATCTGCAAAGAATGGGAGCCTTAAAAATACCATAATAAGCCTAATTTCACCAGCAATGATTCGTCGATGTAACACTTCACAGTCATCAAATGGCCTATAGATGGCTACCCATACTTTTACCAGCAATAGGTACGTATAGGTAGGTTATGTGCGGCCATTGCTGTAATCCAGTCGGTAAGCCATTTATAGGCCATTAATATGTCACCCACTCTCAACAATCAGTTTCATTTCCATTAATGTTCCATCAGCAGGAAATAAACAGCATGTCAAGTGTTTTGGTGTCAGCAGTTAACCATAGCTGGGCCAGCTGTGTAAACCCATAAGTTTTCTGGGCCAACAGTAATCCAGCAATGCCATTAGTAAAACCGTAGTTGGCCGACTGTCACTTAATTTCGAGAAACACTATAGCGAAGTGCCATAAGAAGCCCAAAATGGATAAGATAAGAGCTACCAGTGCTGGAATACAGTTGGCAAGCCATTTATGGGTCATTAATAGGTCACCCACTCCTAACCATCATTTCCATCAACAATCATTCAGTGGGCCATAAATGGCATGCTAAGTGCCCTGTTGCCAGCAGTCAGCCATAACAGGGCCATTTGTGTAAACCCATAAGTATTCAGTGCCAGTAGACATCCAGCAGTGCCAGCAGTAAAACCACAGTCGGCTGACTGTGGCTTGCTACATGGGTTAGTTTGACAACGGCTGCCGTGAAAGATACATTGCCTCGGCTAGCTTTTGCAGCTCCGCATCTAAGTCTTATTCTGCATATCCAAAATCTTCGGACACTTCAGAGCTAATGGTATCTACGGCAGTGCCATCGACTTCTTCGGGAGTGGTACCAGAAGTGTCATTGAATATATCAGCCATGACACCTATAAAATCCTTAATGGAGTCATAGAACTTCTCGGCTGAGGTACGTAGAACACTACTGCCATCATTACATGCTCCTTTAGCTCCAGTACGTACATCCCCAAGAGGTTCGTCCAAGTCTTTGCCTGAACCACTACATCGTATTCAGTGACACTTCTGTGACAAGAGCTTCAGCAAAATATGAGCATGAGAGAACGGCTTGTACGAAGAGTCCTTTTCGCGCGATTAAGCTTTACCACAATGACCACATGCAGTTTATACAATATGTTACAATGAAAGAACACATCGATATCGGCAAGGATTCGTCTACTGGTAGCTAGTAAGTTATGTCGTCAATACCTCCTGCTGCATCGATGGGTACTGTTTCCGCAGTCGATTATGACGAAACAATCACTGCTAATGACCGAGTCATTATGTGTGGAATGTACACTTGCAAGGTGTGCACGTGAAGTCGACGAACGTCCAAATAAACTTCAGTTGGCCCTAAATACTAATGATGAACACACACACCCTACAAAGAAAAATATACTTGATATTGTTAATGAAACAGGAAGTGAAGATGATCATGATGGCCTCATAGATGAAAATTACTATGGTGACAGTGATAATGTTGAAAACGAAGATGATTCCCTCGGCGTTCCGACACATTTGCTGCAATGAGCGACACGAAGAAGGCAGAAGATATCGAGAATATTGACTACCTATTTCCCAAAGACCCGACTGAACTTGCTGATAGACTCAAGGTGACAGTAGAGGAGAAGCGCTCGGAATCATACACAGCAAATTCGCAAGGCAGAATGGAACGAAGCAGGTACGTTTCTAGCTTATAGATTATTGGAACGAATTTCCTTGTATTCCTATGTGGTTCTGTACGGACTGACTCATAAAGACTGACTCCTACTGACTGACTCCTCCTTCTCCGCCTCTGCCTTCCCCTCCCGTCGCTGGGTGATATGTACATGTGTATGCATTTTGCCTCGAAAACATTTTTGTGGACGTTGTTCCAGGTCACGAGTTTTTTATGTGTTATCAGTATCGCCTGCAAATTGGAATATTTTGGGCTCTGTGTGGGTCATTGTGTATGTAGGTGTGTGTGTTGGTGTGCATGTGAATGTAGGTGCATGTGCGTATGTGTGTATGTGTGTGCAGGTGTGTGTTGGTGTGTATAGGTGCATGTGTGTAGGTGTGTGTATATGTAGGTGCATGCATGAGTGAATGTGTAGGTGCATGTGTGTATGTGTAAGTACATGTGTGTATGTGTATAGGCGCATGTATGTGAGTAGGTGCATGTATATGTATGTGCGCAAGTGAATATGTATGTGTGTAGGTGCATGTGTGTTTGTGTATGAGCGAGTAGTGAACATACTATTTTTCTTCAGGTTTTCGTTTTCCAGGTCATCTAAGGTCATGGGGTCAAGGTCAAGGTTACCTGCACCCAATATCGTAGTAGTTAGTAATATAATACACTCGCTGACTTTTATGGATTTTTCTCTAGTTTTTGTTTCCAGGGTCATTCAAGATCACGGGGTCTAGGTCAAGGTCATCCGCACCGAATATTTTGGTAAGGCTGTTCACGGTAAAGTGAGCACTTTCGAGGCCCAAGTTACTTTTTCTTTCAGCCATATTTTATCCTTTAACCACCTTTTAAAATTAATATTGTCAATTAAGTAATAAACACAGTGCGTATGTTTCACCGCAATCGGGAGTTAGGCTCCCTTCACACGGTCCGGGTAATCTACCGGACAGGCGGCGCCCGTGTGTTGTCTTCACACGATGCCAAAGTTTATCCGGGTTCTCGCCCGTGTCCTGCACATGTCGCGAGCTTTAGTTGCCAACCGACTGCGAATAATAGACGCGGAAAAGCTATTGCGCTCGCTTTGTTAAGGTCGAAGTAAAGCAACTGCCTATGGAGCACTGCACCCGACTATACAACGTGAAGAACTCATAACAAAGTTGTATATAAACCATAAAAATTGTCAGAAAAGTGCGATTTATGCTGTATATGATAGAAGAATGCATATATTTTGCAAAATTATAAAATATTTTACTAAAATATACTTTTTAAATGTAAAAAATAATTGATCTATAGAGTCAGCATTTTTAACTAAATTTAAGCGCATTTCCATTCTGGATGCTTCGGAAAGCAGAATTTGCGCAAGAAAATCTTCGTCAAGAAAGATCGTCATAATATTTACTGTGATCGTGTGTAATAAAATCATAGTAATAATGTATCATATCAGTTTTATAATTAACTTTATTTGCATCAGTTTCAGCCATATATGTTTGTGACAAATGGACGCACATAAAAATAATTATAAGAATTATTTCCTATATTATTTTTAGAATTTTCTTGCACACAATCATAGTGTAATACAGAGTTAACTGAATACTTGTCTATGACGTGCTTTGCAATAATATAGCGATATAACTTCTGCAAACTAAATAAATTAAATATATTTAAGTTGTCAAAGGGGCTCGTTTCCAAATGTTAAAATTAGTCATTTCTGAGGGGCAGTATAAAAGAGCTCTTTATCGAATGTTACACAGTGTCAGGTCAAGGATTTTCTTGCGGGAGAGGTTTAGGTTTTCAAAAATTATAATGTGTATTGAATACACCAAATCACTGCCATACATGATTTTTCCCAGAATAAATGAAAAATTCAAATAACAGCAAAGTTTTACAGCACACACATATAGTGTCATTGTTGTAAATATTTGACTGGAATACTGTATTTTAATACAATTTAATTTTATATTTACTTGAAGCAACAATTTTATGCTGCATTTGTATTGTTTATAACAACATTGTTGTTAGAATAAGTTACATACAAATTCTGTTTATTGACGATAGAGGTATCCCAGCTCGAAGCTTACGAAAATCAAATTGGTATATACCCTCTGTTACCATGACTGCAGCCTTGCAGCAGAAAGCGCATTTTTTTAAATTTTTTTTTATTGTTGCTATGGAAGTGTTTTATTGTACAACACTTGCTATACAGCGCAATGTAAAGTGCTAGTTGTGCATTAACATAGTGACAATCAAATCGAAATATTTTTCCCTTGAGAGGAGGACGTGCGCTCTCTGCCCCCCTTTTTTTTCTAATAAAAATCCGCCAGTGATGTAACAAGAGTCACAATTGCGGAGACATTGTATAAGATGCCAACCATTGCACGTATCACTACATAAGAGGAATTTTTTATGTATTCATTGTGCTAGTAAAAATATGAGGGTTTGTTTGTCAATGAACAACTTTGCTTTAAGAGGGTAACGGTTTATAAATGCTGTGACTTTTAATGCATATTGACTTATTTTTGAAAGCGAATACCTCTATGTAACCATAATGATATTAATTTGTAACAAATGTGACATAAATGTTTATAACAAGTAATGTAAATTGTACTGCTGATAGTGTTATATATTACAAAATGTAATGCAAATATTGTGACAACAAGCACCAGTCTCTCAAGTGTAGAACTATATCGATACGTACAAAAAGAACACGTTTACACGCGCACACACACACACACACGCACACACACACACACACACACACACACACACACACACACACACACACACACACATATATATATATATATATATATATATATATATATATATATATATATATATATATATATATATATATATATATATATACATACACACACACACACACGCTCAATATAAAATCAGGCAAACGTACAAAATTAATGCTTGTAATATGTATACGCGTGGTTAACTAATTCGAAACCTAGTAAATTATTTTCTCTCTCTATCACTCAAGCTTTCGAATTCTTCATTCAATTATACACACACACACACGTCTCCACGAATCTCTCGTCATATTGCGATTTTTATAATCTTGTAGGGACTTGTCCCAGATTTGTGGCTTATCTTCTACCAAACGAATACGAATTTCCGCGTCTGTTTCGTCGTATTTCAACATGTTTAAACACACGTGAAAGCTATGTAGACTTACACTTGAGACTTGGCTAGTAACGGACTTCAACTGCACAACGAGAGAGAACCCGGATGTCTGATCGGCCGGGTAGCGTGAATGCAGCTGTTGTTTCCTGTGCTCCGCTAGTCAGCTGCCCGGCGAACGCAAGTCCCGGGCCCGTGCGAATTTACCGGGTACTTCCAAACGTTTCTACCGCTCGTGCGGAGGTTCGCCCGAGTCCGGATGGTGTGAAGGGACCCGTGTCTCGCTGATTATTGCTTGTTTATCCTGGCGACGAGCGAAAGGAGCTTTAACGTCTAAAGCTAAAATAAAATATATTTATTTACTATTATTCCAAATGAGTGGGATTTCAAAGTGCTCACTTTACCGTGAAAAGCCCATGGTAGCCTGTAATGTAATATGCTTGCTGACTTTTATCTATTCTTCTTGAGTTTTTGTTTTCAAGGTCATCCAAGGTAATGGGGTAAAGGTCGAGGTTACCTGCATTCGATATGGCTGTGGTAGCCTGTAAAATAATATGCTTGCTAAACTTTTATGTATTTTTCTCTATGTTTGTTTTCAAGATCATTTCAAGGCCATGGGGTCAAGGTCGAGGTCATCTGCATCTAATATGGTGGTAGTTGTCTAATGTAATATTATTGTAGACTTTTATGTATTTTTCTCTAGTTTTTGTTTTCAAGATCATTCAATGTCTAGGGATCATCCAAAGTTCAAGGCCAAAATTCAAGGTGAAAGGCCAAGGTTAAGGTCAAAGTTTACGGGACACTCGACCAAATATGTGTTCATATATGGTCAAATAAATATATAGTTTCTCTAAGAAAATATTTTGTTGAATAAACCAAATCTGAAATTCAACAAAACTTATTTGGTTAATCGAATATAATATACACTGAACTAACTAAACCATGTTGCTGGGATAACAAAATATAGCTGACAACAAAAATTTCTTTAACTTAACTATATAAATTTGTGTGGCCATATACAAACACACATTTGGTTTGCTAAGTCAAACATTTCTCTCTGGGATTTTCGAACGCTTTCCTGTATTTGGAATATATTTTTTTAAAAAGCAATCACATTCGGCCAGTAGTCACTTTTGCTAACATTACTAGGCATAAAGATCGGGCGCAACTGGTCCCTCTTCGGAACTTGCTCGTACTTTCTCTTTTTTTTTTTTCTTTTTTTTTTACAATGAACGAAACTGTTTAATGTACGCAGTGCCATACAAAATGTTTACTTTAATTAACCACATATTACTGTTTTGGCAACCAAATAAAAACCACAAAATATTTAACTGCCCAATACAAACAATTGATTTGGTTGACGCCAAACTATCCCTGTTTTATTGAACAAAACCTTTGTCGTGGCGTATATATTTTATTGAAGACCACCTCCGAGAGCCAAAAATAAGTTATATATGTTGAGGATATTTTATGGTTTCGTGTCATAATATCAGTTATAAACTGATAAACAACTACACTCATTTGGAAAATACTAACAATGCTTTTTAAGCAGAAATGTGAGAATTTCATTGTAAAGCTTGAATTCCTGCGTATTTCAAAAATTTAATAGAAAATACTGTTTTAGATTAAGTACTTATTGAAGCCGCAAGTGTAGGACGTTGCAATTCCTTTGAAATCCGAAGAGCAGCCGTTGTGTAGTGGTTAGACTACTCGCCACCCAGGAGAACCGGGCTCGATTCCCGAAGGGGTCGTTCCCGGATGTTCGCATGCGGGAATCGTGCCGGACGATGCCAACTGAACGGCGGGTTTTCTCGGGGATATCCCGCTTTCCCCGCCCCTTGCGTTCCGGCACTGCTTCATACTCGCCTAGACTCACCCTCATCGGCTCTCGAGACCTCGGTGTTAAGAGCCGCCCAAATTTCTTCACTCACTCACTTTGAAATGCGACACTCGGCTCTCCTGTTGTATCTTTTAGTATATTTTGACTAAATTTTATCTCAAAAGTTGAAATTTAAGTACGGGTGCACCACATAACAAATTTCTAAGAAAATATTATTTATTATATTATAATAACATGAACAATTATTTTGAGCTGTAGTCTATGACGTATTATTTATAATTTTGAAAATTGTACGAAAAAATTTATAAATTAAAAATTCCAATAGCTCATTTAATTCTTTTTTGTACGATATTTTTCCTCCATTGTCACAATTTTTCACAATATCGCTTTATAATACAACCAAAATGATGTAATGTGCTAAAAATGTAGAAAATAATTTTAGGCCCTTCAACGTCCATAAGGAAACATGTCACTGAATATGTTTACAGTAATTACAGCAGCCATCCTGAAATTCGCATTGTTTAGTGAAGATGCTATGGCCAATAAACCGTTATTTAGTTATACTGTTTTCTTAAAGTTATTTACCTAAGTTGCATGTACTGTTACTCTGTAATTGAGGTTTTATTATAAATAATTTTGCTATCACCTCGTAGTGTAATTATTCATTTTATATCTCTAGAGCCCGTCACTTCGTTAACAGAAACGCCACCATGAATGCCAAGTATTGCTCGCAATGTCTCCCACGCCACGATGTTAACAGAGGTCAAAATACCTCACCCTATCTGGAGTCGTGTGGCATACGTACAGTATCACATAAACATAGAAAGCCATGTCGGTGAACTCCCGAACGAAATTGACTGGCTTGTTGTCTAAGTACCGAGGCAATGTGTTTGGTAGGTGTGAAATGTATGCAAGAGTTTCTCAGAAACGGTTGGGTTTAGGGGAATCAGACAAGGGAGCGCTTTACGTTTAATTTAACGTGTTGGCTCATAGCCTATATTGAGGAAACAAATAAAACTGCTATATCACAAAACTTTATTCATTATTAAGGTTGCTAAACCTATTTTTTCCACGAATGAATTTGATGATGATGACAGACTTTATAATGGTTGCATATCTTTGTCCATTCACACATTATCCAGAAGGCCATAGTTCCAGTATAAATACTTTTTTTGTAATATTTGCAATTACCTCGTATTTCTGATCCAACTTCAGAAGGGCGCACAGATTTTAAGGACTTACTTTAGAAAGTAGAGCCTATGTTGTACATGTGTTTTTGCCTTATTTTCCGTGATGTATATGCGAATTTTCCGTGACGTATATGCGAATTTTCCGTGAGGAATGTGTCTTTTTTAAGAGTAACACTTACTTAAGTGGGATGATGAAAGTCAAATTCTGTAGCCTGAGACGATGCGGTAAGAAATATTCACTTTCTGCTGTAAAAAAATTGGCACGCAAGATAGCATTTCCGTGTTTTATCGTCCGTAAGATTTCACTTGCAATTTATATCTAGATCGCGACTGCACGTGGAGGTGCAGGCCGTAAAACAGAGGATGTAATTTCGCCAGAAGGTTCGCAAATGTTCTCGACGATGGAAATACGGAAGTTAATTTGGTAGACATTGTCATGTGCAGTTAGAACACACTGAAGTCATCAACTAACCAAAATCTATTAAACCAGCAAGAGTCTCGCCTTTTTTTAACGTTCAAATACAAAAAAAAAAAAAACGAGAAACCAAAGAAAATTCAGCATGGGACCGAAGGTATAATTTTCGATGTGAAATATAAATACTAGTAAATGTAACAATGTGAAAGAGAAATTCGTTAATTTATTTGTTATAAGCGACAATAAGGAGATGAGTTTTGAGTGGTAAAGCGAAATGGGAATTTTACAAAAGCATCATGGAATTTAACATTCCACTATGTTTACAAAAGAAAGGCTGAAAAGTAGTTAGTTTAAATGTTCGCTATAAATCAGACGACTTTTTTTTCCACTTCCCCGTCTTTCTGGAAGCCGTTGGCCCAGACCTTCATGGCATTAATTAAATACCCTTTTCTCAAAGTCACGTCTAGATTTTTCTCACCTCCAACCATTCGAGACGTTAATTTCTTGCGGGATTGAAGATTATCCGCTGGGGCGAAATTTCATTTCAGACATATTTCGCGTGGTGCGCCGTGTTTGTTTTTAATGCCTCGCCGTGGGTTTGTGTGTGCGTGCATGGTGCGTGCACTATTTTTGTTATTTTGTTTTTGTTTGTTTGCTTTTTATCGTGAGTGATGTCGGAGTCTCGGCCATTCCCGACAGGACATCATGCGGGGAATTCGTGTGACACAGGTCGGCTTCCATCCTCATTTGATAACGTCCTTGGTTGTTGATGAGTTTAAAAACCATCTGCGACTCGAAATCTGATCAGATTAAATTATAAGGGAGGGAAGAAATGTTAAAAAAAAAATCTTCCCGAGCAACTCGGCCGGGAGGAAAAGGAGAGAAACGGAATCATTGAAAGTCTTGAAACGAGAAAGGGAAAGAGAAGGGGGAGAAAAAAAAAGACGACAACATCCGATGCGAGTGGCTCGCAGAATCAAGATCAAAAGGAAGGCGAAATGAAACGAAAATGGTAACATGGGAGAAGCGGGCAGAGAATGTGACTGGAATACAGGTGCCTTTTTAATTGCGGGCGCCAGCGGAATGGGCCCCGAAGACAATACCGGCGCTTTTCTGCGAAATCGGAGGATCCCCAGTTGGCGAGAAAGATTTCGCATTAAACTAGAGGGGCGCGTTCTTGCTGCGATAAAGCCTCGTCTATGACCGACTTGCAGCTAAACGTTAAACGCTAAACGTTATCATAAGAAAACTGTTGCATCTACAACTGATCTTAAAAGATATAAAAATAAAAGAAGGTATGTTTATATATAAAAATGCCTTAAATTATTTCGGTAATGGTAAGCAACCCTTTTGTAAATGTCGGATTACGCCGACCTCACAGTTACACTAAATTTTTTTAAAACGCTTATAGCATTATTTACTAACTGGTTTCGTATAATAGAACAATATAAAAATGAACGGCGATGGTGGGTCCATATGTTTCGAACATCTGTACAAAATATTTTAGCTTCTTCGTAACGTCTTGAATTTCGATTGGCTGGCATTAAACGTTAAACGCAAAGACTTGAAGGTTATCCAACTTTTATCGCGCTGTGTTTGACGTTTAAGGCTTGGCTAATTCGCGTTGACGCTACAATAACGCGTTACAATAAGTCGAATCCATAGAGAGCAATGGCTCTGGTTACAATTGACGTTAAACGTCGCGATGCTAAACGTCAAACACAACGCATTAAAAGTTCGTCAACCTTCAAGTCTTTGCATTTATCGTTTAACGCCAACCAATCAGAAATCAAGCTGACGCTTGACAAAGAGGGGTGGGGGGTGATTATACAGATGTTTGGCAATATATGACACCATCATCGCCGTACATTTTAATTCTGTTAATGAAATATGAAATCAATTAAAAAATAACGCAGAACCCATTTGAAAATAATTTAGTGTAATTATGAAGTCTGCCGTATCCTGTTTATTAGTAGGGGCGTGCCGATTCTACCCCACTTCTAATTAATCGGATTATCGATTTGATATCAAATTGATATCGAAAGGGTTAATCCTTAATCCGACCTTAATTCGACCAAAAATTGCTAATCCGATTTTAATCCGATGAGAATTTTCCGTTAATCCTTATTCCGATTGATTATTTTAAAATTGCCATTGGCTAAAATTGTATGATACTTCAATTGATTGATCCAATTAATTTTATTTAATTAATCAATCAAAAATTGTTGTGTGATATGTGTATATTTGATTTTTTTTTTTTTCGTGGGGAGCAGCTCTGGTAGATGTTGACGCTCTGAGATCTGGCATTGTACTGAGGTATGGTGTGTTGGAGAAGGGGTGTATATAGGGGAGCGATGATGCCAGGACGACGCTAGGACTCGACTGAGGGGGGTGGTATATTGTATAGGGTTTATATGTGTTGGTTTTTGTGCAGGAGTGGCATTTGTTTTGTGTTTGGAGGGTGATATTGTTTGTAGACGGTGTTGAGAGATAGGCGACTTTGAACGATAGTATTATTCCGAATGAATAACAGCGCTGACATAATACACAAGATAAATTTCAGAGTCTCTATCTAAACGAATATAACCGAAATATATTTCAAACGAATTTTACCTATCAATATAAATAAATAACATGAGAGAAGTATAACGAACACAACTATGTGAATAACCTGGTCTCATAAAGAAACAAGTGCTAAACGATCACAACTATGTGAGTCTCCTGTATGAAATTAATTAACGAGCTACACCGAAGGAAAATGTCCCTTTAAATGAAACAGCAGTCTTCCTAAACCTATTAACAATGGATTTTAAAACACATAACAAATTACACTACTTGACGCCTCAGAGTTCTATTGTACCTTACATGATTTTAAAACACGTCCCTCTGACTGTGAGACTGGTGAATGAATGATGTCAGTATAGGATTTGCAGACTACTATAAGCTGTTTCGAATGCTGCTTGGCAGTTGACCTATCGCAATAAAACCTTAGTGTATCCTGTAGTTAACACACGTAGAGGAACTTCTGAAACAGAATCCACACGTTAAAAGAAATTAACTTATTAACACACATAAAAAAAGGAAATGTTTAACGATAATCGCCGTTAACAGTTAGTGATCTTAATATACATCCATTCGCTCGGGAAGTCGCTGCAACACTGATTTGGATATACCATGTATGTCGACTTATAAGCTGAACGAGGTGTTGAGAGCAAACAGAACCTGTGTGTGCATCGGCCTATGTTTGATTATAAACTGAGATGAAAAAACTCGGAAATGAATGGAAAGAGATGTGATTACATCTAAATACAAAACGAGTGTTTCTAAATAAAGTATACCATTGACATAACTATGTGACTATCCTGTTTTTAAATTAATGAAATCGCACAAGCACTATTCCCAAAACAAGTCTGGTCGGCTGTGTTGTCAGTCAAGGAATGACTGCAGTGTATGACGCGCACCGACTTATGATCTGTTGGATATGTGGAGCTTGCAGCCTAGTTGAAATTATGACAAAAACTCTGAATACGACTCACATACTTGAATTTTCAAACTAATTAATATGTCCGCCACCTATTCTGATAACTTAAATATGAAAGCAAACAACTTGAATACACTATGTCGTACAACAGACAACGACGCTATTTACACACTACTCATATGCATTCTGAATTATATCTAGAAAAAAGGTATCCCCACCAAGCTACTATTAATGGCAAACTATTTAATCATATCTTTCCAAATGTTTCACATTAAAAAAAATAAAAAACTTACCCAAATTTTTAATGCAAATTTCTCTATTGTAAGAAGAAGAATATAAAGTGACAGAGTTCAATTTTGCTTTCTGAGTTTGTGTAAAGTATGATTGTTTTTTATCAGCAGACATCATCGTGTTGAATATTCAGCAGCAGCAGCAGTAGTTGTAATCTGTTTTTGTGTGATAATATATTTTTATTAAAAGTTCGCTGGACTCTTACTGGTGTAGATTTGAAGGGCAGCAGGAAGCATTCTTGGAGCTGTTGTATATAGCTAAGAGGTCTTTCTACCTGCCTCTGAAAATATATTTGAGTCAGTCCACTCTTTGTTTCTTCTAACACCCAGTAAACTTCAAGTTTAGCAGTGGATCGACAAGGCTTTCTGGAGATTCTAGTGTTCCCTTTACTTTTGTTTCAATATAGTCTGATGTTCGATTCTTTTCACCATCACGTTTTTATTTGCCCTCAACCCTTCAAAGTTTGTTTTCATTAAATTTCAGTAATGTACATTTCATGATTTAATTTATTAACCATTTTTCTCCCTCATGAAGAGTGTAGGTAGAAAATTGTTTTTTTTTTCCCCAGTGAAAGTGAGCAAACATGTATCCTGCTGCCTGACTTTAAATACAAACCAACATCTTACCATCGCTGCTAGACATCCACTCATCTCAAGTTTACCAAACATTTTTTTTCATTTTAACATTTAAGAGATTAATATCCAGTCGTATACAAGTTCTTCGTGTTCAGACACATCCCATCGCCAATCATTCACATAACAAGATATTTTTAAAAAATGACATGAGGAATGATAAATTACTAAACAACAAGTTACAATACTCCATTTTTAACATAAAAAATTTTATTCAAGGTTTTCTTTTCAAAAGATCATCCTTAAAAGTTAAAATAATTACAATTACTTTAGAATGAGCACTTACTCACTAAAAAACATTTTGCCAAATCAAATTAATATATTTTACAAACATTGACACACTGAAAGTCTTTCATCAACAAGAATTTTTTCACTTACTTTAAAACAAATATATGAAGAGAATTACATTTACTACAAACATCTTAAGAACTACATTTACAACAAACATTGTTTTTCAAACACTTTTATGGAAAAAAACCATTTTATATCTAAAAAAAAATACTTATAGCTATATTTACAATATTCCATTTCAATGTTGTGTACATCTGACAATTATTACTGTTTACTACAACAATGTCAAATATTCTTACACAGATTACATAATAGATAACAAGAACAAAAATACATACAAAAAATGATTATGTACAAAATTTACAAACAATTTAGAGTGACACACATAGGGATGTTCATAAAGACACACAGGGGGGTGTTCTTTTATTATATCACATCCTATAATATATTTTCTAGATATCTGCACTGAGAATTTCTTCTTCTTATTTGATGAGGGGAATATGTATCGAAGACAGTTGAATCAGGAGTTGTGATACTGAAGTTATGTAATGCCTTACAGATAGGCAAACAGGTAGCAGCAGTGTTGATGTTGTTGCAAATAGTTGTAGAGATTGCAGGCAGCTGTGTATAGATAGCTGTGACATTGACTGTGGAACAGGAGATCCGTGTGGTTGTGGCAGATGGTCCTCAATGACGGTGTGATGCTGGCAGTTGTGGTGTCGTGGCTGGGCTGTATTTATTGTGGTGCTTTAACTACTGTTAGAGGGAAATAAGAAAAATTATTTAAGTATTCTATAGTGCCCCCGAGGTAAGGTCGATACTCCATATGCCTCAATGTACCGCTTATCATCCATACCTGGCAACACTATCTTGGTTACGCATTTGGTGTAGACTTCATGAGCACGCGAACGGAACTGATATTGGGTCCCCAAAACCCTTGTGCAATTTTCGAGGCAATCTCGATAAACCTCGTACCTGAGTAACTGTAACACGCCAGGTTTTACACCCTTCGCCTTACATATACATTGCTCATTCGCAACTACATATGTGTAAATCTTAGGACATAAACCCACAAAGTGTGTGATGATACAACCATCACATTCATCCTTCATCACCCTGGTACAACCTATGTTCTCATGAGGGAATTCTTGTGGGTTATCGAAAGCATAGATGGATGTATCAAACTGTGCCTATAAATATGGGGTAATTACTTTATAAATGTAATCAAAATCAACAGAATAGACCAATTAATCGGTACCACAATATAGGAGGTGCAAGGCTGGTGGAAGAAAATTTGCACACATGTACTTATTATTAAATTCGTAGAGGGTTACATTTGAAAGATCGAGAATGGCAACACCAGTGTACAAAGGTTTGTTGAACACAAGAGAACTCTTTGACATCTCAACAAAGACCAAGTTTTCATCGATAATCTGCCACGCCTGGAATGTTGGACACCCTATCAGCACTGCAGTCCTGTATATTATGTCATACTTCGAAACGACTCTTATATCCTATTCCTGGCAGACATTCTGCAATGTTTTTCTATAAATGGAATTATTCATTAATTTGAAAAACGATTTTCCGAATTTGTTTGCAGCTTGAGCACGTTTTTCAACGCGAAATTCGATGTATGGCTCCATCCATGCCTTCTGCTCAAGCACAAAATGCGATTAACAGAGTCAAGTTTAGCCCTGTACATCAAATAGTGCTTTAGTATTTGCCCATGTATAACATATTTCTTCTGTGGAGCAAGTGTCAAAAGAAGTTTCTCATGTGAGCCATGTGGAGGTATGCTATTTTCTGGGTAAAAGGCAGATCAGATAATGCATCATGACATTCGTCCAGAAAACACAGATCTACTTCCATGAAAAAACAAGTCACCATCATTCATTGTGTCTGAAAAATCCCATTTTTAAAACACATCAGCCTCAATCCACTCATAATTGCCAATCGAAAGCTTGGATCGAATCATATGACTGTACAACCCGTTGACATCGAAATAGCATTTATATTTCATTGCCACACTGGGGTCGTAGTCCTCACACATGTAAATATTGTTGGCTTCAGCACACCTTCTTGAAACCTGGGTAATGCCACATGCACCCTAAGCCCACGTTCTACAAAAATATACATATCTGGGTCAGTCAACAACTCTAGCCATGCACATGTCATTGACAATAAAGCATACCATGAAAGAGACAGAGCTGTGATGTACATAATGGGGTCAAGAGCGTAATGAGCTAAATATATGGTCCTGAGATTTTCAAAAACATCTGCGAGCAAACAATTGTCCACACATAAGTAGTGAATGGCATACTGCAGCAAGTTTATGCAGTTGAATGCACCCCATGTGGCTTTGGCATGAGCATAATCCTCATCGCTAATCCCTTTGCCTCTCATCAAATTGTGAAATGCTTCCTTTGGTTGGAGTGACTTTCACATCAGACTGTCTGGTGACTTAACAAAGTCATAAGGAAAAACTGCCTTCCCTTTTGCCAGTTCGAATTGGGTGATGTCTGGAAATATCGAGCAGGTGATACTCAATTGCACAGGTAATAAATTGCCTGCCAAAGTTTCCAGGGAGACTTTCATGAATTGGAATGAGTCAATAAAATGTAATTTGAAATATTGTGTCTTTCCATTGAAATCAGTCCCATTGGGAATTTGTTTGGTAATAATAATTTTTGTATTTTTCAAAAGTCATTCCAATCACTTGAATTATACCAAGGTTTTCGATTGTCATGGTTCCATCTGGTTGTGTTACATGATGTTCAGCTGAAGGCTTTAAGAAAAAATGAGCATCATTTTTTTCCAGGTTATGAAAAACAGAGACACAATTGTCTCTTGGGCAGTCTGAAATTCAAGTTGCACATATTATGTGTGCAACCTCTGATTTCGTGCATCAGATGGCCTTGATCGATCACAATATCATATGTACCAAGATTTTCCTTACAAATGTGACAACTTTTCTGAGCTGCCGACTTAGCTTCATCAGCAGGGGTTTGGCTTTATCAGAACAATTACACTGCGAATTCCTGCAACCCACTTTGTAAGTTCAACTAATTTATCAACTAATTGGTACAAACCATCAGCACACACAAATTCAAAATAGTTAGATAAATTTGGATTGTATGAGCACACCAGCAAAATCTACAAGTATATGGAACATGTTGGTTGATGGTAGTTGTATTACTCATTTCATCAGTAGGAAAGCAAGTAGGCATGGGTTTTAGGCAACTTTCAATGTCGCAATAGGTTACAAAACCCAATATTTGCTGTTTGCTGTAATATTAAAATTCCAAGTAGCTGTCATTCCCAGTGGGGAAAGTACTGCAAACAGCTTTTTGTTGCTGGCAAAGAATAGTGTGACTTGAGAGTTTCTCCTCAGTTCTGAAATATCGGAGGCAACACTCGCAAATAAATTTATTATGAGCATGTTTACTCAGCTGACTACCAACCAGTCGGGACAAATTTCTAATACATACAAAATGCAAATGAGCTGCATTTACACTCGCACAAATTGCCAAAATGTTCACATGTTTGTCTTGACCTACATGAGAAATATGCATGGGTACGACAATCCCACTCTTTTTATAAGTTTCGTCAATTATATTGCTATCTTTGCCTATCACACAGTAGACATTGACAGAAATAGAATTGTTCTCCTCAAAAATACGAATATTCTGTATGACTACAAGTGTCGATAGACCTTCAGTATTCGAAACCTGATGAGGTTTTGGATATGAAGGAGTTCTCTCATTATGTTGTATGGCAGGAAACAAAGATGATATGACAGTGTAGTAGAAACACATTCCCTCTGGGCAGTGTACATCAACACAAGCCTTCCTATCAGCAGTAAACTTGGGTCATTTAGTGTGAGCAGCACTGATGGTGAATGGCCTTAATTGAGACATATGGACATCCATGCATGTCAACACTTCCAGACTCCAGCAAGATCCATGCACAATAATCTCCTCAAGCCTCTTTGTGATATAAGGGATGTTGATGTTATCATCATGGATTAAACCTACATGGGATGAATGCAGGATGGGTAGTGATTTGCTTTCAAAATAGAAGGTTTCCATAGCACCTTCTTCTGCAGTGAGGGATTTCAAATACTTGCCCACTATGGCAACAGATACTCTAATAGGCCAGGGTGATGCCATTATTAAATTTACTAATGGGACCATACACCTTGCGATAAAATGAGAAAAAATCTGCATCACTGTTAATTAAGCCTATCATTAATTATCTGCGCATCAGTTAACCTACCCATGAACACCATAGCCAATAGCTTGCATTTCAGGTCTGTCAAAGGCTCCACTGACACTGGGGAATCGGAATACGAATTATTTTCTGGCTTCCTTGGCGAAATATCTCTAATTGATTCGAAAGTCGGTTGTGAAATGTATGGAGCACTCTTTAAATCACAAGAATTCTCCGAATTTGATACAAAAGAGTCATCCATCAGAAAATCAACCTTTTCTTGTGTAGGGAAGCAGACATGTTTTGACATTTTGTTGTCGACAATCTCTCCATAAGTGAATCTGTGCTCGAATCTCGTAAGTTGAGATCATCCTGCAAAATATCAACTCGTGTCCACTTAGGTGAAGGGACACTTCTCGACAGCTTGCTGTAGATTGTCTTTCTGTCTGTGATTCAGAATCTGAACCACTTACATAAAAGACTTCAAGCAAGCTGTCAATACTTTTTCACTTACGCTCACTCATTTTAACTAACTAAATTACCTTTTGTTTTCCCAATATAACAGCTACAACTCCACAATAAATTAATGTGAAGCCCCCCGTGATTCCGAAAACACAGAAAAAGGACCACATTTTATTCACTTGCCTGCAAATACACTATGTGTAACTAATATAAAAACCAACAGTCTTTATTTTAAATGAAATTTTTGCAGGAGGTAGTGATGTTCTGTTTGTTTGGGAAAGACAGAAGCGAGAGTTGAGTGTTTTTACAAAAGATACCAGGAACCAGGGTTTCTAAAGCTTCGTCAACAAAGCCAGGTAGCTGGTGGCCGAGAATTGAGTGAGTGGGGAGTGTGCAAAAGTCAGGTATCAAAAGCTGAAGAGGATTACATGCACAGGGCAGGAACAGTGTAAGAAAATGGACAGAGAACTGGAGCTTGGGCACACAGGGTGGGAGCTATGTATGAAACATGTTTCAGTAAACTGCTGCAAGCGCCAGCATGCACCACTATGCAGGCATGCTCACCTTTCCCCACCTGCTCCCTTCCCTGTGAGTCCGATCAAAGTTGGAACAATTTGCTTAGAAAGCTGCTAAAAGATTTAACGATTTTAATAAATTTACCGAAAGATTAAACGAATGTGTAAACATGGTCAAAATAAAACCATTTTTAATAGAAATTTTCAAAGTATAATTTTAACGAAGTTAAGAAAAGTTTTTTTGTTTCATTATTCACTTGCGTAATTTCTAGTAGTGAAGCTGTAGGTTGTTGAAGGAGACACGAACCCAGGTCAGACCATTTAAGGCCTGAGGATTAACCCACTCAGGCAGGAAGGTGAGCATCTGGGTCCCTAGCAGGTGGCCAGCCGTATTCTCCAGTGAACAATAATCTGGCAGCGGGGCTCAAGCGAGAGGTTCCTTGACCACACAGCCCCATTGCGGAAGAGATAGGCAGAGCTAGGCTAGCGGCGAGCAGGTGGCCAGGTTCCCAAGCACAAGGGATTCACACCCTTATCGCGAACACCCAGCAGCAGAACCTTTTATAAGCAGCACGGACCAGTTCAATGAATGTACGACACTCTGCGCACTGGAGGGGAGGTTTTGACCCCATGAAGTCAGAGCAGCAAATTACGAGCTGCGAGCTATGGGTGTGATCCCCTATTTATAGACCAGACACACTCCCTTGTCTGCAAATTTTAAATTTCATAATTTGCCTCAAAGCTACAAAAATGAATGAATGAATTATGTATTTGAAATATTTTTAAAGTAAATTTTAACCAAATTTATTGTAAATTAAAAGGATTTAAACCATTTCCTGAATTTTAGCATGTGTATGTTCGAAATCAATGTGAAATATGTATATTTATTTGGTTTTAAGCTATTAGATATTAATTATGTTCTTGTTCAACGATTTCGTATACTAACAATTTGTAAATCCAATACAAGCTTTTCCCAATATGAAGTTTTTAACCGAGAATATTTTTTCTACGATTAAACATTGTTTGAATTCTATAACATACATGAACAAATGACTAACATTTAATTACACATTTTTTAATTACATGATTCTTTCATTATTCCTTTTTTTGTATTATGGTTAATGCCTTACATTCCTACTAGACCTAACCAAGATTCGAACACAGAAACTAGATTACAATTGTATATAATCTATTCGGGACTTGAACATAGGAACAAATTAATATTAACCATGCCTTATCCGGGATTCGAACCCAGAGCCTTCTACCATGATCTAATTACTGTACAAAGGCTGGCGAATTAATAAATTATTTTTTATATATTTATGGTGTGTTGAAAAAATAATACTACATTTTGACCAGTAGACATTTTTGCCAGGAGACAGTTTCAAATATTTTTTAGTTAAATAGGTTTTTTTTTGGGAGATGAATAGGTTTGTTTGTTATCAGGCTTTTTCTTTACAGCATTAGTACATATTAATGAACATAGTTTAATAGAAACCAAACATATTTGAAAAATCTCCCTCTCTCTCTGTAAGGGCATTTTAATTACTTTCTCCACCATCTCTCTCTCTCTCTCTCTCTCTCTCTCTCTCTCTCTCTCTCTCTCTCTTTCCTGAGAGATTTTTATCAATATTTTTTTATTTATTCATAAAACAAGTTCACTTTTTAAAAAGGGATAGGTTAAAAAAGTTAGAAATTAATTTTAATATATATTTATTAATAAAAATGTATTCAAATACAGTCTATTTCACAAATTTATGTACAATTTGATACTACAGGATGTTACAAAACATAGCAAACATTATCACACACATAGCATCAAACAATTACAGGTTGCTCCAAAATTTATATAACATTTCTTAACACAAGCCAATAATGGATTATACAAAACATATTAGACAATTATTTCAAAAATATATAAACACAAGTTGTTTCAAAAAAATTTAGTAACAACATTTCAACACAAGTCAGTACAGATAGTTTCGAACTATGACTTTTTTTCTTTAAAAACGAATATTTTTATAAACTGTTAGCAACTTCTGTAAACAATGTTTTTATGCAGTTTCTTAATTTTGGATCCAGATTTCCCTTCTTGAATTCTGCTTTCAAGGAGGGAGCCTTTCTTACACCTTGGCTTTAACCTGTATGTTCGTACACAAATGTCTTTACATTCTGGAGAAAGTAAATTATACTTTCAACTAAGTCTGGGTCTGTTTAACCATAATGTGAGTGTACATCTTCAATACTATATGGAAGGGGAGTTGTTTGAGTCATGTAAAACACAGGACATTTCATGCTATCACTGCATTGTAACAAATCTTAACTTTTTTGTTTCCTAGTTGAAAATATATTACTTTAATACGGAATACACTGTCACAAGTCTCTGTAAATTCATGGAGAAGTCCAGTACCAGTGAGGAGAACAAGTCAGCTCTACAGACATCACTAACATTATTCAGGTAATAATGTCTGGTGCACCAGGTAACTAAATCCTACAACTTCAAATTTGAATATTTTATATTTACTGGTCCTCTAACCTAACCTCAAGCCTCATATGGCTACATGACACCACACCAACCTCTTACTAGAAGTCAAGGTTACCACAGACCACAGTTCAGACAACATGAATGAACAATTGCTGGATTTAAACTCATCATGCCACTACCCTCTTCATTGTATCTGAGGCTTGGGGAAGCTGACCTTGTCAATGTCAAGAGCAAGTCTGTACCTGCATGGTAACTGGAGCATGTACATGCTTACAAATTGTTTTCGCACCTGAACAGTGGTGATGACCACGTGTGTGGGAATAGTAACTTTAGCAGTTATGCACCTGCATGGTGTCAGGCAATTAAAGAGAATGAGCCAGTAGACTTCACGAGCAAGTACAAGCCTGCAGCTGAATTAAACATTGGTTCAGCATTATTGAAGAACATGGTTTTATTTAAAAGTATTCTAACCATCATGAAGGAATTTGCAAATTCTAAAACCAGACCAACACAAGTAAATAATAATATTATACTTTTCACCTAAATTGTTTGTGTTAAATTAAAAAAACTCAATCAACCAACAAACCAGTTAATTATGCCAGCCATATATACTAATAACTGCTCATATGAATCCTACAAGGTAGCATACCTCCAGCATCGAATGGTACTGGTTACTGAAACATGGTAAGGGGTCAAACATAATTTTTTTTTACTGTGTATATGTTGTTTCACCTTAGTTATGTCTGTATATAAGCGCAATCGATGTAATAAACATTTCTGTTTCAAGAGTGATATATTCCAAGCCTTGATAGTTAGCAATGTTGTGAAATACCTCAGGGCCAACATCATCTGACATCATGTAGTCATTATATTCAGCAACATTTTTACACTTTGCAATTGTCACCAATTCATCAACATTTGTAAAATATATGTTAATCACAGCAGTCTTGGAGTACACATTTTCGTTCTTAGTGATGCTTGGATGGTACTTACAACTTCTGACAATCTGTATCGCTCACTATGTGATTTTAATATAAAGTCTACTGCTTTCAAAATATGATGTCCATGTTATAAGAAGGTGGGCAGTTTAAAAAGTTTATAAGATAGCATATATAGTATGGGAGTGAGAACTGTTGGAAATTAGCCATGACTTTCGTTAATGTGCGACATAAAAATACTATGGAACTAAATAGTTTTAAAACTCATGTAATCTTGTGTTGAGAGCAACATTAAAAATGATAATGATAATTGATTGCAAATTCTCCAGTAAGTGATGCCTTGAAGCAATTTTGTATCTACAGGTTGAAATTCACCCTGGTTTTTGAATGTGGGTCATTATCAGGCTTTTCCCTCCCATTGAACATGTATTTGAAGCACCTCACAATCATGAGGCATTTAATGATCATATATTGGAAGTAAAATGACGTATGTGTTGGCCAAGAGTATAGCGGTTAATTTTAGTGTGCAGATATGTTCATAAATTTACAGACTTTACTCGAGGTACAAATAGAATACTGCCAAATGTCTTTAAGGGTAATTTACTATAAAAATTTGGATAATACTAGCATTAAACATAGATTAAGAAAAATAAATCCACTGTTTCACAACCGAGCTGCTTATCATGGTTAATTTGTATTGGCAGTTGTTATCGCCTGTCTCATGTACAGGAAACAGATAAAAATATGCTGTAGGCAGAACATTAATTACTAAGGCTATCCGACTGGATGGTGTAAAATACATACAGACACAAGGGATTAAATATTCCATGTCGGCCTTCGTCAAGCATTAGTTAGTTTGTATATACAGTCCTTAGCATCGAGGCATGAGACAGTGGCATGAGAAGGCTATGTGAAAGATGTGCTGTGGCTACGGGTATATAATTGCATTGAGAAGCATTGCAGCATGTGACATCATGGTCTATATTCCGCAATTTCATGCATGAGGTGGACTGCCCTAAGCTTGGCATGAAATACACTTATTTCAAACAATATTGTATTTGCTTAATCATTTATAATAGTGATTGTTTACAGTTATTCTATGGCAATATGTACATGAAAGTGGTTTCTTGTCTCCCATAGATATAATTTCCTAAGCTTTGTTTGCATAACACTGAGTAAATGTCCTGGAAGTGGAATTAAATAGGGCTTCAGAAATGGGTTATTGTAGACAGCACTCCTTAATGCCGAAAGTGCACATTTTATTCACGGACAAATATTGGGTTATATTTTTGCTTGATATGTGTTAAATAATAATAAAAAAAAAGTATGCAATGCCTTACTTCAGAAAATTCCCCACATTGTTAAAAAATAATTGTATTTTCTTTACTGTCAACAAACCTCTTTATTACAAAAAAATTATTTAGATGTTTAGATGGCAAAAGTGTTCGTAAAACATATGTCTAATACATGACTATACACAAAATGTCTTGCGTTACAACAGAACAAAGTATTTATAATGTTGGTGTAAGAAAAGAGGTTATTATTTACAATATGCCTAATGAAATTTATTTTCCCCAAATGGGTTAAATTTGAGCACCGAAAATATTAACATGTATATGTGCCTAGGCATTCATATAAACAATTGCATTTATTTCTGCGATTTACTCTTCATAAGCTGTGTATTAAAATTCTTTTTTTTTATGGTAATGTGGCAAGAATAGACAAAAAATATGCCTAAAACGGGATTATATCTGTAACATTGACGTGAAGTTCTGTGATTGGTACATAAATAAAACGAATAATATATAATGGTTGGTCAGCTCTTAACATCGCGAATCAATGAATGTGAAGTGAGGTGAGAATGGAGCAGCAGCAGAAAACAGAGGCAGAGAGATGCAAGAGATCAAAGAGGAAAACCTCACCAGCTATTCAAATAAGAATTTCCTACTTTCACTTGACCGACACATGAGGCCCATTGCAATGTTATAAGATGGAAGAATACACAAGCAAATCTTAATCAGGGCTTTCAAAAAGAGTATTCGTATAATAAATATATATTAAGCTAATAGACTGAAGAGCTTTAAAATCACACCTCAACTAAGAACGCCAGCAATTGCTTGCTTAGGAATGCACTTTACCTACCCTATTCTTTTTTGTCCCTGCTATTGTAGAAGTAATTGGAATACTAGATATTTTCATAAGCAGTGTAAACTTATTCAGAAGTACAATTAGAGTGCCATATGTGTCAAATACACTGAAATCAATGTATTTCAATTATGCTTACATTAACACCTTACCTAACTTACTTAATTATTTCTTGCAGAGTAGTAGTTATGAAGCATAAATCAGATCTGGAATTACATAGCTTCTGATCAAACTTTGTAACTCACTCATGTCGAGACAAGAAAGGTTAAGAATTAATATGAGATATATATTTCTATGTAAACAATATTGTATAATTTGACATGGGCACCAACTAAATATTTCAGCCCATCAGTACATCTGGATGCTCAAATCACAGAATCAAGCAATTAAGTATGTGTTTCAATATTCTCAGTGCTTCTTAACCAACTAACGACACTACACGCTTACTACAATGTCTACATAAATGCCAGGCATCCACTACAATGCTAACCATCCACTGCATCATCTAGATCTACAATGCAGAATCTACAGGAGAATACATTTCTCCCTGCATCAGTTCGCACCAGGTATAATGCATCACGGACACTGTTGTGATGATTCCGATGAGGAATTTGTTGAAATGTTCAATACTATGCTAGCATATGGGAAGGCGAAGTCCTTATTGAGTTTAGACAGTTCTCAATTACAGGTGTTGCCAAAAGAGTTCATTATTACTTTCGTGGGACACTAAATAAAGTTAAGATATCAGTTCCTTCCTGAGCTGATAAAGATATCGTGTTGTATTTGCCATGTGAAGACTTTCTTCACTGCATTCCTGCCTTTGATAATGATGGAAATAATCAACATATGCAGAGGGACTGTATGTTGCACATGCTGGAACTGCTTATTGAAGCCAGAATTATTCCATATGTAGTAATGGACGATTCTGGAGTTAATGAAGTGGATTCCGAGGCGACCACTGATATTTTATAAATTAGATTTGTGGAGAGTTTTCGAATATAGTGTAAAGAGAAATAGCGTAAAAATTATGTGTTATGTGCAAGGTTTCGAAAACTACCAAGACAATTCCTTTGTGATTAAGGAGCTTGCTATTTCTTGTGCAACTGATGCTAATGACTCTAAACCACTATGCTTTAAAACTCCCAGACCTTGGTATACCTTAAAACCTGAAATTAAAATTATGTTTTGGGAGCAGACTTATGAGATGCATGACCTAAAATGGTATTATGTTGTGTTTGCCTACAAAGATCATTTCCAATATGTAAACGATGCGCTCCTAGAAGAGTATCCAGTATGTGTGCTTGGAAAAACATATAAGGAATTTTTAAAGAAGTTTAACCAATGCAGAAATAATAAATATCAGAAGATATCACGAATGTTCGAGTATTATTACAAAAGTTGAATGCTATAATACCAATCACTGTGAGAATAAAATGTTCTGTTCACAATGCAAAAGCAAAGCTTTAAGAGAATATTTGTAGCAGCATCCTAACTATGTGAAACAATGTTAATTTCGAAAAATGGTTTGTTACCTGCATAATATTTCGAAAAAATTGAGAAATTCGACCCAGAGAAGATGTTCTCCAACATTACTTGAGGACACAAGAAAGGAAGGTACCAGTCTCTAAACAACATATACTTCCAAATACAGGTGTTCAACAGAGATGAACATTCGAAATTTGCAAAAAGTTTCGAAGGAAACACGTATACAGAAATAGTGTTGTGTTATGAAGAAGAAGACTGTCCGGGTTTTAATATGTGGCCCGACAGAAACTGCCCTGTTCGTCTTGGGATCTGTGTTTTAAAAATAGAAGTGCAGAAATAACCAAGGAACCAGGTTTTCGACAAATAAGATATAAATTAATTAGAGAGTTTTACGAAAGCCCCACCCTATGGACTGAAACGTGTAATAATAAGGAACATATCACGCAAATGCAAGGCAGTAGCCAGCTTCAAAGGTCACCTTGTGGAATGTGGGGTTGTAAGGTTTGGAAGATCAATATTTGTCTCTGTAAATTTGATTTAATCAAGTTAACATTGAAGAACTAATATTATCTAACATTGGAAGGAAATTTCAGTATATAAAGAGAGAGAACATTTCACCGGAGCTTCAGTTACGATGGGGAGATTCGACTCATGACTTCCTTGTGCCAGTGTTACTCCAGGTTACAGAGGAGAGTGGTTTTGAATTGAAGACAAAGATAGTCCACTACAGATACAGGTGTGCAAAGGAGGTGAACATTGCCATTTCTCATTAATTTGTCCTGATAGTACTTTAAAAGTTTTCGATGTTTGTTATGGGAGAACTTCTTGTCCTTTGTATAATTTAAGCCCTGTCCGCAAGCTACCTTGCAATGTCAGTCAACTAGAATTTGAAGCTCAAAGTACCCACATCACAAAACATATGTCCTACCAGAAAATCAAATACATCATGTAGAAGGAATGTAACAAGCAACATGTTACATACATCAGCGACCAAGGATTAACTGCTCCCAGTGGCATGTGGAATTGTAAAGTTTGGCTTAGCAAGAACAGTTAAAAATGAGAAAAAGTGATGACACAACAGCTATATAAAGGAGACCATTCAGTATTAAATCAACAGTCATGGCTACCATCTTCGACCCTACAGACATATTCAAAGTCCTGCAAATAGGATACAGAAGAGTTTTCTTTAAAGTGTATTATGGTTTTGTACAAGTTCGTGTCTGTAACGATATAGAACATTGGTGCTACACTTTCGATAAAAGTCTCAGCATTCGCTGTAGTGAAGGAATAGCATACAGTGATCGTGCTGTGAGATATATTCGCCCCGACAGTGACTTACCAACAACATTACATGAGAAGATTTGATTATTGCCAGTCTTAGCGAGGAGCTAGAAGAGGAGAGGGAATATGGAGTAATCGCCTACCAATTCACCAGACCTCATTAGGGAATCACCATTCGCTGGAAGGAGACCTGTGATGTGGACATCCTCGATTTTATTTTCGAACAAGGAGGATTAGTTTTTCCTTCCATGTGCAACTTGTATGCATTTGAAGTGGCTAATGCAGAATAATGTCCTCCACTATATGCAAGTATGTGTTTATTAATAAAGGTTTGTAGTCAGTATCTTATAGTGAAGTATATTTACATTTTGTTGTTAAGGAAATGTGTTAGACATTAATTTCAAATGTATGTATTTCTCTCAAATTTTGACACCACGTAGTAAACAATCTCGTTTTGATTTCTGTTTAATCAACTGCAATAGTTCTAAATGTCTTGTAAACCAGTGCAGACTGCATATAATAGATCGAAAGCATAAGATTAAGGGCGAGCACATTTTTACATTTTGTGAGGAAGATACATGTTCGAAACATCTCATTTATAATACAGACAATGTTTTGCCCTATCAGTATTTCAAAGAATGTGATAATAATCTGAATACTTTATATCATTATTGCAAAAAGAAGTTTGCCTACACCGATCTTACTGGGTGTGATTCATCAAAATGTAATGTGCATCCAGCAATACCATCACGTAATCCCTCCAGGGATTGGAAGTACTCCACTGAAAATAATTAAATATTCTGGCTCACTGGGCTGTGGGATATCAGGGCTACCCAAACGCCCATACGACACTTACTTACTTTGCTGTTACATGTGACCATTAAAAAAACACTCATTCCCCCTCTGCGTACTTAAGGTGAAATTGACAGGAGAAGGCCCATGCATTAAACGCCTTGTGGCCACCTGAAATAAATACCAGCGGTATTTTGCATCACTACGTAATTTATTCGGTATCAGTTAACACACCTCAGTTGAGGTAACATATATTTACTTGCTGAGCTAAGCCTATCAGTGTGGGTAAAACAGACAAAAAGACACGTGGTCACAATATAAAAGTTGTGCGAATAAAATCCATCCAGGTGATGCAAACTCTGGGTGGTACAAGGGGTGGAGTCTCGTGCAGCAAGTTGAACAACGATTGCAGATAATTAAGGGGCTATTGCTGTGAAAATGAGTATGCAGAATTTGAGGGCCGCCCCAGCACGCGAAACACGAGTCCGGCGCAATGCATTGGACCCCTCACAACTTGCTAACAACACACATGCATTAAAACACTGTTTCACTTGCCTTTGGAGGATCCCACGTGTTTCTAAAGTTAACCCGTACAAAATAAAAGAACATACACTCTGACACAATTATATGAGGTGTGGATGGTTACACGTGAGAATGAAAAATACTGTACATGAAGGAAACTCCTTGCGTAGCACTACAATTGCACTGCACCTGTACCACCCAAAGCATAGAGTGCGCACACTTAGAGTGTTGCGTGGAGTTCTTGATGATTTGGTGATGCGGGCAAATGGACTTATGAGAGGGGGTACGCGGCACATGTCAATTCCCCCCCCCCCCCCACACTTGAGAGGTTGTTTGTAGCCGCACACGTCACTTGCAGCACAGGCATACCTTGGCATCTGTTTGGCATTGACATAATGCTTAAGGACTTCTTGAAAGCCCCGTATGCTCCGGAACCACCAGCTACTGCCAATATCCCTACTTGGTGTTGGAATGGCCACGCACGTTACACATCCCGCCGGTAGCTGTTTCTTCAGCCATGACCGTCGAAGTTGCCATGAGTCAACTGACCCACTGTCTTCACTGTCGCTGCTGCTGTCTTCGTGCACATGTTGCAGCCACCAATAACTAGACGGACATGCAACGACTGGGGGTGATCGGCCACCCTCGAGTGACTCCCCAGCTGTGGTTGCCACTGCTTCTCCGCTTGCTGATGTGTTTTCCCCATCGACTGTTTGGGCTGTGACAATGTGCACCCTATACCAGGGTGAGGGAACTTTCCCCAGAAGTGCTGCACTTAGTCTGAGTCCCGGGCCTTGAACTGGGGTGCTTGTAGCCACTGTGCCGTCAGACACCTCGAGATCGGACTCCCGATACTCCCCCTCCAGTGCCATGTTGCTGGGCGATGTGGTGCTTCCCACACCTGCAGTAGTTGTTCCTGGGAAGGGTGTTGACGCACCTTCCTATTGTGTGCTCTACTCCAGGAGCACTTCCCCGACGTCGCCGATGGGGGGGGGGGTTCTGGTCCACTTGCAAACTACTCACAGTGTCCTTCCTGCTCTTGACTTGCGACTTGCTATTTGCTAGCGAGAGATGTTGAGATTGCGGTTTCTACTGTGTTTCTGCCGTTCCCATTACCTGTGCCCGCGTTTTTCTGATACCTGATGGATGTGGCCTCATCCAGCATCGACGGTGCTTTGGCATGTGGAAATCACATGGCTGTCATATGGCAATGTTTGTTTACATGTGGAGGGAGGTTATATAATGGACAAGAAAGTACAACTTTAGCAGGGCTTTCAAAAGTGCTAATTTTATCGTGAATGGCATATACTAGAAGATGTGGTAGACAAGTATGAAATGGGCACACACACTTCTGTATGTGCAATTGTAAGACCAGCCCAGCAACCAACCGTGTCGTGAGCAGATGTGGGAACACACTTGAAGGAAAAGTTGAGGAACGCTATTCGGACAGTAAAACTACAATAAATTTGCAAAATTTTTATCAAATGCATCTTTACGGAAAACTGTTATGTGCGGGTGCGAGAACAGCCCTTATCAGTTGTAGACAGTGCCAAATTCAAGTGCATTGGTAGTGCTTAAGCAACATGGAGGAAAACATGGTAACTGATTTGCTATATAATTGTGATGACTACAGCGAACTATTGAGACTGCAATTAATCCAAAATATTTATGACGATTTATCAATGGGATCACAACCCCATTTCGATAAGTGTCAACGAAAGGACAGCCAAGGGGAAGCAATGGAACAGGATCAGCTGGACACGAATTGCACAAAAACGGTACCGGAACAGGAACTCGCAGCAAGTAAGAGGCCGAACATTCAGGGAACATAGCATGCAGAAATTGACTGCAAGACCAAGGACGCTGAGAGCAACAATATGTCACGAGCTCAAGACACACCAGTGACAGCTGACAGCCGTCCAGTGCAGAGGGAGCAGTTTTTCCAACAAATGCGAACCCTACCACTTCTACCTCTATCACTCAGCCAATAACACCATACCTACCACAATTCCCTGCCTACCATCATCAGTAGATGTTTCAACAAACAATACCTACAATTTTCCTGGCACTTTTTCCGACACCCACACCAATGACCTTGCTTCTCGCGCACAGCTACGGGATCAACACAGCACCTAGTTGGCAAGCTGAGAAGGAACATAAAAAAGAACATAATACCAACAGCAATACTAGCATTGACAGCGACCTGAAACACACTCCGATGCACTTTTAGAAACTGTCAACATTCACTGGCACAGCGAGTGAGGACCCCAGTGCCTTCTTAAAAGTGTGTATGCCGCGCTTGAAAAATTAAAATGTGTGGGAGGACAAGTGGACCAGTTGCATTGGCAGTCAACTGCAAGGGGAGGCAGGCAAATGGTGGAGTGTTATGAACCACTATGACATGAGATGGGAGGAGTTTGTGCACTCCTTCCAGTGCTGGTACGGCAGTGTTTTCACATCCCTACAGGCACAAAGCAAACTGCTCTGGCAGGAACAGAATCCAGGTAAGCAACTGCCCACCTTCATCCCCCAGAAGGTGCACCTTATCAAGCACTTTCATCCTCAATTGCCAGACAGGGAAGCCCTGGAGATCGTCGCGGAGATGGTATTGCCCAAATACTGTGCAGCCCTACTGCCCTTCTTAAACAGCAGCATGGTAGAGATCTTGAAAGCCACTATCATTCTCGAATGCAACACAGCCATTATACATTGCATAAGCGACGCTGCACGATGGCGACATGTCTCGTACACAGAAGATGGGATCGCACAACGGGAATGGTTAGACCGCTACCCAAGACATTTCAAACAGAAAACCGACCAAAACAATGCCAGTTACAGCAAAGTTAACAATGTGCACCATGGTGATAAGCCAACAGGAGAAAGTGAGAGTAAGGATGTCGGGTAAATGCGAGTTTGGCTGAACAAGAACCAACCACCCACAAATCCCTGCCGTTATTTTAGGCCGACAGAGGTATGCCACTGGCACAGCAGGTGCCCCAACAACCCACATTTCGTTAACAACAATGGGCCCACATCCAAGAAACAGGGTTATGGATTGTAAGGGGAAGAAATCTGATGCTCTTTCACCCCGGTAACAACAACAAACAACAGGAAAACACAGCAGCAAGCGATGATTCAACAGGTAAGTGGGAGCAGCGCACAGTTTATTTGGATCCTAGTGTATGTTAACGGCAGCCCTGACATGTGCTAATTGACACAACAGCATCGCACAACTTCGTACAACCTTGTTTTGTCAATTATAAAGATGTAAACCTCACGAGTCACATAATTAAATTCGCTACCAGCCAACTGAGTAGTGGAGCACTGGGCAAAGCTATGGTTGCTGTCAAAGCAAGGGATTTGGAAATGAAAACTGGTGCGATTGTAACATCTGAGATAAGGGAGGGTACGATTTTGGGCATGCCCTGGCTGCAGAAGCAGAATACTGTGGTAGAGCCGGCTGCCACACAAATCCATTTCAGCGCAAAAGAAAGGTGCACTCTATATAACATAGATAAAACTTTTGGAGTTGACGTACCCCCAGTTTCACTCGCCGAGTTTGATCACGACAATTCGCCACAACACCAGGCAGCGTTTCAGTCTATACTGTACGATTATAGGGAGGTGTTCGTAAAAATCTATGCACTACGAAGGACAACTGGTGCCGAGCTCGAGATAAAGCTCTCGTAGGAGGGGCCAATCTATGTCGGTCCGCGTAGTTATATGCTACACCAGACAAAAATCCTCTGTGAACCGGTCAGGGAAATGCTAGCTGACGGAGTCATAGAGCCCACATGTAGCAAATACAACTCGGCAATAACATTGGCACCAAAGAAATACGGAAGCTGGCACTTTTGTGTCGATTTTCGCCCTGTTAACCAAGTGACCTGTAATTACATATCACCTTACATAAGTGTCAAAGGTGCCCTTGCCTCATTGGGGAAAGCTACAGTGATAAATAGCCTCACATGTACCGTCAACAAGTGCCACGTGGGAAAAACCAAGCTAGAGTTCTTAGGGCATGTCACAGACAAGGAAGAAAACATGCCTAATCCCAAGCAGTTACAGTTAATCGAAAATTACTCTGCATCATGCACTTGAAAACCACTTCGCAAATTGTTTCGATTTGTAAACTGGCTCCGAGAATTTATAAAGGATTTTGCAGTAGTGACCGCACCACTCACGGATCTACTTTCTCCGCAAAAACTGTTTATGTGGGGTGATGTGTATGAGAAGGCCTTTAAAGAGATCAAGTCATGTTTCCGTTCCTGCCCTAAACTCACGAGATACGACCCTGATAATCACTCACATCTACAGACAGATGCCAATCAAGAGGGCTGTGCGCCGTTCTGTACCAGTGCACAGAATACGGCACCATATACATAATTGATTTCAGAAATTCTAAACTTGGCCAGATAGAAAGACGCTACGATGTTAATGAGCTAGGGATGTTAGCTGTTGTAGGGGCCGTCAAGAAGTACTGGCCATATTTGAAATGTCAGTGTTTTACCCTCAGAATTGATAACAGGTGTCTTGTCTGGTTACATGCTATGAAAGAAGCACACCACAAACTTATCCGGTGGGCGTTGCTCCTACAGTCGTATGACTTCACTGTAGAGCAAATCCCTGAGAAGGAAAATTAATTGGCAGTTAATCTATCGTGCATGCCAGACACGCGCGTAATCTTAATGGACGATGCAGAGTGGGATGATGTACTCCTGCCAGACCCACACATGATGTTTCGCAAAGTGAATGTCAACACATTGCAAGTAGTAAACACAGAAGTTCTAGTGGATGAACTTTACCACGAAAAAGTGGGCCCACAAGACAGCTGTGCAGTGGCGAGGGAGAAGAAGGCATAGTGTGTGACATCAACAATAAAGCAGTGGCACATGATAGAAAATCGATTGGAGACATGCCCAGCAAATGACGCAACAAAGTGGAGGCTGTATGTGCCGCCGAACTGTCGGGGGAAAGTTTTAGACTACATATAGGCCAGTCATGTCGCCAGATACCCGGGCACAGAGCAAACACTAAGAAATGTAAAGCAGCATTTTTCTGGCCTGGCTTGTCACATGATGTAAGAAGGTATGTTTAGAACTGTTTAAAATGCCGAACTGTCAAGTCCCGCAGGAATGACGGAGTACAACAACAGCAGATGGTCATTCGAGACAGTTAGTCTCGACCTGATGGGGACATACCCAAGAACATCAGGGGGAAGAAATTCATCCTAATAGTCGTGGATTATTTCTCCCGGTGGGTGGAGGCGTATACAACGAACACTCCGCGACTGGCTACCATTATGAAAATTCTAGAGCAAGAATGTTTTGCGCGTTCGGGGTACCCAAAGCAAGTACTCACATATAATGGCACACAATTTTCTGGTAGCAAATGGCAAGAAATGTGCACCTGGTGGGAATGTATCCTATTAAGACAGCGGTTTATCACTCGCAACCTAACGTCATAGAGAGCCGCAATCATGATTTGAAGGAAGAGCTGCTGCTCCATGTGGGTGAGGTGCATACCAGCTGGGAAGACCATTTGCCCACCTCTCTCTTTACACTCTGCCGGCATATGAATGCTGAAACGGGAAGAACACCAGCAGAATCTTGTTAGCTTATAGCCTAACCATACTGGGTGAGAGAGATTGCCCGCAAGATGAGAACAGTGAGATCAATGGAGGCAGCACAGTGCAGCGAGAAAAATGGCACTGCGGAGACAGAGAGCAAGTGAAATGGCAAAAACCTTACATCGTGGGGTGGATCTCCACAAGTACAGACACCACCAGTATGCAGCTCGGTCAGTGAGTATACCTGAAGGCACATGTGCATTCCACAGACCGGCAGAACCTCTGCGCCGGCCTCGCTGCATGCTGGATAGGACCACACCTTGTGATTAAAGTCCTCGATCCCAGCACCTACCTGGTCCAAGGGGGAGGAGAAGTGTAAGGGCAAACCAGTATGCGATCCATCTGTCGCCCAGAGACATATGCGGCGAAGATGCACATGGAGCCTGAACAACCCCCCTCCCCCCAGTGGCACACCATCTGCCGAGCCAGCAACGCAAGCAAGAGGGGAGAGAGGTAGTGTGTTACCTCCCACTGAAATGCCCTCATCTGATGCTGAAGCACCGCAGATGCTGGACGAGGCCACGTCTCCCAGGTGTCAGGCAAATGCAGGCAGAGGTGATGGGAGTAGCGGGAGCACAACCTGAATCGCAGCCCCTACACCTCCAGCAAGTGAGATGCTAAGTGCAAATGAAGTAGGACGAGAAAATGAGGAGAGAATCGCAGGTGACCCGGGGATCCACGATGACGACATCGGAGAGGAGCTACTGGAGGAGAGCACACAGAATGAAGGTGCATCTGCTCCCTCCCCAGGGACACCAGCAATGGGTGCCAAAAGCACGACATCGCCATTGGGCGAGCGCCCAATGGTCAATTCCGAGGGGATTGATGGCGCAGCAGCTACAAGCACCCCCGTCAAAGATACGGGACTGGAACAAATGGCAATACCCCTGTAAAAGGTTCCCCCAGATGACAATAGGGTACAAGTTGTCATGGCACAAATGTAGATGAGCAGAGCATGTCAGCAACGAGTGGAACACAAGTGTCAATGCCGACTGGGGCGTCATCCGAGGGTGGCAGATCACCCCCAGTCGTCACCTGCCTGACTAGCTATCGACAGCTACAAAGCATAATGCACAAAGATAGCAGCAGTGGCAGCAGAGATGGCGGGTCCAACGACTTGTTTCATATCCGCCAGTCACCGCGGAGTAGACAACCGCCAGCACGATGTACCATGGGTGTGAGCATAGCAACATCATGTCGGGTGCAAGACTGCATGGGACATCGGCAGCAGCTGGTGATTCCAGAGCATAGGGGGCTGCCAAGAAGCCCCTACGCATCACGTCCGAGACAAGCAGACACCAGAGTATGCCTCTGTCACAAATGATGTGTGCAACTGCAAATAGCCATGCAGGTGGAGGGGGTTTGACATGTGCAGTGTCCCCCCTTCCATAGTCCATTTGCCCATCACACCAATTTTTCAGCATTGTAGTGCATGAGCACAATCTGTGCTGCTGGTGGTGCTGGTGCAGTGGAATTCAAGGTGCAACACAAGGTGCAATGCAAACAAGATGCAAATCCCAGAGACACAGGATATTGGCCACGAGCGCTGCTGGTACAGTGATTTGAAAAGAAACCCTACGTCTAATAAATATCATTTCACAGGCCTTAGAATGCAAGGCAATAACACACCAAGACATGCTGGTACACGAGACACCCAATTAACAACCTTAATGCCCTCTAATTAATCTTGCAAGTGCTTTTTGTTTTTTTGTGTCATTTCCATTCTCACATGTTACCATCACATACCATTTCATCTTTTCAGTGCTTATGTATAATAATCAATAAAGCAAGGGTTATTTTTGTAGACGTGCGGGAAGTCAGCACAGTAAGTTTGAAGGTTTGTATGCAAAGTGATATGCGTAGTAAAGTAGTTCCATGCTGTGTGCCAGCACATCAAGCTGGCCGACACAGCATGTCCGACAAGTTAGTCATAGTCTGTCTTGCAAGGGATGCAGTGTGTTGCATCGTGGTTCGAATTTTTGCGCTCTCTGGTGGCACTCAACTTTTGTCTCAATCATTTCTTCAGTAATATACTCTAATTAATACAGAACCATTCTTGTATCAGCTGCCCAAAACTCAGCCCCTTGCACCACCCAGTGTTTGCATCGCCTAGGGGGGTTTTATTTTTCAACTAAACCATTGTGGCCCAGTGTCTGTATTTTTCTGTTATGCCCATGCTGATGGGCTAAGCTCAGCAGCAACGTAAGTTGTCTTTAACAGAGACATGTAAATATAAAACCAAACAAATACATAGTGACGTCAAAATACCACTTCTATTTTATTTTGGTAGCCGATAGGCATATCAGACATGGAACTTCTCCTGCCAATTTACCTAAACCATGCAAGTGTATAATAAAGTGTTTTTAAATGATCAAATGTGTTTGCAACTTACGTAAAGTGTCGTACGGGGATGTGGGGAGTCCAAATATCCCACCATGCAGTCAGCTAGAAAACATATAAATTTCATAGGCGTATTACAATCCCTGGAGGAATAATGCCATGGTCGTCGGCCGAATGGCCCTGAGGAGAACGAGTCAGATCTACCGACAACACGACATTATTTGGTAAATAATGTCTGGCACCATGGGTAACAAAAATCCAAAACCTGAATTTTCGTAAAGTTAACATTCACTGCTCTTCGAACCTAACCTCAACCCTCATCTGACTGCCTGACACCACATCAAAGTGTTGACGTGAGCCAGCACCCTAGGCCGTATTCCCTGTCTACATGACCAACACTCATCGGCCACGTGAGTTGTCACCGAGAGAGCTGATGTGCTCAGTGCACTGTTCCCAGTGTACACACCAAGGGCATTGATGCATTGATAGTGTGTGAGGTGTAAAAATGCAGAGTAATTAAAGTGTCAATGTTGTAAAAGGCCAGTAAGTGCACAAAGTGCATTTTAGCACAGCCAGCAAAATGCTCAAAGTGGTTTTAAGGGTTATGATTATATTTGATGTGTCTGTTCCAGATGTAAATAAATGGGTTTTATGTATGTTGTGTTTCAGCTAGGCACATTATTATTTTGAAAAGGGTAATAATGTGTGTTGTTTCATTGTGTGCATAGTGCCTGAAATATATTATTATTGATGTTCCTCTTTCCTAATGCAAGTTACACGTGCATTATCTATCATGTCATGCAGAAATGTTACGGTAAGTCACTTCCATCCATAAAATTCATGGCACAGATTATTTTTGTTTTATAGTGTCTTGTGTGTAATTTTAAGAGGGTTGTTAATGTCATGTAATTACAAATATGTGTGATGTGCACAGAGTGCACATTGGTTACAGGCTACAGATATAGTGCTATACACTCGTAGCAGTGGCACAGTATATAATAAAGTACGGTATAATTTTCCAGTCAGAATATCACAAGTGCATATTGCTAATTTTATAAATAAGTTTTATATGTATAAGAAGCAAGTAGTGGACACTGAAAAGACACTATTAAAATTAGTGAAGTGTGATACAAAACTTCAAACAGGACAATTTATTTTACCTGTAATCAAAAGTAGAAACTGCCTGTTGTGAATGCAGAGCATAATGTTGCCGTTAAACCACCACTTAGCAGCATAACATATATTTATTTTATTTTTAATCTTAGAGTTTTTAAGGGTAAAATGAAAGTGTTCTTGAGTGGTTTGTCATTTAAGTCCACCTTAGTGCATCACTCATTTTTACTATGTAATAAAATAAAATAGAATAGTTTCTCATAAGTTGTGCGGGACGAGCTGGCCAATGAGGAGGCAATCCCCCCCCCCTCCCTACAAGGGAGAGAGTAGCGTGGTAATGTCGGTGCTGTGTGGACGCACTTCGTCGCGTCCTCCCCGGAACTTCATCAATTTTTATATAATCACGTAGTGTACCAATAGTCAAGCTTTGTTATGGAACAGTAAATCGTTGATTATCCAGGGAGAGTGCCACACAGCAAACCCAGCACATCTTTTATATGCCTGAGACTTAACTTTTAATGTAACCATTGTCGGCTTCGCGCCATTTTAACAATTTAAGTGTGCTCCGATTTGATAGGTGCTATGATCTTATAAGTGCCTTGTACAAGGGAGCAAGTTAAAAAATCAGTATGTTTGAAAGTTCGGGATCCGATCTAATTACTCAGATCGCCTCACGATCTCTTAACTGAACATATGTGTTGTTAACGGCGTGGGATGGCCGGAACAATCCCTCACCGATTAGTACAAACGTTTAGACCAGGTAAAGAATGGATATAGTTTCACCATTTTTCACCTCTACAGAGACGTCTGCACATCTGGAGGCTGCATTTAGGCTATCGGCCTACGTCTCAATACATTACTTCGTGCTCTACACTGGGGGGAGCAGTACCGCCTTTCAGATGCTTTGAGCACGTCATTTTGCAAACGACTATGGAAATTATTGAGAGTCTAGAATTCTGAATTTTAAATTATATTGTTACATGTGCATGGTTAATATATCGGCTGGTGCCGAATATATACTTTTTCATTGACTTATCACTTAAAAAAAAGAAAATGTATTGTATGTTTATAAGTGAATACCAGGTTGTGTTATTCACTTGTCTGAATCACGTTTGCATATCGTCATGGGACATCTATAGTAATTATTGTACCAGGAATGTGAACTTGAGTATTATCCAGCCTTTTTGGTCTTTAATCAATTTTTACTAAACTTTGATAGTCAATTTTGGCTTCATTTGTGAAGGAGTTTTATGAGTAGCATTTGGTAAGCGTGCTTTCAAACAAGTATTTTCGCTAGTCATTTGCTTTAATGGTGAATGGTGATATCAACTGCCACCCCTGTTTGTGGTGTAATCTCGTTGCAACACTTGAGCATTTGCGTGGGTTAATTAGAACTATGTTCGGCTGTAGTTTACTTGGCTCCGCCAAAAAAAACTATGTACTTTTCCGTATAATTCAGTTATTGGAGCGATATTAACGCCCTCTACGTAGTTTTGTCGTTTCCCGCACATGGACAACGCCCGAGCCGACCTCTTTGTAATGCTCCCATTCCCCTTACCTTCTCCTTGCTTCTCCCTCTACCGATCCTGTAATGCTCCAATTCCCCTTACCTACTCCTTGCTTCTCCCTCTACCGATCCCCTTCCTGCTAGCGTCACATGTTAAAGCTTAGTTTTTTGTTAAATGAATATTGGGCGGGGACTTCTTGTCTGTGTCTTGCCCGTGCATGTAGCAATCAACTGATCTCCATAATGCTACTCCAATAGGCCGTTATGGTGCGCAATTCTACGGAGCATAGAGCTTCTGCGACGCAGCTCCATCAGTACAACTAATACTAAAGTAATATCTGATTAATATTTAATATTTAGCGTAGGTATTATTCTCTCAATGACGGTTGAGAGGGGTAAATATTTGTAGTGAGTTGAGGACGTAGTGCTTAGTGTGGCCCTTAGTGATTTTGCCCTGTAGTCATTCTTAGTAGACTGTTAGTTCGTATTAAATATTTTGGGTACGTTACTCCTTCTGGATCTTTGTAGATACGTTTTAATATTTCTTACGTGTGTTTTGAACGTGCGTTTGTTAACTTATGAAAAATGAAATGGATCGTTTAACATTTATCCCCATTTGCCAAGAGCCTAGTTCCTATTTGCTCTCCGTTGTCAGCTCACTGCTCGACTGGACATAAATATTTAAATATTTTGTTTGGTATACCCAAGTTACTTTGTAGGGATTTGTTCGGCCTGCAAGTATATTTTTGTTTTAGTCAGGCGCCCCTAACGAGGTTGTATCAGCTACGGCGTTTTAAGTTAAATTTTAAAGTGTCATGCGGATTAGGCGCTTTGGTATGGCTGCACGTCGCCACCGTTTCCGCTTATTATAATGATCGTGTTGCCTTTTAAGGATTTCAATGTATTGATTATTAGTTGGAATATAATTACACATGAATTTTAGTGTCACTTGTAGAATTTTGCGGTGTTTGAGGTTTCAGCACTTAATATTTGCTGTAATTTTTCACCATCCTTTTGGACGATTTTTTATATTGCATTTTGGCAATTTTAGTGAGCTTAGTCAATGTCAATTCTAGTCCCATACTTGGTGCTTGTGCTCCTGAGTTGAGCAATTGTTTCTTGGACGTTTGACGCGGCGTAAAAGCCGGTGGCGTGCCTGGTGGCGGTACTCCGTTCGTGTGACTCGCAAATTAAAAGTGAACAGTAAGGTTCACACTAAAACCTCAATCATTGAGTGGAATTTGTATTTTAATTACTTTGTTAGGGCTTTTTGTAGAAGCCCGTTAAAAATTTGCCTGTTCGGAAAGATTTACAGCGCTTGATATTACGGTTTTAGGCTAGCATTGGACTTGTTAAAGATGCCATTCGTTCAGGCGTGAACACGCCTTAGCACTTTCCTTGATATTGTGGTCAAGTATAAATCTAGGTTTATTTGTTATAGGCACAGTTTTGGGTGCTATTGAATTGTAATGTAGTAAAGGATTACCTGTTCCTTGTAGTATCAAAGTAATTGTAATTTTAATTAATTTGTTGGGGAGAATCAGTCCTTTTTGTACCTGAAATATTTTAAGAGCACATATAATTTTTACACGTTCATTTTGGAGAACAGATATTATTAAAAGCTGTGCTGTGTTTTTTCAAGCAATTATTGACAGTATTACGATTTGAAGAATATTTTATGAAATAAAATGTGTTTCACTGAAATTTTGTGTGCGCTGTTTTTTTAATTGCTAGCTTTGAGATCCTGCCGATATTGTTTACTATAGTGTATGATAGCTAATTGCACCTGATTTGGCGCACCTTTGATGATGTTTCTGGACACCATTTGGCGGACTTTATATTTCATTCTTCCTTTACTCTCCTGAATGGTACACAACCTTCCTGGCTCGGTCCTCCACACTGCAGATCGACTGCAATTAATTTAACGTTTGTTTCTTCCAACCTTGCCGGATACTTAACCTGGTCGGTATATGATCATACTTGGGGTAGTGATCACTTTCCCATCATACTTAAGTCTTCTTTTACTCCGTAGTCTTCTTTCCCGGCGTTTTGTCGCTTTCGATTCTTATATGCTCAAGCTGATTGGTGCAAGTTTTCTTCTTTAATGTCGGCAGCCACTGCACATTTTCCTACTGTCACAGTCTTTAATATCAATGTGGTCTATGGAGAATTTTGTGCTTCACTTTTGGAATCTGCAAAATGTTCCATGCCCTTTCGATCTGATCATATTGGTGGTCGGAAACATGGTTCCCCTTGGTGGGATGGACAGTGTGACAAGGTTAGTCGCTGTTGTTTGAATGTTCTTCACACATATAAACGTCAGGCTACAATGGCTAAGTTTCTGCATCTTAAACAATGTCAAGCATAGGCACTGAAGATGTGGTCCGAACGTAAAAAGGCTAGCTGTCATAGTTTTTGTGCTGCCCTTTCTCGTACTACTCCCTCTCGTATATTATGGGGTAAATTTACAGCCTTTCGCGCCAGTAAGGAAGGAGTTCGATCACAGCATATACCCCTTTCACTTGTTCTGCTTTCATTGACCATATTTCACCTGATACTGTTCCTGAGGATTCAGCCTTTTGTGCACTTTTGCTTGTTTCGCATGCGGCTTCACCATATCACCAGATATTTTACCGTTTGTTTACACTTGAGGAATTACATCATTGTCTCTCAACCATGTGTAATATCACCTCTGGTTTGGATTATATATCTTATGATCTTCTGAAACATCTCCTTTGCAATACGTTGGTGTGGTTAGTTCGTTTTTATAATATGGTGTATATTTCAGGATCCCCGAGGCGTGGAGAGATTTTGAAATAGTTCCGATTTTGAAATCTAGTAAATCTCCCATACTAGCGGATTCTTAGGCAGTTTGCACTGCGTTCCTGTTTTGAAAACTTTTTGAGCGATTGATTAAACATAGGTTTAACTGGTGGTTGGAATATAATGGTTTATACCGACCAGAACAATTTGGTTTCTGTGCTGGTATTAGTACTCTGGATGCTGTGGCTGTCCTTTTTTCCCAAATTCGCAATGCCTACTCTCACTAGCATGGCTTTTGATAATGTCAATCTTAAACACCTTTATAATAAGATCTCTCGACTTGGTTTGCTGTTTACTCTCATCTGCTGTATACATTTTTTGTTTAGTATTCGTCGTTATGTGCCTAGAGCTCCTAAGGGATATGATTTATTTCGTCAGGCATCCAATGGTTTAGTACAAGGTAGTACTCTTAGTACCTTACTGTTTATTTTGTATACTCAGGATATCATATTTCACCTTGGGTCTCATGTTCGCTCCATTTAATATGCTGATGATATTGTGCTTTGGGTTGAATGTACCTCGTATGATATGGCTTGTACTACTCTGACTACGTCCCTTGATTGTTTGTCCCTTTGGCTGGCTGACCATAGTTTTAACATTTCTGTGAATAAGTGTCGCACTCTATATTTTACACATAAACAATCTCCGTCACCACTCCCCTCCCCTTCCAACAGGGGTTCTCTTCTCCCCTGTATGCAGAAGGTTCGATATCTGGGTATATTTTTCGAATCTCGTGGAGGATGGACTACTCATATTGATCACACTCGTACTAAATGTCGTAAATGTATTAATGTTTTGAAGGCTTTGGCATATTTCCGATGGGGTTCTAGTTTGTTTGCCCTTCGTTCTTGTTATATTTCTACCATCCGGTCTGTTTTGGAGTACGGAACTTCCACTTGCTAGGCATTTACCACTCTATTTGATGACCAAATTGGAGACTGTACAGAATGTTTGTCTCCGACTTATGCTTGCTGGTTTCTCTTCTACTCCCATTATGTTTTTGGATATGGAATCTTTCCTGATGTCATTTTCCAACCGGTATCGACCGTTAAAAGGTAAACATTGGATCTGTACTCGTAATGCTCATGTCAGAAGTATTGCTAAGGCAGTTGACAGCCTTGACTATGTTTTACCGCCCATATTGTTAACGTCAGCATGACTGGTTCGCCCTCCTCATATGTTACACCATTTGCCATATGAGTTGTCTTTTCATTCTCCCCATCCTCTCTTTTTGTCTCTCTCAAGACCCGTATTTCCTATTGTACTTCAACAATATTTTACAGTTATGATAGCTGGATATCCATATTGTAAATTGATTAACACTGATACCTCAAAAACTGTCGATGGTGTTGGGGCTGCATACCTTGACTCTTCTCGTAAACGTTCTAACCTTTTTAAACTTCCTTCCGCTGCTACTATTTATTATGCTGAAGCTTTTGCGATGTATATGTCCTTATGTTATGTTTCCGATTTTAAGGTTCTCATCCCTATGATTGTATCAAATTCCCATAGTTTACTTACGACTTTGTCATCTCCTACTCCCCATGGGGAGGTGCTTTTATGGCTTATCCGGGAAAAATGTGTTCATTTGAACGCCTTACAGCTGACTGTCCGTTTTATGTGGGTACCAGCTCATATCGGTATCCATGGGAATGAGCTGGTGGATAAGTTTGCGAAACTATGTATTCTACAGGATATCCCGACACCATTGCTTTCTTTTTCGGTCTTGCATCCCAACGTATGATGTGAAATTTTTGGTGTTGGAAGCAGGCATGGGCGAACTATATCTCGGTTAGCAGTAACTTGTATGCACACTTATTTCCTCAGTATTCTCAGCGATAGCGTCATTGTCAGGGTGGATCTCGTAGTTTAGTGATCACTGCATTTCATCTCATTATGGGTCAAAATATGTCCCCATTTCATTTGTATTGTTTATGTATTGTTCTCACACCTTGTATTTGCGGTGCTCCTGATGATGTTTCAGTGTCCTTTTGGTGGTGATCGACATTCGATATATGACGATCTTCAGCAGCTTCATATGAGGTTCCCTGTCTCTTGCCCTTCTGTGCTCTTTTATGGTCACAGATAACTTTTGACATTATTGCTCGGTTTCTCCTGATGCGTAGTATTTTTGTACTGTGGGTCCTGTTAGATGACCTCGGTGGCCAGCCCTCTCCTTCCTTGTTCTTCCCTGTTTCATGGCTTCTCTGTTCCCCTTATGGTTGATGGGCCTATACCATGAAGATTAGTTTTATTGCTCCCATCTGGTATTGCTCCATGCTCCTTTTTCTTTCTTTGTCTTTTATTGACACCGTCGGGTGAGACATGAGACGAACAATGACACAATTTCCTTACGGCAGGAGGGTGCCAGCAGAGCTTCCCATACACTGCAGCTCGAGACTCAGCGGTTCTGTGTATCCGTCTCACCCGAGCGTCTATACAAAACACTGATCATTACTAAACATTTATCACTGAAAGAACAGCAGGAGTTGCTGGGCTGATGCTAAAGATAATCACCTGGATTTTATACTGAACAATATACCATTTATTTATTCCCAGTATAGTGCCAGAAAGACGAATTAATGAATTAAGATTCAAGCATACAAAAGTAAGAAGCACGCCTAATGCCGTAAGACCACATGGTCATACATACAATCTTGAAAAATACACAGAACCCTGAGTACACATTACCCTGATATTAATTATAGTTCACATGATATTACAAGAATATACCCTTAGAGAACATGGATGGCACTGATACAGACTTGGCGATATCTGACTGCATGGCCATGGGCGATGTGGCCATAACACAATTAAACATGAAAGATACCCTAGAATATATACATAGAAATATCACCCTTAATATTGCATGTAGCAATTAAGCAGAAATTTCAATGAAACACCTTTAGTGTAGGCGGATGGTGCCGAATGGCCTCTCCGACATCTTCTCCTTCTTTTCTCGTTTAAGTTAAAAAACCTCAAGGGCGTAAAATAATTATTTAAGCGGAAGCATTATGCTAGGGATGCCTGGCAAAATGTATGTAAACAAAAGGTTAACCGGTATACTAAAAATGAACTATGGAAATCTAACTCATTGTCAAAATGTGACGTGCGTACGTGACAGCATCTTACCTCGCCAGCTCTCCTAGGACTACTGCCCAGAGGCAGGGGTCGTGCGGACCTACCATGGTTGCATACGGGGTTTACAGAAGCGGAAGTGTTATGCATGCCGAGTAAAACTTTTATTATCAAAAAGAAATGGCACCTAATTAATTCAAGTAAATAACCCCCCTAAGCTTTTAAATTGTGTATTATCTGTGTTTGTTGATTATTTCATTTTTAGAAATTTATTATGGAATTATAATATCCTTGTTCTTAGCGCAGCATACATTTTGAATTTGAACCAAACATGGTGCAACATTTTATGAACATACAATCTTAACATTTTAGAACACTTTGACCGTGAAATAAAATAGATAAAAAAGATTAACACTTCAAAACAATAATCCCGCTATAGGAAAGTCGGGGTTATGGGCTCTTCGTACACATGAGTGGTGAGCGCCATCATGGTCTGAACGCCGCTGGCTGTTAGCCGGTATCAAGCGACCCCTCCCTCGAAGGCCAAGATGGTGCGAACATCTCAACTTATCTCTGGCGGTCTCTACCCGGCCGTGAAACGGAACCACCGATTGAGGGCATAGGAAGCATGGTCTCTGAGGTCTTCTCACTCTGCGGAGTTTGCAGGGGGTGAGGGTGTAAGCTGAAACCATGTTGTTGGGATGGGGTGTTGACTCACCTTGCCTCTTGCGAGTGAGGCGATGCAGGTTGTTGACATTTGGCATCACATTCACTTCCCTACTACCTTCCCCAAACCATTTTAAACTTTCCTGTCCTACTAGGCTATCCTCTGCAGGTGCCGCTATACCCCTGAAAGATGTTCCACCTACACTTGTGGTGTTATTATTTATGTTTTCACTTCTGTTACAACCATTTTCACTTGTGCCCTGGGGAAACCTCTTAAAACTGGGTGGCTCCGCTAGGCTGTCCCCTCTGGGTGCAGAAAAATCTAGAAAAGCCATATCACTGCCACTGGTTGTATTATCAGTTACATGTACACTGTTGTTACCACTTCGTTCCTCGCCTTTATTGGCAAACCATTTGCAACTACCTTGGTTTGCCAAACTATTGCTTACATTTACTGGAAAGCCCTGAAACGATGACTCGCTACTACTCATTTAATTCTCCTCTGTATTCACACTTTCGCTGCCCTCCCTGTTTGGTGCGGAGTGTTCGGATGGTGCAAAACCCCTGAATGACATGGTGTTTGCAGAACTGTTCTTTACATTCCCTGGGCGTGTGTTCACAGGACTGATGTTGTTGTTTGGACACATGTTGTTTCTGCCATCCTTCGTACTACCTGGAACGCAACATCGCACTCGCTGAGGTACTTGCTTTCCGGCTTCTCTTTGACCCTCTTCCCTACAGGTGTGCGGGCTATGCGCAAGCCGTTGTGGTGACGTTTTGTGACCCGTCGCAGACCCAGTTTCACAATAAATGTGGAATTCCCCATTTTTGAAGTTACTCTTACAGACCCAAACCACCTCGGTGCCAGTCCTGCACAATGATTCTTAACTCCGGCAGATAACAGGTTTTCCCTCACATAAATGTACATGCCTGGTACTTACTCTGATGGTAGCCTTCTACTTTCTGGTACCCATGTGCTACAATAATTTCCTTGGTTTTCCCTCGTCTGCTTGTGGATATGTAGTTGGTGGACGATATTTCCTCAGGCGGTGTTCGCGGATTTTCATGGGGTTCTGTGGGTGCACGCAATCTGCATCCCTGTACCATCTCCATGGGTGTTTTACAAGTTGCAGCATTAAATTGGTTCCTTATGCAAAATAATAACCTCTGTAATTAGTTCTGACCATCTTGTGTGGTCTGCTCCTTACCAGACATGTGACTGGCTTTTACGTCTTTATTACGACATTCGGTCGGGTTTGCCCTGGGGTGGTAGGCCGGGGTCGTACGGTGTTCGATTCCCCATGCGGTACAATACTTTCTCCACTTCCTGCCAACAAATTGTGTACTGTTATCTGTTAACAGCTATTCTGGGTCACCCGATCTGGGAAAAAATTGTCTCTGCATTACATGTGTAACCATGTGTGCATGGGCATTACTGACTGGAAATGCCTCGGTCCACCTTGTGAACAAATAAGTGGTGAAAATGAGAACACGTTTCCCACCTTTAGTGCGTGGGTACGGGCCCATGATATCAAATGCGACAGTTTAAATGGCTCTGTTGGCAGCCTTGGTTGCTGTGATGCATCACCATCTGTTTTCCGCGGATTCCAGATGTTGCATGTATGACACCTCTTTGTACGTGTTTAAGTACATCTCCCTGTACTCCTGGCCAATGGAAAAACTTTTATACGTTCCTTCGTGTCTGTTCTGAACCCGGGTGACTGTGTTCTAAGCTGTCGTGTCCGTATGTCAGCACAAGTTCACGTGTTTCCTTGGGTACACATGTCCGTCATTTTGTGCAATTACAGGGGGTTTCACTTGAATTTCCCGGTCCACTACTCTCCAGTGTTCAGAATACCTTGCAGCGCAGTGTTGGCTGCATTGTGCAGTATCTGGGGAATTTTCTTGTGCAGCTCTTAACACATCGTGAATATTTAATGTAACAAGTTCTCTGCGTGGTGTGGCAATAATGTATTGTAAAACAAAATATGGCGGTTCTATTACTTGAGTGGCATGGCGAAGTTGTAGCGTCTCTTCCCACTCAGCGCCATCTGTTACCGTTATGTTTTTACATGGGTTCCTAGACAGTGCATCTGCGAGTTCGTAAGTTTCCTCCGCCATGTGTTCTACCTGTAAGTCGAACTCTTGTAACAACAATGCCCAGCAGACTAGTTTGCTCTTCCTCTTATGCATGTCTTCCAACCAAACTAAACATCGGTTATCGGTTTTCAGGATAAACTTCCTTCCTAACAGATACGGCCGGTACTTCCTTAATGCATGCATGATTGCCAAACACTCTTGTTCATTTACGTGGTATTTCCACTCCGCATTACCAAACTTCGTGCTTCGGTAGTTGATGATGTGTTTTTCTCTTTGTCCTCCCACCTGGTATAATACTGCTAAAATGCCTTCTTGGCTCGCGTTTGTCTGAACTACAATGGGCAGTTCTGGGCTAAACCTGGCTAGTGGTTGACAGTTTAGGAAAACTAGTTTTATGTCTTTGAACGCTTGATTGGCTTGAGGTGTCCACACAAATTTACGCTTCTCACATAACAACTCAGTCAATAGTGCAGTAATTATAGAAAAATTCGGAACAAATTCTTTCAGCCAATTTTTAAGCCAAAAAGTTTTCCAACTTGTTTACGTGACCTGTATCTGTTGTTCATGTAATTTATCTGGTTCGTGTCTGTCCCCTGTTACATAGTGTCCTAAAAATTCCATCTTACTCATCCCCAACTTACACTTTCCAATCTTATATGTCAGCTTGTTGCATCCAAGCCTCTCGAACACAAGGCTCAGGTAGTGCAGATGCTCCTCCCAGCTGTTCGACCACACAAGTACATCGTCAAGATGTGTCATCCGAAGTCTCCAATGTATCCGTCTAACACATTTACCATTAAGTTTTGAAAAGTAGAAGGAGCACATTTTAGGCTGAATGGCATCGCAACAAATTGAAATCTGCGCCTATCTGGTGTTGCAAAGGCAGTTTTCTTTCAGTCTTGGGGGCTGATAGGCAGTTGTCAATATCCTAACTTAAGGTCGAGTGAAGTAAACATTCCAGCTGGCCCTAGTGTTGACAATATGTCCTTGATGTGAATTACTGGAGACGGCATGTTTACAGTAACTTTATTCTGCGGACGAAAGTCTATGCAAAACCTCCATTCACTGTCCTTTTCAGGGGGTAGTGAAGGGCGTGAGTTATAAAGACTTTGCATGGGTTCGATTACAATGTCATTCAACATTGCATATACCTGTTGACCTGTCATTCGCCAGAAGAAAATACCTGGGTCTCGTGGCTTGGAGCACACCGTGTCCTTGTGTGTCGTGATGATGGCATGCTCGGTGATGTTAGTATGCTGCAGCTTCCCATCAGTGTGAAACACACTGGCGTACTGGTTCAGCAGATGTTGTAGCTTCTCCTGACGTTGTTCGGGCACCTCGTGCACGAATTCTGCAAGTGGCGCGGCAGTTGTCGGTGACATTGCCCCTACTGCGCACACAGTCCACCTCCCACATGTCCCCAAATGAAGATGGTCAAGATGCGGTTCAATCACCGCTTGGTTGTCAATCAACCATAGTAACCCCAAAATCATTTCCTCACACAAGTCCAGTACAATGTAAACATCGCATTTTGTATGGAGTTAACGTATTCCTACGGTCACATGCATTACACTTTTCGCCTCACCCTGTTGGTAGTAGCGTATTGCAGACCATGTGGCAGCACTCTAGTTGTTATGACCTGTATCAATCCCTCCCATACAAAATTTTGACATGTGGCAGTATCTGTCACAGAGGTTATATTTTTACCTTCAAGTTCTACATTTAACCTTAATACTTAATGTCACTGACTTGGAGCACTCTTGCATGCATAGCAGGCAGAGTTTCCTGCTCTTGCAGCGATTGTGTAATCTGCATGACTGGCTGTGGCAGTCGCGTAACATGAATATCAAGCATGGGGGGTGTAGGCGGTGGTGGCACACAGTGTCGGTCCGGCACTTAGTCTCTCCGTTCAGCCTCCCTATCTTGTTCTTAGGCACGTGCCTCTACTGTAAACAGTTCCACACTCACCCTGATGACTCCGCGCAACAACGGTCTAATGTCTGGTGTTGACAGGGCTACAATTATTTCCAGCACTCCATGGGTTGGTTGACCTGGATTTAAGCGCTTGTACAGGCATAGCTTGCATTGATAAACTCCTATACCCCCTCATGCTCGCATTGTTGCTAGTGATACAGCCTAACTTTCGCCTGGATAACATCGCCATCAGTGTCAAATCTGCCTAATAATCGCTCACAGAACTTCTCCTAGGTTACTCTGTAATCGCGTAAAACAAGTTCCACCATGAGGCGGCTGTTCCCCTTAATCTGTTTGCGGTGACATCCATCCAGTCCTCGCGATGTAGTACTCAGTGCAGTTTCTCTTCACATACAGCTAAGAACATGCCCGAGTCCTCTGCATCAAGTCCTGCAAAAGTTGATCCCTGTGGCCAGTATGTTACTACTACCGGCGGCATGGGCTTCACCTCTGGTGTTGTTGGGGATGCGATCTCTGCACAGTTCTTCCTACAGCGCAGTTTATTACACCATAGTGGAAGGTCACAAATACTTCTGACCCAATGCATTGCAAATTATAGTCCCATTTGAATTGCTGGCATTGCGCCCACTTGGTTCCCACACTTCACATCCAGTGTGCATGCACAAATGTGGTTCTGATGGTGTTGACATGGTATTGGATGTGAATTGGCATAGCAGTTGATCCCACAAGTTTTCACTGAAGAGGTTTGTTTTCACTTATCCTTCCACAATGCACCCATCGTTCGGTCGGCATGTCTACTGTTGAAGCATTCGCAGTTGTCGCGGTGGCCGATGCAGATGTCTTGATGCCTTCTCGCGGATGATCTAGCGTCGTGTCCGCCATTTTAACATGGTTGACCCAGATGACGTGATGTGGATGAACACACTGGCCCTGCTTAGGAACACCAATTGACGCCGTAGGGTGAGAATCGAGACGAACGATGATACAATTTACTTACGGTAGGTGGGCGCCAATAGTGCTTTCCAGACACCGCACTTCGAGACTCAGGGTTTTCAGGGATGCTGTGGGGTCTGTGTGTCTGTCTCACCCGAGCATCTTTACAAAACACTGGTTATTACTAAACATTTATCACTGGAAGAAAAGCGGGAGTTTCTGGGTTAATGCTAGAGATAAACACCTGAATGTTTACACTTAACAACATACCATTTATTGATTCCCAACTACAATATCGTGCCAGAAAGATGAATTAATGATTGAAACTGGGACGTGTCTAGCTAACTCCGTTGGGCGCTTCCCCCAGATCATAATTAATCTAGCGCACTTCTAGATGGATGATTTTCTCCGGGGTGTTTGATAACACAGCCTCCTAAAGGAAAGGGGTCTACAGCTGCTAGGATAGACTGTAGATTTTTCCTAGAGACAGGATATGTAGAATTATAGATTGAACACTAACATGTGTGATTATTTTATGTCGCTAACATAGACTTGTTGTCACGCGTCTCCCAGTATGTGGTGAGTGTGGTGACAGTCTGTACACATAGCCGGCTAGGATGGAAATAATGTCACCATACTAAATTACACAAATAATGATGATACAACAAGGGACACAATATGAATAGGGATAATAAATGTGCAGAAGTGTGAAAGTATCATTAGATGGCATGGATGCTGCTAGATAAAGTGTGTAGCGGAGCATGTGTTGCTGAAATTGCAATATTTCTTCATGAATATGGTGAATTCCTACCGGACAAAGTGGTAGTGGTATTGGGAAAAATTATTCCCCTTAAATTCAAGCATTAAAAAGTTGATAGTGCACCTGGTGGGGGTAAAATAAGAAATGTGCAAAAGACTACATGGTCATACATACAAAAGCATCAATCATGAAAAATACTTGTAACCCTGAATGAAACAATACATATTACCCCGAAATTAATTATAGTGCACACGATATTACAAAGAATATACAGACTTGGCGATATTTGACTATGTGGCCAGAGGCAATGTGGCTTCAACACAACTAAACATGAAAGATACCTTGGAATATATGCATAAAAATATCGCCCTTAATATTGCACGTAGCAATTAAGCAGAAATTGCAATGAAATGCCTTTAGTGTATACAGATGGTGCCTGATTTACAAGTTGCGCGGGCCACATGGTCTCTCCGACATCTTCTCCTCCTTGCCTCATTGAAGTTCAAAAAGCCGCAAGGGTGCAAAATAATTATTTAAGCGGCGGCATTATGCTAGGGGTGCCTGGCAAAACGCATGCAAAGCAAAGGTTAACCGGTATACTAAAAGTGAACTACGGAAATCTAACTCAATGAAAAAATGTGACGTGCGTACGTGACAGCATCTTACTTCACCAGCTCTCCTATGACTACTGCCCAGAGGCAGGGGTCGCGTGGAACTACCATGTCTGCCTACGGGGTTCACACAAGCGGAAGTGCTACACATGCCGAGTAAAACTTTTATTATCAAAAAGAAATGGCAACTAAATAATTCTAGTAAATAATCACCCTAAGCTTTTAAATTGTGAATTATCTGTGTTCGTTGAATGTTCCTTTTTTTGGCATCCACGCCGAAATAATAAAGCCCTTGTTCTTCGCGCAATGCACATTTTGAATTTGAACCAAACATGGTTCAACATTTTATGAACATACAATCTTAACATTTTAGAACACTTTGACCGTGAAATAAAATAGGGAAAAAAGATTCAAAACAATAATCCCATTACGGAAAAGTCCGGGTCATGACCTCTTCGCACATGTGCTTACCCACTTGTCACATGAGGGATGGGCACCGTTATGGTTTAAACACCGTTGGCTGTAAGCAGACGTCAGTATCTTAGTCTTTTCCCAATTATAGCTTTTGATCATGGGCTTCGCTGTTAGAAACATTACCACCAAAAAAATTGTGGTTGGGTGTTGCACAAGATGATTTGTGAGTTATTTAACTGAAAATTTGTTTCGTCTGTCTGTTTTGAATTCTCTGTTAAGACATTTTGTGTGCAATTTATGGTCACCTAACCCTGTTAGCATAGTTGTGGGGGGAAAATAACGCACAGACATAAGCAAACCAGATAAAAAAACACGAAATGCAGTAGTAAACGTCGCCACTGAATCGAGTTATTGTGTGAGAGGCCTTAATTATCATGAACCGTTAACGAACTTTTATTAGACAATTTGAAAATAACTTATTTATAATACCTACTTCTTTTAAGTATTCTAGAGGCCTTTCAGGTTCCCTGCGAGGAGCTTCTACACTGGGTGACTCCTGTGTCCTCTCCTCCGCTACACTTGCATCTCCTCGAAGTGCGGATGCACTTTCCTGCTCACCCTGCTCGTCTTGGAGCTCGTCAGCGATGTTCTCGCTCAGTGGCACCTCTAGTGGTGCTTCCTCCTTGGTTCGCATGGGCGGCTCCCCTGCAGGATCTCCTCTCTGAAATGCTGCCACACCAAGCATCTCCTCTCGCCCTTCCTCGGGCTCGACAAGGCCTGCACCATCATGGGTTGGGGTACATCGGGACCGACTTTCTTGCTTACAGTCCCTGGTGCACTCGCTCTTCTCTCGCCCAACTAGATATGTACATGTGGTGTCTCCTACTCACTTACTTGCGGTGATGTAGATTCTCCTCCTACTTACTTACTTGCTTGCTGTATGAAATCTCCCCCGAGTTGCTTGCTTATGTGCTAATTCCTCCTGCTTACTTGCTTGCGGTTATGTACATTCTCCTCCTGCTTGGTTTGTACATCCTGTACTTATTTGTTACACGATGTGTGCACATGCCCTCCTTCTCACTATGTACAGCTTTGCTCTTACTCGCTAATACTGTGTGTACATACCCTCCTTCTTGCTATGTACATCTTGATATTACTTGCTATGTAATCTTATTATGAATGATAGTATTTGCTGGAGCGTAGTGATAAACATGAGTTTAACTCGTGCAATATTTACATATGGTTACCTTGTTGTTAGCACTCTAACACCCTTTCTTGATTGCGAAATTATGTCTACAATGACTTCCTTCACACTTGCAAAATGAATAATACATAATAATAAAAATATGTCTAAGTGCCATCTGCATACTGTTGTTGACGTCATGATTGCCTTACAGTTAGACATGTATGGGAGTTAATTTCAAATACTTTCTCATTCGTTGCTCATTATACAAATTTTATACACTGTTACTACTAGAATGTGGTTAAAAATTACGTGATATGTAAGAGTTAGGTTTGTTTACATTTTCATACTTCAGCTCGTGATGACATTTTGCTCCATTTGCATACCTTCAGGAGGTTTCACACATTCTCTCTAGAATAATTGTGGTATGTGGTAAGTCTTCAAGTGACCCATTAAACAAAGGAATTAAATCTGCTTTGAACTCTGGCCGAGTCGTTTCTGCAATAACTTCTAAAATTTCACATTCCGGAAAATTCGGATGGAAGCATGTGAAAAGTTAATTTTTATGTGTTATGAAAGCTGTTAAAGACTCACCCTATTGTTGGCTTTCCAAGGTCAACCTGCTCTGGCCCTGTACTGATGTGAAAACTCCTTGAAACCTGCAGTGGAATGCACATCAAAACTTCTCCCACTGAAGTCAGTAGTGGTTGAGTGAGGCATGCCAAGAACGTGCGTCTCTGGAGAGTTGCGCTCCTATGAAGCTGGTTCATTCATCATGGCTGATGCCGTATCTCGTGAGATAGGATACCCAGTCTTTCACAAATACCATCGGATCTTCCATTGCAACGCCCGCAAACATGGGCAACGTTTGAAATTTTGATGGTGTCTCTGCTGCGAATGGTCCTGGCTGATGTGAGGTTTGGGTGGGCTCCATGGTTCCACTTCTGACTGTTTTTTCATACCTGCTGTTTTGCGGTGTCATTGTTACGTACAGAAAATTTTGAAAAGTGAGTAGATAGTTCGGCACTATTGTCGAGTATACCAGTGTAGGAAAAATGTGTGGTTGTGGTGGAAAAAATGGTGTGGATGGTTGGTACACATGCGGCACAATAGTTGGGTTAGGTTCTGGTGGCGAGGGTTTGTTTATATTTACCACATGCACGGCAGAAGTGCACAGCATACTGGCTTCACCTTGCTCTCCTTCCCTACTCTGCTGTCCTTCACCTCCTCTGCCTTCCGCCACTACACCTGACACATTGTTAGTGTCCCATGCCACTGTTATCTGCGAAAAATTGCTATTCATATTTACCGCCACATCATTGTCCCATAGTCCCCAATAGGTCCAACACCTGATCACGTGGGATGTACGTGGTTTTTGGTTTACACACGAACTACGCCCTGTCTGAACTTACTTGACGTCATGTGACACAATAACAAACAAATGTGAATCCTGCAACAGAATTATGTTCTGTGACAGTGAGACATTCTTTGATATATTTCACGTCACACTCTAAACACTGATATATTATTGTACCCTGTCTGTTACACAACAAATTATCACAATATTTGAAAAATTGTAATTTGGAAAATGTTCGTGTTCAGACTTTACCTGCATTACGAAAATTTTACTCTCCTGCACAGTTTCACTGCAACTGTCTTTTGTTGTGTGGTTGTCACCAACACAGGTGTTTTCTGCTTGGCTGGTATTTCTATGGCATTTACAATTGGCACTGTAGAAATTATGTGAGTGTTCATCAATTACCATAAGGTGTAAACATTCAGGACACCACAGTGCCGGCACACTGTCAATCATCTCACCAGCCATGGTTTGTTTGTCAACAAACACACTTGCACGGGAGATGCAGCTGACGAGCATGGGAGCATGGTCGGAGAGGAAAAGGGGTCGCCCTCCTCTCTCGCAGCACGGATGTCTTGCCCATACAGGGTTGATGACCCCATATCCCAGCTGACACAATGTGCGCAAGCAGTCCAGCTGGTTGTTGGTGGCGGTGACTGCTGCAGGTTCAGGGGAGGTAGCCCCATCGCTTCTCCTACGCTGCTACCCGCTGATTGTTGACAATGTTGACAAGCATCCCAAGCATCTGTGCGGCATCTTGTAGGCGTCCCGATGCTGCCGTTGCCCTTTTTGCCTCCTTGCTGTTGTCCTCACCCTGTTGTAGATAGGAAAAAAGTTGGGAAAAGCTGATATTTCAGGAAAATTCAGGTAAATTTTGGAAATTTGCGTAAAGTGTTTGAGAGAGATATTGGCAGGAAAATGTGGTGGTGGAAGAATGGCCCCACTTGGGCATGCCACTTGACGCACGGTCGATGCCGGTAACAATTGGAAGAGTAATTTTTCTGGAGCAGTGATGGTGAAAGGAAAGGAATAAGTATACCCAGGGTGCCAGATGCTGTTAGGCGATGTCAAGGATGATGCTTCTCCTCTTAACCTCAGTGTTACGGGCCATCGACCCGGGACCAAACTCCTCGCCATGGCTGCTGAATTGTTGTCATCTGCCTGTAGATTATTGCTCCAGATGAAGATTGTTTCCTAAGCGATAGGCTCCCGGTCGTCTATACACCATTGTTGGCATTGGGGGAAAAACATCCCAATCATATCACTCGCGCACATGGGCTGTCAGGGCCTCCCACACGCCCATACAGATCGGAACAAAACTGATTACAATGACAATGAGAACTTACGTGCTGAATGAGCAGGAATTATTGGGACCTGTCCCCTGAAACTCTTACACGGTCGTGAATAAACAACTAACTTGAAAACAAGTTATTTATTACATTAAAATTTACACCCCTTCTCAGAGGGAACTTTACCTGAAACACATTCGGCTCTTTTAACCGTCCGTGCAGTGAATCAGAAACATGTCTGATGACAATTAAACAATAATGTGCACATTAAGCTCCCTGGGGTGATGCTAATCTACCGGTAAGTGGAGGTGGTTTACCGGGCGATGAGAAAGAAAAATGTTCCATATGATGAAGTCTATTGTAATTACAAGTCTGGTTGCAAGAAAGTTGATGGTCGCCCGACGTTCACAGGAAATGGGGAAGCCTAACACAAAAGACTTCACCTCCATGACTTGCTGCTAGCTGTCTGACTCTCCCGCCCGACACGGAGTCGAGCCGTGCCTTTCCCTCGCACCGAAATGGGACTACTTTCGTAGATGACTTACATTATTTACCCTTATGTTAACGAAAGAAAGTAATTAAACATGTGAAAACAATACAGATATTCTTACGACATGCACTGGTGAAATGGGATGGACAAAACACTCTGCCAAAGATGAAAATAAATAACATGTTAGCTTGCCACACAACAAAATATAAAAACACCTCCAAAACAAACATAAACATTTTAATGAACAACACAATAAAGTCTCTTATTTAAGCCTGAAATGTTCCAGTTCAATACCCTGGCCTAATTATCCTTCTGTGGTGCCTCTCGTCGCCATGACAACCACCGGCTGCACTTGCAATGGCGTGCATTGCTCTTGTGCTGCACCTGGTCGCTCTGGTGACTGGGCGCACACACCCACCAGTATATTGCACAGACCTGCTGCGGGCGGAACAGGCTACAGCCGGACAAATGGTCTCAGGGCTGGGGATGCACACACCTCACCTGTTGTAAACGTGTAAAAATTGGTAAAATTCAATAATAGAGGCTGTTTGCAAAAATGGAAAAATCATACCTGGATATGTTAGATATGGTTATTAGCAATTATAATTACTAGTAACTTTGGAGAGACTTCAGGTAATTTTTTTAAATGTGATAGGGAGGGGGTTTATAAAAATTCAGTCTTTTTGCTGTAAAACACATATAATTTACATAGAATATATTTACATCAGGTTGGATAATTGTATTACATGTAACAGTACCATTTGAAACGAATCTTTAACGAATAAAACTTCATTTACAGGGCATATATATGCCCAGATGCCTACGTTATGCAGGTAACGAACAGCAATCTGTGTCGGAACATTATGTAATTGTGGTGAATTACTCAAGGCTTAGCTTTATTTTTTGAGGTTTGTACTACGTAATGTATAACTAGTAAAATAAGGGCAAATTTTACAACTTTTTGTTAAGGTGCCTGTTAAGTCTTAACAAACACTTTAACCAAAAAGTTGTCGTTAACTCATTTTACAAGACCTTGTCATCGCCAAAGACCATATCAAAGTGTCTGTTAAACTAACAGGTACTCTGGGTTATTGTTAGCTGGTTTTATAGATGGTTAGCGCCGATTTCCGCCACACATATTCGCCATTTTGAAATTTTCGTTAGTGTAAAATTTGAGGTTAGAGTTTAATAAACAAAGTGGATAGTTGGTTTGGAATTAATGATTATGTTTAACGACGTGATTTTGTGCAACGTGAGAAGAGAACGGAATCCAAAAACTTTAAAACCAGACTTGGTTTTTTCTAATGTGTATGGCGAAGAATGTTTAAAAAAATGTCTTGTCGAACCAAAAATACTTCCTTTAAAACAGAAGGTCAGCTGGAATTTCCACATAGGTACACTGTGATTCTTTTGCTTTCTCAAATACATGTAGTTTCCGATTTTAAAAAAGGTGTATAACTATTACTCAATGACTAGTCGGTACTGTTGGTCAAGGTGTTCTTTTAAAGGTTAAGCACTCATTGTTATATATACGCATATTTTTGGAAAATGTATATTTCAAAATCCTCTTTCCTGCATTTTTTTCCAGGAAATTATATAAAAATTATAGTTGCCCTTCACAGTATAAAAATTTAAGATTGTAGGCATATCGATTCTACTCAACTGCATTTACAAATACAGTAGACCTATAATTCTGTGAGACATTCTAAACTTGCGATTTCTACATATTTTTTTTTGTTTTTAAAGGAAAAAGTTAAGTGTGTGCAGAACGAAAGTAACAGAGGTCTTATATCTATGTTCCGCTGTGCATGGATGACTCATCAACTGTATAGCATTAAAATATAGGTAGGCCTAATTGAATGATATAGCGGATTATCTATAAAACTCAAAATTAATTGTAAAGGTCGGGCTACAATTGTCATATACCTAACACATTCACAGTTATAGCGATAAACACATACAAAAACAACACAAGCAGAGTGGCCTGGCTAAAATTGACTTAACGATAATATTACTTTGTTTCTGTTGCTACATTTGTACTGAATAAATTAAGTTCTCTATAGTTGGTAGAGGTTTTGTGTTAAAAATAATTCTTTTTGAATGAACTGAGACGTTTTCAAAGTGAAAAATAATTATGATTCCAGTTTTTACTTTTAATGCTGACAGCAAGGTAGGGAGCAAAGTGGTGTTCATTAAGGTTGGTCAGGTAAATGTTCCATAGATTAGCACCAACTCTTATAATGGTAGATGACAGGTGCCAAGTATTTTAAGTGAAATACCAACTAGCTAGCTTAGAGCAGACTCTTCTCCTCTCTGGGTCGTGTGCCGACGTCCTACAGGTGGTGTACTATCAGTGCTCTGACCGTCGTGATTAATTAAAAAACATTTATGTTACTCAAACTCTGTGCAGTGACATCATGGGGCGGCTCACACACCCATAATTAGTTGTATGTATATAAAAAAACTGAACGATAATACAAAACACTGAAATATAGCACAAAACATTGATACATAACCCTTAATAACTGGCAGGAAAGGTGGGGGCCCACGCCCATATGGCCTGTAAGCAACCCGAATGAGAATACACACAATTTTACGTTAAATCCTTGGGTTTAATTAATAGCTCCTCAAGGAAGCAAAATTATACACGGTGCCAGGCTTAATCCACCAGCAGGGTGACACTGTATAAATTTCCCGGAGGCGACAAAGTACTTACGTGAAAACTTAAGCCTTCCTGGGCGATGCTATTCCATTGGAAGGGAGGAGTGGAGAATTTTGGGCAACTGCGAAGTAAACAAAGGTTCCGGTAAATTAATGTCTATTGCTCTGAAGTGATTAGTGAACCAAGATGAAGCACCGCCCAAGCACATGAAATGCGACCCTGTCGGTCAGCATGTCCAACTCCTCGAGACACTATGCAATGACTAACGGTCCTGCACGCCATGCCGGCCGAAGTTTGGCGGGCAGGCCAGCTGCACAGACTATTTTCTTACACTATCAAACTCCAGAAAATACATCCACGTTACTTTTAATGCTACAAAACTTACAAAACAATTACAGTTGGCACAGGAGCCCTTTAATTGGCATATTACACTATATGGTACGAAATGTGGATGAAACTCATGAAAATGATAATTAATGAAAAATATAAAACACTGCAGTTAAGGTCCGCGGGACATAAAATATTATAGGGCTCCTTGATTGGCCATTCCGTGAACAGGCGTCCTTGAGCATTTCTTAATTAAGCTTGATTACACGTAGGCCCAAATTTGCAGAGTCTCCTTTTAAGACATGTGTGTACAGGCACACGTGGCTTGCTCAACAATTGCACTTTCCTACTCACGTAACAAGCACTCTCTTTGGTCACTACGGCCGCACTCATAACTGAGATGTTCGCAGTTCGACCGCTGTGGTGCACTATCGAACTGGTGTGCACGAGTACCCGGTAGAGTGCTGGATGCTGCAGCGGCTGCCGGCGATGGCGAGCAAACGGGATAGGGGGAAGCAGATGATGTCAACATCACCTAAAAACATAGTTACAAGATTTCTGTGGTTGCGATTATCCAGACATAAACAAAAGAATATGTCTGCCCTATGAATGAAGTCAACATACACACTCGTAGATAAGTTTTTCATTTGATAACATAGTGCAAGTTTCGGGGCTTCTTATTGGCTGAATAGTGATACACAGCGATAGTAACAAGGAACATTAAACCAAATTGAATTCGCCTTGTTACTATAACTATGCTTATGAAAGTGCTTATTGCTATGCATGATTGTAGCCACTCTAACTAAAAACAAGCAGTTTAATACTTATGTGTTAGTAATGTAACTGTGCTGTGTTAGCAATGTGCTTATAGTAACTGTAGCCTGGCCTTGACCAGTGGTATGCGCACAAGTTCATAACAACTTAGTCACATTGGTACATAAGTAACTGTTATATTCTAAGATTCGCAGCAGTGGGGAGGACAATGAATTCCAGGGAAATGGTGTGGTAAAATTAGTAAAACAAATGAGAAAAACAAAAAAAAATCGAATACTATAAGCGACAATAAGGGTTAACAATAGACAAGAAATAATTCCCTAAAAGTGAATTCATGCAAAATGTATCTGTACCACTTTGCTTCCCGCAGCGTAAGCAATAGCAAGCACAGAAAACCCACAAACATTTATCAGCTTCATTATCTTTTTACATGTTTAATACAATTTTCCAACAATGTAGGAAGCAGGTAAATTGGTGCTGTGCTACATGATTGTTGTCGCTTGTGCTTCATGAAGCAGATTGGCATGGCTTTTGCGTGAAATCACATTTTGGGAGCTTTATTTCACGTCACACAATATTTTAGTTGTTCCATATAAACTTTCCGGTGAGCATGAAATGGTGCATATGTATGTGTGTGTTCCAAAAAACACTGAAAAAACCTGAGTTCTGCAAATTGTTACTAATCCAGATAACTCCCATCATATATATGACTCAAAACCTGGTACACATTCCTACTTGCTCACTCAATTCGCAATTCACTAGCCTTCACACAATAAAATTAAACATTGGCCACTAATGTACACAGAAACACTACACTCTCTACAAACATGAAGTCTGGTATCCATAATGAATATGCATACAAATTCAAATGGTAAATATCACATGTAATGCTAGTTAATTATGTCATTTCATGTATGACATGTTGCCATTATAAAACTCCCTTAGCATGACACACATCAACATTGTTGGTTAACCTTTACACAACTCCAATATTTTTCTATTGGGACCACATAACACCATTAAATGTAATCACAAATTTTACAAACAATAACATGCGCAAAACAAAAATACACCATAAACAGGTCAAGTAAAGATCCCCTTCTAATGAGCCATTCTGATATTAGAAAATTACCAAAGTAGAACTGTATATAGCAATAATCTATTGGTAGACCTTTGTTTAAATTGTAATGGAATTTTCCATCCCAAATTGAGAGAGAGGAATGGTGTTGCATTGAAGTCTCTTATGTTGCAATAGGATGTCTGTGAGTGGGCAAACCCGCCAGTCATGAGTTTTTGGCAAGGTGAAATGCTATCAGGAATCGGCCTCTGTTCGCATGCTAAGCTCCTATTGGTGGGGCGAGTTCGCGGGCTTGCCGAATATTTGTGTAATTGTAGATGGCAGGGTGAGCAAATAGAGTGTGCATGGGTGGTAAAGCGCACACTGCTGGCGTATAGGGGAAACAGAGGCCTGTATCCTGGGAGGGGTTAGGCTTGAGTAGGGATGGGCGGCTGGTATATATAGAGGGGCGCGAGCCTTAGTCTGGGAATTCGTCGCCTGCCAGTGAGCGGGTTTTTTTTGGGTCTGAGTAGTTATCCATCCTCAGAACGGGATGCTGATTCGCAGATCCCAGGATAAATAAATGTACATCGGGATGCTGGTAGAAGTCGCTCCAATCAACAATAGGATGTGGGACTTTTGAAAATTAACCAAGTCATCGGAATTGAACTTGGATGAACGACTGGGAGAATTCGGTCTTAGTGGAAGATAGCAGGGTTCCTAGTATCAGGACTAAGAATTTTGTCACTGTATTGTTTCTGGGACTACGTTGTTGGAAAGCCACTACGAGTGGGGACATAGTTTATGCCAGATGGGACACAAATACCACAGTGAATAATTATGGAGTTTTTCGGAACTTTGACTTTTCGGTGCATGGCATTAGTGGACTTAGTCATTTCCTACATTTGGAAGAGAATTTGATGTGTTTACGGATTTTACTATATGGAGTTGTGGCCGGGGAACTTATGTGTAAGAGACAACTTTTTCTAGGCTTGCAGTCTTTATGGCATTGAGCGAGGAAATGCAAGATGGAGTTTTGAATCTTGGTCACGTGGTATGGCAAGTTGGTGCCCAACTTGCCATACCACGGTAAGCCCAAAATGTGTGTGAGACTCTTGTAAAGGTTGAGTTCCCTACTAGGGTATTGACAGTGTTAAGGGGGAAGTTTCCTCAAGTGAGAATCATTGGGAATTTTGGAAATGTTCGAGTCAAGAAGTGATCCATCAGGTTGAGGTTGAGGAGATTGCTACGAGGGAGCGATAGAACATCGAATCGGTGGAGACCTGGACATATTGGTTATATGGGTTGTTGTAAGAAAGGGAACCTTAAGGGTGGGTTTTGGATATGTGTGTGGTGTGTTGTGTTGGTGTGTTTGGGTAAAGGAGAGGGACATACAGCCTGTTTGCAGGAAAGTGAGGGAACAATATCCTCAGCCATACTCCTTTGCCAGTGGTGTGAGAGCGAGAGAGAGTGATTGAAAGTCAGCCCAGGTTAACCTCGGCCAGCGATGAGGACAATAGCCTCACCCTGAGTTGGCAGAATGGAGATGAGAGTGTGAAATCCCAGTACCACCCATAACCATTGGGAAGAGTATTACTGGGTACTGGATCCAAATGGTGACCTGTATGAAAGCTCAGATGTGGAGTACGACTGTGAGGGTTGTTTTCGTTAATGGAGTTTGTTTAGGCTTAGGAAGTAGGAAATTGTTTAGTAAGAGTGAACCCCTAATAAGAGCCAGACCTAGGCGAGTTCCAGGGAGTGTTTTATAAGGGGAAGGTTGTTTAAAAGTTGTAATTTTGGTGAAAAGAGGGTAAAAAAAAAAACCTTTGTGCTGTTTGTAAATTTTAATGGGGTTTTGTCTAGAATGGAAGATTCATGAGAAGCCCTGGGCTTAGTGTTGACCATAAGAGGATAAATGTTAAATGATTGTTGTAACCTTTGTTTTCAGAGTGAAGGTTATGAGAGTTTTTAGGGTGACTTTTGGGGGCCACAACAATTTTTTAAGTGGACAATATAGTAACACAATTTTACTTGACTGTTTGATGTTTTAAGTGAATCTTAAGATTCAAAGGGGGCAAGTTGGAGTTGTGCCCAGATATAGATTGGATTTTATTGTGAATCTCAAGTTTTCTAAACGAAAGTTACAGTTGTCAAGTATGAATTTTGGATCTTTAGTAAATTCTGAAAGAAAAAAATGTTTTTTTGTGCCTTATGTTTTGTTGTAGTGTAGTTACCTTCTCCTGAAACTATATGATATTTTGGAGTGGATCCAGCACAATTTGGTCACTTACACAATACTTATACCTGGTCTTTTTTTTCGTGATTTTGTGATTTTTCTGCTGAAAGTTAAGGTGATCCCATCCCCATCCTATCCTGTGATAAAATGAGGTTAGGGCAGGAGAGTTGTGGTAGTGGTTGACCCACCTGAACTGAGGCCAAGGCAAATTCGACATTTGCAAAGAAGTCCGCTGATATGTTAATTTTGCTTTTGCTAAACTGATTATCATAATAAATTGTAATTCATAAATTTGAATGGGAAATTAATTTCTGTGTTAATTTTTATTTCGTAATTTTATTCATTATACGAAGATACACACAGTGAATAATAATTTGGAAGTTGTACATTTATAGTTATGATAATGCTTTTTTTTCACAGAAACCATGCAATATTATCCATCTGCTCCTGGCCCTGAGGTTGTGTGGGGTACCAAGCCGTCAGCATCTTCGCTGTGGTGAGTAAATAAACAGCTTATGTCACTGTAAACAGGTTGACAAGGGCAATTACATCCTCAATGCTGTATATTATAAAGTTTCCAGGCGGGGACGGAGAAGTGCTGGAATTGCAGCAAAAATTTTTCAACATTTCATATTTTCCGCATGAAGTTGGTGCACTGGATTGCACACAACATAAAATACAATAACTGGGTTAAAAAATATGTGATTTCCCTTCCAGCAAGTCCCTGGCAGGGATGAAATGTGGGCAAATATAAATGCAGTTTGCTTTTTGTGTGTGTATGATGTGTGTATTGATGTGTGCCACATTTCCCAGCCCTAGACCGTTCACCATGTCTATGAGTACCCGCCAGAAAATCTCGGCACCACTGCTGGCACGAAAGTACAGCTTGTGTATCGAGTGTGTATTCTGAGTATGATCGGAATAAGCGTGTTGTAAAGTATGTATACTAGTGTTATGTTTACATTTCTCTTGTGGCCCTAAAGTGTTTTATTTTGGTTTTTTTTTTTTATTGTTTCTCAGTATTAATAAGTGTATAATATTTCGCTCGCTTAATTTTCTCTGCCTGTGCAGATTGCCATGTTATTCTTTACATTCATGACCATGTGGTCTCGAACACGCCGCACCATGTGCACCAGTGCGCCGTCAATGGAGCACGTGTCAGTATGTATCAGCTTGTGTATCATCTGTGTGAATAAATTCTTTGTTTTGATATATTATTTTGAAGGTTTGTTTGGTTCTATTTTGTAATAATATTTTTTTTGTTTCACCAGTGTGTTGAAATACGCAGGGCACAAAATGTAAACAAACCGCGCAACCACATGGTAGGACTCCATGCATGTGGAATGTTCAAGTGATAATTGTCTTTAGTATTGTAATGTGTACGCTTACTTTATATTGTTTTAATGTATTATTATTCTGTAATGAACAGTATCAAAGATAGTATTGTACTGGACAAAGTCTGTATTCCCGTTATGTGGATTATAAACCAAGGTAACTTTTGACATAACGTATTGGCCATGTGCCAACAGCGGATGAATAATAAGTATTTATTGTATGTAATATATTTGTTCCAGGGTATTTTGATTGTGTTAAGTGTGAAAAATAAATGATGTGGATATAAATGCAGAGTAATCCCGGCACGAGTAGGGCCATGCCCAGGAAAACCGTAAGGCACCAAAGTGAGGTTAGGGTACCTTACGTGGTAAGTTTATGTTTAAGTTTTATATATATATATTTTTTATTTTTCCTGTAATATTGTATTGTACATTATAGTGTTGTGTTTGTATGTCATCATATCAACCTAGGGCCACTTTAATCCCTTTCATTTCACTTTATTATATTATTAGAATAAGTTGTTGATTACGTGATATGGTGGTGAGAGTTTGAGCCGGGTAGGCCGCAGCCCGCCGCCATGTTAGTCAGTCGTCTCTTAGTTACCATGTGGGACGGTTATGCCATGTGCCCTCCTTGGGCACTTCACCGCTTTAAAACTGATCATGTTGTTTGCAATAGTTTTTCATGTAACTGACTGGAACCTTTGTTTGCTTTAGCCCAGGGAGTGCACCATCCACAACCCGGTCCATTCGTATATGGCCGGGATGTAAATACCTTAATTTTTATGTAGGTATTGTGCCACGTTTTTCAGTGCTAGCATGTGCCCTGCTATAACAGGGCAAAATGTGTTTGTGCTCTTCGGAGGTCGATTAAAATAAATAAGTATATTCGCCGACTCGACTGCTTTGTTATTTCAGCAGTCACTTCTTGACAGCTTAAATAGTAATCGTAAGTATATTTTTCATAAGGCGTAAGGCAGCCTATAACAGCCCTGGGAGTGAGTGAGCGTATGAGAGTAGTTCCGATAACTCTCACTAGACCAGGTAATTTGGAGTATATCAAGGATGAATGGTGCAACTTGCTACAACTTCTGCAACGAGACGTCGGACATCGTGGGGGCCACATGTAGGCCATCAGCCACATGATTCGACTATACTTGTGCTCTCTGCTGAGAATGCTGGCGCCCCCAGAGAACTATGGAAGTATTTCAAAACTCCCATCCGTATAACCCTTTTTCTCCTCGATGATCCACCCTCCTAACATCCGTATACACACATACATACACACACATTGTGTGACAGTTGGGTGTATGTAAGTATTCAATACCAAATATTTGTTTATATGTGTGACGTAGTTAATGATCCACAAACTTTGAGACCAGGAAAGTATTGTAGTCATTGATGTTCTGTATTTAATGAAATGTTAATTACATTCTCACCTCTATCCAGCTTTGCAAGATTTGGGCGAGTGTGGGGGGGGGGGTAAGCAGCCCATGCTTGTGAGGGAGTGGAATGTGTTGCGGGAGGAATTGGTATCTGAGATGGGGGTTGGAAAGTTCAGAAAGGGAGTGGAAGAGGAGTTTGGTCGGGTAAGGGAGAGGTGAGAGAACTCGCAACCAGGTGGTAGCCTAATTCCGAGTGTATGTTTATTATTAAGAGGGCACTGCTTTGAGTTCCACTTCTAAGATTGACTAAGCAACTTTGATGGCCCTTGGTCTCAAGCTGAATTCTCATTGTCAAATTTTGATGAGTGCTGCATACCACCTCCCAGAAGTATGTTTGCCCGCCGCACCGAAACAACGACTCCACAAGCAATGCAGTAAGTGTGCGCTCTCTATGACACAGTCAGCACAGGTGCAGTGCAGTGGTAGTGTCACCAGAGCAAATTCAAGTGCAGTGAGCGCCCAAGTGCAGTGATATGAAAGGAGATCCCACATTTTTATGTTTTATGTTAAATGCCTTAATGCCCTAGTGTATGATTTTAAAGTGTTTTTCTTTATGTACCATATTTTTCATTCTCACTTGTAACCACCCTCGCCTCATATCACAATGTTATTATGCATGTATGTTCTTTTGTTGCACAAAACTTAATTTTAGAAATGTGTGAGAATCTCTAGGGCAGGTGTAAAGTGTTTTCATGCAAGGGTGATGTCTAGAAAGTAGTTCCACACGGGGGTGCTAGCCCACCAAGCCGGCCAGCACACTACGTTTTCCAAGTCAGTCATAGTCTGTCTTGCAAGGGGTGCAGCGCGTTATGTCATGATTCGCATTTTGCACACTGTGTGGCCATCAACTATGTGCATAATCATTTCTTCAGCAATAGACTTCATTAATTAACCAGAACCGTTTGTTTTATCTTCCACCAGACTCTGTCCCTTGTACCACCCAGTGCTTGCATCGCCTGGGTGGATTTTATTCATTCTAACTAAAACATTGTGACCACATGTATTTTATTCTGTTTAATCCACGCTGATGGGTCTAGCTCAAGAGCAAGTGTATGTTACATGAACTGAAGTGTGTAGAGTGACACCGAATAAATTACGCAGTGGCGCAAAAATACAGCTGGTATTTATTTCAGGTAGCCGCAAGGTGTTTAATGCATGTGCCTTCTTCCCCCAATTTTACTGCAATTATGCAGAGAGTATAATGAGTGTTTTAAATAGTCACATACAATCACAGCATTACTAAAGTGTCGTATGGGTGCATGGGGAGCCCTGATATCCCACGGCACCACAAGCAAGAATATACAATACCTTACAAAGGATTACTTCCAATCCCTGCAGGGAATATGCCATCGTCGTTGGCCGAACGACCCTGACAAGTCAGCACTACCGACATCATTGGCATTATTCTGGACAACAATGTTTGGTGCCCCGGGTAATCAAAATCCCAAACTTCCATTTTAAACATTTTCTAATTAACAATTCTTTAACCTAACCTCAATCCTCATCTGACCACATGACACCACATCAGTTTCTTGCTGTATTGTAATATATTATGTGTTGCGCTTACCAGAGATAGTGTGCAAATACATGTACTTAACAATTCCGTGTAATAGGCATCTGAATATGGGGTTACATTTTGTAACCTTCCAAATGTGCATATCTGAAGGACAGCAGACAATTTGTTGGAACTCTAGTTGAATAAAATTTTGGAGTCATGAAATGGTAAAATGAATTATGATGTAATACTGGTGGTTGGCCACATATTGTACCAGTAACCTCAAATGTACTATTTAGGATTGTCTTCTTGGCTGTTAAAACATCTACACACATTGAATGCCTAGCAGCCAAATTCAAACTAGTATTTCTACTATTTTTCAGGTTGCAGTGAAGTTATATGAAGAGAGAAAATTTTGAGACATTATACAATTGTGGAAAACAGGAAAATTAGTAATTGTGTAATTTTGCTTTTGTTCTCTTTTATCATTCTACATAAGTTATATGTTACATTTGTAAAGTGAATAAGCTTATAAAATTAACTGTGTACATTTTTTTTATCTTAAGAGCTGCCTGCCAACAGATACTCTCAACTACAAGTAGAACGCTGTTATAACATTTCTCAAGGGCACCGAGAAATGTGCCTTATATAGGAAGGAAATACTTTTAATGAGGGTAATTTTGTATTGAAAAATGTGTTTGTGAACTAAGGGAAGGCAGCTTGCTAAGCAGGGAAAGGTTATAAGATGGAATGTTATAACAAGGTTTCAGTGTAAGTGCTTTAGCACAAAGAAAATGTATTTGTTACTAAATCTCAATAAAATTGGTTTTATTCCCCTGAAACACAAATACTGCAGGTTAAAGATGTTGAAGTAGTTCAAAAATAGGTTTTGTCGTGCTACGTGTATAATAACATTTACTGGTAATAACAGACTATAAAAACTATTTTGTATAAAGTTAAATTGCAAAAAGTAGAGAGAATACACAACTATGTGCTCACAGACTGGTACTCATGAATGCATACACACACACAAAAGTTAGACTAACACACATTCCACGTTACTGCACATCTGCGTGAAGAATGTGTTTATCTGATTTGTGTGCATTCGTCTATTCATGAGTATCACACTGTGAGTACTTGTGTATTCACTCTGCTTTTTGTAGTGTCTAATACTGGTCTAACAGCATATTCCCACTATATCAATATGTATATAAATGCTGAAGTTATATGCCTCACAATTAAAAAATGAGCATATTATGTATATTGCAAGCTCTCTTTGCAAAAGCTGGGGATAAAATAAAATGAAACAAAATGTGAATGTTTGTGAGTATATCAACAGAAAGTATGTATTTTGCATATATACATAATTTAATTATAAATTCAATTTCATTACTTGAATCTGACTCCATCGGGTAAGACACGAAACGAACGATGACACAATTACTTACTGATAATATGGGCGTCAGCGGTGCTTCCCAATCACCACACTGTTGAGACTCAGGGTTCTCAGGGATGCTGTGGGTTCTGTGTGTCCATCTCACCCGAGTGTACTTAGAAACACATTGGCAATACTAAACTTTTAATAAACATTTTAAGACTTTGAAATGAAACACCTGTGCCTAGGACACTGTCGCTACAAATGAAAGAAGATGGTTCACTCTGATACCTGTTTATTTATAATGTTCATACAAATCAACGTGCCATGAAATTAATGATACACTCGGTCGTGTCTAGCTAACTCCGCTTGGGTGTTCCCCAGCCCACAATTACTTTACCGCACACCTAGATGGATGATCTCACCACGGTCTATGAAAACACAATCGTCACAAGGGAAGAGAGTCGACAGCCGCTAGGTTGGACTGACGATTTTCCCTGAAAATAGGACATGGTGAATTACAAGTAAAATACTTGATATAGTAACACGTATGATTATTCGGCATCAATAACGCAAACTCGTCGGGGCTCGTCCTCCATCATGTGGATAGTTTGGTTACGGCCTATACACAGAGAGACTAGGATGGGAATAATTGCACTGTGCTCAAATTGCAAAATTATATAAACCCTCAAAAATCCATGAAACAAGATGGGACACGAGATGAGTATTCACAATAAACACACACATGTGTGAAAACAAGTTTAGATGGTACGGATGTCGCTGGATGAAGTTCGTAGCGAACCACGTGGTGCAGATGAAATGGCAATATTTCTGTGTGGAAATGGCAACTTAAATTCAGACAAAAGATTATTCCTGCTGAGAAAATTATTCTCTTTACGATTGAAGTGATTACAGGCTTGTAGCATGCCTGATGGTGGAAAAAGCAAACATTAACGTGACCGTGTGGTCAAACACAAAAGCATCTATTTACATGAAAATCACATGGAACCCTGACAAAATTAACATAGAACTCTGAATAAAAATATTGCACATATGATATAACATAAGTAAGCTCTCAAAACGCAGTGATGGTGCTGACATAACTTGGCATTGGTTAGCCACGTGGTTGTACGTGATGTTGCCGTAAAATATTCAATCATGAAAAATACCCTAAAATACATATATGAAAACAAATCCTAATACATAAATTACGATGGAACGCCTTAAGCAGAAGCAAATGGCACCTGATTCAAGTTTCGTGGGTCGCGCAACCACTCCGACATATTTCTCCTCTTTCTCCTCGATTAAGTTTAAACGCCACAAGATGAAATAAATTAGTAAAGCAGAAGCCAAATGCTGGGCAATGTCTGGCAAAATGTACGCAAGCAAAGATTAACTGGTATACTAAAAGTCCTATTGAAATCTACATCAGTGAACAAAAAGTTGTAGTGTGTACATAACAGTTTCTTGACTCGCCAGCTCTCCTCGACAGACTGCCCAGAGGCAAGCATTTCACGAACCTACCATGGCTGCCTACGGGGTTCACATAAGCGGAAGTGCTATGTATGCTAAGTGAAATATTTTATTATTAAAATAAAAGTGGCACAAATAAATTAAATATGTTTTACATACTTATAATTTTCTTGTGAATTTTTATTATTAATTCAGTGTCCCTTTAGTATGGTGTTCATGCAGGAATATCAGTGTTCTTAATCTCGGTGCTGCAGGTACTTTGAATTTTATACCCAAACAATTTAAAAATAACAAAAAACTCTTTACAATATTTTAAGACATATCAAACCCTGAAAATAAAAATACAAGACATATTTCAGTCTGCAAAATAATATTTATATGAAAGTTAAAAAATATTGGCCTCTTTGCACACGTGCATGTACACGTGACACATGCATGGTTAACGCAGACATGGGCTCTAGTGCTGCTGTCTGTTAGCTGGTGTCAAATCATTAACTCTCATTAAATAGGCACTGTTGCATTCAGTCAGTGGAAATAACTATGATTCTCACACATCTTTTCCAATCAGTGAAAATCTCACTAATTACCAAAAAATAATCAAGCTGTACCAACAGGAAATATGATGACCGGTCATGCATGCATGTAAGGTTTCAAGACTTACTGCCATGACAGGGTTTCTCTTGTATTCATGATGTAGGCCTATCCATTAAAGAAGGCTGAGAATAGAGAATAAAAACCCCAATAATCATATATGTAAATCTATTTTATGTAAAAAAAAATAGTGTATATAAATCAATTTGTAATCTAAAAGAAAGTGAGAAATGTATACATGGCCATATGCAACAAAATAAAAGAGTTCCCTAGTAAGTACTTCTGAACAATTAATTTATAGTTATTTTCAGATATTCACTACCTCTCTGTACTTCCAAGTTTCATAAATATATATTTATATAATAAATACCTTATGATATTGAGAATTAAATACGAAAGTATGTGTATAAGCTATGCATGGCTATCTGTACAAGCACACAGTATTATTTTATTATAATGAAGAATGTTCTCATCAGTGTTCTGAAGTCAGTAAATTAAAATTAAGTTGTGATAACAACTACTGTGAAAATTACACATTCACTAACCATACTTTTGTGTAAGATCATTTACTGAGTCTCCAGAGACAAAGATGCTAGTATCATCTGCAAATAAAATTGGAGTAGTTTCTGGGGTTAAGGCACATGGAAGATCATTTATATAAACTAGGAAGAATAGTGGTCCTAATATTAATCCTTGTGAGACCCTATACATGATTTTTCCTGGTTCAGAGTAGAATGAAGTAATTTTTCCTTTAATCTGCATTTGTTATTGTCTGTTTGGAAGGCATGAGCTTATTAGTTTATTTGGTGTACCTGATACTCCATATAACTTTTATTTTTCTATAAGTGTTTTGTGATTTACTCAGTCAAATGCTTAAGTGAAGCCACAAAATATTCCATTAGATGGCATCTTTTTTTCAAGTGCATTAAGAGTGCTATTTGTTAGTTTGAAAACTGTGTCATTTGTTGACGTGTTTTTCTTAAAGCCAAACTGGAAATTTGATAAGATTTTGTGATTCTCAAAATGTTGCAGCAACCTCCTGTAAATTAGTTTTTCAATTTCTTTTGAAAAGTATGTAAGAGGTGAGATGGGTCTATAATTGTTTACTTTGTTTTTTTCTCCTTTCTTGAACAATGGTGTTACCATAGCCCATTTGAGTCTGTCTGGAAACAATCATGTATTGAAGATATGATTACAAATGTGGTTTAATGGAACACTGAATTCAAAAGTGCATTGCTTTAAGGGGTAAGTATCCTTGCTGTCTTGGATTTACATATTTTCCTCATAAAATAAATTTTCCAAGTCAATATTTAAAAACCAAGCTAGTCATGACATAGGAAATATTTAACGGTTATTTCAAAGTCCCACTTTTTTTTTTTTTTTACATGAATAGTGTCACATCTGTAACCACAATCAAACATTATATAATTATTTAATAATTTCAGTCCCACGTGGGAAAATACAGGTATATTTGAAACCCTACAAATTAAAAAAAAAGTCGTTAAGTAGTCGTCTATGCCATGTCTAGCTTTGCTTTATTAGTTCTGGTCATACAATTTCATTACGAAGATTTGTAAGAAAATTTGAAGATGGAGTTGATACTACCCCCTTAATAACCTACACCTAATGCTACCATAGACACTAGATAATTTTGGTTGCAAAGAACTGATTGTTTTCTCCACATCTTTTGGAGTTGTGTTTGTAAGAGATATAGCAGGGTATTCTGTATCCTGTAGTGTAGGAATATGGTTTATATTTATGTCTTGTTTAATGTTTTTTTAATCATGTTTTCTACGACATTAAATATTGTGAATTAAATGTATATGTGACTAATTTAAGATCTGAGCATATGCAGTAATTTCCTTTTAGGTTTACAACTGGACATTGCTCTGTTGTTCTTCCTGTTGTGTGTTTTACAATATTCCATGTAGTTTTTATTTTGTTTTGAGAATTCTTAATGAGGTTACAGAAAAATCCTTTTTTGAGATTTTATGACCTTACTCAAAATTTTGCAGTATTTCCTGCAGTGATTCATTGTGCCAGGGTTGCTGCTGGTTTCTGGTGGTCTTGTATAGTTTTCTTTTGTTTTCACAGGAAATTTTTATTCCTTTTGTGAGCCATAAATTCTTCTTTGGATTTGTATTACTGTGGGTCAGTCGGGATGGGAAACATTTTTCCAAACAATGGAGAACTTGGTTAAGAAAAGAGTTACATTTTTCATTCGCTTCGGTACACGTATACAATGTTGACCATTGCTCCCTCCTGAGCTTACTTTTGAATTGTAAGACATTTTCCAGAGAGAAATTACGTTTTTTTTTAAATAATAAATGCATTCGGAAGTCATTTTTTGGAACATATAAATAATATCTGTGCATCATGATCTGATGAGCCAATTATTATTGGAAGACAGTGGCACTCTGCAATTGCGTTACTATCGATAAAAATGTTAAAATTTGCGGTCTGTTTGGTTCCTTCTATTCTGGTAGCAAAAATTATTATTGATTTAATGTTGAAGGTACTCAGTAGACCATCAAGTTCAGTACTTTGGTTGCTTAATTTTAAACAATCAATGTTAAATTCTCCACGGAAAATAATTTATAGTTTGTAAATGGCTTTAAGATTTGCTTTAAGAAATTTTATGAAGTTACTAAAGTTGGCAGAAGGGGCTCAATATATAGTGAGGACACCACTGACGTATGTCATGTGTCCCATCAGAAGCCTGTTTGATGACCCGCGGAACCAAGCTGTGCATTTGGGATGCACACTTGACGAACGGAACAGCAAGTGCAGTGCAGTGCAAGTGAGCACATGATGTCAGAGCATCCGCTGTAGCATAGTAATATAGAATAGATCTTATTTTTCAGTGATATCTTTTATGTAGGGTTTTGTGTGCAATGTGTAAACACGGGCGTTCACATGTTTACGTTATTTAGGCAAGGAAATAACCCCAGTGCATTTCGGAGTAAGTAAAGTGTGTTTTCAATGTTTCATTATGTATCATTCACAACTTTTGCCATCCTCACCCCAACCACCCAAATGTAAACAGTATTCCATATGAAACATTATTTTCAAGAATATTTTATGCATGTTCCAGCACAAGGTAAGGAACACAAAGGTTTATTATGTACTTTGCAATGTTAAGAATGAAGATCCACGTGACCCGCCAAACTCGGACAGCATGGCATGGAATGAAGGCAATCAGCTATGAGCATCTCGGGGGTGTGGTTGCATGTTACCACGGCTCAAAATTTCACTGCTCCTTAAATCCTGCCTCTACCCACTGAGGCACCATGGTGCCACGTCACCACTTTTTTTTTAATTTTTCAGTTTTTACTTCCACATAACTGCACTCAAACATTTGGTCTCTTCATTACAATAGAGTCATTTTTAAACATAAATTATTTCTGATGAAAATACAGGTACCACCCTTAGTCATGCTATTTCTACAATTAGTGGAACAGAGAGAACAACCAGGAATTTTTAATTTGCTTAGCAGAGGATTCAGTTAAATGTGTTTCTGTAAAGACATAATATCTATACTTCAAAATTGCATTCTGTGGATTTGTCCAAGCACACAGAAAGCTCATCTATTTTGCTTATTAAAGCTCTAATATTCTGATGGAATAAATACACATTATTTTCATTAATTATCGTAGATTTTTTAATTTTTGCACAATTATTGACTGTTTCTGGTATTGTGTTTGAAAGAAAAACTTCTTTGTTACATGAATTAGGCCTTATGGGCATGTGTTTATTGTCATTACCTGGATATTTTGAATAGAAACATAGTCTTGACTCGCTGCGCCTCCAGAGGTGCTGGTGGTGTGTTCGTGTCCCGCCTCAGAGTAGGTGGTGAACAGGAACTGATGATGTGCCCGGCGCCACATTAGGTATAGAGAACGATTGTTGATGAGGGTCGTACGGCTGATGGTGACTCTGGATACGCGGTCAATATCAAGGAGAGCTGAGTGAATTTGTCAATTATACTAAGTAAAGGTCAAATATTGCCTGTGGGCAAAGCTGTTGGCCACTTCGCATGCCTATATTACCACAGAAGTTACCCTGCTTACGGGAGGCAGGCGCCGTAAATGAAAAACACACTGAAATACACTTGTAAATTTGAAGGCTGCTATTAGGGTGCAGTACCCGATAAACTCAGGAGAGTTAAATGCAATAAAACCGGTCTATTTATGGTATGACTGTTTTAAAACCATAAAGGTACAATGGAATGTTACTGCACTTGTTAATGCGTACCTTAGTTAAGCAGACCCGACACTCTGGACCTGCCGGTGGTCGCTACTGCTACAAAATAAGGTGTGGGCCTTAGATTGTAATTACGTGAAATGCGTCCAGTGCATGAAGTCCTGGTATGTTACGTCAGGATGCAGGGAGACCTCCCCTCGGTTAGATAAAAGTACTAAAAGGTTCATGAATTATGTTAACTATGGATATGAAATAAAATGCAGCCTATATTGAATTGCCGAGGGGGATATGCGGAGCTTACGGTCTGCACTGCTGGTTGTCTCGAGCACTGAAGTCTGACTTACGACATGGCGTCGGTTTCGCCGCACATCTGGTGAATCCGTCACCAAAATGAAAACATGAAAAAAACTGAACTTAATGAATAACATGATAAGTGACATTGATGTTGTACATAATTAAGATTGCTAAATTAAAACACATTGGTGACATACTCGTGAATGCCGGGGCCCCAGATATGGCTAAGAATATGATGTAATGAGAATGTCACCACACTCGAAGGGTGATATTAAATTAAATGATGGCTCAACTGACTGATTCTCGATAGATGATTACATGTACACTCTTATAATTAGCATTTTAGAATAGATGTGTGTCGTTATGTAATTAATTTGAGGAATGTGTGTGGATGTGACGAGGCACAGATTTCGTAACTAAGGGCAGAGCTATGCTGGAGCGGGCAGTTTCCCTAGTGAGTTATGGTGTAATTACAGTGAATTATGCTTAAAATGCTCCTATTGATTAATGCTCGCCACTTTACACTTGCTGCGGGAATTTGATTCCCAGTCTTTTGAAACCACTTAGAGCCATGTAGCACCCCGGATTCGGCCACAGGGCCCGTCGACATCGCGCACATTCGAAACTTGTGGGAATAAGCGACGCCGCTTACCCCAGTGTTCCCTTCAATGGCTTTTGCTTCTAAGTGACATGGCTTTACAGGAGACACTCGTTTATGTCACATATCCATTCATCATGAGAGTTACCTCTTGTGGTGAATGTTAAATAATTTGACCCGCAGCCACAAGTTACTTGGCGGCAAGCAAAGTGTAATGCAGTTCTTGTCGACCTGCACTGATTGAGACTGCGACCTAATGTCGATTGGTCGAGTGTTGCTGTGTGATTCATGCATCTGCGATGGAACAAACGAGTACAAGGATATGTGGATGTCAGGAACACGCCAGACTGTAAGAATCCTACTGGCAATGCAGTCAGCAAGTTTTCCCTTGCCAGCACAAGTCAGATGCAGACCATGTCTTGTGTGGCCAGCCCTGTTTATTTAATCTAGACCAATCACACCAACATAGCTCAGTCTGCCAGACCTTGCACAGCACTGCGCGGCAGTGATAGCTGTCTGCACCTTCCTTTGTAAGAAATGTTTGTCATGCCGTTGGAGTGCCTCACAGACTAACACATTGGTGTGACTGGTGGCCCTGGCAATGTTGTGGATGTCTGCTCCAACAGAATAGTTTTTGTCATGATCAATGCTGTTGCCTATTCCCCCAACAAAAGCAATCTGCAAAGTTCATTTAACAACAATGTTCTTGTTACAAGCTTGCACTGCACTGACTTTCGTGATTGGAAAGTTTGTCTCGTGATTGGCTGGTGTAGAACTCGACTTTAGATAATTGAAAATATCCAATCCTCTTTACGTTGCTACCACAAGCAAGCTACCATCTTATGCCATTATGTTGTGTTGTAGCTGGTCCCATATACAAGTGTGGGTTTAATTTTTTATTGTTATTTCTTATGGTGATTGAAGCCAGGCTTACCCATTGTTCACATTCTCCCCATTGTAAACAAATATTATACAGCTAATAAAATGCCCACTGAAATTAGTCTTTTAGGTAATAGTTCACATATTTCATACAAGCAAATTGCGTGTATTTTAGTACTAGATTGGGAAACTATGTCCCAAAACATAAAACCTGTAAGTTACCAAATTACTCCAAATTGAAAAGCACACCTCTACACAAATATAATCAGGTCGTACTTATGTATTGTAGACTACCATCATTTTCATAGCATGCTTTTCTTACAAGATAAAATTTTAATGTCGATGTATGCTGTGAAAATGTTTCAATACTTTGAAATGAAATACAATGAAGGTCTTAGCAAACAAGCCATTAATAACATTCGTGGCATTTTCCACATGCAATGTAGAGCAATTTAATGGTGTAATTTATGCTTTAACAGTGACATATGTACTGTAATACAAACGTGTATTTAAGTGATTATAGGGAGTGTTATATAAATAGTCACATGCACAGGCAACTAGTAGTATACCATACTGGCATCAATATAATTGCATACACCTGACCAAGATTTCTGTATAATTCTTTAGGCGGTAACTTGATGGGTTTTTCTTTTTGGATTTTCATATTTTAATTTCTAGCTTTATACATTTCTATATACACTCCCCTATTTGTTGAAAGCAGCTTTCGGGCTTGTCCAGAAACGATGTAAGATTGGCCCAGGCCTTCTGTTTCTCTTATTTTCGAGCACATGTTTAACCCCTGCAATTAAAATTATATGCTTTTAAGTGACAAAGAAATTATCACTACTTTCCCTTTTCGTTTTATAATCTGCCAATTCGCTTAAAAAACCAAAACAAAATTCAAGGCGTACGACGATGTTTAATAAACTTGTTTGTTTACACTAGCTCATAGCACTTCGAGGCTGAACAAATGCACATCTGTAGACAGCCAATTCAACACACTTGAATAGTTTTCTGCTAACGAGTAGATAGTTCGTCTGGAATTTGGAACGTATCCACCTATTACTTACCAGACAGCACAAAAAGGTGTTGTAAAATGCGCCAACTCCACCAACTTTAATGTTTGGTTAACCTTAACGAATTGTTAAGTTTACGAGGACTTTTAACGGGAAGTTGTAAAAATGTCCCTAAATATACAAATATAAGAAAAGAATAGCATATAATACGAAGCATTATAAGAGACGTTATTTATATGCAGGTGAATTAAAATGCCATGTTATTTTACAATACACATTGAGATCTGTGTCACAATTGGTAGACGTTACAGGATCATTGTTGATCTGTCCGGCATTTTTGTAAGGTTTGAAGGTTGGTGTAATGTGTCGGAGGTTTAAATGTAAAAGTGCTGTTTGGCATGTTTTATTGCATTTCTCTAAAGTGTAGTATCCGCCGTCGTGTATGGTCCATATTTTTTAATCTCGGCGTCGGGATCTCGGCATCACTATGTGTTTGTGTCGTTTGACTTTTCTGCAAGTTTAATGGACCTTCGAATCATGGATTTGACGAGTTTTTTTATTCTTTTCTTCAGTGAATACTCACGTTTTTGTTGTTTAGGCATTTCTTGTATTAGGAATTAAATGGTTGTATGGCTGTACGGTTAATCCAAGGCCATGTGCTTTTGCACGCTTTAGCTTAGATATATAGATAAATATTGCATTTCATGAAAAGTGTAGTATCCGCCGTTGTGTACGTTTCATATTTTTGAACATCGGCGTCGGGCTCTTGTCATTATATGTGTGTTTGTGCCGTTTGACGTTCCTGCGAGTTTAATGGACCTTCGAATTTTGGATTCTACGAGTTTTAATGTTTTTCTGCCGTGTTTAATCACGTTTTTCCTAGTTTTCGTCGTTTCTTGTATTCGATTTTGATGGTTGTATGGCTGTACGGTTAAATCCAAGGCCACGTGCTTTTGCACGCTTTAGATTATAGATAGATAGCATTTAATTCTGTGTGATGTGTGACATGGAATAATTGTGTGTAAAATGTGTAAGTGTGTGTGTGAGAGATATTTAATTTATGACAAAAGTTAAAATAGAATGTTTATGTGGTGTAGCCCTCAGCGAGGTTTGTGTGGCCTTACTCGAACTGCATAATTCCCTGGAAAAGAGACTGACCAAAGAAAAGGGAGAAATGAAGACCACGCATCTAGAAAACTACAGGTAGGTTTACAAAAGACACTTTAACCATCACATAGTGCCGTAAATAAATTAATCAGTGCTTATGTAACAGTGAACCATGAACGAACTTTCCTCAGCTTGCCTATGCTGAAACTCCACGCAATTGTGAAATCAAGACATGTAAAATCAGTGACTGTACTCCAGTGAAAGACTAGCGCACCAGTTAATAGTGCTACCCAATATTCATTTCGGTGCTGGAACCCTAAGAAGATAAGAACAAATAACGAGCGATGTGCGAAATAAAGGGTGTGTGAAGTACTGTAAGACTTTTGCAAGAAAGACAGTAAGTTCAGGCCCGTGCATATAAGTACAGGCTTTCCCATGAGAAAAAATACCTTGGAAATAATCTCATAGCATATAACTGTATTTTTTAATATTGTTTGGAATCGTTTTTAACATGAACTTTCATTGCTAAACAATTGTCACTTAGGTGTTTCCTAAATCAGTGTGTGCTGTAGAATGCTGCTTGTTCCTGAAAATTGTTAAAATAAGGTAGGTAAAAAGGAATGTAAATAATTTATAATGTATATAACCTTTCATTAGTTATTTAGTGGCGTCTTTTAAATTTAATTTTTAAGGTCAAAGTATTGTCAAAAATAAGTGACCATAATTACAATTGCTGTAACTGCAACATAATTCTGAAAGCCGTTTAAAGACAAGATTATATATTGTAAAACTTTTTTATAAAGTTTAGGTTAAGAACTCTTAAATATGGTCATAATTCCAGGGTAACATTGATGCCGTCGGGTGTGAGACAAAGATGATTACGATACACTTTTACCTGTTTTGATGGGCGCCAGTGGTGGTTCCTACCCATCGCTTTTTTGAGACTATGGGATCTCAGGGATACTGTGGGTTCCGTGTATGTGTGTTTCACCCGTGCGTACTTACAAAACAACTCATACCAAAACACTGCAAACAAAACACTTGGTGGAGCTAGGTAACTGACGCTACAAATACTTACCGCTTTTACACTGTGATGTATGTTTATTCATCCAAAGTTACACCGTGCCAGAAAATGAATTAGTGGTTTACTGCTCGGACGTGACTAGCCAGTTCTGGTGGGTGATTACCCCAGCACGTTACTCAACTTGCGCATTCCACATGAATTATGCTCCATGGCGTTTCAAGAGAGAGCCTCTACAAAGCAAGGGTTCTACAGCCATTATGATGGACTGTAGGTTTTGCCTAGAGACAGGACACGGAGTATAAGGTGAACACATGCAATAGTCTATGCCGCTAATGCCACCTCATCGAGACTCGTCCCCAAAGCACGTGGTGTGTGGCGACAGTCAATACACGTAGCGGCTTAGGGCAGAAAATAATAATGCCATACAAAATCATGCAAATAACACTTGATAGACATGGGACACAATATGAATAGGCAAAATACACAGTTGTGTGCAAGTAGTCTTAAATGGTGTGGATGCCACTGGATAAAGTTTGTAGCGGACCACGTGTGCGGGCGTAAAAACGCAAGATTTCATGTAAAATTTGTTAAGTAATTACAGACCTAAAAGGACGACATTTAGCAAAACTGTTCCCTTCAATGAATGAGCTTACAAAAGTTCTTAGTGTGGTGGGAACTTACAAACACACAGGTTGACCGCATGGTCATGCACAAAAATCATCACACATGAAAAATACACTGACCCTGATTGGAAATGATACATATAACCCTGAGGTATATTAAGGTGCACAAGATAGAACAAAAATTGGCCCTCTTAACGTGATAATGGCGCAGATATGGACTTAGTGGTAGCTAACCACGTGGCAGAGGGCGATGTGGCCGCCAAACAATTCAACATTACAAAACCCCTCAAAATAATTATACATACATTACCCCTAATATTGCTTATCACAATTGAATGGAAATTAGAATGAAAAGCCGTAGACATAGGTGGATGGCACCTGATACACAAGTTGCGCAGGCCGCATTGTCTCTCCAACCATTCATCCTCTCATCTCGTTTAAATTCCAAAAATCTGTAAGGGCTGCAAATAATCAAGTTAAGCGGATAGCATTATGCTGGGTATGTCTAGCAAAACGTACGAAAGGCAAAGGTTAACCGGTAAACTAAAGGTGCTATTGAAACGTACATCAATGCAAAAGTATGAAGTGCGTATGTGACAGCATCTTACCTCGCCATCTCTCCTATGACTGCCCAGAGGCAGGGGTCAGGCAAACCTAACATGGCTGCCTATGGGGATCACACAAGTGGAAGTGCTATGCACACCGAGTAAAAAATATTATATTGTAAATTGAAATGGCACCAAAAGAATTATCAAACCATTTTACAGGCAGAATTCAATGTTATATTTTCTGGTAATTATTAAATGGTCTATTGAAGGCATTTTCACCTGAATATCAGTGTGTCTCTCTTCGGCACAGCATGCACTTTAAATTTGAAATATTACAAAAACCCTGAAATAAAACATTTTACACTTTACAATTTTTTAACACTGAAAAAGAAATAGATAGCACACTGAAATCAATTATCCCGTTTTTGGAAAGTCCGTGTAGCGGCACTGCACATGTGTTTACCACCATGTGTTAGGTTAGCAGCGAGTGCTGTCATAAGCTGACTGTGGCTGGCTCTTAGCTGGCATCAACATATGCTAGCTTTAAGATTTTGGGTGCCTCGTGTATTAATTTTGAGGTTTTGAGTGCTTACGTGTTTTTGATTTTTTTAATCTATAGGTGGACTCCTCACGACGATTGAAAGATATCTTTTAATATTTTAATACTCGTATTTGATTAGAAATTAGGGTCTTTAGATCAGAACCATCAGAGGTTCACGGAAAGCCTATGATTTAAGTCCAGTACAAATATCACACGTAAATTTATTTGCTGTGCGAAAAATACCGGCTCAGGTGAAGCCAGTAACTTACTTTCTCCTTCCTTCAGAGCCACTGCAAATACTTTTTATCTAGCTACTTCCAAGTCCCTTGCGATTGGGACATATTTTCCCACAAGGGTCGTACCTTTTGATGCCAGCTTATAATTGCTCTTTACAGGACAATCAGCTGTAATAAAATTTTAACATAACCAAGGCCTCAGCTATGATTTCGAGCTGGCACACACATAAAAATGAAGGCACTGCGGCATTTCACACTACTGCTGTCAAAACACTAAATTAGTTTCACGCAACATGAACTAATTCCTCCAGCCTTGCCCTCCTGTCCAGAACCTCGAGACAGCTGTTGTCATCACCTGCCACTCCAAGCATAGCCAAGGGGGAAGCGAAGAGGAGGCACACACAAATGATAGAGAGACAGAGCACGCTAACTACAACCAGATGTCTCCACCCAGTTGACTCTGATAAGGTAGGCGTGCATTTCTCCACAGCTCCAGCTTGCAGAGAAGGCGTCGTGCTAGAGGCCAAACCACATATGCCCTGAGTAACCCAGCTCCAGACTGCGTGAATCAGAATTTTTTTCCCACTCCAATATGGTTATACGTCGAAATGGAAAAAAAAGGGGGTGTGATTGATGCGTGATGCATTCCTGCATCTAGGATGTGCTCTACTTTTCGACTTTTCCCATCTTTGAGCCCAATGTTCATACCAGGGCAGGTTAATCAATCACAATGGTACTGAAGAGGCAGGACATATACCTATAGGATACCAAATGGTGCACAGAAGATACTACAGATGTCATCCTAGCTTGTCACCCAGACTCACCAAGAAGCCGTCACACCAACACTCCCTGTCCGAAGATTGTAATGCCTGAACAGCCAGCACTACCTCCAGCAAAGGTCACGTTACTGTCAGAGCGTGTCACTGGAGAGCAGCACATATTTTACTAGCATGTGCGGTCAAGATAAGGGATGACAGCACCACTTCAGCATCCTGGAATTCGCAACCCCTGCAGCTGAGGCTATGACTCCCCACGTCCCTGGCCCTATGAGCTCTTGTCTGAAATTAGTATAAAAGGGCTAGGATGGCCAGAATCTTTCGGTCTCTGCTCCTCCACTGCTCACAAGGGCCGGGATCTCAACACAGCTGAAGACATTGCCGACCAGAAGCTCAACACTTCTTCAGCAGCTGCTGACCCTCTGCAGTTACCGCAGATTCTGCAGCTTCTGGGAGACTGGACCCCCTCCAGAGTTTCTTGAAGACGTTCCTCTCCTAGCACCCTCCCCTGATGTTAAACCCAGAACTACTGGTAGCAGGCCATGTTGATGTCCCTTCGGGACCCCCTCACACCGGACGGTGTGGCAACGCCGACAACTACCCTTCTGGTCGCTTTTCCCCCTGTGTTCCTTCAGAACAACTCCTGTTAGTTAGACGTTGTTGAATATGTTAATGTAACAGTGACTTTTCTAGTCAGAAGTAATTGCCTACACATTCACTTAGCTTTTCTCTTAAGTCACCTACACCTGGCTGTTCATGTTAGGTTTAACTTCTGTAAGCAAGTTGTATTTGCTTAGGAGTTCGTGTGGAGCCACCGTGTTCTATTACTCATTTCATAAAACATGTGGTGTTCAACCTATTCTCCATATTGATTTTTTTGTGTAAACTTTAATGCAACCCCTTAAGGAAAAGCCAGCAGATCATTCAGTACAAAGCTAAATCCACACACATTAAGAGGCCACTCTGCCAAACTGGTAGTTTTCGACAGAGCCCAAAGCACTAGGAACTAACTCCTCCACCAGGTGAATCGACCTGACTGGGTATTCAATACTCTACCACTGCTTCTGCAGGGGCCGGAAAGGAGCTGAATCACCTTAGGCTGATTCACCCCTGGATGTTCCGGAAAGGAAGTGATGTGAGTTGCCTAATGTTCTGTCCACCGCTCACAAGGGCCGGGCGAAAGGAACACAAGGTGTTGTCTCATTGTCACAAGACTGGGTATCCAGAAGTACACAGGTAGGGAAATAGCACCTTATCTTCTGCGGGCTGTTTAGTTTCTTTCCTCATCCTGTACTCTTGGAAGGGCGATGTACGGAGAAAATTGAATAAGGCACTACGTGCCTCAGAAGGTAATACATCTTGCCTACCCCATTTAGCAACTGCTTTAAGCAGCAATTTAAATCAGCAGGTCAGAGTTAATACCGCCTGCAAAACTGAAAGCCCTCGCCCTTCAGCTCTTCCACAACCTTTGATCACTCTACCTGGTACCCCACACCCTATATTAGCAGCTATACTACATGGAGAAGAGATCCCTCTGGGTCTTGCCTGCTCTTGGTTAGGGGGAAACTTGCAGGCATTCCAGCTCCCAGAGAGCTTGGACAACTGGGACACCATCACCACTTCACGTCTTCCAGAACCAGCAGCTGACCAGCCGTCTGCCAAGCAACTGAGCCAGCCACCAAGGGGGAATATTCATCTCCCATTAAATATACAGGTAAAGGGTCAGTCAAGGTGAAAAGTCGTGACAGTGGCTGTAGATTTTGTGCAGAACAAACAGCCCACCAGGCTCGTCTAGTGCACCAGCCAGGCACCTACGAGATATTAAGGTATCTGTCTTACTCATGCTTCTCGTGATAATGGCATCGCAATATAAAACTGTGAAAGTGACCAGGACTAGAATTTCTTTTGTTGAAACATTGCAGCATTGCAAGTGCGGCTAATTAATAACCTCACCGCTGTTACAGGATAGTTCAGTTCACTTCAGTCTGTAGAGTACAATATAAGGCGCCATGTTAAAAAAAAAAAAAAGTAATTAATTTCAGTTTGGAATAGTGTTTTTTTTTTTTTTTTTTCACAGGCTCATGAACATGAACAGTTTGACGAAAGAGTACTTGGAACAGCGTCACAGAAGTAATTAACTAATGTTCCAAAAAACTTTCTTCTCGAGAAAAATTATACGAAGACAAGGGGGAGAAAAACACCTTCCCCTTGATGCTCTAGCAGCCTCCCACACCTGTGGAAAGTATTTAAAAGTATAGGTTTTACTGTTGAAAGTGCTTGAAGTTACATATTATGAGAGAAAAAAGAAAGAAGCTTCTGACCGTGGGCGCTTGCGGGTGTGGGTGAAGTTGTTCCACCGATGCTGACTCCTCAAAAGTTGTTCTTCATTTGCCAAAGAGTCCAGGGCTCTCAGTTAGGCATGTGCAGCTATCCCCACTCTTCAAACTAAAAATCTAAAAGCAGTAATTTCCGGGGTGCGCCGCCTCCTATTGGCTAAACCCTAGTGTGTCACAGCGACTTCGTCGAAGGTTTCCGAACAAATTTTGCTGATAGCAGTCGGATAAACCTAATCCCAAAACCTGGCGAAACTTTGCTCCGATCTTGGGAACTTGAAAATGTGAATGCACTACATATAACAGGTTAAAATACAGCCCCGTATTAAAACCGATAAGTCATTGCTTCTCCATTTGGCACCAAAGAAAAATTTAAAATATTACACTCACTGACCAGAAAAAAAGCATTTACCCCATAAATCTTCGACTGAAAAAATATTATAAAAACTATTAAAAATATAAATATATTGCAACATTACAACCTATTTTGCTAGATTTGGTATTTTGTTTAACTTCCTCAGTCGTTGGTCCAAGCTTGATGCTAATAAGCCCAACGTGTAGACCCCAATCCCTGCCGGGCATGCGTATACATGTAAACAAAACTTGTTATTCTGAGAGCTGTGGATGGACAAAAAAACTTACAGGGCAAATAAATTTTTTTCAACTTGCTGTGTGTTGTCTGGTGGAGGGCAAGTGGTGAGATTGTCATCAGCTTCAACAAAATATTTAAATGATACTTCACCCAAAGTCATATTCTTGGGAATTTCTCCCTATTCAATTGAGAAGTTGGAGACAATTGTTGTTGGGAAGTATGCCAAGCCAATATGTTTCAAGAATTTGAAACACTTGCCTTGTGTATACAAAAATATCACAAACTCATGGATGACTGAATCCATTTTTCAAGAATGGTTAAATGGATTGGACTCTCACATGGGAGTCAAAAATAGAAAGATTAGACTGTTTCTTGACCACTGCCCTGCACATAATGTGCAAACTGAGAAGTTGAAGACTGTCAAGGTAGTATCATTCCCTCCAAACTGCACTAACAAACTACAGCCACTGGACCCGGGTGTCATTGCTCAAGTTAAATGACACTATAAGAAACAGCTAGTTCAGTACCTGCTACAACAAATGGAATCCACAAAAAATACTGCAGCATTGAAGTGGAATCTGCTACAAGCATTGCAAACACTATACTATTCATGTAACTCTGTTCCTTCCACCCCAGTCGCAAACTGTTTCTTGACGCAGGATTCTAACTGTACATGACCTCTGTCCTTAATAATTCAGTATGGTGTGAAGCCCCCACGTGCTGCAATCAGAGCCCCTAAACGTAGTAGCATGGAATCAGAGGATTTGGATATGTTCCTGGGGAATCTCTCTTTACGCGGTTTGTATGCACATCCACAAAGCATCAACAGTGGTTGCTGGAAGTCCATGATGAACAAGTCGCTGATGCACCATATCCCAGAGACATATTCAATGGCCAACATGTAAGGCAATGTGCTGGCCAGGGAAGTAGTGGTACCCGTTCTTCATTGAAGAAGGCTTTTACATTCCTTGCCACATATGGCCGGGCATTGTCCTGATGAAACATGGCATGTGAAGTCGTCTGAAGGAGGGGCGGTACCTCGGGTTCTAACACCTCTCTCATGTAGCAGTTACTGTTTATATTGTCCTCAATACATAGGAGTCAAGATCACATGCTGTATCCAATGGCGCCCCAAACCATCACACTTGGCATTTGTCCGCTATGTCACTCCACAATGCAGACTGCTAGATTGCTGTCACCACATTATTGTCTAACACGTATGCGGTCATTACTGTAGGACAGGTTTAAGTAGAACTCGTCCGAAAACTCTATATTTTGCCACAGCACTTCACTGACGGCGTTCACGTGCTCATGTCAGTCTGAGGTGTTTATGGTTTATGGACAATAAAAACCAATGGAATGTGTGCTACCAGGCCAGTCTACAGCAGACGGTGTCAAACCGTTAACACAGACAGGTCCACACCCGTTGCAGTGCTCCAGTGTCAGGCCAGCACTGTTGACAAGACTGTACAGTCCGATAAGGCCATTCGGACAAGATGGCGGTCACCCCATGCTGTGGTAACATTGGCTGATCCAGTACTCACTCATCGCTGCGTACAACCCTTTTCTATCCACTGATTCCACACCCGCATCACAATCATAGCAACATGCCCCATATGAGCCAAAATGTCACAAATGTCAAACCCCATTTCCCAAACACTGATCATTCTGCCCTGTTCGAACTCCCACATGCTGAAATGGCACTCTGTATCATCTAAGCAACATACTGGCACCTGCTCTCAGTTTGACGTCTTTTCACTGACTGAGCTTGACATAACACAGACTTTTCCGGTCACACAAGAGACGGTGCTGCTGAGCCTCCATGTATGCCATCTTTCTGCAATCATAATCACATATTGCTGATACACTGTTCTACACATCCACCAAGTTTGGATTCATTCGGGCCATTCTTTCTGGGTGTTGCAATTTTCACTAACAGTCATGTATTTCAGTGCAGTTTTATGGCCCTTGCATATTATTATCACAGAACAATACATGTTAACATTTTTGTTTCAATAACTACTGTTACCTCAACTGAACAAGGACAAGAAATTTCAGTGTAAAATACAACAAGCAAATTTTAATACAATTTGTATAAAATAATGTGCTAATATGAAACACTTTTATTACACTTATAGAAACAGTAATCTCTTTCCAATAAATTTGTTTACACTAGCACTCAAATAACACGAAATTTCCACTGCTGAAGTAATAAATAATACAGTGTAATGTATGAATACTCTGTGTTTTGGTTTGGCTTTACAAGACCCACCTGCTTGAAATAATCTAGTACAAGGTACACAAAAATTGATGGTAGGCTATATGAAGGGTGTAAATAATTTTGTGTGGGTGTTTTCAGTCATCATTTATTAATTTCCCTACAGTTAAAGTACTGAAAGGGATTCCAGTGGTACAGTTTACACAGTAGCCAAAATTATCACTTTAACATCCATTCCTGAGGCTCACTTTTACCTACACCTCAGGAGTATAATCATGGTGAATTAACTAGTTACACAATTGTGAGGTTCAGAACAACAAATATTAATAATAAAATTAGGTACTCTTTACGTGTAGAGAAGACACAAGCACAGTTACTAAATCTACGGTTTAAATTAACCCATTTTATAAATAAACACAACCAAAAAGTAAAGCAAATACTTCATCTCTGCAATTAATTGGTAAAACCATTTACAACTTCAATAGAAAATACTTTTTTTTAACACTGCAATAATTTAAATATATCTGTGATTTTTCAATTATGAGATAACATAAACACATGATATTAAACCACATAAGTAAATTCAACATAGACATAGCAATACAGCTGTATACAAGAACTGACATATACAGAAACTTTGTTAAAAACCAACAGTAACTGTATTTTGAAATGGTCATTTTTTTTTTTTAATACTTTAGTTTTGATTATAGCATGGCAGGAATAGTACGTAAAATTCTTAAATGGGGAACATGTACATTAATTGTAGTCTCAATAAATTTAAGTGGCATTAACAGTTTAAGATTTAAAGGCTTGAAAATAAATATTGCACAAAAAACTTTTTTTATGATTAAAAAAATGTTGAACTGCTCCTGCTCAACCCTGAAGCTGCTGTGAAATCATTTGGTGAAAATACACCCCACTTTGTACTAACTGTCCTAAGAATGTTTTAAACCATGAATGAAAAGATGAGCACAAACCTATTTGTGCTCAAATGAAAGACTTATAACATATTATCTTCCTTACAGTTTCTGTGAAAAATCTATTTTAATGCCCAGTTGCACAATTATTTTACTTGTGATAAAGTTGTACGTAACTGTTTATAATTTTTATTAGATAATAAATTTAATATATTTTTAAACAATTTTTTTAAATTTCAGTATTTACATTATATTTCATAGCTCATAAAATATTCTTTTAGCAGTACCAAAGTGTGGATGTAATACAAAGGAAACAATGCTGGTGAGTTCTCCAGTAACAATACTTAGCACACTGCAACATGCATTTGTAGTAGGGCAAAGTTGGTTCATGGCAAAGGGGCCGAGAGACACGGCTGCATTTTGGAATTTTTCTCTCATAATTGCTTGCCTTACCCCAAAAATCAATTCAGAAATCAATTACTGTACCCAAAAATCATTTCAGAAATCCATTATTTTACCCAAAAATCACTTCAGAAATCAGTTATTTTACCCAAAAATTGATCATTTTTTTCTAAAATGGATCTTTTTTCCCTAAGAAATTATACAATAACATAAAAAACTTATTAAAAATTATAAAAATATTACGGCCCTGACCACCATATTGGTAGCCAGTATGTCATTTTCGCTTCATGCTTTATCATTGTCTTGTTTTTTCACGCTTCATCATCAACATAGTTGTCCGCCATCTTTGTTGGACTTGTAAAAAATGTATAACTTTTCCCAGAGCAGGAGACCGGGATCAGTGACTCCAAGCCAGACGAGCTGTACCTTTGACCTTTTTCAGTCCAAAAATCCAAAAAAAAATATTTTTAAAAAAACTGAAATTTCCGGATGTCACCCCCACCACCAATGTTTCACATTGGTTAATTAGTCGGCAGGCCTCCACCAATTACTCAAATTTGTTTGACTTCCCTCAACAATACTACTCATTCTACCGCATGCAGGTATTGAGACATCACATGCAAGGACAGACAGTAGGCTGACCTTGACAAGTTTAAAAAGAATCTGTTTTTGCTTATCAAGTGCAGTGTAGCAGGTCTGCACCTGCATGGTGTCGGGTAACTGGAGTCAGCATTCTGAACATGTTTTGCTTGTATTTGCTATTATAGAGTAATGCTGCTGTTTCGAAAGAAAGTCAAAGGCAGAAGAAACAAAAAAAAAACGTAGGTGGGAATATTATTTTCCATGGCTCTCCGACTGACTGGTGTAAAAATATACATATTGTAAGAAAGTTTAATGCCACATTACGTACAGACGTGAGCTACAGGTTTTTGAATTCCATGCCGGTTGCAGACGAGATCCTTACACAAGACATTTGTGCAGATCGTACTGATGCATCATAGCCGATCCCGTGGTGACCGGTGCACGGGAGGTAGGGTCCGCAACATCTGCTGCCAATGTGACCATCACAAGGTTGTGCGGCCACTGCATCTGCTGAGCTTGCGGGCGTTTTTATTACAGTAAAATAACTGTACATACAGGTACATTAATTCAAAATCAATTTCAATTTGGCTTAGGTAGAAAACAAAAGGTTATAATACACACGCGCATGCACTTAACTTGTGTAAAAGCCCATTACTTAGCCAGGTAGTATATTTGTGTGCAGACACTAACATATCACGCAGTACCTGTGATGCATTTGCTTTCCCAAGGCACATAAAAATTATAAGTATTAATATATTATTTACATTCTACAGGTATCAAACTCACTCAAAAATGCAATCCTAATGTTAGCCATCAATATAAGTGATCACTGAGAAACTTAATTGGTTGTCCATCATAAAAATAAGGGTAGGGAATGCACTGCTCTAAAAAAAAATGTTTTCAGGAAAATAAGTTTATTAGTTTTGACAATAATTGTGAAAGTTTCCTTCGACACATGATGCGAAGAAGGCAGGAGACGAGAAAACTGGCTATATGTTTCTTCTTACGACTGAAAATGTAATAACAAAATAATAAATTTTTATAAAAAAAATTGTTTTTTGCCTGTTGTATCCTTTTATCCGTCACAACTATAATGAGGTACTGTGAGCATCCTGGGTCCAAGGAGAATGCTGCCAACCAGACGACCTCCAGTTGGGAAATAAACCTGCACCTACTTGTCGATGCCGCACAACAGTGTGTATTCATAAAACTATGGATGCCGGATGGCTGTGGTCCCACCATTGGAGAGGCAGAAGTCGCGATGCTAACTGTTAAAGAAGTGCGAGATCTGCAGTGCAGCTATGATGAGGTGGATGACCAAACGAGAACCGGTGGGTGTCATTGTGATTCAGAGACTAGTGCGGTGCTTTGCAAGAAGCTTGTGCTTACCGTCATTCGAGAACTACATGAACTCATTTTTTAAATTATAAATGTGTTGGCTATTGACTGTGAGCTAAATAAATAGTTTTTGAAGAATATTTGTGTGTTGTATTTATTTTATATAAAAACCCTCCACCTTATATAAAATTATTTTTAGTAAAAACACTTTTATTTAAGAATAAAATAAAACAATATGAAAATTTAAGTACTTTGCAGGAATGGTCAGTGTCACCAATCGGTACATGCCAATGGCAAGCAGCATAATCGAGACTACATATGTGTACAAAATATAAACAAATATGGAGGGGGTGGAACGAACACGACTAATATTATCACATATACTTTAAATGTAAACAAATATGGCTACCATCTGTTGGTTGAATTAATACAACAGCGCCCCTAGCAGGCGATGAAAGTACCACATAGACAGTGAGGTCGAGTGAATGTGCGTAAGTGTTCAAACGAATGTGAGAGACAAATGAAAAATGAGAGAAAGGGGATTGGGAGCACTTGGAGAAAATCACCGCACATGGAATGATAAGAGCACAAAAAACGAGATGGAACGATAGAGAATGAAGTGCAAAATTGCATACTGGCTACCAAGATGGTGGCAGGAGGAACAAATTGTTTAAATAATTTTTAAAAAATGTATGTTTTAATAATTTAAAATAATTGTTTTTTAAATACATTTTTAAGGGGAAAATAATCAATTTTTGGGTAAAATAATTGATTTCTGAAGTGATTTTTGGGTAAAACAAGCAATTTTGAGGCAAAAATTCCAAAATGGTGGCCATGGTTCTCATTCCTGGCTCCTTTGTCATTAATCGACTTTGCCCTACTAATCACATTCAATAGTTTGCCCTACAGAAATATGTGCACTGATTGCTATCATGTACTAATAGTGTACTACTGGGATCAAATACTACTATCCTTGCAACATGCCTATGATTTGCAGCTGGGTTTTGGCCAAAAAGTAACTGTTGGTCATCTCACTGCAGAGGTGTAGTTAAAATGCTTGCATAAGAGACCAATAAACTTTCATGAAGCAGTACATAGTGTTGTCAAGCATGTTTCAATGTGGATTTATGCAAATAGTGGAAATTTAACAATTTATAGACAGTACCATTTTTATTACTTGAATTAAAAAAAAACAGTATTTATTTGTTTCTCACCAATAATACTGCAATTGTATTCTCAGAAACTGTCAAGAATAGGATGCATGTTCTTATAAACTTGTTTTATTACAATGATAATTACATTGTCCAGACTATAGTCTTTCCTCACCAGACATCCTATGCTCCCTTTTTTTAATACAATATTATCATAAAATTTACAAACGAAGAACTATATGTAAAAGTTCCTTAGCAAGGTGGTATGCCTAAATGGGCATTGCCATACCATATTTATTACTGTGAAGGATGATAATTTGGTTAATAGATATTACTGACTTATAAGAAACAAGGTTGCTTTTTAAAAAGAAAAAATATGTAAATAATCGAATTTTAAGTTTGTTTTACCGTATACAGGTAACTGCTACAAGGTGCATACAAGCACTGTAATAAGGGAAAAATTCTCATTGGTTACAACTAATTTTTTGCACAGCAAAACTCATGACTATACACTGTCCTTATGTAAATATAAGATGCCATCAATATTGGTATACATATTAGGCCACAGGTTAAATCACCACTTCAGTAGGAAGTTTAATTTTGAATTCAACAGAAATGGTTTTCAAAACAAATATATTTCACATTGTAAAGAGAATACTGTGCTTTTAGAAGCAAATAATTGCATTACATACTTCTCTCCAGCTGCTCAAGTTTGATTCATCAATTTCAAATAGCTTCAGAACTCCTGTATTTTTATTATATTCTGCAAAAAAAAAACTCACATTTGATTCAAAGAAACAAGATAATGCACAATGCACACATTGGTATAAATGAAATATTGTGTTTTAATCCCATTATTGAACAATTAAGGCATGGCCAATGAATGCCCAGTTATTTGAAATGTTGATCACAGCCAAAATCCTTGTATTGTAAACTGCTTCATAAAGTAAATGGCCATTATTTATTTTGTAGTATCATTGATTGTATTTTTTTTAAGAATACTGCAACTGTAAATAAAATTTTTAAGCTATAAAATTTAAGGATTGCTTTTGTTTAAAGCTAATCTGTAAACTATGTTCAAGAAGTCGTATATATGACAAAATTCTATGATAATGTGATTGATGGCCTCACTGTTTCATCAGCATGTATAGGCTGTTTACGGTAAAGTGAGTACTTTATAAGGCCCTCTCAAAGGTATTAACCACTAATAAATTCATTTTATTGCAGCCTCAGACGTTAATTTTGAGAATGATGAAATGTATACACTGTATTTATTGGTAATATTGCAATGTTTACAACAAAATGTGGCGGAAAGGTAGAAATTAATTTAAAGGACCGAGAATAAGTGTTAAAATCCCAGGTCTACTATGACTAAAACAGTAGAGACACTAGTTTTATACATAGTACATAAGGCGGGACATGAATTACCTATGTCCCTAAGTAGGCCTAATATTTTTACATTTAAACATTGGTTAACATCTCGAATTCTACGAGTATAACATTTTTATTTATTTCTACATTTTATTTATTTCTAACTGTGTGATGCATATTTCTTGTATGAAGAGAAAAATAAAAAGTGGCCATGTGTGTTGTATACAACTGTTATGTGCAACATGCACAAAATAAACAACAACATAATACACAATGGAAAATTAAGCACTGGCAGTGGTGAACTTTAGGAACCATTTAATAGCAAGATGTTTGATGCAACTTGGCGCCACAGCTCTGGCATTCACAAAAATAATTCTCTTAGGTTATGAGATGTTCATGCATGTTAAAATTAATAACACTTTGCTAGAGCTTACGTTTATGTTGCAAAAAAAAATTTTGTTAAAATAACACTGGGCATTTAGTTACCAAGTATAAAATAGAAAAGCTGTGTTACCAATTTGCTTGTGTGCTGTATTACTGGATAAATCACCTTCACCTTCTTCTAGCTATTAAACTCATGCAAAATTATAAACCATGTTTATATTCTTACAAAATTTTCTTTCTTAGGCGTGAATAAAAATAATTTTAATTTGTAAAATTATGACATATTTAGTTTTTAGTTTGTAACGAAACTTACAAAAATAACAAATTACAACCATCTTTGAACAAGTGACTATTGACAGCATCCAAATTGAATGCTAGGCCTACTAAATACTCAAATACTAATATTCTAAATGGTCAATTCAAATACTGTCTAATACTTATAGTAGTAAAAAACAGGAAAATTAATCAAGAACCGAAAACCGATTTTTAAGAACTTCTACCAAAACAAGAACCTGAAATATAATGGAACTGACATCCCTAATTTCAGCTATGTAACCATTATTAACATACTCAATAATTGGTCCTATTAATGCATTTCTGTGCACAACTGTTAACACATGACTAGTGACTGGCAGCTACTTACAAGACATACAGTACAACATGCCACTATAGAAAATATCTGTGTAAACATAAAATTAAGGCCCATAACTAGCTTGATCCAAAGCAGGTCTTGCTTCAAATTTTTTTTAGAAATACCTAGGTATATTTATGTTGATAATCACTTTTGTTGAAACTGTAACAACCAGCATAAATAGTATATAAATTACAAGTAGTGGGTCCAATATCCAGTTGTGTGTTCCTCAACATTTAATTTTGAATAATAATTTTTAATACACCTAGTGATTTAAATTATTTGCATAGTGATTTTAATAATTACATCAAAACATAAGGTCAACCTACATTTTCTTTTAAGAAATATCTCGATTCCCAATGAATACCTGTTGATGCCCACTATGAGAAATTTGCCAGGTGATACAAGAACAGCCAATCACTGAAATTTTGTAAACAACTTAATATCCCTATTTTTGTTGCAGTTTGAATGATATGTTTATTTTGTTATTAATTATCCACCATATTTTAGATATTATTGCTGTATAGCTGTCTAAACTAAACTATTCATAATGTTTTCCATTAACAACATACATGTTCCCAATTTAATAATTCAGTACTGTACGTATCACTGATATTCAAACACGCCACATACTATAGGAGGTTTTCTTTGTACAAAACACTTGAAAATCACAGTTGCATGAATATATGATAGAGGCCTTAACATCTCATCTGTCAAAAGAAAGTCACAACCAAAATAGTGGTTTACATAAACCATGTTTATATTCTTACAAAATTTGTATCACAGTAGCATGTAGGCCTTAATACAAACAAGTAAATATTCCACTTACACATTTTTGATGCCACCATTTTAAAATACATAATAATACTTTCTTTAACACAACAGCACTAAAGTTTTTATTTACATGTACACATTTCATAAGGGTAACTGATACATATATATAAAATGTGTGTATATATGTATCTATACATGTATATGTATCTATATATTGCTGTAATTTATTTTTTGGGTTACAGCAGAGTTACAACATAAGTCAAATTTAAATTATGTGCTATAATGAAATAATATAAAGACAATGTTATAATAATATCTAAAACAATACAAAATTTTGCAAGCATACACATTATGCACCAGACATTTAAATTCTTAGGCTCATATAAGGGCAAATTAATTAATTGCCAATGTACGACAATCAGGGGTTAACTGCCACCACAGAACCCTAACGTAACGTGTTCAGATAACTTGTGTTTCAAATCATGCAAATATGCCTACTTACTTACTTACTGTAAGAAATAAAATAGCTGGAAATGCTTTAAAAATAATGTTAAACACAATTAAAAATCACCAATAATATAAAAAAATTCTCTGGAAACTAATTGCATAGTATACGCAGTACACTCAACTCTCAGCTATCTTATTTGTATACCTTTTTCCTGCTCGTCTGCGATTTACTTTAACTTAGACGTTAAAATGGCAGCATATAAATCTGCTGGAAACAAGCCAGTACGGCAAGGAATGTTAAACTGTTGTATCATAACACACGTTGTATATGCCTACTGAAGCATTGGCTTGTAGGTTTCTACACCCAAATTTTATTACAAAAATTGTAAATATAATGTATAAATTGTAACAGACTATTATGATTTCATACAGGTATGTAAAAATGAATCATACTCTTTCACAAATATTCCAACATTTGTGGATGTGATATGTTATTCATAGATTAACATGAAATTGATGTCTAGCTATTATGTTTCAGTAAATCACAATTTTCAACGTTTTTACAAAACAAGGCATGTTTTGCTATCATAACTGAATAGTTGACAGTTGTCTTCATTTTCTTTTCTGTTATGTCCATCAGGTAGTCTAGTAACTGAATAGATCAAAATTAATCAGTTGTAAAATAGTCGTGAACCCAGATATAAAAAACATGTAGTTATAGTTATGCCAATAATTACATTTACACAAAATACAGACATATGTTTACAATCACTAAAAAATCACCATTTTATGAGCTACAAGCAATACATCTATGTGTAGGCTATTCACAGTACAATGAGCACTTTTGAAAGCCCTGCTTGAGAACTACTTGTATGCACATTGTGTATTCTTCTGCCTTATATAAAATTAACATTGCCACGGGCCTCATCACTTTATTCATGCGTCGGTCAAGTGAAACTGTGAAATTATTAGAAAAGTAAATATTTTACAAATGTGCTATTTGTACACTTTGATGCGTTAAAAAAAACTGAAAGCGAAAGAAATAAATTTTAGGTTAACAGAAAATGTTACATAACACTTTTTATTCGACATTAAGATACAGAACTACTTTCCCAGCCATCGTTACCAACTTAACTGAACGCATGTCACTCAGGGCGCCCGTTAAATCATATGTATGTAGGAGCAGTGACTTTTTTCTAAGGTTGATTTCGAAAGTGCTCACTTTATCATGAACTGCCTTTATACAGGTTTTAATTATGTAGTTAAATGGTTGGTTAAAATAACACAATTTGTACACAATAGTTACATGAGAATAAAATGTGTCAGCATATGTAATGATGTCATCATGTGTACTGTTGAAATTGTGAATGTTACTGCACATAAATCATATGTTAAAACATTTATATATCAAGACTTTCATGCACAAAGGTATACAATATTTTCCTCTAGTATTTTAATAGTTGACGTTCATTTTTTTTGTTATTCTATATATTTACTGGTCATGATTAATACAGTCCAATGAGAATGTACATTATTTCAGCAATAAACACCAAGGTGTTCACACCAAACATTTATCATTACTTTTAAACAAATCATACATCTAAGTTATTGAAGGTACAGTAGTATTTTAATTTATATTTATGTTGTATTATACTGAATTTCTTGTCAAATATATCTGCAGCAGCTGCTGTTACTGTTTTTATTCATATGCATATCATTTTTCTCTTTGGAACTTACATTTCCATCTGATGATTTTGTTTGTGGCATACTACATGCACATATATTTACATTTAAATATATTACAACTACATAAATGTAATGTCATGGTGATACAAATGCTAGGAAATAAGTATTTCCCACGGTATCAAATGAATAAAAATATAATAGAATTAAATATAATATTTCAGTAATTCAAAACAAATAAAATGAATCAATATCATAATTACAGATGGCCCAATCCGATAACCATTATTTTTTTATTGACCAATATTGCAGTTATTGGAAATATCTGCATTGCCAAGACAAATACAAAAAAATATTGGGTAACATCTCATTGAAAATTAAATGTTAATTCAGGGGATCACACTTTCAAGCTCCCTGAGTTCAGTTCTGTTCTTTGTACAAGGAAGAATGCTGATTCATGTATATTATGTATTGCAAATGAGAAGAACTACCAGTAACTTAAGATGTTTTAAAAATGGTAACTACACAAAAAAATATTGTTAGGTGTGAATATTTGTTGTTTATAACATAAAACCTCAGTGACTTGATTTGCACGTTCAGTAACTCAACGTCTACTGGAAGAAAACTTGACAATTATTCGAGTCTTGACCCATCACTAAAATTTACATACAGAATCATTGTTCGAAATTTTTTTCAGTTCATAACATGATACAAGCTATTTTAGTCTATTTCATTATACATTACAACAGTTTCGGTGATTATATTTTCAAAAATATTAACAAACAATTAACTCTGCATTTATCCAGTACATGCATATATATTAACTAAAAATTTCAACCCACACTTTGAAATAATACATGACCTCAAATAGAGAGCTGCCATCAATAATCATGGGTACAACAAACTACAATTGCAAGCACAAAAATCATAAATTAGAATCTTTTAAAACAGAAAAAAAATTGAAACAAACCATGTATCTGAAATTATTACAAAAAAAAATGAAAATATATCTGTAGTAAGAAAACTACCATTATGTGAACAAGGTGATCATTTTTACTTCACAAGTCTTTTAAAACAATATTACAATATTTTCCTGTGATGAATCCAACTAGAGAATTTTAAGTAACTTAAATAAATTTCTTAGACATTATAAAATGAGTTCATCCATTTTGAAACTAGTAGTTATAATTGAATTTATAATGAAATTGGTTACAACCGCTATGGAAATGCTTTACAGTTACAGAAAAAAAATGTTTCAAACTACGTAATACATTGAGAAGAATAATTTTTTTGTACCAGAATGAATAGAATAATTACTTAGGCTGGAATTCATAGTTTAAGGCTTGTTTGGCAAGTAAGTCATACTTAATGAAGCAATACTTCTTCGTTAAGCATTACTTATTTGAGCAATGAATTCATAAACAGCTTCTTGAAGAAGTAATTCTTATAGAAGTATTACTTGTTTGAGGCAAGCGTTACTTAATGAAGTAGCCAAATAACTGACACCGGCTAACAGCCAGCGGTGCTAGAGTCCATGACGGCACTCACCATGCACGTGTCATTGTACATGTACGTGTGCAAAGAGGCCAATATATTTGAACTTTCACATAAATATTATTTTGCAGTGTAAAATGTGTTTTTTTTTTCCCCAGGGTTTGAAATGTTTTAAAGTGTTTGCTTTTATTTTGAAAAGGTTTGGTTATGAAGTTCAAAGTGTCCATGGCACTGAGATTAAGAGCACTAATATTCCGGCATGAACGCCACCATAAAGAGACACTGAAATAATATGAAAAATTCACAAGAAAGTTATAAAAATGTAAAACAATATTTAAATTATTTGTGCCACTTTAATATCAATAATAAAATATTTTACATGGTGTGCACAGCACTTCTGCTTATGTGAACCCCGTAGGCGGCCATGGTAGGTCTGTGCGAAGCTTACCTCTGGATAGTCTGTCGAGGAGAGCTGGCGAGGTAAGACACTGTCACATACGCACTACAACTTTTTGTTCACTGATGTAGATTTCAATAGCACTTTTAGTATACCGGTTAACCTTTGCTTGCATACGTTTTGCCAGACATTTCCCCAGCATTATGCTTCCGCTTAACTAATTTCTTGTGCCCTTGTGGCATTTTTAACTTAATCGAGGAGGAGAAAGATGTCCGAGAGGCCACATGATCTGCGCAACTTGAATCAGGCACCATCCACCTATGTTTATGGCATTTCATTGTAACTTCTGCATTATTGCTACACACAATTTTAAGAGCTTTATTTTTATGTATGTATTTGAGGGTAATTTTCATGTTTGAATGTTTGACTGCAATTTCACGTATAACCACGTGGCCGACAGACGCCAAGTCTTTGTATACACCATTGTTGCGTTTGAGAGCTTATTTATGTAACATCGTATGGGCAATATTTTATTTAAGGGTTCTATGTAAATTTTATTCAGGGTTCAATGTATTTTTCACGTAAATTGATGCTTTTGTACTTGACCACATGCGGTCACATTAATGTTTGATTTTACCGCCATCAGGGATGTTACACGCCTGTAACCACTGCAATCGTAAAGAGAATAATTTTCTCAGCGAGAATAATATTTTGTCTGAATTTAATTTGCCGTTTCCATGCAGCAATACTGCAATTTCACCTACACCACGTGGTCCGCTACGAACTTTATCCAGCAGCATCCGCGACTTCTGAGATTGTTTTCACACATGTGTGTGTTTATTGTGAGTATCCATCTCGTGTCCCAACTTGTTTCATGTATCATTCAAGGGTTTATGTAATTTTGTGATTAGTGTATGGTGCAATTATCCTCATCCTAGCCGGCTCTGTGTATAGGCTGTCACCACACTACCCACATGCTGGAGTGTGAGCCCCGACGAGTTTGCGTTAGTGATGCTGAGTAATCACACATGTTAATATGTATTAAGTGTTTTCATTTGTATTTCACAGTGTCCTGTCTTCAGGGAAAAACAGTCAGTCCACCCTAGCAGCTGTCGGCCCTCTTCCCTTGTGAAGGCTGTGCTTTCACGCACCTCAGTGAGATTATCCATCTAGGCGTGCACTAGAGTAATTGCAGGCTGGGGAGCACCCCAGCGGAATTGACTAGTCATGACCGAGATAATCGTACTTTCATTGGCATGTTGATGTGTATGCATAATAACAATAAAAACAAGTCTACAATGAACTTAACTCTTTTATTCAGTAGTGACAGTATCCTAGCCACATATATTTTATTAAGTGTTTATTTCCTGTGATGTTTAGTACAACGTTTAGTATTGCCTAGATGTTTGTAAGTACACACGGGTGAGACGGACACACAGAACCCACAACATCCCTGAGAACCCTGAGTCTCAGTAGTGCGGTGATTAGGAAAGCACCGCTGGCACCCAAATTACCAGTAAGTATTTGTGTCATTGTTTGACTCGTGTCTCACCTGACTGCGTCATGTATATGTATATATATATATAATATCAGTACCAACGTAACATAGATAAAATTACAATTTTATTTACAGCAGTCACCCAAATGAAATAAATTTTTACCTTAGTTTGATAGGTTTTAATTTTTCACTGGTATTTTGAATAATTTAATTTTGTTTTATTACACATTTAAGATTAAAATATTTGTGTGTGCTGCAAGAAAAATGTGTTTATTTTATCTGTTATGTAATAATTTTTTCTGAAGTTTGTTTGTTGAGGTAAAAAAAAGAAGGAAAAAAAGACGTATTTGACATGTACAATAATTGGATATATAAATGATAATGTGTATGTTGTTTTAATGACATCTCAATTAATTAAAAACCTAAGATAACTTGTAATAATAAAATACATACTGGGCATTTCTATCCAGTGCCAATATTCGCTGCTCCCCAAACGATATTATCGTTCATAAAAGTGTTTGGTCACATCTCATACTACCATCCAGCCACATAACCTCTGTTTCAGAACTCATATTGCAAACATGTTCAATCATAACCTAATTAGTTTTGTCACAATTTTGTTGGTAATTTTTGTAATAGAAATGATTCAGTGACCCTATTTTGTGTAATAAAATTTATTTTATTTCTTAATTATCCTTTTGTCAAAATTAAAGTTAAAATGTTACCAAAATATTATTATGTATAAAAATAGGTTTCTTTAGTGTAATGAATGTTTCGTCATAATTATTAAATATATCAGTTTTCATAAAGATTTTTCATCTATGTTGTATTTGAAAACGGAAGACTGTTTTCTTGAGCTGGAATGTGCAATGTTGTTGTTGTTTGTTTTTTTTTAATAGCGGTTTTCCTGTTAAACACCTGAACCTGTGACATACTACAAACTAAAATCCTGAGAATTTTGTCAGCATCAGTGTCGATCATGAAAGTGCTTGCTTTCATTTTATTTTACTGTCAAATACCATATTTGCTACTGTCCAGTCAACATAATCTCATTCAATACTCGTTCGGCAAACACATTTGACATAATCTAATTGTTTTGAGCACGTTCTGTTGGTGTTTATGTAATATAAATGATGCAGTGGCACTGTTTTGTGTACTAAAATTTATGGTGTGATTTTTAAACTAGCCTTTTGTTAGCATCAAAGCTAAAATGTTACCAAAGTATTCGTAAGGTATAAATATTGGTTCACCATAATGATGATTAAAATGTAGGTTTTTGTGTTGAGTTTGAATTTGCAATTGTCTTTATTTAAAAACGAAAGGCTATTTTCTTGCTGAATCTGAATGTGTGATATTTTTATCTAAAAACGTTAGGTGGTTTTCTTGTTATACACATGACCCTGCGATTATATTACAAATAAACATTCAAAATGATTTGCTGCTCATACATGTCATAAGGTACTTAATATACAAATTGTTAAAAATCGTTCTAGTAACCAAAATCCATTATACACAAAGGTTAACAAATCAAAGTGTAAGATTTAGATTTTCTCATTTGTCCCATGTAATCATCTAATTTATGTTTTTGTTTCTGTCAAATATTTTAAGGAAACAACATTTGTATTGAAAATATTTTGTGAATAACCTAGTCATACTATAAATATTCAGTGCATAGTTCACAATGAAGCAGACTTTATGAATTACCACTTGTATGCGTAAATAAACAATGCTTTTTTGACAATGAATATTTGAGAAATAAGTTTAACTTATTTCATGACTATGAATACATAAGCAATACATGTATCTGGCACTATGAATTGAAATCATACTTCAGCACGAGTAAAAGTAATTCTTGTTTCAAGTACTACTCATATGCTTACTATGAATTCCACCCTTAGACTAAAGACAAATTCTGTAAAAACAAAATAGTTTATGCCAAAGTTGCTTTGGTTGGGAGTCTTATATGTCTGTGGTCAATTTTTGTGTAGTTTATTACTAAAAATATAACACTTCTTGTTTGTAAAACTGACAAAATCTTTCTGGAATAGAATTTATTATTTCTCTATGCCTAACTTAATACCAGTTTTTATGTATGTGTAGAATAGAATTACTCCATTAGTTTGATTTCCCTCAGAAAACATCCTGCAATAACTTTTTTGCTGGAAACTAGTGTTAGTTATAATTATTTTATTTAACATATTTGCAGTGCTTCCACAATAGCACTAAAGCTACAGTATTCAGTGCAAAAATGTATATATGTATCACATGAGCAGTAACAGCAATATTTTGGTGTGGTAGGCATATAACACTATCTCAGCTGATAAACCTTTACCACATTATTAGTGAATACAATAATATTAAACAACTCAGATTAATTATAATCTACCACTGTGTTTTGTGTGTACACAAACAATTTGTTTTTCTTTATGAACAAGTAGCATATTCATATTAAATACATGATGAGTTACAGGCATGCATGACAGAAAGGTTAACACATTTTATTTATACAATGTTTAACATTGGAACCAAACAATTATTATGAAGGCTGCCCAGTAGAATTTCAGTTTTGCCAGTTCCATTATTGATGATTTACCTACAAACATCTAAGCCATGTAAGAATTACTGAAACTTCATTTCAGAAAAGTAAAAGGAGCTACGAAATTTTCAGATAATATGGCTTAAAAATTTTCACAAAAAATTTTATTCTTTGTTATGTAGTACCCACAACAAAAATTCCCTTTCTGAACAAACTTTCACCAATTTCACAGTTTTACCTGGGTTGGCAATTTCTTGGAAAAGATCAATTTAATGACATTCTTAGCATAATAATTTTCCTCTGAGATCTCAAGAAGAATTTTTCCCTGTTATAAATTTAATTATAATAACATATTATACTAATATTATTAGCAGCAGTACAATTCCTATGCATACATAATAAAATTCCTGCTGTATTATTGAAACTTAGAATGTATCATTGTTACAAATGTTTTATAAACAAAAGAAAGATAAATGATTTGTTTTTCAGTGACAGATCTGAAACCAAATACCTTTTATCACAGAAACAGAACATGGAGAAGTACTAGCATTATTAGTACCATGAACTGAAAAGTTAGTTGAAATGTTATGATTTAAATCCTGCTAAAAAAAATACATATTTTTAAAAATCACACTTGTAATCAAAACTATGCATTACACATTTTTATATACATAAAACACAGCATAACTTTATAAACATTTAAAATTAAATCCATTTGTATGCCAACTGTCTATTCTGTCTTAAATTACAAATTTTTTTTTTAAATCAGATCAGCCTTGTAGACAATTTAAGTATTTTTATGTTCACAGTTAAGACACTCTTGGTTTCTGAAGTTAGAATAATGCTTCATAGTTACATACCCAAAAGTGTTTACTAAACTGGCATAATTATTAGAGGGTTCATAGTATGGTGAGACAAACCAACAGATTTGCACTGTTGCAGAACACCCTTCTGCATAAATATTTTAGTATATTGTAAACAAATGATCAATTTGCTGTATATCTAGGTTCCTGCAAGATATTAAAAATAAATTAAAAAGGGTGAAGTGTGCCCACTCTTTCATGTTTAAAACATTTTGATTACTGATAAATTGGTAATATACATTTCTTTCAATATTTTTAGCTAGTGTGGTACTGATTTGTGCACAACTGTGATAGTTCCATTTTCAATCTGTCAACACATGACAAAACCAAAGGTTTGTTCAACATTAAAGTCACTAGCCTCCCAAACACTGCTGAGGTCACAGCAGGTCTGGAATTATTCAGATAGGATTTCTCATATGGCAGCAAGTGGTTTCGCACGGTACTCTAGTTTCTGTTCCACTATTCACATTTCTCCTTACAAGGATGAACAGAACAACAGGTGGCAGACAACTATGCTTCGTGCCAGTTTCCTCTTAGCACAACCACATTGATTTTACTTCGAGGGAGAACTCCATACGACATGCAGATTTTATTGTCTTGGTATAAAGTGCAAATGTTTAATAATTTCTACAACCCAAACATTTTTGAGGAATAATTTGAGAATAACCTAAACATCAAACGCATGTACACGTAAGTCAATTTATCTATAGTTTGCATTTGCTAGACATACTGGATGGCTCTGAGACAGTAACAAATTTGCAAGATACCAAGGATCAAATCCCATTCTACATGGCAAACAGTAAAACTGGCTAATTATTGAGGCAGTGGCCAATATGAACAGACAGTTGAAGATGAGTATACAGAGAACTGGAGTTACGCCTGCAAGTAATTGAGCATGCAAAATTCACCTCTCTCTGCTGAGCTTCATGCAGAAATTATTCTCTGACTGAAAAAAAAATTACGTCACAGAGACAACACTGACAGATGATATTAAGTGCCAATGCCATAGACCATATCTTTGGTGCAACATTTCAAACAAACAAACTAGACTCAATACCTACAGAAGAAAATTTTAAACATTAAATTTGTGTACTGCTTCTAGAAAAAATTTTAACAGTTACAAGCCATATTTCAGTTACAACAATACAATTATAGATTCCATAAGAAAAACCTAATTTCAAAAGATCTTAAAATTTGCTGTAAAAGCATCACCCTATTCAGTAATAGACAGTGCTTGCAGCATTGAGAAAATACATAATTATATGACAACATCTGAAGTTACATTCTTCAACATGCAAATGTGTTTTAGTAAAAGTAAAGAAAAAAATTGTTTTAGCTTGCAAGACTAATTATGTGAAAACAAAATATCTTCTGTTACATGCAGAGTGGGTTTTGGAAAAGACCAATCAACATTCACAAACGTTCTGTTAAGTCAAGAAATTAGACAGTGCAAAAATCATTACATTAATATATGATTTTAAAACTGATTGCAACTACTCAGTTCATCACTTCAGATTGAAAGAGGTTTTTAAATTATAGCATTTTTGTTTACAGTAAAACATGTACACAACATTAAAAGGAAAGTCAAAGGTTGGATTTTTTACTATACAGTTATGTATAGACGGTTAAAATAATGGTACCTCCATAAATACAGTGGATTTGGAACCACTTGGATACCAGATCTGTGCACCTGTAGCATGTCATCCATACCACACAATGTGACACCTTAGTGTGCATAACCAACAACATATTTAAATTAAATTTATTACAAAATTGAACATCGACAACAGAAAAAGTGGTAAACACTTTCACTAATGTGTTGAAAATATATTACAGGTTCCTTTTTTCACAATAAACTTCCAAACGGAAATTATCTTTACTGTAAAGTGTGGTTGTGATGTTCCTGAACGGCACAATAATTTAGTCACTAAAGTGTAACACAGCAGCTGTCTAGAAATGCAGCACATTGACCAGAAGTTCAATACTTTGTATACACATACGAATGGAAGTAATTGTTCCAACTAACAGAGGTTTTCAGTTAACCAATTCACCATTCCCGTACACTACTGTGAACAATCAAAGTCTACTGCACTTTTATGGCTGAGAATATTACCAATGCAGAACTGATGTAAAACATAGAAAGATAGGCTCATATGACAGCAATGATGTTCTTACAGGCAAATTAAAACAACACGTAATTTTTTTATTTTTAACTGGTATGTAGAGATATTTTTTAACAGCAAATCTGTCTCAAACAGCCTCACAGCAAATCCAGGTTACAGCTCAGGTATCTATTTAATTTTTGGAAGGAAGTTAAAATATATAAAATATGAGTTGATAGTAAATCCTACATTTATGATACACATTTTCAATGCAATAAGGCTCCCACTCCACACTTTTTAGCAGTATCATAAAACAACTTTCAGAAGCTGTCTTTATGTGGGAATGGCTTTGGCTTAGCTTGCTCTACATCACAGTCTTACTAATATTAAAAATACTGGCAGTAATAAATAAAACCTTTGTAACAGCTTGTCTCCGAGAGCATTTACCTACTTGTAATCTGATTATGCTGCATCTAGTGTGGAAATTTTATTTCCATGTACTAATGCAGCTTAAACTAAATAAATTTAATACAACAAGCACAATAAAAGGAAGGAACTTAGTATCTGAAACTGATAAGCTACAGTAATTTAAAACTAATACTGTCAATATTAATATCCATTAAAATTCAAAAATAAATACTTTTGAAAATATAATTTTATATATAGATATACATGTTAACTTCTGTATCAATGAGTATGAAATAAAGCTGTCAAAATATTATTTATGAACTACATTTGTCCACACACCAACAAACTTTTAAGTATTTACCCAAAATACCTCCAACAATCAAAGCTAAGCTAGGAGTTGATAGAGATAGGTCGTTGATATGCTAATACTGACTGCCCAGGAGTGGCAATGAGATGTTCATCTTCCGTTGGATTACGATGATTTACAGCGCTCTGCTCAGTCATATCTGCTTCTCTCATCCATTCCTCAATTTCTGCACGATACATTCGTTGTTGTAGTACTTCACGATTTCTTGGCCGGCACCCAATAAATGTGGCAGTACCCTAAAACATAATGTCATCCTACCATTAACATTAATTACAACAAGAATTTGTTGTTGCAAACTAGATAAATAATAATTTTTTCCAGTAGCAAATTAAATCAATATCATTACTTTTCGTTGTAACAGTTTTCAAATAAAAATTTTATATCATAACATATTTTCTGATATTTACAACTGTACCACAGGAAAACTATTTCATATAGTTGGACAGCGTAAATGCATGAAAATAAAGTAGGAGAGCTTGGCTGAGTTTGCTAATTTGATATTGTGGATCCACTAAGCCAGTTTGGTTCACCATCCAATAATTCAAGCCAGAATACTTGTTTGGCTATATAAAATGTGAGTAAACTGTAGGAAACTGTTTCAGAAGCTCGTTGGTCTAATGAACTGCTTACAGTACAACATACCCTGCTTTGCGCAAATAACTGCATCCCTAATAGCCGTACTGTCACAACAGTACCAGTATAGGTGAACCGTGGAGTATCAGGAAGCATTTAATTAGTTCAAGGAACAGTTCATACCAGTACATGTGTTATCTTGGGTTAACCTGTAACAGATAATGTATGGGCAAACTGATGAAAGATCGGCTGGAGTAGTCAAGCCATCTAGCCATTGGCAAAAGACAACAGTATATTGACCATTGTGTACAAGAATGCTAAGTTCAGACAGACTGAGCAGAGATATAGCAATGCGATGAAATCTTTGGCAATTGTCTGGGCACTATGTAAATACAGGCCACATCTTGTGGGATGGTGCTAGGTCGCATATTCACCAACAATCAATTATTAACATCATTAGTTGATATGGAAGGCACTTTGGTTCCAGTCCTACAATTTCATGGTAGTACATGTGCCTGTTGTAATGAGAGCCAGAATCAACTGCCCAGCTGACAACATAAGGATTTATAAACTGTTTTCACCCAAAAGACCACATGTGAAGGACCCGGTGATGACCAACTTACCACCAGCGGACAGCATCTGTGCCCCACCAATATTACATGTGATATTTGTGTAAGAACACAGTAGCATAGCCCCACCACATGGACAGACATAGATGCATAAATATGTGCCATGCTGGTGAACCCTTTGTTGTGTTGGCAATGACACATTCTTCTGGAGGACCATAGTCATTACTGTACTATTAAATGAAACGAGTGCAGATGAGAACAACTTCTTTAGTCTTCATCTATGCCATCTTGGCAAACACACTGAGTGACATCATAAACAATTCAAAAACACTAGCAACCATAAACACAATCAAAAGTCCCAACATTACACATACCGCCCACGTTGTTACAATCAGGCAACAAATATAGATTACATCTAATTTTAATCCATGTATAATACAAAGCTAAACATAGCAACAATCAGTCAAGTATAAAACAAACAAACGATTCACTATAATGAAATGTTACACTGTCTTTACATCAGAAGTTGCATATGGGTCAACAGTGTTTATGGGCAATGGACACAGCTGAACTACTAGGTAGCAGTTTTCACTCTCGCCAGTCGAGGAACACCATCATAACCAGGATGCAAAGTTACAATCTGAGCAAAACCCCACTAAAGAGGGCACACATTGTCTTCCTTGATTTTCACTAGGTCTCCAACCTTAGAATGGACATCTTCCTTTGCCCACTTGATGCGCCGTTGAATAGTATAGAGATATTTCTTCCGCAGCGCCTCCAAAAGTCCTGTACTATTCATTGCACTAGCTGCCAGTGATTCAAGTGAGTGAGGTTCAGGTGTATAATATGTGACTCTGGCAGAGCTGTTTTTGGCTGCAAGATGAGAAATTGAGCTGGTGTGAGCACATCCAATTCAGAGGGGTCAGAGCTGAGCTCACACACAGGCCCCCAAAATGGGGTGAAAACTGGTGGGTTTAAATGCCACACTATTCCATCTTCGCACAAAATGGAGCTGACATCATTATAAGTGATGGCACATACAAACTGGTACAGTTCAGCCAATTCTCTAGATACCCCAACAAAGTTGCTCCCACAGTCACTGTACATATGACTGGGTCTCCCTTGTCTTGAAATGAAGTGCTGAAAGACAACCAAGAATATAGGGATGGACAAATCAGACACCAGCTCCAAATGTAAGGCTTCAGTGGCCATACATGCAAACACATGTATGCTTTGGTGGTCTTGCACCCTCATGCCCGAGTCATGGTGACATGAAAGGGTCCACCGTAATCAACTCCAGTGTGCTGAAATGCTCTGACTTCCTGTACCCAAGGAGCAGGGAGTTCACCCATTACTAGAGAAAAGGGAATGGGCTTGGTGTGAAAGCACACAACACATTGATGCAAAAGTGCTGAATTACTGACTGTGCTGACAAGATCCAGAACTATTGACTGAGTATAGCCTGCAGAGCACGAAGACCTGACTGAAGATGAAGGTATTGATAATGATTAATTATCAATGCAGTAAGAGGGTGTCGCTTAAGTATAATTTTCGGATACTGCACATGATATGGAGGGTTTGCATGAGACAGCCTTCCGCCCACCCTGAGAAGTCCTGCAGGATCCAAAAAAAAGGGTTCAAGCACTGAATGGATGTTGAGCATAGTTTCTCCCTTTCCACTGCTGCTGTATCAGCTGCAAACGATGACTGAGCGTATCGGAGACAGATGTGAAGATTCCTTTTAAGCTCTTCTATTGTTAAGGGTCCTACCATTCTCTGCTCTCTGGGCCGTTGAAAATTGTGCACAAACCTAATACAATAAGCAGTAACTCGCTGCAGCTTCCCAAAGGTTGAGTAGTGAGCAACCAGGTCCCAGGAAATCCTTGTTGTACATCTCACCACACCAGAGTTTTCTTCGCAGGTGAGACACTCATTTTCACACTGACCAATGCTTGGAGTATCTTGTAGTTTGACATACTAATATGTTAGTCAATGAGGCCCAGACCACCAAAGATCATGATTGATTAGGTGAGAGAGCAACAAACCACGGAAGGCACAATATGCAGGATTTTTTTCTGAAACGTGTCTCGCAACAATTTACAGGAATCAACTCTTGTATCCGACTCACACATTTCACTACAAAGGTCTTCAATCTATGATGTTGAAGCGTTTCAGGGTCGTCACAGGGTCTTGGTGATGAATTTAATTTCTGAAGGGTGCCAGATAACCAGTTATGAGAATCCACTCGGGTTAGTACGAAACTATTGAGGTGGGCTGTGGTCGAAAAGTCCGGGCTAAAAGACACTGCGTCCCACGCCTTAATAAGGTGGCATGTAAAATTTTAAGCTGGCAACTGAATATGCTGCGTCACACTTCCGAGCTGCAGTATTGTGGCCCCCCAGCACGCTATCCCAAGCACGCTATCCTAAGCACTGGTATACACACTTAAAAAATTACACACACAAATACACTTTGACATATGTGATTGTAGAACACGTCAGTTAATGGACAGTTTGTAGGGCCGTTGCCTTGATACTCCCCATGAGGTGGGAATAAATAGTACACACACATTTTGAGTTAGAAAATACTGGTTGTATTTGAGAGAACTCACAGAATGAGGTGGTACACGAGATAAACGGGTGTGCGGCACTAGACCCCGCGCTGGCCTAAGCTGTAGCACAAAAGCGTCGAGAGACACTGATGCTTGCCGCTCCCACATATTTAATACAAATGATTACGACTGTGCCGCTTTGAAAGCAACACTAACATTCTCTGGGCACCTTCGGGAATTTCCTTAAGTATTACTAATAATTCCGAATCTTCTAATCTTTAACTTTGTTGTTTCTTTCCAATTTGAGAGATTTTGCTATTTCCTGTTAAGTGAGCTAATTTTGCCTTCACTTTTCTGAAAACTATTTTGAATACTATCTCAGAGTATTAATCTGTATTTTATCGTTTCAGTACGTATTTTTCAAGTCCAGTTTTTACCCTGTGGTGCAATTTATTTTTAGTCATTATTTTGCTTGTTGCGACACCTATTGGGACTTGCGTAATTCTGTTTCATTAGTGTGTGTGTCAGTGGTTTTGGTGCACCCATGGTAATTTGCTTGTGTTAGTTTAATCCTTTTGCATTCAGTTTTCCCTTCTCGTGAATTTCGTTTAGTGCAATGTTTTGATAAACCTAGTTTTATTTTCCAACATCTAATTTTGAGTAATTTGACTCATTTGTGTGTAAAACCTTATATAATTTTGTTAATCACTGTTAACTTTGATAGTCACTGTTCCTGTGACCCATTATGTTACTCTGGTCTTTATATTTATTAGTTTGCCAACTTTTGTGTCAATATGTGTGTTATTCAGCATAATTTGTCATGTTTGTAATTTGTCTGGAGGTAATTAATTTTATTGGCCAGAATTTTGGTAAAGTTTTCTGTATTTTTAACAAAAGATCATGTATTTTATTAATTATCTGTGTATCAGGAAAGATACAATATCAAAAGAAACATCACATTTTATGTGAAATTCCATTCTCAGAATTATGTACAATGTTAAAATTTTACTAAGTGTTTACCTTACTTTTGTCAGTTCGTTAAATTTAAATCACGTGTGTATTTACATTATTATTGCAACTTGTTATGTATCGATTGTAGCCATAACTGCCTAAATTGATATCTGGTCTACGACCACTTCCGCAGGTCACGTTTCCATCTTCTTCATCGTTAAAATATGGCATGACACTTTCTGAAAAATTGTTTTCAACTGCATCTCCATGATCCTTCGATAAACTAGTACTTTTGCTGCATTTGGTAAGTGTGGCTTGTAGCCATTTTTGCACAGCAACTTTTGTTCCCTTTAGTTTTGGCAGGCCATGATTATTTTATTTTTTGTTTTATGCTATTTTGTTTAGCAGTTTCCGTGTAGGACCTAACTCTAACATGGCCTAAGATGTGACGAGCCTGTTTTTGGTGTCCATCATCGCTCTCTAGATGGACTGGTAGACAATCTGCTTTCCAAGGACTGTCCAGGGCTGCGGGCGTGTTCCTACTGCTGCTTTCAGGACAAAAAAATTTTTGATACTACACATGTGCTTGGTTTAAACAACTTCTTAATTTTGAACTTTTCGGTGTCTGCAGTCTGACACTACTTTTGAAACTTTTGTCCGGCATTTATGGCTTTCATTTGAACATTTGCACATTAAAAATAATAACAAAAAAGAGTAAAAATGTAACTGCAAATTAATGGAAAGTCTGTTCAGTTCTGGCCTTTTGCCACTTTAGCCTTTATGAAAATGTAATTTTATTCAATAATTTTGTGTTCAGCTCTGGGCTTTTGTCTCCTTAACCTTTAATAAAATGTAACTTTATATATATATATATATATAATTCATCGGGATCTCGTTTCTAGAAAATCATGAGATTAAAATAATTTGATATTATTATGTAGGTAACAAGGTAACTTACCTATTGAACAAGAGTTTTATGAAGACGTGTTTTTTTTATAACAGAGTTTTATTTTTATTCAGTAATTAAAGTAAGTGTCACTATGACATCTTGTTATTCGTTTATTTAGTTAATTTGATCACCTTTTAGCACTTACCTTAAATTTTTAAAGTCATAATTTAAAATACCATTTGCTATGCAGACAAAACTATTCAATATGGAAATTAGTGTAAGTTTGCAGGAATGGGCCAGTGGTTGGCCCTGTATTTACTTGTATTTTGTACAGCTGTTGGAAATCATATTTAAGTTTGGCTTGCATGCAACAGATTACATTTAGTTAAGTACATATGCTGATCACAACCAGGTCCACATACCCATCCAATCTGTTCTGTTCGCCCTTTTGGTTTGTATCAGTATTTTGGGGCATTTGGTTCTGGTGAGTTTTTCTTAAGGCACTTCCGAACCCGAGTACCGGCACACAACTCATCTGACTCTAGCATTCCTGCTACACCCGAGTGAGAGTCTAACCCCGCCAACTTAGTACATGGACGTTGCGGATCACCACAACCCTGGACGGCGCTTCTGAATACGTGGAAACTAAGGTTGCGCTCACCAGTGAGCACACCACCCTCCCCTCCCCTGTGCTGAGAGCCTACAAGCCGTCAGCCGTCTTGGAGTACAGCCAAGCGCCACCAAATACACACAAAGCCAGGAGACAGACGAAGGGTAGCTACCCCCTCCCTGGCCTTGCGCTAGAGGGACATCATGAGGTGGTGTCACACCTCCCACCGCAGCCCAGCAATGCACCTGTCATTCGAACTATACAAGTCTGTGCGTGCCTGGGCTCACGAGTTATTCTTTCTGATTCTCGAGTTCGCTCCACCACTTCTTGTGCTGGGGCCTTCGACGAGTTACCAAGTCTTCAGCAGCCACCAGAGGCTGCTGTCATTGACGGCAACAATCTTCGGCAGCCACCAGAATCTGCAGCTACTGCAGACACCAGAAGCTCTTCTGCAGCCGCATTTACCAGAGGCTTCATTGGCGATGACTACCACCACTTGCCAGAGGCTTTTCATTGACAATAGCCTTCATCTACCAGAAGCTCTTAATCTTATAACATCACAACACCCTCCGCTAATGGGTCCTCCTGGAACAGTAGCTGCCTCTACTGTGGCGGTAATTATGGGGCAATACATTTGGCAGGAATTAACCTACCAAAAGCATTCTTCCCTCAACAACACCACAAGAAAGGAAACACCCGAGGGCCAGGTTGCGGTGCAATTGTGCATAATTAAATGTTAGTAAAGAATAGTTAAAGGCCTAACCCTAAATTTAGTTTCTTACAAAAGATATTCCACTCAAAAAACAAATAATTGGTATGTATCAGTCAAGACTTAAATTTATGTAACTGAGGTGTTAGGTATAGCTACCATAGTCATAAAAAAAAGGAAACAAGTTTATATCACATGACATCGTTACTTTATTACTTTACTCAAAAGATCTCATCATTTGCAAAAAAGTAATTATAAAAAATTTCAAGAACAGCAAAGACTATAACAGATGTTATTATTATACACATGCGCGCGCGTGTGCGCACACACACACAGATATATATTTTTGAGTATTTTTTTTGTTTCACGTTTATTTCTTATAGTTTTTATTTATTTATTAGTTAATGCAAGTATGCCTTTTTGCACATATTGTTATTGTATATTGCTATCATCTTATTACTTGGGGATCCCATGCTAAATATAAATTACAAGATTCCTTTATTGTTAGTGGCCATTTTGGCCGAGAAAAATAACACACACACTACATTGCCTTTTCTTTTTCTAGGCTTTCAAACAAATTAATTAATATTCGGTACTGTCTCACAGGAATCGTTGCAAAGAAATAAACAAAGGTACATATATCGTTTTCAAGGTCAAACAAAATCTCGAAAGTCAGTCCAATACGATGGTTAGTAGAACAGCATGCGCATGCGGAATAAAATGAAATAAATTTGGCCTAGTGATGCACGAGTAGCAGATCAGGAACACATCTCCGATCTGGATGTTCCCGCGACAACATGAAACTATTTCATGGAGAAAGTGCGGCAAGGAAAATCCTCCAAGTACGACCATGCCTCAACTCCAAAGCCACATAATTCAGGTCGTCATCTTAGGCCCATGATGGTGAACCGCTAAATCACAGTTTAATAGAATAATTAGTGAATGCCATAACAACCACAAAGAACAAAATGCAACACGGAAAATTAGTTACACAATAAACATACCTTTCGCAGTAAACGAGTTGTTTTCACATCAGGATGGAGAGATTACAAAACGCAGAAGAAAAAGTAAGATGTCACAGTTAGTTCATGTTGATGAAGGAGGAGGAAGTGATGTACTGGAAGTCGTCACAGAGTAAGATCAATTCGAGACGACGAGTACCAACATTAATTGAGTTACATTTCACGACTTCTAAAACTTAGTTTACAAATATTACATTTAAAGTAAAACAAAATTATAAAGGTAACAGAATTAGTTATTAGTTTCCAAATACACCACATTATACGAATTATTAATATTATAAAGATTAAATACTAATTCTTTTGATTTTTTGATACTTGTCAATCTTTGATATACTGGTTGACATAGCTATAAAATGTATTTTATTAACAAAACTGAATTTTTACCCTCAGATAAATGTTACATTAGCAAACAAAATATTATTAAAGTCTTTAAAATCCAAAGAATATTGGTGATAGTTAATACACCATTCACTTATTTATCCAGTGACATAGTTGACATAAATATTATGAAGTTGTTTTACATAAAATTCAAAATAGGTTTCCAAAATAATTAATTGCTTTTCTGAACAAAACTGAAATGTGCACATGAGGCAGAACAATAAAACAGATAGAATTATATAAATAAAATTGTTAATGAATTAAGTTGCCACAGTAACCAGTACTTAACAAGTACTTTATACTTAACAAATACTTTGTGACAGAAAATGGGATAACTGTAACTGAATTTCGCGGTTTTACTGATTCCTAAAAGCGGACTCACACAAACACAAGAAATGAACAAATTAGGAGGCATGGGCCACTAAGGCGGCACACTACTTGCTGGTAGGGGCAATTACACTCCCTGCTATTAGAGCGGTGGATCCCTTTTATTAATTGTCTCGTCTAGACAGCCCGAAGTATATTTAGCTATGCTAAGTATTCTTAATTAGCCGTCGACGTCATTTACTTTCTTGTATAGCCTAGGACCAGGTCACCTACACCTGTACAGGTTAGGTTACTTCCATACATACCGTCTGCTTGGTTAAGAGATAGCACATGTCACTGTGTTTATTACGCAAATATTAAATACAGCGTTGGTCCTTTAACTGAGAGTATTCTTCCTAGAGAGTTCTTCACCCTGACCATTAGGAACCATACATGTTGTGCACTGCCAACTGAGAATGGACGTTTGACTATACGATTTAGATTAGGACTATGGAGCCCCATCAGGAATACACTAGTCTCACACACACACAATTCGACGGCCACCTGTTCTAGACCTCCGGGGATAGAACAGCAGAGCCCCAACCACTAGTAACTCATCCAACCAGGGAGAGACAGTACTCTTGAGTTGTATCCCTACCGGAGCATCTAGGTGATGGCGGGGGTATTTGATCGAGGGTTATGGCCTAGCCTTGATTGTGACCTACATCCAATAGTGGCACGAAGACGGCCCATAAGGCTCGACGCTTCTGGTATCGCCCACCAGTGGGGAGGCCTTCTGGAGTACCGAGCTCGTGCCGGCAGCCACTGCTAGCAAAACACTAAAGTAGGGATTTGTCTCACGTCCATGGTGCACAGCATCTATTGTTCAGTGGTGTAATAACCTCTTATGTTTTTTAGAGAAAGGCACGTCTCGAAGAGAGAGGAGCAAAGGACAGCTTACATCGCCACCAAGCGGCAGTGTGTATTAGCCCCTCCTACTTTGAGTAGGCAAGCAGAACAGGACAATGCCACCTTAACTTGATTATTAGAGAGACGTACCATATATACGTACATTTACTTTCTGCCGCATATACGCATTCTCTGTTAGTACCATCCCGTTGTACACGGACGGATATACAGGACAGCGGTGAGACACAGGATGTCCAACCCCAGGCTTTGGAGTCCGAAAGCAGCCGTCTGGAACTTACAATACCGTGTTGACAAGCATGGTGTAATCATCCTACAGCCAGTGGTTTGCACCTCCAGTTCCAGCCAGCGGATACCAGCAGCACCTTCTTCGGCTGAAGAAAACATTTAAGTCAGGTATCCCCGACACCTCCCGCCAGTCAATTACCTCTACAATCAAACCCACAGTGGGAAACTCCATAAACAAAGCAGATTTGCAAACCAATCGCCAGACCGACTGTAGAGAACTTTGTGCCTAGTTGCCAACTAACGTGCCCCATCAGGGTAACGGGCATAGAGCGAAAGCTGAACCAGTAAACCGATAATGCTAACACAACTCAAAGACACAATGACCATGCCAACGACCACTTAACCTGGCATGCGTCAATGCAATGAAAATATTAAATTGTAAAATATGCCAGAGGGACCTAGAGTCTGCTCCAGAAGGGAGGTGTACTCGGTAGTGCACAGTAAAGCTAAAGAAAACGTTCCATGAAATTATAAGTCTATTGCAGTTAAAGTGTTTGTTGAAAACGTTTTTTCACCCCTGAGCTACGTGACGCGACCTGCCTTGATGCCCACTGGTTCCATACTGAAGAGGGGATGGTGTGGCGGAGCTAACAGTAGCTGACCCCGCCTGCCAGAACAGAATATCCCTCATTCAAAATGATGTGGGTGAAATGATACAAGTAATCCTTTGAAATACATAGTAATCAGTACAACGTGCACTGTAAATTACTTAAACATAAAAAGATGTGATAAAAATTATACAGCAATAATTTTTATACCCTTTCTAAAATTTTGGCATAGTCTTTGTGGCTCCTGAAAGAGAAAGTACATACATGGAACACTCTTAAGCCCTTAAAGAATGATTTTTACATTAATTGATAAACTTATAATTAATGTTTAATTTTATGTTAACTTTGCAGTTGTAATTTTTATGTGGTGCAGTTTGAGTCTGAGTGTTCCACTGACTGCATAAAAATACTTGATTATAATCAATTATGCATGGTGTTGGTAAAAAGACTAGTTACTGAGAGCTGTGACCCTTTATTATGTGTAGCATATGCACTAATTAGTTTTAAATAAAGTAAGGGGATTCATTAGTTCCAGGTGCCCCGTTGTCGGCACTTTGCAGCTTTAGCGTTATGTTATTAGTGCAGGTATTTCGCTGCATTCATTTACTGGCCAGTAATAATTACTGTGGTAATTATGCAATAGAGTTTATGTTAATTTCTGCAGTGTGCACAAAGTTATACCTTGTGGCGTTAAAAGTATTTACACTGACTCACTTGGTAAAATCTGGGTGCATAGCCTTCGGTCAAGAGGCATGCGGCTGGTACCTTAGATTGGCTAGTTCTTACCTGCTCTGCTAGATGGTGTGTGCGGGTCGACAAGGGCTCTGGGGTAGCCGTGGATGGCGTCAAAGGCCCCCCCACCCCCTCTGTGGGATCTTTTTTTGACCCCACACTCGGCAGGTCTCTATGGCATCTGGCAGCAAGGCAGCCCATGCCGGAGGCATCGCATCGGGATGCCGGCATCGCAGCATCTCAGCGGCTCTCTGGTGCTGGTGTGGCACGGTCGTGCTGCTACCGCAGCAATGGTAGTGCTGTGGTAAGCGCCGGTGGTGCTATGGTCAGCAAAGCAGGACACCTGAGGCATCGCTTTCATAGCAGTCGCTGTCCCGCGGTGTTCCTTCGTTGGATGGTAGGCTGAGCCAACCATTCTTTTTCCTGTCACCAGTTCCATTCTGAGTGTGGTGATGCCGGGCATCTGTGCAGGAAAGGGGTGGCCAGCATCAAGGGTGCCACACTGATTGGTGTGTCTCTCCAGACCTCCTTGATGACTGACCCCGCTTCCTTTTCGGGCATCGGGACGCCAGGCAAGAAATAATGAGTGGACTGAGTGACGTGTGCTGAGGTGACGGCTGGAATGCCACCTTGACTGGCGGCAGAGGTGCCACAGGCAAACTTCCCCAGCCGGCTTCAAGCGCTTCCACCAAACCCGCACTGGGCATCGGTGCGGTTGAAGGTCGTTGGGTGAGAGTTGCTGTCGGGGCTCTTGGCAAGCTGGCACTGGTGCACTGTATTGCTCTTGTAGGCAGTAGTGGAACCATTAGTGTAGACAACCCAATACTTCCCCTATTTCTTCAGCTGCTCCCCTATTGGGTGTCGGCAGTTAAAGAGAGAGAGTTGGTATTGGTCCTGCTGGTTTTAAGAAACTTTCCAGGGAAATCAAGGCTTTATCCCCCCCCCCCCCTACTCAATCTTGATTGGGTGTCGGGATGCTAGGCATCGGGTGTGGGACCGACGTGTCATGAGTCACCTACGGTCATTATTCCTGCCTGTGCACTGGGTATCCTCCACTGTCAGGGTGGCAAGGTCAAGTTGTTGGGTAGCAGAAGGGGGAGGTGGCTCGTCGTCCACTCCATCTCCTGTTGCCCTTATGTCGTCATGATGAAGTTTGCTGGTTATTCTCGTGCTTAGCTTTACAGTATAGGTGGTCTCCCCCAGCTTGGCAGTGATGGAGTAAGGCCCACTACATTTTGCAGCTAGACTTGCACATAATTTTTTTTCCCTGCTGATTCTGGATGTTCGTGAACGTATAGAAAATTCGCCCATCTGCAACTCTTTTAGTGGTCGTGAGGTGGGAAGTCAGGTGTGGATGTATCGTTCCTGTTGCTCATGCACCTGCTGTGCTGTCTTCCAGGGTCTGATTTGTCAATCTGTGTTTTCAGGCTAGCTCTCCAGGGCAAGCTAGATTGTGTCCCTGTAGTATGTCAGTGGTGGTTTTCCCAGTGACTGCGCTCACTCACATGCGCAGGCAAAACAGGGCAGCTAGCAAGTGATGTGGCCAGGTTGTGTGGTCTTTTCCCATGCACATTCTGAGCTGAGTTTTTATGTCCTGATTACACTGCTCTGTGGGGTTGGCCCTATTATGGTATTGGGCTGTTGTGTGGTATTCTGTATTCCTTTCTCCACTCCTGTAAATTGTGTACTATTATCGGTCAGGAACTCTCGGGGAAAAACTCAGTTTCTAGGATTTTTGCAATTTTGTTTGCACGTGCACTGCTGATGGCAAAGGCTTCTGTCCAGTGAGAGAAGAGATCAGTCCCTACCACTACAAAACATTTTCCGTGTGAGCTGCGTGGATAAGGCCCCATGAGATCCAATACTACAGTGTCAAACAGCTCAGTTGGCACCCATGATTGCTGTTGTAGGGTGCCATCTGAGCAGGGGGCCTTCAATGTATTGCAAATTTGGGCTTTTCTTTGCATACTGGCATGTTTTCCAGGTGATACCAGGCCAATAGTACTGCTGGAGATCTTGCAGTGTGTGTGTTCTGTGCCCGGGTATCCGGCAAGGTGATCCATCATGTGCGTACTTAAGAACCGCAAGGCGGGCCTCGGCTGGTACATACATTCTCCACCCGTTTCTGTCACCTGGCATAAGTATCTCAATGCAATTGTTTACTTTGCACAAGTTTTTCTGGACACTCTGGCCCCACTTGTGGTGCCGTCGTACCTCATCTGGAGCTACTTGTTACGCCTGTAGGACGTGTACATCTAACTGCAGCATGGTGAACTGTTCATCTGTGTTTGAATTTAGCTTAATTTGATTTAGGCATGGTGGTGTGTTTTCGGCACTGAATTGTAGTTGACAGGTGGCAACATTGCTTCCCATTCGTCAGGGTCGTTTTCATACATGTTGGGCCCCATGGAGCATTAGAGAGCATCCGCCAGCTCATTTTTGACTCCCGGTACATGCTCCACTACAAAATCGTATGCTTGTTTAAACATAGACCAGCATGTCAGTTTACTTATCGACTAGTGCATCTTGTGTAGTCAGACTAAGCTGCAGTTATAGATTTTGAGGGTGAACCACTGGTACTCTAAAAACTGTGGTATCGTTTTAGGGCACAAACAATAGCTAAGCATTTCTGCTCATTCAAGCCATATCTTCTTTTTACAAGGCAAGATTTTGCACTCCCGTAATCAATAATGCACTGCTCGCGGTCTTCGCATAGCTGGAATAATACCGCTCTGAGCCCTTCCTGACTCGAGTCAGTTTGCAGATACACGTGTCTCATGGGGTCTAGGCGAGAGAGAGATAGGCACTGATGAAATTCCTGTTTGATTTCTGTGAATGCATGCGTTGCTACCTGAGTCCACTGGTATTTTACTTGTGTTGACAAAAGTGACGTGAGTGGGGCGGTAATGATGGCAAACCCCTTAATGTATTGATGGAGCCAATATATAAGTAAAAAACCTTGAGCAATTGTTTACGTATTGTTGGCAGTTCCCACTCGATGATGTGTAGATGTTCTGCACTAGTGTGGTTTCCGGTTTTGTCTACAATGTTTCCCAAGAAATTTAACTCTGTTTTGCCGATGTAACACTTGTGGTTTGCGCAGGTTAGGCCTGCGGAACTTGCAAAGGCTTCAACACTAATGCTAAGTGTTCCAGGTGTTCCTCCCAGCTATTTGACCAGACCACTATGTCATCTAGATAGGGGGTGACGAACCCACAATATAGCCATCTAAGATGTGCACCATCATGGATTGAAAAGTAGCAGGGGTGCACTTAAGATCAAAAGGCATAGCACAAAATTGATGTATATTCCACCGGGCATGGTGAATGCAGTTTTGTGATGGTCATTAGGCATGACCAGTAGCCAGAAAAGAGGTCAAAGGAAGACATAATTTTTGCAGAATCGAGCAAACTGAGAGCATGGTTTACATTAACGACTAGAGGGACTGAGTGTTTTGTTATGAAGTTTATACTGCAAAAATTAACACAAAACCTCCATGCTCCATCTTTCTTACGTGCCAAAATTATGGCTGAGTTGTAGTTGCTCTCAGAGGACTCAATAACACCATCACATAACATTTCACTCACCTGAGTGTTGATGATGATGATGATGATGTGGTGGTAGGCTGTGTAGTCTCTGGGCAGCATGTACAGTGGTTCCTCGTGAGTCTGTATAGGGTGCTCCGCAATGCTGATGCGGTGAAGCAGGTCCCCACACATAAATTCATCACTCCACTCTTGCAGGATGGCTTTTACGGCACTTTGAAATTCCACTGGTACTGCATGGTTGAAATCGTGGAGATTTACACTTTCCAGTACTGTGAGCTGGTGACACCCTAGGTGGTAAACTATTTTTTGTAGCATCTTGGCAAAATGGATGCAGTCACAGGATAACTCAATAACAGCTTGTTGGTCAATGAGGCATGGCACTCATAGAATGATGTCCTCTCTGAGGTCTTAAATAACGAGAACATGCATGATTTTGTCTCTGATGGTGACAGTCACCATGGTGGTACCGTTCTTGCGGCTAGATATGTTGCGCGTAGCGAGCTTCACAGACTGGTCTTGATGTTAGAACTGTTAAGAGTTAATTAACTGTTCATTAATAAAATTACAGGAGGCTGTTGTGTCAATGAGTGCTATGGTTGAAGTTGAGTTTATGTTAACAGGTATGCACAGTAGACTGTCATAATTCTAAAAAATCTGCCAGATATATGCATGGTTGTTTTGGGTTGTTTTGGCTGTTTCTGGGATAGGGGCTATTTTCCTTATCCTGCTTTCCATTTCCTGGCACTGGGCTTTCTTTCGTCTTTCAGTTTGGGCAGTACCTATGCCAATGCATTTCTTTACCCGGACAGTAGCGGCAAAGGCCAGGTGGCGGCCGGTCAGACGCTGCTGTACCATTGTGTGGTGCAGTGGTTGTGCCGTTGTTGCGCGGAGACCGGGCAGTTCAAGTGCTCTCAGCTGGGCAGGAAGCTATTGACCCACTCACATGCGCCGCCAGTGGCGGGCCTTCAGTCCCTGTGTTTCTATTATTGTCCAGACTCCCGGTGGGTGTGGTAGCTGTGGACATGTGCCTTCCATGTGGTGGTGCGCCACATTGATGTAACTCAGCGGCTTGCATGAAACACCAGAAGCAGTTTGGACAAAGTTCTCAAAGCCATTGTGGATTGCTGGCCGTAAAGCGGCCCTAAATTTTGGAAGAACTGTTTGGATTATGACCTCTAATATGTCTGTAGCTGCAATGGGGGGGGAGGGGGGTAAAATGGAACTACTAAGTTTATCTTGCGTCGCACAAATGTTTCGAGTTAATTGTGGGCCTGCTGTCACTCTGTGAAGACACTTAGCTGCGTTTGTAGAGTTGATAGTGTGCTGGTGTATCTGGTGGAGAATTTTGTGACGGAACTGTTCCCACATTGTTTGGTATTCAGTAACAGACCCCCACCATGCGTGCATCGCCCGGGAGCTGTGTTCCCACTACACATGGCTATTCCTCGGATAGAACACTGTATCGCTGCAGTCACTCCACGCAGTCTTCCATGAATGCCCGTGGGTCTTCTGAGCCCTGTCCAGAGAAATTCAGGAGCATTTGGAACTTCTCTGGAGTAACTACTAAAGTGGCATGCGGAATCTGAACGGTATGTGGCAAAAACAGTGAGGATGCCGCGGCAGGCTGTGGCATCGGCGGTGGTGAGGGCACCGAATATTCTTGAACATCAGGGGTTTTCACTTGACATCTTGTCTCAATGCACAGTTCTTCAAGTGCGGCTAGGTCACCCGAGTCGTTCTGGTAGACAGTCCCGGCACTGGTAACACGTGTTCTTGAACTTTGACCACTCAATGGTGGTCATGCAAGCAAAATGACACTTGCGGATGCAGCCGTGACAAGTTGCCATGTTTCCAGTGGCTTACCCGCAGTTTGCAAAAAAGCACACATTCGCGGCGGCACAGTCTCTGGCTGTGGCGTATTCCGCACAGTCATCTTGAGGTCAACATAAGCCAGTCCTTGGGCAATGTTACACTGTGTACATATGAACTATCCAGCATGCACACTGATACAACCCGTAGTGTTGAGGGTGCTCACTAGATAATCTCTCTGAAAACATGTGCAAGATGTCAGATCTCACTCTGTTCCCTTGTGTTAATGTCAGTTAGTTAGAACTAGGTATGTTTGTTTGGCTAGTGGGCCAAGTAATGTTGGCATTGAAGAGGCATAGGTTGGCGTTGGGAGGTAACTGCAAATGTTTGCTGATAGATCCTACTTGGAGAAAGGGTCATTGCCATTTGCTTTTCAGCAAATTATGCAATGTTCCGCACGCCAATCCTCCATCGTGAAAACAGGTCACGTACATGGTTGCATGACGAAGGTGTCGGTTGGTGTTGCGTGGAAGTATTCACAGGGACTATGGCCCTCCTGCTCCCGTAAGTGTCTGGCACATGTGGACAGCTGTTTTCGGCAATGGTTGTCACGGTACGTGCAGGAGTGAGCATGTGCTCTCCCTCCCCAGCAACAGGTGGTGCGGCTGACCGGATGGGTGCATGGGGGCAGCAGAGGATGGAGGGGAAAGGATCCCTTTGTCCCCTGGAATGCAGCACGAAAATGGCAAAATTTTCATGCTCTGCTCACGCCAACAGCGAAAATGGTGGCTCAACGAATGGTCACCCACATGGTCACCTAATTTAGCCCCATGAAGGGGTGCCAACTGATGCATTTTGGGGTGGTCACAGGGTCTCGTCATGAATTCGTCTGGAAAGTGCCAACTAACCAATTATGAGAATTCGCTCATATTAGCACGATTCTCTCGATTTGTCCACTGTTAGTATTTTAAGTGTTTGTCTAAAAATCACTACCAATGTATTGTAAAATAATGTTTGTAAAATAAGTATATGTAAGGTTTTATAATGCGCAACATACAGGAGATGACCCCTGTCTGCCATAACAGAATATCCCTCATTCAAAAATGTTTGGGTGAAATGGTACATGTAACCCTTCAAAAAGTACATGGTAATATGCATAACATGTACTGTAAAATACTTTTTATAAAAAGATGATAAAAATTATATTACAATAATTTTATAGCCTTTTTAAAATTTTTGCACAGTCAATTTGCGGCTCCTGAAAGAGAGAGTATATACATGAAACACGATTAAAACCTTAAAGAAATATTTTACGTTAATTTTGCCATAGTAATTTTTACATGGAGCAGTTTGAGTTTGTATTCCATTGACGGCATCAAAACACTTGATTCTACTTAATTATGCAGGGTGTTGGTAACATGGCTAATAACTTATTATTGTATACCCTTATTATGCGTAGCACATTGCACTACTTAGTTTAAAATAAAGCACTTGCACCTTTAGCATTACGTTATAAATGCAGGTATTTCGCTGCATTCATTTACCGGCTGGTTAATAATTACGGTGGTAATTATCCAAAAGAGTTTATGTGAATTTCTGCATTTTGCACAAAGTTACGCCTTGTGGCATTAAAAGTCTCTACGCTGACTCACTTGGCAGAATTTGGGCACGTGGCCTCCGGTCAAGCGGCATGCGGCTGGTGCCTTGGTTGGTTAGTTCCTACCTGCTTAGGGTTGACAAGGACTCTGGGGGAAGCAGCGGTCAGTGTCACATGTTTACTGCGCGACTGCATGTGTGACAAAGATTCCACATTTTTATTTAAGAACATTTGAACATCAGTTTACATGAATGATTTTACATTTCAAAATGTCAGGACCATATTCTCGGATACACTACACCATAACAAAAAATGGTTTCATGTATTGTACGTTACATATTGCCCTAAATACGTAGCTGCAGTTTTACGAGGAAGTTTTCCATACTTCAAAAACCAATGATACGTTATGGATGCCACCTGTGTATTTCCAGATCACATGAAAGAAATTTGGACATACATTTCAACAAATTAAATGTATGTGAATAATATTATGAGTTGTAGAATTATTTTACAGCCATTTAGAAACCAGCATTAATTAATTAATTAATTTGTTTTCACTCATCTGTCAGCATACATGCCTACTGATATTTTTATAACATGCCATTGTCCTACAGTCTTGTTTTTCATTTGGACACAAATGATTATGGACATATTGTATTTCTTTTCCATGTTATGTCATAACTTGGTGGAATTATCATCCCCCCCCCCCCCCTGATGACACCAGTGAGGAGGAACCATGCAGTGAAGAAAAGCCTGTCATCACCAAGGACAGTAGCAGAGAGCATCCATGGTCAGGCTCAAGCTTCCCAGGGAAGGACATTTGATACCATACCTACTTGTCCTCTAAGCTTGATCCAAATGCATGCACTCACACAAGCATAACAATAAATAATCCCCCTCTGTAGTACAGTGAATAGTAGACTCTGAAAAGTTGACGATGTTGATTCGAAGTAGACTCTTTCAACACTAGTAGCAGCTATCTCGTGAGCGGATAAGGAATATGACATGTAGTGTAATACATACTTTAAAGAATATTGAAACAAAAGCCATTCTACTGAAAGTTCAATCCATATTAAGAAATAATTATATTTTATATTAAGAACATCTCTTCTAACGTTCTTTGCAGTAATGATTTTATTACACATATGTGTAAAAAATGCATAACCAATTCGCATGGGTGTAACAGAATCACATGTAACTTAATATTACATTCACATCTTTGTGAACATAATTATAGATGTAAATATAGGAATCCTCATAATACCAAAATACGACTAACAGGTTGGTAGGTCATAGTGTTCTTCTCTCCTGCGTAGAGTCAGATCATTCTATCTCATTGAAATATTTTTGATACGCCCAGCATGCATGCCGACTGATATTTTTATAACATACGTTTGTCATACAGTCTCGTATTACTTTTGGACATGAATGATTATAGACACATTGTATTTCCTTCCCACATTATGCCATAACTTGGTGGAATTGACATTTTTCTCCCCGACTTCTACCTATGTGTTCTTGGCTTGGAGTCGACTCTTCACACGCAAAACGACTCTTCCATGGAGTTGTTAAAGTTGACTTTCACGACCCTGGTGTTCATTCGCAGCACACCTCTTGTCCTGTGTGTGTGTGTGTGTGTGTGTGTGTGTGTGTGTGTGCGCACGCGCGCTCTGCAGTGCAGCTCTCTTCTTGAAAATAATAAGCACTGGAACTGCTAAAGGCAGAATTTATTTTAAGAAATTCTGTCTGAAATTTTAAAAGTAGCTGCAAGGGATGTTGGCATCATTTAAGAAACTCTGTAAACGTGTGTTTGGATGGACAGCAAATAACAATCATTGCAATGGCTCTTCTATTGTAACACGCCATATTAGTAATTCAAAAATTGTGTTTGTCATGCCGTGCAGAAAGATTGTTTTCACCACCTCTGTGGGGGTAGTGCCACTCAAATCAGCTACCCCGAGTAAATGTCACCCTATCCTGGCTGGGATTTTGATAGGTGGCAGTCACAACCTTGTCTTTGCCTTACATCTAACATTTTCCCGATTCAGCACATCGCCAGTCACCACTGTCTCTGTTGATCGGCTGGCAACAAACCAGTGACTAATAAAATATTAACTGATCTGTGTAACCATTCAAGAAAATGTGAACACATACATTTGCCTGTACACACATGCACACAAACAATTCCTCAATATAGATATTGATATGCTTGGGATAATAAAATTAAATAATAATCAATATTACTTAGTCTGGAAAATTTTAAAAAAAAGTTTAACTTGCTTACTCCCACAACTACATCTCCTCGTAGTTTCTCCAAGAACTGGAATTCTTGAATCCATGACTGCATTTCCTCCCACTCTAAATGAACTTCTTCATGTAACAGCTTTTCTTCTGCAACATTAAAATGACCACATAAAGGCCAGAACCAAGGTAATTAAATCATCACTGTTTGAAAAGATGCATGCATCAATCATCATTGCTTGAAAAGATGCATCACTAGCACATAGTATTAAACAATCAAAGTAGGAACTGCAGAATATCCCAAATTTTCTTTAAGAATCATCATTAATGGATTATCTGGAAGAGGTTTTAATGGTTATATTTTATTCATTTATGAATTTATTGAATGCTTATTGTGCCACCTAACAGTAGAGACCAATCTCTGGGTGGCACATACATAGACAAGAAAAATACAAAAACACAGAGAAAAAACAGAAAAAATGAAATATAACAAAAAACAAAGATCAACTAAGATAAAACATTTCTAATGTATATACAAATATAAACTATACCTCCCAAGGGGAATGAAGAAACCATCTGAAAAATACTTAAAGTAGATTTACACTACAGTAATGTTTCTACAGATCATTAAAGGTTATCTTTCTGCCACAGAAAGGATCGAAATTTATAAAATACTTGTTAAAATTAGCTACACATATTTGTAAGATCATGGTCATGACTAAGCCCAACAAAAGTGTGAGATGTTCTGTGGATATATTGAGGTGCTTTTAACCCTACTTTCTTATTAATTGCTAAACAAACAGTATAATTAAGAAAGGCATTCACTAAAAAAAGAATGTCTAAAATTGAACATCTCTATTTAAGTGTACAAGTTTTAAATTTAACTAGTTTGATGTTATAGGTAAAATCAGCTTGCGTTGAAAATCTATTGAATAATAATTTAAACACATTCTTTTGCACATTTTCTATTCTATTTACATCTGTTGCTGTAACATAATTCCAAATTACTGAGCAGTATTCTAGTGTAGATCTAATTAAAGCATTGTACAAATATAACAGTGAGTCAAAGGAGGTTGCAGAGAAAGTAATGAATTTAATAAGACCTAATATATGATTGATGTTACTTAATAAGCTATCTACATGAACATGAAAATATAACTTGGAGTCTAATATTACACCTAAATCTCTAACATTATCCACTCTATGAATTAGAGTGTTATTGCCATAATACTTGTGAAACACTGTGTTTGTTTTTCGTGAAAAAGAAATACAAATAGTTTTTTTTAATGTTTATACACATGGCATTTTTAATGCACCAATTGTAAATTGCTGTGATGTCATCTTGCAACTTTAAGCAATCTCTGCTGCTCCCAATACATTTATAAATTTTTAAGTCATCGGCATAAAGAAGGACACTTAGTGACCTATTACACCGACTATATCATTCACAAATATATTAAAGAGCAGCGGTGCAAAAATGCTTCCTTGCGGCACCCAGATGTGACTTTGTACAACATAGAGAAACAATGATCTAATTTGACTACAAAACATATATTCGCTAAAAATTCAGAAAACCAATTACTATAGAGATTGCTTAAGCCTAAAAGTTGTAATTTACATGTGACGCCATTGGGTGAGACACGAGAAGTACAATGACACAAATACTTACTGGTAACATCACCGCACTATTGAGACTCAGGGTTCTCAGGGATGCTGTGGGTTCTGTGTATCCTTCTCACCCATGCATACTTACAAACATGTAAGCAATACCAAATTTTTACCAAACATCACTTTGAAAATAAGCACTTAATAAAATATATGTGGCTAGGACACTGTCACTACTGAATAAAAGAGGTAGGTTCACTGTAGACTTGCTTTTATTATTGTTGATCATACAAATCAACGTCTCGGTCATGACTAGCCAATTCCGCTTGGAAGCTCCCCAACCCGCAATTAATCTAGCCCACGCCTAGCTGGATGATCTCACCGTGGTGTATGAAAACACAATCTTCACAAAGGAAGAGGGCCGTCAGCTTTTAGGGTGGACTGGCGGTTTTTCCCTAAAGACAGAACATTGTGACTTACAAATGAAACCCTTGATGAAACATATTAACACATGTGATTACTTGGCATCACTAATGCAAACTCGTCTAGGCTCCCCCACCAGCATGTGGGTAGTGTGGTGACGGCCTGTACACAGCTGGCTAGGGCGGAAGTAATTACACCATACACAAGTTACAAAATTACATAAAATACATAAAGACCCTTAAAAGATGATGGGGCACGAGATGAGTAGTCACAATAAACACACACGTGTGAAAACAAGTTGATATGGCACGGATGCCGCTGGATAAAGTTCGTAGCGGACCATGTGGTGCAGGTGCAATTGCAATATTTCTTTGTGAAAACGCAAAATTAAATTCCAACAAAATATTATTCTGGTAGAGAAAATTAATCTCTTTACGATTGAAGTGATTATAAGCTTGTAGCATGCCTGATGGAAAAAGCAAACATTAAAGAGACTGCGTAGTCAAACACAAAAGCATCCACTTACGTGAAAATTACACGGAACCCTGACAAAATTTAACATAGAACCCTGAATAAATATTGCACACACGATATTACAAAATTAAGTGCTCAAAACATAATGATGGTGTAGACATAGACTTGGCGTCGGTTAACCACGTGGTTGTACGTGATGTTGCCATAAAAAATATTCAAACATGGAAAAAAATCCTCAAATAAATATATGAAAACAAAGCCCTTAAAACTGCACGCAGCAATAATACAGAAATTATGATGAAATACCTTTAGCAGAAGCAGATGGCACCTGATTCAAGTTTCACGGGTCGCGTGACCTCTCAGACATATTTTTCATCCTTCTCCTCAATTAAGTTGAAAATGCCACAAGGGCACAAGAAATTAGTTAAGCGAAAGCATAATGCTGGGGAAATGTCTGGCAAAACGTATGCAAGCAAAGGTTAACTGGTATACTAAAAGTGCTATTGAAATCTACATCAGTGAACAAAAATTTGTACTGCATACGTGACAGTGTCTTACCTTGCCAGCTCTCCTCGACAGACTATCCAAAGGCAAGCGTTGCACGGACCTACCATGGCCGCCTATGGAGTTCATATAAGCAGAAGTGCTGTGCGCGCCAAGTAAAATATTTTATTATTGATATTAAAGTGGCACAAATAAATAAAATATTTTTTACATTTTTATAATTTTCTTGTGAATTTTTCATATTATTTCAGTGTCTCTTTATGATGGCGTTCATGCCGGAATATTAGTGCTCTTAACCTCGGTGCCGTGGGCACTTTGAGCTTCATAACCAAACCTTTTCAAAATAAAAACAAACACTTTAAAACATTTTAAGACATTTCAAACCCTGAAAAATAAAAATACAAGACACATTTTTCACTGCAAAATAATATTTATGTGAAAGTTCAAAAATATTGACCTCTTTGTGCACCTGCATGGTGAGCGCCGTCATTGACTCTAGCGTCGCTGGCTGTTAGCCGGCATCATAGGTAATAATGTGATGTTGACATGTATGAAAGGCTTTCTGAAGATCAAAATAAATGGTATCTACTTGTTGCCTTTTGGTAATTACAGAGTAAAGATTATCTAAAAATTAAAAAGATTGGTGTATGTCATTTTGCCTATTTGAAAACCATGCTGATAGTCAGAAACCAAATTTTTGGTCGTGAAGGAAAGGTGTTTATAGATGACTTTCGCAAAGACTTTTGTTAACCCACATAGTAACGATATTGTCCTATAGTTGTTTACCTCCCTTTTATTACCTTTTTTAAAAATAGCCACAACAGCAGCTCGTTTCCAGGCATTTGGATACAGACCATTAAGCAGACTATGATTTAAAATATGTGTTAATACAGGAGTGAGCATATTGGAGCAACCTTTAATAATAAACTGAGGGATATTGTCTCAACATGTGGATTTATTGCTTTTAAGCCATTTTATACCCCAGAGGACAAGTCCCTGACTAATGAATGGAATTTCAATAGTGGGATAGCTTGTATGGCCATTGACATGTTCTTGGGGTTTGGACAAAATGGGAACTTATTCCTTGGGTAAATGTTTTGCAAAAATATTTACTAACAGCTCAGGATCCTGCTCTGTATTACCATTAACATTTAATACCAGGGGTTCTTTATACCCATTTTTCAGGAGTTTAACATAATTCCAGAATCCATTTAGTTTGTTTTTTATTTTATTATTGATGCTGGTTTGCTATGATTGTTTCACAATTTTAATTTTTTCTTTTATAAGTTTTCTTAATTCTGAAAAAAGGCAATAATGAGTGTCAGATTTAGATTTCTTAAAAAGTCTATGCCAATGTTCTTTTCTTTTGGTAAGACTTATAAGATCTTTGGAAAACCAGACTGGATATTTAATTTTGATGATTTTTGAATTAGGTATGAACATATTAATTAAATTTGGGAGATTATTGGTTAAGAAATCCACCATTAAATAGACGTTCTCCATTTGCAAAATGGGGGTCCATTCAAAGTTCTTAACAGCTTAATATAGGGATAAATAATATTCCGCCACCAATAAATCAATGAATTTTTCAACTTTGATATAAAAGTTAGATAACGTTAAATCTAAAAGTTCTGAGAAAGGTTTAGTAGTATTATACTGTTCTAGAATAAGTAAACTTACTGACTGAAGTAAGGTCAGCCCTTTTAATTTATTGTAGTAATGTGATACATTAATGGATTATCTGAAAGAGGTTTTAATGGTTATATAATAATAATAATAATAATAATAATAATAATAATAATAATGGATAATAGAGAAAGTTTTGCAAGAGAAGACTATAATTCACTTTTTTTTTTTTTTCAAAACTGAGTTTTATTAATTTTGGCTACAATTAGTTATTATTACAATATTATCTACATACAATACTAGCAACCCGCCCCGGCTTCGCACGGGTGCAATTAAGATAATAAAACTGCTTAACCCGGCATTAATTAGCTTGGGTAAACTCTCCTAAAGCATTAAAAAAGCACATTATAATTTAATAATTAATTAAATAATTTTTAATTTAAAGTTTTTTTGCTATTTTTATTTGATTTTTTTTTTACTTTTTTATAATTTTTCATATTAATATACATTATATTACAATGCAATTTATCTGAGATAGAAGTATTTAATGTTATTGGCTAAGACATTCTCTGTAGACAATGTTTGACGTCCTGTTATTGTTTGGTAGCAAAATGTACTGTTTCTCGGGACTTCCAACTCGTGATAAACCAACATATAGTTGGCCATGGGAAAAACACTCTTTTCATAGGTCGATTCCAACCAAAGAGAAAGTTTGACCCTGGGACTTATTAATAGTAATCGCGAATGATGTTTTTACGGGAAATTGCAACCGTTTGAAAGATATTGGCAAATCCGTGGGAATCATGGGAATCCTCTGGATATTTGCCAGCTGGCTGGCTGCTGGACCGGTGAGGATGGTCACGACAATCAAATTTTCTTTCAAGTCTTTAATGAGCAATCTTGTGCCATTACACATGTTAGGAGGGCTTATATTCCTTAAAAGCATGATAGGAGTACCGACTTTTAATGATAGTTCGTGAGGTGGCAAGCCAGAAGGATTAAGCAAATTTAGAAAATCTTGAGGAAAGTGGACGACATCGTCAACATTGGTGACTGTGTCAATCGACTTATAGGTTTTGACTTGGCTGGGAACTCTTTGTATAATGAGATTGTTGATTTCATTGACAGTATCGTTCCTAGGCGATACTATTGCCCTGGAACACAACCAGTGAAAGTCTCTTTCTAGTAAATTTTCGAGGCCCGGATATACTGCTTCTATAAGATGCTGCAGACTGTGGACTATCTGACCTAATGTCTCATTTAAAATGATTTCAGCAGAATTAGTGCCCAAATTTAGAGAAGGAAAAACTCCTTCTCCAAGTCTGAGCAATTGTTGTGGGAAATCTTTATGCGTGTCTCCACCAAGATAGGCTCTCATAGTCGTTCGCAAATTTAGGTGTTGAATAGAACTCCACAAGGGAGATGATTTAAGATATGCTTTGATGATATCTGCACGCGTCCCTTTTGTAACTACAGGGAGTGTCTGCCGAAAATCCCCAGCAAACACAAAAGTAACTCCCCCCATAATGGCAGAAGAGCTTCTAAGGTTGGCGCCGTACGCAGCACACAGCACGTTTTATTTTCCGAATCTGTCCGTCCTGCAAAGCCGTAGTACATTATTTTGTTCTATCATCAATAGTTTTCGCAACGCACGCAATGTAAGGAATTTTATAGGTCATTTATTTACACTTTGGGTTACATTATTGGAGTTTTAGTAGGGATCCCTATTGATTTTTAAAATAATATATAGCCTATGACACTCAGTGATAACGTAGCATTCTACTGGTGAAAGAATTTTTATAATTGGATGAGTAATTTCGAAGATTACCTCCTACATCCAAACACACAAAGTTACAAACACTACCTCTTTATAATATTAGTATAGATATCTTATTACAATAAGTTAATTCGACTATGTTAAGACTTTGGAATGTGATGTTGTAGGGAAATTTGTGACACATGGGAATGTGTGTCTGAGAGGCTGGAGGGTATTGGTCTGTTAGTAACAATACTGCCATGTCTCCATGAGCTATTGGGATGTGACGTTTGCCTCCACTAGTTCCAGTTTTCTTGTTACCATAATGTAGTAATTTGTTTCTCTACTCTGCACCAGAACTTATATGAGTGTGCTGGTCTTCAGATTTGATAGACTACATGAAGCCCTGGATTGCGAAGACAATGCTTTGTGCTTTGATGGCAATGCATGAGAACCAGAATTCCAAACAGAATGAATTCATACTGTTTACTGTATCTTATGATTACTATGAGAGAGCAGTGCTGTGAGATGATAAATATTAGGCAGAAGTGCTGAAATAATTTTAGCACTGATATACTCTAGAAAATAAAAAACTAAAACTGAAACAGTATTTCTATTACATTTTCAAACTCTTTATACAAGCAACTTGTAAACTAGCAAAATGTTTACAACTATGTCATTAAAAAAATTGCAAACATAATTTTTCTTGAAGCTGCCATGAAAATTTGAATTGATTGAATAAGCAAACCTACATTTTAAACATGACAATCTTAAATGGCTGAAAACATTTGAAAGCTTGTCTTAGGAATGTTAAGTTACCAATGAACACAGCGTATTGTAGTGAGCACTAGGGGCCCGCATTTGCTCAGGTTACCTTGGATGGAGTATAGATTTATCGGTGGGCCCCTGTTTTAATAACAATTCCACTCGACCTACTCCAGGGAGAGTATGGTGCACACTCACCCCCCCCCCCCCCCCAATGGCGGCCAGAAGTAATTGTCTCCACGTCGGTGCTGGGTGGCACAAATATACGCACGTCAAGGGTCTGGGGAGCTCCGGCCTATCAATGTTCTGCACATCTATATTGTGGTGAGCATATCCTCGCTAGCAGTAGGGAGTCAATCCCTCTTTGAGTCCCTGTCATTCATATATAAATTAACGTGGCAAGGGTAGGCGAGTCTAAGTGTAATTCATCTCTAGAAAGGCGTATCTCGTAAAGTAGTAACTCGTAACATAATTATTCTATAATTTTATGTTATTGTGATCTCTTAAGGTAAAGCTTGTCAAATACCCTTTGTATTGTGTTAGTAAATATTTGTAATTACCTCTTTTGTATGAGTCAAGACTTAGAAGTTATAGTAAAGTGTTTTGTAGTAACCAATCTTTTATTTGCTCTACAATCTAGCTCTCGCTTCCCTAAAGCCCCTAAAGTAGAAACCCTTCCTGCTCAATTAATATATCTAATATCAGTGATTAAGAGTAAGAGCGTTAGGAGTAGGATAAGGGAAGTACTACAATATCAACGTTCAATACACTGCACTTAAGAATGAATGTACATGAATTTTCAATTTATCTGTATATAATGTTAGTTTCTTTACTTAAGCTGTGATTTTGCTCCAATTAACACTGACACACAATTTAACACATACCGTATTAATATACCTCTTACCAATTTACCAAACCAGGTTTTTGGATAAATGCCTTTTGGCAGACACATCTACACTAAAAATTTTATATGAACATCTACCTGTAGCAAAATATGTAACTTTACCTTCCCTCTTGGAGGTTTGTCGCTTGTACTGGATGCGAAATCGAAAGGCTTCTAGCACACTTGCTACTACTATAGTCAGTACGACCATCGTGAAAAGATAGAAGAGCATAAAGTAGACTCGGCTGAATGGTGACACAACTATGGCGTAACTGTTCATCAAGATGAACCAATTGTTTACAATAGTGAGCTCAAAGAGAGTGATTCCACTGGTGACTATATCATCAAATGTATTCAGGTAATAATAGCCAAGGGCAGTGGTTCCATTACTGCTCCACTTGTAAAAGTCTTCCACGCTTGAGTTGCTGAAAAAAAAAAACATGAAACACATAATAAAACATGAAATTACACTCTCTAGAACTTTTGCTATTTTACTATGTCTGGAAGAACTTTAGAACTCTTGGGAAGTGTATTTTAGGTAACGTTATTTAATAAAATGAGAATAAAACTGTACTGCTTCATTTTTCCTACAATTCTATCACTACCTACAACACTCTTTCGATATTTTAATATGTACAACATATCCCTGAATGTCAGTTTACAAAGGTATAAAAATCCTCATGTTTGTTATAAATTGAAATGTTCTACTACAAATAATACACATTTTCATTGGTATGAAACAGTTTGAGTGTGCTGAATAAAGACTATTTACAGTAATTGTAATAACTTGTCACAGTCAGAGGTTAATGACTACTAGGGTGGTGCTCAGTCACTAAGAAATGCTGTCTTAAGTGGCAATGGGTTCAATGGTGTCAGCTAGTCGCAGGGCTAATACTGATGACAGCATCAGTCAGGCCAGAGCCATACTTGTCTGCAGCGGGTGAGCACCGTAGTGGCCAGGCCAGCTCACTATGCCTGGAATTACACTGTACATTATCTTATCACGTAGGCGGAAATGGGGTGGGACAAACATCTCTCAAACACAGTTTCAATAAGCATGGGTTATATTGCCGAACAATTGCATGTTACACTGGAACATGTGATACAATGGAAGCGTGAGGTTCACTATTTTTGGATATTGCTTATGCCCGCACACATTTACATGAAATCCTCACTATTATTTGCGATTTCTTTCACTTGAATGGTTTTTTGTATGCGTGAGTTGATGGATCAACGATTTATCGCAGAGAGATCAATTTCAGCTTCACTCGTGCAAATAAATCAATTCTTCTCGTTGCGGTTGGCATTATCTGTGTAATGAAATGTGCTTTTGTCATCATCATGGGGGAATCAATTCAAACAAGTGCCGTGTTTTGAGGTCGGTCAGCTTCGACTTGCGTACTCTGCTGTTTTTGGCATTTGAAGGTTTCATACTTCTGTTTTCCATTATTATTTATGTATTGTTTTGCACAAGATTGCTGAGGTTAGGTTTTGATGTGAATTTTTTGTAGACTGTGTTTGTAGGGTTTATGATGTCTGAACAGACTGCTAGTAAGAAACACTACAAAACAACATTTAACCAGGCCTATTTAGAAGAGTTTCTGCATATTATCGCTTCATGGAAAGGTAAAAGCTCTGCGTTTTGTGCCACATGCCATTGTGATTTTTCACTTGCGCATGCAGGCCAAAACTATGTGTTTAAGCATTCACAAAGTAAGAAACATCTTGATAATGTAAATTGCATAGAATCCAACAAGAAACTGAGTTTTATATTTTATGCTGATGATAATTGCGTTACTCGTGCCGAACATTTGCTTACATCATTTATTGTGGAACACAATTTGTCTTTGAGTTGTGCTGACCATACCAGTCAATTTTTCAGGAAAATGTTTTCAGACAGCGATATCGCAAAGAAGTACAGCTGTGCAAGAACCAAAACTAGTGTCATTGTGGGTGAAATGGAATCTAAATCTTAACTGGCTATCCAAATTTTAAAACATGTGCCTTTTTCAGTTTCTATGGATGGGAGCAATCTGGGTGATGCCAAACTCTATCCGATAGTAGTTACCTTTCATAAGCAAGAAAAATTAGAAAATTGAAAGCCGTTTGCTGTCTGTGCATGTTTTGGAAGGTGATTCAACTGGCTTAAATATTGGCAACCTTTTTCTTCAGAACATAAAAGAAAATGGAATTCCTTATTCTAACTATTTAGCCCTAGGTGCTGATAATTGATAATGCCCGTGTGATGGTAGGACGAAAAGTGGAGTGGCCAGTGTTCTGAAACAAGAAATTCCCAATTTAGTTGTGATTGGATGTCCATGTCAACTAGTAAATTTAGCTGCAGAAAAAGCTGCTGCTTTTCTTCCAGTGAAAGTGGATGAGATGTTGGTTCCGAAGAGATTTTTTTATTATTTAGGGAAAAGTGAGAAGCAGAAAGAGAAAGTAAAAGAGTTCCAAAAACTACACGATACAGATAAAAAGAAAATCATAAAACATGTATGCACGTGCTGGTTTTCATTGGGTAAGTGTTTAGGTAGGTTGATTGAACAATGGCAGCCCTTGACAAGTTTTTTCATGGAAGAAACTAAATCTGCAAACACTAGCGAGAACTGGGTTCCTACAGAGCTATTACATTCCCAAATATTGTAAGATACTCAGTCTGGCCTCCAGAATTCTAAATCTGATGTAGGTGTACATGAAACTGGTCATGATGTACAGACAAATGATAAGCCTACATCATTGAAGAAGCGACAGTTAGAATGCATTATCAGCAATGTAAAGAAATCAAAGGCAACGGATGTGAAAAAGCTCAACTAGGACAAGAAAAATACAAAGAAACCTGTCGGCATATATGAAACAGAATTTTTATCCAGAGAAGAAAGTTTATCATGTTCTTGTTGTGTGATCTGAACAAAACATTGTGTTTGTTTCTTCAGAATGTTATTCCTGTGTTTGAAAAAACAAACATTCTTTTGCAATCTGCTGAACCTCATATTCATGTTCTAAAGCCAGTGTTGTTGGATTTTTATGCCAGCTAACAGCCAGCACCGTTAAGACCATGACGGCGCTCACCACTCACGTGATACGTGGGTACATACATGCGCAAAGAGGCCATAACCTGAACTTTCCCATAGCGGGATATTTATTTTAAAGTGTAAACCATGTCTTTCTATTTTATTTCAGGGTCCGAGTGTTCTAAAGTGTTGAAATTGTATGTTCATAAAGTGTTGCACAATGTTTGATTAAATTTCAAAATGTGCGCTGCGCAATGAATAAGGATGTTATTATTACGGTGTAAACACCTCCATATAGAACAATCAACGAATACAGAAAATTCACAATTTAAAAGCTTATAGTCCATTCCCGATTAGAAGCGACTTATGAAAATCAACCTTTGAAAAAACACTCTAGGCATAACATGTCAATCTGGTTTTTTAATAACCTGTATTCCACAAATATATAACACTGTGGTTAACTTTAGAGTACTGTATTATTGAATAAATTAACTTTTGCCTTAATATCTTCTATAACTTGTAATATTTATTTATTTTTTAAATATGAATTAACAACAGCAAGTGCAGCGACGTGTTGGCAACGACCGGTAAGAAATAGTTCACAGTTAAAATATTATCTTAACATCGTTTTTTAGTACACTATTTGTAAATTAAACAGTGCCTATTGAAATATTTAAATATTTAGGTAGCCCCGATGGCAACATATCTCATTTTTACAGTTTAAAATAAAAATCGGAAAATATTGTGAGTAGGCCGTAATGGTACAGTGTTGTTTTAGCAAAAGAGAACGCAACTGAAAAACTGTCTGCTGGGCGAGACTTGTCACTCTCTCTCTCTTTCTTCGTCTCTTTCACACTCAGGAAATTTCACTTAGCTAGTAAACATTGAAATTATATATGTTTTCAATTGTAGCATATTTCATACTTATTACAGCAAAATAATGATTTTTGGAATTGTAATCTACAACTGAAAAGAGATTTTAATGTTTTAATACTTATTTTAATATATTTAGGTATGATGGCGGTGCATCAAAGACAAACTGGGTGAGGGTTATGACATTGTCACATTTTGTAAACCTAATGCAGGCCTTGGCAGTGTGGCAGAAGATGTAAGTAGCTTAAGTAAAGACTTTTGCAAGTCAGATCTGGTTGTTTTTGTTGGAGGAATAGGCAACAGCATTGATCGGGACAAAAACTATTCAGTTGGAGCAGACATCCACAACATTGCCAAGGCCACCAGTCACACCAATGTGTTGGTCTGTGAGGCACTGCAATGGCATGACAAGCCTTTCTTACAAAGGAAGGTGCAGACAGCTAACACTGCCGTGCAGCGCTGTGCAAGGTCTGGCAGACTGAGCCATGTTGGCGTGATTGGTCTACAGGAAATAACCAGGGCTGACCACACGAGACATGGTCTGCATTTGAGTTGTGCTGGCAAGGGAAAACTTGCTGACTGCATTGCTAGTAGGATTCTTACAGACAATGGTTCTATTCAAAATATCCAGGTAATAGTTGGAAAACATGGAAATTTTTTAGGCTAAAGAAACCCATACGCATAAGGCCTAATTCATGTAACAAAGAAGTTTTACTTTCACACTCAATACCAGAAACATTCAATAATTGTGCAAATATTAAAAAATCTACGATAATTAATTAAAATAATTTGTATTTATTCCATCAGAATATTAGAGGCTTAAAAAGCAAAATTGATAAGCTTTCTGTGTGCTTGGACAAATTATCCACAGAACACAATTTGGATATGCAAATATTATGTCTAACAGAAACACATTTAACTGACTCCTCTGCTAAGCAAATTAAAATTCCTGGTTATTCCCTCTGTTCCACTTATTGTAGAAATAGCATGACTAAGGGTGGTATCTGTATTTTCATCAAAAATAATTTCATGTTTTAAAATGACACACATTTGTTATCTAAGTGCAGTTATGTGGAAGTAATAACTGACAAATTTTAAAAAGTGGAGGTCCTCACTATATATAGAGCCCCTTCTGCCAACTTAAGTAACTTCTTAAAATTTCTTGAAGCAAATCTTAAAGCCATTTACAGAGTTAATCTAGAAATTATTCTCTGTGGAGACTTTAACATTGATTATTTAAAAGAAAGCAACCAAAGAATTTAACTCGATAGTCTACTCAGTATCTTCAACCTTAAATCCGTAGTAAACTTTGCTACCAGAATAGAAGGAACCAGTCAGCCAGCAATTGATAACATTTTCATCGATAGTAACGCAGTTGCAGTGTGTCACTGTCTCCCAATAATAAATGGCTCATCATACCATGATGCACAAATATTAGTTATACCTTCCATAAAAATGCCCTCCAAAAGCATTTCTTATAAGAAAATGTGAAATTTGCTGTAGAATGTCTTACAATTCAAAAGTGAGCTCAGCAGGGAGCAATGATCAACATTGTATACTTGTACCGAAGCAAATGAAAAATTTAACTCTTTTCTTAACCAAGTTCTCCATTGTTTGGAAAAATGTTTCCCATCCCGACTGACCCACAGTAATACAAATCCAAAGAAAAATTTATGTCTCATCAAAGGAATAAATAATTTCCTGCGAAAACAAAATAAAACTATACAAGGCCTCCAGAACCAGCAGCAACCCTGACACAATGAATCACTACAGGAAATACTGCAAAATTTTAAGTAAGGTCATAAAATCTGCAAAAGAAAGGATTTTTCTGTAACCTCATTAAGAATTCTCAAAACAAAATAAAAACTACATGGAATATTGTAGAAAAAAAAAACAACAGGAAAACAACTGAGCAATGTCCAGTTGTAAACCTAAAGGTAAATGACTGCATATCCTCAGACCCTAAATTAGTTGCATATACATTTAATTCACACTACTTAACTATGTAGAAAACATGATTGAAAAACCTGTTAAACAAGACATAAACCATATTCCTACACTACAGGGTACAGAATACCCTGCTATATCTTTTACAAACACAACTCCAAAAGAAGTGGAGAAAACAATAAATTCTTTGCAACCAAAATTATCTAGCAGCTATGATGGCATTAGCTGCAGGTTATTAAAGCAATGCGCTTTTGAATTCAGTGTTCCAGTAAGACATATTTATAATGATATCTTCAATACAGGATTGTTTCCAGACAGACTCAAATGGGCTATGGTAACACCATTGTTCAAGAAAGGAGACAAGACCGAAGTAAACAATTATAGACCCACCTCACTGCTTACATCCTTTTCAAAATAAATTGAAAAAACTAATTTACAGGAGGTTATTGCAACATTTTTAGAATCACAAAATTTTATCAAAATTCCAGTTTGGCTTTAGGAAAAACGCATCAACAAATGATGCAATTTTCAAACTACCAAATAGCATTCTTAATGCGCTTTTTCAAAAGATGCCTTCTAACGGGTTATTTTGTGACCTCACTAAAGCATTTAATTGTGCAAATCAAAACATTCTTATAGCAAAATAAAAGTTTTACGGAGTCTCAGGTACATCTAATAAGCTCATACCTTTCAAACAAACAAGTGCGGATCAAAGGAAAAACTACTTCATTCTACTCTGAACCAGGAAAAATCAAGCATGGGGTCCCACAAGGATCAATATTAGGACCCCTATTCTTCCTAGTTTATATAAATGATCTTCCAACCCCTGAAACTACTCCAATTTTATTTGCAGATGATACTAGCAGCTTAGTCTCTGGATACTCAGTAAATGACCTTACACCAAAAAACGGACACAACATTTACAGAGCTAAAGGCATAGTTTACTGCAAACAAATTAAATCTCAACCTAGATAAAACATATCTTATTAGATAAAACATATGTTATGAATTTCCTCACAAAGAACAGAAAAGCATTAATTCATATGTTAGCAGTAACATACAAAATTAATGAAACTGAAGTGATTAAGTTTCTCGGCTTAAAAGTAGACAATTTACTAAAACTGGAAATCTCATATTGCGTATATTTTACCTAAACTAAGTTCATCATGTTTCCCTCTGCGGAGTGTTGCAGAGATCTTAAACAAAAATACAGCACAAATGGTATATTTTGAATATTTTCATTCCATCATGTGTTATGGTATAACTTTTTGGGGTAATTCCACTGACAGCAAAAAAGTGTTTCACATGCAAAAGAGAGCTGTAAAAATTATCAATGGCATAAGAAAGTCAGACTCATGCAGACCTCTTTTCAAGAGCTCAAAGATTTTAACACTTGCATGTGAGTACATGTTTTCAGTACTTATATTCATGTCCAAAATCAGTCATTTATTTCAGAAAAATGAGTCCTTTTTTTAAGCATAGCACTAGAATAAAAAAAACACGTGGCTTCAGTTAACTTAAAACTTGTCCAGAAAGGGTCATCTTACCTTGGTAGCCAACTTTTCAATACATTACCACAACAACTTCAAGAAATTTGCTTCTCTAACCAAAAACTCTTTAAAATACAGCTGAAAGAATTTTTTTCTAAATTAACATTTTATAGTGTAGATGAATATCTAAACTACAAAAATTAAGAAATTATTGCATAACATATCTTTGTATGCATTTCTTGTTCCAGTTTTTCTCGTTTCCTTTTTCTTCTGTTTCAGCGAAATGACGACGCCCCACAGCATGTTGGAGGAGGATTGGTCAAATTATGAGGAATAGATGTATGTACGTGTAGTCTGACATATATATGTGTTTGTTTACTACGTCCAGTGTATAAACATTGTATACTGTAATTTGACTTGTCCAATATCTTTGTACAGCTATGTATTGAATAAAGATCTTACGGATGCAACAAAACAAACAGCAGTTACTAAGTGAAGTTAGCAGACGTGGCATATTGCTTTTTGTCAAACGAAACGTAAATTATTCTTACTCCGAAAAATACTTCAAATTACCACATCACGTTTGTAGACGTGTTTTTTAAACCTACCTAGACAAGTTACGATGTTGCAATAAATCTGTGTTTCCACTGCAGTAATAAAAATACTGTGACGTTTGTTTCGTTAATCACTGCATCTGTGAAATGGCGTGTCTTTGTGCATCATGATCGATATTCTGGTCCTGTGTGTGCGTGATTTCAAATATTTGGTTAGCACTATTTATACATTTTAACTGTGAGCTGTTTTTACGATGAAGTTAATTATTTACATCCACATCTGTTTATTTATCACAACGTCGTACCTTTGCCCTAAGGGGATTGAAACAAAGTTGTGTAACATAATTTGCCACAATCCCAGAAGAAAAATACTAAGCCCAGCCCAATAAATTTCAATAAACCTAATAAACAGTAAGTAGCAATACATAGAAATATGAGCGGAATAAAAGGTACTGTAGGCTTCTTTGTGTGCATGTTCACCACAATCTTTTATATTTTGTATGACAAAAATGAGCAACATGAATTGCATGCTTGAATTTAATGTGCCTTTTTCCTTTGGTTGTTCCATCGTTTTAATATTTATTCCAACTGAGGCCGTCATTTTAAAGAAATGACCCAACACATATCAATAACAAAAGGATAAATACCACAGTTCTTTACCTCGCAGTTGTAATAGTGTTAAGCACAGTCGCTGCAAAATACTAATGTGCCTTAAATGTATTGAGTTACGTCCTGGAAAACAAATATGCTAATGTAAAATAACCATAAGAACTGTCGTCAATTCAGGCATTTTTAAAATGTGATAAAGCTGGCCTAAATAACGTTAGAGGCCTAAACTGTGAATATTCATACGGAATGGTTTTTGGAATATGACAGAATTCTTTGAAAAGCTGTAAACAGTAAACAACACATTTGACAGGTACAATAGTAGAAGTCACATTTCAATTTTATTTTTAGGTGTAGCAAAAGTATATGAACATATGTACACACACAATGGTGTAAATATTGATTTTGACAGATGCAACATAGCAGTCACATGGCAATGTTTGTTTACATTTTGCAGAAGGATACGAAACAGGCCTGCAAGTAAATATTTAGCAGGGCTCCGAGAGAGTTGCTTCCAATGGGGAATGGACTATAGAGTGATTATGTGTGCAAATTATTTATGTGCCATTTCTTTTAGATATTAAAAGTTTTACTCTGCGTGCATAGCACTTCCGCTTGTGTGAACCCCGTAGGCGGCAATAGTAGGTCCGCGCGATGCTTGGCTCTGGGCAGTCCGTCAAGGAGAGCTGGCGAGGTAAGACGCTGTCATGTACGCACTTCAACCTTTTTGCACTGAGTAAAATTTCCATAATTCACTTTTAGTATACCGGTTAACTTTTGCCTTGCGTAAGTTTTTACGAGTCATTCCCCAGCATTACGCTTCCGCTTAACCTAATAATTTGCAGCCCTTGTGGCTTTTTGGAACATAAACGAGAGGAGGAGGAGAAGATGTTGGAGAGACCACGTGGCCCGCGCAACTTGTAAATCAGGCACCATCCGCCTACACCAAGGGCTTTTCATTGTAATTTCTGCTTAATTGCTGCGTGCAATATTAAGGGCTATATTTCTATGTAGGTATTTCAGGGTATTTTTCATGTTTAATTGTGTTACGGCCACATCGCCCTTGGCCATGCAGTCATATATCGCCAAGTCCGTATCTGCACAATCCATGTGCTTTAAGGGTATATTTTTGTAATATCAAGTGTGCTATTATTAATCTCAGGTAATATGTATTGTTTTATTCAGGTTTCCGTGTATTTTTCATGATTAATGCTTTTGTATGTATGACCACACTGTCTTTTGCACATGTGGTTTTTTCCACAATCAGGCATGTTATGAGCTTTCGTATGCTTTAATCAGTAAGGGAATTATTTTCCTCACTGCGATATCACTTTGTCCGGTAATTATTTGCCGTTTTTACACCTGCACCACGTGGTCCACTATGCATTGTATCCAGCGGCATCCGCACCACCTAAACATACTTTCACGCATCTGCGTGTTTAGTGTGACCATTCATGTCGTGTCCCATATTGTATCATCATAATTTGTGTAATTTGTACGGTGACATTATTTCCATCCTAGCCAGCTATGTGTAAAGACCATCACCACATTCACCATATGCTGGATGATGCGTCCAGACGAGTCCGCGTTAATGATGTAAAATAATCACACATGTTCAGGGTTTATCTTGTAATTCTCTGTGTCCTGTCCCCAGGAAAAATGTACAGTTCATCCTAGCAGCTGTAGATCTCTTTCCTTGTGGGGGCTGTGTTCTCAAACACCCTGGAGAAAATCATTCATCTCGGAGTGCGCTAGAAAAATTGCGAGCTGGGGGTAAGAACCCAACGGAATTAGATAGACACGTCCGAGTTTCAATTATTAATTCATTTTGCTTTTTGCTGGCACAATTTTGTCATTGTAAATCAATACATGGTATTTACTCAGTGTAAAACATGTGCGTTTATTTGTAGCATCAGAACAGCTAACCTCCCGCCAATTTTTTAGTGATAAAATGTTTAGTATTGATCAGTGTTTTGTAAAGACGCTCGGGTGAGACAGACGCACAGAACCCACAGCATTCCTGAGAACCCTGAGTCTTGAAGTGTGGTGTCTGGGAAGCACCGCTGGTGCCCACCTACCGTAAGTAAATTGTGTCATTGTTCGTCGTCTTATGTCTCACCCGACGGCGTCAATTTATTCAGAATTTTAATTTCTAGGTTTGTCATTGCCTCAACAGTTAAATCATACTGTGTTTTAGATGTTGACTACCACAACAAAAATAATCAGAAATCTGATATGGATTTGGTGGTTGGCATTGCAGCTTGCAGGTCGTTGGAAATGCTCCATCAAAAACAGAAAGATGTTTTGTTTTCCTCTGTCAGGAAATACTATATATCAGCTTGTAATTATAAGTTTTACAAATTTCCCTTGAAAAATGATGTGTTATGACATGCTGAAGTGGCAGATATTAATTCAGTTATTGCTGCTTCATTTTCAAGTTTGAGGTTTTTTGTGGAAAAATTTCCCTGTATCTTGTGTAGTGATAAAGAATTGGATTTAGATTTAGAGATAAACACACTGGAAGCACAGTTTTGCTGTTTTAAAATGGAAGACATTACAGAAGAACTGTCTAAACACTCTAGAATAGACACTAAGTGGTCAATAGTTGGGCAGATGAAAAATGTAGATGGTACTTTGAAGTATGACAAACGTTCTCGAGCAATGCTTGCAATTCTTTCGATTCCACATAGCAATGCTGAGTGCATAAGAATATTTTCTTGAGTTAATAAAAATAGGACGCAGTTCAGATCAATAACGGACGCAGTTTTAAAAAAAAGCTTATCAAACTGAAGTCTGCCCAGCGTAGGCTTTGTTATGAGCAAGAATTTGATTCAAATTGTTTGAAAAAGGTCAAATCGGCAATTTTTATGTCACTGCATAACTAAAAGTTGAATGGAATTGTTTGGTAGCATGTAACTGACTGCAGTAAACAAATTCTGTTTATTTTGTATAGGTTTAGGGTGAAATAAATTTCTTGTTTATGTGCAACTAAACAGTTTTTCTGATAGTATAATATATTTACAACTTTTATGAATGTGTACGATTATGTGGAAAAGTGTTTGTGTGTTTGTGAAGTAAGGTCCTTTATGAACAAATCTGTAGATCGTCTGTGATGTTACTATGAAGTGTGTTCACCTGTATCTACTTTGACAAAATGACTGGTGGCTTATTGATTAACCTACATAAATCTCTTGATGAGAGAACAAAGGCTATGCAATGTATAGGTACGTAGTTTAAATTATTCGTGGTTGGTTTTATATAAAATATATTTTAACATTTGGAACATTTGCATTTTCTGGGAAGTATACAATTTACCGAAGCTAAAGAATAGGACTTAGAACAGGGGCATAGCCAGCCCCCCCCCCCCCCCCCCTGAGGTGAAAATAAATTTTAAGCTAAAAACTTGAAAAAAATATATATTTTTACCAGCTGTATATAATATTTTTAGATGTGAAAACTATGTAAATAGCACAATTTTGCACCTAGAAATTCAAAATTTTCCCAAGGGAGGACCCCAGACTCCCGCTTTATTAGAGTAATAAGTGTATTTACCTCTAGAAAACCTCAAGATTTTTGAACACTCAAGGTTGGCAGGCTTGGATGTGTGCTAGAGTGTACGCCACCTCCGCTACTCGCCAAGCACCAACGGAATCAGTTGACCATCCTATTTGCATGCCCTCAAGAGACATCTTCTGAGAGTAATAATTTGGGTCGACCAACACCACCAAGACAAGTCCCCAGTAATAATACTGCTGGGGAAATGAATGTAGTGAAGGGGTCACAACGGTTACAGTGGTCCAGCAACCCCTCGTGTGCTCCCTTCATTTCAAATTTATGTCCCCATACATGTGTTGTGCATGTAGTGTGAATGTGGTAAAGGCACATAAAAATTTATGAAAGTGAAAATCCTTTGTTGAACAGCACTATTAGCTTTGTTTTTACCCTAATCGAGCATGGCTACCCATACCCCTCCCAGGGTGAGAATAGACTCGCCCACCGCGAGCCATCCATTGCCACCATTTGGTTCTGTAAAATGAGGGAGCAAAATAGTTTCATTATTGTTCTGAACTAGTGCCAAGTGTGTCCTTAACATGGATTAAATAAGCAACAGACTAAGACAGACAGTGTCAGCCACAATAAAAAAATTACATTACTGAATATATCCCATACCAACTAATTTAATTTCTACATATAATTTGCTTATGCAAATTACTATCACGGGTTTTGTATGTCTTTTTAATTAGGGTAATTGTGTTTCTGTTCATTTGTTTTGTTATTGAGGTGTTTATGTATTTTCCCAACTCACCGGTGCACATTATACTTGTGATCTCGACAGACATCGCCATGTTTTTTCATTTGGTCAAAAGTGTTTGTTGGGAGCTGCCACATGCCATGTGCCTCTGGGTCTTCAACATCCTTGCACCAGACACTTAGCTTTCTATAGATAAATTATTGTCTGGAACTTAATTTCATTTGTTGTTAACCTGGAGACAGTGCTGCTCCCAACTCGCCCGCTGAATTTTGCCGGGTATGTAGCTTCACCGTAATTTGCTATAATCGTCATGTGCCTATTGCAGTATAGGCGAGTTGCATGCCATAGCCACTATGCTTGTATCAGTACCTCGTATGAGGGAGCATCAATGAGTAAATTCGGTGCACTCGAAAACATGCGGTTTTATTTTGCTGTCAGCCACTTCACAGCCATGCAATCATTTATTGGTGCTCTACCTACTGTGTTACCACAATCCTGAAATGGCATATTAACCTACAATGTTTCTGGTGTGCGAGATGGCCATCCAACAATCGCACCCAACATTTAGTGGAATATGATAGGGCCAAAACTCTCATTCAAGTAGGCATAAAACTGATTATTTCATCATTACAACATCCCATGGAGTGATCTCATGAGGAGCCACATGGGCGAATGGCCCACAAAATTTGCAAGTGTCTCTTGTTCTGGCACCTGTTATAATTCTCCAACCACCCCTATAAAACCTGGTACCGTAAGTCTAACCTCCCTTCTCCCTGATACTGAGACCACAAAAGCCCGTCCATTAGCTTGCCCAAGCATGTTGCTAAAAACCAACTACCTAATTTCCTACATCACGCAAAACTGGTATTTACGCCTGACCTGAGTGTACGAGCTGATCCTTATTATTACAAGTGCAATTTTGTATATGTCCAGTTTTCCTGTGTAAATCCTGTGTTTTTCAGCCAACTCTAAAGTCCTGGCAAAATTCCTGTACCCAAGTTTCCAATTTCGACACTATCAAGAAGTGGTGCCAGCATTTGCTCACTCAGGTTCCGCAACAGTACTGGAAAATCATCAGAAACATGGTGACCATCAGCCAAGCAAGCTGCTTTCACGCTATACAGCGAAGAAGCTGATAACGGGACAGATTGCCACAATTTTGAGGAGTGTGGCAGGGAGGCAGCAGCTGGCAGAGTGTGTGTGCACGTGTGTGGCACAGGACCTCTCCATCCATTAGGTAGGTCACCCCTCCCACGCACAGCATAGACGAGGCAGCCGCAAGCTGGGTGGTCCACTGGCCCCAGCAAAGATCAGATGGGTGCAACAATGAATTTTCCCTGCCAACCATGACACGATAGTGGGTTAATGGACTGACATACCTCCAACGGCATAGTGGAACGTCTATGTTGAAAGTGTGTATGCCTGCTACCTGACCCAGATCTGTTCACATTAGCGCAAATTCAATCTAGCACCTGTCAGTGAAACAACCCCGTGGAAGCCCAGTATCTGCATGAGGCCTTTGCAGAAGGCAGTGGCATGTAACACCATGGGCCAAATAGCAGATTTGTGTGACCACTGTGTGAGACCTCATCAGGTCCAGGATACCGTCGACCCTATACCCGACACAGTGAGCTGAAAGTGCGCCGTACTGAACAAACCAACTATACCAACAAAATTTTGGAGAACTGTTACGAAATGCAGTAATGTGCGTTGGTGTGACAGACTCAGCCAAGCCACTTTTGCGTGCACTCAGTGTATGACGACAAGTGCACGACGGAGCAGGAACTTACCACCATAAATCCAGAAAACTTCTTTCAGTGTGCACAGTGTCAGGATCCGCCACGCCCGGCTATCACTTTCTCCACAACAGCTCAACCAGCCATCTTTAGTGTCACCAGTCACAACCAACCTGAGTGATGTCAACAAACCACTGCCAGGGAACAAATGCAGAACTCACTTGCTGTGACAGCTGTGGGCTGAGGGCCCATTGATAATATGTCAAGGAACGAGTGGTGCATATGTCAACAGTGTACACAGCAACTCAGCTTGCCATCACTGCAGTACACATTCCAGGGTGCATGAAGCCATGCTTCGCAACCCGCCCCTCCATTGGTGCATTCCACACCACTTCTCCTTGTGGCCGCAAGACAGTATGGCGCCACACCCACTCTGGCAAAAACAGTAACACAGCCAAATGTGTTCTCTGCAGCAGTGCTTCAGATTCATGCAGATTCTGCAGATACATGCTTCAGATTCCTTTCAGGCAAGAGAAACGGAGCATGGGTGATTTATTACAGCAAGAAATGTTGATTAGAACACTTACAGTAAAAACTGGGAAGTTACTAGAGCTGGTTATGGAGTACATGTTTTTAAAGGAAAATGAGGGTTTAGGCCATATGTCACACATAGCAAGTGTTCAACAGCTGTCTGATTAGAAGTGTGTGCTCAAACTAAATCCATTCAAGAACTGTGAAGAAGCCAATGTGATCCCTCACCATGCAGTACTCAAGAGGCCAGTTCAACTACTAAAGTGTGCGTAGTCTTTGATGGATCTGCAACAATTTCAACTGGTGTTTAATTGAATGACTTGCTCTATACTAGCCCTGAACTTCAAAGAGACTTTGTGCATATGATTTTTAATTTTCGAACCATGCCCGTAGTTTTCACTGCCAAATTCAGATTTATCCAGATGACCACTAGTATCAGTGCATACTTTGGCACCACTCTATAGAAGAAAATGTGTTTACCCATTGAACACTGTCACCTATGGACTTGCCAGGCTTTCAGGACTTTACAGCAGTTGGCACTTAATGAGGCTCATAAATTCGCTCGAACATCGCAAGTATTGTTAAGAAATGCCTTTGTTGATGATATAGTTTCTGGGGCCAACTCTATAGAAGAGGCTTTAGAGCATGTCTCTTTCCTAGAAAAAGGAAGTTTTGAACTAAGAACGTGGTCTTGCAACAATCCCACTGTTTTAGAAAATATGCGAGTTGAGCAAGCTTTGACCAAGAGACAAGCCCAGCAATTACAGTCCTAGGTGTTCACTGGTGTTCCATAACTGATGAGTTCACTCACCATATCAATGTACCCCAACTATCTATTACCAAACGAGGCATCATGTCAACTATTGCAAGACTCTTTGAACCCTGTGGTTGGGTGTCACCAGTTATAGTGTGGGTCATTTTGCTGCAGACTTTGTGGATGCTCAGTTAAAAGTGTGATCAACCAATTCCTGAAGAAATTACACATCAGTGGGTAGGTTTCAGAACTTCGTTAACTTCCCTTGCTGAGGTGCAGATTCCAAGATGTGTTAATTTAAATGATGGGTGCAATCTTCAGTTTCATGGTTTCAGTGATGCTCTGAAAGGCATATACTGCTGTGCTATATCTAAGGCTTGTTGTTGCTTACGGTGCTGTGTCAACCCAGTCAAGACAATAATTGCCAACATTGTATTCACAAGGTAACTTCACTGCAATTGTAAACTTTGGAGCTTTGAGGAAATACAGTCAGCAGTTGTGTTTTGGATAACAGCTGTACAAATCCATTACTTTTCAGAGGACCTTAAACATCTAGGCATTGAATGTTCTGCTAGCCTATGAGCTTGCATCCGTTCCTTGATTCCCATAGTCGTCAGGGCAGCAGACTGCAAAATTCATCATTATCTGAAGAAACAAAACATCCAGTGTTACTTCTTGCAAAATGTAATCTTTCAGTACTTATCAACTACTATCATGTCACCTACCTTCATGCTGGTCCTCAATCTACAGATTCCCTCATCCATAGGCAGTTTTGGATAATAATTGCAAGACATCTGATTCAGCAGTTCATACACAGTTGCATTCAGTGTTTTAAGTTGATAGCCAAGTCTCCTGTGCCACTTATAGAAAATTTGCCTGTGGTTAGGTTCTCACAAGTTCGGCCATTTCTGAAGATTGGTGAGGACTTTGCAGGCCCTTTTCTTTGAAGCCCACTAAAGCACGCATGGTCCCAGTCAACAAGAGCTACTAGTGTCTTTTTGTTCTGCATGTTGAACAAGGCAATACATTTGGAGCTTGTGTCATCATTGTGTACAGATGCTGTCCTAGCTGCTTTGCATAGAATTGTATCTTTGAGAGGAACAACCTCCAATATTTTTTTCTGACAAAGGCACAAACTTCACTAGTGCTAACAGACACCCCAGGGAAGTGCATAGTGCACTCTTCACAGAGCCAGCCTGGCAGACACTGCACGAATACTTTTCTGACACAAATATTGTGTGGCATTTCAATCCACCAGCTGGTACTCAGTTTGGTGGTCTGTGGGAGACAGCAGTAAAAAGTATCAAATTGTACATGAAGTACGTTGTTGAACACATACTCACTTTTGAGAAACTAGCCACATTTTTTGCAAAGATCTCTGCCATTCTAAACTCAAGACCATTGTGACCTCTCTCTAATAATCCTTCAGAGTTCGATGCTCTCACCCAAGGTAATTTTTTGATTGGCACTCCTATTGCCGGCCAACCAGAGCAAGATCTGCCACATTTGGTTAAGAATAGTCTGGATTGGTGGCAGTTAATAGCAAAACTAAAGCAATCCATTTGGAGATGCTGGAGCTATGAATATCTCCACACATTAAATCATAGACTTAGGTAGAATGTAGCAATCCCAAATTTGGAAAAGGACTAGTGTTGTTGAAGGATTTGAACTTACCATCTTTAAAATAGAAACTTGCCAGAGTTGTCAAAACACATCCCAGTGATGATGGTTCAGTAAGAATTGTGACTCTAAAAACCCTTGATGGTGAATTTGTGAGGCCAGTGACCAATATTTACCTTCTGCCTATAAACTAACAGTAAATATGATTTAGAATGCGTGCAGATACAATATGAAGCATAGTGTATCATATCTTACGTTGTAGACTGGTGTACATTCAAATGTGTGTCATTATTATTATGGTTACTTTTGTGGCTACTTGAATTCATTTTCCGGTGGATGGTATGTTCAGTAACCAACATGTATTTTGGCCACTAATTAGGTAAGGCCTATTTGTCATATGTGTTTGGCAATGAATTAGATCACCATGAGCTATGATAATGTAAACATTTGAAACTGGGTGAGATGCAAGATGGTGAACATAATGTATGAGCGAGTATGTGCTGCTAAAACATGTTGTCTCAATCAGTCAAAAATGAGAACCTAAGTCATAATCATTGAATAAAATGTGTTTTGTTGTTTTTGGTTTGATTTTGTAGGGTCTTCTGATTACCTTTTTTTATAGCTTGTCTACTTATGATTCTTTCCAGTTTGTTTTGCAGTATTTCAATACTCATTTTGCTTTGAATTTTATTGTAGTGTCGGTGCATCATGGCTGTTCTTCAGTGAAATGTGTGTGCTATGCAGAGTTCACCAGAGTCACTGTTTATTTTCTAGTATGATCCCTGTGTATAGTGCACTGCTCCCAGCTGCTTCTGATGGGTTCCACATTGCTGGCCTTCTGGTCTATAAGACTGATGTGGGGTTCCAGGTTCTCTCTCTCCTGATTTAAGGAAGTGTTTGAAAAATATTTTTTCTTACCCTAGGCCTAAGCATATTTGTTTAGTACTACAAAAAAATTATGTATTGATTATTACTTTGGGTTTTATTCAAATTTACAATGTTTCATTTATGTAATTAATTTACTTGCAGTTACTTTTGTCGTAGTTTATTGGGAATTGGCATCATGTGTCGGTACTTACTTGTGCTTGACTTTTGTTCCCATTTTCAGTTAAGTGCATTGCTCAGAACTTTATTTTGGCCACATTGGTTGTCTGTAAATTTTAGTAGGTAGCCATGTTTTGTTGTGGTTTGTCAGTTTCAGAGTGGAACACATTTAGTGTTGTTTTTCTTGGTGGACTGATCATCTGCAGTTGAGGTCACACACTAGTTGCTAGTTTAGCTAGTGGGGGTTATGTCTTTTGCTTGGTCTTATGCAAGCATCAGTTTGGGATTGCTGAAAATATTGATTCTTAGATTCCAATTATTTGTTAAGAATTGGTGTTTTGGAGGAATCAAAGAATCAAATTGACCCATCCCTACTCTTAATCTTACTTTTCTTTGATTTTGCATGTGAAATTTTAAGTTTTATTTATAACTTAATCACAGAATAAGATACTTATCTTAGAGTTATCCTTGTTCTATAATCTTGCTGTAGATCTGATAAAATTATTTTTTCGCAGTGCAAACATTTTCAGGGGTTTTTCTGTTTCAATGAAATTGTGCTGATGCATATTATTGCACACTCATTATTTGCAAGAATGTGTTTTCTAAACAAGACTGTAATGTATGAATTTCTAAATTTTAATACTTGAAATCACCCTTGCTGGCCTGCTTGGGAGACAGACCACTGCTGCTCTGCTCATGCACTGGGCACGCACATCCATGTGCCTCGTGCATGGGTCATCTCTACTGCTCGTGCTGGAACGAGTCACTGAACCGGGTCACAACCCGCCTGTCCTCCTGTTTCTAAGATTGTTCTCCCTAATATGTGTGTGTAGTGTAATTCTGATCAGTGCCCCACAAAGCAGTCTCAATTTAGCAAGGGAAATTGTCATCTACATTTTATTCCCTTTAAGTGAGCCATTGTAAGACTGAGAGTGTGAAGCCACGTGGGTTTGCAACCACTACAAATCACGAGACTGTGACACACACAATTCTTTTCATAATTTTTCTAGGGTTGTTAGTGTGGTTTGTTTATTAAAAAGGGCAATATTAAATTATCTGATTAAAATTAAGTGTGACATGTAAACATCCAGCTTCCGCCATGCTAACTGCCCAAAACAAAATTCTTTTCCTTGTAATGTGTTATTTTCATAATTTAATTTACAAGTCTCAAAGTGCTAACGTAACTTCTAAGTATCATGTTTTTTTATTTAAAATACCTTCACTGTGTCTTGCTGGCTTATTCCAACTTGTTTTCTTAATTAAAGTAATCCCTCGCCAACCGTAATACAAGTTTCCATTATCCACCGTTTTCAGTCTTTGGAAAATTAGCCTTTACTAATGTTAGTGATCGCACATTTCTCAAGCTGCCATCACAGAATTTGACATTTGTTGTCACAAGCAGCGTGAAGCAATAAATTACTTCATGCCAGAAGGGGACTGTGTTGTTGAGCAGGGAGGGGGAGTTGGGGAGTTGCAGGCCGGGTCAGTGAGAATTCTTGGTCCTAGTCACATACCGCCACCTCTGCCTTACCCTCCCTTTAAATTTTTACTTCTGTCAACCCTCTTCTTTTGCTGTAAAAACAGCGGCACATTACAGACCGGTTTCTTAATTAGTGTATGTATGATAACTTCAAATTTAATTCAATTTCCTTTTTTTTAATGATTTTTTTTTAAGTGGCGACAGGGCGCGAAAACCTGGAATAGTCTGGGAATTTTACTGGCCTGGAAAAGTCAGGGAATATAAACCATATCACCAAAAGTCAGGGAAAATCTCCAAACACTTCCTACCGTAATTACCCAAAATGAAGACAAGGTTTTCTGACAGAAAGGGAATACAAAAAATAAGCAGTTGTCTACAATTCGGGGTAGTCTTCAAGTAAAAACCTAGGCACAAATACCATAAATGTGCAACACTGCTAAAACAGTTGTACGTATTTTTGTAGTGCTGAGACTGTACCTGTCAACTTTGACAAGGGTCCCCTTATCTGCTGTCTCCTGGTCCTAAAGAGGAAGTGCTTTGCTGGGAAGCAAAATGGTTGAAGTCATGATTATATAACACCCACAAAAGTTTTACAGTGTAAGAAAGATGCTGCTAACATACAACCAGGTTAGACACACATATTTCATTGTGATTAGCTTTTCTTTAAAAGTAAATAAAATGTATCATCATATTCATACAATAGCATTTCTTGTTGAAGGGTTTGTCATAAATTCATGCAAAAATACTTTTAACCTAAATAATTTTTTTAGTACTTCACAGGGGAAGTCTTGATTTCAGGTTTAAATATTTTTTTAGGAAGAGGTCTTCTTTTCCGGCAAATACAGTAATTGTTATTTTACTAAAACTGTGCATCTTTGTTTGATGTGTTCTCAGATGACAAAGATAGTGACAATATTATGTACCACCTTGATTGCCGCCAGGGTGTGTTAGTGATCTATGTTTTCTTAGTACCTTGCTAGAGAGCAGCACTTTCTGCTGTATCCCATTACATTTTGCTAATATGGATGCTCATGACGGGATTTGTACCAATTACCCACATTTGATCCATGTGTTTTTCTAAAGTGTCTTAAAGCAGGAAGCACAATGCGTTACAGGAAACTAGTTAGTTATTCTCGACTTTCTGTGTGTTGTTTATGATGCACGTGTATTTTGCAAGAAATTCAACAGCGGAGTAATTATTTATGGCTGGACATTAAAATGAATGCGCAGTGGATATCTTCAGTGTTTATGTGCAACAATTGGTTTTGCTGTTTGTGCAATGCTGTTTTATATGGAGCTTCTTCAATTAGAGCTGTGTTCTTAAATTGATATCAATTGTAATGTTTTATATTAGATTGTATGTAATATGACAGAGCTTGGGAAAGAATATAAAAAAATGTTTTCATGTACATTCCATGCTTTCTTTCGATTACATTTTTATCTGAAATAAAAATGGCCAACCATTTCCTAGTTATAAATTTTTGGGCGTTACTAGGTTTACGTATGCGGTTACAAATTTAATGGGCAATTTAATACACTGCAATTTTGTTTCATAGCCAACAATCACCAGAGGCATTTGGGCCTGTCTGCTACATGGGTTTTCATGCACCGGTACCAAGTTACTTGAACTTTGAAGATGGCAGGTTTTTTTTTGTGGACCACATTTGGTTACTGTTTCAATATTAAAAATAAAGTACTATATAAGCCAGTACAAATGTTTTAGAAGGATAGGTTTCAAACATTTACATGTTAGTCAACAATTTACATGTCTATGGCTGTGTTTGAATTGACAAATTTTGCTGACAAAATTGTCACGTAACATTCATAATTTAGATTGTGTATTTTACATGTCTCTTAGAATTATATTATCTGATGTGATTACTGTGAATATTAACACAAGTGTTGCAGTGTACAGAAGGTATTGTTCAGTTTGCCTACAATTAAGTCAAGTTTGATGCATTTGTTTCTGTACATAATAGGCCTATTTGATCAGAAATGTTTGTTAATACTAATGCACATGTGTTACAGTGAGCATAAGGTACTGTTTGGTTGAAAAATAACATTTGTTTTGTTTACTGAAAGGTACATTTTAAGGTTCTGCATATTTTGACCTTCAGAAGAGCATCATGTTAAATTTTAGCTATGCGCAGGTTTGTTACAATTTTTCTTAGTAAAATTTTTGTGATTATTGTAACACAGAGTTATTTAACAATGTGCTTTTGTAGCAATGATTCAGTAAATGTGTAATTATGTGTTCTTGGTATAGTTACATATTTTTGCTGCAATATGACTCTCTAACTTGGCAGGGTGTCGTATGCATGCGCGTGTACATATACACTCTTACATCAACACTAGTACTATAAAACAAAGTATCAAAAATAATTTTCTAGTTTACAAGAAAAGTCAGGGAAAATCACAAATTTTGGTCTGGAAAACAGAGAAAAGTGAGGGAATTTTATTTCATGCAATTTGTAGCCACTCTGCCATGCCTACGTAACGTGCTAATTTCTTGGGTGAGCAATTGTTTATTTGGGAAGTCAATTTTATGTGTAAAGTGAATAAAGGTAAGTGTGTGCAAATAAAATGTGTTCTTATATTCCCATATTTTGGCGAGTAAGGTGTGTGCATGTATAGGCCACGTCAGAAGTTTTTGATGAAAAATTTGGGATAGTTAATATTTCAAGTAGACTGCACAAATTTTTTGATTTCCCGTAAACATTGCTGGGGCTCATCGTGCCAGTGCAGAGGCCAAAACGCAGCCTAAATTTAGTAGACATTCAACACATTGACGTGAAAGGCATCTACCGGCATGTTCTCCCAACACCGGACCACAGTTACGAAGTGAACCGACCCTGGAACAACGGCAGTGGCGGCGGCCGCCTGCCCGAGTAATCTTGTAACGACTGACCAACGGCTGCCCAGCCCGAGGATCTAGGGCTGAGCGATAGATGCGAGCCGCTATGCTACAGAGGATCTAGGCACTCGGCCAGCTACATGTGCACGGCAATGTCTTCGCTGCCAGCCCCAGCACACGAGCAATTTAATTTTGAATATGTATCTTTCATATCTATTATCAATAAATAAAGTGCTTCACACACAAGGCATCTCCAACAGTGTGTTTAGTAACTGTTTTGCACGTAATACATCTGATTTTCTAGTAATGAAACGCTAAATAGTCGGCCGACTTAACCTATACCCCTTTTACCCATAAACGCGTGTATTCTTCTACAGCAGTGTTTTTCAACCCGCGGTTGGCGAGGGATTACTGTATTACAAACCGACGTGCATAAAGACTCTGGAACGTCTATTACCAAATCTGACTTGTCTGACAGCTCTTGGTAATGGTTCCAGTGTTTCTTTTGTGTTCTGCAACAACTTCTAGTGTACTTTTTGTAATTTGTGGTTTTAATAAATTTCTCTCTCTGAGTTGCCGGTAAGGTAACCGGTCATCTTACCCCTTCTTATTAGGCTTGGTGGGCATAGGGAACATGTGTTGTGTGTTGTGGAACCCTGAACCTTCGTATCTGATGATAATAGCTGCACTAGTGTAAATTTATATACCAGAACCTTTTTTATTTTGTTTGCTCCTCCCGTGATCGTGTTCCCTTCTCCATAAGACTCACTGCCCCAGTAATTCAGTTCATATACTGAACAGTACTTTTCTCCGCTCAGGCCTAAGGCAGGCCCATCTGCCATGCCTGCTTCAGTCTAACGTCGTCATGTTGTATACTAGTGTATTGCCGCTTTTACCAATATAACCATTAGTGATCCTAGTCTTTGTTTATTCTTTCTCATACTTAAGTACATTCAGGACCTGGCCCACTCTAGATGATTTACGTTTTATAAGTGCTCTGTAGACGATGTGAACTTGAACTTTTTCACCAATTGAACGTATACTTGAGGGGATCACCACATGGCTGTCGACCTGTTACCGCCCTGAGAATTAGAGTCCATATGCTCACCCGTGCATAGATGAGCTGGCACCCTATCATAATTTAACAACTCATTTAATAAACATTGTAGCCATGAGCCAGGGTTTACCTAGAATCTGGCGTATCTCATCCCCTCACCAGTGTCAGAACCATGTTATACTTTACATTAATGAAACCATATATTCTTGTAAGATACACATTCTTCACTTCAAAACTCTACTTCACCTCTCTCTCGCTCTCTCTGTGCGTGCGCATGCTCACGTGCGTGCATGTGCATGTGTGCTCACATGTGCATGTGCGTGCGTGTATATATATATATATATATATATATATAATGTGAAAACATAAGAAAAATCACAAGGAATAATTTTATATTTTTGCACGAGTGTGATGGCCTGACTCTTGCTTCCGCTTATATTGTTAGAATCACAATCCAAAAATTGTGTACAAAGACAGCAGAGATAATAAAATATTATAGCAAAATAAATAACAAGCAAATCTCCTTGTATATAATAATAGGAACAAGAAGGGTAGAAGAGGTGGATAGGGGCAAACTTATTTTTTTTAGATATTGTTTATAAAATCAAGGTTTGAGTGTATTTTTTGTTGAAAGCTGAATGATACATGACTGTTAAATGTATCTGGGACAAAAAAATATCCCTTACTCCTCTGACATATCGTATAAGACCTAATGCCAATGTAAAAAAAAATATTTGAAGGATTGGCAACAATAAAAATGTATAGTGGCTCAGCACTAGTCCTATTCTTAAGAACAGGGGCTTTTTCGAAAATTGAAAAAAATAATACCTGGATATGTTAGATATGATTATTAGTAATCATAATTACTAGGAATTCTGGAATGCGTGAAAGCGAGTTTCTAATGCAATTCATTCAGGTAGAGATATTAAATCAAATAATTGTGTGAAAATACAGGTGTATATGTGTTAATATATACACGGAATTATTTAAATTGTAATATTTGTTCGGTAATGTGAATGTGTGTGGGAAATCGTCAAATAGGCTACACATTGTGTTGTGTATGCAACATAGTACTGTGTATTGAGTAACACAATTGTTTAGGTAATTCTCAAGTATAGCAGCCTTTTTCGAAAATAAAATTAAATCTTGGAAAGTAGTATATTTCCACTCTACTAATTACACAACACACAAATTTACTAGTGACATCAACATTTGACCAATAGAAACTCCAAAAACGATAGTGGGGAGGGCTGTGAAGATTTGGGAAGTTATGGGGTAAAACGAGTGAAACATGTACATAATATAATATTATCCACAAAAATATGTTAAATTGCAAAAATACTCTACACGCGTAGCCAAACATTATGCACTGAGCCAGAGTCCCAGCGCCAGCAGCCAGCGCCAGCAGCAGGGGAGAGAATATCCAAAACAATGATTCAAGGCGTGCCTGCAATTTTTTTAGGTGGTGACACAAAGCATCATGCATCAGCGAAGCTTCCCCATAAATGATTTTGAAGCACTTAATAATACTGCACAAGCATAGCCAAACATTATGCAACGAGCCAGAGTCCTAATGAGTCCACTATCGTATTTGTAGCTTGTTATGGTAATAGTGTCTATTTGGTTAATGTTAGGTTGTTTTTTTTTTTTTTTTTTGCAATTTAGTGTATTTTCATAAATAAATATTACATTATTTACACATTTTTCACCCATTTTACCCCACAATTCCTCTGATCTTCATAGCGCTCCCCACTATCGTTTTGTGGTTTCTATTGGTCAAATGTTGATAAAATTTGTGTTCTGTGTAATTATACCACTTTCCGATATTTTTTTTCCCCCCCAGAAAAGCCCCTATTCTTAATAATTACCCCACCAAGTTTATTTTCACAAGTATAAATATTCCCAAATACATTATTTTAGAGCCCTTGTCCCACTGTCCAAAATTATATACATGGCTTGCACATTAAGGCTGTCTTTATACTCGTACTGTGCAACAAAAACCACCAGCTTATGTTTACCTATTGCTAACATATGGCTGTGAAATCTTGCTGAGCAGAACTGGAAAACATGTACACCACTTATTTGGCAACAGCATCATTATAAGCACATCAGATAATGGCTGGCAGGATCAGAGAAAGCTTGCCTTCAACTTTGACGGTTTAATGCAAAGTGAGCAACTATTGTTTTAAGAATTAGTATTACATACCGTACTGTTTTCTGATAGGAGGCACAAGATGTCACCATGTACTGACTGTAAAAGTGGTGTGTATGTGATGATCACACATACTTATACTAGCATGTAACTAGCATTGTGTATTTATGGTTAAAGAAAATTGTTTAACAACTCGCCCAAGGGCAGATGTTAAGAAACCCTTTCACTGCTGCATGTTTACAATATCTATAGTGCCGCTACCTGTATACTGCACATTCACCCCCTGTACTGAATTCTTTTTTCTTGCCAATGCTGTTGGAACCGTTAGAGATCACTTTTACACATATTCATTACTTCTTTTTCGTAAAATTTTTTTTAATGATTTTATGAAATTTTTATTAAATAAATTTAATATACATTCTACTGAATTTGTTATTTTGACACTTCAATGAGCATTATGAAATTGACATTATGATGGATTTATTATACCAACTTCATTATCCTGATATTTCCTAGAATTTCTATACTGGTTTTTTTACATTTTCAAAACAAATACCATATTTACAATATATTTTTTAGTGAATTGCAATGTTACAAAGCAATAATACTGATATAACATTACTCATGTTATTCTGGCATTATTACATCATTACACCAACATAATAATGAAATAGTACAAAGTATTCTACACTAATTATTTTATAATGATTGTCTAACAATTTGATTCTATACATTATAATGATTACTACATTATTGCACAGATACCAAAAAACCTCATTTTAGTGTCTAAATGTACATTGATCATAAAATGTTTATTGTTTTATTACATTGATGACACACTCTAATAGTGTCACTGTAAATTTATTATATAACATTACACTAGTTCATTTATTTTGGTACTTAATCAATCATTTTATTGCATTACTGGTATTTGAATTTATTTATGAATGCGCACTTTGTTTTGTGGGAACACTGTATACTTTTTACACAGTTTACAATGAAAGACTTAGAAATTCTATTTGGTGTGATAATTCTCAAAGCATGGAGTTACACAGAGCACGACTTTACAGTACCTGCACCAATATCTTGTTTCTCTGTGAATTTTGTGTATCGTACAAACAACACATTTTCGAGTAGGAAACTTTTTCACCTCAGTTCCTTCAATGACAGTAGGGAAATGTCTCTGTGATAAGCGCAGGGAATGTCTTCATCTGATCTCCTTCCTACAACCAGACCTTCTCCTTGGTTTTGTAAATTTTTCCAAAATTTCTCTGATTAGCATTGAATGGAATGTAGCAAGAGGTAGTTTTGTAACAGTTGGTGAAGAGCATGGGCATTCAGAACTGCCAAATCTAATACATGGAAAAAAAAGTTTCTTCTACCATTTTACAGTTTTTCTCACTGATTCTATGGTGATTACCATGTCAGTTCTATCTACAGATCCTATGCTCCTGTTGTAGTCCAGAACATATATTTTATGTCCACTCTTCCTATCAATATTTTCACTTTCTGCCATGTCTGCATTATGGCAGGTGCTCAGCATCCATACTTCATACTTATCACACCACTTCATTGCCAATAATTCGCCTGATGACCTAAAATAAATCTCTCCTTTCTTCAACTTGTCGATTTTTGGCATATTTTTTGTGATTTTTTAGCACTGTACCATAAGCATTTGTTGTGTGGGTATGAAGCCAATGAAACAGGCCAGGACTGGAATACCAGTTGTCCAGGAATACAGTGTGACCTTTGTTCAAGTATGGTTTCGACAAAGTAGCCACAATGTCTCCAGACTTTTCCATACCTACATCGTCAATGTCACTTTTTGCACCCATGTACATTACAAAGTCAAGAACATATCCAGTCTGACAGTCGTATAACACACGTGTTTTTATACCAAACCTGCTCCTCTTCAATGGTATGTATTGTTTGAAAATCAAACGTTCTTTGAAGAGGAGCACGCTCCCGTCAATCCACAGTTTCCTGTAGGGCACAAATGAATTTCGAAAAGCATTTTGAATTCTGTCTACTATACCTAAAATTTTGAAAAGCCTATTGGCATCCTTATCCACACTGATGTCACAGAAATGAAGTATTCGCAGCAGAAGTAAAAATCTGTCTCTCGAGATGATTTCCCCGAACACTGGTATTCGCAAAAGAGCATCTTTTGACCAATATTCGCTTAGTTTTAGTTTTTTCACACGTGACATTAGAAAAACACTACTAAAAAGCAAAATAATTCTTCAAAATCTGTGTCCTTCCATTGCTTGATACAAGAATGGGATTGCAACATGTGTGGCATATTATCAACATCATACTTATAGTATCTTACATTCGTCTGCAATGAATGTCATCGATGGAACATCAAAGAAGACAAGGAAAAAGTCAACTATAGGGCTTCCACAATTCACATTTGCATTACATCCTGCATGTGCATCATTGAATGGATGATTAGTATTAGACAAATTATTACAAGACCGTTCTAATGTGTCGCACTTCCTTTTCTTGGTAGGATTTTCATTATCTTCGTCACCGCTGCTACCATCCTCAGATTCTGATGATACTTAAACAAATATTATTCTTGAAGGACTGAGAGTAATTCCCGCCAACGAAGATGACTGAGGAGATTTCTCCCTCTGGTGTGGAACACATCCATCCTCTTCTTCACTGTCACTCCTTGTGAGGATCAGCTCCAATGCTTCTTGGCCGGTGAGAAATTGTTTTCTCTTCATAATTTTTACATACAAATTACCTGTTATATAGTCAGGAACAAGTTAGCCACTGGCGAATACACATGTGAAAATTCCACATTACACTGAAAAACTGGTCCCCCAGCGCATTCTGTGGCAAACCACCACCACCCCCCCACCCCCTGCTAAACCATCACGCACCAGCAGGGCACAAGAAAAAATGTTATCAGCAACATATTTTAACCAGAAGTGGAGTCAGTGTCATATAATGAAGTAGCAGCTAACACAGCGCTTGGCAGGGGCGGGCGACTATCTTATCTCACATTACCTCCAGCATGCTAGAGGTGGCAAAGTGTGTGTGTAGCAAACAGGAGGCGGCAATGTGTGTGTGTGTGTGTGTCTGCACCCTGGAGCGACCTTGGTAGGCTATTATAGATAGCTGCTGGTGGAGTGACTGGACGAGATATCTCGTCCTTCACACTGGTGGCACATAAAGTTGAAGACGAGTTAGCTCATCATTAGCACAGATACCTCATAAAAAAAATACGAGACATCTCGTCCATAGCAGCGAAAGGGTTAAATGTTACATACTAATGAATTGTATATTAATGAATAAAAGTATCCAAATGAGAAAAGAGTAGATAGGGCAAAACATGCAGTACTCCTAATCTGACATCGTGACTGTGGTTAAAGTAAAACAATCAAAATTTAACTTTGACACATACTGCACCCGTAACATTTTAACCCCACCACTGAGATCACCTTACTTCCAAACATCAGTGGAACTGGTCTGGGAAGGAAAGACAAGGCAGTGTTACCCCTAACCAAGAGCTGATACCACCTGTGCTAGTCTGTTTCCCCAAGTGCATGCAGGGCTGGCTGGAAATCCACCTGTTGTCACCCCCTTTCTTGTACAGCTTGTCTGTGCAGCTACAGCGGAATGGGGATGGCTGGCCACGCCAAGATGCCTGCACACCCCTGGCCCATTGCAGCACCTATATACTGAGTTGCACAGCAGATAACTGCGACTTGTTCAGCTGCAATCGTCACATCCAGAACTCTTTCTTTCCCTTGAGGAATCTGGAAGGAAGCTTAAAATGGAACTGTAGCTAAGCTAAACTAGCTTGCACTCCTTATGAGTCTTTGGTTGCTGTGCTCACCCCGCCACCCCAGTTTTTTCACCATACCAATGTCATTGAGATACCAATAGAAGCAGAGCTGATAGATATTTGTGCACCAATAATCAATCATCCATGTGTGTGCCAGACTTTTAGCCCATGGGGCAATAAATTGAATTACATCACTGTTCAGTACACAACTCTCCCCCTCTCAAAACATTTTAACGAGAAATTATTATTTGAAAAAGAGTTTTCTTTTGTGATTAAAGGTTGTTTTTTCCGTTAAGATTGGTGTTTTATTGTATCTGGCATAAAATTAACATGATTTTAGATTTAACTCAAGGGGCAGCATCTTCACGAATAAAATTATATGCCCAGGAGTGTATACTTGAACTCTCCTTGTCACCCAAAATTGTGTGAACATCGAGTAACTTGTATTTTAAGTGTAAAATTAATTTTCAGTAACTTCTGCAGGGAAATCGGAAGATTTATATTAATATATTTTATTTGACATGCGTCTTTTGAATAAACTGTGATGCCGGCATGTGTCCCACACGTGCGTAGGGAGGACAATAATTTTAAACTTTCGTATAAATGTTATTTTCAGTGTAAAATGTGTCCTATTGTATTTACAGTGTTTAATATGTCTAGAAATGTGTTTGTTACTATTTTTAAATTATATGGTTATGAAATTCAAAGTGCCTGCAGCACCGACATTAGAAACACTTAATATCCTGGCATGAACGCAGTCATAAAGAGAGACTAAAATAATATTGAAATTCATAAGAAAATTACAGAAATGTAAAACAATACTTAAGTTAATTTGTGCTATCTTATTTTCAATAATAAAATATTTTACTCTGGGTGCATAACACTTCCACTTATGTGAACCCAGAAAGCGGCCATAGTAGGTCCGTGCGACGCTTGCATCTGGACAGTCTGTCGAGGAGAGCTGGCGAGGTAAGACACTGTCACATACGCACTACAACTTTTGTTCACTGATTTAGGTTACCATAGTAAATTCAGTTTCCTGGTTAACCTTTGCTTGTGTACATTTTGCCAGATATTTTCCCCAGCATTGTGCTTCCGCTTTATTAATTTCTTGTGCCCTTGTGGCATTTTTAACCTTATCAAGAAGGAGAAGTATGTCGGAGAGGTCACACGACCCACGCAAATTGAATCAGGCGCTATCCACTTATGTTTATGGCATTTCATTATAACTTCTGCATTATTGCTACATGCAATTTTAAGAGCTTTATTTTTATGTATGTATTTGAGGGTAATTTTCGTGTTTGAATGTTTTACGGCAATATTACGTATAACCACGTGACCGACTGATGCCAAGTCTTTGTATATGCCATCGTTGTGTTTCAGAGCTTATTTATGTAACATCGTATGTGTAATATTTTATTTAAGGTTTCTATGTCAATTTTATTCACGATTCAATGTATATTTCACATAAATTGATGCTTTTGTACTTGACCACACAGTCACAATGTTTGATTTTACCGCCATCAGGCATGTTACATGCCTGTAACCACTGCAATAGTAAAGAGAATAATTTCCTCAGCAAGAATAATATTTTGTTGGAATTTAATTTGCTGTTTCCATGCAGAAACATTGCAATCTCACCTACACCATGCGGTCCGCTACGAACTTCATCCAGCGGCATCCGCGCCATCTAAGCTGTGTTTCACACGTGTGTTTATTGTGAATATTCATCTTGTATCCCTATTTTTTCATGTATCATTCTAGATTATGTAAATAAGTGTACAGTGCAATTTATATTCCACGTCCTAGCAGGCTCTGTGTATAGGCCGTCGCCACACTATCCACGTGCTGGAGGGCGAGCCCTGACGAATTTGCGTTAGTGAGGCCGAGTAATCACACGTGTTAATTGTAACATCGAGTGTTTTCATTTGTAATTCACAGTGTCCTGTCTTCAGGGAAAAACCATCAGTCCACCCTAGCGGCTGTAAGCCCTCTTTCCTTGTGAAGGATGTGCTTTCATGCACCTCGGTGAGATCATCCACCTAGGCATGCGCTAGAGTAATTACGGGCTGGTGAGCACCCAAAGGGAATTGGCTAGTCATGACAGAGATAATCATTTCATTGGCACATTGATGTGTATGAATAATGTCAATAAAAACAAGTCTCCAGTGAACTCAATTCTTTTATTCAGTAGTGACAGTGTCTAGCCCCACGTGTTTTATTAAGTGTTTATTTCCAGTGATGTTTACTAAAAAGTTTCGTATTGCCTATGTGTTTGTAAGTTCGCACAGGTGAGATGGACACACACACAACCCACAGCATCCCTGAGAACCCTGAATCTCAATAGCGTCGTGATTGGGAAGCACCACTGGTGACCAAATTACCAGTAAGTATTTGTGTCATCGTTCATCTAGTCTCTCACCTGACGGCATCAACTGATAAAATGAAAGGAACTAGTCAAAACCATTTGCCATCTAATAATGGGTAGGTAAGCACTGAGCCGAGTGCAGTGTAACTTACAACAGCGAAAATCCAAAGACGTGGTTTTGAATGATTAATTATTAGACAGTGAAAAAAATCAATTATAATCACCTTATTTATTTATTCTTGTCTCAAAATTACAAGTTTTCATTGCAGAAAAATATAATTAATTACTTTAAAAGACAGACATTAGCCACGCACCCAAGTTGTCTACAACATGTAGCGCCAAGAAGTAGTAATCCACCCGCTGCCACCCTCCTTTGCCCGCCGCCATGAACACACTGCCAGATAGACAACATCTCCGTGCACTCTCAGCCTGTACAGCCCGCACCGGACATTCAAAATCTGACTTGCATTCTGTCTCGTATAATTTACATTTTTAGAGGGCTTGAAAGTTTCAGGTATTTTGAGACATTTTACTTATACGAGTTTAGGTGAAATGTTTTTAATGTATTATTTACAATTATATTTTTTCTAAAATTCCGATTTTTATTGTGTTTATTAGTTGAACTGTATTCACAGATAACGTACAGATCTTGCTATACTCAAAGTTTTATAAGGTTTAAGAAGTTGTACTTAATTGATGCACATGTTAGAACCCTCATCTACTGAAATCTCGCATGTATGGACATTATTTGGCAGTCCCCTGAATAACGATAGATCGAGAGTCGACTGTATTCACCCCATTTAGGAAAATTCCTGGGGAACAGGACCCCTGGATACGGTTAGCATCAGTAGAGAAACTGTCAAACCCTTGGGCCAAAGCCACCTGCAAACAGGGGAGAGCCAACATGTTTAAATTAAGGGAATGCCCGCTCTAGTTCATGGTTCAATTCCACTTGTACAACCAGACACTGCTACTATAAACCATGAGGCATCAATTTAAAGGTTAAAAATAAAAGTGCTCGTATGCATGCACTGTTTTTCCCGCAAATCTTTTTTTTTTATTTTGACTTCTCAAAGTATATTAAAATACTCTACTGTACTACTTTTTGCAACATAATTTTCATGCTATTGATTTTTTTTTTATTCAGTAAACACCAAGTTTTTGAAAAATATTAAATTACAGTGTTCTGATGAGATACTGAAACTTATAGCCTCAACATAAGCCAAATTAAGCTACCATAAATTTTCCTGAATTATAACAAACTTATAACAAACTCCAGGCAGCCGCCAGACCTCTACATAAGGTAATCACAGCTTCAAACCATACTTATCAGCTATCCCTGCAAATTTCTAATTTTCCTGCCACACCCCAGTTTGCCATATGGCCAGTTTTACAACCAACAGCGCCCTTCCATCATATTGCAGTGGCCTGCGACTCATCACCTCGTGAAGCTGGTCTAGACAAGCAAAAGTGTTGTGTTTTGTGTGCATGCATGCATGCATGCATGCCTGTGAGTACTTGAATTTCTGTCCTCATTTATATTTTTGGCAGTCTAGCAGCCTACTTGTAACCTAAACTTAAATGTTAGTAAATGTAGTAAGATGTCATCCCTCACAATTTTTCGCTTTCATCACTCTAGTATTAACACCACTTATTACCTGCTACAATAGATAAAATCTTTAGAGTTACTTCTCAGTGCCAAGCAAACCTTATCAATAGCTAAACTACTCCCTGCTGTAAGCTCAGATATCCAGGTTTCAAACCTGAGATTATGAAGTGAGGGGAGTACAGGCAGATTAAAAGGGGAAAGAAAAAAAGGTGAATCCAAGAATTGATAGAGTGCCTGCTTCCTCCCCACTTCGCGACAATATGTATTTAAGAAATATTAATTAAATACCACCTATAAAAACTTATTTGCACTGCTATCAATACATTTATAGTTCTTTCACCTTCAATAAAAAAATTTATCATCACTAATTGTTTAGTGATGCATAGTTTATATTTCAAATGTTCCAAGCAACAATTATGTGCACTCATTAGAGAAGTAAAAGTACCACACAGCCCAACAGAGTCAAATGCAATTGAGTTTTCACACAAATATATACAACACAAAACAAAGGAAAATCACACACAATATTAGTATATTAGTGTTTGAAAAATTTATTAAAAGTCTTACAACAATACTACAGATTGCTGCTGCAGCATCTTTCAGATAATTACAGGTAAAAAGATATGTAAGCAAAAAATGCAGTCAGACTACATGCACAAAACTAAAGTTTGAAAATAAGCACATGCTCACAATACAGACAAAGCCAAAATTTGAAGAACTTTCTCAGCTTATCTACAGCAGATCATACAGTGAAATGTGAAAATAAGCACATGCTAACAAGGCAGAAAAAAAGCCAGATTTCTAACTTGTCTCTCTCAGCTTACCTACAGCAGTTCTTCATATCAAAACCGGCAAATAGTTCCATGCCAACAATTGCGAAGAAGTAATATAAGACTAACATAACTATGGCGGTGGAGCACATAAGTGGTGTGAGGAGAACAAGAGTTCCAAAAACATCTCTGTAACGTTTCTTTAACTTGAACAATCTCAACAACCGCAGAGGCCTGAATACCACCACATACACAAAACTAGGCACTATGAAGAGCACAATCGCACCAAACAAGGCGGCAACATTCACAAGGAAGTCGTACATATTCCAACCAGACTTGAAATAGCGGCTCAGTCCAAAGCCCATCACACGCAACAGAGCCTCCACTGCATACACTGAAACATGGCACAATACACATTAATCAGGACAAGTTGCATAGAGATTACAATAGTTTATAGGCATTAGATATTTTGATGTTAAAAATTTTGGTCTTTAATTCCTAATACTCTTTAAAGAAAGTAAATGAGAATCAATTTAAGGTATTTTGTCACTATACACCAACAGCAGCTTTATGACCTACAAAGAGGGAAGTTTATGGTTGCATCATGATACAATGTGGAATTATAATATCACAAAATTGTAGGAAAAAATTTTACACTTAAACCTATTTACAGTCATGCTGCTGACAAACATATAAGAAAGTGAGTGCATGACTAATTCTGACAGGATTCACACACTCACAAAGCCAAACTGATTTAATAGCCAAATTTATCAGTGATACAGATATAAGTTTACTTTGTAATGTAAAGTGAAATTAGATTGATAGCTATGATTGCACGCACAAGAGGCCCAGCTAAAGATCAAATGTAGTTATTCTTCAATAATTTATTTGTACTGCACATGTGAAAGTCACCAACACCACCATGATATCTACTTAATCTCACATCCTATGTAAAAAAGATGGTATTTCTTTCTTCTTCCATTGTTTGTGAAGCAGTCAACAGTTCTGATGCCCAGTCACTCCCGGATTTTCACAAGTGGTAATTGTGCTGGACGATGCTGCTGGTTGGCGGGTTTACTCAGGGATCTACCATTCCCCCATCCTTGCATTCCGGTGCTGATCCATTCTCACCTCATTTCATTCTCATCTGCTCTCAAGGCCTTGTTAAGAGCCGCTCAAATCTCTCAACAGTTCTGATGTATATTTAAAAATGGTGTTATTGGTACATGGTGGTGGTATGTGGTGATGGTTAAATTATGGTTGTGGTAGGTGATGTGGTGGTTTCAGACTAATCCTGACGTTTTACATTTAATTCACTAAATAAAACGCGTACAAAATACGCGGTGAACACTTTAGGAACCTCCCTCCTTAACTACATGATGTAACACCGATAGTGTCTGCTGTAGTTTACATTAGTGAATTTAGGTAATTATCGTGACTGTTCAATAAAAATATTGTCCGTCTTTTATCATTGTAACATTTCCCGTGAGCTGTGGTTTGCCTACCTGCCACGACACTCTCTCTCGGTTTTGATTGATGTTGCCACGGATTTCTCGCAAACGGTTCCCCTGAGTGTGTTCAGGCAAGACGACCTTTTTTGTTAAAGTAGATATGCTGATCAATAAATTCATGCAATATATAGCTTACAATTTTCTGTTAACACGGTTCATGCAAACACATTGTTGCAAACCCCCTTTCCCCTATGTAAGGTGACGGTTGTACCAACCACGTTTCTCAAGGTGAACAATCTCCATTATAAAAACTGCTATTTGCCGATTAGTCACTCAGTCGCAAATAGTTTCTAAAATATTCAACTTAAGGCATTTCAAAATCCGACTTTTGGTGGCGCACAGCTCCCTTAATAATAATCAATTTTGGAAAATGTGGTTCTTACATTTCCGTCTTATATTTTCCTAAGTAATCATCTGCCGGCATTTGTCGGTGTCTTTCAGACTCACCCTGGATATATATAATATACACACACATATATATAATATGCATACACACATATATATGATAGACATACATACATATTGATGCCGGCTAACAGCCAGCGTCGCTAGAGCCCATGACAGCGCTCACCACGCACATGTCACATGTCCTACACGTGCGCAAAGAAGCCAATAATTATGAACTTTCACATAAATATTATTTTTCTGAGTAAAATGTGTTTTATATTTGTATTTGCAGAGTTTAATATGTCTTAAAATGTCTTAAAGTGTTTGTTGATATTTTTAAATTGTTTGATTATTAAATTCAAAGTGCCTGCGCCACAGAGACTAAGAAAACTAACATTCTGGTGTGAACGCCATCATAAAGAGACATTGAAATAATATGAACATTTCATAATAAAATTATAAAAATGTAAAACAATATTAAATTTAATTTGTGCAATTTAATTTTCACTAATAAATTATTTTACTGGACGTGAATAGCACTTCCGCTTATGTGAACCCCGTAGGTGGCCATGGTAGGTCTGTGCGACGCTTGCCTTTGTACAGTCTGTCAAGGAGAGCTGGCAAGGTAAGACACTGCCACGTACACACTACAACCTTCTGTTCACTGATGTAGATTTCAATAGTCAATTTAGTTTACCGGTCAACCTTTGCTTACGTACGTTTTGCCAGACAGTTCCCCAGCATTATGCTACCGCTATACTAATTTATTCCGCCCTAGTGGCATTGTAAACTTAATTGAGGAGAAGGAGTAGAATAATGTTGGAGAGGTCACGCAACCCACGCAACATGAATCAGGCCCCATCCACTTATGTTAGTGGTGTTTCATTGTAATTTCTGCATTACTGCTACACACAATTTTAAGGGCTTTGTTTTCATGTATGTATTTGAGGGTATTTTTCATGTTTGAATATTTTATGGCAACATCAAGTATAACCACGTGACTGACCGAAGCCAAGTATTTGTATATGCCATCATTGCATTTTGAGAGCTTATTTATGTTAAATTTTTTCAGGGTTCTGTGCAATTTCACGTAAATTGATGCTTTTGTACTTGATCATGTGGTCATGTTAATGTTAAATTTTACTGCTCTTAAATAGTGAAGAGAATAATTTTCTCGTTCAGAATCATATTTTATTGGAATTTAATTTGCTGTTTTCACAAAGAAATATGGCAATTCCATCTGCACCACGTGGACCGCTACGAACTTCATCCAGGGGCATCTGCGCCATCTAAACTTGTTTTCACACACGTGTGTGTTTATTGTGAATACTCATCTCATGTCCCATCTTGTTAAATGTATCTTTTGAGGCTTTATGTAATTTTGTAATTTGTGTACAGTGCAATTATTCCCGTCCTAGCCGGCTCTGTGTATAGGCCGTCACCACACTACCCATGTGCTGAAGGGCGAGCCCCGACGAGTTTGCGTTAGTGATGCCGAGTAATCACACGTGTTAATATGTATCATCAAGTGTTTTCATTTGTAATTCACAGTGTCCTGTCTTCAAGGAAAAATCGTCAGTCCACCCTAGTGGCTGTCGGCCCTCTTCCCTTGTGAAGACTGTGCTTTCACGCATCTCGGTGAGATCATCCATCTAGGAGTGCACTAGATTAATTGCGGGCTAGGGAGCACCCAAGTGGAATTGGCTAGTCATGACCGAGATTATCATAATTTCATTGGCATGTTGATGTGTATGCATAGTAACAATAAAAACAAGTCTACAGTGAACTTACCTCTTTTATTCAGTAGTGACAGTGCCCTAACCACATATATTTTATTACTGTTTATTTCAAAGTGATGTTTAGTAAAAGTTTAATATTGCCTACGTGTTTGTAAGTATGCACGGGTGAGGACACAAGGAACCCACAGAATCCCTGAGACTCAACAGTGCGGTGACTGGGAAGCACCGCTGGCGCCCGTATTACCAGTAAGTATTTGTGCCATAGTTCGTCTCGCTATATATATATATATATATATATATATATATATATATATATATATATATATATATAAGTAGACACTTACACATTAAGAACCCGATATAACGCGGCCGTTGGCGGACATAACTCAGACCCAGGTTATAGCTTTCCGCACTATTCCGGGAGTGACCGAGTACAGTAGCAAAAAAAAGCCAGTGTTCTAACTAATGTGGTGTAGCACCTATCTGTCAAACACGGGTCAAGTGTTGTTATTTTGTTATTTACAGCAGTAACTCTTGAAATGTTTAGTCCGTTGCTATCAGAACTTAATTTTTTTTATCTGCATCACTGGACTTGACAGCACCCATGGGAGGGAAACAGAAGAAGAGAAACGTGCTGTGATGAAGGGTCACATGCATTCAAGCAAGAATAACTAAAAAATACTGCATTTACCAGACAAAGGATGTACTTATTCCACCAAGGGCGGTGTTCGCTGTAAGTTGTTTGTCACGCGAGTTGGAGAAGGGGGTTTACTCCTCCCCCCCCCCCCCCCCCCCCACACACACACACACACACAAATTCTGGGCCTGGTTGGGAGGACATGAGAATGAGGAACGAAGCTCACGTCCAAATAAAACTAATCATAGGTCAAAGCACGCTTGCACTGCAGATGGGATCCATCAGTGCCTGATGTGTTGTGACATGTCGCTTGCTCGTTTGATTTGTATTTTCAAAACTAAAACAAAAAAAAAGTGAATTATTTGTGGCATGCAAAGAAAGGCCACTTTTCTTTATTAAGCCTTGTCGACAATAGCTCATCTCCTCGGATTTTTTTTCGAAAATGGGAAGACATACCGTATAGGCGGAATATATACATTATAATCAAAGCGTCTACATCATAATTATAGTGATTACGTAGTGCTATATTCCGTAGTAGATTAATAAAAGGCCTGTAAATTACTTAGAAACAATTTTTGAGGCACGCCTCAAATTTCAGATTTTTTTTTCCGAAAATGGGAAGACATACGGAATAGCCACTATATACACATTACAATCCAAGTGTCTAGATCATAATTATAATGATTACGTAGAGCTATACCCCATAGGAGAATAATTATACACCTGCAAATGACTTAGAAGCACGAATTTCGAGGCCCGCATCAAATTTGGGATTTTTTTTTTCAAAAATGGGAAGACCTTCTGTTACAGCTGCTATATACACACTATAATTAAGGTGTCTACAGCATTATAATTATTACGTAGCACTATACCCCATAGATTAATTATAGGCCTGTAAATTACTTAGTCCCTACCTTACCCAGAATCTGAACCCAGAGCCCCTCGCATTGCAAACCAGTTTTATACCGAAAGCACCACGGAAGTCTGCATCCCTTTTACGACAGTATTCCCGCATATTTTAACTTACTTTAGTTCAACATTTTGGCACAGAATAATTGTAATTGTTTAAATGTGTTATGCTATATAACACACGCACATTTCATGTTAACTTGTAAGTTCCAGTGAATGTGTGACAGGAGGACACTTGCGAGTATGATATACAGTTTGAAATATGGCCGTGCCATCTCCCCATACTGATCCAATGCCCAGATAAGATGGAAAGGTTGCCACAGCATCTTTTTTTGGCCTGATTACTACCAAACAGCAGAACAGGTATAATAGGGTCACACAAAAAACCACTAGGAATTCTTCCGTCAAATCTTCGCCCCACGCCAACAAAACTGAATATGGAAAAACATACAATATTGGCTGTAATGAATCAGTAAAATAGATCTTAGCGTTGAAAGGAGGGAGAAAGTGCGTCCGCTCCCTCTGCCTCATACATCAATGTCCCCGACTCACGACCACCCGCCGACAAACCGCACACTTTACAATTATTTATTTATTTAGGCCAGAGGACATAAATTGCCCCGCGGTATAACCGAATCTGTGATATACCAAGCCGCAGAATTCCGGACTTTCAGTGTATATATATGTATATATACATTAGGAATGTAATGATTCCACTTTTCCTCGATTCTCGTTCTCAATGCAGATACCACTTTTGATTCTCGATTCCAAAACTCTTGATTCTTGATTCCAAAACTCGTGATTCCTTTAGTTACAGAAAATTACTTTACAGAACTAATTAATGTATAGGAGGGAGTGAAATTTAATTATTTAAACTAGGCCTACACTAGTAGTAGGCCTATTACTATCATAAATAATATTAACACTTGACCAGTGGGAGCATACTCATATGAAATTCCAAAAAATTCAAAAGAGGCAAAGGAGATAATATTGAATGAAAACATACATACATACATACATACATACATACATACATACATACATACATACATACATACGTATATATGTATATTGCCCAGAGATAGAGAGATAGATACAGATAGATAGATATATATATTGACTAATAAATTTTAGTGAAAAGGAATTATGAGATAGATACATACATAAACTAGACAAACAGTATCCATGTAATACAAATATCATCTGCTTTTTTTTAAAAAAAAAAAAAAAAAAAAAAAAAAAAAACCCCTTCTCGGACCAGTTAGGGTCTGTGTTTGTATTAATGTTCTGCACACTTTACACTCGCCTTTGCACTTTTCTCTTTACATAAAATGTCCAAATGATAGACATTTTACGGTATTTAACATCGGCTGCAACATCTTCAATAATTTATGAGACTATATATTTGATGAAAAAAGTCAGTTTAATGTGTAAATTTAAATATCACACATTCGTTTCACACACATCCGTCAATGTTAGTAAACAAGTGGTGCTACCATCATAGATTACTGCACACATTCGAGTTGCAAGTGTTCACTTCGCACGATTGGAGGCGGTCTGTTGTCAAACTCTCTGTAGCATACCTCGGAAGTACATGTTTTACTGCTTGTGTAATCTTTGCATTGTTTGTTTTCATTTAGTTTCGCAAGAAAAAATAATGTATTTACGTGCGTTGTTGCATTTAGAACTATGATTTCCGAGATTTAACAAGTGTCTCAAAACTAAATCGAGAACTTTTTCATCTCTAGAATTTCTCAATATTCCAGAAACTCGCATGTCTCTAGATTTTTACAGTGCCGAAGTAAATTTGTGATATAATATAGGAGAAGAGTTTATATCTTGTGGAGAAAGCTCATTTCATGAGATATTTCACATTTGTTGTATTTTTGTGTTATTTCACATTTTAACTTGTATTTTGGTGTTATTTTGTTTTATCGCGACTTATCACAAAATCGTGCCTCTAGTGATAGGTTATGTATTTGTAGGAATCGTGTTCCAATACTTTGATTCTTGGTCTTCCAATTCTCGATTATACGATTCTTCAAGAACCATGGATAACCAGGAATCGTGGAATCGAGTTTGACGTCCCTAATATATGTATATATAGACATGCATGCGTGCACACACATATATATATACATATATATATTTGGCTGACATTATCAATGATACTGGTATTGCAATGTAACAAATATTATATAGGATGCATCATGGGTGGTGATGAAGGGCACTAACATCCATATGAGATAGGGAACCCCAGTCTGGAAACGCCTCCATCCAATGTTACTACAAACAAAACAGTGTTAAGATGCTAATTACAGTGGAATAGGACTTACATGACTTTATAAACTAATTTAATGTACTACGTACATGACCGGCAATCTATGAAGACCACAGTTCACTACAGGTGTAATCGTCGGCAAATAAATACAGATAGCAGTCTACCCACACTTGTATCTCAGGACCACCACGTCAACACACTACATATCAACTGGGCATTAGTAGAACGTACATTCCTCACCCCTTGTGCTCTACTATGCCTACAGGACATGTTGGCCGACTCATGGTAGGTACCCTCTAGGCACCGAGTTAAATTCCTGGCTCGGCCCAGGATGTTTATCCTGGTTTGCAGGCTTCAAGGTATTATGGTAATTAACATTGTTGGCACCATGTTGGTCCAACAGAAATTTATATAGTAAATGCTGACAGTATATATTTCCTAACAAATAACCAAAACCTGCCCAAAAAAATCAATATTCAATAAGACCTGTTTCGTGTGCTAAAAACCTAGGTTTTGAACAATTTTGCAAAATTATGGCATTACTTCATCAGAAATATGATAAATACCATGTTGGGATAATGTTGGGCACACATTGTTGGCCAAACTTGATAATTAGTACCATTTACTAACCACTGTGTTACCAACATTGATATAATATATAACCAACTAAACATATTTTAAAGAGATAGATTTCAGGTCATGAGAAACTTTTATATTTTTATGAAATACATGAAAGTGACATTGGTTACATTCGAAATGATTGTTCCTTCCTTGAAATAAAATGTTGGTTGCATAATGTTGGCCCAACAGAAAAATACATACCAATTACCAATAGTATGTTTACCAACTTGTTACCAACCATGAACAAACAATTTTAATGTTTAAAAAAGTACACTTGCAACATGTTATGGCATTTTCTGTTTTAAGGGCGTCATTGTCTAACGGCCGCTAAGTAATCTCATAACATTTTTGTAGTAGCAAATTTTCGTTGGCATTTTACGTTGGGCCAACATTGTATTAATATGTGTGTTCCAGCCCAACATATAGCCAACATAAGGTCAACATAGATTGCTACTGGGTGTATTATACAAACTTTTATTAGTGCTCAATTATTTCTATCTTTCCAGATCAGTGGAGGGAACGAGTTTGGAAGGAGACACAATTTTGATCATCATTCAAGTGAAGTTCTATGTACAAGTAGCAACTTTCCCTCCCAACCACACACTGAAACAGAACAGTGAGTGTAATTGTGTCATGTTATTCAGCTTTGAGTTTTAAAAGCACTACTAGGAATTTTGTTCTGAGTAAATTGGACACATTCAAAATTCTTGGCAAAAATCAACAGAAAAATTTACTGATGGTGTAGCTTACTTTATTGCAATGGATATAATGCCATACAGTATAGTTGAAGTAGGATTTAAGGAAATGGCAAGTGTTTTCCAACATAACCACAAAATTCCAGAAAGAAAAACTTTCGCAGAAACAAAACTAAGATAGGAATATACATAATTATTATATATAGAATAAATTTTGTACTTGCGTGTTTTCTTCTGAGGCAAACAAGTATATGGTTTTTCTCAGAGTGCTTCCATACCGCAAAGATGAATTGTGAATACAAAGGCCTGCCTTTGACCTCAGCAATTGAAGAGCTAGGATCTGCACTGTCGCTAATTTGTTGTGGCCAGTGCCGATTTTGCAATCAAGTTTTTGCCTATGGATGAAATGCTCATCGGCATGAGAGAACGGTCTGTACAAAGAGTCCTTTATGTGCGACGAAGCACTACGACATTGGTCCCGTGCAGTTTGTGCAAGGCGATACATTAACAGAATTTCCTGCATGCACCACAACCGCAATCACAATTAGCACTGCAGTTAGACCCACAATCTACACTGCAATCACAGGCTGGAGTCAGTCTGCTGGAGTCAGTTGTCTGCTTTAGGTGTGACCATTGAGTTCAAGCTGGGTAAAGAACTTGTCTGGAAGAAACTGCTGGAGATATAACTGCATGGTAATGTGATCAAGGAAATAGCATCTTAAGCCTGTCTACCTGCATGTGTGTGATGACTCAACGCCTTCATGCAACTGGTCACCTGCAATAACTTTGCAACTTTGTGAATGGATGATCTGTGTCTGAACAATGTATTAATGGTGTAACACAATAGGTTCAATGTCTATATAACATTATAGGGCTTGCATACTTGTTCATTATAAGCAGTAGGGACGTCAGCTGAGAGGTTTAGTTTGACAACGGCTGCTGTGAAACATACATAGTCTCGGCTAGCTCCTCCAGCTTCGCATCTAAGTCTTGTTCTGCATCTGTGATGTCTTCAGGCACTCCAGAGCTAATGGTAGCTACAACAGTGCTATAGACTTCTTCAGGAGTGGTACCTGCAATGCCATCGCCTTCTTTGAGCAGCATTTCTATAGTAGCACCGCCATCGACCTCTTCGGCTGAGGTGCCTAGAACACCATTGCTTCTTTAACTCCAGCACTTAAATCTCCAACAGGTCTGCCCGAGTCTTTGCCTGAACCACGTCGTCATCAGTGTAACTTTTGTGATAAGACATTTACTTCTGACCGCGATGTACGCTGTCATGAAAGCTTTCATTGTGCAAAAACTCCCTGTCGTATGTCATATTTGTGAGAGAGGTACGGTAAGCAGATCAGCCTTACAGATAGTTTACTTAGATATGCAAACACCTGTAAAGGAGAAGTGCATTTCTCCTCGCTACCTGGTTTGATGCAAGCAGGTCTCTTATGACATTGGTATGTGTCCTCAAAAGTGTAGTTACCTACATAACCTGCCCTGCAAAGTGTGTGTGTGATAAATGTAATGACATTTTCACACAAGGACAACACGAGTGTGAACAGCAAAAAGCATAGAAGACTGCTACCTACCACACAGTTGCATATATTGAGATGCATATATATTGAAGAATAATGTAATTTTTTTGAGGGCATGAAAGACTAAGAAATTAATTGAATTAAAAAATGTATAATCAAAGTGTTTTTTATTTCATGTTGACCTAATATACTAGAATAAAATTAGTGGTAGTAATCAATCATGTAAATATGCTCACTGACTTTTATAAAATTATTCACTCTAAACCATTTTGTCTTTAATTTTTGTTTCCAAGGTCATTCCAGGTCACAGGGTCAAGGTCACCTGCATAGAATATGGTGGTGGTAGTCAGTAACATAATATGCTTGTTGACTTTTATGAATTTTTTCTTTAGAATTTTTGGAATTTTATAGTGAAAAAAGGAGACATTAAGGTCAATTTTAAGGGGGGAAGGGACTTTTTAGGGGAAAAAAAGAAGAGAAACTGTTAGAGAAAAAAGCTAGGGAACTGGAAATTATTAAATGATATTTTTATACTATTTTTTTCTTGATTATTCTATTTTACATTTTTTTTGGTATGTCAAGGTCAAAGGTCACTGGGATCAAGTTCAAAGGTCAAGGACACTGGCATCCAAGATTGCCACCAGGTGATGTCACAACATGGCCGGCCGGCTGGCTCCTGTACACCTGTCCCAGGTCCCGTCCCAGAATACTCTGTATTCTTCTACTACTGTGCAACAAAATTAAGTGTAGCCCCGGGTGGTGGTCGTAATACCGCTGGTGTTGCAAGGTCACCTTTTGAAGTGCGGGAGGGGTATCTGTAGACAGGCGGAGAAGGCTCTTCCCATACAATTTAGTGGAAATGCAAGAGGACGTTAGAACCAGCCGGGAATGACGCAGGGTTTAATGTAAGACTAAAGCACAGTGTATACATAATGACGCCGGATAACAGCCAGAGGCAGTAGAGCCCATGATGGCGCTCACCACGCACGTGTGATGTATACATGCACGTGCGCAAAGAGGCTCAAATTTGAACTTTCCTGACGGAATATTATTTTTGCAGAGTAAAATGTGTCTGGTTATTTTATTTTCAGGGTTTGAAATTTCTTTAAATGTTTTAAAGTGTATGTTGCCAATTTGAAAATGTTTGGTTATGAATTCAAAGTGCGCGCTGCACGGAGATTAAGAACACTAATATTCCGGCGTAAATGCTGTGATGAAGAGACACTGAAATAATATGAAATATTCACAAGAAAATTAGAAAAATGTAATTTAATTTATTTGTACTACTTTTATTTCAATAATAAAATATTTTACTTAGCATGCATAGCACTTCCGCATATGTGAACCCCATAGGCGTCCATGGTAGGTCCGTGTGACACTTGCCTCTGGACAGTCTATAGAGGAGAGCTGGCGAGATAAGACACTGTCACGTATGCATTACAACTTTTTGTTCACTCATGTAGATTTCAATAACACTTTTAGTATACCGGTTAACCTTTGCTTGCATATGTTTTGCCAGACATTTCCCCAGCATTATGCTTCCACTTAACTAATTTCTTGCACCCTTGTGGTATTTACAACTTAATTGAGGAGAAAGATAAAAAATATGTCGGAGAGGTCACGCAACCCGCAAAACTAGAATCAGGTGCCATCCGCTTCTGCTAAAGGCGTTTCATTGTAATTTCTGTATTATTGCTGCGTGCAATTTTAAGGACTTTGTTTTCATGTATGTATTTGAGGGTATTTTTCATGTTTCAATATTTTACGGCAACATCACATATAACCACATGGCTCACCGACGCCAAGTATTTGTATACGCCATCATTGCGTTTTGAGAGCTTATTTATGTAATATCTTATGTGAACTATTTTATTCAGTGTTCTATGTTAAATTTTGCCAGGGTTCTGTTTCATTTCAGGTAAATTGATGCCTTATGTACGTGATCGTGCGGTCTTGTTAAAGTTTGATTTTACCACTCTCAGGCATACTACATGCCTGCAATCACTTAAATCATAAAGAGAATAATTTTCTCACTCAGAATCATATTTTGTTGGAATTTAATTTTCTGTTTTCACAAATAAATATTGCAATTTCGTCTGCACCACGTGGTTTGCTACAAACTTTATCCAGCGGCATCCGCGCCATCTAAACTTGTTTTCACGCATGTGGATGTTTATTGTGAATACTCATCCCGTGCCCCATCATCTTCTAAGGGTATTTATTAGGGATGGGAAATTCAATTCTTCAATACCCTGATACCAATCGATTCTACGATTTGAATTGGGAATGAGAATCGAAAAATAAAGTTGATTCTTTGCAATCACGATTAGTAACACAATGTCAATAAAACTTATTTTACGATAACACTTAGAAATTACGCGTTCACGTGAAGCAATTGCAGGCATCCTTTGTCAACAGCACAATTGGAGATTCACGTGACTAATGTGACCCTGAGTGTGACCTTGCCAGGCAGTTTACAGCTGTGCCGGTATTGATCGCTCCTTTTAAATTTCTCCCTCTCATATAGTGCCCTTGTGCACGCTTCCCGCTTACCTTATAAACAAACTTGAGGCAGTGTTCCAAATCATTTCTAATTTAATTTTTCTTCATTTTTGTCTAGCATTTTGTACGATTTAATCAAAACAATACGATGTTTAACTGCCTAGCATTCAATGCTGTATTACTTTGGTGTTATCATGATTTCAAAAATAAAAACTGATATGGCAACGATTTAGTAATTTGTTTGTCAACTTAGAAGTTGACGAAACTTAAATTACAAAAATACGTCTTAGATATTGTAGACAAAGAAGTCAAATGACCATTTTGTTAATAAAAAGTACCAATTGGAACATGGCCTCGTGATAATGAAGAAGGAATGAGTGCGTTATTATGTAAAATTTAAATTAACCGTTGTGAAATATGCACGTGAACATGGAAAAAATGCAATTGGTAGACAATTAACGTTGATGATAAAAATGTACGATGCTGGCGCTGCGAAAAAATACGCTGTAAAAATTGCTCAAAAAAAAGTGCTTTACGAGGCAAAATGTGTAAATACACGTAACTGGAATAATGGATTTTCTGTCACCACAGAAATGCTTGTATTTTAAGCCAGAAAAATTGCAGCTAAAAAAAACATTCCCGTAACAGAATTTATGGCAGACGTTTGCTGGTGACTCGATTGTGCAATATGCCAGCGATCAGATTACCCTATTCTTAGCAGCTGTTAGCACGTATAAATAATTAACTTGTACTCTCAGGTATATTCCCTGACAATGTGGAACCTTAGATGTAATTTTATCATGGTCAGAAACGTTATTACACTTTACCCACCCCTCCCCACAAAAAAAAAGTTTAATTTACATGCAACACCCCATATTTTCACATGAAATAATACGACAATTTCCAATGATTGATAGTTTACTTAGGGACAGATATTCATGTAGCATTTCACTATTAGCTTTGGCCGATATTGAAACTTTCGGCTTTGCGTCTACAAAAATACACAGTAGTGAGCGCACAACAGCAAGCACGCGACCTAGTACAGTTGAGTGCCGGTGCCAGACTGGACAGCACGGAGCCACGTGGCCACAGCAGGCAAACTGTGTGGCATCGCCAAGATTGCGCGCGGTCAGCTGGCGGCAGCAATGTTGCCATGTTTTCGGACTAGGCGTAACCACGAAGTTTACGCATGGAAATCAAAACTTTTTCTTACATTTTTTTACGCAATCATTTCTTTGTGTATTGTTTTTAAAGGAAACTGCTGAGTACTGCTATTTAAGCTACCATTATAACGAAAATAAGCCCACACTGCATTCGTTATTACAGACTTCTTTTCTCACTAGATACATGGGCAATCAACGGGGGACTTTTTGTTATAAAGCATATTCATTACATCGGGTTTTCACTGTGAATGGCAGTGCGATTTTGTGTGTTAAAAGTCCTATCAGTTGTAAATCATAGGAAACTAGAATCTGAAAATAATTGAGAATCAACAGAGAATCGATAATCGAGTATCTACATAGAAAAATTGGAATTGTCTCATCTCTAGCATTTATGTAATTTTGTATTTGTGTACGGTGATATTACTTCCGTCCTAGCCGGCTATGTATATAGGCCGTTACCACACTACCCACATGCTGGAGGGCGAGCCCCGACGAGTTTGCGCTAGTGATGCCAAGTAATCACTAGTGTTTACAGACCTGCCAATTTGTAAAGTTTGAAATCAAGAAGATTGAAGAATACTTAAAATAGTGCTTAATCGGGTCGCTGCATTTTATATAGATTTTTTCTTGTTCATCGGCTGTTACCGGTATTGTTATGAAAATGCGAAATTATTGATGTACATTTTAATAATAAATCAACATAATAATTATTCCTAGATGGAACAATACATCCTTCTGAGCTTCATGTATCAACTGAGAACAAATAATATTTCATATAGCATGACACATATATTACTTTTTTTTTTTTTAGAGAAAAATTCTGCTACTTACTAAATATTCCAACACTATCCGCACATTACTTGAGTAATGAAATCAATCATATGAACACAAATTTCTGGTAATCGTTCAAAAAAATTTCCAAACAAAAACATGCACTTTTAACATGATTTGTAATGTCACTTTTTCCACCATGACAAAACGCATACTCATCTCCTTTCTCAGATTTCAGAATGAATGGAAACTGCTCAGAATATGCAGACCTGAATACTTGGGCATATTGTTTAATGTTTTTCACACATCTTGCAGCTATTATGTATGTGCACCAGACAATGAAGACAAACTAAAGTCAACGTCTTTCAGGCAAATCATTATAAAAGTTTCCTGACACTTCAAATACTACTAAAAGACTCTCATTTATCCACAACTCACAAGCTCCACGCCGTGTTATTTTACGTGTTCGCACGCAAAATCATAAACTGTTGTTTTGTTACTACATGGGTGCATTAATAGAACGGTACAACTTCGTGCGAGTGTTTGCCGATATTTTTAATTTATTGTATTACCACTGCTAACAGATACCTATGACACCTAAAATACACAAATTGGTGATTTCACATAAAAATTATATGATTATATTTGCTAGACAAGCAAGTCAGTGAAACATCAAGGCAAACAGTCTACAAATACATACTGGAGAAACGTGTTTTATTGGCCATACCTAACCTAGAAATAATATGCGACAAATTTACTTACTAAAATAGTTTTTACTTTGTTTTGCATCACCTGAATTAAAGCTCACTCCCATACTTTACTGCAGCAAGATTTAAAAATTGAGAATCAACACCCATCAACTTTATAATACGTTTATAATATAATCCGACGTCACCACATGAAATGCTTGACTCCCAGACCCCAAAATAAATATGTGCAGTTGATGTACAAACACACCGGCAAAGTTTACATAACCTTGCTACTATGTAAATTATAGTAGGTATTATGTAAAAATATTTTCAAATCTAACTCTTCATGACCACAAATACAATACACTTCACATAAATGGACTTTTGTGCCACGTAATTTTTAAAAACCCACAAATACTGTAGTGTGAACTTCAAAGATTTTTTCACTATTTAACACACGTTACTCGCGTGAAGAGACAATATTAATGACTATCAAACACTGAAACGTATAGTTTATAAACACAAACAACATTGACACTTTTGTCTAGCAGCAGTCAGCGTGTGCCGTCCGTGTTCAGTTATCATATGGCTGGATGCATACTGGATAAGATATTGATTGATGTGCTGCGTAAAGACACACTTCAAGGCAGCCATTTATATTTTTTTGGAGAATAAACTTATGTATGTTTTTGACCGTTACTGGCACCAGTGTCACCATCATAATGCATTGTAGGAACATAAAAACTAAAAATTTTATTTAGTTAAAAACAAGATAAAATAAGACTACATAAGAATGAATCTTAACAGCTGCTGCATGCGCATTAAAAAATCTCTCGCACGTGCATGTTCCCGACTCGCAGGAAAATTCATGGCATTTTCAAGGTTTTCCCAGCACTCAAGAAAATTCATGGTTTTTCCACAAATTTCCCGATTTCCCGGTTAAGTGGCCACACCTTGAATTATCGCAAAAATACAACATAAGTGACACTTTCACAGAGAACAACAGCCAAGAGCCCGGCCGCCACTATATATGAATTTTGGAATCGGCCAACAGAAAAATTGTAAGATATGGACAGGTGCCATAAAATCGTAATGTGAGAACATTTCCGTAAAAATTACGGGAAAATCGTAAGGGTTGAGTTGATTCATTGTGTAATTCACCATGCCCTGTCTTCATGGAAAAATCGTCAGTCCCTCCTAGCGGCTGTCAACTCTCTTCCCTTGTGAAGATTGTGTTTTCATACACCACAGTAAGATCATTCATTGAGGTGTGCACTATAGAGTAATTGCGGGCTGGGGAGCACCCAAGCTAGACACGACCGAGTTGTATAATTAAATTTCATGGTACGTGATTTGTACGCACTGTATAAATAAAACAAGTCTCACAGTGACTTATGCTTTCATTTTGTAGTGACAGTGTCCTTGCTGCCTGTGTTTTTCAAGTGTTAAAAATGTTTAGTATTGAAGTACCGCTGGCGCCCATATAATCAGTAAGTAATTTGTGTCATTGTTCGTCTCGTGTCTCACCCGACAGCATCAAAATATTATTGTTGAATAAAACACATAGGAATTATTTTAATTTCTTGATTACTAACGGTTACTGTGCAACATTGCTAGAAACATAACAACGGTCCCTCCACTCCAGAAATGTTTCCATCATAGGTGCATTTGGCTTTTGTAATGACACTTGTGCTATCACTGTCGCTACCGCTCCTGCTACTGCTACTTCTTTGTAGGTTCAACATAACTTGAGGAATCTCCTCCTCCATCAGCCAATCATTTACCCAATAATTGTTTTCTAGTGAGGGAAGAGATTTGGGTGACTTAACAGCGTGGTCTTGAGAGCCAATGATGGTGGTTGAGGTGAGTATGGAGCAGCGCCAGAATGAAAAGGCGGGGGAAATAGGAGATCCCCGAAAAAAACCCACACAGCTGAGGGTTTGTTCTCACACATGCTATCGTATGGAGCATTATCAAGAACAATAATGATTGGAGAAGGAATGTTGGGAAGTAGTTGTGTTTCATACCATTTCATGAAAGTGTTGCTATTCATTTCATCATGGCATTCTCTGCTTTAAATTTTCCATGTTTTATATAAAATTTTATTTGTTTGGATTTATTAAAAGTAAAGTTTTTCTGAACATCTCTTTTATTTCTAAACGATAGATACCCCCCTGCCGCCCTTTATGAATTTGGTTTAATTACTATTTCTTGAGACTATTTGTTTCTGAGAGTAATTTTAAAGTATGAAATTATTTATTTTAATTATTTAATTTTAAATTATCCTGTCAGTGTCATGCCCTAAAGATTGCGTATTACCTGTTGCATAGATTGCCGAGTGTTACTGCTCAACCTGAAGTGTAATGTTTTAGTTTGAAAGTAAAGCGCTTCAAGTCCACCCGCCCCTGTTTCAAGATCCTTGTGGTGGATGCCCCCATATTTTCGTGAAGATAGGTAGGATTGATGCATTTTATTTTATACAGTGTTTTATAGGAGTTTATTTGCCACTAAAATGAGCTGTGGTTTACTTGTTTTTGTGGAATTGAGAGAGTGTGTCTCAACATTTAAGATGTTTGCTCCTTGCTAGTGAGTTTTAGAGGTATATTTGTAGCGTGTTTCCCTACATCTCCCTCCTCTTCCTTGCTGTATTATTCCCATTTATTCAGATATTCCACCCCTGCCACAATATACTACTAGTACCAGAGATCTCTGCACAAGTGTTTATGGACTAATAAAATAAGGTAGTCAAACATATTCAATGCTGGAGTCTAAATTTCGATGGATACTCTTGAATGATGTGCCAACTGTGATCAGAGACTGATGGGAAGGAAAATTATTTGGAGTCAATCCTTAAAAATATTTCTGGGAATGTAAGAACCACTATTTAAACACTCTTCATGGCCACTTACTTTCAAGATGACTGCTGAGATATATAAAAAGTTCTTCTCCTCTTCAACCCTCAAACCCAACCCCTTTGAGATCATTATGTGAAAGCTGAACATCACTTCTAAGCTATGGAAAGGAAGCTTACTTTTACGCCTTATGCAAAAACTACATGCAGGCTTGGGGAAATTTGTACAGCATTAGATTGTATGGAAATTTATGTCCTGTCAACACAACATGTAGTCAATAGAAAATCTGAGTACTTAATTCCTCTCACCATGGTGTTAAAAATGGCTAGCTTAACCCAAAAATTAAAGGTGGTTTTTGATGGCAATACTACAACTTCAAATGGGGTGTCCCTCATTGACACTATCCTACCAGGACCCACAATTTATAATGGTGTCTATGATGTTTGGATTAAAAAATTTTAGCACCATTATTACCTGTGACATAAAACAAATGTACAGATAAACATTGCTCCATAAGGATGACCAAACACATTAAGTAATATTCTTGAGTAGGTAAGAATGACGTTACTAAAAATCCTTATGATCTTGAGAGACCATTTACCTAAGAAGAGTTCTTAAATATCTGTTGAAAGCTAGCCAGCAATTTTGATGTGAACCACAGCACACATCATCATCATAAGGAATGGTATGGAAATTATAATGAATATAAAAGTTTTGGTGTATCAGTTACAATAAGTGGTTTACCATTAAGCATTTACTTACAGCCAATGAACATAAATGTGTCCCATGATGCACAAAATGCCACAGCTGCCTCTTCCAGATTACTGCTTTCTTCCATTAGTCTGATGACCATAGCAACTCCATTGCATAATGTGATGACATCTACAAACAGTAACTTAAATTTATTGAAATAGCCTAATTTAATAATTCATAACAGTAAAGAACATTCCAAAACAACAACAATGCAAGCATGCCTGTCTTAGCATAAAAATCAAAACTGTTCAAAACAAAATAAAAATCACAAACTTTCTAGTATAAACACATTTAAGTGAGAGATGGAAACTACATTTGTCCTACAGCTTGTACTATAATTAGCAAACATCATGGAAAAAATTAATAACACAAAATTGATCAAAAACTGTACTTCAAAATTATTAGTGGCAAACATTTTACTTAAAGAGACTAAACAACACAACAATACCCAACACACATCACCAAATCACCAAATATTTGGGGTGTGCAGGATTCCAAACTTCGGGAAAAAATTTGGGAATACATCCCTAATTTCTCGTCAGGAAGGAAATAATTTTTTCCTTACATTTTTGGGGAAAATTTTGTTCACTTCTCTATGCTGTTCTAACTAAAATGCAAGCCAGGTTACGTATCCGGGCGAGAAGCTTCATATGTATTGCCTATTCATGCATGTGATTATGATTTGATGAATCAAAACTAGTAGATAAAATTTTGATTTTTCTGCTTATTCACCGATTTCAAATTTTACTGCATAAGATATAGACATGTTTGATCATCATATATTAAGTTTTTACATTAGTACTACTAATCATATCAGCACGTGATAAGACAAAAGCATAAATTTGTGTTGGACATATTTGCAAGTTTCAGAAATAAATGTAAGTACATACTAACTCTTCCACTGAAGTGATTCAATGCCATCAAAACGTGATGTAGCTTCGAGATTGATTCATACAATAGGCATTGCTTGTGCTCTCACCAAGTTCACTACGTACAAACACGAAATGCATTGCACTACTTATTTATTGTGAAAAAATTATTAAAACTGGTTGCAAACTGGCACTATTATGAAGTTACGATCAACCATATTCACTGAATTTGTCTTCTATGTGAGCAACATCTATAAGGTTCAAGTATCGATTGCTGGTTGATAAGGGAGCGGAATGCTAGTTTTGATATACATAACCTAAACAACAACACACAAAAATAAGCTATAGTGCACAATGAACGTTTTATGCTATTTTCACTGTTTAACTACTTGACCGAGATATAACATGGTGTTTTTTTAAACATGGATTCGGTTGTAACAATTTGTAATCATAACTCGCCAGCAAAGTGTCTGTTTTTTTTTTTTGGTTCAGTGCGAGTGTTCTTTTTTTTTTCCGCTCTGGCCAAGATGTTGACAAACTCCAAACTATGCAAATTTGCTATGAGATAAATATAATTCATTCACTTAGCTTCTTCTCATTACATTATCAATAGAAAAATTAGCTTCATTAGCATACAAAAGCGTTATGTTGAATTCGTAACCTGCCCGATGTGACTATGCTGTGATTGCACTACATGATTTGAAGCTTGTGTGTTCACAGACATTAAAAATTCTCCGGAAAGTTAGAGTAAATTTGTGTCAGTGTACACATATTTTACTACTGAAAATAGAACAAAAAATGGAAATGGTCCTTAGAATTCACTAAATTATAAATGAAAGAGCAGAGAACTGAAACATCAAAGCAATGTTTTAAAAAAATTTAAAATGATATTTTGGTTTTAATCATGCTACAAGTGCAATTATTTTATTATTTTTTTTTAATTTAAGCTGGCAATTTGAAAGAATTACTCCAAACCCAGAATATTAATTCATAGTACAACAGCTAATGTGTAAGAATACGAAACAGGGTGACATTTTTAGCTCTAATATAATTTCTTTTAGCACATGCATTCATTATTTTGTGTTTATTTTTTGTTTTCATAGAATAAGTCATGATAGAATGTTATATTTACTAGACGTAGCAACCCACAACTTCTTTAAAGAAACTGAAATATTTTCCCTATTTTTCCTGAATTCCTGTGGGAAATTTGATTTTTACACCCAAATATTTCCAGATGGTAAAATTCCATTTCTGCACACCCCTACCACATATACTTTATGAGCTGTCCACTTCAGTCTTGATTAATCACTCATTACGATGAACCAGATATTTGTGGGATGCCAAAAATTAATAATATTATAGTAAACAGTGGTGTTATACGAACTTTCACACATCTGAAAAATGCACCTAATGCGCTTGCAAATAAATGCTCCATTTAATAAAGGTACATAAGTTGACCCTTTCACACACTAAAGAAGATACTCATTCAGATGTTCTTGATCCCTCTGTGAAGTACATACAAAGAACCTGTTTTTTCAATGTCAGGTATTTGTATTTCAACAAACCCTTTCCACGCAATCAAAAAAAAAAAAAAAGATTCCTTCTCTTTGCAGTTTTCAAACAATTTCTGCAAATGTATCCTTGGTCTGAAATTGTATTACACATTTGTTTCCGTGATACATTGTACTAAACTTCACTGCTACAATTTGCTAATTCTTGTTAATCTCACTAAGTGAAGATTATATCATACACAAAATTACTTCTGTTTCATTGTAAAACATACAAGATTGGTTCAACTGTCACTCAAATGTAGTTTTTTAACTGGATGCTGGGTCCGAGATGCAAAACCGCCCGATAACCACGCACACTGCACATGAGAAAATAACTCACAACAATAAAAACATGACATGCAAACAAACCACAAACAAGATAATGACAAAGTCTAGTTCAGCTTGTGATCACAATGGCATGAATGCAATAGGCAGGAATTCAAACGAAGTCAGAAAACACCAACATTTTAAATTTTTCTTTAGGTTTCAATATTGCAAAAATTCAATCGGGTGGCTTACCCATCTGATTTTGTTTGCAAAACACTTAATTAATATCCTGTGACTGAAAGGTTTAGATTGGGATGCCAAGCCACCACAAGATATTGTAGACCATTGATAACAGTTCACTAGTCAACTTTCTCTTCTGTCCTCAGTTGTCATTCCTAGGTATGGTAAAGAACCATCTGGCTGCAGCCACAAATTACACAGCTTTGCAGACAGTTCCGAAATTGACTATTCAGCAGTTGTCTACTTGTGTACTGTCAGTCCTGGACTGTTACATTATATTTGTTAGTTGGAAAGTCAAAGGTGGCCCCCGTTCAAGATTAGTCTGACTCGTCTGGAACTATTTGGAGCCTTGCTCACAGCTCACTTGATTAAACAAGTGATTGAAAAGTATGATGCTTTACTTCAGTTTTGGCTTTGACTGACTCACAAGTGGTTCTTTCATGAGAAGTTCTGGATCATTGCAGATAAAAGAGATATAAACAATTGTAGGGGGAACAATTAGGGGAAAACAGTCTCCTACTGTACCTCTGACAGGTAACCTTCTGTTCCATCACCATTACGTCCACACCCTGCACCCTTTACCCAAGTCTTTCCTTGTCTCAGCGGTAGCAGGCCGTTGCGACGTCCCCTCTGGACGACCACCACTCATTGCTGTCAATTGGCTTGCCTTCTTCAGGCTTGGAGAGGTGAAGGTCTTACCCAGACCCAGGAGAGCCCCCTAACCTCTGCAGTCAGTGGGTCGACTAACTCTGGCAAGAACGTTTTCAGGTTTCCTTATATAGTCGAAATCTTAGCTTCGTTGCTCTCACAGGGGTGTGGGGGTTGCAAGCCTCTCACCACAATGGTAGATTAACTCAGGGTAGCGGGCAGCACAACATATTTCTTATCGCCCTGGGTGGAGGCTGACGACAAGTTTACCGCCTCTGCTCGAGGCTCTGTGGCTGTGACGTAACTGGACGCAGGGGTGCTGCGATCCTGTGGTGACACTTTTAACTTCCTTATCGGTGTCGGCTGGTTCGTAGCTCATCAGGTAAAACAATTTCTGGTTGAGAGGGTGGCCACCGTATGCCGAATTCTGGGCGGGCAGTACAATTTAAATAATTAATTACGTTATTATTTTCTGTGTCTGTAGTTGTCCAATGCGTGGAATCAACCCTGTAAACACTTAAAATCATGTATGCCGCATCAAACTTGCCCCAAGGCTCTCTGCACTTGCTGATGGGGCGAAGTCGACCTGTAGTTTGTGCAGTCCCGCTGCGCAGTAGTGTGGCATGTGTCAATGAATAGTTTGAAACAAACTTGCGGTGGAGTGCCTTTGCCACAAAGCAGACAAACATACAGATGTAGGCACAAAACGGCTGAGGCTTTCTGGCTTGGACCATTGTTATACAAAATGGGCCAGCATAATCAACACCTGTCTTGATAAATGGCTTGGCTGGGGGTAACTCACTCTACAGGAAGTCCTCCCATGCTGGGTACTGCGAGCTTCAATCCATAAGGGAAGCATGTTAAGCAGCTAAGCATGTGTTGCCTTCGACCAATCACAATCCAGATTTCTTGCTGAAGCACAGACAGCAGATGCTGGGGTCCAGGATGCAATAGATCCTTGTGAAGTTGGTCAATGATGAGTTCAGTGAGACAACATCCTTTCAGTAGGAGTCTCTGGTGTTTCTGTCAAAAGGCAGTGAGGAAGCCTGGAGCCTACACCTCGAATATTTCTTCTGTGTCAAATCAACACATTTGTAATAAAAATTTCATCTCACCATCTCTGATTTTGATCAAATTTTGCACAGAGGTAACCTCCATATATCCATGTAGACTAAGGAAAAGATACAATTTTATAGAGCTATATCAACCCATTTCGAAAATATGGAATATTTAAGTTTAAAAAAAAAATTGTGTGACCGACATATTTTTTAATTGCCATAGCAGCTCTCCTAATTAAGTTATAGAGAAGTGGGACAGCTGCCATTTTCCAGCATTTTGTATGACCTTTCATATGATATGCAACACAATAAGGTTTAGGGAAAAAGTTTTTCAAAATTTAAATTAAAAAATTTTGAAAAAAGTGCATTTTCAAAATAAATAAAAAATCTACTAAATAGGTTACAATAATAGTACATTATTTACTATGTTGAATGTTAATGGGTTCATAGCCAAAATAATTGAAAACAATAGTAGAAAAACTTTTCACATTTCTATTTTAACAAAATTCACTATTATTATTATTATTATTATTATTATTAAATACTGATTTAGATAAGGGTAAGTGTCAATTTCAAGTCAGCCATTTTTATATCATATTTTATATGTAATGGAATTGAGCATTTTTTTAATTATATTTATATTTTTTAAACTATAAAATTTATTCATATTAATGCCTACAAGACTGTTATATCTACCAGACTGGGACAAATGTACCAATAATAAAATATAATTTCACCCAATGAGTCACCGGGACCATGCAAGAGTTCTGGGTTCTAGTACAGCAGGGTGACCGCAGGATGCCGCCACAAGTAAGATGCCTAGATCCCACCACTCTTTCCTATGCTGCTCGCACCAAGGATCTAGGTGCTGGGCTTGCACCTGCTAACCCTCTCTCCAGAAGCCCTATGCCAGTGAAGGAAATAATGGCCGAGAAGTATAAAAGGAGATGCGTACTGGCCTCCGGTATGTCAGTTCTGCTTCAGTTCTCGATCAAGTCTTCTGACTCCTCTCCTGGGCTGTCACCATGTAAACAATTGGTGCAGAGGCCCCCACCTTTGCATTATACTTCACCACTTCCTCACGGGGCCGAAGATCCTCTCCTACTTTCACCTAAGGAAGAACCAGTGGCGTCAACAGCAGCACACTGAGACATGTTCGGTCCAGTATGGACAACAAAGAGTAGAGCTCGCCCCAAGGAATTAATAAGTTATACGCACCAGTTACTGCCTACTCCCGTAGCTTTGCACAGGGCATCTTCCCCCGTTAACTCTAGGGTGTTTACCTTCCGCCAAGCCCATGTTGATTATGAGGTATTACTTCCACCCTCTTTTTTTATTTCCTTCTCAGTAAATAAACACTGATCTTACCCAACCTTTTGAGTATCACTCTGACCTTCTTCCTCTTATCGGAGCTGATGGAGTTAGCAGAAGACCGGGTTTACTCGCACTGAACCTACACTTACAACACACCAGAACATCCTTGGAAGGCTACCCATTCTCTGCCCCATGCAGTGAACGGTAGAGCCATGACACTAGGATACTGTCCCCTGGAAGTTGGCTTGCCGGCTTGAAGTCGCCCCCACCTCACCGCTCACTTGGTGGTGCCGAGGAGGGGAACTTCTTAGAGTCTGAGGAGACCAGTGACCACTGGACACTCACCTCATCAATATTGGAATGCCACCCGTTCCTTGCACCCAGGTGAGAGAAACGGTAGAACCACAACACTAGGTATACTCCTGGTGGGATCGGCTTTCCGGTTAGGGTGAACTTCTCTCACCGCTCCCTTCGTGGTGCCAAGAGGGTTACACTCTGGTGCGGGGGAGACCAACCCCATTGGGACAACACTGTGCGGTTCCTACAAACAACTCTTTGCAGCTCGAGTCTCCCCCCCTTTCCGGTCGGCAAGTCAAGAGTGAAGTGCGGTGTTGGCAATAGCAATTGGCACCCACACTTGGACACTCTTACATCAACTGCCTACCTCCTGCAGACCCAATCTTAGATTAGAGCTAAATGCCTTACACCCGCAGGGGTGGTGTTGAGAGAAAGGTTAAGAAGGCAAGGGCTTTCTCTAAGAATCCATAGGGGCTTCACATCCTTCCCAGCGGGTTCGGGCTACTGAATCCGTGTGAACAGGCTGCTTTGCTAGGACGACTCACCGCACCAGTACCCACGGTCACATCTGTCAACTTGTTTGAGCCACCAACCCATGTTGCGGAAGGAAACCACCTGATAGTGCAGGAAGTACTGTTTAGCAAAGGGTCCACCAGCACACCAGCTGTAATTAGTATCTTCAGGCCAGAAACAATTCCAAACACCTCGCATGCAAACTCCAACCCCTAGTTGAGTACTACCAGGGCCGTGGAAACAGGGGCAGTAAAACTACCCGCAAAACAGACACGCTGTTCCGCTGTACCACCACCTAAGCCTGCATCACGCACGATGAAACTATCCGAGCCACCAAACTGTGTGCCCAGCCGATGACCTACTAGGCCAGTACTGTACTCCAGTCGGGCACCAGTGGCCCGAGACAAGTAAGCACTCAGAGATGTGACTCGCCTAGCATCAAGTAAGTAACCCAGAGAAAAGGGCAGCCAATCAGCTGGGTTTGTCATGCGTCAGTATTCACTAAAAACAGAATAATGAATCATTTTCCTGGTTGTAAATGATTCTAGTGCTACACTTTGCTTGTCTCTACAAGCTTTAGACAAGTCCAGCAAATGAGGATTCCCCTAGCTCCTTCAGTACTGTGGTTTTGGCCAGTCCCCAAAAGGAGTCAGTGTTGTTCGGATGTTAATACTTTCAATGAAATGAAGTTGTATACTTAGTAATATGTTAATTTGAATAATACAGCATTAGTCCTACCCAAACAGTGAACATTTACTTTATATTATCAGTATATTATCTGAATTGAGAACATTTATTGATATTTCTTTTTAGTGCGTTGTGTGTTCATTACTTTGGATACGTATGTTCTATTCTAGATAGTTTTGTTAGTGAATAATATCGATGAAAAGGGTGCAGTTTATGGTAAATTAATGGTCCCCAGTAAACCATTCTTTAAATCAAAATGTTTCAATCGTTTGAAAAAAAAAAAATTCACAATATTAGGGCAAAAAGTTAAGGAATGTTACTAATTAGATGTGCAGTTTGTTTTCTGGATTGCCAAAGAGAGCAAAAATTTGTGGTAGTTGTAGAATAGAAATTGCAACATTAAAAAATTTAAATAACACTACTTCTTCTACTTATCAGGTACAGGAATCAAGTTCAAATACTGATAAAGATCCCAGTTTTTCTGCATCCTCAGAGGTGATTGAGACACTAAACACTTCACTGCAACGACTAGAATTCCCCTACTGATAGGAAAAAAAAACCAAATCAAAACATTATGCAACCAGGAAAGTAAAAAAAAATTGACTCTGCAATGAAAAGAAAACTTTTGTGTTTGTAGAAAATTCCTCCAAAAATTAGAGTGAAGATCTAGAGGAATCATTTTTGTAAAACTTTAAAGCCAATTTTTGAGTTCTACTAGTAGGAGCAAGAAGCTAATGATATTAACCTGTCTACCATAAAAATTTTTTATTATGCTTATACTTCACTTCCATCCACAACTGTTCAAGTTGACAGCTAGTTTTATAATTATTTATGTAAATTGGTTTCATTGTTGAGACTATTATGAACATACATGCAGAACACCTCCCCCATGACGCCAAGATTACTCTTTCGCTATAGAGTTTTTTAAAAACCAACGAGGCATTACTAAACTATTTCCATTGAACAATACAATGTCAAGTATGTCGGTGCTATATTCCTTACTTCAATTTGTTTCTTAATTCAAATGATTGTAGCGTGCTTTCTTTTGCTGCTAACATGTATATCCCGAGTTTTGATGAAAAAGGATTTTTTTCTCAATTATTTTGAATATGAACCCATTTAAATTCCACTTTTAATTTCCGCAAATCATTTAATATTAATATAAACTGTTTTCCAATATTTTTTTGGAAAATTCAGATTTTTTAAATTTTAAATTAAAATTTGTAATTTAAATTTTGAAAAACTTTATTTCTAATCTTGTATTACATATCATATCAAAGGCCATACAGAATACTAGAAAATGATACCTGTCCCAGGGAACTTAAAAATACGTCGGTCATGCCATTTTGGGTATTTTTTCAAAATTTTACATAGCCATATTTTCAAAACAGGTTGATAAATCTTAATAAAATTGCTATATTTTCCTTAGTATATATGGAGGCTACCTCTGTGCAAAATTTTATCAAAATCTAAGATCGTGAGGTTAAACCAGTATGTTGAATTGAGATGGAATGACCCTAAAGGTGTTTAATCTTTGCAAGGTAATGCGTTGCTCTCCACTTATGTCATTATCCAGTGTGCTGAAAGACTTACTGGTCTTAGGCCAAGCCTCTTCTTTATTTTGTAACCATTCGAGTTCTGTACACCATAGTGGGTGGTGTACAAGTTGGAATGGCATCAAACATCTGTATGCATCTGCTGGGTTTTCTTTGGAAGGCACATGATGCCACCATTCAGGTGGAATATTCATTTGGATTTCTCCAACCCTGTTTGGCACAAATGTATTGCATTGGTGGGATGAAGACTGAACCCATGACAGTGCAACCATTGAATTGGTCCATGCAAAAGTGGATTTTACACCGAGGATTGATTCCAAAGTATTCAAAATGTAGCAAAGTGTTTTTACTAGTAATACAGCTGCACACAGCTCCAGCCTTGGAAGTGTAACCCTTTTTATGGGTGCAACCTTCGATCTTCCCATCATCAAGTGGATTGTAGCATGGCCCTGGGGTGGTACAACATGGAGATAACACCACCACTGCAGCTTACCCAATCTTAGAGCTGTCTGAGAATCCATGCGCTACAATAAGAGCCTGGGATGCTAACAAGAGGACCTCTGGGAATCGCTATTTCCTCCAACAATGGAAGTTCTTCCCATAATTGGATCCAGTTTGTTCGTATGTAAGTAGGCAGGTCTGCATCACCATCAGCACCTATGACCCATAACTGCTGTACCATATACTTTGCCCAGAGCACAAGGGAGGCCAATCATCCTAATAGATCAAAGATCTTGGCAAAATCAGACAGTATGTCTCTTTTGGCGACACAATTTTTAGATGGCTGCACCTTGTATGAAAAGCTGTCTGCACCACGGTCCCACTGAAGACCTAGGACTTACAAGGTGCCATGCTTCTCAGAATCAAACAAGTTGGTAATGGGTCATTGCAGTTGTCCTGACTAAGTCTGCAAGAAACTTAGGACTGTTGCTTGCAAATTTCCCCAAGTTAAAACCTCCAGTTTTAAAAATTTCCACCAATTGTTGCTTCAGGATGAGTGCATCCGAGAGTGATTCTGCACTGGTCACAACCTTGTCTACGTATGTGTCCGTAACAATAGTTGTTGCAGCAAGAGGAAAGCTATGTCCTTCATCCTCAGCAAGCTGATGAAGTGTGCGGATTGCAAGAAATGGAGCAGCACAAACTTCAGACGTCACAGTCTGCAGTCGATAATACGCCACTGGGTCTGATTGCTCAAAACGCAACAAAATACTATGGTGATCTTGATGCTGCACGTCGAGTTGTATCTGTTGATACATTTGCTGTATGTCTGCCGTAAATTCTACCTGGTGAAGACCGAATCCCACGATCAGGTTGCAAATGTCAGCTTGTAGGTTCTGGCCTGGCAGCAAGACGTCTTTTAGGGAGAGGTCTGAAGTCATTTATGGCGACGCATCAAAAAGTACACGCAACTTAGTGGTTGTGCTATGTGACTTCAGAAATGCGATGGTGAGAAATGTAAAATGTAATATGCAGTCTCCATGGGCCCTGAAGCTATATAATCTGTCATGAACTCTGTGTAACTCTGCTTCAGTTTTGGTTGCCTACAAAATCTTCACTCCAAACCTTCCAGTCTCTTCAAGGCCTGGGGCCATGATTCCCCTAACTCGGGCCTTTCGCTATGAAACGGTAAAGTAACTATCTATCCGCCATATTCCATTTGTCTACGAGTTTCCTTGCCCAAGCTAAGGCCTAAGCAAGGTTCAACTGAACTATTTGCAACATTGGTAAATTATTACACGCTTGCAACAGGACTATTTGATGTTAGTGGTTAAATCGAAGCACAACTTCTACCATTAGCTGCCTACAAGGATAGGTAGCTGTAGTCTTTCAGTTATTCATCAACCATGATGGTACATGGCACAATTAAGCATGCTTGCTACATTTGGGCTATTTTTCACAATTTTTAAAGTATCTACACATCAATTGTGACACTAATTAATTTAAATCCCAATTTCTATAACTTATACTGCAATTAGATAGTTCCCTTGCACCACTCATTTATAACACCCAAGGTATTGAAAACTTCAGTCCACAAGATGGTATTGTTTACTTGGTAATTTCAAAATTTGCTTCTGTTGCAACTGATTAAATATATGTGGAATGATTTAATTTAAAATAAATGACAGCTGACTCCAAGTATTTTTCAAATTGACATGTTTTTCTGAAAATGCATAGATTAGCAATAAAGTTATATTTCTAAAATGTTAAAATGTATTGTAGACTTTTGTGGCCATTATCAATTACTGAGTTTCTAGGTTTAAAACACATCAAGAATTCCTTCCTCATTGGCTGGGCTCTTTGGCCAATCACTGAATGGCTTACTGTTGATTGGGTGGTGAGCCAATCCTGGTGCGTGCATTTTCCTTGCACTCCTTGACTAGCACTGTGGCTAATCACAACTTGACTTACTCCAGATTGGCTGGTATTGTTTGTCAATCCCGATGCGTCTGCAGAAACTGAACTCTTGAGCTGTCTATAACAGTGTACCCATATTTTATTTTATTTGTACCCATCTTCCCTTATTATGTTGTACGAGTATTTTAATATGTATATTGGTTCTTTGTCATCCTGCAAGTTTGTATGTTGACTATGGTGCTGTACTTGTTGAAATCAATGCTGTTCTCTTGTTCCCATGAGTGTTCTGTTATTCTGGTTTTTATCATCCTGCTAGTCTGGCCTATGTACACCTTCTTATATGAACAGAGTATATCATATACTCCTGCCTGTTCTTCTTCTAATGTTTTGGCTTCCACCGATCCCAGGTTGCCTTCAATCTTGTTGATAAGTTTAATGACAGTGTATATGTCATGTTTCCTGAGCAAGTGAGCCAGTTCGTCTGTATTCCTTTTATCTAAGGCAGAACAACAATGTGTTTGAGATGTTCTTTTCTGTTTGAGTGGAATGGGTTTAATCTATCTTATGCCTGGAGTAACCATTGGCTTCTAGAGCAGTAGTGAGTTGTTTTAATTCTCTTTCAAGGTGCTGGTCTTTGCCTTTTTAATCAGTGTGGAGATGACTGTCCTCTTCTGTGATGGGGGATGGTGAGTTTCTTCTTGTAAGTATCAGTCCACATGAGTGGGTTTTCTGTAAAATGTGTGGCCCAAGGTGTGGTCCTAATTTTTATACACCAAGACATCTGGGAAAGGGAATTGGCCATATTTTTCCAATTTTCACAGTGAACCATCTCTTAGGATAGATGCTATTTAGATGTTCTACAAATTGTTGTTGGATAAGTGCCACTTCAGTAAAAAAAAACGTCAAATTCCTAGGCAACTGAATCACACCAGAATGAACTTTCATTTACCAAAAAAGGTCCAAGAAATTACGGAAGTCTCCGCTCTGACTAACAGGTGACAGTTGAAACAGTTCCTAGGCTTACATAACTGGCTACAAGAGAGTGTTCAGGATGAGGCTACCTTAGTGACCCTGCTCCAAGAGCTCCTACCAAAGAGAGCCCAGTGTAAATGGATAGAGAAATAGCAGACTGCTTTTGAAAATCTAAAGGAGTATGAAAACCTCTCCATATTACATAGGAACTTAACTCAACTACACTAGTCCTTCAAAATCCTTCAAAATGGCAATCTGTAAGAATAGGTGCAGTACTATATCAAGAACACCTCCCATGGGACAGAGAGATTTTACTGCCTATGCCAGTCCTCAATTCTCCAAGACGGTGGGCAGATACTAAATCAACGAACCAAAGAGCCTGGCTGTAATCTGAGCCCTAAGGAATAAGAGCTACCATCTAGAAGACTGGCCTTTTGTACTATGAACCCAGGATAGAGCTATCACATGGCTAACCATGACCAAAAATGAAAAGGACAAGATAACCCAATAGGTTCTATTCCTAATGGAATTAGTCTTTTCTATCAAGCACTACCCCGGGAGGGCTAATGATTTACCTAATGCTCTCTCTCAAAAACCACAGGAAATTGACGAGACCACAGAACTATAAAACTGGGAAAGAATGATCCCCACCACCCAAACAAGGCGAAACACTGTAGCATCAAAATGCTCCAGCAACTGAGGTTTAGGTAGAGCAAAGAGATGCTACAAGAGTAGAAGCAATGGGATCCCAAACTGCAGGGATTGATAGAAAAGAGTCCAAGAAAGTACAAGAAAAACAAAGGAGTCATCTAGGCCAGAGCACGTACTCGCACAGAAGGGTGGGAGATATGGGTATCTCACTCACTATGGCAAGGTGCACATGAGAACCAACATGACCATCTTGATGCTAGACATCCAGGCATCCACGAAACACTTTGAGCAACCTCCTACCTGTACATCTGGGAAGGAATTACCCGTAATGTGTGTAACTATGTGGAAAAATGCTGCCTGTGTGCACAACACAAAGCATATCCTGTCCCGTGGAGAATACCAGCCTCAGATACCCACCATCCCTTAGACACACATTGCAGCGGACATGATAGAACCTTATCCACAGAGCCCCAGAGGAGAGATCCCTCTTAATGGTCACAGAACTCTTCTGTCAATGGGTAGAGGCATTCCCTAGCATTATCTAGCATTCAGTGGCCCTAGTAACTGTCTGCCCTAAGCTTGAGATGCAGAACACCCGCATACTCAAGTAAGGGCAAGGCATTGGTAGTCCGTACCAAAAAAGAAAAGACTAAATGCTGCCTTAAGCCATACCAAGACAGTCATCAAAGTCACATGTCCAAACAGGCTGTTTTTGCTCAGGAAATATGACATGCACACGGTCATGAAACTTGTTGACAGGCTTGAAGGCATCCTGGGATCGGTGAAAGACAAAACAATAAAAGAAAAGGCAGGTGTATATAAGTTATTCTGTTCTGTATGAAGGTGTAGATACTTTAGATTAGCACGAGGATAAAAAAAAAACATAATAAAATAAGACAATGGGGCCCACAAGTATGAAAACTAGCAGTTAGTTATAGCAGAACACTCCATAGAAACCAGAAAGAGCATCAATTTTGACAAATACAGCACCGTAGCCTACATGCAAACTCACCGGACAAACACAATTAGAGGCAACAGAAATATTAAAACACCCAAGTAACATAAAAATGGAATATGGATACAAATAAAATAAAATATGGGTGCAACTCTTCATGGATTACTCAAGACAATGTAAACTGAGTTCAGCAACCACAGACATGCCAGGATGCGCCAACCATCCCAGCCAGCCTGCAGGAAGCAAGTCGGTGATCAGCCAAAGAGCCCAGCCATTCAGAAAACAGCCATCCAGAGGCAAGAATATACAAGACCCCAATTTTTTGCCTAGACATTAGTCCCTGATGATGGCAGCTGCAATGACTGTCATAACATTGAAGAAGAAATCCTGGGCACAGCTTAAACCAAGAACCACAGTAAATGGTTTCTAAAATATTGTTACACGGAAGCAAACACTTTGCAACACAGATCACAAAAATGAGTTATCAACAAATTTTGTCTCTCAGCATTGCCCCTTCCACTTTTACACTCAAAATTTTCAGCATTTATATTTTGCAGCAACCAAATAAGTTATTTCCAAACACACAGTTACAGAAGTCTTTAAATCTTGTTCAAGTACACAGTGCTGGACACAAGAATATAGAACTTTCAGTAAGAATTGGGATATTGCACAAAACATTTATTAAAAAAATGAACGAGACTTCACAACTTACAAATGCAAGGCTCGAAGTATTGCCAATTAACAGCATCATGAGCCAGTTGACACAGCTTCTGCAGAGGTGGCCAGGTGGTGTGAAACCAAGGAATATGGGAGAACTGGGCTTCCCAGCGCAGCAGAGCAGCATCATACACACCATGGAATTCTTCCAAAGAGAGGAGGCCATTCCCAGACACATTCAGTTCTTTAAACATAAGCACGGTGTCTAGCAATGCTGAAAAAGAAAGCCCATCTTATTTACAATGAAATCTCATAACATGTAACAAGTTAAACTGGATTAAAACTCATAAGTTACAAAACAAACTGGTAACAGTATAACCCTTTTCTACACTTGAGGTACATTATGTACTACAGATATCTGTAAGAGACTAACTTTTAATGCATGATCATTTAATGGGACCAACAAAACAGGTGCAAGACAAAAGAAGGGATATTGTTTCCGTTATTCAAAAACCTTGTACCTCCAGAAAATTAAATTTTTCAGGAGCCAAAATTTATAACACCAATTTTTACATGTATAAAAAAATTAAATTAAATAAGATTTATTACACATAAACAGAAAAAAAAGAACCAATATCTTGTATGTTCAAATACTTAAACCTACAAGGTTTTAAAGTAACTGAAATACTATCCTTACAGGGTACATGGTGTTGTATTATGCCACTGCTTGTCCCATTGAGGCTTCAAATTTTGCATCCAAGAAACAAATGTTGAAAATTATTGAATAAGGAAAATGCGTTTCAAGAACTTAGAATTCCTAATTTACCATTTTAAAATACATATACTTTAATAAGCAACTTTTATGCAAGTCGTGTCCCATGCTCCTACTGTACACACCTGCACAGCAGCATACACACTTGATTGGACAAAATTGTGGCCCTAACAGCAGGCAATAGACCCGGGCTGACACAGAGTGTGGGAACCTACACCCTCATGCCTGTAGTCACTGCTTGAGTCAAGCAAATGTCTCGCACTTACACCCTAAAGCGGTAACTCCAAAGGGTGGTGGTGTTTGGGCCAGCAAAAATACACAAAAATATCTCCACACTAGCAAATGCCACACAGAGGATACAGCAGTTTCTCCAAACTCACAATTACCCCTCCATGCACCCTTTATCAACTGCTCTGGGTGCAAAGAGTAGGTGCGTGTAGCATGTCTGAAGCCAGTGATAATTCCACATCAGATATATTTTTCCAAACTGTTTTTTTGCTATTTTTTTTTGGATATGAGCATGGCTGCTCACAACCCTCGTCCAAGAGGGCACTAATGTGCCACACATTAAGTAATACATATATAAATTCTTTAAAGTGTATTGCTGTTAAAATTCTATGGATGAAACTGGTACAGGCAGTTACAAATTATTTCCCGCTGTTTTCTGATTATATGACAAATGCCAGCATTTTCGTAGTCCTGTTGTAATCGTTCAAAGTGTCAAAGTGTAAAATGTTCATTATTTCTTAAGGGTTACATTTCTGTATGTTTGTTTATCTCTTTTAATAAGTGTTTTTGTTTTGCAAATATGTTGTCTTTACGACCAACCAAAGCTCAGCTCAGATCAGCGTCATGAATATTCTGGATCCGGTTGTGCTGCTTGCCCTGGCTGGGGCTACAAGTTTTCTTGTATAATCATATGTTACACCAGTTGTTTTATCCTAGAACTGTAATTTACTTTTTCTTGCCTGGGAAAACCCTCACACCTATAATGTTACTCGCAACCCAGGAGTTTAATTTACTATCAAATACGGTGAGCCACGTGCTCATTTTGCAGTTTCACTTTCCAGTATACCTTAGCTGGTAGACTTAAACTTGTGCCTCAACTGAGGGTGTAACCATATGGAAGTACATCCAATTATGTGTGAACTGACTTCACATGTTGTTTTTCACACGTCAGCCACATCTCAGCTGTGTCTGGTACTGCACCCACTCACAGCATCACTACTATTACGTAAAAAATATTCACATAATTGGCTGCTTAGTACACATGTGTAATGGCCTGTAACAAAATTACTGTCATCTAGAATCATTGGAAAGGGTTCACACTTCCCAAAAGTAGGCATTGGTGGTCTGACCACTGCACTAACATCTAGGTGACCAGCTGCTGCTTCACCAAAGATGACTCCAGAAAGATCACATGGACGAATGATCTCACAGCAAACTCCATGCTCAAAAGCTACCAGTACCCAAAAACATTACAATAATTTATTAAACTGTTCCTACCTATCTTCCCCAACAACCATGTACCAGCCATTAACACCTTAAACAAACCCTGCAGCCAACCTCCTGTAAACTTATTAAACCACTTTTTAAATTAATACTTTACTTTTTTATTTATATTATATACTTTGGGTGTGGGGTGTGATTACATTTAAAAATAAATATTTTAAAAAGGTGTTACGTCACATTGTAATCTTTTAAAAAGGACATAAATTTTTTTCAGGTGTGATAGTATGTTCCTTGCTTAACCCACAATCACGTGCACTACAAAAAGTTAAAACGATAGCTTTTGTGTTGAGCATATTGCTCGTATCTGTTGCAATTATAATTGTTGAGAAACATCAGTTTTATCTACGTTTCGTGGTGGTCATGTTGGTGACATCAGGTGCAGGGTGATTGTGTCCACCATAGTAGTACCTTGCTTACTCCAGTTGGGAACGGTTGCACCCAGTCATCAAAGTTGGGAAACTAGGGTATTAAGGATATTGTAAAGGCTACATCGACAAAGTATGGACTACCCTTGACACAGTTGTCTAGGGACCCCTTGTATTTAGATGTTAAAGTGGTGTCCAGACTAAAGTAAAGTTGGGTCATGAAAATGCCTAGTTGGTTTTTCTGCTGTGAAGCATGTAATCTGGAAACGTAAAAGAGATGGAATAAAATGTAATGGCTACTATAGAGACTCCCACTCTTAGATTGCAGTACAGTGTGAATAAGGCGCACTGTTGCCAGATTGCTCCAGCTTTGCGATGTGACTGGCACGGTAAGTGGCGGAGAAAATGGCCTGATAAAGAGAATTTTATGTGTTTACTTCCCTGATAACTCTTTGGAGAATCCAATCCCGCGATGCAAAGCTAAGCAGCTCCTTTGAAACTGAAACCTGTGAGAAACCCTATCATTGTGATTGCATGGCACGTACGCAATGAAAATGTCGTATCTTTCTGAGGCTGCAAAAAGATAACTTATCAGGCAACAGCACAAGCAGTAACAAGGACAGCGTTAACGACAGAAATCATGTATTGGAAATTGAGAGTAAATGTCCATTACACCACACACTGCAATCTAAGAGTGAGACGCTCTATAGCTACAGTTTAAAATGATAATACACTTCAAGATGTAGTGTATGTTATGGGCTTTATATATTTTGGTAAATGTGTTTTGTTTGTGCATATGTCGGAAAGGTGCAAATATGCAGCTGTAGTGATAAATTGACTATAATGCACTGATGAGACAAAGTGTACATAAATTACCATGCATTTTTTGTATGTTCTACAAGTAGTAGAGTATAGTTAGTTTCTTCTGGAACAATGTATTTGCAATGGCAGCCCCAGCAGCTTGTACAGCTGGGGACATTCTCCCTCAAAATTTCTTTTTTTTCTCCTCAAAATCTACTAAAATACAGTAAAAATTTCCCTTTTTCCCTAAAAAAAATTCCATTTTTCCCAAAAAAAAAAAAAAAAAAAGGTAGAAGCCCCCTTATGTACAGAAAGAAGCCCTTGAAATCTAATTTTTGCCCAATTTAATTAATTTGAGGGGCTTGTGCAGCTGGTTGGCTACGGACATTTTCCCTTCACTTTTTTTTTTTTTCCCCCTCAAAATCAACTAAATATCCTTAAAAATTTCCATTTTTCCTTACAAAATGTTCCTTTTTTCTGTAAAAACTTTCCCTTTTTTCCTGCAAATTTCTTGTTTTTCCTGGAGCAGGCAAGGTGGACTCTTAACTATGGCGAGGTTGATCAGTGATCCAGGTGACCGGGATTAGTGACCCAGGGGTCAGGAAAGCAGGTCTCAGGACTGCTGCAATTTGCTGGGTGGCTGGGAGTCTTTGGCTTGGGTTTGCCTAATGTAACCGAACGTGCTCAGCAGTTACGCCTCTTTAATTCTTCAATCATGTATGTTTGTTTCTGGTAGTCATATTGCTTTTATAGGCACTGGGTATGCCAAATTGTAAAACCTGTATTTATTATTTGATTATAGAGTTGGAGTCAGAGCCGGCCGGTCGCCATGTTGGATGTCATTGGCCATGACCTTTCACCCACAACCCTGACCTTGACCCCGGTAACCCTGTGATCTGACCTCAAAATAAAAAAAAAAATTGAAAAATTATTTTAAAAATCATAAAGAATGAATTTAAAAAGATTTAATTTTAAAAAATCATTAAATTTATTTTAAAAACTTCCCGCCATGACTACCATCTTGATTGTTCATTCATCATTTGTTTATTCATTACTGGAGGTCACAATAATTGATTTTTTCGTCTGTCCTTTGTTTATACGTTACTGGTGGCTGCCATCTTGGTTTTTCAATCATCATTTGTTGTCTACTTATCAGCTTTAAGTTGTAGACTACATACCCCCTACTCACGTTAACAAAAAATATAGCATAATTATTATATTAAGAAATAATTTAATTATTTACAATAACAGTAAAGGTCAAGGCTGAGGTTACAACATGGCATCCTACCCAGTTCATACACTTCTGTCCCCGATCCCCTTGTCACCAACCCACTATTTACCTACTACTAGTCTACATGCAAGAACCACCTAAGTACCACTTTAGTAAAAAATGCTGGAATAAATACCATATAAATACAGACGCCGGCTAACAGTCAACCACTTTAAGACTATGACAGCACTCACCACTCACGTGACACGTGGGCATGCACGTGCGCAAAGAGGCTGTAACCTGAACTTTCTATAACGGAATATTATTTGAAGTGTACAATTATGTCTTTTGTTTTATTTCCAGGTTTCTCAAATGTTTACATGTTTAAAAATGTATGTTTGATAATATTGAAAATGTATGGTTATGAATTCAATATGCACGCTGTGCAAAGATTAAGAACAATATTATTCTGGCATGAATGGCATCATAAAAGACATTTAAAGAATACAGAAAATTCACAATTTAAATCCCAAATGTAAATAAATATTCAAATTATTTATGTGCCATTTATTTAAGAATATAAAAGTTTTACTCGGCGTGCATAGCACTTCCACTTGTGTAAACACTGTAGGCAGCCATGGTAGGTCCATGCGACCCCTGCCTCTGGGCAGTCCGTCGAGGAGAGCTGGCGAGGTAAGACGCTGTCATGTACGCACTACAAACTTTTTGCACTTATGTAAATTACAATAGTTTCACTTTAGTATACCGGTTAACATTTGCTTTGTGAACATTTTGCCAGACATTCCCCAACATTATGCTTCCCCTTAACATAATAATTTGTGCCCGTGTGGCTTTTTGAATGTAAACGAAGAGGAGGAGGATAAAAATGTTGGAGAGGCCACACGGCCCACACAACTTTGAATCAGGCACCATCCACCAATGTTAAACGTGTTTCAGTGTAATTTATGTTTAATTGCTGCGTGCAATTTTAAGGGCTTTATTTTCATGTATGTATTTCAGGGTAGTTTTCATGTTTAATTGTTTTACAGCCACATCACTTGCGACCATGTGGTTAATAGCCAACAAGTCAATGCCCGCACCATCCATGCGCTTTGAGAGTTTATTTGTGTAAAATCATGTGCGCCATAATTTATTTCAGGGCTTTATGTATTGTTTCATTCAGGGTTCCATGTATTTTTCACGTAATTGATGCTTTGTATGTATGACCATGCGGACTATCTCCAGATTGATTTTCTCGCCATCAGGTGTGCTAAAAGCCTACCAATGTCACAATTTACAGGAGAATATTTTTCCCATTCATAATAACAATTTATCTGAACAGAATTTGCCGTTTCTAGGAAGAAAGAGTGAAATTTCATCTGCACCACGTGATCCGCTACTAATCATATCCAGCGGCATCCGTGCCCTCCAAGTCTGCTTTCACGCATCTGCGTGTTTATTGTGACCATCCATGTTGTGACCCATCTTATTTCAAGTGTATTTGTGCCATTTATGTAAAGTGTATAGTGATATTATTTCCATTCTAGCTGGCTGTGTGTATAAGCCGTCACCACAATAACCACGGGCGGCAAGACGAGCCCCGACGAGTCCGCATTAGTGAAACCAAATAATCACACGTGTTTGTTCATTTCATAATTCTCTGCGCCCTGTCTTCAGAAAAAATTGGCAGTCCACCCTAGCAGTGGTCGACCCCTTTCCTTGTGAAGATTGTGTTTTCTAACACCACAGAGAAGCCAATCATCTAGGAGTGCGTTAGAGTAACTGCAGGCAGGGGAGCACCCGAACAGAGTTAGCTAGACACGTCCAAGTTTCATATGTTATAGTTGGCACAATTTTGTTTGCTTAAAAGAATAAAAAACAAGTATCACAGTGCTCAAAGTCTTTCCTTGTAGTGACAGCAACCTCTCACCATTTTTCAGTGATAAAAGTTTAGTAAGGATGTTTAGTAATGAAAAATGTTTTGCAAGTATGCTCAGGTGAGACAGACACACAGAACCCACAGCATCCCTGAGAACCCTGAGTCTCAACAGTGCGGTAACTGGGAAACACTGCTGGTGCCCATCTACCGTACGTTATTCTATCACAGTTTGTCTCGTGTCTCACCCAACGGCGTCAATATGCATTGTGTATGAAACTTATAATCCAAGCTGTTACATATTGGCAGAAGAATAAAGATCTTATACTGAGATAAATTGTCCACAGTTTGTAAAGCACATGTTTCTAAATGTCTACAGCTTTGCTTACAAAAAAAAAATAACTTTTCACTTATAAAATTTAAATGTGTACAGCGACATAAACGTAACTGCACCACAATGCTAAAAATACATTATCTAGCCGATGACACTACATTTTATGGAACTGCATCCATACATTTAATGCAGAATCTAATTTTGCCCATAATTACACTTACTTTGAAGGAAGTTGTGGAAGCTATGTCGTACAACAGATTCTCGATTATTCATTTCTGGTTATTTACATTTTACCAATACTTCCTGTTTATTTATTTTGGTCCCTTCAAAATTCCCATATAAACAATGTTAATTACTGACCGTATTCAAAGATAACAGATTGTTTGTTTTCCTGTAATAGCCATTTAAAACACATGGTTCATTCGCCAAAGATGGTGTGCGTCAATTGATTTTGAACACTGTGAATACAAATCCACACATATAGTAGACAACTGGTATTAACAATAGTATTTTTTACATATTGCAGCATTTTTTACTGTTTTATTGACTATGTTTATTCTTCTTCTTAGGTGTTTACTGCACTCGTAGGTTGGCGACACTGATAATGAATCACAAAATTGCACAATCTCCGACACTGTATCAAACTATCTATGGTCTTGTTATTGTAAACTGAATTTTTGGAATGAGGTTATAGCAGTGGCAGTATTTTGATGGGCGTGATTATTATCGGAAACTATTGGCGGTGGGTTTGGTTAGTGCTGGTATCTTAAGGGTTTGAAAATTGCTAGGCAAGTATTGGTTAGCAAGAACCATCACAAATAAATAAGTTGTGGCACTTTTAACCAAGGGACTGAGCATGGCTCGGCCAACAAAGGAACACTGGACAAACAAATTAAAATAAACAAAAATGAAAGCTCACTCAATTTCGAGAAATGAAGTTTTTATTAAAAGTGAACATTTAATCATAAATTTACTTTAAGTTGTTTTTAACGATATCTGCATGATGTTTAAACAAACATGGATTTTGATGTTATGCATGTTATTTCTCAAAATCAGCATTCATTTTTTTCCCCACATGCATAGTTTTTCTTTGTTCGTCCACACAAAAAACTAAGTCCACTGTACTTAGTGCTTGATATATCATAGAAATGAAACTGTTTGGACATATGTTATAATACTGTTTTAACATATTCCTAACACTACAGAAATGTTTCACGTAAAGTATAAAATATTTTTATGCCATTATTCTTTCAAAACGAGTGACATACATTTAGAAATATTAACTCTACGACTAAGTTCAGAATCACCAAAATACTAAATACCACACACAGATTTATTTAAGCTTTCACAATTGCAGCACATATCGCAAATATAACAAACACACTCATCTGGTTAATCCACAAAAATAAATGGGCTGTATCAATCAAATACTTAATGATGAAAGAAAGGAACATTGATTGGCAACGAGCACACCCAATTACTCACTGTCATGATACTCCATGAGCAAATGAAGATCTAGCTGAAGCAGAGGGCCACCAACTCTTGCAGTGAGCAAAGCACCACTTGCTGGAGCATTAACTGCCTCCAAAATGCGCTGGCTGGCCAGATCACATCATTATCTCACAGACTCACGGCGAGCGCCGCAGAAATAAGAATCCAGAAACCCATGTGTGACGTCACAAGACCAATCCTCAAGAGGGCAGAACTTGCTTCCGCCTCACCCTTCTGAATGCCACCAAGCTGGGTAAATCACTATAAAAGAACTTCCAGAATATGGCCTCAGGGCAGTATGCTGCACCTCCACCACTATAATTGACCACTGGAAGGTGTCAGCTCAGCAAGGGTAAGCACTAGCCCCTGTCTCTCGCTGTAACGGCCACAAGGCGATCTAACAGGGACCACTAGTTGCTAGAACTATTCGTGTTGCGTCGGTAACCTCAAGACTCCAGAGGGGCCTCGACTTCAACGACCACAGAGGGTCTTCCACCTCTTCGGGATCTCCAGCTCGAGGCCTTCGGATACAGACGCCAACAGAGCGCCTGTCAACGCTGTCAACCCCTATCCCACCTTGGACTCCGGCTATTGATGACGTTCTTTCTGGTATTCCCAACAGCCATCACACTTCTTCAGTACCCTTCTGGTGCTGCTTTATTTAGGATCCTTCAGAACACGTCCCGAATTAAATTTAAAGTAATATAATATATTTTAGTGTGGCTTCTACCAAGCATGTAATATTCAAAACATTATTAATAATTTAATTCAGGATGCCTTCTCCTGATTCGGATTCACCCCTTCCTATTTTTCGTGTATTTAATTATATTTCTACGAGAGTATGGTCCCTTTGTTTTAGAAGCTTTTTAATAAAAGCTTATACCATTCAAGTAAATCTTTTATTTCTTGTGAACAAGGGTTACCTAATTTCATTAGCCCATAAAGCATATTTTTATTATATTTTACTTTATTCTATTCAGGCTCATCTGGCCAGTATTAATTCTTCCATAACAGGAATAGCAGGCGCCTCACACGAGATAGTCACTAAGGCAGGCAAACACCTTTCACATGTGGAATTCAGTGAATAAAGTTTATCCTTACTCCGCCTCATCGCTGTAAAAGGCTGAAGGGAAGGAGAGAGGATTGCCACTGGACCCTCAGTGAAACCTCACATGTCACTACTACCCTGCATGTCTCACTTTCATACCGTACTTTCCACCCACGCCTTTAAAAGCTGGGCAGGACCATAAGTGTGTGTGTGTGAACTTGCGGGACGTATAGTACACAACACTACACAGCAGGGAAACGTGATACACCAGCTATCTCCTACTATTTTATTACCGGCATTCCAATGCTATACCACAGCAAAGGTGGTATTAAATACAGACATAAAATCAAAGTGAACAAGCTTCTAGACTACGTTGAGGAACACATAGACACCCCAGCACCCTTATACAAACCACTGACTAAGACATCTAATAAACTTCATGTAATACATTGGTTAATTACACAGTACCAATATTCCTTACTGGCATACAATCCCATTCTCGCCGCATATCCTCCCCACCTCATACCCTCCTTTAGCTTGGACTGTTACCTGGCCATGACTTTGCCACAGCCAGCGTCGGCCGGTGTTCAGCCGCCACCACCTGCAAGTCGCCAGTCTCCACCAGTCAGAGCTCTGCGCCCAGGAATATCCAAAATAAGGCGTCACCCTAGTATAGTTTTGTCCGCACCTGATTTTGTCCCCGTTCAAAAACCTACATGTCCACATATGTACACAGGGAAAGCATCCCGGCATGACACTCCCCAGTTAACAGTTTGACATTACTTGAATGTCCTTCATGATGCTGACATCACGATGGTTGATGTACACTTATTCCTTTACTAAACAAACAGCTCGCAGATCTACTGTTTATTAGCATCTAGCATTGAAGCTTAGTCAAGCGTTAGACTCCCCAAGCTGATGTCAACAAGCCATCTCTCCCGTAGCCCCAACGTGGCAGATACCACGCCCAGCCAGCACTTTGAACAACATATCTTGTGGATAACGGGCTTGTGGGTCAGCTCCGACCTCAGCTAGCTTCTGTGTTAATGTGTAGATTTTGTGCAGTGTTACTTTCTTATCTTTTTATTCTAAAGCAGTGTACACGCGACAATACACATGTCCACAAATTCACAAACCCAAAAACATCCAAAGTTTCTTCAAGTTTATTCAAGATTTAAAATTTATACTGACAAACTGCATGAAGCAGCACATTTTACTGGATTTGCATATTATGTGAAATTTCAAGAATTTCTGGGACAAGAAATTATGTGGAAATACAGCAATTGCAATAACAAAGAAGGCCACTTCCCTCAGAACATGTATAAAAATGATTTATTTATTACGTTAATGAATACTTTATTTCAGAGATTACAAACATACATTTAAAATCATGCTGGTCATAAAACACTTGCTGACACACTACTACGGACCGGAAGGGGGGGGGGGGGATATAATGAACCAGCAAACTTGAACGTTGCATCAGCCAAGTGATGTGAAAAAGTAAGACATATAAAAGTGTTACAATCACACCACATTTATTCTCATTTGCATATAACAAAAAGAAACTGAATAGCACCCGACAAAAATTTTTTTACTTTAAGACTAGTAAGATGTTAAAACGTGGAACTACTTCCCGTAGTTTGTTGGCAATTTTACTCTGATTATTGCAGTAATTGTTTACATTCAAATATATGCAGTTATAGATAGTGATATTTTTCATAGGTTGATTTCAAGAGTACTCACTTTATTGTGTACCACATATAGTTAAATAATGCAACTCAAAATACTTAATTTTTACAAGTAATTTTTATTTGCACAGAATATTTGGAATTTTTAAAGTCTGTCAAAGGTAAAAAGAACCAACATCACAATATTGCTACCTATAAGATACTTACACTTTTTTGGAGCATAATATCTCATAAAGCCTTCAAATTGTTTGAAGCGAATTTTGTTTGGATTCTGCTTCGAGACTAGTAATCTGAAAGCATGTTGACATGCTTTCCGTTTATGAAGTAGAAGTTTGCGGAATTTGTCTCGTTCAATACGCGTGAAAGTTTCATACACCACAGCTAACATCTGTAAGGAAAGAGAATTCACATTAATACTGTGCAAAACACTAGCCATATAAATACATTTCTAAACGAGCCACTTGCAAATTTCCACACTATGTGATTTTATGCAACTATGGAATTTACATATGTTTGAAGTACTATTTAACTATCATTCTGAAGAAAGATATTAAATTACAACTTAACTATCATTTTGAAGATACAGATGAAATTAATTTAGTAAGCTTTTCTGAGTAATGCTAACTTTTACAATTCTCATATTTTTACAGTGGAATCAGGCTATGACCGCCAATAATGCCAAAATAAATCTTAATTATAGTGAATTATTGTTATATCAAATTTCATGGTGCAGCATCACTTTAAAAATATTATCATTAGGGGTGTGCGGGATCCCAAACTTCGGAAAAATTTAGGGAATGAATCACATTTTTCTTGTCGGGCATGAAATAATTTTTTCCTTACATTTTCAGGAAAATATTTATTCACTTCTGTATGTTCTAACTAAAACACAAACCGGGTTCAGTGTCCATGCAAGAAGCTTCATGTGCATCAACTCTTCAGGTGAGTGATTATGATTTAATGAATAGAATCTTGTGGATAAAACTTTAATTTTTTTGCTCATTTGCTGATTTCAAATTTTACTGCATAAACTATACAAATTTCATTACATATTATGTATTTTGATTAGTACTACTAATAACATAACTGCATGATTATAAAAATATATAAATTTATGATGAACATAATTACAAGCTTCAGAAATAAATGCAAGTACTACATTTTTCACTGAAGTGAGAAACCACTGTAGTGATTCAATACCATTGAATTGTGATGTAGCTTCGATATTATCTAATTATGCAGCAGCCACTGTGTGTGCACTCACCAATCTCGCTACATAGAAAACACAAAATCAGTCATCACAAAATGCATTGCAGTACGTATTTATTGAAAAAAAATTTATTAAAACTGGTTGTAAAATGGCACTATTCAGTTACGATCAACGGTATGCACTAAATTTTGTCTTCTATGCGAGCAACATCTATACGGTGCAAGTATCGATTCCTGGTTGATGAGGGAGTGGGAGGAGTGTTTTGATATACATAACCTAAACAACACCACGTAAAAATATGCTATAGTGCCCAGTGAACATTTTATGATATTTTGACTGTTTAACTACATTACTAACTGATATTAACATAGATTTGGTTGTAACAATTCATAATCATAACATGCCGCAAAGTATCTTTGTTTTTCATTCGGAATGTGTTTTTTTTTTTAATTCAGAGTGGTGTTCATCCACTGCCGCTGAGACTTTGACAAACTCCAAATGATGCAAATTTGCTATGGGAAAAATATAATTATTTCACTTAGCTTCTTTTCATTGCATTATCAATAGAAAAATTAGCTTCATTGGCATACAAAAGAGGTGTGTTGAATTAATAACTAGCCCGGTGCGACTAGGCTGTGATTGCACTACACAATTCAAAGCTTGTGTGTTAATGGGTGTTAAAAAATCCACTGAAAGTTAATTAAAGTAAATTTGTGTCAGTGTACACACATTTTACTACCAAAAATTAAACACAAAAAATGAGAAAGGTCCTTATAAATCAGGAAATTATAAATAAAATAGCAAAGAGCTGAAAACTTCAGGGCAATGCTTTATAAACAAATTTTATGTGATATTTTAATTTTAATCATGCCATAACAGTAGTGTGTATAAGGGACTGACAGCACAATGTATTTTAAATGGGTAAATGAGGCCGTAGTGGCTTGCTTCTTTGGTGGACTGGGGGCCATTACTTCAGCTCAACTCGGGATAGCTAGGCTACCCGAAAGATCTTAACGGTTATGCCCACTAACCCTTCAAGTTTATGGTAGCCATAGTACTTTTATAGGCATAGACTGTGTCAAATAAAATCTGTATTTATTATCTGATTTTAAAAATTCTATTTTTTATTTGTATCAAATAGAATGTAAGTGAAATGATGCTCAAATCTCTCATTCAATTATTTCATTTTCGGTCTCCTCTCTTCTAGTCTAATTATCACACGCCAGAATCTGCACATTAAACACTTCCTTGGCTGTTTTGTGGGAATAAAAATATGCTACTCACATTTTTTTTTTATGTATGTATATGTAACCAACCCAAGTCGATCATACGAATACCAACCTTCTGCACAAGTAATTTATAATCATAGTATGAATCAGCATCTACCAACACTTTTAAAGGCATAGATGTCTATGGTTTACAAACCAAAAGTGCTAGACTCTTGATAATTGGACTGTACAAAGGCAGCTCAGATAAACGTCTTATCTTCTGTACTCTTCTCGATCATCATTTCATCAAACTTCCAAACCTCCTCCGCAATCCACACCAATCTTCAACCATTCTCTGCAATTCTCACCGACCCACCACACCAATACTCTGCAATTCTTGACAATCCACACATCTCTGCACCAATCCTCAGCTATCCTCCACACAGCGGTTAGCACCACTTGCAATAGAATTAGCACTGCATGCACCACAATTTCTCTGTGATCGCTACCAATCCTTAGCAATCATCCTCCAAAATTCTCCTCGGCAATCCTCACCAATCCCTCGATCAATCCTTTGATCAATCTTTCAGCTTATCTGTCCCCACCCATATGTATAGAAATTACATAAATTCACTCCATTTGTTTACATGTCAAAAGAATTAATGTTTTGTATGCAGTACACTATCCATACATTTTTCATACTTAACACTTTAAACGCCATGTCCATCAATGTGATGCACAGATGTATTTTGATTCTGGTTACGTGCTTCATATTTATTCACATGACTATGTAACATCTCCCATAGATTTTTGTATAAAGTATGCTAATTTCCTTTATCTTATTAAACTAAAGTGGTAAATTCAATAAAAAGACATTTACAAAAAAATTTTTTATGAAAAGTATGGAGAGAGTCAAAGCGATACGAAAGTTTTCATTAATATTCTGTATGCAGATCTTTACTTTAATAGTAGAGTGCTCATAGCACCACTTTCAGTTGTAAGGTGAAAAAAGATTAAACACACAAAAAAATAAAGAAAAATTAATAATTTATTTTTTAAATGTTATGCTAATTTTACACATTACATTATCAGAAGAAAGCATTTCATCACATCATGTGATATAACCCCACTCCTGAAGTTCATTGTTGATTGAAGATATCTCAATGTGCGAGAAATCTTCACCTTGTTGCAAAGCAATCAAATGTTTGAGTCTATCAACAAGTTAATTTGTGTCACTGGGAAATACTGTATGTAGCTAGTGTTCTAAGCAACTTCTTTCTTCATGTCACTCGTAGCAAATGGGGTGGAGGTGTATGTCAAAGCATCAAGAAACTCGCCATCATCTTCAGCATCAACACTGCTTCATGTTCATTTTCATCAATACAGTAAAGATTATTTTCAAATACAAAGGCCTGCCTTTGACTTCAACGATCTTGGATCCACGACCTGCATCATCGCCACCTGATTGCCATCAGTGCTGATTCTGCGATAGAGTTTTCACCTTTGGTCAAAATGCTTGTACACATGAGAGAGCCACCTGTGCGAAGAGTCCTTTTCACACGATGAATCATTACGACAATGGCCACATGGCATTTACGCAAGGTGCTACATTGAAGAAACACATCAAGAACTGCAAGGATTTGTTTCAAAAGCCTGCAAGTGTTGCCGCCAACATGTCTTGTTAAATCGATGGGTACTGATTATACAGGCGATCATGATGGGGACAGTTAATGATGGAATGATTGACCTACGAGGTATACAAGAGTCGGGTTTGCACAAAATATACGCTTGCAAAACTTTCCCATGAAATTGATGAAATTCAAAATAAACACCCATACCTTGCAGCAAGCATCTCCAGGGGTCTACTGTACAAGATGCCTGAAGATGTTTGCTGCAAGGTACGGTGATACATCGCACAGTGTGATACTTTTGTAATCTAGAGGGACAAAAGACGATACAAGTCTAATACAAAGTAAAATGTCTGGGTCAAGGTTTTATACATATATTGCAACATATAACATTTTATACATCACATTTTACATTATTGAGGTTGAAAGTGTGTATATAAAATAAAAATAAAATAAAAAAAAAAAAAAAAAAACCAATACAAAACAATATATAAACTTAGAAGACAAATACATATCTTAACATAAACAAAGACAACAGATAATTTAGAGCATTATAAACTAATGACATCAGTTTGAATTACTATCAGATAATTCGGCATCACTATCATATTCTTCAAAATTGCTCCCAGACTCATCGGATTCGAGATCCAATTCTTCTGATTGAGTTCTTTCATGTGCAATGATAGAAGTTCTCATCTTTAAAAGCTCGCATACCTCCAGAGTAAGTTTGCCATGAAGAGTTTTAGGAGGAGCACGTAAACTTGCAATGAGTGGGTCTGACGTTATGAGTAACCTATTCATTAAATCAGTATTTGTATCCACTCTTGATGTCTTTCAAGTGAAAAGTTCTCTGAATTTCTTGTTGTGCTTATATCTAGCCTCCTGTGCTTCTTCCAAAAGTTGGCCATTTGGAAGAACACAAGAAGCAATTATATCTTTTCCGTGAAAACGTATTTTATGTATGCTTACAGGCATTGAGTACCATGGGTACTCCTTGATGTACAATTCTCTCGTTTACTAGAGCGTATTCTTGAAACTTGTTGATATCAATAGGAAACCCACTATTTATACACACTAATATCACAAGGAAGCGTTTAATAAACTCAACCTTGACACCAGTAACTTCGGCATTTTTCAGCATTTCTAAAGAACTTTCGAGCTGTGTTCCCGTCATTAGTATTCCCTGTGTGTTGCTTAGACATATCTACCAATATGCCTAACTCATTCCTGAACTTTCCTTGCACTAGTTTTTTTTTGTCAGCTTCTTTTTTTTTTGTTTTCATCTCCCTGAACCTGCCATGATTTTACATCAAGTCGATATGAGATATGCAATATGCATTCAAAAAATCGAATCCAAGAATGCAGAAGTGACAGGTCCAAAGGAAGAAGATTGCTATTTACTGGCTGCTTTCATTATTCATGTCACTAGACTTAGCACACCACATAAATAGCACGTCTACGTGGATGCACATGATGCTACGGCATTACAAACTTTGCCATCAATCATGCAAAATATCAATGTTGGCTTTAACAAGACTTCCACCTTTTGCAATAATTTTAGTGGGCGACAGTGATGCTACCTGTTCCTTCGTTTTATCAATTTCCATCATTATAACATCCACGGTTTCCTTGGCCAACACAAATTTAATGGGACGACAATATCTGGCGAAGGTTTTTGCCACACAATTACATTTTCGCTTTGGTGGCTTTCTAAGTACATTTGAATAGGCACAATCGATACGCTGAATAAACATTCTTCACTGCAATTTTCTTCTGAAAATGTTTGCTTTGACTTATTTTGTTCCGCTCCATCACAACCCTATTTTACAAGTATATCAAGACATTTCATATCCGTTATAATCTTCAGGACCTCTTCTTGCACTTTGCACAATTGTGTAATTGTGTGATCCATAAGAGATTGCAACTTAATTTCAGCGTGTCTTTCCATGACAATGTCACTGGTGTAGCATGATTCTTTCCCCATTTTCACTCTATAATAAGGGTGATACATTTTCTTGTTAATATCTTTGGATTGCTGGCGCATTATGTTATATGGGTGTGTCGAGAGATTCGCATCAATCAATGCGAGAGCTTGGTCCTCCGATAGTCCAATTGATTTTGAGGTCTCCGAACACTTCCGCATTTTCTTTATATTAGTGCCTCTTCTAGGCAAATAGAGACAAATCTCTTTTTCCACACCTGCGAAGCTGTACTTCGGTTGCCATCAATCTCTCTTCCTGACTTGATGTTTCAAGGAGATGTTGGATTCACAATCTTTTTGTTTCAGTGCTTGAACTCTCAAAATCTTTTTGTGGTCTTCCAACCAGACCTGAACACATTCCAGGTAGTGAAACATCGTCGGTGACAATATCTGGTAACGATACATTTTCTTCTAGCCACTCAGAATTTGCATTTAGAAAGCGATCTGAGCGTCTTCCCAACTTCGACCATCTTTGTTCGATTTTTGACACACACTTCTGATAGTAGCTTTTAAACTCCTTATAATGTCATCAGAAAACGATGGGTCACCAAGTTCTTGCAATATAAACTGTAACAAAGCATCTGTTCTTGATTCTTTTGCATTAGCACGCGAAACGTCGAAGAATTTTCCCCACGAAATGTGTGCAGTCATTCCGCAAATACGGACATTTATACAAGTTTCACAAACATGTGCAAACAAATGAATGTATTTCCTGTAGCTAACAAGTAGCACTTTAAAATAAATATAATAAGAGATCGCTATAATCCGGTATAATGTACTAAAACTCAAGTAGAAACTGTATTAGTCGTTTTTGAAATCACAAAAAACCTCACTCAGTTCTAATGGTTCTGATTATTACGTTTTAAAACATATTAAGGAAAAAACCTATGCAAACTTACCTTGATACTTGCACACAACCAATACCACCACACAATCACTACTAGTGCACAGAAACACAGCGTATTCATTGAGTAAACTCAGACGAATGGCGTACTTGTTTGGAGCACTTGGCCGGCGAAACGCAGGTAGCCAGCTGTTCAGATCCATTTGTCTATTGTTCGGCGCGACTTCGTGGAAAATAAACCTTCATTCATAGTACTACAGTTTGTCTATTTTGAATATAACTAACTATTTTGCCTGCGTAAACTAGTGTCAATATTGACTTTTGTCACTCTAGATGTTTAAATTATGACACTGTACATTGGTTCAAAAACCAAGACGAGACTCCAGTCTGGAAGCCAAGATAATCAATGTTTTGTTGATGAAAAGAAAACTGGGGATTCTGATCCATGTATAAAACCAAATGTATATCAGCATTTACATTCTCAAGAAATTACACTACATGAAAAGAATGTAACACTATTATTACTTATAAAAACCAAATTATGGTCTGATGAAAATAATTTACATTCAAATATCTATTTGAATGAATTTGTACCTTCATATATATATATAAGCATGGAATAAAAACAAATTGGTCATATTGCGTCGAAAGGATTTTGTTGGCTCGTAACAGTGCGGTCTTATGTCTGTGAGGATTAAATGAGTTCAAGATTAAACAGCAATGGAATGCAAGGGTGAGGGAAACAAGAAAACCTGCAGGCCAACTGCAACATCTGCACATTTCCCACATGCAAAAATCTGACTGACCCCACCCCGAGTTTTACTCAGTTTGTCTTGGTAGTAGTCAAGTAGTAAATCGGACAAGATGAAAACTATAATTATTTATTATGAAGTCCCTCCATTTCAAATATTATAAAATTGTAGTTTCACATTGATTTTAATATGAAAAATCACAGTTTTAACCATACAGCATAACCTCATTAAACAACCACATTCTTCATATATTTACCTTCCTTGCTTTGTCTTATTTGTAAATTATAGCTGACCTCCGTGATGCAGTCGGTTGGTGCGCCACTGAACTGGGGTGTGGGACGCTCTGGGTTCGAATTCTGGGTAAGGCACAGGTTTTAAAGCCATCCCCTGCTAAGCTTTCAAGCATAAAACCAGGGGACGTTAAAAAGCCCTTTACAATATAACAATAACACTTGTAAATTATAACTTTTACAGTCACCACCTTCTTTTAACTTTATCTTTTTTTAACCTACAAGTGCCTTTTCTGCATCATATATGTACTGTCATGTTGGTGACTTATATGAACGAGTTTGTTAAACACTGTTCACTGTAAAGTAAGCCCTTTTGAGGCCCTAGTTACTTTTTCTTTTGCTCATTTTTTATCCTGTAACTATCTTTTTAAATCAAAATTACCATGTTAAGTAATGAACACAGTGTATATATATTCCACCACATTTAAAAGTTAACATCTAAGGCTGAAATAAAATATATTTATTGACTATTATCATCCAAACGAGAAGGCTTTAGAAGTGCTCAATTTACTGTGAAAAGCCTATATTTATCTGTGCAGTAAAAATCCACAGTTTGGAGCTAGTACGCCAGTGTTTGAAAGTTGGAACCCCTCTGGTGTGACACCGAGAAAGCAGCAGCAGAACCACATGATTTTGAAGTGGTGGTCTCCTTACCCAGGGTCAAAGGCATGCCTTTTGCAATTTTTCCACCCAGCACACTATTTTCGAGGTTCCTGGTTAGGGGGTTCGTGTCATAAGCACTGACCAGCCTTGGATGGTATCTGTTATCCTAATAGCTCGGAGCATGGTGTTTTGCTGCCTGCTTATGTTTTTAAGGTGTCAGTTGTGGAAGTAACTGAAGCATATGATGGTTTGGAAAAGGACAGTCGCCTATGATGATTTATGAGAGTAAGGGTGGGTATGTGCTGATGGCCTTGTAATCCATCAGACACTGAAAATTGTTAGAGTGCTGGTGATGGACTTCAAATGAGTATTTTCTTTTTCAGTTTATTTATTTGTTCTAACTTTAAGACTAGATTTTTGTTTTAAGTTGGGGTGGTGTTTGATGCAACCACCCATTCCTAACCATCGCTGGTTCAGGAAATTACATTTAAATAACCAAATTTAAGTGTGCGGTACCCCTGCAGTTGCGTCTAGAGAACATTATCATCATCATTTGTGTCTGTTTCAAGCTTGTAGCCAAGTCAGCTTGGTAAAATACTTACATCTTTCTTTGTCTCTTTACCATCTTATAATGTAAAAAAACAATTCAGATAGAGATTTTATGTTTTTATTTCATAAAGTATGCTGAAAGCATTTCAATTGTAGTTACCAGTTTATCATACCATTAAAATCACCACCTATTTAAATTTTGTCACTAGATTATGATAAATGTTAGTCATTTTTAAATTAACTGAATTATAACATAATTTTTATCTCTCATGTGGTTAACAACTTTGAATGTGTATTACTGTCAAAAATTCCAAACCTACATTTTGCTTAAGTGCTAAACTAAAGTTAGAAATAGCTCAGTTACACCCCGTTGTGTAGCATTTCCTGAGTCTATGTACCTCAGTTTCAGTCCCAAGGTTATAGAGTGAAGGGAGTAAAAGCAGTTTTTCGGGAATAAATGTTTTAGGATGACTGCTACCCTGCCTGCCTTCCCGCCACCTCATCTCGTGAATTTTATTGCTATTTTACAGACTTTTCAAGACACCATAGTCAAACACAGCACGGCACTAGAAATATGAAATACCGTATTATGGCATGTACAGGCAGCATGCATGTATAAGCCACACCAGAGGGTTTTGATGTAAAACTAGGGACAATTAATATTTCTAGTATAGGCCGCACTGAATTTTTGTATTCCTGTAAATATTGTTAAGTCACTATTCTGTACAAACATAATTCTGACTTAATTACTCCCCTAGAAATCATTTGAGACTGAAAATTTGAGCTATGCTGCAATGTTTACAAATATACATTGCACGATTACTATTCCAAAGGTGGCAACGTGACTTGAGAAAGCAAAACCACAGCAACATTTTATACAAAATGGCATCTTATCAATGTGCACTTGTAGAGCCATGGCGGGCGTGAAAACTACGCAAGATATCTTTCTCTTGTACAGTAGAGAAATTATTTTCTCATGTACGACATCTATGGGCAAGCTCCAACATGTTTACATTTTACACGTGCGGAATGAAGGTTATTTTGTTTATGAACACAAGCGAACAAATAACTGCACCAGAGGATTTTTCCCCCTTCCCTTCCTTCCTGCCATTAAGAATTAAAACATTAAAATGTACTGTAGGTTGACAAACTTGAACATGTTTTGGGTAAAAAAATGTTTTTAAGCCAATATCTTGTATATAAGCTGCATTCCACTTTTTGTAGTCATTTTTGTAAACAAGTGCGGCCTATACACGCCGAAATACGGTATGTCATTTACAAACAATTCAATTCAACCACCTGTAAATACTCACCAAATTCATCAACACATACAGCACAATGCAAAGATATGAGATGAAGAAAACTGAGTACCACTTGCTCTTGGCATATAAAGGCATCATTACATCTGGGAAACTGCAAGAAAAAATTAAATTTTTCATTAACATTCTCACTAATTCTTTTATAACAAATACTGATGTACCTACCTATAATCTTTCAAAAAGAAAATATTCACAGCCAGCATAAAAAGTACAGTGTACATAAGTAAGCTGGTCTTTGAATTATTGCTTGTTTTTTAAACAAGCATTAGTATGTTGCCTCTCAATATGGCAAACAAAGATGATATAATGGAAAAGCTATAGTACCAATATTTAATTCCTTCAAACCAACAAAGCATGTGCTGTTATTTCTGTAAAATACTCAGGTGATCTTTAGGTAAAAAACATGAATCTATTCCTTTACCACATCCAGTTTTTTTTATTATTGTAAAAGTATTTTGTATTATGCAAAACTGAAGTTAAATTATAGCCTTGTTGTATGAATTTTGGATACAGCTATGTTATAAAATGTTTATTGCTTCTGTAAAATGTTGCAAGTAAATTGAACCACCCTTTTTAATGATAATTTGACTATCCATTATTCAGCAGTTCCTAGTAATACAAATACATGGGATTTACCCTAAATAAATAATTTTTCAAAGCATATTAAAGTCATGGACATTGGTGACTAGTTAATACAATGGACTCCTACCACCACAGTGAGCTGGGTTCACTCCCTGGAATGTCCAAGTCTAGATATTTTTTCCTAAAGCAAACATGATGGATATAGCAACTGGTCAGTGGCTTTCCTCTGGGTGCTCCCATTTCCCCCACAACTGTACTTCACTACATCACCATCCAGGTTGGCTGGGATCAGGACAGCCAACTATGTACATTTAACACCAGCCTCCTCCAAGTTAATAATGATACTGCTATAAAAAAAAAGTCAAACCTACAACCCACAAATGACTTGGTATCTTACCTCTCACTGTTGTGGTTCCTGGTTCAATTCAGTCACCATCAAGCCTGGATTTTTTTTCCTTATGTGGTAAACATGACAAACTCTACCATTATGCAGAGGTTTTCTTGGGACGCACCCTTGTATTCTACAGTTGTTATTGCTGCCACCACCACATCTCACCTAAACCATTCTTAAGGGCATCATCTGACTGGAGGTATTTAGTGTATCTGAGGTCTAGAGGCATGGGAGCATTAAGGACAACCTAGGTAAGAGCACCAAATGTCTGGTTACCTTTATATGCAAGACATTGAACTGGCGTGCCATCTACCTCTCATCAACTCACCTCTATAGGACTTTCAGTGGTGATCCTATCATTTTAAGATGTAATAATAAAGATAAAAGTGTGTTACATTTCCCTACGTTAAACAGTCTGCACCGGAACTTTCATACCTAAAATTGATGTGTGAAACACCCATATTAGCGTTATTTCAATTTAAAAAATAAAACACTAAGCTAGAAATAGAAAAACTGTTATCAAAATAATGAAAAGTTTCTTAAATGCTATTTGTACGCAGACACCACTCAAAAATATTGCAGAAATTTAAATGTCAACAACAAAATTGAAGCCTTGTTTGGGGTCCTGGGCAGAAGGTATCCTTACTAACATCTATGAACATTAGCCTATTTACTTGGGTAAAGCAGTCAACTATATTCAATGATGGCAAACTCTCAAACCTACCTCAGAGCTTTCACAGAAACAGACAGTTTTTTTATTAGAAAAACATTTATCTATAAGTAACAAATTTTGGAATGTTCCCTTTCCTGACACTTTATTCCCTACACATAATTTGTAATTATATATTTTAAAAATGCAAAACTTTAATATTTCACAAATATTTTCCTTGTCTGTAGTCACACAAAATAAATTAACAAAACTTGCTAACAACCTTTAATCAATCTTGCATGCCGTACAACCCTAATAGTTGGTCAAATCAAAACATTTACATGAAATATGTAAACTGTAAACTTCAACTAAAATTATCTTTAAAATTAATATGCATAGTAAAATTTTCATACTAAATGTGAATACTATTTCCCAATGGTAAAGATTAATCCAACTCCAAAAATGTCAAAATATATTCTCTTATTTATCATCCTTGTAACAATTGATTATGTACAATTAGCACAGCTCTGAGCTGTAAACAGATAACAGAATAAAAGTCCTGGTACTTCCGTAGGTGGTTTGAGTGATAAACACGTGTCTGACAATGTGACAAGTATACTGATGATGTAAAATTGACTGATGTACGTCACACATCCCTCATGAAAATGCACAATGTACAAGCCCTCATCTGCCACTTCCCCCTCTTATAGCTGCTCAAACCCCCTTCCTTACTCCTAAGTGAGAAGCTACACAATCTACAGTGTGCAGGATCTCTAAGTCTCCATCTGCCACACCAGTTGTGCACAAACTAAGTGCACGGGTCACACATGCTTCGTATGCAGAGAGGAGTGGGTCCTTACCACCTCTCTCCCTCCAACACTTTCTTCAGGATAGGCTATAAAATCACTAGAATGGTAGTTGCCAGCAGACTTTCGCATTCTTGCTCAGAATGAAAACTGAAGAGTTGTTTCAGTCTCACATGCCCTTGCTCCCCATTACTTTCATGCACACATTACATGCATTGAGTTATTTTTTATTACCATTCTTAAGTACAAGTATTTTTTTGTGTATGTACATGTATGCATGTGCACATGCAAGTGTGTGTGTGCATGTACCTGCATGCATGTGTGCAGAATTCTCTGGTGCATTTCACAATTGTAACTTTATATCAAAACCTAGCATAATTACGATAACTGAAGTGTAAGAAAACAAAGTAATTAGTTTCTTTTCATTTATTATATATTCAAATATATTTTGTGAAATATTTGTGAATTGTTACTTCTCAAAACTGTAGTATAACAATAGTTAAGCTGTGGTTAACTGTTTTGTAATTTAAGAATTGCAGTGGATTCTTTATGTACCAAAAAACTGTAAACACCACAAATTCTAAGTGGTCCCAGCAAAATGCCTATACAAGTAACAATAAAATTATCAGGTATTATCATTTGTCGACTACTGCATCAATCAAAAAATCTTTCTGCCCCATCATGCAAGATTTCATGCAAAATTGTTTTGTACATGAAGCATTAAGTAAAGCTAATCAGATGATCTCAGTTATTAATGACACACAGTTATCCTGTCAAATACATTGCACTACAGAGCAATATAGTGCTCCGCCAAGTCTGATCTCTAACCAGGTCACGGCAGTCACCGAGTATGCGACAGTAATCCAATACAGCACCATGCTGTTACACATTTCCAAATATCCCGTATCACAAAACATTTTATCAAGATTATGCATCGCTCAAAATAGTTGCACCTATCATCAATGTAGTACTTCAAAGCAAATGTTTTGCGTGAAAATGCTACACTATAAATTTTAAGTAGTAATTTAGTTTTGCAAAGATTTTTTTTGCATTAAAAGGACATTTTTTTTTTTCATAAAGTTACGTTTAATCGTATCTGGCAAAAAAAACCAACAAAATTTTTTGATGCAATACTAATTTAATGCAGTGGGCATCATCTTCAGAATAAAATGATACCCTGAGAATTGTATATTTGATTTCATTTTGTTGCCAAAAATTGTTTGAACATTGAGTATATTTTATTTCCAAGTGTTAAGTTAATTTTCAGTGACTTGTTGCTGGTACATTGGAGGATTTAAATTATTTATTCAATAGATACATGTCTTCTGAATAAACTGAAACCTTGGAAGGGCGTATTCAACACCTTTCGTCGCCAAATAGTGCATGAGCGAGCACCACATAACTAGAAACAGGCGCAAGTGTACAGGAAAATCAGATGATGTAGTTTTGAATAATTAATGACTGAAAACTGTAAAGAAATAAATTTTAATCACATTTATCTTTATCTCATATTTATACTTTTTTTAAGTGAAATATTATGAATTACTTCCAGCGACAGACATTTGCAACGCACACACATCCCCACCAATGTTAAGTGTACATATGCTGTCTGGACTGAGTAAGATTCAGCTATCCTTGGTGATACTTGACAGACCCAGCCATGACCTCAATTTTCTCCCCTTACATGACTGGTGGGGTAGGATCTAGATGCCAAGCAACCACCATGGCACCCTCGCGCACTCATCCTTGTTGCCAACCAGTTTGGAAGAGAAAGGTTATTTCACTCCCCTGCCACCGATGCTTTCCCTTCTCAGTCTTTCCTGCCATGAGCACACTTGCCCAATAATAACCTCTCTGCGTGCTCTCAGCTAATTGAATGCACATGGGATGATGTAGTTGTAGTTTATTGATGTACATGTCAACTCCTCAGCTACTGAAATCCTGGATGTATGGACATTTTTTATAGTCCCGTGAAAAAGGTAGATAGAGAATCCACTGTATATAATACTATATTGTGAAAATGAATATATGACAAAAAATAAAGGCACACTTTAGACAGAGCCTGGAATTATGACGATAAATAATGTAAGGTTAGGTGAAAGAATTTGTAATATCAATATAAAATAAACCATTTTTGCACAAGGACTGTTAGGAGAGTCTTTTAAGCATTACCACCATGTTTAATGTGTTACAGTATTAGCCAAACTTTTAATATATTGCTGTGTCCCACAGAACTGATAATGCAAATAATTCACTAAAAAATGTGTCTCTGTAAGGGTGAGTCATGCAAGACTAAACTCAGCACAGTAAAATTTTAAAAACTCTGCTAAAGCTATTCTTCAGAATTTATAGTGGTAATACTATATATAAAAAAATCAGCAAACAGCCCTAGCAAAACAAAGTTTTATGCAAGAACAAGTGACTCCCCTGTATTACAGCCCCAGATTTTATACTTTCCAGCATTTCACACACACTTTTTTTTTGGTCCCAACATTTTTTTTAAAGCATACGTTCTCTCTTTTTTACACCTTCCAGCATTTTACATCTTTTTGTTTCCCAGTCCCTTGAAAAGTGTAAAATAGGGGTTTCACTGTAATAATAAACATGTAAATTGAAGAAGACACTTGAGAAATAAACCAGTAGTGGGCATAAAAATTGACACAAAATTACAGTAGAGTTGCACGGTTGCCTGAGGGGCGTATCAGAGTTAATGAGGGATGGGGGTTTTAATAAAAATAAAAGAACTAAATTCAATAATTATATTTATTCACAATGCTACAAACAAACATCTGTTATCTACGAGTCTGAGCATCCTTATTAATTCTTATTATTTTTATTGAACTCAATATTTAATTACTATCTAAATTTCAATTTAATTCTATTTTCACAGTCTTTACTCTTGCTATTGGCTCTTAAATTGCTTTAATTACTTGCACGTGTTTAGTTAAAATTGTCTATTTTCATCGTCCTGAATGTCTTCCACTCACGCATCCAGTCCACAATTCCACATATCAGTCCCAATCTTCACTGTACACGAGCTCGCCGACGCACTCTTCAGATTGTTGCGGTCATCCTTCGTTGCTCCAGAATCGCCCAACTGTCGCACGAGATGCCAAGCTCTCGCCTTTTAATCACACCCTCCTCAGAGGCCCACACGTGGTATTTATACTTCAGGTATATGCCGTCTAGAACGTTCTCTGCAATCCAAGTTGTTCTGGGAAAGATAATGGTGATGATGACTTTTCTGCATGATAAATGGAGAAATACGAACTTCTCATGGTCAGCAAAGCACGAGCTGTGATAAGTTTATCGGTGTGTGCGGCAGCGTCCTTTAATAGGCCGCTTGCTTCATCTAACGTTACAAACTTGACCTCTAACACTTAGCGCCTTCCCATGTGAAGGAAACACCAGGCAGCGACATGCAACACTACCGCCTCCTTAAGTCTGTTCATCCCAAACAGACACTGTAACCTCCATACCTTCGTAGAGTGCCAGACAATAGATGTGGACAACCTTCTGCTTCCCTAAGAGTCTTGACGACAAATCCAAAAGACCACATTGTTGATCAGATTCCTGTAGGGCCTTCCCAACATTTCTGTAGCTTCGGGCAGTACCATTTTCTCCTCTGTGGATTGTACAGCCTCACTAGCTGCCCTTCTTTAAATACTTTATCCGACATTCTCCTATCATACCGCATCTTCATCCTGTCACTATTTATTCTGAGGTGCTGTCAAGCAAAATCATGAATGCCAACAAGTCTGTTACGTAATTCGCTGGCATAATCAGGGGCTGCAGCTTCCTCTTCTGTCGGTCGGCCAAACAGCAGGTCACTGGGGAGGCGTAGCGCTCTTCCAAACAGAATCCTTGATGGTGTTAAGTTTGTAGACTTTTGAACTGCCGAGTGGTAAGCAAGAAGAAACAATGCCACAAAGATTGACACGTACTGTTCAAGAATGCAGTTAAGCCTGTCGATCATTTCATCCGACTGAGGGTGTAAGGCTGTAGTCCCAGTCTTTTTCATCCCCAGAATTTTCGTCACCTTCTGCAAGACCGCAGTTTCAAAGTTTCTTCCTTTAACAGAATGGAGTTCTAGTGGCACCCCAAACCTCAAAAAGACACTTTCTACGAGTGCTTGAGCCACAGTACGTGCTTCCTGCTTCAGGAGTGAAATGACCTCAGGCCACTTAGTAAAATAATCTTGAGCCTCCAGTAGATACTAATTACCTCTCTCTGTGATAGGCAAAGGACCCAGAATGTCTACTGCCATCATTTTGAATGGGGCTCCAACATTGTATTTCTGAAGGTGACCTTGTCCTCTGGTCTTGGGTCCTTCCTTGCATTGCAAGTGTCGCACAATCGGCACGAATTCTCAACATTCTCCAAACAATGAAGCCAGTAGAATCTCATTCAAATCTGTTGAGGGTCTTATTCAACACCAAAGTGCCCACTAGCTGCTGCATTATGCAGGTCTTTTGAACTTCTGGAACCCTGCATTCTGGAACGTAAACGTGTTTTCCATCATTACTTTCCCAGTTTCTGTGGGGTTTACTTTCCCAGTTTCTGTGGGTGGGGGGGGGGGGGGGAAGCCATTCTTCAGTATGAGGGAAATCCATTGTGCCCAGTAAGCTTTAACTGCTGCACTCAGACTAGATAGCTCTTCCCATTTTGGCAGATAGGCAACTTTTTTCTACTTTAATAATGACTGCAAAGTGGGATCATTCAACTGATCTTTCCTTATACCCTCGTCACTCCCGGTAGGTGACCCACCACAAGATAAAGAACCTTGTGTTGACACTCAGATATCACCTGATATGAACTGTTATACTGTTAATGTTAGATATAACTTGTGTATAGGTAATAGTAACAATATGTTTATTGTATGATGTTATTGCATATTAAAATTGTATTGTAATGAGACCAAAGTTATGTGGCAGGCACAGGGACTGTATATTGGTTAACTGACCTGGATTGGGGTGGCATTTTATGTGCGGACACAGAAAAAAACTATAGTAAGTGTGTGGTCAAGATAAAGGACTAGCACCCATGAAAAAACTTGGAATTCTAAAGTTGTTTGCAATTGGGGTAAATCGTTGCTGCAATAAGAGCAACCCAAGGGCGTTAGTGTTGCATAACGGAAAATGCCTATGAAAAGATCTACATGATATGTATGTATTCTGGTTTAAACCAATTCTGGGATTGGTGAATGGGGGCAAACGAAGGGGTGGTTCACTTGAATTCTTGTTGTCCGTACCTTCTGCGATTCACCACTCTTTTCATCCTGGTGTTCGCAATGATGACTAAGTGGCTCACATAGCCTCCTAGACAGCGCATCTGCATTGCTGTGAAGGCATCCAGATCTGTGCTGTATTTCAAAGTCATGTTCTTGAAGATGCTGTATTCACAGAGCGATTTGACCTTCGGGGTTCTTGAAATTTAGTAGCCAGCATAATGAAGCATGGTCACTTCTTAGAATATAATATCTGCCATAAAGGTAGGGGTGCAAGTGTGAAATTGCCTTCATCATGACTAGAAGCTCCCTGCGTGTAACACAGTAATTTCTCTCAGGTTTATGCAATAACTAACTGAAGTATTCTAGTGGTCTTTTCTTCCCATCCTGAACCTGAGATAACACAGCTCCAATGCCTACATCACTAACATCAGTGTCCAAAATGTATACACCCTCACTTTTCGGGAAACCCAGGTGATATCAGAATTTTCTTTAATTTACTAAAAGCATTTTCACACTCAGTGGTCCAATGAAATCTCATTTTTGCCTTAGTCAGTTCATGTAATGGATTGGCGATCGTGGCGAACCCAGGTACCGATTGACGGTAATAGGCACATAATCCCAGAAAACGCCGCACTTCAGTTTTGTCAGTTGGTGTCTGCAAATTTCTTATTGCTTTTGTCTTCTCTGGGTCTGTTTCGATTCCATGGGCCAACACGTCAAATCTCAAGAAATTTATTTAATTTTGGAATAGGTGGTACTTCTTAGGAACCAGTTTTAAGTTGACAATGGCCACTTTCCAGAATACAGAGTCAAAGCGTGACAGGTGCTCTTAGAATATCCTGCCTGTCACAACAATGCCATGTAGGTAAACCTGACAGATATATAAAAGTAAAACCTTTTCCATGAGGTGTTCATAGGTGGCAGGAGCATTACATAGCCCAAAAGGAATAACTTTAAACTGCCAGATTCCTTTCCCTTGGACACAAAATGCAGGCTTCTATTGGTCCTCTGGGACCACTTCGCACTGCCAGTACCCACTCTTCATGTCCAAAGTAGAAAACCATTGTGAACCTGCTAGGCTGTTTAATGTGTCATCTATCCTTCGAAGTGGATACGAGTCTTTCTTTGTCACATTTTAAGTTGGCGGTAACTTACATAAAACCTCAGGGAGCTATCTTTCTCTTTAACAAGAACTATGGAGGATGACAATACACTAACTCATGGTTCCATACATCTAGATAATTCAGAATTCCCTCAACTGCATCATGCAAAGCTAGTGGCAGTCATCTTGGTGGCTGCTTTATGGGCTCGGCATCTCCTGTATCAATGTGATGGCAGGTCACAGTAGTCCTCCTATGGTAATTTGGTCCACATGACAAGGCATCCCTATTTTCTCTGCAGTAATTAAAAGACAGTCTTCTCCTGTCCCCCAAAGATTTTCTTTTGTTCGTGCTAGCAGTTCATCCAATACTTCTGGTAGAGGACATTCTATTTGTTCTACTCCAGAATCTTCTGAAATATTTTAAAGTAACTGTGTGACCTTCTTGCAAACATCTATCATGCACCCCCCCCCCCCCCAAGACAAATGGCACTATCGGAATAATTTATCATTCTACCTGGAAAACTGTCAGCATTAGATGAGAACACAGTCCTTGCTACTACAAGTTTACCTGACAGGACACCAATCATCTCTGCTGGCTCAATTAGAAACAAACGTCTGACAAACTTTCCTTAACACCTGCCTGTAATGACAATTTCACACGAAGTGGGCAGCATAGTGGACTGACCACATACTACTGGGCAGCTAATTGGGGAGGACAAATCACGCCATGTTGACACCACCAACTCTCTACTACCTACCCTTAGCACACCAAGTGGAGTATAGATACAGCACCCCAGCCTATGTAGTACATCAAGCCCCAAAAGACATTCATCCTCTATTTCTGCTATGTAAACATTGTGCTCTACACTAAGGTCACCAACAAGCTTCACAATCACTTTTCTCTTACCGATAACTGGTGTGATCTCACCGGTTACTGTAGTCAAATAGCACAATTCCATGCTGTTGTCAGGCGATCACTAGGGGGAAGGCCCGAGGTTGTCTTGTTTTACTATTGTTATGGTCGCCCAAGTATCAACGACCATCTAGCAAGGAACATCATTCAGGCTCCCCTCCTCAAGTACTGCACCTGAATCCTGTTTCACCGACCATACATGCAAGAACATTAGGGCCTTTTCTCCAGCAGTCACCGACCTTTGCCTGCTAAGATCGGTGTTTAAAAGTTTTCCGAATGTGCTGTATTCTAACCTGCCTCTCACTACTCCTTTTCTCACTGCTGCCTCTGCTGCTGCTGCTGCTGCTGCTGCTGCTGCTGCTGCTGCTGCTGCGGGCAGTAGTCTCAAAGGTGCCTTGGCTGTCCGCATGACCAACACGCTGACCGTTTAGGTGGGGGGTGGCGAAGCTCTGTACCACGGACCCTGGATGTGATGTCCCTTCTGGCTGTCTGCATTTCCTTCAGTGTCATTGTTAATCTGTCTTCGTCGTCTACGTTCAGCGTCACCGCTCGTACCTGATGTATGGGGTGCGACCTCCTGTTTTGTTGACTCTACCTCCAGTGCTCAGACCAGGACGTCCTACATGTTGTGGGGTGCAACCAGACATACTTCTTACCGTATCTCTGTATTGGTGATGGCATCAATAAAGAAGCTGACTGCAATGATGTTGCGTGCCTCCTCGTAACACCTTTCCAGAGATAGTTAAGACAGCTGCACAATGTCTTACCATAACTCCTGCAGTGGCTCCCCTGGTCACTGGATGCGGCTTCACAGTTGGGCATGGTGGACAAGTCAGAGGTACCAGATGCCAAAACATAGTTCCAAGGCTGACACCAATGTGAGGTACTCCAGTTAATGTCACTCTGGCAGAGATTGTTGTAGGCTCAGTGCGGGGCCTCTCAGTACAGCAGTAAGGTAGTATGCCCACCGCTTGGCTGACCTGCCATTCAGGATGGCAACTATTTTGAACTGGTATTGGTACTCCCTCCAAGAAAATTGGCCAACATAAGGGGCAGGCAATAGAGACCCCTTCCCCCACTGCTGGCTGTACTACACCAACACCGCAAATTTTCTTGCTCTCCTCCAAGGTTGCTGTATTGGTTTCGACTTGTACTGCTTTTTCACTTTACTTGGCTGTCGATGTGGTGGTAGGTGAACTCCGCTGCTGAACAAATTCCTCCTCCTGCTTCTTCATCGTGCTTATTTCCTGTTTCACTACATTCTCGACACTGTCCATTCTTTCATTTACACTGTCCGTTCTTCCACTGATACTGTCCATTCTGTCATTTACACTGTTCACTATTTCATTTACATGGTCCATTGTCATATTCACTAACTCACTAATGCCTTCTATATTCATGTCAACATTTAAGTTTACAGTGTCAACTTTAATGTCTACATTCTCATTAACAGTGTCAATTTTCCTGTCTACATTCTCATAAATACTATTTAAAGTTTTAGTTACAGAACAAATTTGGATATTTACAGTTTCATTCACACTTTCTTTTATACTGTAACTTGGTTATTTAAATCTTATTTCAAGCTATTTACACTTGCACTTATTTGACTACTAAGCCCCTCAATCAATGCTCGTAGAGCTTCCAATTCCGCAGACATTTTCCTTGTTAACATTCACTGTGTCAGTTAAACAAAAAAGTTTTAATTATTTTCACACACAACTGTTAAAATTTATTTATTTATTTCAAAATCACTTACTACTTGCCTATAGTCTAACTTTATTTATAATTGATTAATTAATAATTGCCTCCATTCCACTTCTGACACCAGTGTTACATGAATGCCTGAGGGCCATATCTGAGTTTGTGAGGGATGGAGGTCTTAATAAAAATAAAAGAACTAAATTCAATAATTATATTTATTCTCAATGCTACAAACAGTCAAACATCTGTTATCTACCAGTGAGCATCCTATTAATTCTCCTTGTTATTATTGAGCGCAATATTTAATTACTATCTCCACTTCAATTACAGTCTTTTTTCCACAGTCTTTACATATACTAATGTCTCTTAAACAGATTTAATTATTTCCACGCATTTAGTTAAAACTGTCTATTTCCATCGTCCCAAATGTCTTTTTTCACTCATGCATCCAGTCCACAGTCCTGCAAACCAGTCCCAATCTTCACTACACACAAGCTCGCTGACGCACTCTTGTGGATCATTGCAGTCGTCCCTCACCACTGTGGAATCACCCACCTGTCGCTTAAGGTCGCACGAGACGCCGAACTCACAGCTCTTAATCACTTCCTCCTCAGAGGCCTACATGTGGTATTTATACTTGAAGTACGTAACATCTATAATCCGGCAATCCAAGTTGGGGAAAGGTAATGGTGATCACTTTCCTGGGTCATAAATGGAGAAATATGAGCTTCTAAGGGTCAGTGAGGCACGAGCTGCGATAAATTTATCTGTGTTTGCGGCGGCATTCTTTGATAGGCTGCTCACTTCGTATAACATTACAAACTTGACCTCCAGCTCTCAGCACCTTCCCACGTGAAGGAAACGCCAGCAGCGACAAACAACAGTAGTAATGAACAAACCTCACCTCTCTTTAAATTATTCAATCACAGAAAATTTAACATTCTTCAAAAGGGATTTCCAGCCCAATAAAACACCTAATTAAATTAAATAAAGCTTTGTGAAAGAACCACGCACTTTCATGGCAAACTGGCAAAGACAGACAAGACATATCTATGCAATTTATCTCATGTTGCAGCTGGTATTGAAACAAACAGGGGTTACTCCAACATTTTAAGATTTGCACCAGTAAGTGGAGTGGTATGAAATACTTTTACTAGACTGCTGTCTGCAAGTACAATTTATAGTATTGTATAGAAACAAAAATTGCTGTTGAAAAAGAAAATAATTCATGAATAACAAACACTACCAGATGTAAATATGAAAGTAGAAATAATAATTCCTATTGCTGTACCAGCACTGGTTAGAGTTTCACAAAAGCATGAATGCAAGCCCCCTTCTGGAATTTAGATTAGAATGTTAGCAATAAAACTACATTAATTCTAACTCGTAATACTTACTTTGCTGTTGTCAGCAGTACGAACATGGACACAAAACTGTCCTGCAGTGTGTCAAAATGATGTGCTTGCTTGTAACTGCTGAACAAGTAGAAACCGAGCAAGGCGTACACACATATGAAGAACAGCAACAAGCCCATCATATCTAGGATTGGTGGTAGCGACTGAAAAATTTGGCGGATGAAGCGTCGCACTGGACCACAATGACGTGTATCCACCAAGAATATGGGACGTAGGGCGCGGGTGACTCGGAAATGAGATGACTGTCTTATCAACACTGTGATCGCTTCCATGAACATGATTCCAAGAGTCACGCCCTGTTCAGACAAAGGAAGCAGTCTTGAATAAAAAAATTTGCAACATTGTCACAACTTCACTACACCTAGCTAACATGTCACTAATAACCTGCAATCTATAAAGTTTACATGATGTTACTGTACAAATGAGGTGCAAGTGGACAAAACAAAATTAATACCAAGTAAGAGAACAGCCATGATGGACTGTTTATGTACCACATGATGGCTACGGCCAATAAAACTGGTAACAAAGGATCAGTGTAAGCATCATTTCATAGAAGTCTAATCCATTTACTATGGGCATGCAGTGTGACCCTAACAGCACTGCACGTTCTGAGAGCGTAAGTGAAACCTCTATAATTTGTTGCTTGTGCCTGCCAGCCATACAGGCAAAATGTTCCATGCCACTCTGAGAACTCATGTTCATACTTTTATTAGTCAGCAGAAGATAACGGGCATCCTGGGTAATAAATACACCTCTTGCTCAAAGTGTGGCGGGCACGTGGTCAGACCATTCAGACCATCTCGTACAGCAATAAATTACATGTCCCAATTAAACAAACAAAAACAGATATGAAGTTCATCAATGAGAAATTATCTGAGCCTGTGACAAGCTACTTTTTAAGCAGACCATTCAAAATATTAGTAAACAATAAGGAAAAAGCTTGTCGCAGACACCAGACAAAAACAACAAATATCCATACAATTAAAAAAATATATATATGCTTTCAGGAAACAGTGCCATGTTAATCATAATAAATTTAACATTACAGCTTAAATAATACACAAACAGTTCACTCCTTTTCTTGAATGGAAACCTACATGTTAAAGGATTGTATGGTTACATGCATGCTAAACAAGTTTATTGTGTTATACAGGCATTTACAAGCCAATCATGTATAAACAGCATTCCAAATGAAAACTTATGTACAATATTTATAAGCAATAAATGTTCCGCAGTGAATGACTGTACGGATAATTTTGGTATTATATAAATGTTTAAAAATTGACAGATGAAAATACAGTAGAACTCTGTTAACACATTTTTCAAAGGACTGGATGATAAAAACTTCTTATCAGGGAAAATTTCTTAGGGGGGAAAGAAATTTTAAATTTTAACAAAATTGCAGAATATACAAAAAAAATTGATACCCAAGTTACTTATAATCTAAGCCTTTTACAAAGGGCACTATTGTTTTACACATCACACTTACCTCTACTGTTTTAATTACTGCAATATACCTATTGCGATACACAAAAAAAAAACTTATTTAAAGAGGCGGCCTAAATGCACTTATATGCAAAATAACTAGTGTTGTGCAAGAATGGAATTTTACCATCGCAAAAAACTTGGGTAGGAAACTTAAATTTCCCACGGGAAACCAGGAAAAATATTTTATGTTAGATAAAGAAATTTGTGGGTTGCTAGACCTAAAGAATATCATTCTGTCATGACTTTTTCCATTAAAACAAAAAATAGACACAGAATAATGACTATGTGCTAAAAATTAGATTTGAGCTAGAAAAGTCGTATTGTTTTACACTTTCATACACTTAGTTGTTGCAATATAAATTAATCCTCTGGGTTTGGAGCACTTCTTTAAAATAATTGCTTCAATTTTAATAGGAAAATCCTTTATAATATTTAAAAAAAAATAAAAAGATAATTGAACTTACGACATGATAAAGCAAAAATGCAACTTCAAATTTTTTAAAACATTGTCTCGATGTTTTCTGTTCTCTGCTATTTTCTTTATAATCTCACGACATCTATTAAGAAACTTTCTCATTTTTTGTTTCATTTTTGGTAGTAAAATGAGTGTACAGTGACACAAATTTACTCAAATTAACTTTCAGTGAAGTTTTAACACCTATGAACATAGGTCCTACACGCTTCGAATCACATAGTGCAATCACAGCTAAGTCACATCGGGCAGGTTAATGCAATTTACCCCATCCGTATGCTAACAAAGCTTAATCATCTATCAATAAGAAAATGAAAAGTAGCTAAATAAATTAACTGCTATATTTTTCCCATAACAAATTTTCTATATTTGGAGTTTATCAATGTCTCAGCGACGAGTGAGTATAACATAATTAAAAACAAACACATTCTGAATGAAAAACAGACAATTTTCTAGCATGTTACGAATTGTTTTACCCAAACCCTTATTAAAAATATTTTTAATATCACTTGAACGTTTTAAATAATTAAATTATTTTAAATAACACGTGCTTCCTAACCCTATTTTATTACTAAACTACTGCCAATATAAACAAGGGCACGCACCAATGAATGATAACCAGCAGCACGTCCACCTACATCACATTTTCCCCACTGGGTCTAAACCTTTTCCAAATATTTTAATGCACGTGCATAACTGTGAAAAATGACAGTTGAATAATTAATAGTACTATAAGACACCAAACCCCCTTCAGACTACAGCATTTGTTAGTTTTCTACAGATTTTGTGCCTCAAACACTACATATTACTTACGCTAGCGTCTGCAAGTAAAGAGAACAGCCAGAGTAGTGGATTAGCTTGCAGTGTGCTGGTCAGGTTTCACAAAATGACCATTATAATATTGGGACAATGGCTTTTAATTAGAACAGTGTCACTGGATCAATACGAGCATGAGCAGATGATTGGTTGAACATATGTGGAACATAACTGCGGTGTGCAGTTTAGGTTTCGTCAAAACTTCCTAAGGACTCTGTGCGCCGTGCGGCTCAGGTTTAGTAATCGCTAAAAGCTTATAAATTATTTGTGATTTCTTTTCAAACAATGCATATCGGAAAATTATATCATTTTGTTTTTTTTAAATAAATGTCCATTAGCTTTTGAACGTTATTTGCAGTTATCATTCTTCAACAAAAACAGTTTAAATAGGATTTACTAACATAGAGCTAAATGGAAAAGCTTTAAGGAATTAAAAACATCACTCTATTAGGCAGGTAAACCTCTAATGCATCAACGTCTTACGCGAGTTTTACTCTATTTGAAAATAAGGATTAGCTAACAATTATTCCATAAGAAACTGACATGTCTCTGGGCCTGTCACAAGATTAAATTTTGATTAAGTGGTGAGTTTAAATATCCCAAAATGATAAAATGACAATTCTGTCCTGTCTGATCTGCACAGTTTATAGACTGACTGTGTTTCCTTAGGCACCAGTTAATCAGTTTGATAGCTTGGATTAACACGAGACTTGTGATGTATCTCAATATGTTGTCATAGACCTGGGTTAGTAACTCTGCGCCAATTCAACACCTTGGTTAAATGAGTGGCTGTATAAGTATTAGTTAATGCAATTAAATATATATATATATATATATGGTTTGTTTGTAACGTGTGACAGATGGATGTGAGTGTGTACAAAGAATAGTAATTACTAACCAATATTTCTTTCTATTTAAACAGTAGTGTGAAGCACTTACGGCAAGGGAATTCATCCCATGAACTAGTTTGGCACTTTTTCACTGGCCACAGGTGGGGTGTATGCTGACATCTGATGGGGTTTAGGTACCTGGCTTAGGCATTTTGACCCCTGACTGCTGGAAAGTGGTGGCTAGGTTGAAGCGGCTGTGCATTCAATCAAGGCCCGCTGTGGGTCCTGGCTGGAGCATGGACTATGGGAACCTGCAGCCTAGGTGTTTCTGGTCAGCCAGAGTTAGTGCCGTGATGATCTGGCCAATGTAGCCATAGCACTGGGCATATCCTGCTTCGGCGACATGTAAGGCAATGTGACACTGTTGCAGGTACTTGTAGATAGCCAACCTTGGACTTTATTCAGCTGGTTTTTCACAAATTTTGGCAGTGAAGGCCATGTTGTCTTACTGCAGTATTGACCTGATCAGCTCTTCCAGTCTGTCGGGGGCGGTCAGTTTGATGTGGTTGCACTAGCTCACACTCGGTGCATGGACACTGGCATGGTGTGCATAGGATAACAAAGACTTGGTGACAGAGCCATGGATGGCATCAAACCTATACAAGTGTTTTCCAGGTTTTTTTATTCCTGCAATTTACAACACAATTCCTTTCAATTGGCACCAATATACACAAATATGTTGACTACATTCAAGGCATGCACCACAGCCTCGTGAAGAGAATTTCCAAAACATTCAATAAGTTCAAGGTAACTTTCAAGTCATTACCTTATCAAGAAACTGAAACACAAGGTTTGAGAGCACATAACTACAAAAATATGTTACAGCCGTAATAACACATCATTCAGAGTATTTTAGTATTTACACAGTTTCGAAAACATCTTCCAGAATAAATGGTTACTTTGAATTAATTAAGTCACTCATTTCTACAATACTACAATGCATTTAAATGCAAAGCATATTTGAAAAGTTTTTTTTTTTTATTATTAAATTAATATTCTGGAAAAATTTGATGAAATGCAATGAATTCCAATTCAGTGCCATATAGAGAATGTTTACAAATTCCAGTTTTAAGTTTTTAGTTGTAATTCATAGAAATGATAGCATCAATATGTTATCATGACATACTCTGAATGTACCAAGCCAAAACTGCATTTTAATTAATTCAGACATGAAAGATTCACTTTCACTAACTAACCATACAAAATTTTATTTCTGAATTGATATCCCCAATAGAAGGGGGGGGGGGGATGGGTCTCCCCCGGGAAAATTTGGATTTTAAAGTGCAAAATGGTGCCATTTAAACATTTTTTCGTAACTAAATATAAAATACACCGCTTGTAAAAATATTAATATTTTTTAAAATAAAATTTGCCCGAGTAAAAAATATTACAAAGATACCTTCAAAAACCCGGAACTTTGTCCACTCAAAATCAATATTATTTTAATACCCGTCGACAGCGAGGTATTTACATACGGAGCAATTTTGTTTGTACAGAAGTGTAGACACGAAAAATGATTATTCATTTTTGTAAAGACGGAAAGCAGTCAACTCTATTTTTACCAAATACTTTAAGAGACAAAAACGAATTTATGTGAACTTCAGAACGCTCGTGTTTTTGAACAGCATTACCAAAATTATTAAGGTCACAATACCTAGTTGCAGGCCACGTGTTAACATTCTTTGAAAACAAAAAATATGGCCAGCAAAACAATTCTGTTTAGGCTGTTACATCCAGCTAACCACGAGTGTTTCTGATTATCAAATACAAACAAAAAGTATAAGAAATTTATTTATACATATTTTATCAAAATTACCTTCACACGCACACTATGATTACTAAAAAAAAAAAATAGAAATTTTACGGCTGTGATGATTTTCAATATGTTTCATCTGATGAAATGATGTTCAACAGCAGGACTTAGTTTAAAATTTGACAAATTTAGATAATACAATAATATACCTCTTACAATTCTGGCAGATACATTTTGTATAATAATATTGTCATTCCTATTTTCAATAACATTAAGATTAGAGGGGTACTGTAAAAGTTACTATGGACTTTCCAAAAATAACAGCTCCAAATGCAAAACTATTAGTAAGTAAATAAGTTTTATTTTTTTTTAAATGCTATAAACTCTTGTTTCTATATTTTCATGTTGTCATACAAAAACATAAATTTTTTAAAAGAATTTTAAGGGTACAAAAAATACTTTACTTTGCTATTCCTGCAGGTTCTAATTCTGATATTCGTATTGAAAAAAAATTGCTTTATAAGACAAAAACTAACAACATACCTTTTCAAACTAACGTGATAGATGGTACATCTGGCTTTTTTACTTTTGTGATCCACTGAACTTTTGCTTCTGCTCGACGTGGTAATTTTCAACTTTCTTTTTTGCAACTACTTCGTGAATGTTTTTATGCTAGAACAACCACACACAAATCAAAATTTGTAAAAATCCTTATAAGTATGTATTTGTGGGTTCAAAAATAAAGGTCATCAGAAAAACAGTTTATATTGTATGTGAATCAAATCCTTGTGCAATTAATTAATTTTAATTTTGTGTAATTTTTGTTTTCAATCCTGTACTTTAATCGGTACTTCAACAATTCTGACTTTATCCTTTTCTTCCTCTAAAAGTTCAAGTAAGTATATTTTTACATTTCTCAAAAATGCTTTGCATTCAAAAATTACTATAATCGAAGTGCTAAATTCTGGCTATATTTTCCAATCATGAATAATATTAATTACAAAAGTACAGAGATACAAGCAACACTTTACAGAGAACAAGAAAACTCAAATCTAGCAACTGTATCTTTACAAACTGAAATAACTTAACATTTATTTTTACTATTTTACAACTATCTTTTTTCATTAACTAAGACTTGTCAGAACATATTCACAAAACTGTACGTTTCCTTTCTACAAAAATGTGTTTATTGACAAACTTAAATTACCACTCATGCAAATTTACATGCAAAAGCTTTGCAATTAAATATACAACAGTTTAATATTAAAAACTACCAACAGTCAAGTGTTCAACTAGTTAAGTCTACATGAAGGCATTTCACCTTCAACTTCACCAATTTAACAAAAGCAGAAAAATAAATAATGAATAAATTAATAACAGAAAACTAAATCGACTTTGCAAGCAGAACAAATTTACACTTTCAGACCAATCATTAACAACAAATGTGAAAATGAGTACTCTTTGCATAAACCATTAATATTTGGAAATTGCTTGGATGCTACAATAAATATATCTACACAATCAAAAACTGAAAAATGTATAATGGCATTAAGCATTATATAGTACATCATCTTCTAAAGTGTTTATAAAACAGTTACATATGTGGTTCATTAATGCTGGGGTTCTTACAATTATTTTGAACTCTAATATAATTATAAATGTGCACTACCACTGTAACAACTGTTACTATTTTATCACAACTGCTCAACATTAAGTTTTACCCTATTTCCAATTCTGTAAAAAATTAATAAACACAAGAAAAACATCCCACCTAAATATCAAATGCTTTTATATATTTATCACCAAAGTAAACATTGACTGGACTACAATTCCTTATCTTTATATTGTTTTTTGTTGGTTGGGTTTAATATTTTATGTCATGCTAGACTTAATGTTAGCAAATGTGTAATTGCTATATCACACAGTATGTTTGTACATGTTACAACAGTTAGGAGGTGATTCAATATGAAAAATCAGATAGAAAAGTTATCAATGACTTGTGGCTAAAGTTTCACTCTATAAAATTGGAAAATGAAAACATCAGAAACTATCAGAGATGAAGGAAAATAAATTTGCACAACGTATCAGCAAACTAAGATCATCAACTTCTGAAAAGGTCATCCAGTCAAAAATAAAAAGGAATCACTAGTCTCACATCACAGTAAATGATGTAGCACTGAGTAGTTGTTAAAATTACAAGATTGATTATGAATCACCATGTCCAAATATACAAAAAAAAAGTCACATAACACTATATCGTGCTCTATCTGCAATAAAACAGCTGCCACAAAGTGAGGGTGGCCATCCAATACCCTGGAGATATGCAAACAGAAAAGTTGTGTGGTGAAATGTGTTGCTAGCCAGACTTCCAGTGATGCATGCATCTACAAGCAACATGGTGTGTGCACATCATGAGTAATCCAAAGTCAGCAGCAGAAACTATGTAGTCCTCATTCTGTCTTACACTGCACTGTTCCACAGTCAGTTGTGGCACTACTACATGCCTGCAGAGCTTACAGACATGATTTTTATTTAATGTGAAGCCATGTGCCGTAGCCCATTAGCTGCACAATTTTTTCAACAAAGATACCCAGCAAATGCCAATTTCCCATTAATTGATAAGTGCTTGAAGGAAACTGAGTGTCCTGCCAAACTAGCAATAATGTGATGCACAGAGGTATAGTCCATTCACGTTTCTTTGGATGTTTTGAAATGAACCTTTGAAAAATCACCCTAGGCCTAATATGTCAACCTGTTTTTTCAATAAATTGTGCACCACAAACATCTATCACTTGACGCCAGCTAAGAGCCAGCCACAGCTAGACCATGATGGCACTCGCCGCTAGCAATACACGTAGGTAAGCACTTGTGTAATGTTGATATTTCAAATTCAAAGTACGCCGAAGAGAAACAATAATATTCAGGTGAGAATACCTTTAAAAGACTATTAAGTAACAACAAAAATTCCATATTTAAATTGAAACTGTAATTTTGTATTGAAATACCTTTGGTGCATTTTCAATTTACTATATTTATATTTTACTCGGCGTGCATAGCTCACTTTAGTATACCAGTTAACCTTTCCCTTGCGTACATTTCGCCAGACATCCCCAGCATAATGCTATCCACTTAACTCAATTATTTACATCCTTCCAGGCTTTTTGGAATTCAAACGAGATGAGAGGAGATGTCTGAGAGGCCATGCGGCCTGTGCAGTTTGTGTATCAGATGCCATCCACCCATATTTAGGGCTTTTCATTGTAATTTTCGCATAATTGCGCAGAGCAATCTTAAGAGTAATGTGTTTGTGTAATTATTTGAGGGATTTTGTCATGTTAAATTGTTCTGCAGCCACATCGCCCATGGCCACGTGGTTAGCTACCACCAAGTCTGTATCTGTGCCATCACCAGGTTATGAGGGCTAAGTCTTGTTCCATCTTGTGCGCCTTAATTTTATCTCAAGGTTATGTCATATTTTCACTAAGGGTTCTTGTATTTTTCGTGTTTGATGCTTTTGTGTCTGACCACGCGGTCAATCCAAGTACTTGAGTTTTCCCGCCATCTGGCGCATTAAGAGCTTTTGTACGCTCGTTTATTGTTAGTAATATTTTGCTAATGCCCACATCATTTTGGCCAATGATTCTTGACCGAATTTAACATGAAATACTGCATCTTCACGGCCGCACATGTGGTCTACTATGAACTTCATCCGGCGGCATTCACGCCATCTAAAACTAATTTCACACATCTGTGTGTTTATTTTACCTGCTCATAATGTGTCCCATGTTCACCCAGTGTTATTTTGTGTAATTGTGTACGTCGAGATTATTTTTGCACTAACCCGCTATGTGTATGACCATTGCCACACACCATGTGGTTCGTGGACGAGTCCCGATGAGTAAACGCTAGTTGCATAGATATCCGAACAGATTCATTTCATGAATGTTTGCCACAACTTCATCAAAATACTAAGCCCACCAAGATAAATTCAAATAACAGAATTTCCGTTATTCTTTCAAGATAATGAGGCCCATCAGAAGGCAGACCCTTTTATCAATGATATTATTGATCAGGTTCAGAAGGGTACTGCACTGAAACAGTACAAAATTTTCAAAAGTATATTGCATTACAAATCTCGTTCCTCCAGGTAGCATAAAATTGTTTTGCCCCAGAATCTAAGCGACATGATGTTTCAATATTTCCATTCATATCCTTTAGGAGCCCATCAAGGGATTTACAAGACCATAAATGCAACTAGGTGAATATTTATCTGGAAAGGCATGTATCAAGACATCTCAGAAAGAGTAAAGCTCTGTAAGCTTTGTGCCTTAAGTAAACCTGCACAGGATACTAAGTTAGGCTTACTTTCTTCTGATGTTGCAGAGCATCCATTACAGAAAGTTTTTTGTGGATTTTCTTGGGTCTTTTCCATCGTTCTAAGTCAGGAAATATGATGCTGGTGGTATGTATAGATACCTTTACGAAGTTTGTGTAGTTAATTCCATTGCTTAAGGCCACTTCAGATACCACCATTGCAGTATTTAAAAACTATATTTTTAGAATCTCAGGGGTTCCTTCCATTATTGTATCAGACAATGGTCCACAATTAAAGTCCAGGTCATTCAGGAACATGTGTTTCAGTCACGGCGTCCAGCACGTTACCACCACACCCTACTATCCACAACCGTCCCATGCGAAAAGGTTTAACAGGAATCTCTACTCAGCTCTCATTGTCTTTCACACAGACAGCCAGGATAGGTGGGACCAAAATGTTGGATGGCTACAGAGGGCTTTCAATTATGCACGCCATGAGGGACATAAGTCCACTCCCTTTGAACTCATGTTCACTTGCAAAGTTCAACACCCCTCTGTCCGATCTCTGGTCACTCGCCAACCTTCTACCTGATGACCCGAAGAACATCAGGGAGATCTGGAAAAGGGCAAAAGAGAATCTGAACCTAGCACATGATAAGTTCAAGAGGAGGTACAATAAGGATCGCCGAGGTAACCCATTCCAAGTGGGAGACTTCGTCATGTGCAAAGTACTTGCGCTGAGCAAGGCTGTTGACAAAAGTGCAGTTAAACTCAAGTTATCCGTGGAAAGGTCCTTATCAGGTACAAAGATTCCTCACGCCAATTACGGACAACTTTGTGAACCATCTCATGGTCAGTTAGTTGTGCAGACCCACATATCACAACTCAAGCAAAGTGCACCTAGCCTTCAATAAGTTAGTGGACAGTGCCTCAATTGAAGGTATGCATTGTCAGTATACTTCCAGTGGACTGATCACCCACCCGGACAGGTATTGGCTGGACACATTCATAATTTTGGTAGCCGAACCAAAGAATGTATAAGGGTTAACCCCTTTTGAAGCTGAATTCTTTCAGCTGGTACTATAAAAAATCCATAGTGCTAGTTAAAAATTGTGTGCACACAGTTTTCTTATTGTAAGGGTACCCGTAGGCTAAGCTTAATGTAAGAATACCACATTGAATTGTTAATTTAAGGTAATTGAATTCCATGTAGACGTGTATGTATAGTGTAATATAATATTTTTAGTGTTTTGGTGTCCACGATTGTTGCTATGCCTCTTTTGGTGTATCATGCTGGTGCTCTATTGTTATTGCAGTATGCTTGTTTATTATTAAAGCATGGGGTTTTGGCGATTATGGTTTCAGTCATAGTTTAGTTATCTTGACCAGGGCCAAGTGTGCATCCGCTTTTATGGGAGGAGTCTGTGCCATAAAAAAAAAAATTATTTTTTAATTTTTTTTTTATTTTTGGGCCCAATAATTTTTTTGCAAAATTAAGTATATTTTGAAATGATGAATAATATACACGGTCAGCATTTCACTTAGGGTATAGGCCATCATTTATTTACGTATGTATTTTCCTTTTATACTAGTAAGGAATCTCTTAAAGTTACTATATTTGGGTCTTATATACTCACATGGGACATCAATACAGTTATATTTTTATGTAATTTTAATTTCCTAGCTAATAAGTCATAAGTAGCATGCAGTAAAAGAGAGTTTTCCTTTATTCTACACAACTTAAATTTTGATGTAGTTATATACTGTTTTGAGGTGTATTTAATAAACTGGGATTCTTATTAGTAACTCTCTCTCTCTCTCTCTCTCTATATATATATATATATATATATATATAATTTTGGCTCTTTTAGAATAACTTGTATTTTGTTTAAGTCATTTAATTTGAACTTAGTCTGTTTCAACCAGTTGTAGGAAATTCTAAATTAGTGGTTTGCTAATCACACTCCTATTTTTCTGTGAGGCTTACAAAGTTAACTTTACATATTGGCCAGCATCCAAGGCAAGAGAGAAAGACTGTCGGGAAGCTTCGTCGCACGGTATTCGAGCAGGGCTTGGTGGCTGCAGCATGGCGTTAGATAATCTGTGGACTGCTGTCACATCCATTTGTCATGTTTATGCTTTAAATTTCATGCTGCACACAGCTCGGCAAAAGTCGCTTCGGACCAGAGTGAATTCTAGCAGTGTTTGCTGTTTAGTGACAAAAAAAGTGCAACTTGGACTTGTCTAAGTAGCAATTTTTCGCCCCCAACGTGGCATTAGTGCATCATCGCACCATCTCTCGAGAGTGTTGGAACTACCGTTAGTTCACATCTGCCATGGAGCGCTGCTAACAGGCCGCATCTACTTCTTGTACGCGTTTTCGGCACGTTACACATCTACCAGCACTTGGAGTGACATACACTTTTTTTCTGGTAGACAGCGGAGTTGGTGTTTTCTACTGGAATGTAGTCATTGAGTCACTTTGACAATAACTACAATGTAGTTATTAGTTTACAGGATGCGTAATGCCGTAGATAAGTATGTAGCTATGTAGTTATTTATTCTGTTGTCTTAGTAATGGCTGTTCGTAGGGTCTACACCTAGGCAAGTTTTCCAACCTCCGGAATGGGCAAGTTAGATGCTCTGTGTTTACCTCAAACTCTTATCCGCGAGCGACAAACTTATTTTCCACGTTCCCACCTGCTTAATTTTGTTTTAGAAGTGTTATTAATAGGATTCAACATAGTTCCGTTACCTCTACTTTTGCTGTACTCGTAAAGCTGATGTAGTCCGTCCCGCATTCCGGCTTCCCGACTCATCCCAATCCCATGACTTGTCAGTGCAGCGTCTCATTGAGAATAACCTCAATTCACATTATGTATCCAGCAGGATATGAATATGAACCCACGACAAGATTTTTATTTAAAGGTCGCACTACCATTCGAAATGATGATGATAGGAGGACAGGATAAATAAAAATTAAAAGAAAACTTTTTTATAATGAATCTTGAGCTGTTTCATAATTAATTTCAAGTCTTTGTAAGGGATCCAATTTTGTAATTTTTTATCATCCCTTTAGCAAAAAATATGAAATAATATTTTAACTTTAGAGAAAAGATCTTTTAATATTCACGCTTAATAATGTTTGAAACAGAAATCTGTTGTTAAAAGAATATTGAAACCACCAACTTGTTGAATTCTCGCGTTATTTATTGGTAATACCACTGAGTAATATTTCTATCCTTCAAATACCCTTTTTATTATGTGGACATAATGTTTACTGTGTTATGACTTGCCATGTTTAACAGCATGTCTTTTCGTATTAATTTTTTTTTAAACAAAAATAAAGTAGCAGAAGTTTAAGTAATTAATGTGGGCAAGTACCATAACATGTTGTCGCCTCGCGCTGCTAAGGATCCAGGAACCCACGCGTGACGTCAGAGCAGAGCTCCCAACCCCTCCAGGAGCAGGGATGATTCCCTCCGCACCCTTCTGAGAGCCACGAAGCCAGAAAAATTAGTATATAAGGAGTTCCAGCACAGGTCTCAGGGTAGTCTGCTGCACCTTACACCACTGTAGAAGCTGAGGGTGTTATCCACGGGCTTAAACCCCTTACACCTGTGCTGGTGATCATGGAAGAACCAGTGGCAGTTGACGTCTCCAGCAGCTCCGGAGGACCAACACCTTCCAAAGGCCTTTAACTTCTTTGGCAACCAACGCCTTCCAGAGGCCTTCCACTTCTTCGGCCTCCGCCAGCAGCTCCAGAGTGTCGTCAACAGCTACCAGAGGGACCTGCAGACGTCGTCCTCTACCACTTCCTCGACCTCTTTCTACCTCTTTACCTCCCAGATAACTGTAGGTCACAATGGTGACGTTCCCTCTGGACACCCTATAAGATTCTAGCCAAACCACCTCTTCACCAATTAGGTGAAGAAGTCCCTCTTTGATTGAACAGTTAGATCCTGTTCAATTAATGTAAGATTATTATAATTGGCAAATTAATTGTTGAATTAACTCACATCATTGATACCACACACCAGACTACGTCTTTTAATGTTTAATCCAGGTTGCCTTCACCTGGCTTTAATGTAACAACTTCTGTTAAATTCAATTTAAAATTTATTAAATTACTTTTGGATTCAATTAAGAAAAGTGTGGAACCACCTGTCATTATATTTAAACACGGTTTTTAATAAAACGTATTTATATTTTCAATATAAATTTCAGTGTTCCTTCTCCTAGCTCTAGTTATCTCCTATAACCTTAAAGGTACTTGCAGTATTTGAGTTTACATTGCTCGCATTTTAAGCTGAAGCTGGCTACTGCACAAAGACTGCCACAAAGGCAAACACACCATACCATTAAGAGGCAAACCGAGATCTGCCGGTGAAATACAGTGTATCCATCTGGTATATTTTCGGGAGCACCCAAATGCATTAGGTACTCCTTCCATTCATGGAATAAAGTATTGCTCATAGCATCCTGCTCTGCCCTACTGGAGAACAGCCAGGGCGGAGAGAGATCCACTTGCTTCTACTTGACCCTCGGTGGAAACCACACCCAAGAGCCACTGGCTGCCAACGTAAATATCCTGCGCTTTGTAGTTCCATCTACAGCTGGAGAACGGCCGGATGCAGAATGACAAGGTGTATATTACGCTGTGAAACCAGTGCTCCCAGGACATGGTAGGGCTGTTATCTTTAACCGGCTTCTTCTTAGGTTTCTTTCAGTCGGCCTTATGCAGTACACGTTCAAGGGTGGCAAGAAGTTTAAATTTAAGCAGATTCTTAAACAACTGGAGGCAGACAAAGTAAAATTGCCTCCCCAGAGATTTTAGAGGAAATTCCACTATTTACTCCGCCAACTAGAACAGCTAACCACTCACAATTGGAGCATTTACTAGTGGAACACTTTGACACAGCCGTACTGGGACTTCATCTAACCCTACTAACTCAATACCTCCACATAACCCAAGAGTCCACCAGCAGCACGAGCACTAATCCCCCGCAGCCAACATCAGCCGCTGTCCAGCCGCCGACCAACTCATCGAGCCCGCCGGAGAGAAGGAGGGTGACACGGCCTCATGGACCGCAGGTAACATCATAGAGTGGTGCTCCAAGTGTCTCTCGACTTCGTTCCCGTTCGCAAACCCAACAGACCCACCCTCTATACAGGCGTCCTGCCTAAGTGAGAGTAGAAATCCCTGGTTATGATCTCCGCAACACTGGCCTCACACTATCAGAAGGCCACCTGTCACTAGAACCAAATCTGCTTATAGCAGACTATTGAACGTAAAGCGCTGTAGGGGTTGTAGTCCCCAATTCGCCGACCAGGACGAATACCCAGAAGATTACAAAACTGTACCCTTTCTTTTCTACAACGTGGTGAACCCAGCCGAAGCCGGAGTGACTTGAGGAGCTTGTATTTGAACCTCGTCGACATCAGGAATTACCGCTATGACACCTATTTGGTTACGGGCTGACTCTGGGTCATGAGATTTCAATCCTCAAATAACATTAAATTTGAAGTTGAATTTGTAACTAAGTTACTCATTCCAGAAATCACGACCTTCTCCTGTATAATTAATACCCCGTCAGTGATCAAGTGGCTTAAAACGCTTCAGTACATACAGATAATTAATTTTGTAAGAAATATGTTAGCCTTGCTGCCCAGAAATAGTCATTTCATTCTCAGAAATGTCAACTAACCCCAACAGTTTTTATTACAGTGTTAAATATCAGGAGTTGTAAAAGCTAAAATTCTATTACACAAGACTTAATTTTCCAATAGTGTTGTTAATTTCACTATCCATATATCTAATATAGTTCAAAAACTATCTCATTTAGCAAACCTACCTTGAGCATGGTTCTCTTGTGTTTCAAAATAGTCCTCCACCCAATCCATCGCAGTTTAAGGGCCAGCTCGATAGTAATAACAGACAGTGCAAGCAGTTCGATAGAACTAGGAACAGCAACTGGCAACTGAAATGCACAACAAACAATAATTTGCTACCTTGAAGGTCATACCAAAATTACTATCAAGTTTATGTGGTGCTATGTAAAAGTTTAGGGAATTTGAACAGCATGCACAAACTGGATGTGTGTGTGTATGTATGTGTGTGTACACATGCATGCATGCATGCACACACACACACATGCATGCACACACACACACACCTATAACCTTATCTTGCTAGACAGGGCTAGAAGTATGTTTCGTGAATCAGTGAGCCATGCAGCTGAAAGGACATTTTTTGTTCAGTGTGATTTAGTAATGTTAAGATTCAATGATTTAGCAATTTTCTTTTCAACCGATGAGAGATTTTAAGAAGCAAAGAATATGCACAGAATTTCACTTCAAACTTAAGAAAACTGCAGCAATTCATTGTATGTTATAGAAACCCTTCAGTGATAACACCAGAAGCTAAAGCAAACACATTTTGTGGCACAAAATATTATCTAGTACAAAACCAGAAATCACAGCACAAGTCTGCAAGGCTATCCTTGCAAATCAGACAAATTATCCAAATGTTTGTGACAAAGGAGGGCATTCACATGGACAAGTTCAATAAATTTTGCCAGACATTTTGAATATTAGACACTGTGTGGACTGAACTGATACTTATACACCCAGTTACCGACTTCTGGTGACATTTAGTTTTATTTAGTGACTTTGCATTTTACTAATTTGGTGTTGACACCCCTGCATACCAAGTATTATCTTGGTTCTGGTGTTAAGATCATCAAGGCAGTGTGCTCAGGTCGCCATGTTGGATGTGTTTCACCAGCATTCGTGATAAACTGTGCAACACCAATTGAGGGGCTTGTTGGATATTTTACAGTTAATTTTTGAGTACCTTAATTTCTGTGCTGTGAGTATAGTAAACTCCTGATTTACAGGGGCAACTTAATCGGGTTGGGGCTTAACCGTGGAACCCCAGTTCAAAGTCAAATATTGGACAACTGCCGCCAGTCATGCACCGCTGCAATTAATAACCCATGGACACACTGTTAATTACCAAGCTGCAATTGAGTGATGCAGTACCTATTAATTTAAATATTAAAAGTGTTCATGTACTATATCTAATGCACTATACTATAATGTACTATATCTAATTTAACAGTGAATATATTTGAAATTTGGAAGTATTAGGAATTCGAGGCAATTGTCAGACATGACATTTTTTATTCATTATAACAATGTATTTCACAATTAAAACTGGCATCTGCTCATCAAAACGGCGAGATCTTGTAGTTTACAGTAGTTCGTACACACAGAGGCTAATTATAAATTAACCATAGCACCGAGTGCAACTGGATGACAAATTATCAAATTAACATAAATATTATTTGGCGCAAAAAAGTTCCATCGCAAACAACGTGTAGTATAAATAAATAAATAACATTTATTTTTGCTTTGTTACTGAAGTGGGGAGGGAGTCAGGGGAAAAAAAAATAATGATGAACCAGCCTCAGAAAGGATTGGCAGTTGAAGGCAGAATCCAAATTATTAGCAAGCAGAATTGCTTCACATGGAAATATGTTACATTAAAATATTTATAGAGCTCAAAAAAAAATTAAAACTCTGAGCATTCGTTCACATATTTGCATTTTACACATCAAAATAAGTCATTTCATGAGGGCATGGCATCCAAAGCAAGCCACACACACTGGCCAGCAGATGGCAGTACGGTCGCATATTTCACTGCTATGTCGCAAAAGTACATCACACCCTTTTAAAAGTACATTTTCCATCTCGTACGGGTTCAAAACAACTCTGGGTTTGAAATACCTTACGGCAAATTAATGTATAAATACTTGAAAAATACTCTGTAATAGATGTGTGGCTTCTGCAATTAATATGAAGCATGCAAATGGCAACATCAGCAGCAAGCACAAGCTAAGGCCTATGAAGACAAGCCAAACTAAGCTACACTATCGCATACAGTGTTCAATTTCATTTAACACCTACACATTATTCTAAACTAAGTTTAATTTGTTACACTAATAACAGCTGTTTTGTTAACTACTGATGCCGGCTAACAGCCAGCCGCGTTAAGACCATGACGACGCTCACCACTCACGTGACACGTGGGCATGCACATGGGCAAAGAGGCAGTAACCTGAACTTTCCAATAATGGAATATTTCTTTGACGTGTAAAATTTATGTCTCTTGTTTATTTTCAGGTTTCTCAAGCATTTAAATGTTAAAATGTTAGTTTGATAATATTACACAATGTTTGGTTATGAATTCAAAATGTGCACTGCGCGAAGACTATGAACATTATTATTCCGGCGTGAACACAGTCATAAAAGACATTGAAAGAATACAGAAAATTCACAGTTTAAATATAAAATGTAAATCCATATTCAAATTATTTACGTGCCATTTATTTAAGAATATAAAAGTTTTACTCAACGTACATAGCACTACCGCTTGTGTGAACCCCGTAGGCAGGCATGGCAGGTCCATGCGACCCCTGCCTCTGGGCAGTCTGTCGAGGAGAGCTGGCGAGGTAAGACGTTGTCATGTACACACTACAATCTTTTTGCATTGATGTAGATTACAATAGTTTCACTTCAATATACCGGTTAACCTTTGCTTTGCGTACATTATGCCAGACATTCCCCAGCATTATGCTTCCGTTTAACTCAATCATTTGTGCCCTTGTGAATTTTTCAATGTAAACGAGGAGGAGGAGGAGAAAGATGACCGTAAGGGCCCGCGGCCCGTGAAACTTTGAATCAGGCGCCATTCGCCAATGTTAAAGGTGTTTCATGTTAATTTCTGGGTGCAAGTTTAAGGGCGTTATTGTCATGTATGTATTTCAGGGTAATTTTCACGTTTGATTGTTTTACGACCACATAATTTGCGACCACGTGGTTAACAGCCGCCAAGTCAATATTGGCACCATCCATGCACTTTGAGGGCTTATTTGTGTAATATCATCAGCACAGTAATTTATTTCAGGGTTTATACATTGCTTCACTCAGGGTTCCGCGTATTTTTCACGTGATTGATGCTGTGTATGTATGACCACGCTGTCTTGTTCAAGATTGATTTTCCCGCCATCAGGCGTGCTAAAAGTATATCAATGTCACAATATGCAGGAGAACATTTTTCCAATCAATTATAACAATTTGTCTGAACAGAATTTGCAGTCTCTACAGATAAATATAGTGTAATTTCATCTGCACCACGTGAGCTGCTACGAATCTTATCCAGCGGCATCCGCGCCATCTTAACTTGCTTTCACACATCTGCATGTTTATTGTGACCATCCATATTGTGTCCCATCTTATTTCATGTGTATTTGTGCCATTTATGTAAAGTGTACAATGATATTATTTCTGTCCTATGTGTATAGGCCGTCACCACACTAACCACGTGCAGCAAGACGAGCCCCGACAAGCCCGCGTTAATGATGCCAAATAATCAGACATGTTTGTACATTTCGTAATTCTCTGCACCCTGTTGTCACGAAAAATCGGCAGTCCACCCTAGTGGCTGTCGACCCCTTTCCTTGTGAAGATTATGTGTTCTAACACCACAGAGAAGTCATCCATCTAGGAGTGTACTAGATAAATTGTGGGCTGGGGAGCACCCGAACTGAGTTAGCTAGACACATCCGAGTCCATGCACAAAGTTAACTTTGGCACAATTTTGTATGAGTTACAGAATAAAAGCAAGTATCACAGTGCTTAAAGTCTTTCTTTGCAGTGACAGCAACCTCTCGTCATTTTTCAGTGATAAAAGTTTAGTATAGATGTTATGAAAAGTGTTTTGTAAGTATGCTTGGGTGAAACGGACACACAGAACCCACAGCATTCCCTGAGGACTCTGAGTCTCAACAGTGCTGTGACTGGGAAAAACCACTAGCGCCCATCTACCGTACATTTTCTGTGTTACTGTTTGTCTCATGTCTCACCCGATGGCGTCACTATATAAAATTAAATACATTGAAATATTGTCTACAGTCACCTTCCTGCCCGCATATTTCTCCAATGTCTGTTGTGCAAATGTAGGCTGTCAAAATAGCCAATGTGAAATTTTCTGGCAATCGTTCACTAATCAACTGATGCAGGATTTTGTGTATGCGATGATGTTGCCACAGACAGGCAGTCAAAAAATTTACTTCTTATACGACTATATTATTGTTTACATAACCTACGTGTAAAGTATATAGATAGACCCTTAAGTCATCATTCCCCCCTTCCCACTATTTGCTTTAAGTATGAATATTGGTTATCTGTGAACCCTTAGCCAATAATTACTCTGGAAAATTAAGAGTTTACGGTCTTTCGAAGTAACGCAACATTTTCGTCCTCCGGCACCGGATCTAACTGGCCTTTGTGTGAAGAGTCATGCTGGTGTTTCATGCTTCTTTGTTTGGTATTTCCATCTGTTATTTGGGCCATCATGCCTGTTTAGGGAGATGTTTTCGAATTTTCTTCGGTTCTTTGTTGTGTTCCTTTGTTACATGCTTCGCATAAATCCTTTTCATTGATCGTAAATCTTTTGTGTGGATTGGCATCGTAGCATGACAGCGACGTGTTTTCAATGGCCTTTGTCATTCTCAGTTCAAGACACTAATATCTACAACGTGTGTTTATACTTCTAAACGGCTTTGAAGAATGAACTTTTTGCCATACAGTGCCGGTTACAAAGGGCAGAGAATCGACTTCAACACACAGTTTTCCTTATCAGTACAATAGAAAGAGATTCCACAAAATTAAGTATTTTTGTCGCCACATGCAGAGATCTCAAGGAGTTGAAGATCGGCTACGATGACAGCCATCTCACTTTGGCAGTAGCATCACAGAATATTGCAGACTTCAACACAGAGCTCCATGCACAAGGCCTGTTTGATGGTGATTATTACTCAGTACTGGCCAAACATGATGAAATGACTGCATCTACACAGCCTACATCACCTTGTGATCAGAAGCCATCGGACCCCACGTGTGTGTCATACTAACCTCTCAATCATCAAGTTACCAACTTTCAGTGGTTTATCAAAGGAATAGACCTACTTTTTGGTCACTATTTCAAGCCTTAATAGCAAAGAATTCTGACCTCACAAATATAGAACGCCTGACTTACTTTATGTCATCTTTGTCAGGAGAAGCTCTGGGCTGGTACAGTGCCTTCCTCTCATCAATGAAAATTACGTCGCTTGGGAGATGCTTTTGGTGAGGTATGAAAACAAACGTCTCATCAGGTCACAACACACAGATGCAGTGTTGGAAGCCTCCACAGCATCTGTTGAGAATCCTACGTCTGTGCGGCAACTTCTCTCTCTGATAACAGAGAACATCTCTTCCGTAAGAGCTTTAGAACTCCCTGTTGATCAGTGGGATGCCTTGCTGCTCCATGTTGAGGAATGTAAACATGATGTTGCATTGCGGCGACAGTGGGAATTGTCATTCAATACCTTCAAGGACAGGGCCATTTAGTAGGTCCTTTGGCAGTAAACATGTTTCAACATTGGTAACCGGAACCCCACAAGCACCAATTGTCCTCTGTGTTCAGGTGACCATCTGCTTTTCTGGTGTTCTCAGCTCCTGTCGCAGACACCAAAGAGCAGGTCTACAACAGAAAAACAACTAACGGTTTGTTTAAATTGCCTTAAACCTCCACATATGCTGAAGGATTGTCCATCATTCTTTGTGTGTCCTATGTGCAAAGCCAAACATCACACAGTTCTACATGTTGTAGAACGTAAACAAGGTTTCCCTACACCTAACAACAATAATGAAGAAAGTTCAGCAGGAGATGTGGAAGGGACATCTCTCCATCTACCACATAACCGGTGTTCATGGCTACCCCAGTGAATCATAACTTGTCTGGTGCATCAATATTATTTTCAGCGGCAAAGGTAGCCATTCAGAACGGTTCAGGTGCATATGAAACTATTTGAGCCCTGCTCGATACTGCCAGTGTAGCAAGCTTCATTTCTGAGGGATGTGTTCAGCATCTAGGTCTGAAACATAGGAAAACCCAGTTGTCAAATTATGGCTTAAGTCATACCCCTGTGAGTCTCAGTAAGGGAGTAACCACTTATGTGATCAAGCCAGTTAACCATGAAGACCCAATTTTGAGCTCGCAACATATATCATACCAGGTATCAAAGGGCCATTGCCATCCTCAGTGTTCCCTTCCCCTGTAATTGAATCCTTTTCACACCCCAGACTGGCACATCCCACATTCAGGTCTCCACGTCCTGTGGATGTGTTGATTGGCACTGATTTATTTCCTTACTTGGTCAAAGGTCTAAGTTTACACCAAACCCCAGACATGCCGGTGGCTTTGGAAACAATATTTGGCTGAATCCTCATGGGAAATGTGAAACTTCCACGCAAGGCTCATGTCCTTTCCCAATGCACATCCTTACGTACATCTGTTGTTCAACTTGAGGAAGTTGTTGATTGTTTTTGGGAGCTAGAAACAATTACTACCAAACCCAGTCTGTCTCCAGAAAATGCGTTGTGAGCAGCTGTTTGCTGATAAGCACATTCGTCTACCCTGTGGACGTTACAGTGTTGCACTCCCTTTCAAAACTCCTGAGCCTAGACTAGGAGAAAATCGCAATTAGGCTATCCACCACACCACCACATTGAAACTTTGGAGTGGCGACTCAAACTGAAGTCTGCCCTGATGCCACCCTTCCAGGAGTCACAGTCAGCATATTACATACCACACCACTGTGTCATCAAATTTGATAGCTCTATAAACTGCAAGTGGTGTTTGGCGCATCATCAAAAACCAGCACCAGATCATATTTGAATGATACCTTGCTTACTGCCCTTAAATTACAGAAAAATATAATTGATGTTTTATTTAAATTCTGTTTACGTCTTGTTTTAACAGTCAACATACAACAGAAGTATCGACAGATCTTGGTCCATCCAGAAAATAGAGATTTTTAGCGTATTGTGTGGCGTTGTTCACCAGATGACCCAGTTTAAGATTTTCGCTTGAACACACTAACGTATGGTGTGTCAGCAGCTCTGTACTAGACTACACGCACTCTCCATCAGCTGGCAACTGATGAAACAGAACACTTCCCGGTGTCATCTCAGATACTCTTTACTGACACATGGATGATGATGTTACTGGAGCTGACTCTGTGCATGAGGCACTGGCACTGCAGCATGAAATGGTGAATCTACTCAAGGTGAACAGTTTTGTTCTTAGAAAGTTCTCAAGTAATGACACTACCTTGCTCTCATGGCTGCCACCTGACACACACCCCAAATACACACACCTTTGATGCTGAAGAAAAATGCATCGTCAAAGTGCTCAGTCTGCAGTGGAACCCAGCAACAGACACTTTCACATACAAGGTATTACTTCACTAAAGTAAGTTGACCCAACAAACAATTCTTTCTGATCTCATAAGAACATTTGATCCTTTGGGGTGGTTTACACCTATTACCTCTTCTCTGCAAACACCTGTGGACCAAGGGATAGGATTGGGATTCATCCCCCCCCCCCCCCCAAAGGTCACCCAAAAATGGAATCAACTGAAGGAAGAACTCACTGATATTGGCATGTCATCAATTCCACGAGTTGTGGTGAAGGCAGATTCCACTTACAGCCTGCATGGTTTTGCAGACAGCTCCAAGGTTGGATACACAGCAGTTGTTTATTTGTGTGCATCATTAGATCATGGAGAAACAATACTAAATTTTCTGGCAGCCAAATCAAAGGTTGCACCATTTATGAACCAGTCACTGCCCAGGCTAGAACTGTGTGCTGCACTACTGTTGGCTCATCTGAAGCATACTCTTCAGTTGACCACCTTACATGATATAACAGCTTGGACTGATTTCACAAAAGCACTCTCATTGATCACCTCACCACCGCACACCACCTGGGAAACATTTGTGGCCAACTGAGTAAGCAAGATCCAGAAATGTGTCCCACCCAGCCAGTCAATGGCAGCATGTAGCCTCCGAGTACAATCCTGCTGATTGTGCTTCACATGGCATGTTGCCAAAACAACTGTTGAAATACGAATTGTGGTGGTCAGATCCCCCTTGACTCGTGAAGCCCCCAGGCGAATGGCCAGTGAGTTCTCTCACTGATGCCCAGCTTTCTGATCAACTATTAATGAGAGAGATATTCTTACTGTGAAGTGCGTTGTTGTCTTTCATACGTTTACAGCCTTAATCAAAAGGTGCGGATGATTGAACAAGATATTATGAGCAACTGCAATTGCTACCACCAGTGGACTGGGATGATTCCATATTTGTTTTATTGAAACACTAGCGACCCACCCCAGGCCTCGCTCAGGTGCAATTTACAAATATGGCATTGTTTAGGTTTTCAGCAAGTATATACACTAAATGCTTAAGGTAACTAACATAGGATTAATACTGTGTTGTGTTCGTAAGTAAACCCCTATTTTTAATCAAATTTTAAAAGACAAAAATGGTTACTGTAGGTATATCCTTAAAAGATAAACATATGCTGTGACAGACTTTTTTGTTGACCTTTTTCAAATCTACAATTCTGTAACACATTAATTTGGCGTATCTCTTATGGTTTAGTCAACGTAAGCCATGTAAGCACCAGAAAAGCGGCTTTTTCCGACTTTATTATAAAACATCAACATTTCTCTACTATCCTTACATTAAATATTATTGTATTATACACCTAAACCTTCCTCAAGCATTTCTCTAAATGATAGGCAAAACTGCATCAAAATCCATCAAGTAGTTTAGAAGCTTTAGCCGAATACACAGACACATGCAGCCCGGGCGACATCGTTTTATACTATGTACAGATAGAAGTGCAACACACTGATTTCAGGAATTAAATTGCTCTATTCAAGAAAGGACAACAAGATAAAGCAAAATTGGCAACATTATCTCCATTTGTGGACGATAATGGAATTCTTAGAGTATGAGGGAGGCTCTCAAATACCAACCTCGTGTTTGAAAACAAACATCCAGCCATCCTACCAACGGTACACCATTTTACAATGTTACTTAAAAAACACTTTCATGAAGTAATTCCTAACCCTGGAGTTCAAGCACTTCAGAGTATTCTTCAAGAAAGGTTCTGGAGCTTGAGTGCAAACAAGCAATTCGGAAATGTATGCGCCAGTGTTCCAGATGCTTCCGTGCTCAGCCTCCTCATCACACTCCTATCATGGTTGACCTTCCAGCAATGAGAATTCAGCAGGTCAAGCCCTTTGTTAGGGTAGGTATTGACTATGCAGGGCCTTTCAACATTACAATGACACACAGGCATGGCTCATGCTCCTGCAAATCATATATGTGTGTGTGTGTCTGCTGCACAACAAAGTCAGTTAATGTTGAACTCGCATATGACGTTTCCACTGATACCTTTTCGGTAGCATAACAACAATTCAATGCTCGGTACGGCTGCTCACGCAACATCTACAGCAACTGTGACACTAATTTCCAAGGTACTTCTCATAGACTCAGTGAACTAGAACAGTTAGTATCTTCCCCAGCTCATCAAGAAACCATTGTGAACCTCAAAGAGTGTATTGGGCATCAAATGAAATTTTAATCCTCCTGCTGTCCCTCACTTTGGAGGCTTATGGGATGCTGGTGTCAAGGCCTTCAAGTCTCACCTGACGTGAGTCGTAGAGGAACAGATCTTGTCTTTTGAAGAATTTTACACAGTACTGGTTCAAATTGAGGCTGTACTGAACTCTAGGCCACTGTGACCCCCGAGTTCTGACCCAAATGACCTGGCAGCTTTAACTCCTGGTCATTTTTTCACACTGCAACCACTCACTGCACTCTCAGAGCCTACACTCGAAGGTGTGCTCATGAATCGCCTTTCATGATGGCAGATGATTGATAAGATCCATCAAGATCTCTGGAAATGATGGCACAAGGACTGCTTGCACACACTTCACCAGCGCAGTAAGTGGACTTGGCAAGCTCCAGCACTTCAACCAAGCAGCTTGGTGCTGCTGAGGGAGGATGTTTTAATCCTTTCCAATGGCCTCTGGGACGTGCTGTCTGTCTTTATCCTGGTGTCAATTCCATATCCCAAGATTCTACCATCCAAACCAAACAAGAATGGTTCAAGAGATCAGTCATCAAGCTGTGCATCTTCCAGAGGCTTAGCGTGTGTACATACTGTTAAAACTGATGCATGACAAACACGGGAATTAATACTTATCTGAAAGCAGTAAGAGACTGTAACAGGCTACTACTGTCCTGTCCTCTTGTTGTAGTTTTCAGTAAACACCAACGAACTAGCTCAACATGAGTTGGAGACTTTGACTACATAATAATGAAAGTTTGATGATACCAGGATTGCCAATAAATAAGAGAAGTCGTTAAATGTTTACTGGAACTTTATTGTTGTCTCGGCACAACAAACTATTGACACTCACAGCTTATGAACAAAAAAAAAAAACCAAGACAGAATGGCAGCATTTATAAAACAAAACATCTCACTTGACTCCTCGCACCGACGGAAAATAAATTTAATAGATATTTGAAATGAAATGTCTGAAATACAAAAGCAGGTTAAAAGTCACGAGCGCTGGTCGGTGCAAGTAACGTGATCACTCGTTGCAGGCTGTCCAACTGACGATTGTGCTGCGATGAACTGTTGTGATACCAGAGAACGGTCGTGCTTCCCTATATATTGATCAAAAGTTTCCTCATTGAAAACATGTTGATTTCGAGCAGTCGTCACGTCAGCCAAAGGTGACCTCTGTTATTTTTCTCTTTTCACTATGTCGTGCAATGCGGTGGCAACGTTTCTAGTTTACTAACCCAGTGAAAAGGAAAATATGTGCTATCGTCCCATGACATCTCTTGTTGACATCTGTTACTACTGATGAAATGAGGAAAGGAAAATAATAAATTTGGAAAATATGTGAAATACAAAACAAGTTGTCAAAGCCACGAGCTTTCAAATATTACATGAATTACTATCCTTGACTGAAATATAGACAATTGAAATACTTCCCGAATATACCAATTATAGAGATCTAGCTGCAATGCTACAAGACATTCTTTTTGTCTAGCAGCGAGATCAGGCGCTCCTATATAGATGGGGTGTTCAATCCTGACTGGGCACTGGTGCTTTCCCATTGTACAGGACCGGCCTGGTTGCTTCGCGGAGGGCACAAAGTTGGGAGTAGGTAATGTAATATTGCATTTGAGTGCCACTGGTTTCTGGATGATACCTAGGCGATGTGCGTCAGGAGACTTGACTATGTCAGTAGTAGGGGTAGCAGGTGGTGCAGGGGTGTTAGGTCTGTACTGTGGCAACAGCCCCTCGCCTACGAGATGCCAACCAATCAGCATCGAAGCAGCAGCCTATTTTAGTATAAAAGAAGAGACAGCCAGTGTCTCCAGAGCAGCCGGAGAGCAGCAGCCTATTTTAGTATAAAAGAAGAGACAGCCAGTGTCTCCAGAGCAGCCGGAGAGCAGCAGTCTTCGTTCCCAGTGCCAGTCGCTCGGGATGTAACCAGACTGACCAGTCTTCAGCCCTCCAGAATGCAGTACTTGGACACTGACCACCCTGCTTTCATTTAAGCACTAGTTGCTAAGAATTTAACTTGCCCTTTCGTTAGCTAGGGTCTCTCCCCTGCTTTGTACACAGCAAACCTGAACCACTCTGCAGTGCACAGACGTGTCCGTCGGGAGTTCCTATCCTTGAGTCCCTCTCAGGACTCATCCCAATACCGCCCAGCTTAGCTTCCCAAGCTACTTGTCAGCATCTTAGCTTTAAGTCGATTTACACCCAACACAATGCTCAACAATGCAAGAGGAGTTCACTTAAGACTTTCAGCATTTCACACCCTGCAAATCCCCGTAATTCTACCGGTCGCCTCTACCAGCTATCCAGTTGAAGTACTATAGCTTTGTGGCCATGGTTCGTGCCGACGACAGGAGTTAGGGTGCATTCACCACCTAAATTCCCTATTCGGAAATAAATGTGTGTCGACTCTACCTTGAGTTCGTGTCCTGTAGACCTAGCACCTTGATCCCAGTTTACTCACATGTAACAAGACCGCAGGTGATCCCGGGCTTCATACTCAAGCGAGCCAGAACACTGAATCTTATTACCCACATGCACTTGGCCAGGCCATCCTTCCTGCCAACAGTGTTGGTGGAAAGGAGGAGCCATGCAGTTACTCTACCCTGAACGAGATCAGATTTTTCCAATTGTACTAATTATTGTGAAAACTTTATGAAATGTTACAAAATGAAGAGTCCTATACTGTTATTTTAGCAAATGTTAACATGCCGGGCCCTACTAACAAGTACCGACTCTCAGAAGTGTTTGTTCACTTACTAGTCAAAAAGAAGTTTTCTTGGCTAAACAGGTTGCGGTGGCGAAAGAAACTACTACTTTTCCAAAACCCAGATTGCCCCTTCCCCACCCTCATTTGTATAATGACTGGAAAGGAAACATTCTTTCTATCAAAGATGGAGCATGACTAATCCATTACTTTGACACAGCATCTTCAGAACACTGGTTATATCCAGGGCCGCAGCATCATCCCATGTTCAAAGGGGACCAAGTTAGAGTCCAAATACCCCCATAGTGGTGTGTTTGTAATGCAAAAAGTAGGTGGTATTTCCAACAGTTAATTTTAGTTTCTACTGCACAATTAAACTGTAGCTTCACAAGTTTTCATTTTATGCATGTTAATTCTAATTGCCTAAGATTTTTGTTTTTTCGAACATGATGATCTGTGTTGACCTCAGAGTCAGGAAAGTCAATCTCCTGTCCCCTTTTATCCCCTTCCAACGGTTGCTGCACCCTACGTCATAGAAATACTGACTAGACAATATTTTATTGCAGTATACTAGTACACCTTTTATCTATTAATAAGTCCAAAAAAATATGCATACTCAAGAGTGATAAATAACTTTCATAGTGTTACTAAAGAGCAATAAAATTGGAGTGAGCACATAAATACTGTTTCCTTACTAAATAAATACTGTGTGTGTGTGTGTGTGTGTGTGTGTGTGTGCGCGCGCGCGCGTTTATATATATATATATATATATATATATATAATATATATATATATATATATATATATATATATATATATATATATATATATATATATATATATATATATATATATATATATATATATATATAGCAACATTACAGTCACAGTCTACGATGTAGGTTAAGCAAATAGCATGTGCAGAGATTGGTAGGGCTTAGCATCTCGTCCACAGCCAGGTCACTACAAATGACAAATGGAGCGAGTTGCTCAGAGAAGCAGGCATGTGAAGGAATCGTTCCATGGCCTGTAGTAAGGAAACATCCTAACATTCACCTAGAGTGATTTCAGGAGATTAATGAATACTGGAAAGAGGATGGCAGGACAGAATTGAACCCAGATCCTCCCGAATATGAATCCAAATATTTGCAATGTTCTAGCTTGCTTGGTGTGTGTTTAAAGTCCTCAGCATTATTAAATTTGATTCTTACTAAAACAACATGTTACCTAACCTTTCAGTAACTAGTAAAGAACTTCAGTAACTGTGCTGCTCTGCAAAGCATGGGTCAGAGCACAAATGTTCAAAAAAATAGTGATTTAGCAAAAAACAGATAATAAAAAGTGACAGATCATAAAAATATTAACTAATTTAGTGACTCATTTTCTATCATATATACTAGAGGGAAGTTTTAATATAATATACCAGGTACAAATAATATACACGTGCACCATTTCCCTTAAATAGTTACAACAGTTTTCGTGAAGCATTCTGAATTTAGATATACATATCATCGAAAGTATACGAAGGAACTGGCAATCTTGAAACTATCACTTTTTCCTTAGGTGTGCAAGACTAGTCCACAAAAATCAACAAAACCTGACTTGCAGATGAATACAAATGTCTCCAATACAGCAACAATGATGTGTAAATTCTGTAATTCCAGAGAACTTGGGAAAAAAAAAAAAAGATAAATGGACGCCCACAAATATGTTGAGAGTGAAAGGTTAAGTCATTATAATACAGTTATTCCAAACACGCAGCAGATCTTAAATGAAAAGGATTTTGAATTGTTTACAATGCTGTCTTTTGATAACTTATAGTATTCCAAAGTATGTTATGTACAGTGCACTAACTTTTTTTTAGCTGTGTCACAACAGTTTTGTGTCAAAATTAATGTTTAGTAACTTTTAATGACAAAACAGCAGAAAAAGGACCTTAGTGACTTAGCTTAAAGAAAGTAACTTCTAGTGACTTTCTTCGAGCCATGGCAAAGCCAATGCCGTACTTGCTAAGATACAGTTAAAGTTAGCTAGTATCTAAATGATTAGAACAAAACAAGTCTTCCTTTGTGCAGTAACAAGTGAATAATATGCAAATGTGAAAAGTTTATGTAGCCCTATGCCCAACTTTAGACCAAATACACTAAAATAGAATATTTAACAGGCTTGCTCCTTTTATTTATTTTTAAACAAACTAATAGCATTGCTCTAATGCGGCACTGTGTGATGAAATTAGTATCAACAATATAGTGCATATGTTAAACGTGAAGATTTTTATTCAAAATTTCCTTAATGTTACACTGAGTATTGTCATTTTTTGAGAAAATTATGTCAGGTGCAAAATATGCTACATCTAACTGCTTTAGTGACACATTAAAAACTATATGAAATAATACTAGTTTTTCAAGAAACAGTAATGTGTATATGCCACTTAACTATGTATTTTTTTATTTATACTTTTCTTAAAAATTTAAGTGTAGGATATTAAATGCAATCTTTTTATACTAACTACTTTTCCTAGGGTGCATGCACATCAGCACAAGGATTTTAACAAGTTATACAATAAATCTTTGACATGAAATAAGAATACCACTTACTGGCAATGCTGGGAAAATGTTTTGCCAGCCTGTGCCAACAATAATTTGTACAGACATCCCCAAATGAAGGCATGTTGTTCCAGCCTAAAGAATATATTGAGAAAAGACAACTTACTGGACATAACTAAGTGGAGTGGAGAGATTTTGGGCAGCTGTTAACATCGGGGTCTTGAAAACAGATGAGGGTGAAGCGATGTGAATATGAAGAAGCACCGGAATGCAGGGGTAGGGAAAACGAGAGTTACCCAAGAAAACCTGCCGACCAGCAGCATTGCGTGGCACAATTGCCACATGCAAACATCTGGGAGCGACCTCACTGGTAATCTAACCTGGTTCACCTAGATGGAATGCAAGCACTACAGACGCTGTGCCACAGTGGCCCAGACACAACTACAGAGTAACCATACAAGATGCAATTAGTTAATGAATTTAATGCACTCAGTAGTTACTTCAGTAGACTAATTTTATTTTAATTGGCATAATGGTACCAAAAATATGTCTTAGGGCAAGTTTCACAATGTCTGATTTTGTTACGATTAAGGTAGCCTATGATAAAAAACTAAATGCTGGTTAGTGAAATTTGATGTTTCTCAGTGGTTAAGACTAACCAATGTTGAATTAGCCTATAACCCATGATTAACTTAAGCAGAAGAATAGGTTTTAATTACTGAACTAATCAGAAAATTTACAAGAAATATGGTAGCCATTTTTAGCTCGTGTAAGGTTATGCATATATACTTAATTGTTCCTAATGTCAACAAAATATTTATATTGGTTATTTGAGAATAATAATGACTATTGCTAATTATGTTAATTGTCTGTTATTATTCACAGATTTATTCAATTGAATGCTATTTTTTTCCACATTTTGTTTGATGAAGTAGACTGTTCCTTTTCTGGTTGCAGAAACAGAACATACCTTAGAAGTTCATAGAGAGAGATATAAGCTATTCCCAGTAAAGTAAGCACATTTGAAAGCCCTTTCATATTAAAAATAATAGTCAATAAATATAATTTATTTTAGCTTTAGATGTTAACTTCCGTGTGCAGTGAAATATACATACTGTGCTTAACACTTACATGGATATTTATTTTAAATTGTGGTTAAAGTATAAATAATGGCTGAAAGGATAAAGTAACTAGGGCCTCAAAATTGCTCACTTTACCATGAACATCCTATAACTTTTGTTAGTGTACAAAACTCCTTAATAATCACCAACCTACTACCACTACTTAATATTTAAGGTTATAGTGACTCACTAGTGACTGCTGAAAATAATTCTTGCTTGTCAAATTTGTTGGGACTTGGTTCTGCGATTGACCATAATTTTCTGCGATTAACCATGATTTCCCACAATTGACCACAATTTCCTACAATTGTCCTTGATTTCCTACAATTGACCACGATTTCCTACAACTTACCATGATTTCCTGTAATTGACTATGATTTTCCATAATTGACCACAATTTCTTACAATTGATAATGATTTTCTGAGATTGATAATGGTTTTCTGCAATTTACAGGTATTATATGAGATTTAGTGCAATTTTCTGAGATTTACAGGAATTTCATGCAATTTTCAGTTTTTCTAAAACATTTCCCAAGGTTTTGTGCAATTTTTAAGGATTCTTAGTGATTTTCGAAGGATTTCCATTGTGTACCAATTTTCGTAAGTTGTTGCCACCTTGCATCTATCACATATTCAGGTACAGAATTTTTGACAGTTTTATTTATTTTTTGCAGCAGATTCAAAATGTAAAGTCAGTGAAGTAAAAGTCATGTATATTAGTTACTGTATCTATAGGTTTATTGTCATTGTTGCATTTTATAAGGAATTTAATTAAATAAATACAATACAGCATTGTACTTGTGACTTCCTGTGCCCTGCAACAAGCATGTGCCATGGAGATGGTGCAGCAAGTACCTTTGCTGCGCAGCTGCTTTATGCAGCAACACAGCCCCTTCCACAGTCAATACTTCAGCAGCTATTACAAATTTAATGATTTAGGTTGATATATTGGGTATGTCATGTATTATTTTAAAATATAAATAGTTCAATTAGCTTGTTTTGAAACTGCTTTTCATTTGCTGTTAAAATATCACTTAAGCCTTATAATCCATTATTAAATTCACGGTACTCCATCTTTGGCAATAACACTCCGATAAAACTTGCTACAGTTGACTCTCGGTGTATTTTTATCGCATGTATCAATAAACCGCATCCACCAACAATTTCTTATGGTCCCGACAAAATCCCTACATAAATAATGTTAACATAAACAGACTGTATCGTTTCTCTGGAGCATCGATCAACATATATTTCGGGTCCCTTCACCTAATATTTCCAGCAACTATCATTTTTAAGCTGGTTGTTTATGCAAATGTCTAGTAACTGGACGAGAAAAACATCACGTGCGCCACCATTTATAACTGCTCTGTGGCACGCCGTCTAATGTCTTGTCTTCCCAACATGTCTGTCGACACTGACTGCGGCATGCAAGCGAATCTGGCTTGCTACTTCCCCTGACGAGCGGGGAAGTGGTTACCCATAGCAACGTACGTGGTGACCTAGCGTCCTCTGTTGATGTGCTCCAGGCTCCCAGGGATGATGTGTTCGCCGATAGCCCTCTACTGTTAAGGTGGGCAAACTCCTTAATGGGTTACGTGGGAAATAAAAGTTCCCACTTGTGGGGAAGGCAGAGGGTCCAACCTTGTGTACTAATGAAAGAAAAGTTTCCTGTTAATTACTTACTATTGCTGATTAAAAGAGTTATGGCCTAAATTATGCATACCGAGGGTCGCTGCGGAGCAGACCTCCTGCACTGCTGTCTTCTCTGAGTGCCAAGCCAAAGATGCCATCATAGCGGTGATGCCAAGCGCCAGCGCCGGGGTCAAGCTGCTATCTAAGTAATAGTGAAATGTGTGCCCTCTTAAAACTAATATTATACATGGTCTGCACTGAACTAATAAGACACGTTGGTGACATCCCCGTGAACAAACAAGCATCTGTTTAGTGGCTCCACAATGCATATGCGGGGGATGTCACCTCACTTGCAAACCAAATAACACTTTAAAAGGCTGTGCAGTACAGTCCTCTGCAAACTGACTTATTTACACACTGAAATTATTATTACATTTAATGTGTGCGTTTCTTCTGCTGCTATTATAACGCCACAGTCAAAAGGTGTCACTTCTGTCACCATGGCGCTGCAAAATGTCACTTCCACCTTGCTCACGCCATGCTGATTGACGTCACCTCTTATGAGGTTCTGTTGCACATGCGAAATGGGACTAAGTGTTACTTCATTTAACACCATCTACAAAAGCAGCTCTTAACCACTTAATCTTCGTATGGACAAAAATTGCATATAGGCAGGACAATATTATTCCCTGCCTATTTTGTTAAACATAGGGGCCGCATAGCACTACACTTAAGTCAACAGGCCCATATACGTAGCACATATTGGAGGAACTCATAGCACTGCTGCGCGGGCAGCCCACTTGTTCCTACCTATGTATGTTGTACCTGGCGGTTGTGGTTTCGTGGGGACGGTGTGCCAGATCGTTAACTAATTTCCCCCAGGAGTTACCTCTTGGAAGAAAATGATTAAATTGACCTTTGTGAGATACGCGATCCAGGTCCCTGAGAAAAATGGCTTGCTTGTTCTCTGCGACCTACACCAGCATACTCTTGGCTGTTCTCCTCGACCTGGCATGCTCTAAATGTGATAGTTGACTATGTAGTGTAAATGGGCAGAGAGAAGCTCATGAACCCTGCGTTCATGTCACTCTCTCCCCCCTCTTTCTGTCTCTCTCTGCAGCGAATCTTCCTTCCTCCCCTCAAATGCCATACATGCCAACAAGAGGGGAAGTTGTCTAGCAAAAGATAAAGCAAGTCCTCTTATCTCTCGGCCACTCCAGCTTCGCTTGCCTTCAGACGTCGACCTAGAGCCAATGTGTGCCTCGCGAACGTAATTTTATCAAGATTATGCGTCACTCAAAATAGTTGCACCTATCACTTGTATTTCAAAGCAAATGGTTTCACCTGAAAATGTTATGCAAAACATTTTAAAGAGGAATTATTATTTGAAAAGATGTTTTCTTTTGTGATTAAAGGTGGTTTTTCCCGTAAGGTTGGTGTTTTAGTGTATCTGGCATAAAATTAACACAAATTTAAGACGTAATATTTATTTAACACAAGGGACAGCATCTTTGCGAATAAAATTATATGCCCAGAAGCATATACTCAAACTCCCCTTGTCACCTAAAAATTGTTTGAACATCGAACAACTTGTATTATAAGTGTAATTTTCAGTAACTTTTGCAGGGAAATCAGAGGATTTATAATAATTTATTTCAATGGCGTCTTTTGAATAAACTGATAAAATGTAAGGACCTATTCGACACCTTTTGCTGTTTAATAATGGGTAGGTAAGCACTGAACTGCAGTCTAACTTACGACAGAGAAAATCAGATGACATGGTGTTGAATGAATAATTATTAGACAGTGAAGAAATCAATTATAATCACCTCATTTATTAATTTTTGTCTCAAAATTACAAGTTTTCTTTGCAGTAAAATATAATTAATTACTTTAAAAGACAGACATTTGCCATGCGCGCAAGTTGTCTGAAATATGTAGTGGCGTAATGTGGTAATCCTCCCGCAGACACCCCTCCTTCGCCCGCCGCCGTGAACTCACTGCCCGACCAATAACTTCTCCGCGCACTTTCAGCCTATAAGAGCCTGCGCCGGACATTCAAAATTTGACTTACATTCAGTGTCATATTATTTTCATTTTCATAGGGTTTGAAGATTTTAGGTCAGCATGCAATTGGTGTTGGATTACAATCAATTATATACAGTATCTTGAGATGTTATTTTCTTTATTTAAACAAGTTTAGTAATTATTTACAACAATATTTTTTCTAAAATTCAGATTTTTATTGTGTTTATTAGCTAAACTGTATTCACAGATAATGTACAGCTCTTACTATACTCAATATTAAGTTTTATAAGGTTAGAAGTTGTATTTTATAAATGTACATGTCAGAACCCTCATCTACATAAATCCCGCATATATGGACGTTTTTGATGGTCCTCTAAATAACGATAGATTGAGAGTCAACTGTATTACTTTTGCCGTATTATGTTTCATGCAGTGCAATGTATGCTTTACCGGCCATGTGCAAAAGTGGCATTTTTAGATACGAAACAATTGCAAATAAATAATGCAGGTTTCTATTAACTTTTATTTCAATGTTTAGCTAATAACAGTATTTTTTCCTCAATACATCATATTGTACAATGATACTTTAAAAATAACAGATCTAACTAATATCAATATTTTTTTCTAATATTAACACGAGTAGCCCACTGTGCCATCAGCACAACTGAGTTGTAAGTTAAGTATTTCCAAGCAAGTGAGTTGGTGCACTATGCGCAATGAACTGAGTTAGCGTAATTGTGCGGCATAGCACTCTGTTACCCACGCCTACTCACAGGAGATCCACCAGTACTGACAAGGGGTAACTGTGTGTAGTACAGGTCCAAACACTTTCCTCAGCCCTCACCCCCCCCTGTAATTACTGCACAGGACTGGAGCCTCTGTGGTCAGACCATCCCCCCAAAACAGGTGAATAAGGAAAAAAAAAAAAAAAAGGGGGGGGGGGGGGCAAAACAAAAAATACCACACACATTCTGCCACTAGCCCAGCTTAACCAGGAAAAACCAGCAGAAGCTGAAGCTACTGGAGGCACCAGCAAAGACAATGGGACTTAACACACCTGTGCTTGGCAGCCCTTCCACTGGTTCCTGCTGAGGATGCTGGATAACTCTACAGCAGGGAACCCCTTTAGAGGATATCCAGCCTCTGCAGGTGAGAAGCAACCCACTTGCTGGAAGCTGTTTACCTGACTACTCACAAACCAGTTGAAGAGGAGGCCAGACTGACCACATAGAGGGAAACCAACGCCATTGGTGGAAGAACACAATGACCTACCAACCATCGTGCAGACATCTACATGAAGGGACTGGGTGCATGACGCCCCCCTTCCCAGCCACCTCCTTCACTGTCTGAGTAGAGGAGCAGACCAACAACCCACTCAGCCGGCTGAGGTATCACATTCCCAACAACATCCATTACCCGACACCCTAATGCGACCCTGGAGGGCAAAGCGAAGGCAAGGCAGCAGCACCTTACACAGTGGAACAATGAAGCGATGTGCAGACCTCCCTCCAATAGGTCCATGTGGATGACTCGAGACAGGTAACTCCAGGGGCATCAACCAACAAAATAAGCCAGCCAGTACCTGTCAGAAAGCTTTTCACCAGGATAGTCTGGGCTACATACATCCCAATGTCAATCTGAGATCAGCTGCAGCCTGTGAACCATCAGACCCAGCCTCCCTACGAGGGACAGTTGGACTGTGTCTGATGTTGCATCCTGGTCATAAAGAGGCAGCAGCTAGTCCCAATAGCCCCAAAACCCTTGCAGCACCTGGAAACCCAGTGCCAGTGAGAATGGTGGATAATTGTTAGGGCTAGAAACATAGTATAGCTAAGGGGAGGAAGATGGCAATGCAAGTGGTTGGCATGCAGGGCTGTGTGTGTTTGCATGTTTTCAGGAAGCATATGTAGTAACAGACACGGCACCAGTCATAGGGCCAGCAGGTAGGCATAGACGTAACTTAGTCGGTTGATAATCTTGAACCCCTCACATCGAAGACCCACACAAATTTAATTTGTAAACAAAGCATTATTATGTGGCAGTAAAGGCTCAGCAAGCCATGTATAATCATTAAAGGGTTGAAAAGTGTACTTATTGCTTGCGTGGTGAAGAGATTTTATACAAGTCTGTAATGGTCAGAGGGATGTTCTATGAACCTCCTTGAGCCTACCATGATCACAAAGGCCAGAAGGAGCCATGGACGAGGCAGAGTGTACAAGCAGGGCAGCCAATAAACTTTTATTTGCTAACAATTTACTGCATTAGATTTTCAGTAATTGTAATTTATATCAGAACCTTTTTTTTTATTTTGCACACCATCAAAATGTTTTACAGGGGCTCTTGTAAAAATGTTAACTATTTTCCTCCTATGGTATGCTTGGGTGAGTGGAAAGTAAGTAAATATACAGCACCAGTAGACTCCAGTATTTTATGTTATCATCCCAGCCAGCCAGGGACTCTAATGGGAAACAAAACTGATTTTGTAGACTGAGCATACTTGAAAATTATGTTGTAAATTAATTTTTGTGGAGAGAAATTTCTGTTTAATTTTATGGGCTTAGTTACTTGTGGTCATGTGCAAGAGTGTTTTGTTTCAACGGTTTTTATTACCATACAACCAGAATCTCTCGTTTTAGTCAATTTTGTGTGCATGTTTCCAATCTTGTTGGGTAGAGAGCATGCAATGTAGCCAGAACAGCACGTTGAGGTGTTAAGCTAGGAGCATCACCACCACATGGTCAGACTATTGTCGCCGCAGTCACTGATGCTGCACTTGGCACCTGAACTCCTGATACACCTTAAGCTGATTCCCTGCAGTTATCCGGCACCCTGACTTTAATTATATCTATAGATCGTTAGTCAGGTGGGAACACATATGGCAGGTGATGAACTCCCAGGTGGTGATAGTACAATCAAAGAGTAAAGTCCATTTATGTTCAAAACCACATACAGGACACACAAGAAAATGCACAGAGGAGAGAGGAAACCGAATGATCTTAATACATATCATAAGACACAGCTTACATTAGTTATAGATGTACCTAACATGAATTAAACTTTACAAGAATTCTACTATACAAGATTAAAGAGAACACACAGTTACAATCTGAGTCTGGCTCCTCCAATGTCATGTCAATAAAAGGTTATCCATTTTTGCAAGTATAAATTTGTAAAATAATCTATAACATTCAGATAATTTTAAAGGCAAGAATTTTGTACACAACTACTTATAAACGTTGGCAAGCATGTGATTAGATTCAGCCACTGGACTTTCGAGGGAGGAAAAAAAAAATCACAGATGTCAGCAGTGACACCAACACTAGTAGTGAATTTTTTCAATGACAATCGGCCAGCCTGTTAAGAGTATATTGGACTTAATAACATTGCTGCGACAAACAGCCATTTCTGTCAGTTTCATTTAAAAACAATTGGTTATGTGTTTATGAAACAATACCTTTTGCTGCACATTCACATGGTACTTTTATATACATTGTCAAATATGTTTCTCTTTTTCACATTAGATATAGGAAAATATGAATATAAGTACTCACTTTGAAGTACGGTATCGCAGGGTCCTCAACAAAAGCAAGTACCAACAATATAATGGAAGTAGTCATGTCCAGTCCATAATACCAGCGGTTGTGTACCAGGAGATATGCAGGCAGTGCAGCTGGATTATGGGGATGGGAATCAAATTTTTCATTATTTTCTCCTTCCTGAAAATTTAACATATTTTTTACCAGCAGCTGTAATAAAAGTTATAAACAAACTTACCACAAGTCTTTTGTTATTTTTAAAATGTATTTTTAAACACAGTATCCAGTGTTCAGAACCACAATTTTAAGGTACAAATTTTTCACAACTATGAAAACTCAAGTATTATCAGGTAGGCTATTTAATTCCAGTTTTAAGTTAATTATTAACCTTCCCTCTAACTCACTACACACAACTCTTTCATTAGGTACTATTTTTTTAACACAAAAATTTTCCTTTTTTATTTTCACATGTTAAAAGCACTGCAAATAATGATACAAAACCTTACATAACACATTGCAACCTCTTTCAACCGAAACAAATGGGGGGAGATCCATTTCGGATAGCAAAATTTTGGATAATAAATAAATAAAGTTTTTCATATTCAAAGGTAGCAAACTACAATAAATTACACAAGCATTTCACATACTCTACATACAATTTTGGATCTCAAGACCTCGCTGTTAAAAACAGTCCAAATCTCTTCATTTCGCTTCTACCTACATACAGTAGGTTTAATTACCTATGTCAATTAAGTATTTTATGAGAAATGAACATTAGCAGTAAAACTCCTACACATACACATTGGAATTTTATGTTAAGAATTACTTCTTAGAGAGAAAAAAAAAATGTGGTCTGTACTTTCCCTTTGCATTGTTTTCTGGCTGCAATATCCCTCCATAGTTTCATTAAAAGAACATCTGAGGGCTTGGCTTCATTGCACTGCTCAACAAACTGTAACTGCACATATTTGTTAATAATACTGTTAGGTAGTTAAGGTTAATTGGCATTACAGTTAAAAATTATTCGGTTAACAGAGGTTATACTGTATTAAAAAACCGAAGTTATAAAATTGGTTTGAAAATTAAACATAATGGGACAAATAAAAAATCAAATTTCATGTAACTATCCGTAGCACAACAATATTCTTTAGAAATAAAAGAAAATAGACTACACTAACCTCTAAAAATATTGCTGCTTCATGGTAATTCATCTCCCAATGTTGGTTGGCATCCAGGATTTCGCCAGGTTCTGTGAGCTCTAGAACATTATCAGCTTGGTCCTGATTCAGACTCGATGTACTTCCAATTTCATTTGGAAAATCTTCATTTGAATGTGGTTTCTCTAAAAATTTAAATTACAAGAGCAACATAAGTGCTTCTGCATAAAGAGCTCAATAACTGAAGGATAGGTTCTATTACCACCTGGGAGTTTCTTTGAGATTAACATCCTCTTAAATATTATACACAACATTTTATGTGTGCCCTCCCTACTAGCCAAAGTCTACACATGAACAAAAATTAATTTATAGTCCTATTTCAATGTAATTCTCTTCTAGCTTACCGCCTCAGAAAATATCTCCTATAAATACACATTTTTTCTCTATAAAATACTGACAATTTGTTATTCAAGTACCAGTGTATAAAAACATTTGTCTGATAGTACATTTTACTGGTAAGTGTTAAGAATAGGGGTTCTTCCAAAAATCGGGAAAAGGAATGTTATATATGATTATTACTAATCACACTTAATACAAATTTTAGCGGGGCTTAATATAGTTTGCAGTATACAAAATTTAATGAGAGAGTAAGACTATCAGGATTGTGGTGTTCATTCAGTAAAACACGTATAATGTACGTTCAATATATTTTTTATGGGTTTCTAAATTGTATTAAATGTGAGAATACCTTTTGAAATGAATCTTTAGTGTATAAAACATCATTCATATGGTATATTTATACCGTAGCGCTGAGGTTATTTAGGTAAACAACAAAGCAATCAAACAGTATTGGAACAGTAACTCTGATAAATTACTGAAAGCTTACCTTGTCTATATTCACGACAGGATAGTACCACATAACGTATTACTAGTAGAATAAATATACATATGGTAGATCATACAAAATGAAGATCACAGGCTGTGTCTATAAACAGTTTATATGTATCACCATGAAACATTACTATACATTTGGTTAGACCATTGTCATGGTACTTGTACCATAAATTGACATTGTGTACCATTATGAGGTAATAATGGTACACAAACGAGCATTGACATTGGTTTACATATCAGTTGGATTGTAGGACCTTGCCAAATGGTAGTCAGCTGACTTTTTAACTGTCTGACTTTCTTGGATGTATGAGTGCTTATACGCATGTTTTATTGCAATTCATTTTGTTTGTGGTGTTAAATCTAATAATTGTACAAAATTATGAGTGTTTCTATGCTATTATATGCATGGGAAGAGTCTAATTATAATGCTTGTGTGGTGATTTGTGTGTCTGTGTAGTCTCGTCAAATGAAATTCACGTTGTTTCATTCTTAATCATCTATGTCGCATGAATGGCGATTGATTTGGTGAGTATGCACCTACATTAAATGTAACTTTAAGACAGTGGGGAGGGCTATGACGATCAGGGAAATTTCAGGGTAAAAAGAGTGAAAAATATATACATAATCGTAATATTTAATTCCAAAAATACGTTCAATTGCAAAAAGACCTAACCAAACAATACTTAAATTGACAATTTTATCAATACCAGTTACAAATGCGATAGTGGTGAGGGCTACGATCAGGGAAATTGTGGGGTAAAACGAGTGTAAAATATGTACATAATCGTAATATTTTATCATGAAAACAAGTTAAATTGCAAAAAGACCTAACCAAACAATATCTCAATTCACAATATTACCAATACACACTCGCACACAACCAAATGTTACTGTGGTAATGTATGATATTCAAGCGTAACCTCCTCGCAATGACAAATACTGTTCAAGCGTAGCCAAACATTATGTACAGAGCCAGAGTTCTCAGTACCAGCAAGGGAGTAAATCCCCAAAACTGTGATTCAAGGCATGGCTTTCTTCTTTAAGTAGTGACAGCGAAGTGGTCATGCATCAGCGAAACTTCGAGTTTCCCCAGAAATGATTTTCAAGCATAACCCATTCAAACTAAAATAGTGTGTATGTGTGTATTGATAATACTGTCAATTTAGGTATTGTTCGGTTAGGTCTTTCTGCAAATTAATGTATTTTTATGATAAAATATTAAAATTACACACATATTCACTTGTTTTATCCCGTAATTTCCCTCATTATCATAGCCCTACCCACTATTGTTTTTATGGTTTCTTTTCATCACATCTTGATGCCCCTACTAAATTTAATTTCAGTGTAATAAGCTAAGTGGAATTATACCACTTTCCGTGATTTTTTCTTCAGAAAAGCCCCTATTCTTAACATACACCTTTAAAATTTACAATTAATAGGTGGATTATTATTATATTAACAAATACTAAAATAATGGAATTTTAAACAATTCTTTGAGGCAGAGGGAGAAAGAAAGAAATAAAGAAACTGAAAGAGAGCAAGAAAGCTACATAATGTGAGAGAAAGCATGAGAAAGAGAGAGAGCAAGATCAAGAAAAAAAGCAAGAGCGAAAGAAAGTGCAAGAGTGACAGAAAGTGTGAGTGAAAGAAAAAGCAAAAGCAAACAAACACTAAATTGAAGAAAGCAAGAGTGAAAAGAGAGAGAGTGAAAAGAGAGAGAGTGAAAAGAGAGAGAGTGAAAAGAGAGATAGCGCAAGAGCTGGAAAGAGGACAAGAGCAAAATAGAGAGTACAAGATTGAGATAGAATGGACAAGAGCAAGATAGAGAGGACAAGTGCGAGACAGAGCACAAAAAAGCAAGAAAAGCAAGAGAGCGAAAAGAAGAGGAGAGGACAGAGCAAAAAAAGAGAGAGAGCAAAGAGAGAGAGAGAGCGAGAGAGCACAAGAGCAAGAGGAGAAGAGGAGAGATGCAAGTAGAGAGACAAGAGAGGAGAGAGAGCACAAGACCATGCAAGAGAGAGAGCGAGAGAGCGCAGGAGCAAGAGAAGGGAAGAGTGCAAGCGGAGAGAGCACAAGAGAGGGAGACAACATAAAGAGTGAGAGACAAAGAGAAGAAGAGCACAAGAGAGCAAGAGAAAGGGAGAGCACAAGAGAAAGAGAGCACAAGAGAGAGGGAGAACACCAGAGAACGAGAGAACCATGCAATGGTGCCACCATCACGTGCCTTGGATGCTGTGTTTCTTCTGGCTATGCGGCAAGCTCCTTGGTTGACTTGGCTCCCCTCCTCTGATATTCCATCAATACCCTCCCTCCTAACCTTAAGGGGTTCAGTTTATTTAAGTCAGTGCAAACCTAATTTCCTCATCTTACTACGCCTTCATCACCTTGAAGAACTTCTCTGGGAATTCAACATGTTTAGCGATGCCTGCTGACATTGAAGATTTTAATAATACAAAATGTCCAAAGTGTCTGGTAAAATTCTTGTTTGGAGGCTGTTCAAAATTCATAGTTTTGGTTTGACAAATTTTGCTGGCTGTAGAAGCACTCGTAATGTGTTTGGTAAATGGTTTGCTGCTTTGGTCACCATAGTCAAATGGTATTTGGTATATGGCGATGACTCCCATTTTTGCCTTTTTGATCACCTTTTAATTGTCTGTCCCTATTGCTTTCATGTCAGCAGAGCCTTGGAGGGCAATTTGCTGCCTCTGCTGATGCTGATAAAAATTTAATACTTATCTCTTAAGTTTTTTTAATTTGTAGTTTTATGTGAAGCGAGGCTTTTGTTAGGGCAGGAAACGCAGCCTTCCTTCACTTTGTGTGGATTAACGTTGATCACATTTGTAAGTATTTAAAACTATTAGTAACATTTTTCATATTACGTTGGTGCATTTCAATAAAGATATTTTCAAGTTGTGTAAATGAAGTTAAGGCCATTAATGTTCTGGCAGTTGAGGTTGACGGATTTTAGTTGGTTGTGAAATGCACACACATTTGGTTATGAATTCAATCATGCATTCTAGTTTTGAAATTCATGTTGTTACATGCTTGAGATGTATGTGGTACTCTTATTTGAATGTCTGTATAATTAAAGTCTGTAATTAAAATTAAATATACATATCAATGAGAATAATAAATGGCACTATTACAATTTTATGGGTGATAGTGAAAGTTTTAAAAGCACGTTCAGCACACCGCACTTTTCAGCCTAATAAATGGTTGAATTTATTTTTCATTTGAAATGAACATATTATGGACTGGCAACTCAAACTCTGGAAAGAGTAAAGAACAGTGCACTCTACAAGATGCACAAGTAGTTATCGTTTCTTGAAAAAGGCATAATTAGCTGCACAATTGGGTAACTCAAGAGATATCTACTTGTAAAACTTAAAAATATTCTGATCAAAAGATACCTCCTTGTTGAAATAAATAGACTATCACAACCATATGGAATGTGAAATTTACAGTTATTACATTGAACAGAGAATGTGTTCTTCATTAGTGTAATGTAGATAACTCAAAATTGGAACAAATCAAGTTAAATCTAGTTGCATTAAAGGTATCTATTACAAACATAGAATGTGTCATTAAATCTCTGTTATGTTCTCCAGTAATGAAGATGCCATCACATGAGAAAATGGAGCTTTTTTTGTCATGTGTGGGACCAATCAGCAGATTTCCACCAAAATTTTCACACTAGTAGAGCTAAAGTCTGCCACGTTTCAAGTGCATCTGGCTTTATTTACAGTATGGCTGCAATATGAATGATTTAGATAAGTTTATAATATCTATTTAATAATTTGACATATTTCAGTATATATTAGAACCATCAGATATACATATACAGAGTCTGATTAAGAATGTTTTGTATGTAGTGCCCAATGAGAAATTAAGCATTTTAAGCCATATCTCAGGAACCACCAAATTCTGCACACAAGTTGTGTTATGGTAGCCCATGAAAAACATACATGATTTACGTGACTATAACACTTGTTTTCAAAATGATGTTCCTGTAAATATTTGAAGTTGATAATCCTATTTGTAATGATTTTCATGGTATTTTCTCATTATTGTAAATTTTAAATTGGCATTTTGTTTGGCACAGAATTTGATGTTAAGCAGATATATTACTTACTTTGTGCAGTTTTATATCTAAAGGGTACTGGGCTAGGAGAAATTTTTACCATATGTATGTTAATATTTATTTTATGATTTTAATGCAAGTCTCCGGAAGTGTTAGTTTCGTGGGTGCATATTTTTATTGTTGTAAAAGAATCTTGTGAGCCTTGCTAGAACAGGGGACTCTCAAATTTGCATTCATGGCGAGCTGTCATTTTTATATAGGGCTCCAAGTTTAGAATTCTAATTTTTGAGACCACCTCATAGTAAAGATAGGTTGAATAGTGGAGACCCATTCTAAGACTCGTAAATGTGCATGGGCAAGATCAGAAGAGCCCCAAAAACACCAGTTATACCAATTTTTGAAGTGCTTTCATCTTATCCTTTGGACTGCTAAAAGACACAGCCAATGCCGCCTTAAAGGACTGTAAGATGTTACAATTTTTGGTAATGTTATTTGAATTTCCACCAGTCTAAACTTTGTAGAACTTTCAGAATAAAAATTTTACTTCAGCTTAAAGAAAGAAATTTTGTGCTAATTAGTTCTCCTTTGCAAACAGACCTGTGGTCCTACATAGTATGGACTCGTAACTCACTGAATCCTAGCCATGCATTTAAGCAAACTGAATTGGCCAATTTAGTATTGAATTCAAAAGTAATGTTTTTCCAAGAGATATAAGATGTGCCAAAATTTCTTTATGCTTACTTAATGGCAGATTTGGCTCACGTTTTTTATCTGGTGGAAGTGAAGAATATTATTTTATTCAATGTCATTAAAACACACTTTCTCCTTAGAAAATTTATCACAGAATGACTTCTATTGGTTTATCCAATAAAACACTATCATTAAGATTTTAACTCCTGAATCATATTTTGTGTACTGTTGGTTGAAGTCCTGTCCTGTGTACATTATTTTATTGAATATGAGCTGTAACTGTGTCTCATTGGCATTCTGTTTTTAACAACTTCCTGAAAGTTAAAAGTTAAATTTCTAAATTTTACTTACCTGTTTTCTCACTGGAAGTGCTTTGTGTAATGCAACTTATTTTCCATTATCTTGGGAAATGTAATGGTATACATGATTTTGATTTATTTATTTTTGAAAGTGAAAAAATTAAAATCTGGCATAATTTCCTGATGTCACCAACCCGCCTGCCTATTACATTCTGTCTCGTATAGTCCAGCCAGTCTCATAACATATATAGGCCTCTACTACCTCAGCCCCACATACACAAAACATTAAATATCAACAACTATACAAAATATACTCACAATATATTTAGATATTTTAGAAACTTAACTATCATCAGTATCATACAGTTCACTAGTCCCGTGCATTTTTCCTAACCCATTTTTGAGCTGCTGTTTGAAGGACACCGGAAGAGCTACAAGATGTGAGATTTGGAGTAACCCTCTTCTACAGTCTAGCATATTCCAGGTCTGATAAGTGTACATATTCACAGAACAGGCACTATCATTAATGAGCCACCCCTAAGACTGCTTTCTTATCAATTCTCCATCCAGTGAAAGGCATTAATAAATCTCCCAGAGAGAGGCGAGAGGGAAATAGTAGGAGGGAGAAATAAAGATGGGAAAGAGGTAAGTGAAGCGGGGAGATGGGTAAGGGCAGTGAGGAAAAGGTTCAGAGAAGACAGGAGAAGGGTAAAGGAAGAGGGGAGAGTGGTGAAAGAAGAGGGCTGAACGAAGAGGGCTGAGGGAAAAGGGCAGAGGTGTAAAGAGGGAAGTGGTGAGAAGAGGGGTGAGGGGAGAGATGTGAGGGGAGTGATGTGAAGAGGGAAGAAGGGAAAAATGAAAGGGAAGAGGGGGAGATACTTTCATTTCCTGTTGGTGTACCATGAGCAAGCAGACTTAGCAAGCAAGGAGGATGGCAGGTGGAGTAAGTAGTGCGTAATCTTTTATTTTGTTTTGCTCATTTGTTATCTTTATCTTTCATAACAAGCAATAAAATTAAGCACCTCAGGCATTCCTATATCAGCAGTCACTTGTTTACTCAGCATTCTTCAGCTGACTGCTGGATGTGAATAACTGAACAATAGGCATAGTGGTGTGATGAAATATGACAGAGCATTGCTAACACGTGCAGACAGGCATCCTTCCTGACTGCCTTCTTCCTAAGTCTGTCTGTAGTTTTAGTAATGAGTATACGTATTCTCTGACATTGCTAAGTGTTTTGTGCATTAATGTGACACTGCCAATATTTAAAAAAATGGACTCCTGAGTTGGATTATTTATTCAAGAGAACTGCCACAAGGAAAGTTATGGAAAAGTTGGTAAAGAAGTCGTCACAATAAAACAGCTCAGTTTAGATGAGCAGAAGTTGATGCTAAGGTAGGGTATAAATTATATAAGAAATTTAAGTAAATATGAAAAAAAAAAAAAAAAAAAAAGTAACTAATTACAATCATCTTTTGGAAAGGTTTGTAGCGATCCTCTAGAATGTCATAATAAGCTTTGACGCTGTCGGGTGAGACACAAGATGAATGATGACACAAATACTTACTGGTAATATGGGCACCAGCGGTGCTTCCCAATCACCGCACTATTGAGACTCAGGGTTCTCAGGGATGCTATGGGTTCTGTGTGTCCATCTCACCGGTGCGTACTTACAAACACGGCAATACTAAACTTTTAGTAAACATCACTTTGAAATAAACACTAATAAAATATATGTGGCTAGGACACTGTCACCACTGAATAAAAGAGGTAAGTTCACTGTAGACTTGTTTTTATTGTTACTACGCGTACACATCGATGTGCCAATGAAATTATGATAATCACAGTCATGACTAGCCAATTCTGCTTAGGTGCTCCCCAGCCCGCAAGTAATCTAGCGCAAGCCTAGATGGACGATCTCGCTGAGGTGCGTGAAAGCACAGCATTCATAAGGGAAGAGGTCCGATAGCCCTGCCAGGGTGGACTGACGGTTTTTCCCTGAAGACAGAACACTGTGAATTACAAATGAAACCCTTAACACAAAGCCCTTAAAATTGAGTGATGCAATAATGCAGAAGTTACAATGAAATGGCATAAACATAGGCAGATGGCGCCTGATTCAAGTTGCACAGGTCACATGACCTCTCCGACATCTTTCTACTACTTCTCGATTAAGTTAAAAATGCCATAAGGACGCAATAAATTTGTTAAGCGGAAGCATAATGCTGGGGAAAATGTCTGGCAAAAACGTACACAAGCAAAGGTTAACCGGTAAACTAAATAGAATATGGAAACCTAAATCAGTGAACAAAAGTTGTAGTGCGTACACGACAGTGTCTTACCTCGCCAGCTCTCCTGGACAGACTGTCCAGTGACAAGCATCAGACGGACCTACCATGGCCGCCTACAGGGTTCACATAAGCGGAAGTGCTATGTACGCCGAGAAAAATATTTTATTATAGAAAATAAAATGACACAAATAAAAAATTATTTTTCATTTTTATAATTTTCTTATGGATTTTCATATTTATTTAACGTCTCTTTATGGCAGCGTTCATGCCGGAATATCAGCGTTCTTAATCTTGGTGCTGCGAGCACTTTGAATTTTATAACCAAACAATTTCAAATAGCAACAACACTAAATCATTTTAAGACATATTAAACACTGCAAATACAATATAACACATTTTACACTGAAAAATACTATTTATGTGAAAGTTCTAAATTATTGGCTTCCTTGCGCACGTGCGGGGACACGTGACACGGGCGTGGTGAGCGCCGTCATTGGTTCTACCACTGCTGGCTGTTAGTCGGTATCAGCTTAAAAAAAGTAATAAATGGTGTTTTGAAATAACATCACCACACTTGGAAAAAGAAAGCATTGAGTTACTGTGCCCAACATGTTATAAAAGAATGTTTTCTGTTAAAAACAAAAACTGCCATGAAGCTGATAGAAATGATGATTTGTTTATCTCACCAGAAGAAAGTTTAATCAAGTTAGATGTGGTATGCCCCATTTCGGATGTCACCATGCTTAAAATTGAAAAAAAATTGCTGTAAATTTATTTTCTGAAGTATTACTGAGCGAAACCAGAAGAATGTCTGCTGCTGTGAAAAGAGAGCTAGGCTATTCATTTCCTGAAATTTTAAGAAGCAAACAAACTACGTACAAGTAATGCAGAGAGGGTAAGGATTATCAGCATGATGCCTCAAAATCTGTCTAGATCAAAGATAGCAACTGAGTTCAATGTATCTGAGTATATGATAAGAGTTACAAACGAACAAACTTGTGAAACAGCAAGGTATTCTTCCAACCCTGGGTAAGGGAAAAAGTGGGAGAAAATTAGGCAAGGAAGTGATTATCTATGTTGACGAATTTTACAAGCAAAATGAAATCAGTAGGATAATGCCAGGCTAAAAGGACTGTATTCCTGTGAAAATAAAAGGCATTAAAGAAAAAAAATCAAAATCGTCTGATTTTGTGTAACTTACAAGACCTTTTGTTCATTTTAAAAATACTTATCCACACTTGAAGGTTGGACTTTCCAAATTTTGTTCACCAAGGCCTAAATGGTACGTATTAGCTGGTAATCCTGGAACACACACAGTTTGTGTGTGCACATATCACAATATCAAATTAATGTTACAAGGAAGTGGTACAAATATTGATTACGAAGACCTGCTTGAATTTATGACATGTGATATAGATAGTTATAATTGTATGATGGGTCAGTGTTCCGGCTGTAGCGATATGGAAACCTTTTCATAAATACTGACTGAAGAAATAGAAGATGAGATTAAATACAAACAGTGGGTTAGCACAGACCAATTGAACCTAATAGATGTGGTACAGTCAACTGAGGATTTTATTGATACACTTAATTAGAAAATTGTTGTACTTAAAAAGGATAATTATATGTCTAAAATCCAATCTGCTTTTGTAGAGAGAAGAAAAATAACTTGAACAACAATGAATGCATAGTATTAGCTGATTTTGTTAAGAATAAATTATCTGCAGAATGCAACTTGGATGTACAAATATTATGTCTAACAGAAACACATTTAACTGAATCCTCTGCTGATCAAATTAAAATTTCTGGTTATTCTTCTGTTCTACTTATTGTATAAATATCCTGATTAAGGGTGGTAACTGTATTTACATTTTTTTAAATGTACATTTTAAAAATGACATACTTTTACTAAGCGATGTTTGAGTGTTTTGAGTGCAGTTATGAGGAAGTAACAACTGACAAATGTAAAAGGTGTCCTCACTATATATAGAGCCCCTTCTGCCAACTTAGTAACTTATAAAAATTTCTTGAATAAAACCTTAAAGCCATTTAAAGAACCAATCTAGAAATTATTCTCTGTGGAGACTTTAACATTAATAATTTAAAAGAAAGCAACCAAAAAACTGAACTTGATAGTCTACTTAGTATCTCCAACCTTAAATCCATAGTAAACTTTGTTACCAGAATAGAAGGAACCAGTCAGACAGCAATTTATAACATTTTCATTGATAGTAGCACAGTTGCAGTGTGTCACTGTCTCCCAATAATAAATGGCTTATTAGATCATGATGCACAAATATTAGTTATGCCATCCATAAAAATGTCCTCCAAAAGTATTTCCTATACGAAAGAAATACATTTTTTGCTGCAAAACATTTTACTATTTAAAAGTGAGCTTAGCAGGGTGCAATGGTCAACATTGTATACTTCTACCGAAGTAAATGAGAAATTCAACGCTATTCTTAACTAAGATCTCCATTGTTTTGAAAAATGTTTCCCATCCAGAATGATACACAGTAATAGAAATCAAAAGAAAAATTAATGACTCACCAAAGGAATAAAAATTTCCTGCAAAAACAAAAGAAAACTGTACAAGGTCGCCAGAACCTGCAGCAAAAAAAAAAAAAAACTAGTGCCATACATACATACACTCGCAATTAGGCTACCACCTGGTGGCGAGCTCTCTCACCTCTCCTTCACCCAACCAACTCCTTTTCCACTCCCTTCCTGAATTTACCAACCCCTCTCACAAATACCAATTCCTCCCTCAACACATTCCACTCCCTCACAGACCTCACAAGCATGGACTGCCTACCCCCCTCCATTCTCCTCCACACCCTCTGAAGCTTCTAACTGTTGTTTCCTCTTCCTCTAAACACCCTCTTACTTAGATTGCAGTGTAGCCCTCCCCATCTTCCGTCTTCATTCACCACCCCGTACATCTTGACTAGCCGTTCAACTCTCCTCCTGTCCTTCAATAATATCCACCCTATTTCTTTCATCACTGATGGCCTATAGTTCCCTTCTTCCTCACCATCTTGCCCCTGCCTTCTCCACCTACCCTTCACCCATCTTGCTGCCTTTCTCTGCACCTTTTCCAGTTCTCGAACCTCCACCTCCACATATGGGTCCCATACTGCTAAAGCATATTCTAACATTGGCCATACCATTGTGCCATACGCCTTCTCCTTCACCTCACAGCTGACTCCATTCAGCACCCCACCCAGCATACCCAGAGCCCTTCTTCCCTTTGCAACCACCCTCTACCTGTTTTTTCCACCTGAGGTCTCCCTGCAGTACAATCCCTAGATACTTATATTCTGATGCTGTTTCTTCTATCTCTTGTCCCTCCCATCTGTACCTGTCCCTGCTTATCATCTTCTTCCTTGTGAACCTCACTAACTTAGTTTTTCTTACATTTATCTTCATTTTATTTTTCCTGGTCCACAACCATATCTTATCAATGTCCACCCCCCTCTCCCACCTCAGCATATACAACACAATCGTCTGCAAACTATCTGATTTTGCCCCTAATCCCCAAACCCATGTCATTTACCATTTGGATAAATAACAAAGAACGCAACACGCTTCCCTGTGGTACCCCTGATGTAACCTCCTCTTCCTCCGATATTGCCTCCCCCACTTTCACCCTCTGCCTTCGCCCCCTGAGAGAGTCCCCTAGCCATTCCACTACCCTCCTGTCTGGTATCAGCACCTCCACTTTCCTCATCAATGTCCCATGGGGCACCTTATCAAATGCCTTCTCAAAATCTATGAAGCAGGCATCCACCTGCTTCCCCTCATCAACTACCTGCACCAGATCCTCTAATAACCCAGTCAGCCGAGTCTCACATGAGTATCCCCTCCTGAAACCATGCTGTGACTCCTCCAACTAATTCCTATTGTTCATAACCCTCACCACATACTGCACCGCCAGCCTCTCCATTACTTTTCCTGTACTTGATGTGAGACTCACCAGTCTGTAGCTTCCAGGCCTCTCCCTATCCTCTCCCTGCTTGTGTATAGGTAACACCATAGCATCCTTCCTATCTTGTGGTAACTTACCCTCTCCTAAGGACTTTTTAAATAGCATTTCTAAATATTTTGCCAACTCCTTGCCACCACACTTTAGTGCTGCGTTTCATATCCCATCTGGTCCCCCTGACTTACTGCTCTCCAAACCCCTAATTACCTTTTCTATCCCCCTCTCCTACATCTTAAACTCACTATACACGCCCCAAACCCTGTTTACCCCCCTATTCCAACCCTCCTTTGCCTCAAACACTGACAAGTACTGTCCTTGCAGCATCTCCGATTTTTCTTGGTCATTTGTCGCATGCCTACCATCCTTTCCTGTTAGCAGAGGGATTCCTTCCTCTTCTCCCCTTAACCTCCTAACATACCTAAACCATTTCCCCCATTCCTTGCCTTTTCCTTCTTCCATCATGTTCCCCAGAAATACATTCTTTGCCTGTTTGATCTTCCTTTCAAGCTCCCTACCCATTTGTTTCATCATTTCTCCACTTGGCATGTAATTTTCTGCACTTCTTCATTTTCAAAATCTCCTGTCCATTATATGACGGATCTCCCCCAGTCCGTAACCTTTTCTTGGCACAAATTTTTCCAACATAACCTCCATTAATCCTCTAAACTCCCTCCACAACCCCCCTACACCCTTCTCCATAGACCATTTTTTAAACCTGTCTCTCAGGAATATTTCTGCCCCTTTCTTGTCTCCTCTCCCATACTGCCACACCAAACTTTCTCCCCATTTTTTTTATCAATTCCTGAGATCTTTTCATCCCTTCATTTCTCCACTTGGCATGTAATTTTCTATAATTCCTGTTCATTTTTTAATCTCCTGTCCATAATATAGGGGATCTCTCCCAGACCGTAATCATTTTTTTTGCCACAAATTTCTATAACATAACATCTAATATTCCTCTAAATTCATTGCATAATTCTTCCACACTTTCCTCCATAGACCACTTTTCAAACCCGTCTCAGGAAGATTTCTGCCCCGTTCTTGTCTCCTCTCCCATACTGCCACACCAACCTTTCTGCCATTTGCACTTCCTTCATCCTGCCAATTCCAATTTCCACAACGGGAATATGATCACCCCGCTGTACCATCCAATACTATTGCATCAACTACAGTATTCATAGGTCTGACCAACACCACATCCAGTACTGACCCAACACCCTCCTCATTCCATCTCGTAGGTGTTTCTACTACCTGGACTAATCCTCTGTTGACTAACTGTGCTTCCATTCTCTGCATCATGCTACCCATTCCTTTTGCACCCTCTACCCATTTCACCCCTGGCTTATTCAAATCCCCTGCTACAACAACCCACTGCCTGTCCTTTAGTCTATTGACTCTCTCCTTGATCATCTCAATTGCCTGCCATCCCTGTCATGGTGGTCTATACGCTGCCAGCAAAGTAATACTCCTATTACTACAACCACTCAATTTAATTTCCATTACCTCGACATCCTCACTAACACATTCTACCACCCCTTTTAGCCCTTTCCTTACACACACCATTATTCCTCCTCATCTCCCATCCCTGTCTCTTCTGAAGATGTTGAACTTATCCTGCCTACACTCAACGTCCAGTACTTCCTCAGTCAACCAAGTTTCCACAGCTACCACTATATCCGTCCCTTATCTTTCAACCTTTCCTCAGAAGCCCTCCAGCTTGTTGTACACACTCCTACAGTTCACCACTATTATCTTTATACTAGTACTCTGCTTTACCATCCTACATTGCTTACCTCCTATCTACACCCCTGCGGCCTCATCAATGCTATCCTCTCCATTTCTCTCCCCTTCCGTTTCCTTGCTTCTAACTGATTGCTATTTCAACAACTGCTGCTCTGCCCTGACCCTCTCCATGTAGCCAGCTACTTCTCTACCTAGCAGATCACCTAGAATCCTCTTTCCCTGTTCTGTCAGGTGAACCTGATCCCTCTCTACACTTTCCCAGCTTACCCATTTCCTACTATCTATAAATATAGCCCCCAAATCCCTACACACCATCTCATATAACTCACTTGCAGCCACTGCCTTCCTATAGGATACTCCTTTCCTAACCAGCACACCACTGACTACTGCCCTAGCTCCAGGGAACTTCTCTCGCACTTTCCTCAGCAATCCCCTGAGATCCCGTTCTACCTCCTGCCCCACCTCCCTATGAGCCGGGTCTTTCCCCCTACACGAATAAGAACAACCTTTGCCACCCTACTACCTCTCATACCACTAACCCTTTCCTCCAAATCCCTGGTATTTCCCCCCCCCCCCAAACGCTGCATTATATGTAATTTCCTTCCTGATATCCCCCTTTACAATTGAGCTGCCTAGAAAAACTATCTCTGGCTCCCTTCCTACAACATGTTCCTGCTTTGTGGCTCTTCCACCCACCTGCCTACCCTTGTCTCTGGCCTCCTGCAGCACCCTTGTTTCCCTCCCTTGGGCCAGCCCTCCTCTCTCCCCTCTGACCCTGAACTGTCCACTTTCTCCTGCTTGCTGGTCTTTGCTAATCTCACACTTGCAAGCCTCAGCATACTGCTCCCTACCTTCTACCACCGCCTGTTCCCTGCTTTCTGATTCCCGTTCCTCTATTCCTGATTGCATCCTGCCTACTACTATCACCTTATCCCTTGCTACTATTTCTTGCTCCTCTAACCTTATTTGCTGTCATGTCTCCTACTGCCTTATCCCTTTCTAGTGCCTCCAACTTCTCTATCCTCCTTAATCTTACCACCTCTATCTCTGCCTTTCCTCCTGCAGTTCCTTCTGCAACCCTACTTGCATTCTGCCTAACTCTTCCTCTCTACTCAGCTTTTCCTCCTGTGGACTGGCTTTCATTTTCCTTAGCACCCCCTTTACATCTTCCAACTCCTCCTCTAACTTATCCACACTCATTTCTACTCTACTCTTACCCATCTCTTTCCTGACCTTTTCCTCCATCCTCTCAATCCTATGCATCATTTCCCTTCCTTTTTCCTGCTCATCAAATCTACCATCTCCCCTTTCCACCTCTCCTCCTTAGCCACTTCCATTGGCACTGGCACACCCTCTATAAAGATTCCCCTCAGCATATCCCAAATCCAGTTTCCACTTTCTCCACTTATTTGAGTTTCCTTCTCTACCCTTAATTTGTTCCCTACCACTGCCACTAATCCCTTTCCCTCAGCACATTCCTCACATTTCCACTCATGTTCCTGTAGTGATTCCAGTTCCTCCTCCCTGATCCCTATACAGCCAACATGGTACCAGCCGCCACACTGGTCGCACTGCACACCACTATCTAACCTTCTCTACACCTTACCTCAGCCCCTACACTCACACCTCCCTACCATTTTTTTTACCCTCTCTTTTTAAAAAATAATTTTACTAACTTTAAACTAAAACTACTCTCCCTTATAAAATACACCAAATACCTACGTGTATACACACTTTCTTAACTAGCCTAACTTACACCATACACCCTTTACCCTCGTACAATAACAAAGGCCTCGGCCTCATGCACACAATCGGGCACTACTCCCTCCTTATAACTATTTACCACATAAAACACTAATCTTAACTTTAATTATACCTCAAACTACTACTCCACCTATATTTAAACCTATTGCTAGAACTAATCACATGCCAAAACAACCTTAAATGTGGAACAACACAACCCGCAGTCCATCTGTGGCGGCCATCTTGGGTGCTAACACAATGAATCACTACAGGAAACACTGCAAAATTTGCACTGTAATTGCTCTGTATTTGTTTACTTAATATTTTATAGGGTAGCTTAATGCAATCACTTTCTATTAACATTTTCAAGGGTTGTAGTCTCTGCTCACTATACATATCTTTTAGACATTTTTTTACTTGGTAGGGTACTGACAAATATGTTTTACTGCTCTATTTTGAATTGTTTCTATGCTTCTAAGTTTCTGTTTGTTACATGTTCCCCAAATTCATACCATATCCAGAAGATAACAGTGTAAGATTGTATAGTAAATATTTTAAGTATGTTGGCTGTAACATATTATCTAGCCCTCCATATGACTGCAGCAGCTGGTTTTATCTTTTTTGTCATACTATTTACTTGGATGTTCCAAGATAGGTTTTGATCTGTTATCAAGCCTAGGAATTTTTCAGAATCTACCCTTGGTATTGGTTTATTGTTAAAATTTATGGGGGTCAAGAGGTTTATCGTTTTACTTGGTTTTGTTATATTTATTTTTTATTTTTTATAACAATACATATTTTACAACAATCCTTTGCTTTTTTTTTATAACATGCAATTGAAATCCCTGGAGCAGTTAGTTTTTTTTACCATTAATACTGAGCTTATTAACTTTTAACCATACTGTTATTGTGAGTGTGTCTTCCTGCATGTGTGTGACCAGAATTTCAGCATCCTCCCCAGTGTAAAATAAGTTTGTATCATCGGTATACAAAGTAATTTGCCCCTTTAATTTGCAATCTGCCATATCATTTACGTATATCAAAAATAATAGTGGGCCTAATACTGAGCCCTGGGGAACACTACGTTATCAAGCCTAGGTCACTAGTATACCATTCACATTAAGATATTGTTTCCTATTTAGGAGGTAGCTTTCAAACAATTTGAGTGCAATTCCTCTTATACCAGCATAGTTCATTTTCTGTAATAATATCTTATGATCTACTGTGTCGAAAGCCTTCTTTAAATAAATAAATAGACCAGAGACGATTTTATTTCCAACTAAACATTCTTATAGCACACTTATCAAATCTACTGTGACGACTAGTGTGCTTGAATTTTCCACGAAATCATGCTGTTAACAGTTACAAAACTTGATCTGCAGATGGTGCATTAATCTTTTCTTTAAAACTTCTTCAAATATTAATGTAACAATTGATAACAATGAGAATTGCCTGCAATTGTTTGGGTTAGTGTGTCATCTTGTTTAAAAAGCTATGTAGTAATTCAGGGTAATATATATTTCGGATAGCAACTCCCCACGCAACTTAACGGTACTGGAAACAAAACCAAGTATTAATCTCTCAGTACTATAGGCCGACCAGTGATGATGAAAGAAATGGAGTGGAGCTCATTGAAGGACAGGAGGAAAGTTGAACGGCTAGTCAAGATGTACAGGATGGTGAATGAAGACGGAGGATGGGGAGGGCTACATAGCAAACTAAGTAAATGGATGTTTAGAAGAAGAGGAAACAACAGTGAGAAGCTTCAGAGGGTGTGGAGGAGAACAGAGCGGGGTAAGCAGTCCATGCTTGTGAGGTCTGTGAGGGAGTGGAATGTGTTGAGGGAGGAATTGATATCTGTGGGAGGGGTTAGCAGATTCAGGAAGGGAGTGGAAAAGGAGTTGGTTGGGTGAAGGAGAGGTGAGAGAGCTAGCCACCGGGGGGTTGCCTAACTGCGAATGTATGTACGTATGTATGATACGTACTGCCTTACTCCATAAGCTCGGCACAACACACAATACGTTCCCCTGCTCATTTCACTTTATTACGTCTACAGTAGTGGCCGTACGTTCAAAAACTCATAATTAAAAGAACAAAAAAATAATTAGAATATTGTAACAAAGATTTATAAGATGCAGCAAAGAAATTTCAATTAGCCTACGTGGAAGTTCGAGAGCAAAGCCATGGAATATTGCTCACTAAAAAACTTAATCAACTTAAGATACGTATAGGCCTAAACTTACTAATTTCTCCCGGTTTAAAAGTATCTTCAAAATCCCCACGCTCATCTTCAAAAGGAGAATAACCACCACCGACCGCACTTGGCATCATACGAGATGCCATTAAAATTGACAGTTAACTGTTCAGTACAACACTGGTATTCATTGTAAACATTCATATCGATTTGAGGGAAATAATCGACTAATTTATCGATTTAAGGTTTGTAACTTCAAAAACCTGACGGGTGGTTTTCATAATTACGTTTAAAGCCCCTGTAACACTGTAAAATGTTTCCGAATAAAATCATCAAATTAGTTTGGTAAATTAAATAGGACAGTTATGACATCATAGCAATATTTGAAGAAGAAAATTTGACAGTGTAACAGGGACTAAAAGCCCCTGTATAACAATTGAATTTTTTGGTTTATCTACATTAAACGATAACGTTTGAAGACAAAACTGGTCATCAAATATTTCCTTCAAACCAATTTATAAAATAATCTTGAATTTTATCGAAAATATGTCACACTGTAAAATGTATGATTGTTTATTTATTTTATTTCTTCCGTAACATTTTTTTAATACGTAGAGATACGAAAATTTGGGGAAAAAAATTACAGTATACAAATTTTATACACTCGACATAGTAAACAAACACGCTAATACACATACACAAATATATATACATACAAGCACACAAACAAATACACAATTGTATACGTCAGATTGCACGTACACACTCATGCACGGTCGGTAAAAGTTGGAATGGGATTTTCTGGAGCAGTGATGGTGAAAGAAAGGAATAAATATACCCAGGATGCCAGACGCCAGCAGGTGACGTCAAAGATGATGCTGCTACTCTTAACCTCAGGATTGCAGGCCGTCGTCCCGCGGCAAAACTCTTCACAGTGGATGTTGAATTGTTGTCAACCGTCTGTAGATTATTACTTCAGATGAAGATTGTTTCATAAACGATAACCCGTCCGTCGGCTAGGCACCATTCTTGAAGTTGGCAGGACAACTTTTTACTCCTTACACATGCGTACGTGGGCTGTCAGGGCCTCCCACACCCCATACAGATCGGAACAAAACTGATTACACTGACAGAGAACTTACGTGCTGGTTGAGTGGGAGTTATTAGAACCCGTCCCCTTAAACGCTTGTGCGGCTGTGAATGAACAACTGACTTGAAAACAAGTTATTTATTACGTTGACAATTACACCCCTTCTTTGATGGAACTTCACACGAATACACTCGGCTATTTTAACCGGCTATATAGTGAAGCATAAAAAGTATTTTACAGCAATTAAAACATTTATGTACACTTTAAGCCCCCAGGGGCGATGCTAATCCACCGGGGAGTGGAGGTGGCTTACCGGGTGACGGGATATAAAAATTCCAGTTGATGAAGTCTATTGTAATTACATGTCCGGTTTCAAAAAGTTGATTGTCACACTGCGTGCGCGGTAACCGCCGAAGCCTACTGTACACACTCCACCTCCATGATTTGCTGCTAGCTGGCTGACTCTCCTGACCGATCTGGGGGCTCACCGGGGCTTGCCTTCGCGCCGAAACGGAACTACTTTCTGAGATGTCTTGCATTATTGACCACAGCATTAATGAAAGAAAGTAAATAAATTAATTAAAAGAAATACAAATATTCCTTCTACATAACACTTGGGGAATGGGATGGACAAAACACTCTGCATAAGATGAAAATTTATAATGATATGTTACCTTGCAAACACAACAAAATAAAACAACACTTGCAAAACAAACCACAAACATTTTTTTCTAACAACACAATAAAGTCTCTTAATTAGACCTGAAACTTTCAAGTTCAATACACTTGGCTAATTATTCTTACGCGGTGTCTCGCGTTGCTATGGCAACCACCCGCTACACTTCCGCCGGCGTGCCCTTGCATCTACTCTGTGCCTGCGCCCCGGTGACCGGATGCAAACACCCCCTCCGTAGAGTACACAACCCTGCTGCGGGCAGCACTTATTACGACCAGACAAATGTTCTTAGGGGGTTACATGGCATGCTTAAACATGTAATATCTTTTCTTTTCAAAATGGAATGTAACATTACATAAACAAACACAACTTTCAAATCTTAAGACATAATTAACTAAATATTTCCTAATATTATTTGTGTACTCTTTGTACACAGTACTTAACTTGCGGTATAATAATACAAAAACACTTCAAACATATTTAAAAACAGCTTCCCTTTAAAAAAAATATTACACTGGGAACACAACAAAAACACAAAAGTAAACAAACATACCCACGTGGTCGCTGCAGTGCACACATTACATGTTATGTTAACACACTATTTTAAAAAAATTCATGAATTATAATACACAATGTTATATAAACACTGAACTACACTCGTTTAAGTAGCGAAATGGCGAATGGGCTGAGAAGGGACCATGAACATGGCACACCTCTACCGAACCTAAAAATACACACACTTGTGGTGGAAGCATGTTGCTTGTATGATGTAAAACTTTTGTTATGTTTATATACAAAGGGCATGGGCACACATAACTTATTTTACCTTATATATATATATACATATATATATATATATATATACACACACACACACACACACACACACAAACAATTAAAAATATAAAATAATAAAAATGCCACGCTATAGTTCCTTACTGAATAAGGCTATTATGCCATGTTATCTGTGCGTGGTATCTGACACAGCACGTGCCTTTTGAGACTTGACTTATCCTAATACAACATTAAAGTAATAAATAATTTGAAAATTAATATTCACATTTCCCTTGTGGTATAAACATTACATGGGTATGATGTGGTGCACTCTGATGTGCCTGATGCATGAAAATATTAGATGCTTGACGCCGATCACTACCTCCAAACTGCTTGCCCACCATCCAGCAAGTTCAACGTAGCAGACAATGGACTTAACCAGATGCTAGTGCGCCCTGGGTGTAGCCCATACAGCTTGTTCAAACTTAAGTCCAACACGTGCATCAGTGCGAACTGTTCAACCATAGTGATATATCTGCTAGCAAGGAAAGTGCGGCGTAGGAAAGGGCAGAGTGGACACGTAGCAATGTGCGCTTCACACACGCACTTACATGGAAAATAGCACTTGTGTGCTATTAATGCAAAGATATGCCAAACGGCAAGGAAATGTTATGTCTTGATACGCAAACATAAAAAAAAAATGTAAGAAACCATCTTACAGACCAAAAAGCTTTACAAAAGTGTTTTATAGTGTTTTTTGTGCTTGTCATTCTCACGTGTTCTATCCACACATCTTTCATCAGAGTTGTATTTTATATAATAAAATATATCTTTTTTTTAATAATTTCATTCCTGTGTGTATCAATATTGCAAGATGAGTGCAAAAGATATGTTTGTAAATTGCAAGTGTAAGGAAGTAGTGTACACAGCTTGCCTGCCCGCCAACGCTGGCCAGCATGCCACGCTACCAAGTTAGTCATCGTTTTGTGTCTCGAGAGTGTGGACGTGCAGACCGACGTCGTCGCATTTCCACTGCAATAACTTATTTATTATTGGAACCGTTTTTCATCTGCCACCAGGAAATCTAGCCCTTCTCGCCATCCCCGTGGTTTGCATCGGCTGGGGAGGCATAAGTTTTACAAAGTAATTGTTGGCTTTGCGTCTTTTGTAACTGTTACACTTATTCCGGTGGGTTAAGCCCAGAACTATATTTCAAGTTGTTTCGCAGAAGGACATTAATAATCCTATTGAATTTGCATAAGAATGTGTTAACATCTTTCATTCGGGTCGCCTACGGGCATTTCGGGGCATGGATACCCAACTTCCTGCCAAAGTTTAATGTGTAAATAACCAGGTACATGTTTTTGTTATCATCAAACTTTTTGTCATCGTATATCTGTATGGGTGTGTGGACCGCCCAGAGAGTCAACCACATAGCATGCGGGTTATATATTTAATTCCCCTGAGTAGCAGCAGAGTAACAAACATGTGATGCACGGCTAATGCCAGTAAAGGATATAACTGGAAATTTCTGGAGTGGTGATGGTAAAAGAAAGGAATGAATATACCCAGGGAGCCAGGCACCATTAGATGACATCAAAGATGATGCTACTCCTATTAACCGTAGGATTGCGGGCAATCGAACCGGGACCAATCTTCTCGTAGTGGCGCTGAATTGTTTCATGTGCCTGTAGATTATAGCTACAGATGAAGATTGTTTCCTAAATGATCGCCTGTCGGTAGGCTACATGCCATTGCTGATGGTAAAACTTCCTACTCATTAAATTGCGTACTTGGGCTGTCAGGGCCTCTCACACGTCCATAAAGATCAGAACAAAACTGATTACACTGAAAATAAGAACTTATTTACAGGTTGAGTGGGTATTATCAGGACCCATGCCCTTAAACATTTATGTGGTCGTGAATAAACAAATGACTTAAAATCAAGTTATTTATTACGTTTACTATTACAACCACTTCTCTGAGGGAACACTACACAAAACACACTCGGCTATTTGGACAAACCATGCGGTGTAACAAAAAACACTCTTCTGAAGATGAAAACATATAGCAACACGTTAAATTCCAAACACAACAAAATACAACACCTGCAAAACGAACCATAAACATTTTAATTAACAACACATTAAAGTCTTTTAGTTCGGTGTGAAATTTTTCAGTTCAGTACACGGGCCTACTTATTTCTTCCGCAGCATAATGCGTTGCTATGGTAACTACCGCCTGCACTTGCACTGCTGTGCCCTGCTCTTGCGCAGGCCCTCTCCACTCCGGTGAATGGGCCCACACTCAAGGTAGAGTGCGCAGCCCTGTTGTGGAGATCTACAGGGAACAGCCGAACAAATGGTCTTAGGATGGGTACATGCACACGTCAGCCATAAGGTACATGGCCCTGAGTTAACAGCCTGGTACAATATTAAACTCCACAAAATTTCCTGGTAAGTCCTTTTACCACTCCATCGAAAGCTAAACATACCACTCTTACACCACGACAAGCCATAATGCTGATTCTAATAGTGCAAAACAATTGACACATTACACAACAAAAACACTTAATATTAACGAAACACTGGCTTATTTTTATTTTGGTGTTCACAGCACCTACCTTTACACTAAGACATAAAACATTTCAATGTACAATATAACACTGATTGCTCAGAAATATATTTCGATGTGATCAAAATATAAACACACCTGGTTGCATGGTCGTTGAGACGAACATGTGGCACACGTAAACATCAACAAAAAATATTTTAAAAAGCTGTGAAAAACAATATATAAAACATTTTAACAAAAAATACATACGTCACTACACTTATTCTGCAGTTACACTTGTTGTACAACCGCTGCTACTCATCTCCATCGCTGATGCGGTGATGTGACGGACGGACTAGGAAGAGGGATTATGTGGTACATGTCAACCCCCTCTCCCCCTTTCTTAAGCAGACTGATTGTGTGGCGTTGATGAGGTGACATTGCTAATCACAACACCTGGCCGCCGGACAAGTGTGCTCTCGGCCAAAGGTGGTACATGCTGCGAAGCAGTTGATATCTTAGAGGCACAGATGCTGTGATTGCTGCTATAGGCATTTCTGTCAGCCCGCAGACCATGCATGTTGCATGGTGAGAGTAGTGCATAATTTGGATCGACAAGAGGGTGACAGCTGTCCTCTTGCCCTATGTTGTCCTCTCTGCTGATATCTGCAGCGGTGCTGGGGGAACACCTGTAATGCCAATTCCTTATTGAGTCGGTAGGACCCTGGAAATTAGTAGTAACTGAGTCTGATGATGATGAAGATGATACCACTCTGCCTGATACCAGCGACACAAGGCGTCACCAGGGCATCATGACGCCCTGCATGTCCGCTGAGATGTTGATGTTGGTTGGCGAGTGCTCAATGCAAGATGCTGTGGTGTCAGCTTGGACCCCTGTAAACATGAAGATTGTGGGTATCTCGCCTGAACATGTGCGTGATGTATTATGGTCTAGCTCCTCTGCCTGATGCCATAGTGCAGACATGGTGTAATTAGGTGATGACGGACCCACTGTTGTTTGCGTAGTTTGACGAACCCCGCACACAGTGTTGTTAAAACCTGTGTGATGCATGACGTGAGGCTCGAACCCATGACCCTGATAATGTTGTGGGGGGAGGGAGGGGAGTGAACTTTCCTACCCATGGCACCGTGATGACAAGTGTTGATGACCTGTGGGTGTCGAGAGAGGTGTGTAGCTCACCGCCTGCTTCCTGCTATAAGCCCAATCGTGGACTGGGCCGAATGTACATATGCACGTGGTTGCATGATGCGCATACTGCGATTCCCAAAACAACAGCCAGGAATGAGGCTGAAATTACTTTTACTTGCCAGGAATTCGGAATGTTGTGTTAGGGCGAAATGTCGCCACTTTTGTTTGGCCATTGTGGCCTGGCCATGTGCTTGATTTCAACACATGGACATCTGTCTCTGCTGCGTTAGATGACGTGAGCAATGTTTACATTCAAGGAGCGGCATTCTTGGTTCACAATTTTCTGTAGCGAAATGTCGAATAATCACATGCAATTGTATCCTAATCATTGGCCTGCTGTTCTGTGAAGAATGTTAATGTTTGTATCACCGTGATTTTTCCCATTGCGATGTTATGACAGAATGGTATGTTGGCATTGACATGCTGCCACTGTGAACATGTGGCACTGGTACGAGGTGACATGGTGTGGTTTCACATGTGGTGAGTGGAAGGGTGAATGTCTTTAGTTCATATGTGGATATTTGCTCAATGGAAACCAGAAGAATGTTTTCTCATTCACGTGTTTCGCTGCTATTGACATGTGCAAGCTGTGTATTTGTGGCACTGGTGACCTTGTGCATATTCCTTGGCCAGTTATGTCACCCACTGTGCAGTGGTACCACATCACTGGGCAATATATGCTGTGATAGGGTGGACATTATTCTTGTGTCGCAATCCTGCAGTCCGCTGCAAAATTGTGGAACTCGGCTGGAGTTGTGTCACTTTTGCTCGGAGGTGCGCACTGCATTAGAATACGAGCTGTGGCTGGTATCGATCGGGTCTGCTGGCCACTTTGCACATTTTTTACAACCACCAAAGTTGGCATAGAAGTGTGCTGTTCTGCATGGACTCAAGACAGCTCGCTCCCAGTGTCGGGGCATTGCGGTTCTCAATACATATGATACAGCTGTTGATGTATCTTGCTCTGTTGGTTGCGAGGATTGAGAACAGGTGACTTCGCTTGTGGTGAGGAAGGAGTACTTTGGTCTGGTTTGTAGGCAGGAAGAATATTGTAACTTGGTTTTGGTTCCTTGTCCACTCCCATTATTGGATGCGGCTGTTGTCTTTCGTTTTATGGAACATTGTAACTGTCTTTGTACCACATTTGCTGTTTTTCCTTTGCACTAGCATCACACTGGCTTGGCAGCACAGTGGCGGTGAATACGGATATTGTAATGTACAAAGTCGTTGCAGGTGGTGTTGGGTTCTCAATGTCCTTGTATGACCTACACAAAATTTGTTCGTCATGGTGGTCTGGTGGTTTCCACTCGTTAGCGATTGCACATTACTAGTGGCATTGGCATGGATACCGCTGGCAGAATCCGTGTAGGACCCGGTTCATTGCCATGTGACTTTCGGGCACCGATTGTGTAGGGCTAATTGTAGCAATGCTGGGGCATGTGTAGTGAGCACTGATCAACAACTGCAAGTGGAGTGTTTGCCTGTGAGTATGCCCACACACTTTATTTTACAAGATTTTGATACATTATATTGGTGTTTGTGTAGCCACCTGCAAGCCCATGATGTTTTCGGTGTAGATGTTCTGCCCAGCACGGTTGTCCGACGCAGTTGTAGTCTGGTGTGGCAGTCTCTGTAGTCTTCAGCTGGGCCACGTGGCTCGCATCTCGTGGCGGTCACCCAGTGGCGCTACACTATAGAGGGTAGACTGGTGCGGCGAAGGAGGGGATGAAGGTGATGCATTACCCTTCCGTTGCTTTCCCAAAATTGTGACTGGCTTGGCAGTTCTTTGTCCAGTACAATGGTGATGTCCTTTGGCACCAATAACTTACTTGTCATTTTGGTGGCATTTTCTGGCTTAAACTGGCATGTATAACGTGAAAATGGATGAGAAAACTTGGAGAAATTCACCAGTAGCAGAGATGAATGGACCATTGGTCCGAAGGAGCCTAAAAATGTATATATGTTAAAAGATTCATGAACACAAAGACAAAATGCGAAACACTGGAAAATATATGATGATAAATGTATTAGCACATTGGAAAAATTTGCCGGAAAAAATGGTGGTAGGTTTGGCTGAAAGCATAAAACCACTCGTAAAGGTGACAATTTGACATTACTCATGGGGACGTGTGGAAAAGGAGTGTACGGGGCACTGTGTGGATGATGGATGGTCTGGTGGGGTGAAAATCCACACAGAGGGATGCCAATTTGATGTGGTGTTTTGCTGGACAATTAGGGGGAATAAAGCTTATGTGTATAGCAATGATATAAAGGCCCATGTGGCTCTCCTCCATATGATCCACTGCCACTGGGAGTGGTTCCAGATGCTGCTTATGGAGCTGTAAAACTAAATCTACGAATGTATGGTCTGCTGAGGGCTGCAGCCCCCCCCCCCTCACCATATTCCCAATCACTCCCGAGAGGTTGTCCAGGATGACGTGGACCACATACACCTGCTCTAGTCCATTAACCACACCACCAGCTAAACCTGCCACCAGTCACCTGACATGAAACACATTTATGCTGGGCCATCGAGGGTAATAGGTTATGTCGATTGCATAAAACACTACTATTGTTAGTCCAGGTGGGCGCCAGCTTTCTCTATGGAGAGCACAAGTAGAAATGAGGCTGTGTGGCCGACAGCCTGAAGTGCCCCCCCCCCCCCTCGATGACCGATGTCTTAAATAGTAGAATTTGCAGAATTACATCCTTGAGATTTTCAAATACTCTGGGCTAGTGAGGGTTATCAGTGCTACCCTCATATGCTCATGCTCACTCCCAGACTGTTATAGGCTGTCTTTCGCCTTAAAGCACAAGTATGAGTTTCTGGTTACGTTACCAAGACGTGGCTGTTGAAATTATTATAAGCAGTAGAGCCATGGAAAGTACTTATTTATTCCAAGTTACCTTATGCAGAATCACATACAAGCTTTCCCACATTTTAGCATGGTGCACGCTACAGCAGAAAAGGCGGGAATGTGCCTACATGAAAATTTTTGGTATTTAAATCCCGGACATATACAAATGGACCGGGCCGTGAGATGGTTCACTCCTCAGGCTAAGAAAATATGCTAGGTTCCTGAAACTTACTTTAACTATAGAAAACTACAGGATTGAAGAAAGCGGTGAAGTGCCCGGGGAGTACACTGATATATGTCCTCCTCACACTGCACTCGAGAATCGACTCCTTAACATGACGGCGGGCTGCCTGTTGACTGGCGCCAATCCTGCTGCTGTGTCACATGATTTCAAATTACATAAAACACAATAATTAAATGAAAGAAAGAGAATTAGACATAACACTTACCATGTAAGACAATCTGACCTCACATTTGTGGGTTTCTTTTCTTCTGTGCACTGCTCTGTATGTGGCAGGATTGACTTGCATTAATTTACCTGACGTTTATATATTATATACATCATAATCAAAACACTGTATATGACAAATTCATCTCCTAAGAACCATTTATATTTTTCAGGCCACTTTTGCCCATGTGGCTGTTATGTTAAGTATTTGTGTCAATCGTTCGTAAACTCCATAACACACTACTGGCTTTTCCCAGTATAAGTACCGCCCCTGAAATTGTATTTTTATAAAAAAAAATATTAACTAAAATAAATGTGTGCAGGTGCACACAAAAAACAAATCAGATAACCTTTGCAATAATATTTCACATGCTTAGTGTCCCAACATGTAGCTGCACGATGTGTTAATATTTGCACCATCTGTGATTTTGACAAACTTGTCACATAAAAATACATTACACACATAACAACTATAAATAACCCTCAAATAATCAGAAATACATAAACACATTATAGCATTGGCTATATTCCAATCTGCATGACATTTCTCATTTTTGAATCGTCGCACTGGTTGCACTCGGTGTGGCATGTTCTGAACCATGAGGTCACACAGGCAAGAAAAATTATGTGAATGCCTTGAATACATTGTAATCAACAGACAACTACAATGATCGTAATAATAATAATATTATAGGTCTACGAATGAATCATATACTAAATTGTATATACATATATAACAGCACTTCCTATTCAATGCATACTCATGCGCACACACGGAACACTGGTTTCACTCTCCTGGTATCGTGTGGTGCGGAGATGTCTTGATGGATTCTTCAAAAACATAGCGAATGGTTTAGGGGCCAGGGTCGTTGCACACATCATACGACCAACCACCTCAGGAGACTGTTCACTCGTCGCTACCAGGACGGCTCAGCTTCAACTTGTGCGCAGTGGGCGAAGCCCATGCCATGGCACAGATTGTAGTGGCTGCCCTTTTGTTTATCTCCTGGTAGACAGGGCTGTTGCTCCTACATGGCCGGGCATGTTGTGACAGCTGCGTGGGTGAGTCATGATACCCGCATATGCTCACGTGACATGCCGGGTGCGGTAGGTTCGTTTCGATCGGCCCCAGACTCGTCTTGCTGTCACTGTTGTCATCCAGCCGTGGAAAGTGCAGATCACAAGTTCGGGTGGTGTCTCCTTGGCGTCACAATGTTGCCGGTCGGGTCCCTCACCTGCCGATTCTTATCGGATACAGGTGGCCTTCCAGTGCGTCTCGCAGGACAGGACGGAAAACATCCACTGACTGTACCTCCTATCTCTCCACGTGGTTTCCTGTTGTTTACCCCGCAGGATGCTCTGCGGGTATCTTGGTTCCAGCCTTCGCAGCTGCAGGTACTGCAGAAATTTCTTCACGTACTTTGTTTTCAGACATAGGCATGACATTGCGTGGTATTCCATCCACACCAAAGTCCGTTCCCAGGGTGGTGTCTTAAAGCAAGACATTGCGAGATGCAATGCCAAATCGGTGGTGTAGAGCGACTTTTCATTCCAAGGTTGTGTGCCGACAGACACACAGCGATCTCCTTCCGTTGGTGCTCCGTCCATCATGATTAATAAAATACATAGCTGTACTATGCTTTCTACACAGTGAGGTCTCAGGGAGACTCATACGCCCATATTTAGTTACTCAAAGATAAAAACACTCTGAAATACATTGGAAACACTTGCATAGTACACTCAATAAAAATGCGGGAAAGGTTGCGACCCATGTCCCTATAGCCTGTAGGCAACCCGAATGGAGACAGACTTCATACGCTATTTCAATGGGTTTTATTTAAATATTCCTCCAGGAAACAACTAACAAAACACTTTATGGACTTAACCCGCAGGTAGGGTTAAAACTGATAAAAGTCATGTGGCCACAAAGAATTAATGTGAAAGGTTAAGCCTTCCCAGGCAATGTTATTTCTTTGGAAGGGAGGAACGGAGAAGCCTTTGGCGATAAAAACACACGAGGTTCTAGTAATCTGAAGTCTATTGCAGTGCAACTGATTAACTCAAAATGTTAATGTACCATCCATGCATGCGGAAGGTGACCACCTCGGTCCACACGTCCGACTCCTCGAGTCACCATAGAATGTCTGAACTTTTCGTCGCAGTGCACTGACCAGGTTGGCGGGCAAGCAGGCCATGCTGATTATTTTCTTACACCGAAAAAAAAAAAAAGGAAAATGTTGCTTCACTACACATAGCTCTTGCATAAATAATTACACGAGACAGAAACTCTTTAATGCACATAAACACTGAATGAGATGAATTTGGGATGGTTCACAGAAGAAAGAATAGTAAAGATCAAGATATAAACGCACTGAAGCACTCGTAGACACTTATAATACATTACCTATAATCTATTGCATGTTGCGTGACTTGGCATTCTTGAACGTTCTTCAGTTAATGAGTAATAACTAGATGTAGATATGCGATGGTAGACCAAGAATCATAATGGCCTTTATAAAGTTACAACTGCACACTAGTGGTAAAAGGTGCAAACTATTATATAAAAAATATGAATGATAATTTTCCTAGAAACATTTCTAAAGAGGCAATGAATGTAAGAGCCTAACCGTATAACTCTGTTTTACTGTTTTGCATTAAGAAACTAAGCGACAAGGGTTTGAAAAGGGTGTCGTTTGGTCTTTTAATAAGAAATTATCGGTAGTTACATGTCTCTTCATCATTAGTCAGCCAGTTTGATTGACAGTTTTGACTGGTAAACATAAATGATGGAAAGTGTTGCCGTCACGATCTCCTAGGCATCAGGTCATTCACCTCGTTGTTGCAGCAGAAAAGTCGTGAATTCTACATAACATCACAATGGAGCACCTGAGACAACACACCAGTGCCATATGCAATGGTGTTTAGAAGGTGTAAATATGGTTATGTGAGATGTTAGGGAGTGTTCAGTGTTTTTAATTTTTTCATGTGAACATCATCATCCTACAGAGCCACAAGTGTAAGTGTGTAAGTATCAAATTTTCTCATGCTATTTAAGTGTCAGTGTTCCGTATTGTCCACAAATATGTGATGTAAGGCTAACATACAACCAGGTACATATTTCTACGAATGTCAGTGTCCATATACCAAGCCGAATGCCTAGTGCTTTCGTATATTTTTTGTATTTACATTTTTAGGGTCAATGTTTATGTAGTGCCTTATGTTACGTCAGAGTTTTATTTTCTTATGATACACATGTGTATGTACGAGACTAATTGTCTCTTTTTATTTTATTATTATTATTATATTACTGAGTTTGGATGCAATCCTGTGTTAACGTAATTATTTGTTGTTGACCGATTGTGTGCAAAAGGCTCCATTTTGTGCACTTCATTGAATAACCAGAGATTAAATTATTGTGACACATAAATATCTATGTTATATTTAGAATTATTATAAACGTAACATTTTATGCATTGCAAATCATTCCTTTTTATTTTATATTCTTATAGTGTGTATGACCAATATTTGCAATATTGTATTACTAGAATTTCCTACTATTTTTCAAAACGATGCATCAAAGTGATTTGGTGCACATGGCCACATGGCAAATAGCCATTATAAAAGTGTAAAAGAACTTATGGACCTTTTTTTATGCAGATTAGTATGAACTCACATGTTTTGCCACGAACACAAATCAGATGGACTTAATAAACTTGACTGGGGACAAACCCTCTAAATATATTATTGTTTATTTCTGTTTGTCAATATTGAAGTTAGGCTGCTACAACAATGCGGTCTGGTCCAAGCTGTGTATTTATATTTATATTTTTAATGTGTGCGTTTACGTTTTGTTTTTAAGAGTTTATTGATATATACATCTCATCAGAATTGTAGAACCCATTTTGTTTCATTCATTTCATTTCATGTTATGTAGAATTATGTTACATTATGATTGGGCAGGAGCATCGACCACTGAGCGGCCTTGGCACCAAATGAGAAAATAGTAGCATCTTCGATCTCGTGAGAGTACTGCCGTGAAGCGGTGCTCTGGGCACTTTATCTTTGTTTATTAACCATCATGTAATTCTAGTTAATTCACGTTAGTATACCGGAAACTTTTGTTTATTGCTCACCCGGAGTACTCGGTCTCTCACCCTCGGTTCGTCTATTATATGACCGAGGCGTAATGTACCCCTTAAGTTCATAGGCCGTATGGCAGTTTTATATGTGTATGAGCCCGCCTGGCTAGAATGTTGGTATGTATACTTCAGTGCCCCGATGGGGAACAACTTGTAATAAATATGCACTGTTGAGATGCCGACGTTTTATTATGATTAATTGTGTATCGGTTACTTAAACTTTTTACTAACTTTGTTTTGACTGCATGTTTTTAATAATGGGTTTGGGTAGGCAAAATAACCATTCCGGAGTGAACTGGCATTTCAGGGGGGCCTACATCGCTGTCTAGACGAAGCAATTACAGTGTAGTTTACGCTGGTGGAAAGGTATTCCAACTGGTAACATCTATCAAGACATGGACTTGGGGACAGGCCACTGGTCTTCGGACATCATGACCGAGATGAGGAGAGTCTAAGAAATCTTACTTCATGATCGCACCATGGGATGGTGCCCGTAACCCTTGCAAATAGCATTTCCTATCCACCACACCTCATTCGCCCCATAGAGCAGCACACTGTATGCCATACCTTATAACATAAACAAAAATAGTTCAATGTTTCTTGTCCTAGCACTTCAATACCATAATCAACAACATCGTTTCGCTGTCCTTTGGCACCATTTACCATGTTTTACAGACCTACCATTTCATTTTACATTGCCATCGTTCATTTCCAAACTTTGACAAGTTGCAAAGTGCCACACAACATATCACAACTCTGCACGCAAAAACAGGTTTTGACGTGTGCCCACGTTGACGTTTCCCCCTTAGCACATTTGCCCACCGCACCAGATTCTGTAACACAGTGTGTTATAGTGTTATACATGCGCAAGTGCAGTGCAGTGTGGCAAGGAACAATGCAATTGTAGAGCAGAGTGAGCGTGACCACGTACGTGTAACACAGGAATCTGAAATCAGACCATGTATAATCACTGTTTAATTAATTTGGGCAAAGTAAGTTTACACAAGGGGATGCAACTAATAAAGACGGCTGCCTTTGTAGCCCTAAAGACCTCAGTGTTTTTAAAGTGTCCTTTTCTAATTTTCTGTATTGTTCATTCTGGTTTCTTCCATCTCCACAGCATCCACACAGTGCAATGTTTTGATATAATGAATTATATTTACAGGGTTATTTTTAGAAACAATATGTAACAACCAGCAAGCAAGCTACATGACCGATTTGCAAATGATGTGTGCAAGGAAGTAGTGCAGTGCGGGGTGCCAGCACGCCCAGCCAGCCGACATGCCGATGGGAGAAAGTTCAGTAGTCGTTCGTCTTTGCGAGGGGTGTGCAGCGTCACATCGGGGCTATTGTTTCGCGCATTTGGGTAGCCATCACCGTGTTGGACTTTTAATTTCACAGCAATAGTTATTTAGCATACCTGAACCTTTTTCATATTTCAGCTGCCCGAACCTTTATTGCCCCTCGCACCTACTCAGAGCTTGCACCGCTTGAGTAGGCTTAAATTGTACTCCATTTATTTCATGTGACCACGTGTCTTTTCACAGTATACCCGAGCTGACGAATTCATAAGCAGCACCAAATTTAAGCTTTTCCCAGTGGGAATGTAATCATGTAACTCAATAAATCGCAGCAGTGATGAGTTATGTCAGGTTAATTTCAAGTTCGCTGCAAAGCATTTTCTCCCACCAATTTTCTCAAAGTGTAATTTACTATACAGTATGTTTTAAATGGTCACGAGTTGGTATAATAAATAAACAGTGCTTGAATGGGAGTGTGGGGACCCCAGATATCACACCACACAACAACTAAGGGAGTTATTCAGTCAGTATTAATGTTATTCTACGAGGAGAAAACTGTTCTTGGAGGATTTGCCATGGTCATCAGCCGAACGACCTTGGGGAACGAGTCGACAGCTGCTCTTCGCCTTCTCGATATTGTCAACCCGACAATATCTGGCGTCCTGGGTAATTATCGCCACCGAGATTTCAAAATTGCATTTACTGCTCCTAACCTAAACAATATCCTTACTGACCAACACATTGACACTAGTTGCTACCCTCCTGCACATTAGACAAACGTCAAATGGTGCCCAACATGGGACAAATCCTCATCTTAAAATCTAAGCAATTATTCCTACAATTTTCTCACACTGAAACAATTTTTCTAAAATTTTACGTATTTTTTCATGCAATTTTTCCGCATTTTCCTGGATTTACATACAATAATGGAGCATGCCGACGCCGGCTGCCTGTGGCTCTCTCTGCACATGCGTGATCACAGGAGCACAACACAACTGCGAGAACATGTGGAATGACGACAGCAGTCAGCAGTTCCAGAGCATAGGGAGCTGGTAAGAAGCACCTGTGTGGCATATCCATGAAGGGCAGATACAAGTAGGTGTGTCTGTGATAAATGACATGTGCAACTGCATATGAACACGCTATGAAAATTTGTGGGGGGGGGGGGGCTTTGATTAATGCCCACATTGATCGCTTCCCCTTAGCCCGTTTGCCTACACAAGTTATTGCAAGGGTATGTCAACGTTAGAATAGTTTTTATTATGCAAGGAGGTAGTCCCACATGGCGCACTCTTGCGGCAACCCCGGCGAGGTTGCCATTTTGGAAAGTCAGTCATCTCAGAGAGCTCAGAGACGTCGGTCGCGTTCTGTACCTAAGCAGCATTCGCCATTCGTACCAATAATTTTTCACTGCAATAGTCTAATTTACTTCTGCACATATTTCGTTAGCTGCCCGGGACACCGCCTCTCACTTCGCCAGTGCTTGCATCGACTGGGGAAGCATAATTACTAATGTACTGTAATGCACAGAATATCTTAATTATGTACAAAATCAATTTCACTTACCATGATATTCATTAAGTTCAGTTTTTTCATTTTTTAATTTTGGCACCGGATTCGCCGGACGTCCGGCAAAACAGACTACATGTCGTTAGTCAGACTTCAGCACTCCAGACAACCGGCAGGGCAGACGGTAAGCTCCGCGTAACACCCTCGGCAATTCAATATATGCTGCATTTTTCGTCATATCCATAGTTAACATAATTCAAGTACCTTGCAGTACTTTTATTTAGCCGAAAGTTTGTCTTCCTTTATCCTGACATAACATACCAGGATTCATGCAGGGGTTGCATTTCACGTAACTACAATCTGAGACCCACGTCTTATTTTCCAGCAGTAGTGACAACTGACAGGTTCAAAGTATCGAGTTCGCTTAACTAAGGTGCAAATTTACACATGTAGTAACATTCCATTATACCTTTGTGGTTATAAAAAAGTCATTCCATATTTAGGCATGTTTATTGCGTTTAACTCGTCTGAGTTCATTGGGCACTGCACCCTAATAGCAGCCTTCAAATTTAAAAATTGTTCAGTGTGTGTTGCATTTACGTGGCATACCCCGTTAAGAAGGGTAACTTCAGTGGTAATATAGGTGTTCGAAGTAGCCAACAGCTTCGTCCACAGACAATATTTTACCTTTACATAATACAATGGACAAATTCACTCAGGTCTCCTTCATACTGACTGTGTATCCAGAGTCGCTGTAGGCCGTCGGCTGTACGACACTTATCAACAATCGTTCTCTATACCGAATGTGGCGCCGGGCACATCATCAATCCTGTTCCCCACCTGCTTTCAGGCGGGACACAAACACACCACAAGCACCTCTGGGGGCACTGCAGGTCAAGTGGCACTCAACATGGGGCGAATAAAATATCAGTCGACACCAGCAAGCCACATTCCTACGTCAAGTTGTTTGCCCAACACCGGCGAATCAAACAACAGTAGAACATAGGGGTACAGAAGAGCATTAATCACAGGTCGGTAGTCTGTTCAATGCAACACGTGGACAACAGACTACGCTGCAAAGGTAACAGTGCGACAGTTCTTCAGAACGAACAGCTACAGTCATGGGTGAGTAACCTGAGCCATTCAGACAGCTCTCTATAACAATGCAATTAAGAAAGTACAGTCAACACTACAGTCAACATCGATAAAATCAAGGGTTCATTTTTTTTGTCACACAAATTGCACAAATATTCATTGGTCAAGTTGTCAGATTTCTTTACACTGTAGAGTGCATATGTGTTACGTCAACAGACGTACAGTGAATCGAGTGGGAAATAACGTACATCAAATTACGTCTAGTGAGGGTTTGCATCTGTGAAAACAATCCACTAATCTGGGATGTTTACTTGCAACATCATCAGACGTTTTAACGTTTGTAAACATACACTGGTTAGACGTTACAACACATTATGAAAAACACACAACTGTAAGCCAAAACAGATGCAAGTCGAACACATCCACTCGACACTGCAAGTGTAAATTAAATGTAAAAGTATACCTGTATACAACAGAGCATGGCAAATGTGCATATGATGGTGCCGGAGTGTTTTGTAAACAAACGCAAGATGAGATATCAACGTGCACCTTAATTGGCTACAGGTATCACTACAAGTAGAGACAGAATTTTAAAGCAATACCAGTCATCAATAAAGAAACAAAAGCAATCAAAAGGTAATCTCATTATTTACAGAACTTTTCCGGAAAATTTTGCAGTATTTTTCAGTAATAAAATTCTCAAACTTTTTCAAAATAAACAATAAACTTTTTCAGTGTTTTCCGTTGAACAGTATGGAACTTAAAGTGGAACTATCAATTAAATCAGTTTTTAAAAATTTTCTGAGTATTTTAAAACAAAATTGAAAATTTCAAGGGTTTTTCACAGACTTTCAAAAGTCAACAAAATGTTTCAAGTCATTTATCAATAGCATTTTTGCAAGGTTTTCAAACTGTTGTGCGGCAATCATAAGTCAAGAGTACACAACTAATTTTCAAGAAGCTTTTCCAAGTAATTTTTCGTTTCAAAGCAAGCAGTATACTGGGAAAACACATGCATCAGGAACATATGTTTGCAGCGAGAAGCAAGGCGCCAAGAGAAACTGTAAATATCCCCCTCTACCCACGAGAAGCAACCGAGGGCCAGCTGCGTAACAACACAATGTTTGAACTTGAAGCCCCGCTCCACAGCATGCTGCGATACGAGATACTGTCCGGCAGCATTTGTATTGGTGTTTAAGTGCAGGACAAGCAAGACCGTTATGTTTGACGTATTTACAACCCACAATCAGTACAAACCCCTTTGAAGAAATAATACGTTCATGTAGGGAAACATGGAATTTGAAAATTCGCAAAGAAAGAATAACGGCAGCAAACAGAGTCCGAGTGGGCGAAATGTGGAGCTGTACCTCAGGTGGTAGACCAGCAATTTTGTGTGCCAACTGTGGCAAAGTATAACCCATGCTAAATGAGCAAGATTTGCCAAGCCAATTTGTTTGTCAATGTCAACAACCTCACTTAATCGATTAATTGTGTGTGCAGGAAGGGAAACGGAACCGTAATTTGTATACAGTTACACGTAGATTTCATCCGGACTGTACGAGTCGGACTGAAAAGGACACCACAGATCAACAAATCCATATTCTCTGTGAAATGTGCGAACGCATTCTTTCACGAAATTACAGAATTTCCAAGGCAGTCAAAATAGAACATTTACAAGCACATGAGCAGTGTCAACAGGAAATTTGCAGTCAAGGGTCACAAGAAACCGCGAGGTGTAAGACATGTGAATAACGCACTGGCATTGTCTGACCGGGCAAGACATGGCAAATCAAGCTGCCGGGAGCTTCCGCTGCAGACAATGCACATTTCCATCGCTGCGGTCAGAAGTCAACTCAGTAGTAGGGGCAGAATTATCTAGCCACATCACTGTGCGTGGGAACATTCAGAATGGGCCAGTGTGTACCAAAGCCCAATGGCACATACAACGCCGCTACCCAGAATAGCATAAGAACCACATAAACATACACCACAGCCCATGCATGTCATGTACCAGCAGCAAAATGATCATGATAACCATGAATTATTTACAGCAATCACATGAGCCGTAGAAGCCGGTAGAATTCCAGTCCGAATTTCAACGATTACCAACATTTTCAGGCCTACCAAGTGAGGACCCGCAGGCTTTTTAAACGACTGCACAGAACATTAGGAGAGAAACACAGGATGTGCCAACAAGAGTGGCCAAATTGTATAAGGATTCTGCAACCAAAACCACACCACTCAATGACATGTTCTCACCCAACATAAAGTACGCGTGGACAGCGAAACATGAAGCAAGTTTTCAAGAGATAAAGGGCAAGTTCAGGGAGTGAAAGACATTAGCTCGACAAGACTCAAGTCGTCATTTATATCTTCAGACAGATGCAAGTGAGAAGGCTTTGGAGCAGTTCCATATCAGATTGGGGACAATAAGAGAAGTGCATCATTGAATACAGTAGTGCAAAGTTCGGGGCAATTGAGGGCAGGTACGACGTGAACAAGCAAGAGTGTCTGGCCGTATTGTAGTCCCCGAAACGGCACAGGCATACCTAGAATGCCAACGGTTTATGCTAAGAACCGACAAATGCTGCTTACTCTGGCTTCACGCAATGAAAGAGGCCAGGAGTAAATTAGCATGCTGGGCACTCCTCCAAGCATACGATTTCGGGTTGGAGCACATACCGGGAGCTGAGAATAAGTTTACAGACAAGCTCTCCAGCATACCAGGCAAAACGGTAGCAGTGGACCAAGAGGAGAGGGATGACCTACTTCCCCCTACCACAGCCAACCACCCAACAACTGGCGAGGGCCACGTGTGCTGTGCCGTCATTGAGGCTCAGGAGGAAGCCGACCTCGTGATCGACGACTTGCAGGACAGCGTTTTAACAGCACAACTGCAGTGTACAGACACCCAATGTCGTATCACCTCCATCATGCAGGGTGAACAGAAGTGTTGGCAAATGAACGACATGAGCACAAGTGCTACATCACGCACATGATGCAAGATTTGCAGGCTACCCTGGCGCATCACAAACCACAAGAATGCGCAGAACCATTTCCACTGGCCCGCCATTACCAGAGACATCTGTGGTTGCATGAAGTGTAACCTCTGCAAGAGGAGAGCAGATGGAGTAACACAACCACCACGGAAGCAACATGAGACATTCAAGACCATCTCGCCGGACCTGATGGGGCCATATCCACGCACACCTGGCAACAAGAGGTTCGTTCTTGTGGCGAGTGACTTGTTCTGAAGGTGGACGGAAGTATACCCAGTTTCCAGTGCACGGGCACACAACATAGCCCGTGTACTGGAAACCAAATTCTACCCCCGATGGGGCTACCCACACACCCTCAAAACCGACAATGGTACCCAATTTATGGGGAAGTATTGGCGAGAATTGTGTATCAGGTGGGGTAGTCCAGGATCATTCAACAGCCGTGTACCACCTGCGGGCCAACCCAACTGAGAGGAGGAATAAAGACCTCAACACTCAGTTGCGCCTGTGGGTAGGAACAAACCACGCAAGTTGGGCTGAACATCCCCCGGCGGCCTTGTTAAAAATCAGACGAAGGGTGAACCTAGCCACAGTTCAATCACCAGCTGCCATTATGCAGGGAAGGGAGCTGCCCCTCCCTGGAGAATTCAGAATTTGACAGGCAAACAGCGATACAACAGAAAGCACAACAGGCAGGTTACAGTGCCAGGAGCAAGACCTGGAAAACACACGCATTCACCAGGAAAGGTACATAGGACAATGGGTACCAGCAATAACCAGCCCACCAAAGAGGCTCAGGCTCGAACAACATGTTTACATACGTGAGAACAGGCTGAGCAGGGTTTGCCCCTAAGTTGAGCGGACTACATGTTGTTATAAAAGCGCTGGGGTATACAGTGCAGATCGACAAGAATAGTATTACACTATTCTTGCCACCATGTAACTCGTGGCCGCTGGTCATAATATTTAACATTCACCACAAGAGGTAACTCTCATGATGAATAGATATGTGACACAAACGAGTGTATCCCGTGAAGCGATGACCGTTAGATGCAACAGCCATTGCAGGGAACACTGGGGTAAGCAGCACTGCTTCTTCTCACGAATTTACGATTTGTGCGATGTCGACTGGCTCCGTGGCCGAATCCGGAGTGCGATGTGGCTCCGACTGGTTTCAAAGGACGGGGAATCAAATTCGCACAGGAAGTGTGAAGTGGCGAGCGGTTCCGTAGCAGCATTAATTAATAAGAGCACTTTTAAGCATAATTCGCGAGGATTACACAATTACTCACTAGGGAAACCGCCCACTCCAGCATAGAGAGTACTGATCCACCTCACTCACTTACCTCCTCTTCCTGGAGCTCGTACCCGAAGGTGCCATCGTGAGTTTCTAGGTCTCGTGTGCTACCTCCATTCCTCGCGAGCTCCTCCTCACTTGATTCCTGTGTGCTGTTTCCAGGGGATTCTGGGGTGGAATCAGCCCTTGGTGTTATACGCCCCCTCATCCAGCCGCTTGTCTTCCAGGTACCTTGGGGATGTGGCTTCGTCTGGCATCAGCGACATATGGAGTCTTGTAGGGGAATCCCTGTGGGAGGTGCTGCCCCATCTCCTCCTCTCACACTTGCACTGCGGGTTTGGCAGAAATTATGACATCATGGGATGGTTGTTCACCGGCCTCCAGGCAACAGATATATGGCGTGCGTCACTGTGTAGCTTGGTGTTATTTCTGCCTACGTGGACCAGATAGATTATTAGTCTTAAGCCCTTTATGGCCTGGTGCGGCCCGATATACCACACAGCAAGTCTGGTTCAGAAATCTTGGTGGGCTCCTGATTGTAGGTACGCAGCTGCGTATCTCTCGTGCCTCTACCTTTGCTCTTTGTCTCCTCCATGATCTCACTAGAGTTTTCCCGTGGGCAGTTTCTCTCGCCTGGATGTTTGATATTATGGCCTATCAGCACATCTGCAGGTGTCCGGCCTGTTGTGGCATTCACACATCGGCGGAGGTTTAAGAGGTCGGCGGGCAGGTGGTCTGCTCAGGTGGTGTGTACCTCACCCACACGGAGTCGCGGCTGTAACTTCAGGTCTTGGTTACAGCACTCTGTGGGGTTGGCACTCGGGAGCACTTTGCTTGTCATTTCCTTCCCACGAATTGCGTACCGTTATCCATAAGCACCTACTTCGGTTATCCCCAGCTGGGGAAAAACTCTTGTTTAAGGTCTTACACTATGTTGGGACACTCTTGCACTACTCATTGCATAGGCCTCCACCCACAGAGGAAAGTTGTCCATAATGAACTGTCCCATCAGGTCAAGGTTTAGTGTGTCAAATTGTAGTTTCGGTAGGCAAGGTTGTTACTGCTGCACCCCGTAAGTCCTCCGAGATTAAAAAGGTCTGGTACATAACACAGTTTCTTGCATCGCGCGATAATCCTGGCCAGAAAAAGTTTTGTCTGATGATTGGATTGTTTGCTCTGTACCCGGGTGTCCAGCTATGTTACTTGTATGTGCATGCTCTAAAACTTCTGCCCTGCATATTGATGGTACGGATAAATACCATTTAGTGTTGTCCTGTGCTGAACACTTCTCCGGTCTACCCTCGATCTAGCTTCTCTGTCCCACTGTTCTTTAATTCCCCGTGCCACTGCACAGTTGTTTTGCACATCAATTATTTATTAGTACAGTTCGTTCACCGGAATGTCACTGCCCACAGCTTGAAATTTTTTGACCTGTACTTCGTGGAATAACTCGTGTGCTTCGGGTGGGAATACCTCGTCCCACTCCGCATCGTACGTGACTACACTTAAATCTGGTGCACGTGATAAGGTGTCTACCAACTGGTTCTCTTTCCTGGGGACATGCTCTACAGTAAAGTTGTACGACTATAGGAGTAACGCCAACAGGGTGAGCTTACATCGTGCCTCTTTCATAGCGTGTAACCAAACAAGGTATCTGGTGTCCATCCTTAACGTGAAGCGCTTGTATTCCAGGTAGTGTCGGTACTTTTCAACCACCCATACTACTGCCAACATATTCTGCTCGTTCAAATCATATCTCCGCTCCACCTGGTCTAACTTCGCACTGTCAAAATAATGCTGTTTTCGGTGCATTGATGTATAACGGCACCCAGACTCTCCTTACTGGCATCAGTCTGTAGGTATAGGTGCTTGCCTGGTTCATATTGTGCTAACTTAGGACAGGAACGGAAACTTGTTTTTACTTCCTGAAATGATTTTCCGCTGTGTCTACCCACCCAAACAGCTTCTGGAGCGAAATTAGATACGCCCAGTCTTGCAAAAAGGGGGGCAGTCACTATTGCAAAATCTTTGATGAAGTTATGGAACCAATCAACCAAACTAAAGCACTTCAGGAGTTGTTTACGAGTGCGTGGAGCTGTAAAATGCTCATAACTGCTCATGTTTGGGGGTGTTTCCGTCATCGTCTACTACGTGTCCCAGGAATTCTAATTTGCGCTTTCCCAGATGGCAGTTATTTGCGATGCAGGCGAGTCCATTTATCGCGAGCCTGTAAAGTACCATAGAAATGTGGTGTACATGGTCCTCCAAACTGCTTGACCAGATAATCACGTCATCTAGATAGACCACTGTGAAGTCTCCAAGAGCCCGTCCAGAATACGGACCATCATTGACCGAAACATGGCAGGTGCTCAGTTAAGGCCAAAAGGCATCGCGCAGAAATAAACTCTCCGACTGTCAGGTGTTGTGAACGTGGTTTGCTCCTGGCCTTCCAGATTGACGGGAATTTGCCAGTATCCACACTGCAGAGATCTAGCGACGTCATTACTGTGGCCTTGCGTAGTGGAGCAAAGGCATCTTAAAAACTGATGTACAGATGCAGATAGTTACACGTTACCTGGTTTATCGGACTGAAGTCGACACAAAAGGCCCAACTCCTGTCTTTCTTAGGGGCCAAGGTGATTGCTGAGCTGTATTTACTGTGCGTCGGCTCAACCCAGTCCGCTAGCATATCTTTAACCTGTTCGCACATGATTTTAGATTGATGTGGCACCTAACCCCACAGTCCTGTGTAAATAGGTCCTTTTTGTGATAAGTGGGATCTCATGTTCTGCTACAGTTGTTCTGCAGTGTGCTTCTGTTTGAGCAAAAACTTCCCCTCTCTCATTCACTATATGCTGAAATGCCGCCGGATGTTGTGGGCTCTCGTGCTCAAATGCATCTAGTTATACCAGCGAAAAATCAGAAAAAAAAAATTCCCAGTTTACATTGCATACTGTACACCATTCTTTGTGCCGAAATGAATCCGCCTCGACTCTAGTTCTACTATATTTTGCTCTTGTAACGAAGCCATGCCTAATATTGCATCCTCCTACACATCTGCTCGTTATAGTTTCCAAGTCCCTCATTTTAACCATGACTATAACTTGTCCTAATGCTCCACTATTCTCCTGACCTGTTACTACCATTATTGCATGTTTATTAGGTGTTGTGTCACTTGGGCTTATAAAACGAGGCTATGCGATGCAGCCATGCCAATTAGCGTGTAGCAAGGTTTACCGTTCATATTTACCAGGATGCTGATAAATTTCGCTATACACCTACTCACCTACTGGATCAATTCTTGCTGCAGTACTTTGTTGGTTGTTGTTGTCGACTGCAAGAGTGGCGTCAGGCTCCTTCGTCCCTACTGACAGTTTCCCTGCCTCGTTGGTGTAGGCCCTTTGTAGGTGTCTAGGTGTGGGTTATTCGGACATCTGCTAGGTCAGTGGAAAACTAATGCATGTCGACATTAACGACTCGGTGTCATAGGTGGCTGGATCTTGCCTAGCTGCACTTGCGTTTGCACTGTCACCTCCTGGCTTTTCGTTGCGGCGTCCACTGTTCTCATTATGCGTACAAGTTGTGTCCATACTGCTTCACTGGATGGAATACCCTGTCCTGTTGCACGTTATCATCACCCCATGTTACTTGTGCCACCATCATGAAGTTCCACTCTCGCGATGTGCCCTTATTCCGTTCGAATATGATGGCAGCCTTCAAAACAACTTCCATGTAGCTATTGAGGAAAGGCATTAACGCTGCTTGGTATTCCGGCTAAGCTGTTTCCACAACTATCTCCAGGTCCTCACAATATGGCAGTTGTGGATGGAATCTATTGATCAGGTGTGCTTACTGTGTGATTAAAGTAAGCATCTGTTCACCAGGCTGCTGCTCCTGCCAAAGTAACTTGCTCTGCGCCTGGAGTGTGGTGAAAACGCTCCTGTACTGGCACTGGAAAGCATGGACAAACTCTTCCCACTGCAGGACGTAATGATTCAGAGCGTTCCACCACTTTCCTGCTTCCCCTTGTAGCTGTCCGCTGATGCAGCTGGCCCACTCGTCCATGCAGTCACCATTGCGTTTCAGATGCTCTGTACATTCTGTCACAAAGGTGCTAAGAGTCCTTGCTGGACGTTCCAGTGAACACAGGCAGGTGTGGAAAAGTGTAGTCATGCATTTCAGGCCACTGCAGGTGTCTGTTTCTTCTGTCATGCTTCTGTTCCCATTCTACTGGCCAGCTAGACACGGGATGCATGCCATAGCTGTTCGAGGGGAAGTAATGTCACGAGTGTTGGTGCAGGAAAAGGCGTGGGGAAACATTGTTGGTAAAGGTTGGGTGATAAGCAGGAAATTGCTATAGGTAAGGTGTCGTTAGTGGGAGTAGTATAGGTATCAGTGGTAGGGTTGGCAATGGCTGTGAACATTGACCACTCGACGCTGGATGGTTGACAGGTGTCACGAGGGCCCTGCCCGCAGGTGATGTGTGGTTGTCAGCACCCTCGGCCTTGCAGTGAACTTCCGTATTTTGCGCTCCATTTTCATCTATTCCCTCATCCACAGCATGACACGTGTTTACCATGGTGGCACGATTAACATCTCCTTGAAAAGTTAGCATATGTTTTCCCGAATTGACTTTCTGTTGGCACTCTTGGGCACGAGGTTGTGATCCCGTGAGGAAGTAGTCCGAGATGTGGTTAGTTCTCGAGTGGTCTGAACTCTTCATTACAATCATTACAAATAAAGTGCAGTCCAGTTACTGTGTTTACTACTGTGCTGCTCATTCACTTCATGTGCATATGATTCAGTGTACACTCACTAGGCACTGTACCGGATCCTGTGCACAGTAATATCTCGCCCAAATGCATTTAGTAAAAAATTTCGAATTTCATTGCATGCATCATTATGGAATTTTACTGCCACACGTAGACACCAGATGAGGTCAAAATTTTAGTCCACAGAAAAGTACAGATGTACAGTACTGCAGAATTTTCCTCGAAGGAGCTAAGGAAAGTTGAATACGAGATGTATCCTGCCTGTTGTTACCCTGACTGAGAAATATTCCACTCATCCCCAAGCCATTTACAGTCTACGACCTTGTAGACAATGCACTGGAAACCGAGCGTAATTTTAAAGTGCATGTAATCCTTGACCGCCCGAAACCTACGAAGCAACCGGAGTCAAACCAGCCATCGGAACGATGCAACCAATCGCCATATCTGCTGAAGTGTTGCTTTTTCCCACATACCACTTCAACAACCCTGTCGGACAAGAAGGGTAAAACGTCCAGCTCCTAGATAAGGAAGCTGGGGTACCGAATCCCACGCATAGAAGTTCAAGTCAAAGGGGAGAATGTGTTGGCGTTGCTCCACTCAGCTGCTTCTGGAAATTTTGTCAGACACCACTGATAACCAGCAGGCAACTCTACGCACCCAAACTACAACTGTGAGAATGGAAAAACTGGAATGCATGCTCACCATCGACCGTTGTGCCACCCTCAATGCATTAACCCTAATGAAAGTAACACAAGATCCTGAATCAAATGTCGACACCTTCGATTTAATGATCTTGCTGCCGGACCACTAATATCTGCCTAATTACAAGGACTTTGGTCTTATTGAAAATAAATTAAATAAGAAAGAGTTCCTGTTTTCGCCAGAAGATATTTGTTAAGTAATAAACACTGGAAGGAAAAATAAATTTAAATGCACAGATATGAAGCAGAAGGACTTCTTGTCAGTCAAGGAATTGAAAAATGCAGTGGTAAGGAAGAAAAAAAAAATGAAGAAAATCATGAATGTAACTGGCTCAAAATCAAATGGATGAGATTTGAGACACAGACGCCATACAAAATGCTTTACAAAAAAACACTGAATGAGGACATTGACTTTTATGTGTTCAACCTTGCTCCCAAATGTAGAAAAGACCTCAAGAATATGGCATAATTGAAATTCCACTACTGTATCCCCATGCAAGAAAGGTGCAGGTACAGAAGAAAAGGATATGCTTGCTTTGCTCCCATTTATCCCTGTTGTCAATCACTGTTATTTTAATGGGCTGCGAACAGAAAATGATGAACAGTAATGATAATGACTAGGTTGAATGAGGGTGATAATAGAACATGTTAGGTTTTACAGTGTAATTGTGTTGTGTGTACATAGAATGTGTAATGAAACAATATTATAAATTAACTCTGTCATTGAATTCTGTATCCTACAAATTTCTGTGCTATGAAACATGTTTTACAATGTAATTGACTGAAACTGTTGTGTTCGAAATTAGAACTACGTGTATTGAAATTTTTTTACGGATTACAGTGTAACGGTGTTTTGTGCTGTAAATAAGAATTCTGTTATGAAACATGTTATATTTTTACTAATTCTGTGTTCAAAAGATTTACGTACTATGGAACATGTTTTACAATGTAATTGTATAAAATTGTGTTCTAAATTCTAATTTTGTGCTATGAAACATGTTTTACAGTTTTATTGTTTTTTGTTCCAAAGAATAATAGATTTAAATTCTTTAATAGTTACTTTATTATAGTGACATTGAAGTTTAAGTTGTAAAGCTTTAAAAGTTTTTTACAGTGTAATTGAATTATATTTGTGTTCTAAATATTAATTCTTAATTTTTACTATAATGTAATCAGTTTCCATTCTGGTTTACCTCCAATTTAGAATTTATTTTAATTTAAAAATGGCATGTCTCCATTCGCATATACAGGTTTATCTCCAATTATGGATTTATATTAATTTAAGAATGGTACATCTCCATTCGCCCCCATTTTTTTGGGCATACTCCACAGACATTTATTTAACCAAACCATAGAAAGAAAGGTCATTCTCTTGCAACAGACTCTGGACTTCATTATTTCACGTATCTCGAAAACAGAATTTTTGACACTCAATTACATTAATGAATCTGTATCTCAAAATGAAATCAATAGATGTACTGCTATTAAAACAAGCCCTTCATATGTATGAAGTAGTTTATTGTAAAGGTGCATCTATTAACAAAATCTTGAAGTGTTAAGAAAGTGTAGTCAACACTGGACCCTCAGAAACTGTGTCATTAGGGGGTAGTAAATATTTTTTTGTTCTAATTGATGATTTTTACAGATGCACACATGTATATTTTTTAGTATCCAAAGACCAAGTATATGAGGTATTTAGAAAATATTGTGCCCTTGTTGAGAATCAGACTGGCAAGAGCATCAAATGTTTTCGTTCCGAAAATGGAACAGTGTTTGTCAACAGTGAAATGGAAAAATTTTTTGAGTAAGAAGGGCATCAGGGCCCAGTGCACAGTCAGAGCTTCGCCACAACAGAATCGTGTGGCAGAGTGCGTCAACCACAAAATCGTGGGAAAGGCACTATTGCCTACTTCAGAATGCAGGGCTGCCTAAAGCATATTGGGCTGAAGCAGTTTCAACAGCGTTCAGCTCAACAACACGAGCCCAACTAAAGCCCTCAAGGGTAAAACTCCCTTCGAAGAATGGTATTTCAGAAAATCAGACCTAGGGTACATTCGAACTGGCTTGCATTCAGACTTACTTCCGACTGTGAATCTGTGGGTGGTGTAACACTCGTCACACTGATATCAGTTGTCTGAACGGAGGTAATAGGTTCATCAGCATTTGAAGAAACACATTCGGATTCGGAAACACATTCACTGGGATTAATTTCACGATTGCTACACCACCACTTTTTTTACACCAGCACTAAAGAAATCTGTCAATTTGCTAATCTTGCATTTTTTGTTCATTATGGAACAGGTAACAATAATAATAAAATTGCCCTCGACAGTTCTAAAATAAATCGAATTATTCTTTAAACTAAAGGTAAGCATTCATACTGACGATGCTCACATTTCGTCAGCACGAAAATAAAAAACTGGGTAAATTCACGATTTACAATAGTTCTTTCAGACAGCACGGATGGAAGCCCGGAGTTAAACTGGTGTGGCACAGGCGTGTCCGAGGCATTCCGGTAGCCTCAACCTCTGGGTGAAGGGAGGATAGAGGGTTGGGGACTAACGGGACTTGCGGCTGGCCACTAAGACGCCGCAAGGGAAGGGATGAGGGATTTACGACCTGCGGTGGCATGTCAATGAAGCCAGCTGCTAGACTGTCCAAACGGAAGGATGACTACACTTTCTAAACACTTCAAGATTTTGCTAAATATATGCACATTAAAAATAAATTACTGTAAGTTATAGTATTACATATATCATGTAGTTTATTTTAAATGTGCTTTTATTTAACAGAATCTTGAAGTGTTGAGAAAGTGTAGACAACAATTCTAGAAATAGAGTGGCACATTAAATATTACAGATGTTGTATTTCCCACCTATTATTTCTTTAAGGGGAATCGGGGGGGGGGGGGGGGGGCTCAGCCCCTTACCCTATGGGTACACCACTGGTCGTGTCACCTGACACCCAGAAGGAATTGATACTATGCCTCCCCTGGCTTCAGCAGCAATAATGCATAATGGTACATGGACAAAGGAAAGTATACCTGGGCAACAACCCCCACGTAACAGTTAATTGGGAACACTGAGCCGACGTGATCCCTAAACCTCTCTGTGAAGAGGAAATATACCACGACCTAACTGAGATGCAGTTCAACAGTTGAATAAGTCCTTGACAAACATGCTGGCACTTTCAGATCTGGGGGAGCATTGTGTCAAACCAGCACCATTCAGCACAAGATATTGTTGAACTCATCCACACCTATTTATAACCAATCATACTTGGTTTCAGCTAGGCGCCACCACCACCTAATGGAACTGCTTGAAGATATGAAACGCCAAGGAATCGTCGAACTAGCGGACACACCCTACAACTTCCACGCTGTGTTAGTTCCCCAGAAAGATGGAAAACTTAGATTCTGCATGAATTATAAAGTGTTCAACAACACTACACTATAAATTTCACCACTAGCCCTCAGAGTAGCGCACACTTTGTGCAACATCGGCGAGGCAAAAGTATTCAGCACCTTGAACATGCAGTCTGGTTATTGGCAAATAGCGGTGCACCCCGACAGCCGGAAATATACTGCATTCACATCCCTAGAGGGCGGGACCCTTCAGTTTAGAGTCATGCTTTTTGGACTAAAGAATGAGCCAGCAACATTTCAACTGCTAATGGCAGTCAAAGTTTTAACTAGATACATTGAGCAGTTTTGCACCGCCTATCTCGACTACATGATAATCTATTCAAGATCTTGGGAGGAACACGTCACACAATCGGAACAGGTATTGGAATGGCTTAAACTCCATGTTATGACAGCGAAATTTTCGAAGAACCTTCTTCGGAAAGACTTCCATTGAATACGTGGGCCACGTCGTATCCACCAAAGGCAACTACCCTCAAGCAAAATCCATCAGGGATATACAGGAAGCTTACGAACCACACACCAAAAAGCAACTTTGTCGCTTTCTTGGATTGTGTAACTGCCTCCAAGACTGTGTCTCCAACATCGCCGACTAGATGGCACCCCTAAACCCATTATTGGAAAAGGAAGCACGGTGGCAGGGGACACCTGAACATTGCACTGCCTTCCAGGCCCTCAAGGACAGCTTCCAGAATATCGAGCACTTGCATCGGCCTCAAGGAGATGAACCCCCGATCCTGCAGAGAAGCTTGCCAAAACGGTCTTGGCACCATTATATACCAAGAGGATCCAGAGGCAAGCCTCTTATCAGGTATGCCAGCAACTGCCTCAACACCCTGGAGAAAAAGTATAATATCAATGAGCAAGAATGCCTTGCAGTTATTTGGGCTATCCGAAAATATCGCTATCACCTGAAGGGAACGCACTTCATTTTAAGGGCCGACAGTAAAGGCTAAAGTGGCCAAGGGATTCACTGAATAACAAGGCCAAACTTATGGGGGGACCTCTTTCTGTACGAGTTTGATTTCAAAGTCTAACACTGCCCAAGCAAGGACGACATTCTCAACACCTTGTTCCGACCACCAGACGTGGAAGAGAAGTCCAAACCAGACGAAGATGTAGACTGCATCTTTCCTCCCCCACCGCCGGAAAGTAGTCCCGAAGAACAACTCAGGCTTTTGCAGCTCAGAATACGCAGAAGACAGATTAAGCACCATCAGCAACAGGCACCGGGCATAAAGGAACTCTAACGAAAGCAAGCACAAAGATTTACGCTACAAGATGACGTCTAGTCACACAATCAGCCAGAAGCCAAGTAGAAGATATTGATACCTAAGGACTTGCGCACCGATATCTGCCAGCATTTTCACGACCATCCTGACACAGGATTCCTGGCACCAGGAAACTCTCGCTGACATCAGCGCAAGATAGATCTCGAATGACATGAGCCGGGACGTGCACAAGTTATGTCCGTGGAAGCACAATGTGTCGCAAAATCAAGGCCTACCCTGTACAACAGCGGCCGACTTGATAGGACCCAATCCCGCAGCATCAAGGGAAACAGGTACCTATTGATCATAATGGACTTATTCTCGCAGCGAATACAAATTTTCTTCTGCTGAACCAGGAGACCCACCACATTATAGAGGAATTCAACAATGAAATTTTCCCACGCTGGGGATACCTGCAGAGCATACAGACAATGGGACCCAGTTCGCTAGCAAGCCAAGAATGGGCAACTAAGCATGGACAACTCCACCACATCAACATCAAGCCAACCCCCAGGAGCAAAGGAACCAGGAGCTAAACAAAATCCTCCAACTCAGTGAGAGAAGACCAGAAGCACTGGGATTGCCACATTCCCAGAATTCTCTTTGCTATCAACTCCAGCCCGTGTCAGTTCCTCCTGGGCTAAACACTACGGCGCCTAGGGACTTGCAGTGGGAGCATGAGCCAACAGAGGCCTCATCCCGAAAATATACGTCTTAACCTCTCTGGCTCGAGTAGACAAAGCGAGGGACAGTCAAGAGGCGTATGTCTCAAGGAAGTATCAGCCGCCTCGCACTGGTGTACAAGAGCCTTCGAAATGAATGAAGCCGTTCTACTCAGCAGTCACCGAGTCAAGACAACAATCAATTCAGCGTGGGACTCATAGTAAAATTGGAAGGCCTCTACATAGTGATCAGATGCCAAGAACACATTTACTTGACAGAGGATCACCGTAGGCGCAAACGAAATGCCCCTAGAGGTAAGATGAGGTCCTACCTCGGGCAAGCCTCGGATACAGACGTACACACCCCTACCTCAGTTATCTCCGATGCGCTGGATGATGGAAGTGCTCCCTGACCACACCCCTCCTGGGAAGCACGGTCGTCGCAGCCAAAGGAACGGGATGAGGAGAAGCAAACAATTCAAGGGACTGTATACTGTGCAAATGCGGGTATAATTCCCGAAGCTTAAACCCAAGAAATTTGAACAAACACTGCTGTCAACGCCATCCAAGTTCAGACAGAAGTAGGCTAATCAACCTGAATGGTGGACTCCCAGCACAACCTAAGGATCTTGGGGCAGCTTGCTAGATCGATAAATGAAACTCCACTGCCTCATCTTAGATCAGTCACCAAGAGTACTTCAGAGCAAGTTCCGTAAATCAGAATACGCTTCCAAAGTCTTCGTCATGACAAACACCACCTGCACTCCCAGCTCCAGCAAGCCATCTCAGTGAGAAGCCTGCACCGCCCAGGCAGTGCCTCCCACAAGCGAGACACCAGCAAGAACTACCAGCCCACACTATGTCTCCCTCAAGGCCACCGTTCAGCTGATACCAGCGGCTGTGCTCACCCCAGATTGCGCGTCACGTGTCAAAGTAATGTATACAATTTAACAGTGTTTTGTACATGAACAAAATTATTAATTTTACCAGAAACTTTATGTTTGCCAAAGAAAGCAGTTCTTCTTGCCAGAATTGTGCACCTGGTATGTAATGCACAGATTGTTTCTGCAGCGTTAGCCACTGGGAGGTTACACATACATGTTGGTATGCCTTCTGGCATAAATGTACAAGTAAAAACAGGTGAACAATCATTGTGCTCAACTTTACTCACCTGTTTAACCTGGTCACAATTTAGGGTTCTGGATCCCCACCCAGGTACACAACTCTGGCATTTCAGGCATATGGAGTGGCCTTAACTCTGTAATGTTAACATACAGCATTGGGGAGGACTGGAACAACCCCATTCTGGTTACGGTCAAGTCAAAAAGCATCACGATGTACATGGGGAAACAGCCACACAACCTACACACTACCGACTGAGTGCACTGACCCGGTCATATCATAACCAGAATCAACAGGACAGTTGGTGCCACAATCTGAAAATGCTTTATTCCAACTCTCACTAATCCCAACAAATCCTTCATCCTTTTACCCATTTCCTATTTGATAATGCAACAAATCCTCATGACAACCGGCAAGTATCAAACTTAAATAATAGTGATATTTTTATAATTAAAAATATACGTTTTTCAATTCTTGATAACATATACACACACAGGTTGGTCATTTTGCAGCAAACATGCCACCTGAGCAAACAGAGGCATCAGTTTTCATTAGGTACTCTAGCAACTTACTTTTGAATAACCTAAGGGCAGGTGCTTGAAATTTTTTTTATTTTTGATGGCCTAGAACAGTTAATATCTGGTCAGAACCCTAAATACATTCTACCCGCCGTTTTAAAAATGTAATCTTTTACAAAAAGTCACATTTTAAGTCTTTGATTGTGACTTTCGGTGCCTTATCCGAATTCACAATATCCATTTAACATCAATTTGTAAGCAAACAGATGGCATCACATGAAAATGCACCATTTTAAAGTCTTAAATATTAACATCTTGTTCTATACTCTCAAATCTTGCTTGTAAAAAATAGCTCATGGTGCAACTATCGCAACCAATTTCTTAAAGAAAAGACATTTTCACTTCTGCACATGATTTTATTACACACCTTTACCAATCTTGCCTATCATTGATTTATTTCACACAAATACAAGATACTATGCTATTATTTCCGATTTCGTGCATTGCCAAGAATATGATTTCAACACTCATCGCAAGTAGACTTTAGAAAACATAAACGCAGGATTTTTTTTTAAACGTAAAACTGAAAATGCTAAAATCTAAGCTAACATCTGTAATTGCCTAGCGAGGCCACACAAATCATACAAACTACAGAAAATCCGTAGTACTTAGCACCTCTGTGTTACCAATACTTTATAAGTTATTAATTTATAGGTTCTTCTATGTTTAAAGTCAGTCATTCATGCTAGCTCTGGTTGAAATCCTGCTTATTCAAAATTATACCTAAACATTTGACTCTGCATTTTGTATTGCATTTTCCTGGGATTCTTCCTCTGATTCAATAATAGTTTCATACACCAGGCTTTTCAAGTATCCCCATACAAAAAAGTTAAGTGGGGTGAGGTCGGAAGAATGAGCAGACCATGCACTGGGTCAACTGTGACCATTCCACTGCTCACCGAATCTGCAGTTCAAATGCTCTTGGACATCACAAGAAAAACGAGTTGCACTGCCACGTTGAAACCAAAACAGACAGTGAATATTATCATCAGAGGTCTTCGAGGTCCTCGGGCAATGTGTTCTGGAATCACAGGCACAGGTTAACAATATGACATAATAGTAACATATATGACCCAATAAAATTATCCCCAAAAATACCTGCCCACATATTCACTTGTGCATTACTGTAGGTAACACCGACCAAACTCAACCCAGCAAGATAACTATTCGATTGGAGTGCCTACAGCTGAATTAAGTTTGGTCTAAGGCCTTTCTTATAGTAAACTACCAACTCTCAACACCTAGTATACAAATTTAGAACAGAATAAATGTGCCCATTCCACTCCTGACAAAAGTGTTAAAACTTACTGTGTGGTTAGGTGTGTGAAGGGATGACATGGAGTGGAGATGTTTGGGCAGCAATTAATGAGATATTGAGAGCTGATAAGGGTGAAAATATATGGATATGGAGCAGCACCAGAAAACAATGGCAGGGGAAATGGGAGATCTATGAGAAAACCAGCCGTCCAGCAGCATCAGGCGGCAAGATTCGCACGTACACAATTCTGAATGACGCCACCACTGATCTGATCCTGTTCACCTTGGAAGGAAAGTGCCCTAGCTGCTACACAAACCATTGCCCCTTCTAAATGCAAAATTAGTACACATTAACACAGATTGCAATTTGGAACATGAGCAAACAAACTAATATTCAATTTATTATGGCGCTTTGTTAGAAAGTTTGTGCAATAAATCACAGGATACTGGAAAGCCAAGTAGTTAACGATTGTAAACTAGCAAGAACACCAATTTGGGCTATGGCAGAAGCATGAATATTTTTGGTTTCAGCCTCATTGAACTCATTCTGCAAATAATTGGTAAATTTCTCACATCATTGATGTTGCAACACAGGAACACTTTGCCACCTTTGGCATGCAGAATTTACATCAGTTTACACAGCTGACATAATTCGCTACAAACACCTATTTTACTGTGTAAGCAGGGTGGTATATCTTGTTTTTACCATGCTGGAGATTGCCGTCTGTAGTAAATAGCAGCAAAGCTGCAAAACCTCAACACAGAATAAACATCGACACCGGGTAACAGCCAGCAGCGCTAGAGCCCATGACGGCGCTCACCACACAGTACCTACACATGCACAAAGAGGCCAATATTATGAACTTTCACATAAATATTATCTTACGGTGTAAAATGTATCTTGTATTTTTATTTTTCAGGGTTTGAAATGTCTTAAAATGTTTTAAAGTGTTTATTTTGAAAATATTTGGTTATGAAATTCAAAGTGACAAAGTGACCGCGGCACCAAGATTAAGAACACTGATATTCCGGCATGAACGCCGTAACAAAGAGACACTGAATTAATACAGAAAACTATAAAATGTAAAACAATATTTAATTTACTTGTGCCACTTTTATTTCAATAATAAAATATTTTACTTGGCGTGCATAGCACTTCTGCTTATGTGAACCCCGTAGGCGGCCATGGTAGGCCCGTGCGACGCTTGCCTCTGAACAGTCTGTCGAGGAGAGCTGGCGAGGTAAGACACTGTCACGTAAACACTACAACATTTTGTTCACTGATGTAGATTACAATAGCACTTTTAGTTTACTGGTCAACCTTTGCTTGCGTATATTTTGGCAGACATTTTCCCAGCATTATATTTCCGCCTAACTAATTATTGCACCCTTGTGGCATTTTAAACTGAATCAAGAAAAAGGAGGAGAAATATGTCACCATCCGCTTCTGCTAAAGGAGTTTCATTGTAATTTCTGCATTATTGCTATGTGCAATTTGAAGGGCTTTGTTTTCATATATGTATTTCAGGGCATTTTTCATGTTAGAATATTTAACGGCAATATCACGTACAACCACATGGCTAACCAACACCAAGTATATGTTTTGAGAGCTAATTTATGTAACATCGTGTGTCCAATATTTTTATTCAGGGTTCTATGCAAAATTTTATCAGGGTTCCGTGTAATTTTCCGTAAATGGATGCTTTTGTTTGACTACGTGGTCACTTTAATGTTTGATTTTTCTGCCATCAGGCATGCTACAAGCCTGTAATCATTTCAATCGTAAAGAGAATAATTTTCTCAATCAGAATATCATCTCGTTGAAATTTAATTTGCTGTTTCACAAAGAAATATTGCAATTTCACCTGCACCACGTGGTCCACTACAAAATTTATACAGTGGCATCCACGCCATATAAACTTGTTTTCATACGTTGTGTGTTTATTGTGATTACTCATTTCGTGCCCCATCATCTTTTAAGGGTCTTTGTGTATTTTGTGTAATTTTGCAATTTGTGTATGGTGAAATTACTTCCCTCCTAGCTGGCTCTGTGTACAAGCTGTCACCACACTACCCAGTGCTGGCAGACGTTAGTGATGCCAAGTAATAACACATGTTAATGTTTTCATCAAGGATTTCATTTGTAATTCATCGTGTCCTGTCTTCAGGGAAAAACCATCAGTCCAACCTAGCGGCCATCAGACCTCTTCCCTTGTGAAGATTGTGTTTTCATACACCACGGTGAGATCATCCATCTAGATGTGCGCTAGTACAAGTAGCTCCAAGTAACGTTAAAAGACTGGGAATCATATTCCTGCAGAAAGTGTAAAGTGGTGAATGGCTCCCTAGCCGCATTAAGTAATAGGAGCATTTTTTTTTAGCAGAGATTGCAAAATGATTAACTAGGGAAACCACCAGCTCCAGCATAGAGATTAGATAACATGCCATAACTCTGCCCCTAGTTACAAAATCCATGTCTCTCCACATTCATACGCATTTCTGTAACTATAACCATTACGACACGTTTGGATTTTAATATGTTAATTATAAGAGTGTACATGTAATCATGTATTGAGAATGAGCTACCTGAGGCATCATTTCATTGTGGGCTGAGGAGCACCCAAGTAGAATTGGCTAGTCATGACCGAAAGTTTCATAATTTCATTGGCACGTTTATCTGTATGAGCAATAATAATAAAAGCAAGTCTACAGTGAACTAAACTCTTTTATTCAGTAGTGACAGTGTCTTAGCCACATGTATTTTATTAATTACTTATTTTCAAACTGATGTTTAGTAAAGCCAACGTGTTTGTAAGTACGCAAGGGTGAGATGGACACACACAACCCACAGCATCCCCGAGAACCCTGGGTCTCAATAGTGCGGTGATTGGGAAGCACTGCTGGCACCCATATTACCAGTACGTATTTGTGTTCGTCTCATGCCTCACCAGATGGCGTCAACATGTGCATCATCCCCACCTACAATAGATTTGATTTATTGTACGTATGTATATATATCCCTCATAGCACATTCGTGAGGGTAAACACCCTCAGGAATAGTTTTAGGCAATAGGTTGTATGTATGTTTTGAACATACATTGCTCTTGGGTATCATCTCCCAATATAATTCACTGAAACTGAAAATCCTCCAGTATATAATTTGAACTTTTTAAAACTTAAAAGGACATCACACTACTTTTCGATGCATCACAGTTTTGTCTTGTTTTAATTTATTAATCAGTGTGCAGTGCATTTATGAATGTACCCAAACAACATAGAAAGACGCAAGTTATACGAGGCATCTCTTTGAATAGGGTTTAAATGCAATTCCTAAGTGCAGCATATGCTGTGGAGGCTAATCAAGATATGCTATTTTTCATTTGAGTGTACACAATTTACTGTGGATGAACAAGCCTACTGAAGCAATAATTATTTTCAGTGATAACTTTTTACAGGCTTAATCTCCAGCTTCAAGAATTTGACAGTCAACACACACAAAAGTAGTGCTCATGTTTTGTGAAAGTTGCAGGCAAATCTGCTGGTATGTATATTGTTGACAAGTATGCAAATTTATTTGTAGACAGCTAGCCATCTCTGGTGAGTTAAAATGATATGCCCTGAAATCACATGTCCAAGGTAGGATTGGTTTTCCCTGCTTCTGATTAACAATGTAATAAGTATGTTTGTTTAATTAAGAGAAATTGAACAATTCCCTGATACACTTATGGTCCTATTCGGTCAGAACATGTATTTTGACATGTGATACTTGTCACAGATTGTCAAGGAAGTACGAATATTGTCTAGTGTTTTGTAATGCACTTATACGAGTGTCAATGTTTAACTGTGATAATATGCTAAGGCATAATTGTGTTAAGAGTCTTCCGTATAATAATAATAATAATAATAATGGCCACATAGGCTTTGAAGCCAAGCGCTATTGTCATTTTGGACAGTCCGCCTTAGCCTACACCAGGATCTCAGACGTGCGTATTGTGTGCGGAGACTTATCCATTTGTACTGACTGATTTTGTACTACTATCCGACTTAATCATGTGGAAACTTTTTGCTAACCTCCCCATGAAAATTCCTGATGCATTTCTTCTGGTGTCTACTTAACTCAGGTTAATACATTTGTGTTTTCAGTTTCCGGTGACTCCAACCTATAGTGTTCTTTTATTGTACCTGTGGTCCGTGGGATGCACAACACTTCTTGCAGTTTTTCATTTTCTCAATGCGATGTATCAATGTGAATGGCGTAAGCGTTTTTGAAAACTGTTAGTGATCCTGGAAAAAGGACTTTGCTGCCAAATTTTCATTGTGTTTCTGTCGGAAGTCTTGTATATGTTTTGATGCAGTTGCTCTTTAAATTATTAAACATTCAGGTTAGTGGACAAACTGTGTATGTGTGTCATGTACCCAAGAAGAGTGAGTAAATGTCTAAACATAATCGCTGCTGTCTTCTACTTTAGTTACAGTTTTATCACTGAGTTCACGCAACCAGTTTTAGGATAACTATTTTTGAACCACCAGACTATTAGTGATCGGGTGTTTGAGAGCATATAGCTAATCCCCTCCCACACAGGCAGACATTTGGTAAGCTTACAGATGGTCTTAGTTGTGTGTGTATGAGACACGAGTCAATTATGTGACACACAGCACGAATGATCACTGATACTGGGGTTATGTTCCTGTTGCTGAACGGTGAATGAGCTGGCACCCAACACTTTGGCTACAACCAAGCCTTCACCAACAGAATATTGTCAAAACTGTAGTATCTTCCTCCTAGCCGGCAAGTACAACCACATCAAGACATAGGTATGCATTAATGATTTTTAATAATGTAGGTACTGTACATGGCACATTGCCAAGCTTGTCTCAAAAGTCTGCTAATGTTATGTGCTCATCATGTGTGGATTATCTTATACACATTCATTAAGGATTAATTTTATTAGATGAAGCTTTGTACAAAGTACAAAAAAAAAAACAAAAATATTACTAAATTAAAAGTATTACCATTTATTCTAAGGGTCCACTACAATGACAACTTCATATTTTATACACTAAAATGAATTAGGTAGCAAGGTGTTCCCTTGTAAAAACATTACAGAATTTCTTTTACAACAATTATTACTTAAGTAGCTTTACACAAACAGTATTAAATTTTACTTCTTTTCCATAATTTCAATATGTAATCCTCTTATCATATCAACATTTAATCATTTCAATATTTCAACATGTGAGGACATCAATTATTAAGTGGCAACAGCCTTTAGACACAAAAATTCATTTTTCCTTTCAAAAAACTGAAACATATAAGGAATATATGGTTATACATAAGTTGTAAGTGAAAAATAAAAAAGACCTGGAGCATCACAAACTTGAATAAAAACTTGTAAATGCAGTACATTATCTTCTTTTACATGTATCAAAAAAATACACCGGTAATGAACTGAGCTCTGCCACTCTCTCTCTTCTTCTTACCAGAGATCATAAGTCTGTAAACAAAACAAAGATATTTTTTGTTAGTTTTACAATTTCCATTTGTTTACCCAGCAGTGCAGCTCACAATTTTAAGGGGTTTAGAGTTGTTTTGCGACCCACATTAATGGTATGGTGTGGGTAGTATGTGTGTGTTTGTGGTATGTACATGCATACTTAAGTAAAACAAATACGGAACAAAATTGCAACTGCAACAATTGTGGTTACGAAGATAGATACTAACTTGATTTCTTCAATTATATACACAAGTAACTTTACAGTAATTTTCAGAAATATACTTGTGCATACATATCACACTATACTTACACTTGTTTTTCAATTATATAATTAAAATGAAATATCAAAAGTGTAATTAGTAATTAATTTAATGGCTACCCCTAAGGCCACTGGTAGGCAGAGCCGACATAATGCCACAAGAGTACTTATAAGTTTATTCTATCAAACACTAAATAGTACTGTTGCATTTTGCCACACTGCATTGCTTCCCTTGTCCTATTCTGCTCTAAAATGTGAATCACAGTGTATCAAGGCATCACTGGTAACCCAATGAGTGCAAACAGATTTAAAAAGTGATGGTGCAGTGATAAGCCTATTGGGAATTGTCACAATCTGTCCTCTAGAAGAGAGAATGTCTGAGGTTATAATTGCAAGAATGTTCTGGTCATCATCCTTACCTCCTTCAGCTACACACAGGGTGTGGGGAACATTCTGGATCGGACCAGCTGGTCTATTTGAGTAGCAACGAGCCTACAAGTCTGGAGCATTGCACTGCCATAAGTGCCAGGTGTGTGGAGCCAGCAAAGCGACAAGCCAGCAAAGCGAAGAGAAATGACAACAATGAGCAGCAAGAACTAAGTCTGTAAGAATTTGTACAATGGAGAGTGAGGCAAAACTGTAGGACTGGAACACATGAGCGAATGACATTTGGATTGAATGTGTAAATAATGCTGTAAGTGTTCATTGACTAACAATAAAAGGATAGTAATGAGGAATTAAAAAAAATAATAATAATAGGTGCTGTTTGCAGAATTGTGACTGGCCAGTGCAGTGAATGCTAATGAGAAAAATGTCAGCCAAACTGAAAGCAGTGCAAGCGTTTAGTGAGGGGCTAGGTAACCAAATGGTTAGTGAGCACAAAAGTAAACGGCTTGAAGGAAGATCTAACTAACCAAATTGGTTAGTGGTGTTGGTCATGTGAACAACCTGAGCACCTGACAGCCTACTGCCAGTTGCAGCAGGAAAGTAGGCAGCATGAGGTGAGAGTACAACACATACCGAAAACATGTGGACACAGATCTGGGAGTGCGAGGGGGGGGGGGGGGGGGGCAAAGGTCCGTGACTGCTGTAAGGAAGACCTAAAGTTCTTACGGCACACTTGTCAACTTTTCAAAACAGAAATTAAAAATTTTAATTTTTGGCAAAAAATGACATGTAACCACCATGGCCTTATAACAACTATTGTTATACAATTTTTTTAAATAGAAATTGACAGTAAAATTATGTACATTATATGCACAAAATCATCCTTAACTTACTTGATGCTCTTGTCCAAATAAATATACAAAATGTTCAAAGATACACTAACAAAAACACTCCTCTTGAATGCACATCTATAATCTTTAAATGCCACAGTATAACTAAAAAGATTTAGCTTTACATTTACGTGATTCTGCAGTTGCCTTTATTGCGTTATGCAAAAAAGTCACTGACAAATCTTGTTCATAACATTAACTTTGTTTGCATTTAATCACAGAAAATTGTCCTAAATATGACATTTGTGACCCCAAGCATATATTTTTTTGCATCCTCTGATATCAGGAACATTTTCCGAAATAGGGGATCGGCATAGATGGCTACACATAAGGAATTTTATGTCTGACAAAAAATGAGTTAAACAGGCACTCTGACCATATGGTAACGTCTGAAGTCGCACTGTTAACAAAAAAACTGTTTATTTTAGCATTACTTTCAGCACTATTTACAGAGTTCACTTGCTTCTGGGACCGCAAGTGTTCATTTTCACTTGGTCTTTGTTTGCAGTTGCAGCCATGAGCAAAGACATTCCAAAAACAGTGATTGGTTATGAAATGACGATATACCCTCATTAACTCATCACAATTGTCAACCAAATTGTTAAAAACAGTTCAAAACTATGGCCTACTACAATATTTATGAACGCTTATTTTCTGCCATTTTGTGCACATGATATGCAATTGGTCGAGAGCAGCCAATCAGAAAAAACAAATAAAATTCCAGCTTAACACCCTTACACCTGACCTTGAGATAAACAAACAATAACAAAATGTAATCATTGTTTTTGTTGGATTGTTGGAAACAAAAATCATACAATATTTGTCACAACCATAAAATAGTAAAACAGTACACTTTTTCATACATTTTACACTAAAATAGAAAAAGTTGGCATGTATGTTATATGTATGTTCGGTGAAACCGGATTTGGATGCCATATTGGTGGAGGGAAGCCTCAATGATGTTCCTTGACAGAAGGTCTTTGATACTGGGTCAACCAAAAAGAAGCAAGACCAAACATCCATGGGTCTTTCACCCAGTCATAGCGAGACAAATAGTATGGAACATTGTATTTGACTATGATAACAGGTAAGACCAGACCAGTTAAAGGTAAGAGAAGGGTGAAGTTAAAGTTTGGTGACCTTAGCCTAGAGCATGTTAAATAAAGAGCAGAAACAGAGGATGAATGTCTTTTAGTGCTTGATGTAAAACGTAGGCTGGGGTGCTGTATTGATATTCGACATTCTGTGTTTTGCATAGCAATACCGAGTTGGTGGTGACAACACTGCAGGATTTGTTCTTGCCAATGAGCTGCCCATTAGTCTGTTGTCAATACATATAGTGAAACTGTCACCAAACAGACAAATTTAAAAATAATTTTGTCAGGCGTTTGGGTCTAATCCACTCAGTTGAGAAAGGTAGCATCCTTCCAGGCAGTGTCCTTGTAGCAAGGACTTTGATTTATTCAAACTCTGAATCTGCCAGTTAGAATAATAAATTTGTTTGTAGTGTCATATGTCCTGAAGAACAGGCCATGATAGGGGTTTACAAGCAGGTAACACGGGTTATTCCATATGATACAGAAGCTTCTAAGAGTAAAACAACTTGAATGCCCTCAACCAAAAGTACTAGAGGAACTGCTTGTAAGAGCAAGAGAAAACCTTAACTGACAATAAAAGGAAAGAAAACATCCGGGAAGGACTGATGAAATCTGCTATCACATTGATAAAGCAATCAACAAGACAAGTACCACTAGCTTCTGTGCCATTTTATGGTACGACACTGTAATTCTATATCCACGTGACACTTCATTTAATAAAGTATGTCACTACAGTTTTGATATATGATAGAATTACATTTGTCTTGCTGTCATTGATATGAACTATATTTTTAAACTTTTGAAAACTTAATTTTTTTACTATTTTGGTAAGTTACTGCTATTGCGAATTTTATAAATATTTAAGTCCCTGATAATTAACTCCATTTTTCTGTTTTGAGAATATTATTTTACCTTTTAGTAGGAATGGTCAAGCAGAGAAATTTGATTTTGGATGGGCTTGAGCAGGTACTTACCTCATATTTTTGGGCTCGGGCAATTTCGGTTGGGCATTAAAACCAAAATAAATGGATGAATTTTGGACAAAAATACCCGCTAAATCCATTTTTGGTGAAAATTAATTTACATCAGATTTTTCAAAAATTATTCACAGTTAGTTTCCAATATTTATATGAGTAGTAATAGGGTGACATTTTTAATTCCCTAGATCTCTTCCATTTAGCTCTATGTTAGTAAATCCCAGTTAAAAGGTTTTTGATGAAGATAGATAACCCATATATAACGTTCAAAAACTAATGGACATATGTTGCTGTTCTAACTAAATACCAGTGCCCCCATATTATAACAACTATCTTGTGAAACCTGAACCGCACACCGTTAGCTGATCCAATACTCTTGCTGTTCACTTAACTTGCCCACGCTAGCGTAAATTATACGTACTTTTTTCAGGTGCAAAATCTGTAGAAAGCTAACAAATGCTGTAATCTTAAGGGGGTTTGGTGTCTTACATTACTATTAATTATTCGATGGACAGTTTTCACAGTTATGCACGTATGCATGAAAACATTTGGAAAAGGTTTAGAACCAGTGGGGAAATGTGATGTAGGCAGATGTGCCGCTGGCTATCATTCATTGGTGGGTGCCCTTGTTTATGTTGGCAGTTAATTTAGTAATAAAAAAAGTTTGGGGAGCACTAGTTATTTTCCTATATAAGTGCATTCAGGCCTCTTTAAGAAGTTTTTTTTTGTGTATACGGCAATAGCTACAGTGCAGTATGTGATGGCTTATACGAGTAGTGGTGGGCCTATAAAGCACAATGTGTCTGTCTTTTGAAGAAAAACTGAAAACTTGGGTATCAGTTTTTTTTTTAGATTCTATAATTTTATAAAAATTAAAAATATATTTCCCCCTCAAGAAGTCTTTAGCATCCCGTCCTTTCAAAAACATTTTAACAGAGTTCTACTGTACTACTTGAATTTTATATATATATATATGTATATAATCTGGATGAACATAGAAAGGAATGTTCCCGAAATTTCGAGTACCCGACCACCCCTACATTTTAGTCATTACCACGATTGTGAGTGTTTATATTAATTAGCTGGTTATATTTATTATTTTGATTATTGCAAAATTTAATTGCTCTGTGCTCATTTTTAATTATTTGACTCATTTAATTCATATTTAAAAAAGATTTTTTCCACTAAATAAAAATACTTTCACTATCAGTTTGAAGTATTTAAGGTTTATGTAATTAGTAATGGAAGTATAGTGGTCAGATATTTGTCAATTTTCATGTTGGTAAATATTACATATATTTTGATATTTGGTTTATGTGGCAGTAGAAGTGATTTTTATTTAAATATTTTGGGCTAATTAAGTACGGTTTACTAATATTCTATCATTTCAATATTCTCTTGGTAAGTTTTATTTCCATTCAGTCCAGGAATTGTACTTCCAAAGCAACTTCTTAAATCTCATCAGAGGCTTCCAAGCCTGCATTTCATGCATTTGTGTTTTTTATATGACTGGACGTAAGCCGCTATGTTTGCAGATGCTTTGTCTTGGCATCTGGCGTTACCCCCCTTCACACTTCAGTTTCTAGTGTGGCTGTCGTGACAAAGTCTTCTTGTACTCGTGCATCTAGTGCATGACTTCACGTTAAAAATGTCTTTCGATCACGTGTAATTTTGCCTGTTTTGCTGCCACATTTCTTATTCATGTCCCTGGTGGATCATCTGCGACTTCTAGCTGCGACTCTGGAACCATCTGGCTGGCCATTTTTTTTTGCTTCACCGTTGTTTCCCGCAACAGCATAATTCTCTCCTGGTCATCTCGGCACTCTGTCCTTAGCTTGTCGCCAGTATGGTACATTGTTATCATCTGGTGGCTATGATGGTCCCATTTGGGATGTAAAACTTTAAGAGTAATTTAAATAACACATTCATCAGATAGTTTAGCAAAGTCAAGAGGTAGTCATGTGGTGTCGTACATAGTTATTTATTTATTTTGTTTCAAAGTTTCTTCTGATTCACCATTTCAGGATATTTAAATCTTCCCTCATTTGGTGAGTACCTGTACAATTTCTTTCTGCTTTGTCTCGTGTCCTTAGTAAATTTTTCACTCACTAGTTATGGTTCCTTTTTTTAGAGTGAGTGTACTATTCCTAGTCCTGGCTCTTGACCTGCCTTCTTGATCTGTCATGATGGGGTAACTTTAGAAAATTACTACCTTTCGTATTATGGCGAAGGCTGTAATTCATACTTCCAGTAAGAGTATCGTCTGTTGGCTGTGCAGCATACTGCATTTGTCTCATCCTACAGCTAAGTTCCGAAGACATTTCAGTTTCATCTGGGTGCTTTTATACACGCAAGCTAAGTAAAAAAATATACACACAAAACTTTGTGAACATGAATTAAACTCACGCACATTTAGTTGGTCAATTTATTTGTATAGTTTATTATTTTTGTATCAGTGTTAATTTAATTATTGAATCATTGCTTGAATTACTTCAAGTTTACAACTGAAATGTTCTCTCATTATTTGTCACATGCATAAATAATGAACTTTAATTGTTAATTATATCAATGATAATACATGTGTTTCTATTTATATTATGTAATGAACATATGTTTGGGTATCCTTTTGAAAATAATGCTTAAACTGCTAGCAGTCAATCAATTTCACTTCATATAACAGACGTTTTCTATACATTCACTTATAACTTACTGTCTTGGAAACAATTTCAATTAATATTATAAAGTACTTGTGCTACTACTTGTTTATTTATGCACTTCAGTTGCCAATTTGTTTATAATTATATAATACTGAGCACAACAATAAATTTACCAAAACACGATCAATGCCCCACCACAAATCTCTCTCTTTTATTTTTACATATATTTACATTTTATCCTCTGGGACTTTTATTTAATTAATTTATATATATATATATATATATATATATATATATATATATATATATATATATATATATATATATATATATATATAGTTTTATTTATTAGATTTTTAACTTCCTTTCTATATTGAGCCATTTACGATCATCCAGCATATAATTAATGTGTTTGTTTTATTTCTTCCTTGCCACTTCATTACCTTTTATTTCATTAACAGCCCTTAGGTTAATTTTACACAAATGCATTTATGTTATTAACCACCTTGTTTAATATGTTTGTGGTTCTTTATATTTTACTGTACCAAGGACTGACTATTTTACATTTCATTAAGTTGACTTAACTTACTCTGTCTCATAATTGTACATCGCTACACTTCTCACGAGGTACTTAAGGGTATTCTGAAGGAAATGAGTTAGATGTGATAGAACCATTTGTTAGTCTGTGGTCTTCCGCCATTGTACTTGTTAAGAAGAAACATGTCTCAGGTTTTGTGTGGATTATTGCCAGCCTAATGTGCCAAAGAGGACTCTCATCCACTTCGAAGGATAGACAATGCGCTGATCCACTTCAAAGGATAGACGACATGCTAAACAGCCTTGCTGGTTCAAATTGTTTTCACTTTGGACATGAAGAGTGGGTACTTGCAGTGCATGGGCACTACATAGAACCAAGAGAAGACTGCATTTTGTGTCCCAAAGGAAAGGAACCTGGTAGTTTAAAGTTATGAGTTTTGGACTGTGTAACACCCCTGACATCTTCAAACGCCTGACAGAAAATAATCGTACCTTTAGACATACACCAGGTTTACCTAGATGACAATATTGTCACAGGAAGAGCATAGTAATTTTGAGATGTATGACGATTGTATATTATATGGATATAAATAATACATTAGTGATTAAAATGGTATAACATTTTCATTGATTCTACTTGTAAACTTTATGTAACATATTTATTATGATATTTAATAATGATTTAAGTCACATTCTATTCTGTATGAAGGAATAAACAGTTAGCATTATCTGGAAGCATGTCCTTCTTATGATGCATACGATGAGCAAACATTTAAAAGTAAATGTTCAAAATGACACTGCCTTAAAAGAAGAAATATAGTCACTTATAACTTTTCTGCAAATCACAACTGAGAGTCTAAAACATTTTCGTATGACCTCGGAAGGGTTGGACATGGTTAAAGGCATTTATATACAAATATAAAATTTTTGTAAAACATTAATGTCCACAATCCAATAATATTAACTATAACAATTAACTTTTACTCAGTAATAGTATATCTTTTATTTTATGAGTAAAATAAGTGGCCACTCAAGCAGTTACTGAAGTCAACATGACAATATTTACATTGAGATGTGGAAGGATACACTACTTAAATGTTTAAGGTAGAAACTTTACAGGGCTTTCAGAAGTGCTCACTTTACTGTGAACAGCCCAAACAACTTAACTGAGCACTTCTGTAAGCCCGGCATTAATTATTTCACTGCCTTGCTTGAACCTACAACTAGTATTCATTCGTCAAGCAAAATATTAAAATCATTAAAAATCAATGAACAAGCACGATTAATGGAAATAGCTGGTGGGCTACACATCTCGGTGGATACACAATTTCAAAAGACTGATGTACAAATACTAAAATCAGACCCCAATTTTAAGAGTACTGGATTTAAAGAGTGAGCAATTTTACGAAGCCATTCTCAGGAACCATCAAAATGTAAAAAATTGCAATGAAAACTGATTAAAATAAGTTTGCCAGTCCACAGTAATAAAATATGAGTTTTAATATCACTAATAATCTGTACGCCGCAATATGAAAAGAAAAAATCACAAGAAAATTAAGTTAAAAAATATGGAAGCAGTGTTTTGAAATGAGTACACCGCACTGCGCCTGAAGGTTAGCCTGCCCTGCGAGACACATGACGTCGCAAAGGGAATCCGTTCTTCACCCACGGCTATTGGATAAGTTTTTTGATGATTTTATAAGTTTGATTTTGGCTTCTCATTTTCGTTTTTGGGTTCAGATTCCTTTTGGAATTGACTGTATTGACTGTTGATGACCTGCTACACTATTTTTATTGGATTACAATTGGATTTACGGATTTGGATTGATATTTGTGATGTTAATTTGTTGATGACCTGCACACTTTTTTGGCTATGAATATAAATATGTTTGTATTATTGTTTGATAGAATAATAATAAAAGTGACACTTCCATTGTGTCATGTCGGCTTAACGATGGCACGTCATGATTACTGCACTGCCCATCGCCACACTTTCCTTGCCTGTCAATCCTGCTTTGTAATACTCCAACTGTCCAGCCAGCTTACTCGCTCCCTCTCTCTATTTTTACCTCTTGCTTGGCATCCCTCCCCTTTTGTGTCTACCATGCTGTCTTTCCCCTCTTCTCACTCACAGCTTTTCCACAAAGATGCTTGGCGGAGGTTGGAGGAAAAATGAGGAGGGAAGCTGCCACCTTCACCAACATTATTGCATACAAACTCTGGCTGGGTGGTCTACCAGTATTTTTAGAACACCCCCTTGCTCCTCTATTCTCTCTCTCTCTCTCTCTCTCACTCTCTCTCTGGCCGAATGCCACAGTCACCAGCAGCTGTGTGTGAGATGACACAAACACACGGCACATGCACTACAAAATTCACACATTGTTAAGGCATTTTTGACATATGCAAAGAAGTTTTATTGCCCTATGTCAGTTTTATTCACAAAAAAACAATACAGTATAATTATTTATATACATATTGTATCCCACAGCAAAATAACTTTTTTTTAAAACAAAAGTGAAAAATCTGTACTAGGGTCTCACCCTACTTGTTGGAGAGACAAAAACTGCATAAAATGTGCGACCTATACTCGGGTAAACACAGCAATGTTCTGGGGTATAATTTTAATTGGAAGACACCTGTCCATAAATTAATATTTCATTAATCAATTGTTTTTTTTTTTCTGCAAGAATCCAATGGAAATGAACTTCATGCTCGCTTAAAGTAACTTGGCGCCCAATGTTTCCATTCTGTTGGTAACAAGGGACAGTCGTATATGCCGTCCTGGGGTATAATTTTATTCAGAATATGTTAATTGAAATAAATTTATAAATTTAATAATTTGTTTGATTTTTCTGCAAGAAGCTACTTGAAATTGACTTCACGCTCACTTAAAGTAACTTGGTGCCCAATGTTTACTTTTTTTGTGATAAGGGGCAGTTTTATATACCATTCTGGGGTGTAGTTTTATTTGGGTAACATCTGTCTATTGAAATAATTCAACATTTCATTAAAAATACTTATTTTTGCACCAGAGATGATTAAAAACTTACTTATAATGTAAAACGCACATATAATGCACTTTTAGGGAGTCAAAATCTGCCTGCAGTGATTTTGAAATGCCATTTTCAGAACAGCGAGGACTCGTAAAATCAGGGCCTGACTGTAGTCATTAAATCCCCATCAGTCTTCAGAAGATACTTAGTGGTCCTGAGGAATGGAGAAATAGGGTTTCAAATGGATTTTTTTTGGATTTAATCTGGGTAACATTTAACGCAATGCCCCAGCCAATAAATATCTGAACTATTTTGAAAAATTTTAAGAACTTAAATGCTTTCTATATGCTACATATGCTTATAACACTGGGAAATAATGGTGCATCCTAACTCCTGCAAGCACTTCCTTCTAGACTGAATGTTCTCGGTGCCACCAGTTGAGGCAGATTTTACAGAGGCAGTGCAGCTTTGTTTTGTCCCTGTGAATAATATTTAATACACCTGTTGCTTACTCTGCGAGAATTACAAGAGGCGGCTCAGTCATGAGCTGAAAAGAATGTAAATGCATGGTTTAATGTTTTGCTGAAGTGAATGACTAGTGACTTTTGTACCACAACAGCAATGAGGTCATCAATTCCCCGATGTAAATCTCTGCTATAATTAAAAGCTGGTTTTACCATTCCCAGCTAAAACAGGGGCATAACCAGTACCAAGATGGACTCGCATCTGGCAAAATACTTGCAACTGTTTTACAGCTCCTTTCAAACCTCATATTTGAAATTAGAATGGGCCTGATTGTGAGCTAGTGATAAAGCTAAAGAAATTAATATTTTTTTTTTTGCTATTTTATGAACAGATTTTTAAAAAATATCTATTATGTTAATTTTTATTTTTCCTTTGTAGTGTTTGTACTTTGTATTTCAGGAAATAATAGTACACATTCATTAATTAAAAATACAAAAATGGATGATCGTCATTCTCTAATATTATTTTTCTGAGACCTCTGACTCGTTAGAATTACAATAACTTTTACACTGCAATGTTCAAAATGTATATTTCCAATGCTATGCTGTATTTACATAGCAGAATGCCAACACCCACATGTTTTAAGTAAAATACTAACTGCAAAAAACTAAGATACTGTTATGTATTAAAAAGTTGCACTCAGCAGATATATATACAGTAGACTCTCAATTATCCGTAAGCGGATTATTCGCTTTGCGGCTTAACAGCGGCATATTCAGACAGATAAAAATAAATTTTGGAAATTAACTCAAACACTGCCAGAACAAAGTTATTTAATAAAATGCCTATCTTAACTAATGAAATTCATAACAGGAACTCTCTGAAAATAACTGTGAAATGAAATATGTTTGTTTATAGATGCAAATTGCACTTCAAAATGTGTTCCCGTTGGCGCGATGAGCTTAGTTACGTCGCAAGACAGTGAGCTGACAACACCACACAACTCGCTAGCCTAGCTGCCACCTGCCAGGTATAGACGGAACCCGGTGCGACCGCCGCATTCCTCCAGCATATCGCATTCCCACGGTCAGTGTCAGTTTTATCTCTCCAATCAGTAGTTATGTTCGGTTTTGTTTTTGCTCATTTTCAGCCGAAAAATGTCTGCAAAACGTAAATTATTGGTTATAAAGTTACAGCAGAAGATCGAAATTATAATTAAACTTGAAGAAGAACGTGTAATAAAACAGCTTTCATTTGTGTGTGGAGAGGGAGAAACAACAATTCGGGATATACGAAACACTAAATCCAAACTTATTGAGTTTGCAAGTAGTGTAGACTCGACAAGTGGATTGGCGAGTAGGAAAACGATGAAACTATCGACGTATGCAGAACTAGATAAGGCTATGCTGGAGTGGTTTAACCAGAAATGTGCTGCGGGAATGCCAGTGTCGGGCTTAGTGTGTGTGAAACTTGTTTCCTATATTAAACACAGTTTTCCACATGCTGAAACAGCTGGCTGTATGCAGCACGCACTGGACAGTGTGGGAGGTGTGTGTGTGTGTGTGACACGGGCGACATGCAGTTCGCTTTGCACATCGTCGTTTCAATCTCGGGGGGGGCTGTTACCTAGAAACGAGTGATGTCAGCCTGCCTTCCCTCTTACGCAAGTTCAGTATCACTCTGTGATAAACACCATATGCATCCCGCTGCATTGTTTGTATTAACTGTAGCTGCGGATTTCTTGTAATGTTCATGAGAGAACTACCGTGATTACCCGCATATTTTACACTCTTTATATTCCGGTTTTGTAAGTTAGAAATCAGGAGTGCATAAATTTCTTGGCTTGTTAATAAATAATAGGGTACGGAAATTATGCGAGACCAAAAAATATGTGGGTAAATACAGTAGTATGTCAAGGATAGGCTAGGTTTCGCATTGAAACACCCAGCATTCAGTTACGAACATATGAAACTTAGTGTTGGAAAAACTGTATTTTTCTCTTAGTATGCGGATATACACGATTTTGGGTTATCCGCGGCAATCGCCCCGTCCATTATCAAGCATAATCGAGAGTAGACTGTATTAGTATAATAGGTGACTGCGTAAAAAATCTACTAACTAAAATTTATTATTCACTTTGTTGCATCACCTGGTCTGTGATTCATGGTTACTGCATGTCAGATAGCAGCATGTTGATTAATGAAATGAAAATGCTACTGTTCAAAATCACATCCCATAAAACAGTGTGAACATAAAAATAATTTTTTTTACATCAATTGGGAGACGAATTATTCTAGAAGCATCACTTACAAAATGACTTCTCAAAAATGACATACATTTTCTCATCATCATTTGGCTAAAAATCCAGCCTTAAGCCATTCATGGGTAAAATATAGGCCTACTGGAAGATAAAATTTCAGAAGGTAACTTGAAATTACAGAACAAAATTCCACATGTTAATTCTTGGTACAAGGTATGGCGAAGCGGTACAACAGTTCTTATGAATAATTTAATAAGATAATACAAACTTTTTTTGTAAAAAAAAAAAATGCTGATGCTGAATCAAGTGAGGTGAGTTAAGAATTCATCCTTCAAAACATGCAAATATACACAGAAAACAACCCAACAAAACACCATAAACACAAAAACACTAAAGACATTAAAAGCCATAAAACCCATTACACACAAAAACAAAAAAAAAAAATATTTATCACATTAAACACACCACAAAACATTAAAAAGCCCAACCGCATATAACAATGGGAATATGGCAATTAAAGGCAAACACACATTATATAGATGTTGTAATAAACAGTCGGACACAAGTAGTCAACTCTTGATTCTACGACAGTTCATGGTTCCTGGCAAAATTGTAATTTTGAGAAGGTATATTAATGTAAAAATTGTGTTATGGTTCTGCAAAAAAGGACCATTATTTCGAGGGGGTTGTTATTCCAGGGGTCTTAGAATTGAGAGTTGACTGTACTGTGGGACTGTTCATATCTGTGACACTCCAACAAATTGTGTAACAGTTAGAGTGCCACAGGTATCACAAAAAGGCTGGGGTTCACTGCGAATAAGGCAACAGTGAGTAGGAAATGTGTGTCCCGATTCCAACACAAGTGACTACATTGTCTTCTCTGCAGGTTACAACAAGTACAGCAGTAAGGCTTGTGCAAGTGACTTACGTGAAGCCAAATTAAGATGTTTTAAGGATTATTGATTGAAAGGAAAGGGGAAAAATCACCGCGTGCCAAGCATTCCGAATGTGTATCATACATCATGCAGCACATCACATGCAGACACATGACTGCCTCAAGGTAGAAGGCCGTCAGCTTCTTTGGCTGCTGTGTCAGCTCTCCCATCCTCAATGATTATGTGGCCAGGTACCCACAGAAAGACCATTCAGATGCCCCCTCTTTTCAGCCTCCACCACTTTCTCTCTCACTGGAGGAAGAACTGGCTACAAGGAGGCACCAGATCTTACAGCTGTGGATGCACTTGTCAAAATCTGAACACACCAGACACCTCTGCAGGAACCCCCTACTGATAGAACACACAACATTAAAGCATTAAACTCAATTGTTAAAACACCACCAAACAGATGCAATTCAAATACACAACTCATCCCCATGACCAATGCAGAACCAGAAGTGGTATCAAGCCTTATATTCAGTAAGTGTATAAACATATGACATTTATAAAACTTAAAAATTTCAAACTAAAAACCCTGGTGTGTGGAGTGGGGAATAGAATAGCTGGCTTCATTATCTCTGTCATGCAGAGCTGTATCGAGACAGTTTTCTAACCATTGCTGTTCATAGTCCAGTGAAGCTATCATACCTGTGGCAAAATATACCTCAAAAGGTGTATGTGTTTATATATGGACACCATTATAATGGTGATGGGGTGAAGGGTATGAATGTACCCTTTACTGGATAACGGAATTTGCTACTATTGCCTCTGATTCATAGGTGGTTCAAAAGCTTCCATGGACGGAAAATGAAAAAAGGGCTCATGCAGGAAAAACTCAGTTATACACCAACATGATGGACGCTTAGTACTGAAGGCTATGGAACGGAATAAATTATATAGAATAAACCCAGTTTGCTGCAAATGAGAGCTCTCCAGCCATGCCCCAATTTTAATAACTCAACACTTGAAATGCGTTAAGGGTTTGCACAGAACTTGATTCAAACTTAATATTTAATAATAAGCCCAAAGATTAATGCAGTCCATGACTGGATCAGTACAGATAGTGTCTTCTGAATAGCAATGGGCAATATCGTATTACCCATGTGCGACCCACACCAAGTAAGACCCGCACCTTAATTTTCAGATTAAATTGCAGGAGAAAAATATTTTATTAGAGAAAACTACTCCCATCCAAAGTACTATATTTGTGTAACAACTGTGCACATTTTATGCAGATTTTGTGCCTCCAAACAATGGGGTGCAACCCTTATGCGGTTTTTCCCTTTGCCGAAAAAAAAAAAAGGTCTATTTTACCACAGGATACTATATGTATATCAACAATTATACTGAGTTGGTTTTTTGTAAATAAAACTTACATAAGAAAATAAAATTTATTTGTACGTATCAAAATGACTTGACACAGCATGTGAATTGCGGACCAAGTATGCCGTGCGTAGCCTGCCAGCCCAGCTGGCTGTTGCCGGGTAGGCAATAGTGTATGTGTGCATGCATCATCTCACACACAAACACACAGAGCTGCTGCTAGAGCTTGCCCTCTCACCCGGCCAGATAGCGAGAGACAGCATGGGGAGAAAATGAGAAGGGAAAGGGGACATTTTAAAAATATCAGTATACCAACCAGCCACATTAGAGCTTCCCCTCCTTCACATTTCTCCTCCTACCACTGCCAAGAGGCTTTGTGGAGAAACAGCAAGTGTCGAAGAGGGGAAAGAGACTCAATAAAGGAGGGGGGAGGGAGTGATGAAGAATAGTTGTGGAAGAGGAGGAGGGGTCAAAGGGTGAGTGAAGTGAGCAAAGAGATTTGGGCGGCTCTTAACAGCAAGGTATTGAGAGCCAATGAGGGTTAGTATGGAGTTGCAGCGGAATGAAAGGGTGGGGTATATGGGAGATCCCTGACAAAACGCACTGACCAATGGCATCATCCGGCACAATTCCCACTTGCGAAAATCTAGTGACTCGGCCGGGGATTGAACCTGGTTGCCTTGGTTGGAGTCGAGCAGGCTAACCGCTCAGCCACAGTGGCCCCTAGGAGAGCAGAAGGGAGGAACACCAACTGAGAGAAAGAAAAAAAAGAGCGAGCCAGCTGGGCAGCAGAAATGGGTGAAACCGGCAGCAATAGGCAAGGAACATGCAGAGTGCAGTATTTGTTATGCACCATCATTAAGCTGACATGACAAAGGAAATTTTTTGCATGTCCAGTTTTCTTTAGTAGACTAATTGGAAAATTATTACACAGAGAATGGTTAAGTGCTGTATGTTTGCATCTTCAGGAGCATAATAAACTAATTGTGTACATAGATACTGTGTGAGCAAATGGTTGCCGGCAAGCGCATGCCAGCATATACCACTGTGCAAAACAGACTTGCATACCGCCTGTGTGCAAAAACATCTCAAGTAGCATCTGACAACGACACCACACTAACCCTGTTTAAGAGAGCCTAATTTTTGGAAAAAATATGCGGGTCGTAAGTGGGTAAATACAGTATTTCCTGTCGCTGCAAATTTCATCACTGCTCCAGGGTCAGGGCTGTAGTTGTCACAAACTGTAACAGAAGACTCCAAGTCACAGCAACTCTGCACCAATTGGTTCTTGGGCGTCAGCAATGAGTGCCAGAAATGATAAATTTATACCTGGAGGACTTATATCCACTTGCTTTCACTCTGTCAGTCGCTGTACTGCATTCCCTTATGAGTAATGCCATTTGCACTGGAAAAGACCCATAATTAGAGATCTGCAAAACTTGCATTATCATTTGGGGCCAAGTTATACTTTAAACATGCATGTGTCTATGTGACATATTGTTTGCATTAGTTTATCATTGGTCTAAGTTATATATGACAGGTGCAGGTTAACTCTGCAATAATGAATAAATACTTCATGTTGGTGTGACTGAATCATGTGCATTATTGTCGCAAGCAGAATGACTTCTTACCAAGGTACTGCCAGGTAAACATTACCGACAGCTGGTGTGTAAACAGGACTGTGAAGCCTAATGTGCAGTTATAAAACAATGCAAATTTTGCACATCCTTACCCATTATGTGGTCTAATATATTCCCCAAGAACAGATTTAAAATCCCTAGTAGACACACTGGGGATCAATTCACATTTGTGCAAAGCATCCCATAGTGGGTGTTATGCCAACCTTGAAACTGCTACCCGCAATACGTGATGGGTATATAATGTATTATTCACATTGGCAAAAGCAGGCTGCTATGTACCACAGTCTCTCGGAGCTGTAGCAAGCTGCTTGTTGGGTTTCCAGACGTGTGCAACTTAACTCACTGCCACAATTTTACGTACGCGTGCCATGGCTTATTGTAATAAGCATCTAATGTACCGATTTTATTTATCTTCATTGGACTAAAATAAAAAAAGGCACAATTATGTTTCCTTTGTTGTCAATGTGACAGTAAAAATTATACACAGATGAATTAAAGCGTGTGTTGAAAGAAATATTGTGCATGGATAGACGTAATACTTCAACGTGTAGAGATGTCACTTATGGTTGTGTGGTTAAAATGTAGGAATGAGAAATATTTTTGCATTAAAAGATTGCGGAACAACAACATTTTCAAAACCTTTTAATATTAATTTGTAATACTAAAATAACATCAGTAATTCAAAACTACAAATTTATTTGAAAATCCAATTTGGTTATAAAAACACAATTTTGAAACATGTGAACCAAAGTTTCCAGTATTAAGAAAAACACTGAAGGTTATAACAAATGTTTTCCTCTTTAATTGGGATTTACTAATAATAATTCAAAAATATATGGGTGTTAGTATTTGGAAAAACTCTGCTATATATATAAAACACTGTAGTTCGGAAGTAAGTTTACGGGGTATACAGTAAAAGCCAGATATAACGCAACTGTTGGGGGACACTGGGCAAGTGGTGTTATTTACTGCCGTAACTCATGAAACGTTTAGCCCCTTGCTATCGGAACTTAATTTTTTTTATCTGCATCACCGGACTTGACAGCACCCAAGGGAGGGAAACAGAAGAAGAGAAATGCACTGTGATGAAGGTGGTCACATGCATTCAAGCAAGAATAACTCAAAAAGACCACATTTTCCAGGCAAAGGATGTACTTATTCCACCAAGGGTGGTGTTCGCTGTGAGTTGTTTGTACGCGGGTTGGAGAAGGGAGTTCACCCCCCCCCCCCCACAATGCTTTTATGCCACCTGCTGGGCCTGGTTGGGAGGAAGTAAGAATGAGATGGGAGGAAGTAAGAATGAGAAAAGAATCTCAAGTCCAAAGGCAGAATGCACACTTGCACTGTAGATGGGGTCTATCAGTGCCTCACGTGATGTGAAACATGGCGCTTGCTCATCTGATTTGCATTTTCAAAAGGAAAACTAAAATAAAGAAAATGTGAATGATTTGTGGCATGCAATGAAAGGCAGCTTTTTTTGCATTAAGCCTTGTCCACAATAGCTCGTTCGCTCAGAATTTTTTTCTCCAAAATGCGAAGACATACCGTATAGTCGGTATATATACATTATAATCAAAGTGTCTGCATCATAATTATAGTGATTATGTAGCACTGTATTATGTAGGAGATTAATTATAAGCCTGTAAATGACTTAAAAGCACGAATGTTGAGACGTGTCTCAAATTTTGTAATTATTTTTTTGAAAACGGGAAGACATAACGAATAGCCGTTACATACACATTACAATCAAAGTGTCTAGATCATAATTATAATGTGTAGTACAGCTACACCTTGTAGGAGATTAATTATACGCCTGTAAATTACATAGAAGCACGAATTTCGAGGCGTGTCACAAATTTCGGAATTATTTTTTTTGAAAATGGGAAGACATACTGAATGGCAGCTATATACACATTATAATCCAAGTGTATACATCATAATTATAATGATTACGTAGAGCTATGCCCTGTAGGAGATTAACTATAGGCCTGTAAATGACTTAGAAGCACAGCTGCTATACAACACACACACATTTCATGTTAACTTGTAAATGCCAGTAAATGTGTGACAGCAGGACACTTGTGATTATGATATACAGTTTTGAATATGGCCGTGCCATCCCCCTATACTGATCCAACACCCAGATAAGATGGAAAGGTTGCCACAGTATCTTAGTTTTGTTTGTTTACAACCAAACGGCAAAACAGGTATAATAGGGTCACATCAAAAAGGACCACTAGGAATTCTTATGTCAAAAACTTCGCACCACGCCAACAAAATTGAATACCGAAAAACATACAATAGTGGCTGTATAGAATCACTAAAATAAATCTCTGTGCGAAAAGGGGAGAGAACGCGTGGCCGCTCCCTCCACCTCATCCATCAACATTCCCGACTCACGACCACCCGCCAACAGACCACATGCCTACCTGACGGTACACTTTCCACTTATTTATTTATTCAGGCCAGGGGACATAAATTGGTCCACAGTATAACCGAATCCGCGGTATACCGGGCTTCCACTGTATTTAGAAAAACTCATATATATGTCAAATGTGTAGTTCGGATGTAAATTTAAAAGGAATATTTGTATTACATCAATCATATTTGCATGTTTACTTATGCTTTGTTTTTGTTAAAACGTGTTAGCAACTATGTATTATAGTTTCAGAGTTTTATATCCAGCAACTTTGGCTGGCAGTATTCCAATTAGTTTGGTTTTATTTTTTTGAAATTTACATTTTTAATTTTGTATTGTTTTAAATAAAACATTACCACAGATAGATGTTTAGCTTGCAAAGCTGTAATTAACTGCACAACACATGCAAAAGCATAATAATAATAAAAAAAAACTAGTTCTTAAAGAGAAACATGTATCTTCATAAAACAATAATGAAAATACAGTTTAACTTCAAACGTAATTAAAATGAAATAAAAATAAATGTTTTACTGTTAATATCTAATAATTGAACAAATAAAATAACACACATTTCATGGAAGATTTGGAAATTTACGAAGTAGCCTAGTTATATCAAGTGTGATAGGTATTCGTTTGAGTAACTACAGGGTACTTAACATTTGAAGTCACAAAAATGTGATTTGGTAATTTGCATTTGGTTATTTGTAAAACACATTGTGGAAAATGCAAAATACAAAAATAATTTATCAATTTTGCACAAAAAATTGGTCACATGACCATTTTGATACTAGCTCGTGCCAATTTGAATAACATTGCATGCGAAGAGCCTGGTTATTTGACCATGGAACCAGTCAATGTAGCCTCGCACTTTGGGTGCAGCATAATTCATGACGGCTGCAGTTATGTAGTAAGACCAGTCAAATCTGCTATATGTAGCAGGCACCTATGTAAAAAGATAGCACAGGCCTTATCACAAAAGGTACTTTTGTACAGGAACAAGCAGGCTAAGCCTAATGTTGAAATTTTGTTTTTAATGGAGAAACAAATAAAACTTACTGCTGCAAGAAGTGCAATTATGTGGTTTTATAATGGTTGTTTACATTTTTTTAAAAATTTATTAATAGTTTTTGTACTCTTGAGTGCAATTTGACGCAGTTAGGAACACATATCTGTGTGTACAACAATTATACTGAAACTTTGCCACAAACATGGCCTTATTTTCAATGGCATTTTACATCTAAACTATATCTGCATATAATTAATTTAAACCAATTTTATTGCATGTGCATGCATGCGCCAGTCACAGTGTTAAAGCCAGTTGCAAGCAAGTGGCGATATGGTAGTTTCTAGCAGTGTGTGGTGCATAGCTACAAAACATTGTGGAGGAGGGAGGAGACACTAGTGCTCCTAGTATACCCCACTGGGGATTGGTTCTGAGAAGTGGTGGAGGGAAAGCCAGGCTTGGCTTCGGCCAAGAAACATTGTGCTGGTTTGCAGCAGGGAAAAACTAGTTTCTCCTGTCAGCCAGATGTCTCGAGTTGTATATATCCAATCTCATATTCCTTGCCCCTTGCTGCCTCTCCATTTGGGAGTGATTCCTACATTTATAGCTACATTATTTAAAATCTAAAATATACTGGTAGGCCAGCTTCCCACGATAATGGTATTTGGACGAGAGTAAAATCAAACCATAATACATTATTTGTCTGCGTTCAACAGTTTTTTCAATGTGTCCGCAAAAAACCAATCCATCAAGCAATGCAGGTGATGAAGATGATGCATGCAAACACAACAGATTTTCTACGAAGAAACAGCTGCAACATTTTCATGAACTGGAATATGTTTCTGTCTGCCAAGCACTGCGTAGTGTCTAAATTCTGTCATCTATAGATATTTGTGTATACAGGAAGTATATGTGCTTGTTGGTTTATTTAATGACATATTCTCATATATTTTCTCCATCTTTGTATTAATATATTCTTTCTGTATGAAATTCTGTGCATGTCTCTCAGTCTTGAGTTTACAGTGAAATACAAGCTCTACAATAATACTTCAATCACCTACCCACCATCGCAATAATCATTCAAAGAGCACAATCTGAGCAAAACAGCACCATTAATTTCAAATATTTTATGGAGACAGTCAATTATGCTCATCAATTATTGGTTAACTAATATACTGGAAAGTGAATACAGCAAAGTCCCAATCCTAATTTAGATGCTAACCATGGAAGAGAGAATTAGAACCTGGCCCAAGGCTGGAGGATTACATGGCCACAACAGTTGAAATCAAAGGTTTGAAATGGGTTACAAAGTTGCTCACAAGCTGCAGTCAAGTGTTTCCTTATGCTGAACTTGGGGCCATGGTAAAATTTTATGGGTGATCATTGGGACACTACCATCAATATACACAGTCCAAGCTTCGCTGCATCTGTACATAGTGAAATACACAAATTGAAGACTGCAATCATTCTGTGTGTAAATGTGTGTGTTACATGACTCACATAAAACCTACTTCCTTTGGGACGAAAACCTAATTCTGGATGTTGCATAATTTTTATGTTGACAAATTCACAATTAATAAAATGTTCAAATTCTCACCAGTTACAGATATAACATTTTAACTCTTCACAAAAACAGGTTTGACATTGGTCATGCATGCATTCCATGAAGGTTCATGCACTTGTGTATACTTCTCCCTTCCAACAAACATGTGGACAAAACACATCCATCCCATCACCAAGCACATGCCTCCCAATTATTTTAAACTACTTCCATTCACCTGACATTAAAGTGCCTCTTTGTATGATTGTATAAATTATCTCACTTCAGACCAACACCAAATTCTAAGAGTAGCATACATTTTAGTGTTTGTTGACAAATTAATTTACAGTAGAACCTTGTTATTATTCCTCAAAGAACGCAAAAAATTATTTTTGTATGTGAAGAAAACTGATGATGGTTCACTATCAAAAACTAAGTCTAAGGACTTAGTAAATGTAGTTCCATTTAACTGCTACAAACAGAATGTTTATAACACAGTTCTACTGTAGTTACACAGCATGCTCAATTCTCACCTGTTGTATGGTTAACTTTTTTTTGGGAAAAAAGTTTTCGATGTTTGTCATGCATATGTTCCATATTAGGGTTTATGCACATGTGTGCATATCTACCTCTCCTTTCCAACAAACATTTGGACAAAACATATCTATCCCATCACCAAGCATAAGCTTCCCAATTTTTACTTTCACATACTCTTTTCGCTTTATGGCATACTGTCCTTTAAGCCACTAAACAAGAAGAAAAACACAAATTTCTTTCTACAAAAACAAGCTGACAAAATTGACATCAAAAGCATGAAATTCAAGTGAACTATTAAGACTTTTTTTTAAATTCTGTACAGCAAGGCTATACCCAGACAAAAAAATCAGTAAAATATTATACCTGTACATGGTGGAACCATAGGTTCATCTGATTTCCACACACTTTCCACTAACTGCTTGTAGAATCTTCTTCCCCATTTAAAAGACCAGCAGCAAACCATGACGATGGAGGTAAACTGACAATGCAGTTTTTGGTCTAGCAAGACTAGACCGGTTAAATTAATGACAATAATAGTACAAGGCAAATTCAAGATATACTTAAATAACCCAGCAGCTGTGGGAGAGCCATGACTCCATATATGGCTTGTGTACCATTTGTCACCTAGGTCAATTGTGTATAAAAGCAATAGGCACATTCCTTGTGGGCAGTGTAGACATTTACGTAAAATCTTAATAATATAGGTCCAATTCAATCACAGAATTCCAAAGTGTACTTACAGCTTCCCAAGATACCTACAATATTTTCTTTTTATTCTACAGATCCTAGGCTCAGTGCAAAATACTGCTTGCCTATAACAAATACTACGTCCCCCTAGCCATCAGGAGAATACCATACACATCTGACAGTGTATTGTCACTTCAGTAAATGACCGTCAACTATCAATTAACTGGGACAATGACATTGTTAATAAAAATCATGGATAATTGAAAAATAGGTGAAATAGGCCCTTACAGGTTTTACAGAAAAACATTCAATATGGAAAATTGCATTTAAAACTTTTTTTAACTAAGTTGGTACACGAAGTAATTTTCACACACATCTGGTGAAAATTTTGATGTTTTATTTATTTATTTGATAGGGTGACATATTCTAAGTAAAATTATATCTCAGTTTTGAAGAAACTATCACTGAGAGTTAAAATTAATAAATAAACAAGATTGCAACACCACAGAAAGGCCTAAAACAGTGTATGATTGAGTCCAGTGTTTACAAGCTAGTGGAAAAATAGCAAAGGAGGGAAAGTGCTATAAAATTTACACCTTAAAATACAAATTCATCACAGTGTAGTTCTCTTTGACTATAGGCAATAAAGTTTCCACCAAGATTTTTTTTTCTCAATAAATGCATTAGTGTAGAACAATGGCTGCACTGATAAAGGTGCTTCAATATATAGTGAAATCCACACGATTAAACATTTTTTGTGTATACAGTGGATTCTCAAAAATTCATTTTCAGTGGACCAACAAAGAAAAACGAAGCATGTTGTAGAGAGTGTTGGGGGTCCGCACATAAGTTAAACTTGGATGGACTATAGATTCCTTTGCAGGCCCCCTGTTTTAACAACAATCTCGACCAACCTACTCCAGAAAGAGTATATAAGCTTTGAGCCCCCCCCCCCCCCCCCAGGCAGTCGGCGGCGGAAGAGTCTCCACATCTGTGCAGGAGCGAACATTGATAGACGTTCAGGGTTCAGGGAGCTCCGGCCTGTCTACGATAGTCACTGCTGATTCATTGGTGAGCATAACCTCTGCAAGCAGTAGGGTGGAAATCTCTTTCTCGAGAATTTGTAAAACTTAATAAGCATAGCAAGGCTAGAGCCTTTGTATATCATAATCTTATATTCTTATATTTAACTTACCTTTCTGTTTATGTCTGTATTCCCATATGTCAGTATAGTCGTCTCAATGTTCCTTGTAGATCTGTATTTATTTATGTTCTCATAATTATCTATCAATCCAGAGTAAAGTAAAGTCAGTGTTGTAAGGAGAAGCATATTGTTGTATAGTGTTAACATATTGTTTTACATCCACCTAGAGTTTTGTAATAAATGTATGTAGTTGAATTCCCCTCTTTCATTGAATGGCTAATAGTATCTATTATCCCCAAGTACACCTCTACCTAACTGGAGCTATCGTGACTAGGATATAGTAAGAGAGTGATCAGTATAAATATAGGAATAGTCAGAGGGTTAGGTAGGCAGGTTGTTACAATGTGGAAAAACAATGAATGCGGGCTTGGGTTTCAGACCCAAGAAGTACCACATATAACCTCAAAATTTAGGTTTGTTTGAACCAACATCCTAAAGACGTAATTAAAATCAACTTATTTTAGTAAATTTATGATTTAATATTCACTTAAAATTAAAACCTTTAATTCTTGAAATTGGGCAGAATTTAATTTTTAATTATTTTAATGGGTTTGTCCAGTGCTCCTTCATTGGCCAAGCCATGGTCAATCCCTTGGTTAAAATTACCACTACTTATTTATTTGCGATGATTTTTGCCAACCATTACTTTCAGAGCCATTTTGAAGCCTTTACAATACTAACAAAAGCTGCAACAGATAGTTTTCAATAATATACCATTAAAATACTGCATCTATAAGATTATACCAAATTTTATTAAAAATAATGGGATTATAGATTGTTTGATAGTGTCACAATGTGAGAGATTCATTATTATTGTCACCAACCTACATACCTGCCAACTTTTCACATCCTTGACGTGTAACAGACCTGGCTGATTGGCTGGCTGCCCTCGTCTCTGGGTTTCTTATGCGATGCTAGGCAAGTTGCGTGTCTGAGTGGTTACTCGTCTGGGGCACTGTTGCCCAACCGGAGTACAGTACCGGCCTAGTAGGCCGTCGGCTTGGCAAAAAGTCTGGCTCTGTGAGTTTCACCCTGCGTGGGGCAGGCTTAGGTGGTGGTACAGTGGGACAGTGGATTTGTCTGTGGATTGTGTTACTGCCCCTGTTCTCACAGCCTGGGTGACACTCGACTGAGGGGTAGAGTTTGCGCGTGAGGTGCTGGGTGTTGGTGGACCCTTAGCCGAACAGTACTTCCTGCACTATAGGATGGTATCCTTCAGCAACACGGGTCGGTGGGTACTGGTGCGGTGAGCCGTCGTAGCACAGCAGCCTGTTCACGCAGACTCAGTAGCCCGAACCCGCTGGGAAGGATGCGAAGCCCCTGTGGATTCTTAGAGATAGCTCTCGCCTTCTTAACCATTCTCTCAACACCACCCCTACAGATGTAAAGCATTAGGCTCTAATCCTAAGATTGGGTCTGCAGGAGGTAGGCAGTTGACGTGTCAAGAGTCCAAGTGTAGGTGCCAATTGTTACACCAACACCGCACCTCACTGCTGACTTCCTCACCTCCGGTGGGGAAGACTCGAGCTACAAAGTGTTGGTTGCAGGAACTGCACGGTGTTGTCCCAATGGTTTTGGTCTCCTGTGCACCGGAATGTAAACCCTCTCAGCTCCACGAAGTGAGCGGTGAGAGTAGTCCACCCCAGCCGGCAAGCAGATCCCACCAGGAGAATACTTAGTGTCGTGGCTCTACCGTTCACTGAATAGGGCAGAGAATGGGTGGCCTTCCAACTTCCAAGGATGTTTCTGGTGTGTTGTAAGTGTAGGTTCGGAACAAGTAAACCCGGTCTCCTGCTGGCTCTGTCAGCTCAGATGACGACAAGAGGAAAGAGGTCGGAGTGATACTCAAGAGATCAGGTAAGATCAGTGTTTATTTATTGAGAAGGAAATAAACAAAGATGGTGGAAGTACTACCTCCTAATCCATGCAGGCTTGGAAGAAAGTAAACACCCTAGCATTAATAGGGGAAGGCACCCTGTGCAAAGCTATGGGAGGAGGCAGTAGCTGGTGCGTGTAGCTAAATAAATCCTTGGAGCGAGCTCTATCTGTTTGTCCGTAAGGGACCAAACATGTATCAGTGCGTTGCTGTTGACATTTTGGTTCTTCCTTTGGTGTAGGTTGGAGAGGATCTTCTGCTCCACGAGGAAGCTGCGAAATAACTGGAGAGGTATGGGCCTCTGCACCAATTGCTTGAGCGGTGAGAGCCCAGTAGAGGAGTCAGAAGACTATGATCGAGAATGAAGCAGAACTGACAATCCGGAGAATGGGCTGTAACTCCTTTTATACTCCTCAGCCATCCATTCCTTCAGTGGCATAGGGCGTCTGGAGAGAGGGTTATCGCGTGCAAGCCCAGCGCCTAGACCCTTAGTGCGAGCAGTGCAGAGGAGGACAGTAGGATCTAGGCCTCTTACAAGTGGTGGCATCCCACGGCACACTGCTGTTCTCACCATGGGTCTCTTGCATGGTCCCGGTGGCTCATCGGACGTGGATAATTTCTATTGTTGGGATGATAGTCCCGGCCCGGTAGATAGAACAATCTTGTAGGCGGCGACTCAACTCTGTAGACAACTGCCAGTGATGTAGTTTCACTGATGAGTAGCAGTAGTTTATTAATATTATGAAAAGACATCATGCGTCATCCACAACCAGTAAAACATTTTGAAAATGTCAATTTTAACGTTAACTGGACACGTAATTTTTCCAAAAACCTACAGCACTTAAAAGAAAATTTTTTCCACATAGGCCTATTTTCTTACATGTAACATTTTAACCCTAAATTAGAAAATAAATATGAAGTAGAAGTTAAAAATTCTTATGGTTACGACTTCTTTAAACTTGCAGAAAATGTGGTTTTCACAATTGTAGGTTAACTCTGTGAGAATGGGCGTATGCCAACCTCAAGTTCAAAGGAAATTTCTTTGCAAAAAAAGTGAAAAATTGTTTACTGAAATACTTTTGAATAATGTGTTTTCTTTTAATTTAAAAAAAAACTTTGCAGCATAATTTAAAAAAAAATTTTGCAGCATAGTGCATTATAAGTTATATTAGTATAACAAATAGAAAACAGGAAACATTAAGACATTACAAGCCTTACCTTCACTGATGTTAGCTAACTTCCGTTCAGTAATTAATGAGGATATTATAGCTACATTGGCATTCCAACCTGTTTTATTTTTGTAATTGCGAAGTTAAGTTTGTTGGGGTTCTGTTTATTTTATTTTGAGGGCAAAAAGGAAACAGTGAGGGGGTGGGGATTTTAGTTTAACATCTTTCATGAGACCACATTATTTTGACATTCTTGCGTGTGTGTGGCATTTTGAGTTGCATATTTTTTGATGGAGCAGTGGAAAATTTTGTTGTATGGAAATAACATTCAAATTATTGTAACTTCGAAAATTTAAACTCCAATAAAAAAAAAAAAAAAAAGTGATACATACATCACTGTTCGTATTCGTATGCATGCGCGCACACACACATACACATGCATGCACGTGCACACACACACACACTTTGACCAAAGTTAACCTTACACTCGTTGAATTTACAATATAGACAAGAAAAAAATTATTATTCACGAAATACAAAAGTGTTGAAAGTGTGGCTTTTTCAAGCCATGCGAATTTCAATCAATATAAGAACAGTTTACAAATAATACATTTACAGAACACGCAAACTTATTGTTTGTAAAATTTGCAACCCCTTGAACACGTGTTTTTCTATGGAAGTCCTTGCAAGTTTACTTTACTAAAATCATGCCTGTTTATCACTAGTACTAAATAATTTATTTGCAGAATCATTCAGTAAAATCAACACTGCACATGTTTCCTGAAACCAACAAACTTAAATTATATTTGTGTTCCTTCATTGCGGACGGCGGTTAAGGAAAATGTTGGAACAAGCGGTTTTACGAAGCGGTAAACACGTGCCAATTAATATTACATTGCACCAGAGGAAACACACTACAGGGGTACCTACAACCAACTGTGTTTAAAGAAAGCAAATAAAATAAATAATTAACTACCGATAAAGATACTCGTATAAAAACTATGAGAAAAAAGCACATGCACAATGGCATCCACCAGGCCGGAAACTGGAAACATGGCTAGCCATTTATACACGGAAATTCTTCAGTGTACTCTTTCCTAAAAATCAGTAAATAGGTTTTCTTACGTTTCTCACTCATTTTGCCAATTACGGCGCAAAAGAATGTTTTAAAAATATGGAACTACAACACGAACATGGCCAACCAGCAAACACATGCATACTGTGGATGCAAAGAAGGCGAGACACCATTCATGAACACTTGACGAACATACAACTTCAGAGCTGTCTAAAACTTCAATCAGCTAATAACATGCAGCAATTAGCTACTACATTCCTTGTTAGAGTGACGCATCTCTATTGCACTATCTATGGCAATCATATGAAAAATGCATAAATCAACAAAACAAAAATATTATGAACAAAAAACCAGTAAAACTTTAGTTTTTTTTCTGTTAACACACAATTAATTCCGTACATTTTACAGGCAAACCGTAAAAGTTTGCAGGCATGAACCTACGAGTGCAGTAAACATGTAAGAAGAAGAATAAGCATAGTCAATACAACACAGAAAAAAATTATGTGGATTGTAAACAATACTATTGATAGTACCAGTTGTCGATTATCCACGTTGTTTTACATTCACATAGTGTTCTAAAAAGATTGATGCGCACAATCTTTGGCGAATGTACTGTCTGTTTTGATCAAATGCTACAGGAAACGAAAGGCGATCGTTGAATGCGGTCAGCAATTGGCATTTTTATATGGGAATTTTGATGGGACCAAATTAAAATAAACAGGAAATATGGTAGAACTTAAGAACGGGAATGAATAATAGAGTATGCACTGGATCATTTAGATCCACAAACACATCAAGTAAACATGTCATGATTGTTCTTGATTTTCTCACTTTCTAGAATTTATTGCAATCCTCCCTACCTCACCTATGTGGTATGCCTGCCACCTCTTCCCTTCCAACCAGTCATATTTTGCTATTATCCTATTCAAGGTGGAGTTCTCATTAATTAGTACTGGAGGGGCGGAGGAAAGTATTGATCAAATCTGCCAAAAGTAGGGGGGGGGGGGGTGGTAATGAACAAGAGGTAGCAACAGGGAGACAGAAACAAACCATGCCACCCTCTTACATTGTTTATTTTTAGATCTTTCTCTTATAGCCAAATACTGGAGATGGAGGCAGCTGGCAGTGTGTGATGGTTACCAACCACTAGCTAGCAGGCACGACTAACTGTCAACCAACCCTCCTTCTCCCGCACCAAGCATATCACAATGGGACTGCCAAACGTGTTCCTAATACTGTCAAAATCCACAAGTGTTATCAAGAGTAGTGTATTTAAGATGATAATTATATTTAGGCATACAAATTAAGAATGGTTTATAGGTTAAAGTGCACACTGTATGATCTGCCTCCAGTTATTTGAGAGTCAACTGCAGTGGTTTAACTGGGCCGCAGTGTAAACATCCACAGAATAGCTTGCTATAAACCTTACGTTCACTACAGGATGACTCCTCTGCCTGGTAGATATAGTGTATTTCATTTAAGAATTCCATTTATTGACACCCGGTGCATGGCAACTTGTAAATAAAATTAACCACATCCCTTATAAATAAAATTAACCACATTCTGTATACAAATTCTTATATCAGCTGATGCGTGAACAAATGAAAAGAGAATTTCATGCTGGCTATTCTGACAGCCCTGCCTTCACACAACAGACATTGGCAAAATATGCAGGCAGTAATGAGCTCTAAGAAAAAATGTTTATGTAATTTATATTGCTATAAAACAGCTGTTGTTAGTGTAACAAACTACACTTCATTCTAGAATAATGTGCGAGTGTTTCAAACAAAATGGAATTTAAACAGTATATGATAGTTTTGCGTTGTATGCTGTATCGTGTTAGTCGCCACGTGCATGCTTCATAATAATTAAAGGTGTAGAGTATTTTCAAATATTTGTATCCTAATATATTTTAAAACAGTCATTTTGAGCCCGTACTAGATGAAAAATTAACTTTTAAAAAGACATAACTTTTTCAATACAGCAGCAGATTTGGAGACTGTACTGTCATCTGTTGGCCAAAGTGCTCCGGCGGAATTAAAAAGTCATACCCCATGAAATTTCACGTGTAAAATACAAATGTACAAAGAAATTTACATTTTATATTTCCACAGTGTAAATGACCAGCCATGTTGACACTTAGCAGTCAGTTGGCTTGTGACAGGTCCCACCCCTCTACAGACTAATATGTTACTTCCAACTTTTCTGAAACCCTGCAAAAGTTCTATTTCCAGGATATTCCTCAGCCTCAGGCAAACTAAACTTTAAGTCCTTAAAATTACACCAAATGGACAGTTCACCGCATTCCTGCGCACTCAGTCTAAAAATTTTTACAAAAACTATTTCTTAGTACAGTAAAACCACTTATTTACACTTTTCAAGAGGGCAAAGGAAAGTGTAAATTGAGGGAAAGCTCTAAAATTTCATCTTAGTACATATATTGTTTCCTGTATCTCTTGTTCCATCTGCGGTAAACACTTTCCCGTAATAAAAGATTAAAAATATAATTACCATATGTCATCAGTCTTCAAACCACATCCCACTGCCAATAAAAAAAAAAGTCAGTTGCCAACTCGCACATAAAATTACGTCAGATTTTGTTAAAATAAATCATGATCCACCACTAATATAAACAAAATTTTAAAAATCACTCAAGATAACACGTGTATCCAAACGCTTGTTTTCAATATTATTTTTATTTTATCTGCAACATCAAAATTGTTTTTTGCACTTTTATGTTCATTAATTTCCACAAATAAAATGATTATATATATAAAAAAAAGAGTAGGTAGAATGTTATGTTTAAATTAAAATAATATACTGCAGACATATTTATTTACCAGACATTGGCTAGACACAAGTTAATATTTTAGGAGATTTCAATAGAATAAAAGACAAAGGTTAAGAACACACACTTTTGTCACCATTCGCGCTTTTGAAGGGATAAATATTCACAGGCCACCATTTTGATTTCAGGCATGTTCCAGGCACACAATGTAGTGTTTGCACATGCACACTAAGTTACCAGATATTACTCCATTGAACATCTCATATGCAATTAAATTAATTTCAGCACAAAAGTGTACTAACTTGTGGCTGTTATCTGTGATGGAGAAATAAAGATATAAATAAACTGTTTGTACGTGTTTTGCAAGGTGTTAATAGTGGGAATATAAAAAATTTTGGGATAAAATTTTAGGGAAAGTGTTAACATTACTTGCTACGGCACAAAAAAGGGACCTGAAGAAAATGGTGAAAACTGAAGGAAAACTTAAATACTGACAATGGAAATAAGAGATTTTGCTGTATCCATTACCAACACACATTTTATTTATGTTTTATTAATATCAATAATAACTGAAATACTATATTTTATTTATTAAATATAACACAAAGTTCAATTTAACCAAAAGTAAGGTTCTCTTATATAAACACAAGTATAAAACACTTGTGATACATGGCATAGTTAAAAAATAAACATGTTGTATATGGTGTGATTTTTCAAAGGTTTGGTTTAAAAAGTGTTAAGATATCACAGACAGACTACACACTCTTCTTCATCCTTAACCTCTGCATATGTAAGGGAGAAAGCTGGCGATCGTTGCCACAACTGTGGACAGTGGTCCAGAAAACATTTTCTACCGGGCTTAGGAGTTCTCAGAATTATCAATGTGACTACTCTGAATCATGCCATGTTAAGTTGTGGACGTGGTTTATATTTTGGGTATCCTGGTTGCATTGACCTTTGCCTCCTCAAGAGTCTTGGGGAAAAAAAATTAATATTTTCTATGCTCTTAGGCAGGAATTACAACAGCCCATCGCATCAGTCTGTCATTCACCCATTCGTCATACAACCAAACTTCGTACACCCGTTGTCAAGATCATTGCTGCAAACTAATAAAAACAAAACTGTTTACAAATAAGAAAAAAATTCCCTACAAAAAGTGAACAATTTTGGCGGTATTGTGTTTCTAAGTGATCAAAACGCACATACATATATGCAAAACAATTTTAAATAGCATATAAAGCATGATTTTAATAGGTTTACTATTGCACGAAAGGCGCTCGTGTTTCTAAACATAATTATAAATTAATTTTCAGGAAAAATTAAACTTATTTTCATTTCACAGTTATTTAAACAAACATATGAACACAAAAGACAGCCAAAACAAAACACTACATAGACTTTGTAAAGAAATAGGGATGAACGAGTAGCAAAACTTGCAAGTTTAGAAGGCTGTAATTTCATCAGTTCATCCATCATAAGTTAAAGGTTGCCAAGGTTTTGGCGGACGGACAGACAAATAGAATATTAATGGCCACCTCTGACCCTCTGACTGGCTGTTGGTCAAGTGATTGACGGACATATAGATACGACAGGTGGTTATAAATCCTGCCTTTGTAATATCAATTTCGTAAATTGTATGGTAAATGTTTTCCCCCAGTGTACTGACAAAGCAGTTTGAGGTAGAAAAAAAAAAAAAAGGACAAAAATCTAGCAACTGCACACTACTTCTAGACATCATAAAGAGACCAATGACCACAGGTTTTTTTTAACCATAAATGTAACAAATTCTGTAAAAATACTGCATGGGCTAGATATTAGGAAGAAGAAATAGAAAAAGAGAGAGCGGGGGAGAGAGAGAGAGAGAGGTGTGTAGCTGTATTGGGAACATGGCCGTTTGTTTTGTGTGAATGTGTCTACATTGACGCGCTCAGACGCCTTGATGTTTATTTTACGTTCCTGGCACAACTTCACTCAATCATACGGGGTTTTATGGGTATCACTGAATTGCTTTTCAGATTCTCTTTCCAACTATTTACCATTTCTGTATTTCGACTTGGCTTTTTGACGCATATAGGACGACATTGTGTTAAGTTTTCTTACTTTTTTGCATTAAACTCACACAATTTCACCATAACCATGCAACACAAATGTTTTTATACACACAATTGATTGATCTTGACGATAGCTGTCGATTAATACTTAAACGAGCATTGTAGCGTCTCCTAGTCAAAAGTTATACTATGCGGAAGTTATGAGACGTGGCAAAACAAACTAAAAATTGTGGCGCACCCCCGCCCCCCACAATGCTTCGCAGTCCTTACTCAACATAACATTTTCTTTGATCCTTTGGCAATATAGTGGTATAACTGAATTTTGAATGTAGACGAAAGATTCAGAGCTGCAATGCCAAACTGTATCTCTTGATTTTGTTGTTATCAGATTTTCTGGATTGCCCCCCACTATGGTTGCAAATTTAAAGACTTATTTATATCAAAACTGTCTATTTTATGTATATTTTGACTATGTAATACCACACTCCATCAAGTTTGGCAGTTTCCTTTACATGTTAAACGGTTTAACTTTTTCATTAGGTTCTTAGTTTTCTGGCTTTTAGATATCACTTCCAGTGAAAGAGCTTTTCTAAATACCTCTGTAAATAGTGTCTAAATTTTTTTAAAACTTGTGAAAATTGAACACTATTACAGTTACAGTATACTCCTGATTATTCATGCTTTGCTTAACCGGCTTTCAGCTTAACTGTTCGGCTTTTTGATTTTTCTCAGTCTACTGTAACTTCTGCTGCAAGGCGATGCTATGACATGTGTCGTTTAACAAGCAGCGGTACCATTACGTCTATCGTTGTGCCACATGAGCTGATGTTTATCTCTTTAAACTGTCAGCCTGTCAGAGAGGCCTGCGTGAGTCACCTATTTCCGCTCATTGTGAAGCGCATATGCAACAGCCTGGAGGCCGTGTCTGAATGAAATGGCAGATTTTGTTGACAAAATGATCACGCAACCCTATTTTGTATCTGGCGGATATTAGCAAAAATACAAAACCGCAAAGCACCAAGTTATTTTTTTACCTTCCACACATGCGCGAATGTGTAAATAACATGTTTTTAAAACAAATAATTGTTCATAAAATACCCAAGGCACGCTTTAAAAAACAAGAAAGTGTTGCTGCAAGTACTAAACAAGAGACTGTCGACAACATCCGAAGTGAAACTTACGAGATAAAGAGTTTGTCATTTCAGACACCCCCCCCCCCCCCCAGATACACTTCAAATTCCTACAAGTCTTGCCAGTTTATCAACCGCCAGCCCGGGTCATTGTTCAATTTTTAGTGTTGTTTTCTCAATGCCAACAAAGCATAAAAGGGCATTTTAAGCTATCCCAAAGAAGTTAGAAAAATTGTTTTGAGCATGGTGTGTTATCAACAAAAACTGTAACAGTGCCAAGGGGAAAAAAAAATTAAGACTATTTCAATAAAGGCAGGGTTTAACTTTTCTTCTTACATTTTTTCATGTAAAGTGTTTAAATGTTTAGAAAAAAAAGTAACATTTCCCAAGTTTTAAACTTTTGTGAGTGTGCGTAAGTCGGTAAAATTTAAATAAGCTCCTTGTAATACAGCTTGTACTGTATTGTTTAAATGCCAGGTTGCCTCTTTTAAAGTCTCGTTACAGTCTTTATTGTATCGCATTCTAAACTTTCAACTAACTCTGCCATCTAAAGGACCGGTCTGAGTGATGCACGTTGAGAAAGCCACACACAACTACGCACCCCTTATCTATGTTGCCTGCACAACGCACCCACGGCTGGTGCCGGCACCAGTGCAGACTGTGTATACTTGATGCGCCGTCAATTAACTGTACTCGGTGCAACATAAATATAAGTTAAAGTATTGTGTACTTTAAATCCTGCACATACAGTGAGTGATTTTTGTGCTTTGAAATGTATAATAGATAATTTGTTTTATCACGATTGTTGGAGTCAATATCACCGTTCCCTTAATAGCAAAAATATGTAAATTTGATTATCCTGGTTTTTTAATACAAATCCGCTTGCTCGTGTTTTCTCTGGCCCCGATTAACACAGTTAATCGGGAGTTTACTGTATACACATATTGAAAATATATTTCTCGAATTGAGAATTAGGCACAAACATACAAAAGAAATTCATTACTCAAACTGTTAACAATTGTTGAACATACATGGGGGTGTTACAGATACGCACCGAGGTCCTTTCAATTACCCTGCTTCCACTTGATACTATTTCCTGGGACACTTTATACATGTACTTATGTGTGTGTATGTGTGCGTAGATAAAGACTGCTATTTTTATGAATTTTATCAATTTCTGCAGATTTTTAAACCACCCCAAAGGATTAACGGATTTAAGGGAAAAATCAAGAACTTTCTCTCCCATGCACGAACGTTTGTTTTAAAACAAACAGAACATAAGGTTGGTGTCATAGTTATGTACGCAATATGGCCACCACTATAAGAACTTTTAATATATAGAAAATGCCCAAATGGCAATAATTTGAACTACAATCGAGTTTCGTGCAAACTTTGAGCAGTCTGTGTTGCAAGTTTCAAATATTATTAATAAAAACTAAGTTTCCAACAAATTGTGACAGTGGTTGAAAAAAAGTCAATAATGCATTTTTCTCAGTTGTGCTCGCAGATCTTGCTACAACGAAGAACCAATAAAATTCAAAAATTGTGAACACAAACAACATTACAATTGACACCACATTGGCAATAAATTTATGAACAATGAATTATGAAATAGATAGTACAACACTTTAATAAATTGTGTTATATGGAATGTATGTCCTGAATGAATCGTGAAATAGATAATACAACACTTTAATAAATTGTGTCATACGGAATGTATGTCCTCCCGTGCGGTTTCTATCACACATAATTTTAATCCGAAACAAAGAATATGTTTATTTTGTAAAATTATTTCTAACAAAATTTTAATTTACTAAGTATATTCTTTGCCACAAAAATAAGAAGTGACATTTTTAAGAACTGATTGCTAACAGCATCCCCATTTGAAAAAACTTACTCCACTCACATGTTACTTAATATTGCTTAATAAAATCTTGCACATGAATGTACTTTTCTTGCCTAATTTATAAATCATAGAACATTTTCTTATTTTTCCACTTATAGTGATACTTAGTTTTATTCTAGCAAAGTGAAGTAAAGTGCAACTGAAATGTTTACTATTTTATGTGCATAATTACTACACTTACATTGTGAGTTAATTTAAAGGATACTTAAATTGCAAGTATTTTTGGGAACTTGAATACGGATTTTTATTTAAAGATCAATGGCAGCCCTAGTATAGACACAAACACACATTTCATCAAGTAGACCGAGGTTCAGTGTATTAAACTATACTATGTTGTTTATTAAGTATGTGAAACCTGAAACACAGTGAAGTTCTATTATAAAAGCTAAATACTTGTTTGGCATTTAAATGTTTTCACTAATGGTGGGACAATTCTAAATTTTAACACGTACCTAATTCAATTGCAAAATTTGCTAAATTCCAACACCCTTGTTTCCATTCTCGATCCTGGATTAAATTCTCACTATCTATTAATAACGTAATAGTAAAAAATTGTAAATTGGTATGAAAGAGTGCGCTGAAGAGCACTGCTTTCAGAAACACCTACCAGAATCTTCATCCTTTACCATATTTAACGGAAAGACTATTTCAAAAGGCATTAACTTCATGTCTTGCATCTACATTAAGTACCCGCATAAATCTAGATGGACAGTGCACTAGCTAAAAACAATGTGGGATCCCACACAAAAAACCATCTCTACTTACTAGATACAAACTGAAGTTACTGTATGAGATCAAGAATGATTTAGCAATTACATTAGGCCTATTACCTTATACTGCAGCTCCATACTTTTTTTTAGATGGCACATTCAAGGGGCACCCATCCAGCTGAATTCAACATGGATGACAGAAGTCATGAATTACACCAGACTGCAGACTCATTTATGTAAATAATTAAAAAATTAGGCCCAAGACAGACACTTGTTTTATGGATGGGACTAACAAAAACGCTACATTTTTAGACCACCAAGATGTGACCAAAAGGTTATTAGTAAACCTACATATGCATTATATATGAACTTACCTACAGCCTATAGAAGAACATTGATTAAATTTTTATTTCCTACAGTAATAAACTGTGTTCTGAGGGTCCACACCAAATAAGAACTACTTTGCACATTATACTGGTACGCAGAAAAGGTAACAAAATTACATTCTCATTGTCCAAAAATAGTATGCCTTAATCCATTCATTTAGTTTAAACAATTCATGTCTATGCATCTGTGAAATGTGTAAGGCCCATAGATGATGTTATTAACATTTACAGTAATGTTAACAGACATTTCAGGTGGTAATACACTGTCAAAATGTGAAAATGCACAATACAGAATTTTTATGAGTTAAATGTTTGTTTAAATGCCTTGAATTTTACTTGTGTACTTTATTTTAATTTCCATGTTGTTTTTTCACAAAACCTTTAGATGAGTACTATTAAAATTTTTGCAATACATTTTCATTCATTCATTTGAAAAAAAAGTTCATGTGGTGTCAGGATATTTACTAGATGCCCCCAAACACACACTGTAAATACTTAGATCAGTTTCTTCCCCAGAATGCCTACATGAGCTGTACTAAAATTAAACCCCTTGGAATATTTCAGAAATTCTGGACTGAGATCCTGCAACTATCAAAACATAAAAATATATGCTGAGGAATGTTTATTTTCCGACATACATGTAAAAATATTTCTCAAGATTCTATGCTTTCCTAGCTGCCAATTCAGCAACCATTGGAAAAATTCACCCCCACCCCCCACCATAGCATGCAAACTAGTAGCTCCAATTTTTTTTATGAGGTGGGGGGAAATATATTTAACTGCCAAATAAAACAAAGTTTGAAGTGCTTTTAATGGACCAAAAAATTTCCGAGCATGTTTCATGTTTCAACGATTTTCTGGTTCCATAAATCATAAATTTGGTACAGTTCAAACTTACACATATGTACCAAATTAACAGTTTTCAATAGTACGAGGACATGTGGTGTCAGTTTTCAATGGTATATTAGAGCATTTTTTAAATCAAATTCCCATGTCACATGTTTAAGTGTCACTCTAGTGCTATCTTATTAATGTTGAATGTCTTTGGAAGCTATCACTGTATTGCTCTTAAGCTCACTATTGATGGTTGATAGACATGTTTCATCCAAAGGTTTAACAAAGTGGCACTAAATTACGGATGCATACCATTAGCAAGCTAATGGTTACATATACAAGGACATCACTTCTTGCCCAATTTCACTTGTACTTTCTTTGGTGGGCTCCAGCGAAGACACGACACATCCACAGTCAGCCTTGGCCTCTTATACTGTGAAGACTTGATGTACTCCTCAATGAGCTTGGGAGTGACACAAATCACATGCTGGCCTTTCCAATATTTCACCATGTTCATCGACTGCAGAGTGTAGATGATGTCTGTCTGTGCGATGCTAGTCATTTCACTGCAACAGAACACCAATAAATTAATACGTTCTTTCACTTCATACAGTCCCTATTTCATTGACAATTCGTACCTTTGTGGTATAATTCTATAAGGTAAAATTAATTACTGCTCTACAAGTAGTAGAATTTGATGAAGTATGGGCCAAGAGCGTGGGGCATCGGAGCCGGAGCTGAGAAGCCATGTTGTTATGTCACCTGACCACCATCTTGGGTGTCACTGACGTTTTACCCAACCCATATGAACTTAAAACCCTAAAAACCCTTTAAAAATTCCAAAAAATTCCAAATATTCCTCAAAAAATTCTGGAAAAATTTATTATTAAAAATTAGCAACAAATTATTAAAAATTATAAAGAAATTATTAAAAGGATCCTCAGAAATTACCCATTTTCCCTTCAAAAATGGTACAAGCCCCCTATTTGCAGAAAGAAGAAGCCCTCGAAATCCAATTTTTGCCAAATTTAAGTAATTTGGGGGCATCCTTAGGACCTACAGAGCAGTGGCGGCAAAATAGGCTTTTTAGGCTGATGCACGCTCCTCTTTGCTTTCTGGGGATAGAGGTTACTACGCTGACAATCCTCTCGGGTTCATCGGAAGAGAGGGCAGTCAAATCCCAGAGTGAGGCGAATTGAGGTCTTATCCTGCCCAGGGAGTTCAACCTTTTGCACAACTAGGGTTGCCAACAGGCGAGATGCCAGTTGTCCCTGGGAATGTGAGTGGTAAAAAGCAAATGATAACTAAACGAGGGTGATGGTGGCAATGGGTGATCTGGCCGGATATATATGAGCTATCCGCAGAGGCCTCATCAGTGGGCATGCAGGAATACAGTTGGCGGGGGAGGGGTTAGTACGAGGTTTGGGGATGACCTTAGGCAGGAGTCAAACCCGTATGATTTTCCCCAAAGCCAAATTTATTAAACAAGAGTTGGGGGGGATCATTCTCTGGAACTACCCCGGTTGGGTTAACTGGGGTTACCAGTGGCAAAGGTTCAGGTTGAGTAGGTGTCCCCTCTGGGTCATACTCAGACCAACAAGCATCTAGTAAATGATCTAGTGGAGATTCTTGTGTGTGTGGCAAAAGGGGTGAATCTGGTCGAGGTATGAGCTCAGTATCCATTGGTGGAGGTTCTACCTGGTTCGTGGACTCAACAGTAATCTAATAGTAACCTGGTGTTGTAAAGCACATCACTCTCGACATCTTATGTGGCTCTTAACACTACCTCATTACTGTGCATGAATAAAGCCGTCTGCCTTTCTGCTGACGAACAGTCCTGGGGGTGTGACTTCAGCAGTCGCACCCAATGCCCTGTCGTTCAGTTGTGTGGTCTGGTATTAGGACTATGTTGAAGGTAAACGAAATCCAGGAGCAGCGGTATGTCCTTGCGGACTCTAAATATTTGCAAACTCCTGCCTCCAGTGAATTTTGGTGCGCCTCACTGTTATTCCTCAATGGGTTGTTTAATTTCACAGGTCCCTGATAATACTACAGTTAATTAACTCAGTGAACAGGGGCCTACTACTAAGTGAACAGGGGCCTACTACTAAAATTACGGTAGGCAAATAAATCCAATTTCATGCAATATTTATTATGCTAAAGGAAAGGGAAAGTCCTGGCTGACTTATAAAGAATAAAAAATAGATAGAATATTAATAATAAATATTTACGCATTAGAAACAGACAAAGGTGAGCCTGGTAAATTAATGAAAAATAAAAAGACCAATTCTTTAATTTACACAATTCACAGCATATCCTCAGCAATAGGGTTACGTATCCAAGGGGTGTTAGTATCGCGACGACCTGCTACCATGGAGTCAAAGGAAGTTGACTGGGGTAAAGGGTTGTGGGTAAAGCACGTTGGATTATCTCTGAAGAGATAGAGCTGCCCTTTGCGGTCAGCTGGTGTGGACGAGCCTTTGCAAGCTGGTGGGCTGAAGTGGGTGCTGCTTTCACAAGTGGCTGGGTTAGAGTTCGAAGCTGTTTGCAGGTTGAGGAGAGGAGAGGTGAAAGGTCTTCTTGCAGACCATGGAGTGTTCACTGACCTACGCGGCCGGTGAGCCCGGCATCTCTGCTGAAACTTACTTATATACGAAAAAATCCCTTGATCAACGAGCTTCTGGGGGTGCGGGGTAGAGCAGCCTTCCAATAAAGGGGTAGGTTTATGAGGGTTGCGGCTGCGCCGCTCGTTTCTTATCTCCTCGCTTGTAGGTTATTACAAATTATTACACCTCTTCCTGAGGCTGGGGGGTTATGTCACAAGGTCACAGGGTGCTGCCATCTTGTGGATTTGCTGGAACTTCTTCCGCAGCTAACTGTAGGGTAGTGGTTCATCAAAAATATTAAATTTATTTAATTGTGTGGGGGGTGGGGGGGGGGGGGGGTGGCGGTGGCGCATGCATGCGGGATTTCAGGTGGGCCGTACATTCCATGATTAAGCGCGTCAATCACTATTACGTATGCGGTTGGCCAACACTTAAGAATCTCCTTGCTCAATAAGTGAAATTACTTTGCCACTGTTACTGACTTGCCCCGAGCGCGTATCTGCGCTGTGCAGCATGTTGGCATGCATCAAGGCATACCCTATGCTAATTCGATACAAGGGATACAGGATAGGAATCAGAACTATGCATCAGCCATCTTGCATCCATATCGTATGCAGATAACCTTTGAACTATGATCACTTACCTTGACCTAAAAATAAAATAAAAAATTTTTAATCCCAAAAAAATTATTTAAAACTGATAATTTTTTTTAAAACTTACATTTCCGAATGCCCTCCAAGCACCATCCCTAGCAGATGACTGACTCGCTCACCCCCACTCCCCTCACAAAAACTCATTCCGCCATCTTGAATTTTTGTTCTTAATTTGTTTATACATTACTGGAGGCCACCCACCATCTCGGTAGACATCACCCATCCACCATATTAGATGCAGAATAACTCACCCTTGACAATGACCTTGAAAACAAAAACTAGAGAAAAAATACATAAAAGTCAACAAGCATAATACATTACAAACTACTACCACCATGTTAGATGCAGACTACCTCGACCATGACCCCATGACCTTGATAACAAAAACTCAAGAAAGTCCATAAAATTCAGCAAGTATAATACATTACAGACTACCACCACCATATTAGATGCAGACTACCTCAGCCTTGACCCCATGACCTTGAAAACAAAATCTGCAGAAAAAATACACAAAAGTCAACAAGCATAGTACATTACAGACTACCACTAACATATTGGATGCAGACTACCTTGACCCTATGACTTTGAAAACAAAAACTAGAGAAAAAAAAATGCAAAGATGCAGCAGCTAGTCGAGACAATCTATCTTTAAAACAACAGTTGTCACACCAAGCCTCACAACCTACTTCCCTACTGCTTATAATATATGCATGTGCAAATCCCTTGATGTTATATTGACTTTGAACCAATCATATTACACCATTAATATTTTGTGCAGACACCGACCAGCCACTTACCAAGTTACCACATGATTGCAGCTGACCAATCACATGCAGGCATTGCGACATCACACACACACAGGCAGGTAGGCAGACATTAGATGCTAGTTCATTGATCACATTACCATGCAGTTATATCTTCAACAGTTTCTTCTGGACAAGTTATTTGCTCACCTATAAATCATGGTCACACTTAAAGTAGACAACTGACTCCTGTTGTCAGGCCGACCCTTCACAAGACTGGCCCAGTAACCCATAATGACCCCTGATGACCCCAAACTGACCTCAGATTGAGGAGGAGGGGCAAGAAGAGGAGGAGAGGTGGGGCAGAGCTAGTTAGTCTGTCGGAGTCAGTAGGCAGATTGGTAGATTTCTGACACTGTTTGTGTGTCGCAAATTATAATAAATTTCCCCCCTATTTTAAAATAAAAGTATTTAGTTCTACCTCTAAAAGCGGAACATTTTATTTAATAATCACGCTTAAAAAAATGTATATATTCAGGTTCCTTGGTAAACTGTATTTACACTTTTCAATAAAAGTGCCTATAACTACAGCAGGCTCCCACCATGCTTCGCCATTGGTCGATGTACAACTTGGACTTCGTAATGAGCAATGCAGCACGACAGGCCCCCGCCATGCTTCCCAGTCAGTGGTCGCATAAAAAAGGACTCTTCGTACAGACTGCCCTCTCAAGTTGATGGGCATTTTGAACATAGGCGATAACCCAATCGCAGAGTTGACACTAGCAACAACCAGTTAGCGATGATGCAGGTCGCGGCTCCTTGGTCACCGAGGTCAAAATGAAGCCCTTCATTTTCTCAGCTCATCTTCACAGTATGGGAGCACTCTGAGATAACCCACATAATTGTTTGCCCCAGATGAACACACGCAGGTACTAACATAACAATATGTTATTTAAATATGCATGTAGGCATATGTATATTTCTAAATATAGAAATATAAATTAATTTTATATGTAGACACTCATATTCCAATATTTATATGTACACAATTAAGTATAAGATAAATTGAAAGAATTTTATATATATATATATATATATATATATATATATATATATATATATACACACACACACACACACACACACACACACACACAGTAGTACCTGTGCGTGTATTCATCTGGGGCGAACAATTATGTGGTTTTTTTCATAGTGCTCCCATACCCCGAAGATGAACTGTGAATATGAAGGGCTTTGTGTTGACCTCGACAACCCCGGAGCCGCAATCCACAACATTGCTAACTGGTTGTCGCTAGTGTAGACTCTGCGATCGGGTTATCGTGTATGTTCTAAATGCCCATCAACTTATGCAGGGGCAGTCTGTACGAAGAGTCCTTTTTCACGTAATGATGGACTGGGAAGCATGGCGGGGGCCTGTCGTGGTGCTGCATTGCTCAGTACAAAATCCAAGTTGTGCATCGACCAATGGCGAAGTGTGGTGGGAGCCTGCTGTAGTTATAGGCACTTTTATTGCAAAGTGTAAATACAGTTTACCCTGCAAGTGTTGAAATATACAGAGGGGTCTGGAATTAATTTTTTTTTTTAAAGTGTGATTATTAAATAAAAAGTTTACCTTTCAGCTTTTTGGAGGTAGGACTAAATACTTTTATTCTTAAATAGGTGGAAAATTTATTACAATTTTTGACACACGCACACACACAGTCCAAAATATGCCAATCTGCCTACTGACTCTTGTCGACTGACGCCTAGAGACTAACTCACCCTGCCCCACCTCCTCCTCAATCAGGGGTCATATGGGTAAATGGGTTAGTCTTATGAGGGGTCAGGACGACAACAGGAGTCAGTTGTCTACTTAAGTGTGACCATGATTTATAGGTGAGTGAAGAACTTGTCTGGAAGAAACTGTTGAAGATATAACTGCATGGTAATGTGATCAAGGAACTAGCATCTAATGCCTGCCTACCTGCCTGTGTGTGTGATGTCTCCATGCCTGCATGTGATTGGTCATCTGCAATTGTGTGGTAACTCTGTTATTGCCTGGTCGGTGTCTGCACAAAATAAAATGGTGTAATACGATTGGTTCAAAGTCAATACAACACCAAAAGGTTTGCAAATGCATATATTTTAAGCAGTAGGGAGGTAGGCTGTGACAATGGCTGTTATAAAGATACATCATCTTGGCTAGCTTCTGCATCTTTGCATAGATTTTTATTGAGTTTTTGTTTTCATGGTCATGGGTCAAGGTAATCCGCAACTAATGTGGTGGTAGTCTGTAATGCATCACGCTAATTGAATTTTATGAATTTTTCAAGTGCTTTTGTTTTCAAGGTCATTCAATGTCATGGAGTTGAGATTGAAGTAGTCTGCATTCAATATGGTGGTGGTAATCTGTAACTTCACATATTTGCTGTCTTTTATGTATTTTTTCTCGAGTTATTGTTTTCTAGGTCATTATAAGGTCATGGGGTCAAGGTCGAGTTAGTTTGCATCCAAAATGTCAGTGGTAGTCTGTAATGTATTATGCGTGTCGACTTTTATGTAGTTACGCTTGAGTTTTTTGTTTTCAAGGTCATGGGGTTAAGGTCGAGGTAGTCTGCATCTAACATGGCGGTAGTAGTCTGTAATGTATTATGCTTGCTGATTTTTATTCATTTTTTCTCTAGTTGTTGTTTTCAAGGTCATTCAAGTTCATAGGGTCAGGGTCGAGTGAGTCTGCATCTAATATGGTGAATGGGTGATGTCTACCAAGATGATAGTTGCCTACTAAGATGGCGGATGCCTACCCATATGGTGGCCCCCAGTAATGTATAAACAAAATACAAAGAGAAATTCAAGATGGCGTAATAAGTATAGGTGAGGGGAGTGGGGGTGAGCGAGTCAGTCGTCTGATAGGGATGGAACAAATGTGACCAATGGTGGTGCTGGGAGTACCTTCGAAAATCTTAAGTTTTTAAATAATTTTTTAAAACTTTTTAATAATAAATTATAATAATACATTTTTTGGATTGTTGCTTTTTCAAGGTGAAATGTCAAGGTCAAAATTATGTTGTCTGCTTATAATATGGATGCAAGATGGCTGATGCTTAGGTCTGACTCTTATCTCGTGTCACTGGTATCGAATTAGCATAGGGCATGCCTATTAAACCAATATGGCCACCACTGCTCTGTAGGTCCTAAGGAAGCCCCCAAATTATTTAAATTGGGCAAAAATTGGATTTCACGGGCTGCTTTCTGCAAATGGAGGGGACTTGTACCATTTTGGGGGGAAAGTTGGTAATTTCTGAGGATCCTTTTAATAATTTTTAATAATATTTTTTTCCGGATATTTTTTTAGAATTTTTAAAAGTTTTTTTGGTGTTTTTTATGGTCAAAGTTCCGAGGTCAAGGTCAAAGGTCACATGGGTCAGTGGTAAAAGGTAAATGGAATCCAAGATGACAGTTGGGTGAACTAACAACATGGCGGCTCCTCGGTTCCGGTGCCCCATGCCCTTGGCCCAAATTTCCCCAAATCCTACTACTTACAGAAAAGGATACATGCATGCATGCATGCATGCATGAGGTTACTATGTATCACTGTCAAGTTTAATGTTACTACGCAGAAAACCTGAGATAACACTTTTATGGTTGGGAAGTTTCAAATGTGTTTAGTTTCTCATATGGTGAAAACCATACAACTATTTCACAACATACAGCATTTTTTCCCAATTCCACCATCTTTCAACTACCCCTTGAAATTTGCTCCAAATTCTATGTTCTACAGCACACACTGTGGTAACTAATGCTTAACATTATTCACCCAAGTTAAAAATTTTATTGAAATCATAGTTATAATTTTTTGTTTTTCACAACTATTACAGTAAACAATGGGCTGCCTTTTCAAGAATTTATCCATGACAGAAAAGGTTAAACTCCAGACCATATATTTTTGTACAGTAGCCACAAATCACCAAAGAATTTTTATGCATGCAAACTGTATACAGAGTGTATCTAAATTGGACTGACAAACTTCGGCTGTAGGTTAATCATGCAAAATAAGTTGAAAATATACTTACAACCTATGGTCTAAAGTGAATACTAAGGGTGGTACACATCTTTGAAGTTGGACCTGGACCACTTGTTTATTACAAATATTGGAGGTACTTAAGATGGAACACAGAGTGTCTGGATAATGGTTAACTGAACAAAGATCTTCAAATACCACAACACTTCTCACTGTCATCAAATTATTTCATGTAAATAATCACTGTTACTACCCCTATTTTGAACTAACAACTATGTCAATGTAGTATATTAGGGATTTAAAGGATGGATTATTAATCCTCATGTCACAATTAACAAAAATGTCACCTTGTTTAAATACAATAAACCTCACCTTTGAGTAATAAGTGTTTTACTTTCAAAATAATATTTACTAATTCCTGGCAGATGGGGCAAGCATACCCAATAACATACTTTTGTGGCTATTATGAGGGGGATTCCAGATAGAGGTATTTTACAGTGATACTGTAATCAACTTTTTTTTCTACAACAATTTCAAAAATTTGTACTGCCCTTAGAATTAATTTTAGACCAGATGTCATATATACGTTTTCAACTTCCTTTTTCGTGATTAACCTACATCCAAAGTTTGTCGGTCAAATTTAGATACATCCAGTGTAGTGTAGTTAACTACTCAATAATTCCTGTATAGTGTAGTTAACTACTCAATAATTCCTGTATAGTGTAGTTAACTACTCAATAATTCCTGTATAATGTAGTTAACTACTCAATAATTCCTGTATAATGTAGTTAACTACTCAATAATTCCTGTATAATGTAGTTAACTACTCAATAATTCCTGTATAATGTAGTTAAACTACTCAATAATTCCTGTATAGTGTAGTTAAACTACTCAATAATTCCTGTATAGTGTAGTTAAACTACTCAATAATTCCTGTATAGTGTGGTTAAACTACTCAATAATTCCTGTATAATGTAGTTAACTACTCAATAATTCCTGTATAATGTAGTTAACTACTCAATAATTCCTGTATAGTGTGGTTAAACTACTCAATAATTCCTGTATAGTGTGGTTAAACTACTCAATAATTCCTGTATAGTGTGGTTAAACTACTCAATAATTCCTGTATAGTGTAGTTAAACTACTCAATAATTCATGTATAGTGTGGTTAAACTACTCAATAATTCCTGTATAGTGTAGTTAAACTACTCAATAATTCATGTATAGTGTGGTTAAACTACTCAATAATTCATGTATAGTGTGGTTAAACTACTCAATAATTCCTGTATAGTGTGGTTAAACTACTCAATAATTCCTGTATAGTGTAGTTAAACTACTCAATAATTCCTGTATAGTGCAGTTAAACTACTTAATTCTATCTATGGATATGTGTATATATTATACATGTATGTGTATGTCTTTATATGCAGTAAACCACTAATTTTACAATATTGTTGGTAATCACCAAAAAGTAGCAAACACGTAAAAAACTTGGAGAAAATTCAAGTTTCAAATTGGCATTTGCCTAAGATTAATCATGCTAAGGCTCCATGCCTATGCATTATTTGGTGATAATGGAGTATATTATATGCCCTGGATAACAGTTCATTCAGATGATGGGTTTATATAGAAATAAAAATTTATATTTAAGATAATCCTCCAAATTTGCCACATGAAGCCAATGTACTTCGCACATGGTAAAATTTATGTGCCACGCAATATTCAAACATTTTATATTACAAGGAGAGATCAATAACACATCTGGAGTATCAGTTTATTCTGAAGATGTCCAACTATTGAATTAAATCAATATTTCATTTGAAAACATGAACTTCATGTAAAAAAACACATCTGATTTAAACATTAATAATAAAAAGAGCAAGATTCTCATCCAAAAAAAAAAAAAGATGTTACACTCTTAGCACAACGACAGGTTAAAGGGGAGGGGATCACTTAATGGTCCTTGATGCTGCCGAGGGAAATAACATAATGTGCAGTTAACTCAACCTCTTACTCATGTACCAGTTGCTTAAAATTAAAAGCTAAACCCACTTTTGGAGTGTAATGAGAGAATAGAAAAAGAAATTAACCTTATCGTTAAATTAAAACCACTAGATGAATTATACCCGAGTCTTTAATTCCTTGTTTGGATCAGCACACAAAAAAAATATAAGGCGATCCAGGCCCGCCTCAAAAATTATAAAAACCACTGCCACATTTACTTTAAACGTCTCAACATCTAGATCAGTGTTAACAAAAATAGACTCCGGCCTGTTACACCCCAAAACGTACTCTTATTGCTAAGATCCAAGGACATTATACACACTGGAGCAACCTTTTCACACTTTGTCTCTATGTTCTCAAAACTAAACACACAACACCAAAACCTTTATTTGTTGTCAAAAAAGAAAAACTTTTCATAGTAATTATAATCTTTCATTAACATGCACTATTAAATTTAAATAATTTTCATTTACGTCAAAATTATCCTTTCATTGCAAAAGTTTACATTCTTAAACATGGACATCATAATGGGATCAATATCCACAATACCCATTAGACACAAATTCGCATTTCATCATTATAAACACGTAGGCTACAAATTTAGGATATGTTTTCTTGGTTTTCAAAATTATTCTGCAACATACCTCAACATTCAAAATCAACATGTAATACGCATCAACATATGAGCAATCTTTCTTGAGAATGATCAAAATACATTTACAAAATAAGAAAAAAATTAATTCATAATGTTTTTCATTATGAAACAAAACATGCTGTGCTTTGATTTAATTATAATATACCTTTGCTTTCACTTACAATAATATAATAAAACACAGCATTATACACTTAATTTAATCTTGTCATCCTCAAAATTAAATCTTTATGTTTGATGCATAAGTACAGTCAATTATGAAACTTTTTCTCACTCACAACATGATTCATTAACAAATTCATAAACAAATACACATACTTTATACATTTTCTTAGTGAATTTTAAATTATCACTTTTAATAATCATTAAACTTTCCAATCCCTTTCATATTAGAAAACTTCATAATTGTAAATTTATATCATCTTACTCTTCTTCACAAAAGACATTACTTCATTCCATTTTTTTATGTTCCATGAACTCGGTCAAATGTCATGATGGCAAATAGTAAAATAAAATTTTCAGATTAATCATAATAAGCCTTAAGCCTTAACAAAATTAACTACAGCATAATAATCACGTTACTTTCTGTTAACAAATTTCAATACAACTTTCTCAAACTCACAAAAGTTAATACACTATAAACTGACATATGAATAAACATTAATAGAATAACACATTACATCACATTTGTTATCACTCTAAACTCATCAAGGTTTGTTACATCCTTTAGTATGTTCCTACATAAAGATTACAACAGGTTTGCAGCTTATACCTTTACATGTTTACCATTATATAATTAGGACCATTTTTTCTCTTTTATACACCATTGCCCAAACATTAGGGTAGATCACCCACTATCCTACAATTTCATGTTACTCTCAAACCCACAGGGCTGCAACGAGACATGCAAGTTGGCATTGTGTATTTACATACATTGTAACCTACTACTGCTTCAACTTTAATTTATATAAAAACAATACATTACAAATAATAATGACATACATGAATTGACACTGCTTAATCATATTAGGCTACAAGAAATCACAGACTATACTGTGTTTCTTCTTTCTCTTCCTCATCATTCTCACTTTACACAATTTTCTCTTCCTAACATATTTCACAATTTTTTACATCTAGCCCTCATGAAACTACATTTCTTTTTTCTCTTGCAATTCTTCTTAACCCCCCTAATCTTGCATTTATTTCTTTTTTTTTTAACTTACAGTTTCTTTTCTAAATAACTCATGAATCCTAAACAAGTTAGGCATTTAACACATTGTGCACTTTGTTCAACATTGTCACTATTAAATTTACTTAATACACAACCATAACTCTTCCTTTTTAACCCCCCATTTTCAGAATAATAATATACTTCTGTTGTAGTCTCAATAGTGTCACAAATTATTCAAATACTTGAAGAGACCCTTGTCTGTTTCAAAAGAACCACTGAACCTTACCTTAACTTTAATTTGGTGAGTTTTTTGAGAATTTATCCCCCCAACCCCCCACCACACCAAATTTTTTGTTGTATTACACAAATTTCATTTGCCTCAATTTCTAAATTACAGAAGTTGTACTCTATAATTTCCACCTTATTTTGACAATCATGCTCTACACTGTCTATTTTACTTTGGCAATTTGCAACTTTGCTTTGATCTTTTACAACTTTACTTCTACTGCTAAGAACATTTGGTAATTCTACAGAATTGTTTACACCCTGACTTGCATCAGTTACACATTATTTCCTAATCACTGTCGATTTGACATTTAGGGCAATCTTTAATTCTGAAACAACCTTTGTAGTACTATCTAATGTAATCTGCATATCGTTTACTGTCAATTAAAAATTGTTAAAGTCAGTTAAATGCTTGTCAAATTTTCCTGAAATTCTGCCCTTTGTTCTGTAGCCAGTTTTATGAGCAAGCTAATCTGTTCACCTATTCCAGGTGCTTCTGTTCTTCGAGTTTCCCCATTTGTATTTTCAAGACCTGAACCATTTCCAAGACTGGAACCTGAAGGGCTTGCTACAGCATTAGACACTTTAACTTCGGCATCGTTATTTGCCCCATTATTCTCAAAACCCAGAAAGTCTTCCTCTTCATCTACTCGTGCTTCTTCCTGACTCACCATTATTAACTACTTTAATATTTAACCTGTATTAATATACTAGGGCACAACCAGCCCAAAGTAAACAAACAAACAAAAAAAAAAAAAACAATACATATACAAATATTTTTAACACAAAAAAAAAACGTAACATTTCCAAATTACAATCTTGCGAAATATAAGTTTATTGATACCTAGATGTCTTGTTCGTTAAATGGAAACTGTGGGCGGTGTGTCAACTGAATTCTGTTGTAGGAAGTTTGAGGTTGACGCAGTTACACTCACCGTAGAACACGAGTTATGAAAACTCAGATGTGCCGGCGACAGCTGGGCTGGCAGGTTCTTGAATACTTGATGAGGATGAATGTCAGCATGCTTCACGTCGCAGGGTGTGTGTAGAAATCCAGGCCGAAACGTTGGGCACCACTTGTAACAGGTTACTGTCCTGTTTCTCTTTTTGTAGTCCTCAGTAAACACCAATGAACTAGCTCAGCATGAGTTGGAGACTGACTGACTAAATAATAATTGAAAGTTTGTTGATACCACGGTTGCCAATAAAATAAAAGAAGTTAATGTCTGGAGACTTATTGTCATCTCGGTAAAATAAACAACTGACACTCGCAGCTGACAAACAAAAAAACCATGACAGAATGGCAGCCTTCATAAAACCAAACTTCTTACTTCAAGAGTTACAAAGACGAGAGAGAATCATTACTTTTCTCTCCCGGCACCCTATTGACTCCTCGCACAGATGGAAAATAAATTTAATAGTTATTTGAGATGTCCGAAATACAAAAGAAGGTTAAAGTCACGAGCGCTGGTCAGTGCAAGTCACGTGATCACTCATTGTAGGCTGTCCGACTGACAGCTGACAAATGATCATGCTGCGACGAACTGTTGTGATGTGTTGCGATTGTGCTTGTTGATTGTTGTGATACCCGAGAACGGTCGTGCTTCCCTATATATTAATTAAAAGTTTCCTCATTGAAAATATATTGTTTTTGAGCAGTCGGTCACATCAGCTAAATGTGACCTCTATTATTTTCCTTGTTTCAGCATATCGTGCAATGCTGCGGAGATGACGTGTTTAGTTTACTAACCCAGTGAAAAGGAAAAGATGCAGTATTATCCTATGATGTCTGTTACTACTGATGAAATGAGGAAAGAAAACAATAAACTTGAAAAAACGAAAATATATAGAATAAAAACAAGTTATCATTGCCACGACCCTTTAAATATAAAATGAATTACAATCCTTGACTAAAATATAGACAATTTAAATACTTCCCGAATGTACAAATTATATCTCTGTGTGTGTGTGTGTCTATATATATATATATATATATATATATATAGAGCTGCAATGCTACAGCCTTTACGGTCTATAGATATTTCTGCTGCCACTACATTCAAATGTGACTTCATATAGAGAACTGTAAATTATATTATTACAATTCAGATTTAATGACACATTGAGATGCTATGGATGCTTGGTAGATGTGGCAACAGGGCTTGGTAATGCTTGATGATACTGAGCAGCCAAAAAGTTATGTACCAGGTATAGTTATCTCTGAACTTACACCAAATGGCAGTTTTCTCAGTTTTTAATATGTTTTAATGCACAATACATTTTTCTGAACAATGATATAACACAACAAACACTTACCTCAGATCCTTAATAGAAATGGTTCCTCTGAAGTCCCGGAGAATCTCTAGCAACACCCATGACCAATAGGAACGATAGCTCAACTTTCCAAGATCAGACAAGGGTTTCTCAGGGCTTCCAATAGTGCATTCCAGCTTTGATAACTCGTAACTGAATGCAATCAAAAGTTTTCCATAGCCCAATCGCTGGTAAGGTGGCAGAGTCAATATGCACGCAACATTATTTCCATCAGGAGACTCCTTTTCCTATAGGAATATATAAAACACATGGCATTGATATTTCAGTATACAACATAGATAAAAATTGGAGATATACAATTTCTAATTGAATTATAAAAGCTTCTCAATATAAAAAAATTCAAGTGTTTATGGGGAGGTTTTAGGTATTTTATACACACTGTCATTGTCACGAGTCTCCATGTTTTGTTATGAATTTATATATAGGTGGTTCATGATACGATTAGCAATCTTAAACATTTGAAAGAAAAAAAAATCTCTGCCTGCAAAAGTATACATTTTAATATAAGCAATGACTGCACACACACACTTCAGCATGAACATTTAACCTATTGAATGCGTTGCTTTGCACTGCTGTATGTGACAGTGAGTTATACAGTTTGGCATGTTTGTTCACTGATATACATCTTTATAAGTTGTTTACAAGTCACTGCCTTATATTTATCCTGGTACTACACTATCTACCAAAAAGTAATTGGGCACTCGTGAAGATAGGTAATTCAATACGTCAGTTGACTTGTGTTTCACTGCCTACGGCGTAGGACTGCTGGTGTTTGTCCATGGTAGCATGAACACAGAGGCCTATAGTAACATTCTGGGTAATGAAATGCTCCCAACATTGTGGCGTTTGTAATGAATGGACCCGTGTTACTTCCAGGATGACAATGCCAGGTGCCATGTTTCAAAGGCTACTATGCAATGGTATGCAGGCAACAATGTTCGTCAATTGGACTGGCCTGCCCAGAGCCCTGACTCAATCCTATAGAACATCTTTGGGACAAATTGGATTGCTGGGTGAGGGCTCGTCAGGAGCTGCCAAAATCCAGTGCTCAACTCATGGAATGCTTGCAAGAGGAATGGCGACAAATCCCCGTGGATATCCTGCAAACACTCGTAGAGAGCATGGCAGACAGGGTGGCTGCTGTTATAACCACAAGAAGTGGCCCTACGAGATTCTAATGGGGTGACAATCACCGAGCAAACAATGTGCCCAATTACTTTTTGGTAGATAGTGTATTTCTGGTGAAATTTGCTGTGCAGCGAATGGTGATTTGCTCCAAAATTGTTCAGTTATGTATTGCAATGGTACGTCTGTACATCAGTGTGCAGAGGTGACAGGCCATCCTCAAACTGCTCTTGATGGTGAGTGGTGCTCCCCTGGCTGGCAACCATACCTCTGTACTCACCAAGCAGCTAAATGTGATGGACTTCGTTAACTACAGCTATATTAAATGTTACGCACTGCAGTTAGCACTCGCCACAAGCTCCCATTATGCACGATCTGGCTCTGTGGGAGCTTATCCACCTCGACTCTCCCCTTAGTCAGAATCGCTTGCTGCCTCATCGCCAACCCCCCCCTCTGGACAGCTGGTGTAAGGAGTTTCCTTACAGGGAGTCTCCACAAGGCACTTTACTATGCCTAGATTTCAACACACACCATTTATGGTTATTTAAATTTTGTAAACACATGTTATTAACTTCAGTTGAATGATTCAATCTAAATTCTTTTACATGTCACATTAATTAATATGCTTTTCACATATTGTAATTTATTTAAAATCAATTAATGTTAACTATGTCAAAAACATACTGCAACTTTTATCCACACTCTACTAGAATGACAGTTTGGCTGCATAATTTTATTGATGGAAAGTAATGTTTAAATACTGTGTTATCTGTTAATCATTGCTAAGAGATATATGAAAGTGTGCCCAGCAAAAAAAAAAACTCAGTGGTTTTGGAATGTGGCAATGCAGACGTGTGTGTGTGTGTGTTAGGAAGGACTTGACTGAAAACTTTATGTTGTTGAAAAAGATTCTAAATAAGGAACAAATTACCTTGCATGAATGACTAATGTGTCTTGTGTTAATTGAATTTTATGACGAGGTTCCAGTACTGAGGCTGAGCAGTATTATGTATCCCTGCTAGACACACCGCAGAGTACCTACATGCAGGAGAATTATTCATTATGCATTTCCCAGTTGTTGTTCTGAGGCAGTTTGGCATAACGGCTATTGTGCCTTAAGATCTACAAAATACTTCAAGTAGGACGTTTCTATACAATTTAACCAGTCAACATATTATTGGCCTTGAAGTTGTATATTGAATTTAATAATATGGCAAGTCCAGTGGTACGAGAATGTGGTATTAAATTACCAAGATCAATTTTAAATGATTCTTAAGTTCTACTGATGAACTAAGCTTGGTTGCCCTCATAAAACTATTCAGAATATTCTTCAGTTAACGTTGGTAGTCAAATAATATGCTTGTAATTAATCAGAGCTATTATGTGATTATTTTAGGAAAATCAAATGTTTATTTTATCACAGATTAATTTTGAGATAACTAATTTTTCTTTGAGAACTGACAGCAGCATCCTTAAATATTAGATGTCTTCTGCTGAAAAAGTTTTAATATGTTGCATGTGAGTTATGAATGAAATTTTCCATTAGTTCTTAAATTATATTTTCCGAAGCTTTCTTCAAAGTATTTTCTTGTGCTATGTTAGTTATAAGTATTATCGTTGCTGCAATCTATGCAGGATTTTACAGAGTGATTTATGATGCATTTAATAACATGAGTATATTAATCAATTGTCCTGAACATGACATGGGAATGAAATATTGCATATTGTCCTAATTTGTGCTGATTTCCACACACACATTATGTGACTACACACATTTATATTCATTGTGTTATATTGGCTCAAAATATATATTATTTTCTGTAAAGTTAATCTGTTCCAACACACCATAATTTTAGAAATATCGGCAAACCAAGCCCTGGGAAATGCAAAATAGTTGTGGGTGCACATAAGTGAACCATAACTTTATAGAAATTATCGGCGCCCAACAGTGCGGCCACGATACCAGAATATTATTAAAAGAAAAATACAACCTAGAGAAAAACAATGCTCAGATATATTGACATAATCAAAGTCATAGAGGTGTAAGTAATACTGCATGGTCATAGACAAAAGAGTTATCAAAGAAGTAGGAATATTTAAGACTTTGTGCGTATTGCTACATGGCCAGAGAGCCTTATTTTTTAAGGAGTTCTATGAACTGTTTAAGAAATAGTGGGGTAAATAATATGACAGAAACCGATTCTGATACTTTGAGTATTGAAGGAACACCGGTTGTTAGTCCGACTACGAGTGTAAACTGAGACTTTTATAGCGATAGTGAAGAGGTTGTCAAGCCTGTTTTGAACGCCAACATAATGGATAAGGTTTCGGCAAAGGTTGATAAAGAAGGGGCAGTTCCAGTTACAGATGAGAGAGCGATAATGGATTTTTTGTGAACATTAAATGAACAAAATGTTCAAAATATTGCAGACTCAAGTGCAAAGTTTGATTCCAGTCATGCTGCACAAACTGCAGAAATTGCTGCACAAAGCGCATAAATTGCTGCACAAAGTGCACAAATTGTTGAACAAGTTACTAAACTCAATGCTAGGTTTGATGCACAAGACCAAAAATTTAATGATTTAACTAAGCATATTTTACGTGTAGATAATAGTTTGTTAAGAATGAATGAGCGGGTTGACCAAACTAATACTGTGTTAATAACCCTGGAAAATTCGATAACTGAATTGCAGGCATATCAGACAGCACAAGAATAATGTTGGCAAAGTGCAGACACAATTGGAAGACTGATTAAGTCAATTGAAAGATGTAACAAAAGAACGTTTTGACTTAATGCAAACGAGTGCAGGAGAGGTACAGACTCAATTACATTCCATAGATGTTAGTTTACCTAGGGAATTAGAGCGAACACGAACTGAGGTCGAAAGTCAGTTATGTGGACTGCAAACTCGTATGACTATTATGGAATCTAGACCGACGACTTTGTCAACTAATGTCGATAATCAAATCTTAGATAATGTAGACCACCAGTTGGTAAATTTTGAGCGACATCTAGAGGCAAAATTTAATTGTACAAATGTTGAATGTGTTAATTTGAATAAAGACATCGCAAACAAAAATAAAGAACTGCATACTAAAATACTGGAATTAGATGCACGTTTAAACCAGCTAACTGCTGGCGATGCATCTACGACAGTTTTCAGCAGAAACGTTCTGCATTCACCTGTTCCTACAGATATGAATACTAGTGAACAGAGTACAAGTAATAATGTTACTCAATCTAGTAATGTTGCCACATTAAATTTAATGGCTGCGATGTTGCACCATCCTGTCAAGCGATAGAGTGAGGGACTGCAGACATTTTCGGGATGAAGCAATGAAAATCCTATAATCTACATTAAGGAATTGGAGGATTACGCTAAATTGTTTAATCTTAGCGAATCGGAAATTGTGTTATTTTTAGGGGTGAGCTTAACTTGGACCATATTCTACTGGTGGGAGGTCCAGAAAGAAAGAGTTCACACATTTACCCAGTTTAGACAAAAATTTCTGAAAGAATGCTGGAATGCCAGTATTCAAGGAAATTTGCGAGTATGTCTTCATTTGGAGAAGTTTGACCCAAAGGAGAATAAATCTCTGAAGCAACATTACGGAGAAATGTTTGAACGAATGCGACATTTGGATGCTTCAATGGGCGACAAGGGGTTCGCGGAAGTCATAATTGCTCAATTACAGCATAAATACCAAGATCGATGGGTGGACAGGCATTTAAAAACCTAAATCCAGTCTGAGATTTTATAGATATATCAGAATGAGAGACAAAGAGCAAACGCTATGCAAGAATCGGATAAGGCTATACCAGCGTGTGCGCCTCCATTATACCAAGGTACAGGTCAACGACCATATCAATCAAACCACTTTGGTAATAATCCACATGTTAGTGAAATTGAAGTGATAACAGAAGGTGAAGAACCCCAGTCGTTACAAACTGATTGTGTATCAGAAGGCAGATCGAATCAATTTAATTTCAATCGTCAAGGAAAACTGTTTTCGCCTAGATACCGAAAACGATCCAAATGTAAACAACACAGAGTTGGACCTACATTAGATACTCCACAACCGAATGCCTATGTACATCCAGACGTTAACATGTATGTACTACAAGCTGAGGAAAACAACGGAGGTGAAAGACGATCGAACTCGCCTACAAATGGTAGTACTAATACTCCAGGAAGTGTGAGTTGGTCTGTTCCACCGTCACGAACATGGACAGCCGGTAATCGTAAATTTCCAAGTAATGTAACTGCAAATGGTTACAATCTGAATATTGGACCACCGTGGGCTTATTTTCAGCTGCCGATTGTTCCTGATTCGACACCTGCTAATGCTAATTATCTCACGCAGAACAATTCGCCATAACGAGTGGGATATTTTCAGAAAAACGAAGGGTTGAATCCTCTCGCACCTGCTTTTCCTCCTCCGGCAGTACCACATTATGTAAGTCAAGCACAAATGTCAAACTCCGTATCTACTGGAAGCAGTAAAGTAAACTAGACAGGGTTGGTGGCGAGCGTCTCTAAGCACTGACCTGGTTTGTTCTGTGGAGACAAATTTAGTGTAAGGTATGGATCAAGGTTACGTTGCGAATGATAAACTTAATGAAGCCGATATTTGTAAATCAGTCAATAATTCTACTAGTATATTGACTCTGATGATGGACGAATCCAACAGTTTTTATTTTACATCGAGAAGATGAAGTTTTATCGAACTCCAGGATATCTTTATGTACAGAAATAAATTTAAATGTCTGGAATATTACGGTTCAGACACTACTCGATAGTGGGGTGGAAGTTAGCTGTATCAGTGAGGACTTGTTCAGAGAAAACGAACGCAGTAATGCAAAATTACCATTTACCTGTTCCTCGTTTGAAGACTGTGGGAGTTACATCACGATCCAGTCCCGTTGTAAACAGGCAAGCTGTTTTAATCTATCAAAGGGTTATGTGAACCTAAATTGGCAAATGTTCTAGCGGTTAAAGGATTAGTGAAACCACTCATACTGGGTACAGATTTCTTAACATTGTATGGTATCATTTTGAACCAGACAGGCGGAGTACGTCTGAAAATACGACAGATTTGATACGTAAAGAAGTAAATGTGCTACATATATCGCGAGAATCGACATCTAGTGTAAATGCGTATTTGTACGCAAATATTTCCAAATCAGTATCTGTAGTAGATACTTTAAATCATTCGCAGAAAACACAGCTATATAACATGCTTATGCAACATCAAGAATGCATGTCAGAAATTCCAGGGAGTACTAATCTCTATGAAGTAAGTATTAATGTTTCGAATTCTAATGTTTTTCATAGCAAATCATATCCAATACTGGCAAAATACCTACCTGAAGCAGAAGCATTTTTGAAATTAATACTTGAATGGAACGTGATTCGCCGAGAGACAAGTCCATACGCTAATCCAATTTTATATGTTCGTAAGAAAGGTGGTACCATTAGGTTATGTCTTGATGCCAGGAACATAAACAAAATCACTGTTAAAGACAGAGAAGGTCCTATTCAGACTCGAGATATTCTACGCTAATATCAAGGTGTACGCTACCTCACTACCCTTGATATAATGTGTGCTTATTGGCAGTTACTCCTTAGTTCTGAACCTCAAAAGTATACTGCATTTCTGTTCCGAAACTGCCAGTATGTTTTCACAGTGATGCAGTTTGGTTTATATAATGCTGTGGCAGAATTCACACGTTGCTTCGATAAAACATTGGGAGAGGAATGCTGTAGTTTCGCTCGAGCTTACGTGGATGACATCCTGATTACATCAAATACCTTTTATGAACATATAGAACATGTACACATTGTGCTATCGAAGCTACAAAAAGCTGCAATGACGGTGAAAATCCATAAGTTGCTGTTTTGTAGTTCCGAACTGCTAATTTTAGGTCACATTTTGACTAGAGAAGGAATGCGTACAGCACCAGATAAATTGCAAACAATCATGCAATTTCCTGTTCAGGCTAATGTAAAACAACTTTGTGCATTCTTAGGAGTGCTGGGATTTTATTGGACTTACTCTGATAAAGTTTCCAAAGTAGCTGCACCACTGTTTTTTCACTACTGAAGAAAGATGAATGGAATTGGATAGATCTACATCAAGATGTCTTTGTAAAGCTAAAGGAGATATTTTGTCAGATCACGTAATTTCCCATATCCGATGCAAGAGAAAGAGTTTTTGCTTTACACCAATGCATCAGCCTACACGCTTGAGTGAAACTCGCACATAAGGATGATAGAGATATAGAACGAACAGTAGCCATGGCTAGCCGTATGTTAAACCGTGCGGAACGCAACAACACAGTTACGAAATGAGAAGGACTTGCGATCAACTGGGCACTTCAAAAGTTCCGAGATCTGCTACTGGGTGAGAAGAATAAATTACTTACAGATCACCGAGCTTTAATCTGCTTGCGCAACGGAAGAGCTTTTGGAGATTGTTTGACAAGGTGGTTGTTGTATTTACAAGAGTACCAGATAGAAATCCAATATATCAGTGGATCTGACAACGATGCAGCTGACTACCTACGTTGTATTCCAGATGAGAATAATGATTGGGTACCTCCATCTAAGAAAACTAAAGAATTCCTCGTTGCACATGTGTACCAGAAGGAGTTAAAATCGAGTAAACGTCTGAAGTCACTAAATGAATTGCAAGAAGAAGATCAGTATTGTCAGATAATTAACGAAAAACTGAAAACATTAAGATCTGAATCAGGGTTTCAGAGACTGTATTGTTTTATCAAGTGATGGTGTGCTGTTTTTCCAAAGAGAGAATACAGACCAATTTGAAGAAGAATGGAAGCCTATTATTCCTGCAAGTGTTTGAAATTTAGTAGCTGTTTAAACACACAACGCACTGGGACATATTGGTTCGAACAAGCTTTACACAAGTCTGTGACATATTGTATTCTGGCCTAATATGCTAGCTACAAGAGAATGTAATTCCAGTTGCGTTCTTTGTCAGAAGGCGGAGCCGCCTCCTGAGAATATACAAGGAGAAATGAAATCAATTATACCTAGAGAACTGTTGCCTTTGGTTTCAGTGGATATTTTTGGACCCTTGCTTAGGTCTAAAGTTGGCATTAGATATGTCTTTGTATTGCTGGAACTATTTTCTAAATTCATAAAACAGTATCCCATAGTGCAATCTAAAACTGCAACATTACTAAAAAATTGAAGGAATATGTGAAAGAAGTTGATAAGCTGTTCTGCATTTTGTCTGATAAATGAAGTCACTTTACCAGTGACTTGCAGCAGAATAGCTTAAGGCGAATGAACATTATCCCTACGGCCATATCTGTCCATCACCCACATTCCAATCCCATTGAGCGTAGCATGAGATCTATCAGAACCATACTGTGAATAAATTGTCATAAAGCACAGCAAAGCTGGCGAAAAAAGATAATGCTAGTAGAGTTCATAATTAACCATACTGTCCATGTAACCACAGGACATGCACCCACTGAAGTCTTAACTGGTCAATGCATGTTAAGTCTTACAGAAGATTTGGACGCTCTCCCAACACTGGATGTCTACACCGTGGAGAAGAATCCGGAAGTGATAAGGCAAGAGCTGCTTGGTTTAGTTAAAAGAAGATTTTATAATTGCCGCAGAAAGCAGGCAGAAACACTACAAAATGAGCAAGTTGAGGAAGTTCAGTATCAACGATCTTGTGTTACGACGTATTTGTCCTACAAGTCACGTTTGGGAAAGAGTCACAAAGTGATTGGCGTGTTATGCAATAATTGCTATAAACTGGTGGATTTGCAAGGCAATACTTTGGGGAAGTATAACATTACTCAACCAAGACCATATTGAGTTCCTATGGCAACCACAGTCAGAAATCAGTGACAGCTATGGCAAAGTATTATTATGTATATACAGCTCAGTTATGAGTTATAAGGTTGACTGCACTATTGCTAATGAGTTCATAACTTGGATATAGTACGAGTAGTAGATTCTGCGAAGAGCATTTATGTAGAACCTTGAGTATAGGGAAGTCGGCATATAGCGTTCATTGTTAATTATTGTATGTCCAGTGTTATTATGTTAGTATTAGGAATTACTGTTGCGCTATTTGTAATTTTCGCCATTACCATATGATTGCCTGCCGCCTTGAAGTTTTGAATCCTACTGGAACTTTTTGAGTCACTGAACTTACAGTCCCTTATGGTATTACGACGATGAAGCTGTTTGAATTTGCTCATGCACTGTGCACTGGGATGCGCTATAAATGCCAGAAACGATAAGGTGTGTGTGTCTATATTATATGTATTATATATATGTGTGTGTGTACGAATAAGAGTTACCGCTACTGAAAAGAAACCAGCCTTGAATCAAGTTCTAGCAAAGCATTAATTAACCACTACGCCTAACTGGCTGATTAATTAATTGAAAAATAAAATTGTCTAGGTCATGTGTATTCTCATAAGAATATGTTTACACCTCCCTCGTCGTGCACGATATGTGAAAGATGCTTACGTCTCGTAATCTCACTTCCTTATACAAAGAGAAAATATTCCTGCTACTTGCAATGAGCAAAGTTGGAATAAGTCATTAAGATCTTGCTAAAGTCTTCCTTGATTTGCCCACAAACTACACACATCTTGAGTCTATAATTTTTAATTGTGATAATTGTTTAGGGTTTCGGTGTATCAACTTTATTATACGGTATATGTAATTTGTTTCATTGATGTCAGGTAATGTATATATATATGTTTTAAAGTTTTTTTTGGAAATGAATTTTAAAAAAATGAAATTTCTGCGTATACATGTCAGTTGAGTAATCTGAATACACAGATTAGTTCACGATGTTGTTTAGGGTTTAGAAATGTAATGTTTCTTGTAGCCGTCTCTCATTTAGTGTTTGTTAGGGTCTTCTATAGTTGCCTACTTTAGCTGTTGTAACATGAAAAGCTATATTTAACTGACATGTGTTACACCTATCAATCCCTAAAATATCACGATAATGGTTTTGGGATGAAGCATATTGGGCTACTAAACCAGCCAATAATGATTCAAGACCATCAAGAAGTGATATCAAAAGAGTATGAATTATGTTATGTATAGCACCAGTGAAAATGTTTTAATTCCAGCTAAGGAAGAAGACGTAAGATAAACATATGTGGATCTTATACACTGTGCACTAAGCAAAATAATGTGTCGCTGCAGAAGGAAAGCCTGACAACTGTAGAGAAAGCACAAGAATATTCTGGGAAATAGGACTCTCGGAGCAACGTGGGATTTAGAGAAATTTCTAGGTGATGGCCTAAGACCCTATAAATACAAGCTACAGCTGGCATGTCGGTGGTCTTGGTAGAAACCTTTTAGCTGAGTGCAGTATTGAGCAATGTGCAGAGGACAGATGATGACGTGAGATTGTGAGGCGACGGCGGATGAGGTGTTTGTGGTGTGAATGGACGAGAAGGAAGTGAAGACTACTGTGCATAAGGTCACTCTGAGAACTCTAGAACATTGCGGACTTGTGGGACCTACACTAAACTGAGGTGGGACTGAATAACATGTTGCAGCATCGTATGGCGGCGCTACACCACCATAGGCAGAGAACACTATGGATTATACCCGGGCGGGTTTGTTTTACAAACATGCCCTAGATCGCCCGGCTATATAAGAAGTCTGGAACCTGAACTCCCCCCCACAGCTGACCGCGAGACATTGACGAGTATTGAGCGTGTGTGTGTGATTGAGGCTGAAGAGGAGAGCACCTACCTACCCCTGAGCAGAAGGGTTCCAAGGTCAACTGAAGCAGAAGATAAAGGATGAACATAATTTGCGTAACTGTAGGGACCAATGCTGGTATAGACACATCGTACCCCTTCCCCTTTTGTAATAATTAATATTACTGGCAAGGACAGGGATTAGCTGCGTTATGGTTATCAGAGTTACCATATTGTAATTGAGTCATAACATAGTCTGCTATTCTGTAATAAGTAAAAGTCTTGAGAGTTTTAAGAATTGATATCCCATTGTGTTCTTGTAATTGTTATTTGTTCATTGTGATTAGCTGTTGTTCATTAAATATATATATTTTTATAATTCCCTTTATCATTCAGCTACCTATGAACTAGCCCCCTAGACACCTCTTACCTCCACTTAAGGTGAAGAGAGTAACTGTGAATGGAGGAGAAAGTGCATTTTATATTCAGGAGGTAGGGAAGTGTTTCACTGGTGGAAGCGCCAGTCTTTCCTTTTCTGCACGCCAAGTGAGTAATACAAATTGAATATTTTATACATCATTATTGTAGACATGTGAGAACTTGTACAAGAAAGCCACCGCCCCCCATCTCTTACAGACTTCTCCGCCCACCCATGCTCAGCTGTCCTACTCTTGCGCTGTAAGCAATAGCAAATAAGGCAGGTCAGTTTTGCCACGCGAGCTCATCAGCGCTTCGTGTAGAAGTCCTTGCCAGCATAGCACCTTCACATCCTCCCACCCCCGCATAGCTCTGCTTTTGCTTTCCTTAATGCATGTATTGGCTTTTTGTACATATGGGAACTCTGTTCCCGTAATTGCTAAGTTCTCTCCACTTGTGTTGAGTGTGTTTTCGGAGAGATCATTTGATTCTTACTCTTGTAGCATTAATTTAGATTTAAGTATACAAGGTGCGCAGTGCTAAAAATACTGTGTAGACATGCTATGGAACATGTAGCAATGGCCGCCGCACGTCTCCGAAAGGAAGGAATGGTAACCCACAAAAAGCAAACGGGAATGACAAAACTGCACAATGGCACACGAGCAGTGCAGTCATGGCACGTGGCGGAAGGGGATTTACCATGGAAAAGGTCACCAAAAGTGTCATATCGCAACAGGGCCTCCGACGAGTGCAAAGACACTCAAATTCACATGGTGTTATATATTTAAGTTATTATAATTAGCTTGTAAAGTTTAATTAAGTTACGATACCTCCCAAATTCATTAGAAATACAATAATAATATTAAGTAAGTTATTCACACATGTATTGCCATTGCCCAGTATCAAAGGTATTTACGTTAGCATAATTGAAACTTGCAACATGCCGTAAGTCAGTATTATTTCCAAGTGAATCTTGATTTAAATGCAATTCAGTAGGATAATATCATAGCGTTGCCATTTGGAGCGTAGTAAATTATAAGGGAAATGTTCAGTTTTTCATGAAGTTTTAATTTAACTATATTAACAGTATCAGCCTATATACGTGATAATTTTAAGGAATATTTACACTGTTTTGCAGCAAATCCATTACTTGCAGACTTTTAATTTAGGTTGACGTGGCAGAATAGACGTCCCTGTGAGAATTTAAGTAATTTAAACAGCAGAGTGCTAGAGAGCATGGAGTCGTGTCAATTGAATAAATTTGAAAACTTCACTCATATAAGTTTTTTGGGTGTTAGAATTGCTGCAGGTACAGTTGTAAAAAAATATATTTATTACCAAGCATATTCAAGCTTGTATGATGGTGGGTAGTGTATAAGTAAATTTAGAGTATATTGTTCCTAGCATAGCTTAGGACTTGATGTTTTGGACAGTGTAACACAGTCAACTATTAAACGCTGTAGCCAGCACGGGCGCTGCGGCGACCCAGTTTTTCAGGTTCAGCAGACCCATCACATTCTTCATACCCTCCCTCCCCGCTCCATCCCGCCCAGCCAAGGGACAGGCGGAGGCCGCAAGTATAAACACAGCTTTGCAATCGCGGACCCATGCCTTTGTTGCACTTCGCCACTACATCCCAAATTCAGCACATCTGGTGACCTTAATATAGTATTATTATGTGTACTGATAAAGCTACCTGTTATTATGCAGCACTAGTTAAATTTCATCCATACGGCCATAGGTTATATTAAAGAATTAATATAAACTAAATATCCCGTACTTACTAATTTTATAATGTATAATAACTTCATGTGATACGCCGTCCACCCCCTAATTTAGAAAGTTGAGCCCATTTACCCAGTTCTAATATGTTACACTTATATATTACTCTAAATAACTTTCCACTTAACTCATTGTATTTACCAAATGCCAATAATCTTATGGCTTAATTAATATATACATTTAATCAATAAGTGTCCAGGTATCCTATTACATGATTTTACCTCTGTGTGCATCGGTCATGAATTAATTCCCATATGGTAAATTTATAAGTTAAATGTTACTTTCTTTGCACGACTCTATTATCAATGTTTAATACTTATACTGGGGTTTTGTAATACACTGACAGTTCTTATAAATAATTCCTGTTGCTGCTAGAATATTTTCCCCGGGCAAACACCCCCCCACCCCCTTGTTGTATTTCTAGTTAGTATAGATATATAAATTCCCGAGCCCCTCAGTTTATTTCTATGGCACGCTACCCTTGAGTACGACACAAACAAGGATAGAATGAAATTTTCAAATAAAGTGGAGCACTGCGGCTAACTGTTTTAGCCCTGTAGAATAGATACTTACCCCAGAGGTCATCCCTTGAAACCCCTTTTATTTCGCGTGAGACGCAGAATTCTGAGCCTTGGAAGGAGGAGGTTCCCGCCAGGCAATTTCCCCCCTTTTCCTCTGCTAGCCACGAGAGTCTGGTAGCAGAGAGAGTGAATCTTATTATTGTGGGGTTCCTACGTGTGACACAATAATGTCCCTTTGGCAGTTTACACGAGTGCACTGACTATTTCTGACCTCGTTGGGGTAAGCCATGAGTGCAGTCTTCCTTAAGCTTTTTGTATTCATGTGTTAAGGTGTAAGAAAAGAGTTGTCATTCCATGTTTGTGAACCCTTCTTATTTTTTCAGTTTTCCCATGTTCTATAATTTATATTTTCATGTGTACTGCCCCTTTGTATTAATTTATTACAAATATTTACTTTATATTTCCTTATGTACTATATTAATTAAATTTAATATTAATAATCATTCACGTTTCAATGTCCCCTGATATTAAGCTTTTAATGGCCCACACACAGAGGGTAGTTACTTGGTACTCTATGACCACATAGTTCTTTCACATCAAGTTTGGCGTATGCTCCGTGATTTCCACTTGCTTGTTTAATACGTCACAGACTGTTGTCTAATATTGTATTTATAAGTTTCAGACGCCAGGAAGCCTAACCTAACGCCGAACTTCTGTCTGAGTGTCCCGTGACTTCGATCTGTAGATGGAATCCAGGCATACCAACTGCACTCCTCACCTCACACCGCCACACCAGTGTAGCTGCAATGTTCGTACGCCTGCGGCAACGTCCATCATGCTGGCCACCCAGGTTGGCGACACTACCTGTAGGTGTGGCCTCGCCGCACCAGAGGCGATCGTTGCCGGGACAACGAGCCGCCTACGCTGTGCCAGTTGGCGTGGCTGGGGGAATATCCCCGCCTACTTGGTCGCCCTGACCTGGGTGATGTGTTTTTGTTCCTTAACAGCTAGCAGTATCTCGCATCCGACCGCCAGAACGCATGGGGGAGTTTATTATGTGAGCGCAGAGCCAGATGTGCTCTACGAAATCAGCCTCTCCGCTGGTGTACAGAATTCAAATGCAATTTCCCTCCCCTCCCGAAGCCCTTGACCAATTCATCCACCTTGCTTGTGCAGACAAAATTATTACAACTTGTGCAAATGCTAAGATACTCTACAACTACATGAAGGCGATCGATACTAATGTAATCCGCAATTTCCATACTGATGTCAGCACCTATTTCCGCGCCACGCACGTTATTCAAGTTATCTGCTAAATTTGAGTTATTGCATTATATTCACTTTGTTCCCCTTTTATATGTATACTCCTCAGTATATGATTTCATATAATTATGCTTACCTGTATACCCCTTGATTAATGTTTCACATAACACATCACTTCCCAGCCAGTTTCGAGTTTATGTTATTGAGTATAGTATATCAATGTTTCGGCTTAGGCCTAATGTTTTCCATTGACGTTCACATTTAAATATTTTTATACTCAGTACACCCCTGTTTTTGTAATCCGCCAACAGTGCAGTCATTACCCCCTTCCCTAGTGCTTCCCAGGGTGCTTGTATATTCAAGTGTGATCAAGAGTCCAGCTGCTGCCGTCTGTGTTTCATTCAAGCGAATTGAATTTTCATATTACAAGCTAGACCATGGGTCTCTGCTTTATATAAATTGATGGTGTTGTGATATGAAGGCCTAGTCACAGTTTTTACTACTAAATGCTTCTACGTAAGTGGTCACTGTTATTTTCACAGATATTTATTGCCTCCAGTTGCTAAGGCTATGTGAAGTTTCAGATAACAGTCTCACAGTAATAAAGTGCCTGTGTACAAATAATCAACCTCAGGATTTGACATATTCTTCCTGCCTCAGAGCAGTGTTTATTAAAGATACAATATTTTTATTCCATGCCCCTCCTCCACTGAGGATTCAGTAAACTGTGTTTACTTCTTACAGACTACTGGCAATGTTATTGTTCACAGTATTTTGTTTGGGCCTACTGGCCCCTTCCATTAACAGCTGTTTTACATTAACTTACAGGCTTTAAAGCATTTTATAGGTTCACGGATCTGTCACTTCGACAATTTGATCTTTACAGTCAATTGTGTGTATATTTTGTATACCAAGCTCACAGCTCTACCTGAATAGTGTATAATATTGTACTTCACTCCTGTAGGAACACTCTAATTACAAACAGTACAGTGGTTTACAAGAATTCTACATTTACCTGCCTTTGGAGGAGTGTTTTGTGTAGTATAAGAATGAAATTGACTGTGAATAATTCAATGCCCTTATACGAGGCATAATTTGCTTTGATTAATGCTTGACACTTAGGCCTACATGGCTATTGGGTTATCTACTCAATCAGTGTCGGTTTTTATTTCAAAGTATTGTGGCTCAGATGTTCAGTTACTATGGCAGCCTCTATGTCATTTTGTACTAAGGACCTACGATTCTTTATCAAGTTACTTGCCAATGTGTCTTCCTCTCTTAAGTTCAAAACCAAATATAGCTACAAAAAAAAACAAAGGAGAGGGAAGACAACAGCAAAACACACGTTATTATTGTACCCTTAAGCTTAGGATTTAATATTTTTAATATTTTATTATTAGTGCCATGTACAGTTACTATTACTGAGTTAGATAGCATTTCTTATCTCCTTCCAGTGGAGTATTTTTATTTGTATGTTTTGCTGCTATCATGGGTCGATATTTTGCTTAGGCCTACAGTCAAATATTCAATATGCTCATATTTTAGGCCTACAGGCATGTTTGATCAAGTTAAACATATTTTACCCTGCCTTGTGAGCAGAGAAGTGGTATATTGAACTTACTTTATTGTCACCTGAATTTAGTCACAAATTGTGACCAGTATGTTAATTTTAAGTAGGATAAGGGGCACTCCGTCTTTATATTTCCTTCCTTATCTGCAGATATAGTGTGTTATGGTGTGTACCTTGTTGGAAACAAACAAATAATAAAAATATTGTGAAAAACCTTCCAATAGCATGTAAGAATGATTGTACCTAGATATATTGGTTAAGTTTCTTTGTTTTCAAGTACCATGTTTATTATTAAGTCATAAATTATGATGTTCTCATATTTATTCTGCCCTCGGGCACACTACTGTATTACTAAAACAAACATAAAAAGTGGTATGCCAAACAAGTTCACATCGAGCAGTGTTATGAAAGTTAAGAGATATCAGTGGTGTGACAAACATGACTTTCCACCTCTATATGTACAAAGACAGTGCGTCACATAAACTGAACTTCAAAGTTCTTCTATAAAGGCCAAAAGTGGACAAACTTTCCTTCAAAGTGAATTCTAGCCACAAACTTATACAGTGCAAGTGCTACCACATTTAAGACATTAACTTCATCCTGCCAATTGTGAATGGCAAAATCTTAATGTTGAGTCATGTGTTTTTCTAATATTTTTCTCAATTGTTACTAATTATGTGGCTTAGTAAGTAAGCCAAATAACTTACGCAATAATTTTCCTATCAATGCGTACACGTAGTCCATGTGTGCGTGTACCATAACTGAAATGTCCAGGTAACGTATCTGTGTAATGCATGTTAAAGGTAACTGTTTACTTATCCTGTGATGTAGAAATAGGTAGTCCAATAATTTGTAGGCTTAAAGAGTGCACAACCTTTTAAAAAACCCCACTTTATTGCACTTTAGCACTACTTGTATAACAAACATCACTGTGTATTATCGACAGTTGAGCTTACGCGAGGGGCAGCCAACTGCAAAATGTCAACTATTGTTTAAGCATCATGCACATTTCCAACTGTCAGATAGATGTTTTCTTTTGCACTGTATGTACTGATTTAAATCTTTCCATTATTTAAAAAAAATGTTAACTATGACACGCAGTATGTTAACTTCAACAATTGTTTTTATTATTATTTTTATTACTTTCAGCCGAATGGCAGTGCCTTTTACTCTGTTAAATTTTTCACGTAATCCCGCTGGCAGGTTGTCAAGTGCACATTATTTGTGGCCACTATAACGCACTCTCCCTTCCCTGTGACCACGGCCTAGTCTTGGTGGGTTAACTTTTTATTTTTTGTTTAATTTAATGTGGCAGTGGACACATCTCCACCCTCCCCTCCCTCAGTGCCACTTACAACGTGTTCAATGGCCCTAAATTTTGGCTAGCCTTTTTTTCATTGAAAACCTTGTATCTTTTAGCTTTTACCAGCCTTGCCTTTTGCCCCTTAATGAATATTACCTTTAACTTCAAAACTCTAATTCAACTGATTGTAACACCAAAATTTTTCTTTTCTTTTGGTCGGTGTTTCCTACTTACCATTGATCCCTTCATACCGCAGTAAGTTTCCCGGGTTGCCACCCCACCGTACCGTATAAATCGCCCTATGCCCCAGGCCTACCACTACTGATTGGAACCAGTGCCTCTCACACTCTCCTGTATCATGGCAGCTCTGGAGGCCCACTACTTCATCCCTTCCAGCCGAGGACGGCTATTTATTCGACCGGGGGGTAGTGTAGTATCATATGGCGGCGCTACACCACCTTAGGTAGAGCGCACTATGGATTATAGCCGAGTGGGTTTGTTTTACAAACATGCCCTTGATAGCCCGGCTATATAAGAGGCCTGAAGGCCGGCGCTCCCCCCCCCATGTGACCACGAGACTTCAACGAGTATTGAGTATGTGTGTGTGATCGAGGCTGAAGATGAGAGCACCTACCTACCCCTGGGCAGAGGGGTTCCGAGGCCAACTGAAACAGATGATAACGGGTGAGCATAATTCGCATAGCGGGTAGGGACCAATGCTGGTATCGAGACATCGTCCCCATTCCCCCTTTTGTCATAATTAATATTACTGGCAAGGACAGGGATTAGCTGCGTCATGGTTATCAGAGTTACCATATTGTAATTGAGTCATAACGTAGTCTGCTATTCTGAAATAAGTAAAATTCTTGAGAGTTGTAAAAATTGACATCCCATTGTGTTCTTGTAATTGTTCATTGTGATTAATTGCTGTTCATTATATATAATAATTCCCTCTATCATTCAACTACCTATGAACTATCCCCTTAGACACCCCTTACCACCACTTAAGGTGAAGAGAGTAACTGTACAGGAAGGAGAAAGTGCATTTTATAAACAGGAGGCAGGGAATTGTTTCAATGTGATATGGACTTTATTGTAAATATTGAAACTGTCAAATATGGACATATAATTAGTAAAAATAATTTAATAGGTTCTGATGCACTGTCTATTGGGACTGATTTCTAATAATTTAATTATCTTAATTTCTTTGAGATGCTTGTAAATTTTACTGATTGAAGTCATTATTTGTAAACAGCAAGTGATATCAATTTATTGTAAGATGTTGAGTTGAGAGAATTTTGTGTACAGGTATTGTAAATAAAATTAGGAAATTACAATCAACTCTTTTATCTAATTAAAACCTCCATCCTTTAATGAACTTGGTTTAGCCCACTGACTTCGAGAGAGAAATTGTAACTGGTGTCAGAAGTGGGATGGAGGCATTTTATAAAAATTAAGTAACACATGGAAGAACTTCGTGCCTTGATTGAAGGACTATGTAGTCGATGAAGTAACGTAAATAGCAGAATAAATAGTGTTGTAGATAATGTAAACGAGAATGCAAATAGTGAAATTGACAGTGTAAATTAATCTGTTAATCGTGTAAGTGAACTGGTAAACCTGATAATAGACAGTGTGACCAAAAATGTGGATAGAAAAATAGACAATGTTAGCGAGGTAGTCAACAAACTATATAAAATATACAGTCTGAATGAGAATGTGGGGAGTAAGAGAGAAGGTGTAACCAAGTATATGAACAATAGAATAGACTGTGTGGACAAGAAAATTGACAGTGTGAGTGATAGGATGGACAGTGTTAGTGAGAGAATGGGCAGTGATAAGGAGATGAAACCGGAAATAAGCGCTCTCAAGAAGGAATGGCCGGAATTCCTGCAGCAGCAGGGCAGAAAACCGGCAGTGGCTGAGGAGCTGAAATTGAATCCCGAGTTGACAAATAGGGACAGCGAGAAGAAGGTAGTAGTTGCAGCCAGTGCAGCCATCGCAAGATAGTTTCAGCAGTTCTGCAGTATTAGTATGCCTCAGCTAGAGGAGGGTAAATGTGTCACAATAAAGCCCACTTCCTACAATGGACAGACACCTTGGTGCAAATACCAGCAACAGTTTGAGATTGTTGCCTCACTGAATAACTGGACTGAAGAGCAACGGACATACTCTCTGGCGGCTATACTGAGGGAACTTGCATTGAGCATACTGCATTCTCTGCTCGAATGACATTGACTGGGATACACCACACTGGTGTCGGTCTTGGAGCTGTGATTCGGTGACAGATACCAGCGACACGCCCACTACGACCAACTGCGAAGCCATATCCAGCTACCAGGGGAACCATTGAAAGAGCTGTGGCAGGACATCATGAGGCTGTCACAACTGTCTTTGGAGGAGTGCTCTGAAGAGGCTCTGGATGTTATCGCAGTCGGCTTCTTCGTGGGTGCTATCGCTGATACCGAGGTGCAGCACGCTGTACATCTGGTTGTACCTCATATCATGTAGGATGCCCTGCCCAAGCACTGGAGGTGGAGTCAGCAAGGCAGGTATCAGTGCATTGACGTCCACTGTGGGCAAAGGTGCTGAACAAAGAGGAGGACAACAGTATGAAGAGGATGCTGAAGGACTTGGCCATGGGGGACATCGATTCCAAGGTACGTGCTATGGAGATTTGCGGTCCCTCAACCAAACGTCCTGAATGTTGTTAATGTAGACAACTGGGGCACCTGAGAGCCAACTGTCCTCAGCAACAGCAGCAAGCAGGCACCAAGCGGCAGGTGAGAGTACAAAGTCATCGGGAAACATGTAAGCACCGGTCTTAAGGGGCAAATGTCAGTGATTACTGGAAGGAAGGCCCAAATGTTTTTGTAGGTGCGTTCAATGAAACAGGACTTGGGATGCCACATTGGTGGAGGGGAGCCTAGATGATGTTTCTTGTCAGATGGTCGTTGACACGGGCAACACAATGGTGGTTGGACCAGACAATCTTGGACCTTCCCCCCCACCGATCATCCAATAAAAGCATGGATCACCGCTATTTAACTACAGTAACGGGTGAGGCCACACCAGTCAAGAGGCAAGGGAAGGGTACTATTATAGCTCGGTAACCTTAACATTGAGCAGGATATTTACATAGCAGAAATAGAGGACCAATGCATTTTGGGTCTGGATGTATTATGTAAGCTGAGGTGCTGCATCAATATTCGACTAGGGGTGTTATAGGTACGTAATACTGAGTTGGTAATGTTAACACGATAAGATTTATTTTCACCATTGAGCTGCCCAGTGGTGTGTAATCAGTCATCTGCGCTCCCTGCTTCTAGAGAAAATGTTATTCTAAGCAGATGCCAAGGAAAATTTGTCAGGTAGGTGGGCATGATGGGCATAATCAAATGAGTCCAGAAAGGTAACATTTTATCAAATAGTGTCATTGTAGCAAGGGCTTCAAAATCAGACAGTTTGCCTGTTAGGATGATTAATTTATCTAACCATGCTATCGGTCTTCAGCAGGGGCCCACAATAGGGTTTTGCGAGCAGGTCTCACAGATACTTCCAAATGTTCCAGAAGCTTCACTGTCACAAAATACTGAATGTCCTATACCAGACACACTGGGGGAACTGCTGACAAGAACAAGATCAAACCTCAACCGGCAACAGGAGAGGGAAATTTCAGAGTTGCTACAGAGAAATAAAGGTGCTTTCACATGCGAGCTCAATAACCATGGCAGAACTAATGTTACATGCCATTACATTGACACAGGGTATGCCTGACCCATAAAGCAACCACCAACATGACTACTGCTAGCTTCACATAAGGTGGATGACTGTATTTTGAATGAGATCAGGGAGTTGCATGTGATAGAGCCATCAGTCATTCCATGGTCTTCTTCCAATGTGCTTCTTAAAAAGAAAGATGGCTCTATTAGATTTTGTGTTGATTACCACCAACTTAATAATATGATTAAGAAAAATTCTTACTCACTTCCTAGGGTAGATGATACACTGAATAGCCTAGCAGGTTCACATTGGTTTTCTACTTTTAGACATGAAAAGTGGGTATCCGCAGTGAGAGGTGGCCCTGGAGGACAAGTAAAAGACTGCCTTTTGTGTCCAAGGGAAAGGAACCTGGTAATTCGTAGGTTATGCCCTTTGGGCTATGCAATGCCTCTGCCACCTTTGAATGACTGATGGAGAAAGTTCTGCCCTTAGATATTTTTGAGGTTTACATAGACGTCAGTGTTGTCACAGGAATAACATTTGAAGAGCACCTGGCACACTTAGATTCTGGTGGCTGCAGCCAACCCGAAATTAGTACCCAAGAGATGCCATCTTTTCCAAAAGAAAACTAATGTCTTGGGCCATGTTGTGTCAGCCCATGGGATTGAAATAGAACCTGAGAAGACCAGAGCAATACCAGCTTGGCCTCTACCAGAGGATGAAACTGAAATGCAAATTTTCCTGGGTTTATGTGCTTACTAATGTTGATTTGTATACTGGTTCACCACGATCGCCAAGCCTGTGCCTGAATTGACTGGAAAAACATTTTTTTTATTGGAAACCAGAGTGTGAAATTGCTTTTAATAGAATAAAGGAAATTCTGATATCTCCCACAGTACTGGCCTTCCCAAGTAGACAGGGTGTATTCATTCTGAATACTGATGCTAGTGATGTATGTATCGGGGCTGTGTTATCTCAGATTCAGGATGGAAAGGAGAGGCCATTGGAATAATTCAGAAAGATGCTACACAAGCATTAGAGGAATTACAGTGTGACACGCAGGGAGTTTCTAGCAGTGGTGAAGACAAATTACACACTTTCACCTGTATTTTTACGGCAGACACTTCTTCCTAAGAACTGATCATGATTCATTAAACTGGCTGCTAATTTCAAGAATCCTAACTGTCAAATAGCCCAGTGGATACAGCACCTGCAAGAATATGACTTTGAAATACATCACAGCTCTGAACACCTTCATAGCAATGCTGATGCATTTTCCAGGAGACCATGTGAACAATTATGTCATCATTGTGAACGTCAGGAGGAAAAGGGTGGTGCATCGTGGAAAGCAAGTAGGATGAATTCAAGGCCCTGCATATTGCGATAGGTCATCTACATGGGACAAAAGATATGATCAGCTAAGTGACCCAACCTCGCATCAAATATTGGAGTGGAAGGAAACCCGGGTGTTGACCAAGATGGGAAGAGATATCCAGCCTAACGAGCATTACAGTCACTGCACAATGGAATTCCCTTGTTCTAAAGAATGGTGTGCTGTACAGGAACTGGGGAAGTAATGATGAGAAACTAAAGTCATTTACAATTGGTCCTACCAGAGTGATGAATCCCAGAAGTGCTAAGAGAACATGGCAACAGTTGGTCACTTTGGTGGAAGTAAGACTCTTCACAGAGTTTGAATGAGATTCTATTGGCTGCATTATCAGGAGGATGTTGAGAAGTGTGTGTGATGTATGTACCGCGATGAAGGGTCCGAGGGTTAAGGGATGAGCTGCCCATTAGAAATAAAATGTTAGGGCCCCATTCGAGAGGATGACAGTGGACATTCTCAGAGCACTGCCAATCACTGAGAGGGGGGAATAGGTACCTTCTGGTAGCACAAAATAATTTTACAAAGTGGCCTGTATTCATACCGGTGCCAAAACCAAGAGGCATGGACATTAGCTGATGCAAAGTCTACAAGGGTACACCTTCAAGGATGCTGTTTAGGAGAGAGCACCATCTCCCGGGTGACCTGCTGTTTGGAAGTCTAGTGAAAGAAGAAGCAATCACTCAGAATATGACATTAAACAACGTCAAAAGTTAGCAGACATTCATGGGTTTAAATGGAGACACCTTACAATTACACGTAACAGATTGAAAACACAATATGACTGGAGAATGCCAGAATACACTTTTCAAGGACAGCTGGTGTGGTTGTACAACCCTCAGAAGCAGAAGGGGTAGTGCCAGAAAATACAGAAATGTGTTGGGATGGCCCATACAAAATCCTGATACAGATCAATTATGTCGTCTACTAGATTTGTCAACAGAGCTCTCTGGCGAAGTCTAAGGTCACCCTCATTGACCGACTTGCTCTGTGTGAAGGTCCTGATTATGAAGAGTCTTTTCGGAACTAACTGACTTAAGGAGCGGGCAATGTTACACGCTGCAGGTCGCACCAAAAGAGAGCTCCTGTTATACGTGGTCCGGCCCTGGGGGAAGGGGGAGTGACCCACTTTGACACTTCCATCCTTCCAGTCAGACCCATTCGCTGCCGCATCGCCATCCTACCCCCGGGCAGCCGGAGTGAAGAATTGACAGCAGGGATGTAACTGGCATCACAGACCCTCCTCCCTCGCCCTGTTGGACAAGCTGACAAGTGTAGAGTGACGCAGTCGGGTGAGACACGAGACGAACGATGACACAAATACTTACTGGTAATATGGGCATCAGCGGTGCTTCCCAATCACAGCATTATTGAGGCTCAGGGTTCTCAGGGATGCTGTGGGTTCTTTGTGTCCGCCTCACCCGTGCGTACTTACAAACACGTTGGCAATACTAAACTTTTACTACACATCACTTTGAAAATAATCACTTGCTAGAACACATGTGGTTAGAACACTGCCACTACTGAATAAAAGAGGTAGGTTACTGATGGTTGCTTTTATTGTTACTATGCGTACACATCAACGTACCAATGAAATTATGATTATCTCGGTCATGACTAGCCAATTCCGCTTGGATGCTCCCCAGCCCATAACTAATCTAGCGCACGCCAAGATGGATGATCTCACCGAGGTGCGTGAAAGCACAGCCTTCACAAGGGAAGAGGGCTTACAGCCGCTAGGGTGGACTAACGGTTTTTCCCTGAAGACAGGACACGGTGAATTACAAATGAAACCCTTGATCAAAACATTTTAACACGTGTGACTACTTGGCATTACTAACACAAACTTGTCTGGGCTCGCCCGCGAGCACATGGGTAGTGTGGTGACGGCCTATACAGAGCTGGCTAGGACAGAAGTAATTGCACCATACACAAATTGCAAAGTTACACAAAATACATAAGACCCTTAAAAGATGATGGGGCACGAGGTGAGTATTCACAATAAACACACACATGTGTGAAAACAAACTTAGGTGGCACGGATGCCGCTGGATAATGTTTGCAGTGGACCACATGGTGCAGATGAAATTTCAATATTTCTTCTTGAAAACGGAAAGTTACATTCCATTCAGACAAAATATTATTCTGAGAGAGAAATTTATCCTCTTTACGATTTAAGTGATTGCAGGCGCATAGCATGCCAAATTGCTGTAAAATCTGACATTAACATAACAGTGAGGTCAAGTACAAGGAACATCAATTACATGAAACATACATAGAACCCTGAAATAAATTGCAGCACACATGATTTTAAGCAAATAAACTCTCAAACTGCATGGATGGCACAGATATAGACTTTGCATAGGTTATCCACGTGGTTGTACATGAAATTGCTGTAAAATATTCAAACATGAAAATACCCTTAAAATACATACAAAAAAACAAATCCCTTAAAATTACGTACAGCAATAATACAGAAATTACACTGGAACACCACTAACATAGGCGGATGGTACCTGATTCAGGTTGCGTGGGTTGCATGACCTCTCCGAAATCTTTCTCCTCTATCCTCGATTAAGTTTGAAAATTACCACAAGGGCGAAATAAATTATTTAAGCGGAAGCATAATGTTGGGGAAATGTCTGACAATCGTGAGCAAGCAAAGGTTTACCAGTAAACTAAACTGACTATGAAAACCTACATCAGTGAACAAAAGTTGTAATGCGCACATGACAGTGTCTTATCTCGCCAGCTCCTTACGACAGACTGTCTAGAGGCAAGCATAGCATGGACATGCCATGGCAGCCTACGGGGTTCACATAAGCAGAAGTGCTATGCACACAGAGTAAAATATTTATACTTTGAAAAATAAAAGTGGCACAAATTAAATTTAATATGTTTCACATTTTTATAATTTTCTTATGGATTTTTCGTATTAATCCAGTGTCTCTTTATTATAGCGTTCACGATGGAATATCAGTGTTCTCAATCTCGGTGCCGCGGGCACTTTGAATTTCGTAACCAAAAATTTTCACGACAACAAACACTTAAAAATATTTCAAGACATATTAAACCCTGCAAATACAAAAACAAAACACGTTTTACACTGCAAAATAGTATTGATATGAGAGTTCAAAAATATTGGCCTCTTTTCGCATGTGCATAGACACGTGACACATGTGTGGTGAGCGCCGTTATGGACTCTTGCACCCTCTGGCTGTTAGCTGGCGTCAAGAGTATGCACAAAATATTCTGGGAATTATCACTCTGCAAAACGTGGGATTTAGAGTAATTTCTGTGTGATGGCCTAAAACCCTATAAATACAAGCCACAGTTGGACTGTCGGCAGTCATAGTAAAAGCCTTTTAGCTAGGTGCGGTAATTGAGTGATGTGCAGAGGGTGGATGACCACACAAGATAGTTAGGCGACAGCAGATGAGGTGTTTATGGTATGAATGGACATGGAGGCGTGAAGCCCAATGAGTGAAGGATACTGTGCATGAGGGCGCTCAGAGAAATCTACAACACTGCTAATTGGTGGGACCTGGACTAAACTGATGTGGGACTGAATAACATGTGATAAAAACTTAATTGTAAATATTGGAACTGTCAAATGTGGAAATATAATTTGTAAAAATAATTTAATAGGTTCCAATACACTGTCTTTTGAGACTGATTTTTAATTATTTAATTATCTTAATTTCTTTAAGGTACTAGTAAATTTTATTAATTGAAGTCATTATTTGTAAACAGCAAGTGATATCAATGTATTGTGAGATGTTGAGAGAATTTTGTCTGTAGTTACTGCAAATGAAATTAAGAAACTATATTTAACTGGTTTATTTAATTTAAGACCTGCATCCCTTAACGAACTAACCCACTGACTTTGAGATAGAAATTATAACAGTAATTATCACGTGTCAAGGTGGTTTTTGGTATTTGAAAGTAAACTCCGGGTTATAATTGATAAGTTAATAAACTACTTGTGCATTATTGCAGTGTACTGAAACCTTGCAGCAGTGTAACTTAACGGGACTTCATAGTAAAATTTTTCAGGGCAGCGCTCTACTTTGCCCGTTGCCAAGGGGTACGGTGGACAGAGCCGAAACGGAGCGTCCTCATTAGGAGGGAGGAAAAAGTGTGCAGTCTTGGATGCGCGTTCAATCATTCTACCTGCTGCATCCAGCAGGGACGATTCACTGTTAGTATGCTATTCACGGTAAAGTGAGCACTTTTGAAAGCCCTCATCTTATTTTGAACACTAGTAAATAAATATATTCTATTTTAGCCTTAGATGTTAACTTCCGAGTGCGGTGGAATACAAACACTGTGTTTATTACTTACATGGCAATATTTACTTAAAAAGGTGGTTAAAGGACAAGTAATTTCTGAAAGGAAAAAGTAAAGAGGGTTAAAAAAAAAAAAAAACTTTCAAACCTAACTTCACCATTCCTCGAACACTATTAAATCAAATTATTTCAAATTGTTAATGGCGATTCATCAAGACTAGGGGACAATGCTGGTGTACAATTTTTTTTATAGTGTGACATTATTACGATGTCCGAAAATTAAATAACAATATAGTTCTAGCAGATTGACAGAAAATTCGAAAAATTCTGAAGAAAAAAAAAAAGTTGCGTTGTAACACTTTGGTTTTAAATAAAAGGCATGAATTATTTGCGGAAAATATTTTTGCCTACAAAGACAGTAATAATTTCAAACATCTTGTTAGTCTTACTAAGCACCGTTTCCTTGATTATAGTTTGCTTAATTTTTATGCCCTTGCCAATTTTTCTTTGCAATGGATATTACTAATTATTAGTTATCCAAAAGTTAATTGTACATTACACATTAAAATGTATTGCAATAATCAAAGGGCCTCTCCCTCCTCCCGATGCTGAAATGCTGGCGTGTGGCATAGGATTTAATATTCTTGCCTGTAAATCTATACATTTTAAGTTCGAGTCTCGGTTAGAACATTGGTAATGTTAGGTTTAGTTAGTTTTAGGTCATCTATCAATAAACCTCCCAGCAGAAAATTGTGTACGTTCAAAAGTGCTATGAATAAAAATTGTCGAAATTTTCACATTTATTTCTATGTCCTTTTGCACTTACCCAACCAGGATAATGGTTGAATCTTCTGAGTTTTCACTAACGGTAATTTTACGAAAATTATTACATTTTAAAAATAGCTTATATAAGTCTTGGCTACCTAAAAAAAAATGCTCCTTAAAACAGCTGTGTAAATTATAAGGTTATCTAATGGACGAGTTAAAAAATTACAATTTTCAAAATTTAATCGAAATGCTTACTGGCAATATGGGAAAATTATTGATTTACCCATTGTATTATACTGACATATATTCGTAATGTAGCGGGATGACAATTATTACAATTTTTTGTATTGTGTTCAATTATTTATATTGTTTAGTTATATCAGATTTAGTGGAATAAAAATAATATCTATAGGTATTTGGATTCTTCTCGATATTTTTTTAAAATTTTATGTGCAATGCTTACATTTTTATAATAAATTTTTTACGTTATGCAGCTACTACATATGAACTTTCGAAGTTGCCTAATTTGGTGATATTCGGTACATTTCATCAAATTTCCCATGCGCCGAAACACTAAGCCAAAATTTTCCTGTATTTTGGTTTACTCTTAAATGTTACCTAAAATTTGTCATAAATCACATATTTTAGTGATAGTAGTGTCTTATTTAGCTGTGAACTAATTTATACACTACTCTTAAAGTAATGGAAAAAAAATAAATAAAATAAAACCATCACAAAACATATATGCATAAAATGCACATTTCACTACCCTGTAACAATGTTTATTGCAATATGATACATTCCCGCAAAGATAAGGAGGAAAAAAAGTAAGCAAATATGAATACAAAAAAAAAAAAAAAACTTTTTTATACAAAAAAAAGTATAATTTAAATGATGGTAAGTTATGATTGAATTGTTGGTTGCTCATTTATGACATCATGGTAACTGTTACATCAGCACTTAAAATAAATTAACAGCAATACAGCAATAATTAATATTAATCTTCTAGATATTAAATTGCTGTTTAAACTACACAACAAACATTGTACAAACAATTGATATAGTCAGCCTTCAGTTAGGGAAGTTGGCAAGAATAATATGTAATGAAAATTTACTTATTCAGTTGAACCACTGGATTTTCCGTATGAGAGTATAAAACTCTTCTATCGAAGATTTGAAAATTATCAACTAGGCCATATTTTATAAGCACTATCCACAAAGAATTAAACATGAAATATTTCAACATAATTATATTAAAAAGATAAAAATTGTTGACCATTATTATTTATATGTCAAAAGCCAGGTAAATGTAATACAATGTTAAAAACATTTAGGTCCATACAATACGTATTAGGTTAATTTGTATGCATTATAACATGTTACTTAAAGTAACAAATATAAGATAATTTAATGGCTGCAATCCCGTACCATCAGAATAACAAAAATTATGTTACAAAAAACCAATGGTTTTAGTTTTTTATAATGGTGATAATTACCTACAAATTTACGCTACATAATTTTCATTTTGATAGGCTTGTCACCCACCACAATATCTCTTTATCTGTTATTACATTTATATAATACCGGTTCTTATATATGCATAATTAAAAAAGGTGAGGCTTAAACACAGTATGGTAAATAGAATCTTTACGAAGCCTGAAATTTATTATCTGTTCACATTTATAACGATATGAAGACACCTTGATGAAACAGCGGTTACATTGTATCTTTGTAATCCATGCACAATATTTTTATATATATAAAAAAAAAAAAAAGACATGTACTCTAACAATTTATGAAATATAACACATTCTCAATCGTCGTAGAATGACACAAAAATGTAACTGTTATTTCTTTGTTAAAAAAAAATTGTGAGTTACATTACACAGCTTTCTTCAGAGGTAATTTTTGTAGTTTCAACAGTATCTCTGGTTTCAGAGTTCTTCGTCTCATGTTTAGCCTCTTGTGCAGATTTGATATGTGGACGTTCGCGTATAGGCATATTTCTGGGATGTCTAGGTCAATAATTTCTGGTAAAAGGGAATCTTAGAAGAAAGTTAGATGCTTAGTAACCATTTTATTTTCCCCAAAAGTCCTTATCTCGTTAAATTTTCAAAGCTACCATGCCTTCTGGAGTCCATATGACGAAATTGCATGTCTTCCACCATGAAATATGGAGGACTCCCTGTACTTGGTACATGTGGTTATAGCTCGGTTTTAACTGTGGCTCTTTCCATTTTTCATTCCTAGGTACTTTATTTCACATTTTGCAAGTGCATCTAATGGTGGCATAGATATAGCAGAGGATGGGCACTTTACTTCAATTATTTAGTCATCGCATATGAAGCCATCTGGCGATGCTCCTAAAAAAGGATATTCTTCGTCCACAATTAAACAACTTCTTTTAACTACTATACCTGGATTTTCTCTTTCAAACTGAGCAATCGCCACTGACTTTTTCGATGCCCCTATTTGTACTAGAATTTCTCTTGAAGATTTGGTACCTAATTTCCTTTACAACATTTGCACAAGAAGTTGTAGCCTTCATTTTATAAATCTTCTCAAAGAACGATGTTGTTATATGTTTGCTACTATAAACTTTTCACTCATGTGAAGAGTTCTGTTCTCTTGTTCTTTCCTCTATCTGTTCTCTGTTTTCAAGTTTCATCACATCTAAAAATTGTTCTTTGGCCTTTTTTTCATACGTAGATTGTGACATGTCTGGTGTCCTCAGAGAAGCATTTGGACCATAATCACTATCCAAGTTCTTTTTATCCCTAAGTTCAAATCTCTTTCTGTCATGGAATATCAAACGGCACCTTCTCAGTTTTTCTGCCATTTTTTTCGCCTTCCGATAAATGTCTTTGTGTGGACTCTAGGACTTTTTTTAAAAGATGACTTGTGAATAATTCTGTGAAACTCTCCGCCTGAGTTGACAGATGCCACAGCTGCTTCGCACCTAGTTTTATAGCAATTAGCCAGGGAAAAATTGATATGCTTTCCTCCAACAAACCTCGCTACAACAGATTTGTAGTTCTCTGCCATATTGTTGTAAACATCCAAAATGAGATTGCTGGCATTATTTGCCACTCTTTGAACGCTAAGAAATAATTCTTTTAGCAATCCTGCCTTCTCCATTTCATTTACCAAGTTAACTTCTCCGGGTTTTGGGAGTCCATCACAAAAGTACTGTCTTTCCGAGTACGTTGAATGGTCACCGAGGACGTGGAATGGACTCTTCAAGATATCTTATCTAAGTTCTTCAATCGACAAGTAGTATTTGTCTTCACTCGGCTTCTTTCTGTATTTAATTGCAGACATGACAACTGTTCTTAGTCTCATTATATAATCTTTAAGAGCTGAACGCATTTCATAGCTTCCCAGTTTGGTGTTGCTGCATAAATCTCACACTTTACTAATGTCATTCCGACAAATGTGTTTTCGGCACTCTACATTTTCCACTTGTCGTGTTGTTTCATAGGGCATAGCATCTATTAGCTTTCTGTCCACACTGCTGCCACCGATTGCGATCAAACGCCGATAAACGAGGCCATGCATGCCAATGCTCTGCAAAAAATTCTTCAACAATGACATTTTGCTCTATTGATGCTGATGACCCAGACCAGACCATGGCACATTTGTGAGATGCAACAGTATTCTTCCAATCTGTTCTAGAGGAGCGTGCACATACTGTGCAGTATTTATTTCTCACACCAATAAACAACACTTTCTTTGTTCTGTATCCTATTACTCAACCCTGCAATTGGAATATGTCATTAAAATTACAATAAAACAACAAATCATAATAGCACTAAATAAACAGTTTTGCAGTGACATTAAAACTTCCTGACCACATAGATCAAACTATTTTCTTTAGTGCTAAGAAAAATATCTATTAGTGACTTAAGTAAAAAATTATGTTGTTACATGGCTTGCGAGAAACTAATTGTTATAACTGACAACTGCCTTTCTGTCAGCAACAACCAATAGATTTGTTACAAATAAATTAATTAATTTTGTGTGGTATATATTGATGAAATTAATTTTCAAGATTTATTTAAAGGGATATGTGTACGAAATCATGCAATGATTACTTACCACGCCTGACAGCGAATTGTATTTGGTTTTGTAGGAATGTTTTGACCAAGCTCTATCTGCTACAACGATGATCATTAGGTGACCTTCATTATCTACGTCGCCAGCTTCTATTGCTAGCTTTGCTTCTTGTGCAGCTTCGCAAAGTTTCCATGCTGAGTTTTTAATTGTATGAGAAATACAATCGTGGTGAACTTTCCAAGTTTCCTTAGAAATGCTAGGCATATTCAGTGCTCAACATAATTCTTCGAGCTGTGAGTAGCCCCACCAATGGAAATTACCCCAGATACTGCAGTTGGGTTGACAATCAGCAGCTCAGCACTTTTTTCTACACATTCAGTTCGCAGAGTCTCGGTAATATTACAGAACTTACATTTTAATGTTATAAGGATGCAAAACTCTAAACGTTGCTCATTGATTATACTCATATCACTGAAAGTACAGTTGAATTGTTTGTGTCGACTAATCTGTTTGATACTGTCAATTAAATATTGAATATTTACCATTCTTCTGCCTTCTAACATAATGTCTGTTGTGGTTGTTAATGGTTCATTATTATCTTGCTCATACTTGTGAGATGTAAATTCCTGCTCATTGGCAGTTATCGGTGTGGTGTTGGTTAAGTCTTCTGTAGTTTCAGGCCTGAAATATGGAAGTAAATTCGGGTTATTTGTAATTAACACTACAGCACGTAACATTTGACTATACCCTACATCCTCACTACCTACACTAAGAAATTTAGGGGTTGTTTCCTCCTGGGTGCATAGAGATGATTTTGATAAAGTACAACTGAAATTAGGGAAAACCAATTTTTGTTTTGTTTTGGAATACTGAAACAGTATGAACGATTTGTTTCGTCCCAGGTAAAATCTAATTTGAATAAAATATGCCATGTGGTTAATGTATTTATTTATCCCGAGGCTTTTAATTTTTATGCTTGAAACATTATCATTATATGTGCAATTATTAACATTAAATAAAATTTCTGTGCACATTCCACATACCTAATAAATTAAATAAATAAAATTTATCGTGATACCGTTTTCTCATTATCAAAGGCCACTAAACAAAAGCATTCTATCTATATAACTTCTTATTATCTTTCTAAATCCTGTCCACTGTGCTACCTGAATTCACACACAAAACTTGACATCACCTGTACCGCGAGAACACTAGCTCAACATTCCATCTTCCAGATATCCGCAATAGAGTTTTCTACCTTCCAAAGTGTCTAGCCTCTTCCCCTCTCCTGCCTTTCGGAAAACTCCCACCCTGTCTCCTCTGACCTAACGGTGACAACTATACAGTAGTACCATACAAAGAGTTAGCGGGCAGAAACAATAATGAGCAAAAATTATGCAAAAATGAATAGAAAACTATAATTTATTTTATTTTAATACGGTATCAAGAAATAAATTTTCTTGTCAAAAAGTAATCCATATTTTTAAATACAATGGAAAGAAAACAGCAAAATATAATACAAATATTTAATTTTTGTAAAATGAGAATTACTCCATATTTTTTAATATTTTGTAGCTGCATGAAAATTTATCTTGGCACCGTAAACTAATGTTTTTTGTGAGGAAAAAAAAAAAAAAAAAAAAAAACTTCCAGTACAGTTTGGCAACATCAGAGTGTCGTCAGTCCTAAGAATGGTTGGATATAGTTATCCTCCTTTTGCTGGGAAATTCCATAATGAAAACTGGATTCATATGGCACAAAGTTATAGCTGGTTTCAAAATAAAACTTTTAGAATAAAATTTCTTCAACTGCAAATTTATCAGCGTGTTGGATTCCAATCCAAGAGAGCACCTTGTATACATCACTGTCTTGAAAATGATGAGATATTACTTTTGTCATGTGCGCATTATTTCGCTGACAGTCACATATCGATTATGAGTTGTGAACACATCATCTCAACTTCTTTGCATTTGGACTGCAATACAGATTTCATACTATAAAATTCCTAAACAGTACCTTCGAAGTTATTCCGTACAAATAAAGCCTTTCAAATTTATTATGAATTCTTTTGGTAATCATATGCAATCAGTTTTCAAACCTAACCTAGAAACAGATTATGCTACAACATAAGAATGTTTTTTGTATGTGTGAAGACTTTAGGTGACATTTCGACTGTTACCATAGAATAAGTATACATAGATGTTTCAACATTTTAGATACTTTTATTTTTCCTTGATAGGATTTTACAACGAAAAATCTGTTTTACAAATACAAATGTTAATATTAAAGTGGGGGGCAAGGAGTGGGTTTTGTAAATAGCTCATTACACATTGCAAAAACTGGTAAATAAAATAAGCTCCAAAACACATGGACATTTAGTCACGAAACTCTTCATTATATGTTGAAACAGAAAACTTTTTTTCTAATCTTGTAAACTTATTTTGTTGCATTTCTGCATAGCAGACATTCACTTACTAGCGGTAAAAAACTATTCCTGTGTGTATTGCCCATTTTCAGCAAAAGGAGTGTATTTAAAGTTATTTATTATTTTAATCTTTCACGACTCCTGCAAGAAGATTATTTTGAAAAGTTTTATGTTATTTTGGACTGTTTGATATATACTATTTTTTAACTTAAGCTGTTGTCTGTCTTCATAAATTATAAAATATTAATTTAACAGTTTTCAGATTTTGGATAATGTGTAATTCTTTGAAAATAATGCAAATTATTTAACACGTTACAGCGTTTCTAAAGAATCTCATTATAAATATACAAATTTTCTTTTACAATACATTTCAATGACTATTAATTTTTCAGCTTATCATACCGTCGATGAGGTTTTCAGCTTATCATACCGTCGACGAGGTTATTGCGAAAATTATCTGAAATACAACAGATAAACGAACGAGAAAGAAATTGACCATTGTCTTCATACGGGACTCATTCTGGCATTCGCCAGGCGTGATATTGTGAAAAACGAAAAACCTGAATCATGGTGATCATTCCGGGATTCTAACCAAGCTCCTTTTTATTGCGAGCTCAAAGTTTTACTTTGTGCTACCTCATTCCAATGGTTGTAATATTCCCACCTTCATTGATGCCTGCTTGGATATTTAATGTCTTTATACTTGTCTGCATTAAAAAAAAAATCTGTGTTTATGGGCAACAAGAAAAACCAAAATGGGCCAATCCGCTCCCTGACCTGCCTGTGTGGACCGACACTACACGGGATGCAGAAAAGGACGCGCATGCTGCAGGTTTCTGCTGGACGATCTGTTTCCCTCCTCTCCCTAGACACTCATTAAACCCTCCTCTCACCAATCTGCCTCCATGCATTCTTTTCCCCTTCTAATGGTGCATCACCTGCTTTGTCTCCCCAGGGGCAGGAGGGGAGGGGCAGAGAGCATGGCACTTACCAGCCTCCTAGGAAAAGCTGGCAAGCAGAAACAATGTGTTATGTAAAATCACGCCATTAAAAATTTCAAGTGATAACATTGTTTTTATTTAATGTTTTTTTTTTTCATTAAGCTTCTATCTATGCTCAGATAGTCTCCCAAACAAAAAAACCTACAGGATAAAGTGTGTAATTGGTGGGAAAATTGTTGATTTTCTGCCTTTTTGTCACTTAATTTTGATATCTTTTATGCATGTTTTATAAAAATTCAACTATGGAGTCATAGGTAGGTCTTTCAATTTCATTATTAAGAAAAAAAAAAGACATGAAAAACAATTATAGTTCAGGAATGGCACATATTTCTGTAGACACATCACTGCCTAAATTGTTACTAGGAAGTCCCCTTAATGTAGCAAAACATTTGTAATTTCAAGGAACTAAATGAAGCTTACTACATGTTCGTTTGTATGTAAAATTTCTTATACCTATACAGTGCATAGCTATCTGCGAGCTTCAGAAACACCACAAGGAAGGGCTTCATTGAAGAGTCCTAAAATCCATTCGACAATGCGCGAGATGTGGAGGTTAATGAAGCAAATTAAAGACTTTCACATTATACTAACAGAAATGGAAAAGTTTGACCCTGTTTACAGATCTCTTATCAAAACCACAAAATTTTCAAAGCCCTCAATTTCTGCAGAAGAGGGTGCACATTTCACTAATAACCCTAAATAAATGTAATGTAATGTTTTAAAATAATACATTTTTTTTTACATATGTCCTAAATTGAGTTTATTTACATGCCTGCAGAGTAGCTCCTATTGCTGTATGACCATTATTATTCTGTATTTTTATTTATGGACTATTGAAGACTTTCTCTAGGCTTGTGTTGCATCAAGAATTTGAATAATTTTTGGTTTCAATCCATCAGTTGTAAATCCAATATTTCCCTTGTGTTGCTATTGTTCAGTTTCTTAGTTTCTTCACTTGTTATATTACTTCACAAAGCCATTCAATTTAATGCAGTGATATATCATTCTAACTACACTTCACAAGGTAAAATTTTGGAACAAGCTTCTCAGTAACCCAATTTTTATAACTGCCATGATAATCTCTCCCTGCAAAATCCAATGCATGCCTCTATCATAGTTTTGTATGTAGGAGTTCATATATTTTGAGAAACAGCTTATGAAAAGCTGTTTTAGTTATGCTGGAGTGCAGGAAAATAATGTTTCCAACGTGTGCAATTTCTTTAAAGTATCATTCCATCTGCACCTGGTGTACGTTTTCTTTTAGTAGGTAACCTATTGGGAGCATGTTTAATAGTTTAATCAAAAACACATTTTTTAAAAAAGCTGCAACAAATTCCACGTATCATATAAGCAACCGTCTTAAGAATTGTGTTAAATTATTCTGCAGATGCCAATAGTAAACATTTTATTAAGAGCATACAATTGAGTAATCAAAACATATAAGTGTCATCACCTGTTAGTAAAGTGCCAAATTGATGTCTAACTGAATATGTGATTTTAGGGAGAATTATGGTGCCACAAGCATATTAGTGTTTTATAACATACATGGTTAAGTTCAGGCTGCATCTTGCATGAAAGCTTTAATTAATTGTACTAGAAATTAGCCATGAGGACTGGTCCACAATACTAAGTCCAGACCAACATAGCATAACCAATAATTAACTCTGGTACCCTGAAAAACATTCGTTCTGGTCAATAATTAGTATCCAGAAAAATATTAGTTCTGGTTAATAATTTATATCCAGTAAAACATTAGTTATGGCCAATAATTTATATCCAGAAATCATTAGTTCTGGTCAATAATTAGTATCCAGAAAAAACATTAGTTCTGGTTAATAATTTATATCCAAAAAACATTAATTCCGGTCAATAATTTAAATCCAGAAAAACATTAGTGCTGGTCAATAATTGGTATCCAGTACTAACTATGCATAACACATTTAACTGCATGAAATGAAAGAGGAAATACTAAAATGAAACTATAGCTCCTAATAATAAAAACATTACACATATGCTGCATTCACAACTGCATATTAAATCAACTAAGCATGTTACTACAGTTATTCAGAATAGTGTTCTTGGGAAGCATATATTCAAATGCTAACAATAAATGAATTCATTACCCATGGAACAAATATATATCATGTACGGTCTGCTAAAACTCAGTTTGAAGCTAGAGTAAGGAGTTGGCTAACCATTGTTGTTACTCCACGGCTTGAAAATACAGTTTATTCTGAGCCCTCACCAACAATAGCTCAAAAATATGAGCCCTCATGGGGAAGGAAATGGAATGATGTCTAAAGCAAAATTGAGTTATATGTATTGGCTCCCCACAATAGGTATTACCACCAGTTCACATTATGTATCGCTTACCACTATACTAAAATTTAGATGTGATCCTAATCCTCATGTTATGTGGCATCATGAAATAGGAGATTAAACACAACTTATTAAAGTACAGTTGACCCACCTTTCTGCATATGTGTTTTCAACCAACCACAGTTCAATAACCTTTATTTAAAAAAAAAACCTATTTCAAACTTCTGCATATTTGTAAATTATTGTGTACCACCTATAAATAGTAGCCTAACGTATTACCCACACACCTGTAGCTAAGTACACTGACCACAGCACTGCCTGTCAAATTGTGTCGACAATTGAAGGCATTGAAATGTAGCACCATCTGGAATTGCTTTCAACATCAAACCATGAATGTACAAATGGGTAGCAAAATGTGTGTTTATGTACCACATCACATAACCTACAACAGTAGACCTCTGATAAAAAAAAAAAAAAAAAGACTAAAATTTTCACCCTCGAAAATTTGACACTTGACAGACAAAAAACTGTAAAAGGTGTGTTTTAAGTGCACCCCCCTAATCCTATCCGGTGAAATATCTCCAGCATAAAACTATGATTTTTCAATTAAATATTAACTGTAATTTGATAGGCACAAATCTTCCAAGCATAATAAGCGAGTGAAGAGACTTGGGCAGCTCTTTGAAGCCAATCCAAGAAAAATGATACTCCAAAAACTTATACTCCCCCCCCCCCCTCTTTTTGCCAATAATAAAGGGTGTTCCGCAACTCAACCAACATACTTCGGCAACATGTTATACAGATCATTGGCAACAAAAAATGTCATATACGCAAGTAGGCTATGCAGCCACATTTCTGAGTTACAGGGATGTAAATACAACTAAAACACAAATTGGAATTACTGAATGTCTTTAATGTAACTGACTACATTCATGTTGAATGTCTCACATGAGCTGTTCAAAATGTGCACCATCTGACCGTAAACAGGCTGCGATACGTTGTAACCTACCGTAGCATGTTCCCACTTCATGCCTAAAGTTCATTTCTGAGTTGATTAGTGGTGTCAGTTATCGCCTGTAGCAACTGGTCTCGTGTGTCTTGATTGCCCTCCACTGTAAACCCTACTGTTCAGGCAGCCCCAGAAGATAAAGCCCAATGGGGAGAAGTCTGGAGAGTGTGTCAGGCATGGGACTGGCCCACCTCTCTTCCAATCCACCTGCATGGATACTCAGCTGCTACACCATGCCCATTTCCATCACAGTATCTGTAAAAAAACATGTCTGCATACTCTGCACGTGTGAATATTGCTGGTATTTTTGCACAACCACTTGCCTTGACACGCTAACAAAGACTGGCAATGCCAGCTACACTAGAAGTCTCTGCTGATTATCAGATAGTGCACATTTTGAATAGCATGTGTGAGACTTACACCATGAATGTAGTCAACTGTATTAAAAATATTCACCAAATGCAATTTTGTTTTTATTACATTTAAGTCTGTGTAACTCTGAAATGGGACTGCATAGCAAACTTGTTTATACGGCATTTTTTGTTGCCAATGATCTGTATAACACTGACAAAGTATGTCAGTTTAGTTACGGAACACCAGGTATTTATGAATATCAAGCAATGTCACACTTTTGGTTAAGTACCATTGTATTCTTGCTTTTTTTTTTTTTTTTTTTTTACTGAAGTGACTAATTGTGCCATAATTTAAAAATACGACATTCAGTATAAAGTAACTTCATTACTACAAAGGCAAGATTTCATTTATGTATGTTATAATAATATTTAACTGTATAGAGTAGCAGGCACAAAACTGACACGGGGAAATAATGGAAATTATTAATGCAGTTGATCAAGGTAAAAAAAAGTAAAGCAGTGTGAAAAGTTATGAAATTCATGCATCAACACAACGAACCACTATATAAAATAACACACAGGTACAAAAAAAATTGTTCTTTGGTCAGATAAAACAGAAAATGATTAGGATATGTGAAAATAATGATGTATAAAAACTTTATTGGATGACATACGAAGTATAGCATTCAACAAAAGTGTGTCACGTGCTATTTTGTGCAAAAATTAATGACAGGAAGCACCAAGTGGTTTGTGTCTCATGTTGCACTCATAAAATCACTTCACAGACCTCTTCTTTTAAACCCAAATTACACTACCATGTAATATTTTGTACACACAAATAAATTTATAGCTTTTATAAAATCTTGAAGTTGTCAGATCAAAACCTTCATACAACAAACTCCTGTATTACTAACTGACCTGATTCGGGTACCTTGAGATTTGTTATCCAAGAGGTTTTACTGTATTTTAAGAGTTTTTTCTTCTTTTTTTTCTACTTGCAATTAAATAAGACAGTTCCTTCCTACAGCCAAAGTAATAAAACTATTTTCATTCTCATACAGCTTCTTCAATATATCATGTGTTTCAGGGGAAGCGGACATAGGTTTAGAGGTGATAGTATACTAATTCTGATGGGAAAACTTCAATAAACATATGCTGCATTCGCAACGGTGTCCGAGATACAGCTGTGTGACATAACGTTTGTCATGTTGGCCACTTGAATGTGCACATCGCTTGCCCAGAGATGTGCACACCACATGGACAAAGGGATGACATGCTGGTCTGGATTATCACAGTTAGGTTGGAGCATTTGACCAGTGGAGTTTGTATTCTGTACTGTGATGTCATGACATGCAGAGTATGCAGACATGGTGTACTGCAATGGAAATGTGAGGGCTGCTCTACGTGAATACCAACAACAGTTTCTTGAATGCAGAATACCCCATCGAACAGTGTTGAGGGCCTTCAAGACACTGCATTAACGAGGTTTTCTTCCCAGATGTATCTCTGACACCTTTGCAAATAGAGCATATGTTTAGTGAGGTTTTCCCTTCAGAATGGTCCATAATATCACCTCTCAACGTATGTCCATTTCCCCCTGAAACATGTAGTATTAAAGTACTAAATTTGCCAAAATAATACTTACTGAAAAGATTTTGATGCATTCACCAGTATTTCAACTCTGCAAACATGATATCATGCAACATTATATTGTACTTCCAATAGTCCAGATCTCAATCAACTGTGCTCTATCGTGTTAGTAGTGTTGTTCTGATCTCTTTTCACACTATACAATGGTGAAGTGGACTGAACTTGTATGAAACTTGCCAGCACTGTTCGGCAACCCCAGTTATCTGTAGTTACTAATTCAAATATTATCAATTTATAGTTGCTATTATTACTCATCGTAAACTACGCACCAGATGATTTCTAATGATACTCTAAAATGCTAATATTTTTGTAACCAGCTTTCTTTGATTGTTGAATTTGTAGCGTAGCAAAGACTAGTTAATAACCCCACTGCAGTTACAGTACAGTTCACTTCAGTCGGTAGAGCACAATATTAAGGCACCATGTTGTAAAACTAAAAAGAAACAAATTTCTGTTTTGGAACAGTTGCTCAGTTTTATTGACCTTTCAAAACAGACACTTTCATAATCTTCAAACATGTCACAGTCACGAGCAATATCAACGAGACAAATTCAAAACAGCTCTACAGTAGTACTTATTTGACATGTTGCTCGCACTCGCATCGCGAGAGAAACACGAGTATGTCACCCACCATCATGTCTGCTTCAAGGCTGTACAACATTTGCTACAGAGCCCAGGGTCCTTACTACTCAGCTTGGCACATGCCGCTATCCCCTCTCCTAGCTAAATTACTAAAAATAGAAATTTCCGGGGCTCACATCCCTCTAAAAACAATGTTTTACCCCACTCCTGCTTCCAAATATGAAAAGCCGAGGTACAAACTCGTTCTATTGGCCAAGACGAACTACGTCGCAGCTAACTCATAGAAGGCTTGGAACAAATTTTGCTATCGAAAAATGGCACGTGAGGTTGAAAAAAAACTCATCTCAAACTGACGTAACCTAAACTACGACTCTCAAATCTCTAAAAAACCAATATATTACTGATAACCACTCGAAAATGGCCAGGAACTGCTGATAAACTATTCCACATGGCACCAAAGAAAAAATTAAAATATTACACTCACCAAAAATAAGTGAATGTGACTAAAAATAAGGTTTAAATTATTATAAAAACTGTTAAAAATTACATAGCCTATAAAGCTACAAACTTCAATATTCTCAGCACTTATGTAATCTATTACATTGCGTATGCTGTTGGGACAATATCTTAAATTAGTGAAATGTAAATCACTACTATACATTCAATATTCTTCCTTTACGTTAAGAGTTTCCTTTTGATATCTGGGGCAAAAAAAATCCTAATTTCTCCAGAATTTTTAATTTTTAATCCCTTTAGATATTCTTTACCTGTGGTTAGATGGCACTATTTACATATATCCTCTCGGGCAAACAAAGTTTAGCTGTTACATTTCTGCCACCTCACTAAGCTTAAGAACAACTTGTTTAATTCATAAATAGAGAGATGTGACTGGAAACCACATACAAACATACAAAAATTCAACTAAACTCACCGTACTGCTTAAAAAATTTAACAACTACCAGGCTTACCTCCTAGGTTAATTATTACATTATTACTATCATGTGAGGTATCCTACCTTAGAGAAGTAACCAATGAGATGAGCGCCATGCTTGTCCACTTCACATAAAATGTAGAAAATGAATGGCTCAACATCAAAGTAAAGTGTTTTGTGGTCCAAGAACAACTTTGCCAGCAGACACAGGTTCTGAGTGTACACTTTGTGATCTTTGCCATCCACTTCCCAGACAGACACAGTTCCTTTGCGGTAGATCTCTTTACCACGAGGCTGACGCCATGTGCATTCACTCTGCAACAAGCAAACTGCCAGGCTTGCTAACAGAACAAAGAAAATAGCAACATACATACTACCACATTACTGGCTATACCGTATCTTGGCATGTATCGGCCGCGTGTATATATAGAGCGCACCTGAAGTTTTTGATGAAAAATTAAGGATAATTAATATTTCAAGTATAGACCACACTGAATTTTTGTATTCCTGTAAATATAGTTTAAGTCACAATTCTGTACAAACATAATAAATTTAGACTTAATTTCTCCCCTAAAATATATTTACGACAAAAAATTTCAACTGCGCCATTTTTTAAAAGGTTAATTCCCTTCAGATCACTTCCTTCCTTTAAGAGTTAAAACATTAAAATGTGCTGTATGTAGTTGAAAATGAAGTGTACAGGGATCATGGCAGAAGGGGTGCAACAAGACTTCTGTAAGATCCTGTACATGGTAACTAATTTTTGTTTTGAATTTGATTTATTTGAGATTATAAATGAGCATTAAGATGTTACGTAATATAAGTCTTACAGACAAATTTGCTAATTCTTACATATACATATTTTGAAAGTACGGAAAGTAAAAATTTCAGTATCCTCAGATGTTTTCCTAACACTTTCAATTCAACAATACGATGAGGAAATATTTTATCTCTGCCGTTACCTACTTTAAAAGGTGCACGCCAGTTAGTGTGTCCATTAAATACATCCAAGTAGGGGGTAGTGACATTTTCAAAGGTTGATTACAACAGTACTCACTTTATCATGAGCAGCCTTTACTAACATAAATATGGTTTTTGGGGCTTTCCCAAGATATGAATTGCAGGAATAATCATTTTGATGCAAAAGAATTGTTGAAGCAGATTTCGTACCATTTAAAATCTTGTAATCTATCATAATATCTAGAAAAAATATATATAGTATGCTCACCAAATGGTAGCGGTATGTCTTCTCCAGGCGCATGTACTTCAAACAGTATTCACAGATCCACAGTTTAGGTTGTTTTCCATATTCCTCAGGATAGGGACTGAAGTACCATGTATCAATCTCATAGCGACCAAACTGGATTTTATCAATATACTTCACTTTGGTTATGGCTTCATGCTCTTTCTCTAAAGCAGCAGTTGTGGGATCCATCTCTGCATATGTCTGAAAATATTTTATTATAGTTATTTTTCTCACATGCTAAAAATTACCACAATATGCAAGTGTATACTTACCAAATTACCACTCACAAAATAAACTTCCCATAATTAAGCCCAAAATTAAGAACCTTAAAAAAATCATGCTTGTTTGTTATAGAACACCAGTCCTGATTTAGTTTACCAACTACAGATTTACAAAGTGTAAATACAGAATATAAACTTCTTGAAATTAATATGCTGTACTTCTCATTTAATAATGCTATGGAACATACCTTGAGGGGGGGGGGGGGGGGGGGGGGGGGGGGTGGGGTTTTACCTGAACCATTCAGCTTCTGAATAAATTTTATTATTTGCTATCAAAAGGGATAATCTGCACTATACAATAAAAAAAATTAAGAACATGGGCAAGATTACTTTACCTGGCCATTGCCTTCAAGCCATTAAAAATGTGTTGCATACAATGACGAAAAGAAAAATTGGTTTCAATAGATCACACACAACATTTTGCTTTGACAGGTCACGACTAAGCCAACCACCAAACCCAGTCTTCCTATTACGTCCTTTTTTCTGTATGGGGGGAAACAATTGTTCACATTCTTTTGAACTCTCTATGTGTGACGTGTTTGAAGAGCAAAAATAGAAAAATTTACGTCAACTCTAAGAACGAGCCTGGTACTAGTTTTTAAACATTTTACTATAAAATGAACATTTGCATTATAAGGATATTAGAAAACATATTATTCTGAAATGAAGATAAGTGTTGAAAGCTCAGTTTATCATACACGACCAAAGCACAAGTTTGTCAATTAAGAGGACTATGTATTAAAATACATTTTGTGAAATAGCTGTTAGTGCGAATAAGCATATATCAGCAAATAAATGTTCTGGAAATAAGACTAAACCGAATATTATAAAAATATCAAATTTTTAGAGTTTGCTGGTGCAGTTTCCTTTAAGTTATAGGAGAAAAGTACAACTATATGGGTGTAGTTTATTACACAGTGATGAAAGCTTACAGATTAAAGTCCCGCCATTACAGATCTGAGTACAGCGCACCAATGGAAATACTTATTTAAAATCGACGAAATTTTTGACGAAATTAAAAAAAGCGACAAAAAATATACTGAAATCATCTAAATAAAACTGACAAAACCAAGAAAACTTCACCGCAAATAAAAGTCTAAGTATGGGCAATCATGTTGAGAAGGATGTGACATCACACTAAATTCCAAAACAAAAACCAAATTAATCTAGCACTAACTATAAACTTAAGGTCATTAAGATATGCTGAAGAAACAAATAACTGTGGGGCAGCATGGAAATGTGGTATTTATAAAAAAAAATGTGGCGCAGCATGGAAATGTGGTATTTATAAAAAAAATGTGCAGCGGTGACAAAAGTAAAAAAAGAAACTTCAAAATGCTTCCTTGACTCGGAAATCTTTTGAGGGCACGATGAAAGGAAGTTTTAGTGCTGCATAGGAAAGACTCAATGCATTTATATGTGAAAAATGTGTGTAAATAATGTCCATATAAAGGGAAGATTTAAAATTTAAGGCTTTGGAAATCACCACCGCCATAAGCATCCCTCAAAGCAAGTTAAAAGCAAGTGATGGATGGTTGTGACCACATCATGTAGTGTGCAGCTTTTCATTGAGACAAAGAACATCCTTGGCCCAAAGACTTCCAACAGACTTTTGTGAAAAGCTGGTTAAATTTCAGTGGTATGTTATCCAGCTGAGGATCTCTTATGGCAGATGGGATATGCAGACAAAAATCCGGCTTACGTTTATCTGCCTTAAAGTGTAACTGTAAATGAAAAGGGGGACAAATCAGTGCTGGTTAAAAGCACTGCTAACGAGAAAGCAAGGACGATCACGATGGTATGTGAATTTGCTGACGGCCATAAACTACCAAATAATAGGCATTGTGTTATTTTTAGATATCAGAGGAGAGACTGGATGAACCAAGATTTAGTTCTTAATTAGCTGAAAGTAGTCTGGAACAACCGGCCTGGTGCACTTCTTACAAATATGGCATGCTTGTTTTAGATGCATTCAAAGGTCATCATGCAGAGCAAGTGAAAAAAGACTATAAAAAATGAACATCAATCTGGTTACCATTGCAGGTGACATAACCTCACAACTCTAGTCTTGGATGTTGTGGTACATGAATCCTTCAAAGACTACCTGAGAAAATACTACTGTGAATGTCTGTCAGGAAACCACCAGTTGATCCCTACTAGTAAAATCAAGAAGCCACAAGTGACCAGAGTGAAGGCAAGCGGCTTACCAGTTTCGTCGGCTACTGTGCATGACATCACCAGGCAGCCAGTGCGCCTGGTGAAGCCCCGTCGCCCTGTCCGTTCACCTTTGCGAGTTCGGCTTCACTTGCCAGTGTCACTACACGAATCATTCAAATCAAACCAGATTTTCAGGTTTTGTTGTATACTGTACGAGAATTCATATAATATTGGCCAATCTACATTCATGTGATGCACTTTGTCCGAAAAAAATGAAAAATAATCACAATTTATTTTGCTTGATTAACAAAAAATTCTGCAGCACACATCTGAAGTACTACATGCATGTGACCTAGCATTTTAAGTAGCAACAAATTATGGAACAAACATTCAATTTAATTCTCCATAAAGTAACAAATTATTACTCCTGCAAACACATTTACCTACACACTGTGGAAATATCCGAGGTCCATATGATTTTTAACAGAATACATTGCATAAGAATGCTCCTCTAAAATGTAATTTCTTAGTCCACACTTAATTTGAATTGGCGACATATGTCTATTTTGATGTCCATTTTCCTTAATATATATGTATAGAAATATTTTACTATATGTTGGTTTAGTTTAATCCTCCTAATGTATCGAACACTTTAAATTGTTCGTAGATGATGTGATGAATGAACTGCATGTAAGTGTTGTATGCACTATTTCTTCAATGTTTAGAATTTTATTTATTTTTGTGAGCCAGTATTGGCATCTAGAGGGCAGATTTTCTCAGGCATATTCCTATTTCAACTCTTTGTAATTTGTTTCAAAATTCCCCAAGTAATCTTTCTCGATGGTCGTACAATATGTAAGATTTGTTTTCACGGTAGTTCAGTGTTCGGTTAGTGAATGTTAGATATAAATTGAAATGTGGTGTTATTGAAGAGATTATTTCCAGTTGATTTTATATTCGTCACAAATAGCTTATGTATTGTAAAACGCATTTCTAATTTTCATAAATCGTTTCTACTTCCCGAAATTTTTTACGAACCCATGTCATTGCTGAGATACAGTCAAACAGACTTTAAATATAAGAGGTATATTGTGTAAATTTATAAGAGAGGACATACTATGGCTAATCGAGTTCTTTGCTTCCATTTTCTGCATTACAATTAAAATAATTAATTTAAGTGAAGTGATTTATTTTACTGCTTATCAGGGTGGTGATAGTTTTTTCGTTATTTGTATCATCGCAATAATGTCCTATTAGGAAAAAGACAAATATTGTATATCTACATATAGTAATACATTAGAGAGTATTAAAACCTTGCCATGTTCCTTGTTTGCATTTTCAATGTTCACAAACAATTTTGAAATTATAATCTATCATTTAGGAACTGTAAAGTAAATTTCATAGCCTTCCTTTCAATGAAAATGTATAAAATAGCCACGAACAAGCAATAGATAACAGTGTTATAGTTAGGGACACCTGCAGGGCGAGCATGGTTATAATTTTGGCCCGTCATAGCCGCAACACGTCATTGCTGTGACGCTTTGTGTGAAAAACTGAGCATGGAATGAATTAAAGCGTGTCATCGGGTATCATAACTATGGCGCACCCGTCATTCATGTGGCGCCATAAATTGACAGTCGTGACTGCAGCCAGCTGTGTGACAGACAAGATGACTGACGCCCGAGAATTAATCTTAAATTGTATATTTTCGTTTACGAAAGAATTACAGGTTCTATAAGACGTGTTTACGTACAAATTAAAACTTAATGTAAGCATAAGTGACGGGAAACGTTTCGATTTGCCCCCACTGTCATGATAAAACAATAAACATAACTTAAAAAATATGTGATAACTGTGGACTTGTGTTATTAGTATACCCTTTTAACGGCACAACTTCCAAGTCGTGTATGTAGCTCCGTGGGTTAGTGCACGGGTTCACAGCCTGTACATTTTAGGTTATAAAGTTCAAATCTCGGTGTGACTAAATTATTTTTAGTTATTTTATGTGATACACTATTGCTGTTTATAGTTTATATTATTGACAGAAAACGTTTATTTCAAGACTATCTTTATCTAAAAGCAATAATACAAACCAAAGCTAAGTAAAAAAACCCATGGGCAGCCAATTGCACTGTGCAGTTACTAGTATATTATTGCTTTTATACAAAGAAATTCTAGAAGAAAACGTTTTCTGTCAATAACATAAATTATAAACAACAATAATGTATCACATAAAATAACTAAAATTACAGCAATGCTAATTCTTACCCTACTTTTAATAAAACGTAAATAAGCTGATCACAGTAGCAAATTAAATAATGTATTTATCAAATGTAGCCAAATAATTACGTGAAATAAACATATTTACGTAATTTATTATTTATATTATGCAATTTACAGTTATTTTAAAACATAAAAAAAATTGCGGGGGAGTGGGATTGAACTCATATGCCCTTCCACTATAGGCAGTTACCTTACCATCTGCGCTAAGCCAAGTTGTAATTAAAGGAAGAAAATATATTTGTTAATATTTCACCGTAAAATCGTGAAGATTAAATTGTATACCCTTACTTTTGGTTTTTTGTATTTGCACTGTAAATCTTAATCACAGAGCCTTTCACTGTGTCAATCAGTCAAAAGTATCTGACTGATACAACAGTCACTTCAGTCTGCATCTCTAGCAACTTGTTCTGTCTATAATGCTTTTTAAAATAAAATGGGCATTTTTTCACAGATTCATTAGTTAAATTCACTGAAGTGACTGTTGAATCAATCACGTATGGTCGACTGATTGAAACAGTGAAATTCTCACTGATTCAGATTTAGAATGATGTTTATGTGAGCATTGCAAAACTACAGGATTACAGGAAAGATTGTATCGACGGAACAATTAATTCAACATAAAAAGTGCATAGTGAAAGTTTTTCAAACAAACTAACAACCTTATCGGAAATATTTCTTGTCAATTCAAAAGTGATACGCTACTGAGATTCTCGACATAGGTCATCAGAAAATATTAAATATAATTCAGGCACATATTAAAACATGTTTTGTGTTGTTCAAAAACTAAAATGGATTTTTTTTTTAAATTCAGTCACTATTTGGAGATAATGCCAAGAAATAAACAATAAATAATTAATAATACAGATACGGCTGCTTGTCCTATTCTTTTCTGTTTTCATCCAATAAAATTTCTTTGATCAAGATCTTCCATGCTTTGTTGTTTAGTATATAAGATATTTCTGAAATACATTGTACTTTTAACAAGCTTCAAGTTTGGCGCTGTGTCTTCCTTCTATTTTCTTGTTTTCGGTAGAGAATAATCCAATCCTCTCTCTTTTATACACTTGCTCAGTTACGGCCTATATAAAAATAGGTAATAATCATGAAAGTATGGTATGTATATTTTATGTATTCTCTTACTGGGTTTCTCATGGACTATCACTCTTCGGCAGAAATATACCCATTTTGATATTTTTATTCTGATTACTGATATTATTACACAAAAAACAAGATAGTACCACAAGTAGAATCCCGCAAAGATGCGCATCTACACTGTTACTCAAAACACGCAATAACATTACTGTAATATTAATAGGTACTATTTATACACTAAAACACTTAAGTTTTAAAAACATATCCCATGTGCTCTCTCTCTCTCTCTCTCTCTCTCTCAAAAAAAAAAAAAAAGTGAACACGTGCAGCCTAGCTATCTGCATGCCACCCTGACCACCAAGTGACTTCAGAGACCCAGCGTGAGAGTAGGGGAAGATGCGCACGCCTTTACCTTCTCTTTCTTAGTACCTTGACCAGTGACCATGCGTGGTCAGTGGATCCTGACAACATGGAATCACATCTCAAGTGATAATCACAAAAGGCTTCAAGTGGAAAGATTTGGACTGCTTTTAGCATTGAGGTCTACAAAGCTGATGAGGGAGAAGTGAGATGAATACAGAGCACCGCTGGAATGCAAGGAAGGAGGATACAGGGGATCTCCACGAAAACCAGCTGACCAGCGGCATCGTCCCGTACGATCCTCACACATAAAAATCGGGAGCAACCCTGTTGGGAATTGAACCTGGTTAACCTATTTGGAAGGCAAGTAGTATGACCACTACATCACCGCTGTCCCGAAAATCTTCAAGAAGCACGGCATTCTTAATGCCATAGATGGATTGGACAGTAGTGTTTTGTGGCCAGATGATAATGAGGAATATGAAAACAGTGAAGGTAATATTGAAAGTAACAGTGATTCTAACCTGGAGGATGACTGTTTTCCAATTTGACAGATAACAGAATTTGCGGGTTTGTCCATAATTGTGGTCAGTCTGTTTTTGGGTAAATACGGTAACATATCAGTATTCAAAAATGAGACTATTAGACAAAAAGTAATGACACAGCTGGCTTGTACTGTAAATTGGATGTCAACAACTTGACCTGACAACATCAGTGAGATGGCTACTATTTACCAAGACTTGGTTGACATGAATTTTAACCAAGTGTAACACGGTGATCAAACGGTACACCCTCTGGATCATTGATAGACATCTTTACACTTTTCGACGGTGCTGCTTGTATTTATTTTGAGCTGTGGTGGACTATGTTGGACAAGAGATTGGCACATTAAGTTTATATCTAGTTTTGTCAATTGGCTCTACTGCCGCTTAGACTGTCATCTGTTTTGTTATGGCGCTCGTGTCGCCTTACTTTATGTAATTATGGAGGGGATGGGGGTGTTGCCCTTATTTTGTCAGGGATGGAAAAAAGGGCTTTTTGTTTTCATCCTTCGACTGGTTCACTTGATTGTGGAGCTCTGCCGAGCAGCTGCTGTTTGGGAGCAAAGGTACGTGCCATGTTGGTCTTTTTTAAGTGTTTTTAAAACACTTTGGACAATGAGGGTTTGTTGAGTAATACTTGTCAGGACAGTTAACCTTTTGCAAGCCCAGTGTATATATGTGTGGCTGTGGCCTAGTGTTCCTCTTTTTGCAAATACTATTTGTCACACTTTTTTTGTTTGCCTTTGGTATGAATCTGCTGTACGATTGCGTCGCAACAGTAGTCAGTGTAGTTTGCAGTAGGCTTGAACTCTAGTACACATAATTTACCCTACCCTGCATGTGTGTAGTGGGCTAGGTTGTTGGTTTCAATGCATACATCGGTGAATTCATTGAAGTTAAAGTAAAGGTTCTTAAAGTGGTACCCGTTATGCACATGGCCGCCTTTGCTCCTGATCATTAGCATTTATATTTCATGCCATTTCATTCAGTTCATTTTAATTTGTAAAATTTCTTTTTGTGTATAAATTAATTTAATTGGTATAGGATTCCACGTGTTGTAAAAGGAATAATTCTAATTCAATTAAATCTGAAACATTCCAGCTGTTCTTGTGCAATGGCCTGATTTATAGTCTGTGTATATACCAGCTCCAAAATTATGTGAGATGCTGAGATTTCCCTTAGCTGGCACAGATACTTTTTGTATAAGAGTGAAACACTTTCCAGATATAATACCAGTCAATGCCAATAATTAACTTAGGTTTTAATTCATGTCAGAGGTTTTTTCTATTTTTATACCTAGTGATTTTTGTACTGTCTCACGACTCTATGTTACTCTACATCATCATGCTATCAAAGTTTAGCCAATTACATAATAGTTTAATTGAAGCAGATGTTTCCTTTATAATGGAAGAATGTTGTGTGCATTCATTCACCATGCCCTGATCATCTCTGCTACATATTTTTTGCTATACGAACTTCATGTAGCACCCCCCCCCCCCCCCCCCAAGCAGCAGCCCTTTCCAATGGCTTCTTGACAAAAAATATGAAAATGTATTATTGAAATATTAATATACTTCAGTGTATACATATTCTCTAAATAAACTGATAGCCCTGGAGAACATATAAGATAACCTGTTACCAAATAATGCATAAATGCCCAGCCAGGTGTCGTTTTGAATTATTAATTATTAAAGGTCACATATAATCTGTTTCATATAACTTCAGACAATTTAACAGACATTGTGACTAACCTACACAGCATGTAAATAGTAAACACTCCCATTTGCAAAGTACTGTGTCAGCTGATGGTTGTTATGAGATGCGCGTTATTATGTTGGCTGTCTTTGCTGTATTTTTGACGAAAATAGTACTCTGCATTAAAAATTATAACGTTGAAATTTAATTACGATTACAACATTTATGGTTAAAATTATACTCACAGACTAATGTACAAGTTTTCTGAGTTAGAAAGCAAGGGCTTTAAAAACATTTAGAAAAATTACGGTAGAGCATGCGAACATTACGGTTATGTGAAAGGTATCCACCACTCCCCCTTGTCTATGGTCTCCACCTGATTGGTGAAATACCATTGTCATTGAGCTCTTTTCCATCATAATTTATCTATATGTCAGAATTCCTTGCAGGTGGAGGCAGAGTATTATATATGCAATTAATTATTTTTGTATGCGCATTTTATTAAGTGTAGTTTGTCGTAGGTGCCTTTTTAAAACACTCTCCCCAGTGAAATGAATTATTGACACGTGCCTGCCACTTTGTAAAAGGGTTTGTTGTATGTTTTTGGTCTGCCATTTTTGGTGACCATCGCAAAGCACAAGCAAAAAAGTATTTATATTGTGAAGTTTCAATTTGTTGATTTCAAAAAACAGCTCTAGTGTTTTGTTAATTGAATAAGACACCAAATAAATTATTTAGTTTCAGTGGCCGACAAAAGTAATTTTAGTGAAGTAATTATTGAATGCTCGCCACATATTTAGGAATTGCAAAATGAACAGTATGATTGTGTTTTTTGTAAATAATGTTTTCTTAAATTGTTGTTTGAATATTTGAACTGGTCTTTTAAAAAACTTTGTTTTACCCTAATTTATTTTATTGAAACTAACAATATTTATATGTGAAGTTATATTTGCTGAAAAGAACAGTATTGTGCATTTCGCACATCCATATTAACGACGCATTTATTGCGTTTTATTCTTGTGGGAGGTTTTCAAATGTACATGGCCTAAACAAACGCCCTTTTAATGTATAAAAAATGTACCAATATTTATGTGTTGAGTTTTTCTTGCATTGGTACGAACTTCAACACATTTATCACATTTAGTTCTTTTGACGAAGTTAAAACTTTAGAAGAGTCATCGATGCCTGCCATGGGATTTGCAGTTTGTTGACAAAGATTGTTTACTTTGATGTGTGCTAGCATCCCTCGGCTCCTAAGACAGTTTGCCTGGCAACGCAGCAGTCAGTGCAGCACGCATCTATGCTCTACTTAAGTGCTTATGACGTGGTGTGATGTGGTCACCATGTAGTAGTGCAGTACATGAAATGCCGGAGCACCCGAGTACCAGTGCGTGATAAAGCATTGCAACGAATGCAAAGCGTGGCCAGACAGCCACGTGCACCCGCACACAGTGATATTGGAAATAGTGCCAAATATGAGTATTTCCTTAAAAAAAAGGGGCATAAATGCCAGGGTGGTGCCACGCAGGGACCCGTGGACACCAGGGAAGCCATAGGGAAATAATTTCATAATAGTTTAAGCATGGAGAGAGTTGTTTTTGTGTTGCTCATTATTTTTCATTTTCACGTGTGTCACCTTCAGGCCATTCATCAACCTTAATTATGCTGTTAGTAATTACGCGTGAGTTTATTATTTTGTTTATACGCATCGTACCAAAGAGTCCCAGTGTATTGTGTATCAAATCAGCATGTTTAAAAGAAAATAGTCCCGGCTCGGTGCACCAACCCCCACCCTGGCAGGTTCGGGTGCAAAGCCGGCACTTTAGTAGCGTCTGAACCGTACGAGGGCTAGGCTGTGGCCGCATTGCGTCCGGGAGCTTGCACATTTTGTGCCAACCCTATTCATTGCAATAGTTATTTAAGTCACTGGAACATTTCTATTTTATATCGCCCCCAGAGACACCTGCCCTTCACCCCCGCAGTTTGCATCGATCGGGGAAGCTTAATCTGCAAGTAATTCACTGATTCGGCCTTGTGCCAATTTTTACTGTTTCGTCCATGCCAGTAGGCTGTACCCGGCAAAGCAATGCAAGTTGTTTCCGAGTGGAATGTAAGTCAACACGCTAAATATACCAGTGAAGAAACACTAATGTTTTATTTGGTTGTGTCAGCTTCACGGCTCTCCAGGGTTAGGGCCCTTACAATACCCTTCAGTGCAACGTGTTTTATTCAATGTCTTTTTGCAAGTGTTATTAATGTATGTATGTACTCTGAGCAAGTGTGCTGAATCACGAAGGCGTGTGGTCACCTGATAGGCCACGGTTTAATATAGTTTTCTGCACTATTCAATTCTCAATTTAATTGTGGCACGTAATTAAATGCCTTTATTTTTAGCAAAGGCCTGTGGTCATTCGATAGGCCACTGGTTAAGAACTGCGAGAAAACAAGAAATACAGAATACAAGGTATATCATAGGGGCAGCAAGTGTCAACGGCGGAGAAATGAGGTCTGGGCGAACAGCCCGCAGCACCCTGAGAGCACCAAAAACTGTATCATTTCACTTTGCTCATCATTGACGTCGCCTTGGAGCGACGCCTGGCACCTAGTCAGGTAAATCACCACTACACCAACCTCCACACAGCCCCTGAAAACCTCACCCACACCTTCCCAGACACCTGAACCATCATCAAGTGTCGCCCATCCATGTGACCTTTATTCCCTGCCAACAGACCAGTTCCTGTCAAAATTTTCTCCACAAACTTTCCATAACCCATTCTGAGCACTCCCTGCATAATTCCTGCCCACCCGCAAAAAGGGTAAGAATGAAGGTGTTTGTCAGAGTCATCAACTGCGTTGCGATGCCTCACAGACGTCGTGGGGACGCCAGAGATTAAATAGACCACGTGGGCGAGAGGAAAAATCGTGCCAGGACAAGCCGCCATTGCTTCAGCAGTGGCGGGCACATGAGCAGAGAGAAGCCATCTTATGTCAGAGCATGATGTCAGCCTGCGCCACCTGCCCCATGCAGTGCAGACAAAGGATTGGAGGGCACATGCACCAGTGTTACCACCACCAACACCACGCCAAAACAACTGAGTGAGAGCGGGCAGTGCCCTGCCTCCCCGCTCCTGTGCTGTGTCGGTCATCACCCCTAACGAGCCCTGGGACAGCCACGAGAGAGGAGGGCACGCCCGCCCCTCCAACACCATGCAGCGAATTCCCACAATCTGGTCACCCGTGCCGCAAGCATGTGTGTGTGTGTGTATGTTTGTCAACAATGGCTGGCACAATGCAGTTGTACGCACCAGTGGAACTGTGTGTGCAGTGTGTGCCACTTGTACCGCAGGATGTGGTCACAAAATACAAACTGGGCAACTAGTACTGCCAATACAACCGCGCCGCGAACAACTGCGCCACGAGCAACAGTGATGAACAGCAGAACACAATGGAACAGTGGAATTTACCACAAACAGTACAAGTTTACACCAAAGTAGAAGCACCCAGTTTTCCAAAATACAATTTACCAAAGTGGTGTAGCAAACTTCTGTGCTCCGGCCAGGGGCTATAACACTACAGTGCAACACGTGTCAGGTGGAATACCACAGAGTGTCTAAATGAAACAGAGTTACCAACAGCAAAAGGATTGGCATTCACATGCCTAGACTGCAATGGGAGAGAAAGAGCAACACATATGCATAGCAGCATGCAAGACATACTAACAGGAAAGGAACAGAGGGTAAATATTAACAAAGTGGCGGATTATTAAGCAGAGAGAAGCAACAGCTTGCAAGGTCACAATGGTGGAGTGGGGATTCACGAGTAGAACTGAGATAACATTGAGAAGGCTTAAGCACCACGGGAGAAACCAATGTGTCACAAATGTACAGCGGTAACAAAACCCAGCACGCAGTTGCCACCTGCCTATAGTGCGCACTTACTAGATATCAACAAGTCACTGCCGCCGGCACAGTCAACACTGCAGCCAACTGCCCTGACCACAACCCCCCTCTCGTTCCTACTGACCACCCCCTACTACCCACCACTGTCAACCATGTATCCCACGCCAGTATTTCACCCAATATTACCGCCAATTGCTACATCTTACCCGCCTTTCCAAGCCGCAAAACCATTTTGGAGCAGAATTAATCAGACAGACCCCTCAAGGAAGTAGCATGAGGGATTGAACAGCTACAGCCAATACCACAACCAACCCACCAGGACCAACCGGTCAAAATGCCTGCAAAATTTCAATTGCTACCCACATTCGCCAGTACACCAACAGAAGACACAGCAAACTTTTCTAGCAGACTTGACGTCACGTCTGAATAGATCCAGGGTATGCAGCAAGGAATGGGTGAGCTGCATTGGAACTCAACTCTACGAGGAAGCATGAAAGCATGCTCCTGGTGAAACTCACTCAACCACTATAGGCTGCAGTGGGACAAATTTCTGCGTGCATTCCAATGTCAATTCGGGGAAATATTCACTTCGCTGAGAGCGCAGTGCAAATTTAATTTAGAGGAACAACAGAGCAACAAGTCACTGATCTTATCTCCAGAAAATCACGTCTGGTCCAACGATTTCACCCGCAACTGCCCGAGCATGAGGTCTTGGAAGCAGTAGCCAAGACCGCACACCAGAGTTCCATGCTGCCCTGATACCATTTTTAAATGGCACAATGGAAGATCTAATACATGCTGCCATTATCCTCAAGCGGAATCCTGGCCCACCGTGCCAGGATATGAGCACCGCATGATGGTACCATGAGCAGCCATGCAAAAATCGGGATGGACAACGGGACAACTACCACCATCAAAATTGTAAAGAGTACAGGCAACAGCTGGATAAAAACTTCCAAAAATATTAGGAACCAGACAAAACAGCAAGTGCTAGTGAAAACAAGCCAGGGGACGGCAGTGACACGTGTAGTGCGAGAAATTCAGCATGTGTTCGGGACTCCACTTAAGCACCAAGATTTCCATGCCGGTATTGTCACAGGGAAATCTTCCATTGGCATGGCCAATGCCCGAACAAACCGCACCTGGACCAGGTACATGAGCATACCAAGGAACAGCAGCACCAGGGAAACTGGGAGCAGGGGTGAAGGGGCAGGACGCTCCTGACACCCCAGTCCCGACACCACAACCATCACCACAGCTGATCCCCGAACAGGTGCTTATTAACCAGGTCAGTAGTACACAGCAAAGTTTATTCAAACACTTGATCATGTAAACAGTCAGTGTTGTCATGCACTAATTGATACGGCAGGCACAAACCACTTTATCCGGCCAGAGTTTGTAAAGCAAGGCGATGTAACCCCTACTGTCCCCGTTATCAGGCTTTCCCCAAACCAGCATAGAAGTTAAGCAATAGGACAGACAAAAATTACTGTGCGTGTGCACGACATTGAACAAACATCACAACAGCCATAGTTTCACCAGAAAATTGTGAGGATGTTATTCTTGGAGTACCTTGGCTCACTGAGCACACTATAGTCAAACCCGCAGCCCACAGAATTAATTTTGGTGCTAAGTAAAGGCGTAAAGTATATAATTTGGACCGGCATCTTGCAGATAACTCACCTGTCATTTCACTAAATGAAATAGATCATGGTATATTGCAAGAACATCAGGCAGCATTCCAGTTATTATTAGACAAACGTAAATATTGTGCAGAATGATGCATTATGTAGAACTACCATAGCAGAGCACGAAATACTGATTGAAAAGGAAGGACCTGTTCGCATACTACCTAGGAGTTATTTATCGTACCAAGCGCAGATTATTCAGAAGCAGGTACAGGAAATGTTAGATGAGGGAGTTATTGATCAAACCAGGAGTCAGTACAATTCGGCTATCACGTTAACGCCGAATAGAGGGTACCTGGGATTTTTGTGTAGACTTCAGGCCGTTAAATAAAGTAACACGCATCGCACTCCCACCTTTTGTGCCAATCATTTAGAATTGCCTTGTATATCTCACCACATTCAGGTGTTATAGCATATATAGTTTTTTTTAGAATTTTAATGGCTTATTATTTGTAGGAAAAACCAATGAGAAAATTCAGGGACACTTTATGTAATAAGGTACAATGTACATAAAAAATTGTTAATGTGCTATTTTGACAGACAAAACAAAACCAAACAAAACTACTCTCTAGGCATGTACAACAAAATAAGACTTACCTTTTGAATGTGATTGATTTCATCATGCCTGCGCTTTTGGTTTCTTGTAATTTTTCTGTCAGATAAATCACTCGAATCACATGACATGTTGCTCTCATTTTTCCACTGTCGTTCTGACATGTCAAACTGGGAACTCATTATCCTACGGACAACAGAAAAGTTTCAAATAATAAGCAAAGAAGAAGCTGAAAAATTAAGAGAGATTGAGGCTAACTCACTATCTACAAATATACGTATAGCAAAAACCTGTAGTTTTTCAGAAATCATACCGTTCTCGTGGCACCCATTCATCCAAGCGACGATTGAAACCTTCATAGTGGACGTAATATTCATAACGGCCATATGGTTCAATGTATCTGGTTTGAATCACTTCAGCTGGATCTGTAAATTGATGCACACATTTTGAGTATATGTAGCTTTGCAAGCATGTTAGTTTAGGGTATACACATTTCATCACGTTCACTGCATTTGTAGTAACAATATAAAACAAAGCTTTAGCTAAGTAAAATTCATAGTAGCCAACCTCTGAAGCTTTGCATCAGTCCCCATGTCTGGAAAAGCATGGTTTGAGTGCTGTGAGAATTTAAGAGCAGGGGAAACAGGGATCCCAGTGAAAAAGCATGACCAGCAGCAAAGTCCGGCACGATCCCATGCAAAAATCAAGGAACAACCCTGCTGGGAATCAAATCCGGTTCGCACAGGGGAGACAAGTAGTCTAACCACTACACCACCGCAGCTTCAAAAGGCTTTAAGAAGTGCTGCAATTACAATACCATGGATGGGTCGCAATACAGTGTTTTGTGGCAAGATATTAGTGAAGGTAATGTTGAAATAACTGTGATTCTCAAGTGGAGGATGATGACTAACTTTGTTTTCCAATTTGACAAATAGCAGATTTTGGGGTTGGTCTAGAATTGAGATCGACCTGAATTCAGGTAGATACTGCCTGTAACTGCACATATTTTAATGTAAGTGATGACCGCAATACCCACAGTTAAGCTGGCAGCCAACTACGAGAAGTGGTTTCAACTTCTTTTTAGTAGTAGTTAAAAATAGTTGTCATTGTAAAATAGCTAACTCTTCCAGATTAGCACCTGGCTGACGCAACATTCAAGTTAGCTGGTTCTTTGTTTTTTTTTCTCCTATCCAGCTTGTGTGTCAACAAAACAGCAGTGCACGAACAACATGGTTTTAAATGATAATTTTTTAACTTCTAAAATAAAGTATTCATTAATGCAATAATTAAAATATTTTTATACATGTTCTGAGTGAAGTGGCATTGTTAGTCTACTTTCCAAAAGAAAGAAAGGCTTATGATATCACTCAACCTCCCTTTCACAGTGTGTGTGCCCCATTTCAATTTTTGAACGTGTGAAGAGAATTTCACTGAACTTCGTATACACATACTTAGTAAGGGCACTTGACTTTTATAGTTTTCAACCACTCCAGGCACTTCCCAAACAGTGGCCATTTTAAATAATTTAATATTATATGTAATATATCTTGGAAACCATTTAAACCAAGTTTCGAATGCTGAGATTGCATTGTGTAAGCATTGCATTAAGAGGTGAAGAATATTGTTCGTCAGCCATTTTGGAAGATAGCATAGCTGCCATGTTTTGGAAACTAAAATTAGTACAAATTTCCAAAACATCTATAATTTCTGCACACAATGGGTACCGAAAATACAAAATATAAATAACACAATGCTTGGTCGAAATTTAGAATATGGCCAATTTACGACGATGTTAAACATATTTTAACTTCAAATAAATTTTAATATAATCACACATCTACTAACTCAACACTCCGGCACTCGACAACACTTGCAGATTTGCTACTCAAACACGGGAATTCTTTTGTACCTTCGTTCAGATTCAGAAGCACTCTGTAATATCTCGGAGGATACGGGACACAGGAAAGAGCATAAGCTCAAAAAAATTTAACCCACTCGAAGCATTATTCCATCATGAACATCCTATGATAAGATTAAATTTCAAGTATTTTTTTTTGCAACATTTCTATGGGAGACAGAAGCTATAATGACTAACTGATGTAGCGACCTTCAGCCAGTTTTAACCACTTGAACAGCTACAGAAATTAAAAAAATGTCCTTTCCTGTTTACACTATCCTCCCAGAATTTCATGTAAAATTCCATTGCAACCACTTCGCCGCCTGCACTACCATGCACTGATGCCGGCTAACAGCCAACAGCGCTAGAGCCCATGACGGTGCTCACGTGTCACATGTTCCGCACGTGCGCAAAGAGGCCGATAATTTTTAACTATCCTATAAATGTTAACTTCACTGTAAAATGTGTTATATTGTCTTTACAGTGTTTAATATGTCTTAAAATGTTTTAAAGTGTTTGTACTAATTTTAATTGTTTGATTATGAATATTCAAAGTGATTAAGAACACTTAATACTCCGGCATGAACACCATCAGAAAGAGACATTAAAATAATATTGAAATTCATAAGAAAATTATAGAAATGTAAGACAATATTTAATTTAATTTGTGCCATTTTATTTTCAATATAGAATATTTCACTCGGCGTGCATAGCACTCCCGCTTATGTGAACTCCGTAGGCGGCCATGGTAGGTCCATGCGACGCTTGTATCTGGACCGTCTGTCGAAGAGAGTTGGCGAGGTAAGACAGTCATGTACGCACTACAACTTTTGTTCACTGATTTAGGTTTCCATAGTCAATGTAGTTTACCGGTTAATCTTTACTTGCGTACGTTTTTGCCAGACATTTTCCCCAGCATTGTACTTCTGCTTTACTAATTCTTACGCCCTTATGGAATTTGTAACTTAATCGAGAAGGAGGAGAAAGATGTCGGAGAGGTCACATGACCCGCACATTCTGAATCAGGCGCCATCTGCCTATGTTTATGGCATTTCAGTGTAACTTCTGCATAATTGCTACACACAATTTTAAGAGCTTTATTTTTATGTATGTATTTGAGGGTAATTTTTATGTTTGAATATTTTATGGCAACATCACTTATATCCACGTGGCCGACTGAAGCCAAGTCGTATACGCCATCATTGCATTTTTAGAGCTTATTTATATAACATTGTATGTGCAAATCATTTATTTCAGGGTTCTATGTATTTTCATTCAAGTTTTAATGTATTTTTCACGTAAATTGATAATTTTGTACTTGACCATGCAGTCACAGTAATGTTTGATTTTACCGCTATCAGGTATGTTACGAGCCTGTTACAACGCTAACCGTAAAGAGAACCACTTGCTCAACACAAATAATATTTTATCTGAATTTAGTTTGCAGTTTACACGCAGAAATATTGCAATTTCACCTGCACCACGTGGTTCACTACGAACTTCATCCAGCGGCATCCGAGCCACCCAAGCTTGTTTTCACACATGTGTGCGTTTATTGTGAATATGCATCTTGTGTCCCATCTTATTTCATGTGTCATTAAAGGGTCTATGTAATTTTGTAATTAGGGTACGGTGCAATTATTCCCGTCCTAGTCGGCTCTGTATATAGGCCAACACCACACTAACCACGTGCTGGAGAGCGAGCCCCAATGAGTTTGCGTTAGTGATGCCGAGTAATCACGCATGTTAATGTGTATTAAATGTTTTCATTTGTAATTCACAGTGTTCTGTCTTCAGGGAAAAACCGTCAGTCCACTCTAGTGGCTGTCAGCCATCTTCCCTTGTGAAGGCTGTGCTTTCACGCACCTCGGTGAGATCATCCACTTAGGCGTGCGCTAGAGTAATTGCGGGCTGGAGAGCACCCAAGTGGAACTAACTAGTCATGACTGAGATAAGCACTTCATTGGCACGTTGATGTGTATGAACAATATCAATAAAAACAAGTCTCCAGTGAACTCAATTCTTTTACTCAGTAGTGGCAGTGTCCTAGCCACATATGTTTTATCAATTGTTTATTTCAGTGACTTTTATTAAAAGTTTAGTATAGCGAACGTGTTTGTAAGTACACACAGGTGAGACGGACACACAGAACCCACAACATCCCTGAGAACCTAGAGTCTCAGTAGTGCAGTGATTGGGAAGCATCGCTGGCGGCCAAATTACCAGTAAGTATTTGTGTCGTCATTTGTCTCATGTCTCACCCGACGGCATCAGCACATGTAAAATTCCATTGCAACCACTTCGCCACCTGCACTACCATGCACTAACGATCAATGATACATGTGATAATTCGTACAAATAAACGAGGGCTGTACAATAGCAAAATAGGGCATAAAATCATACATTGTACAGACAAATTGTACAGGTTGGCAGCTGTGAGATAGCACCACATGAAAAAACAGAGCTTTTATGTTATATCTCGAAAACTACTGAACCAATACACACCAAATTTAGCACATAAATAACACCATGGTAGGTCATGTAAATATATGCAATTCAAATTAATGAGGCACTTATTTTCAAAACACTGTAGTTATACAAATAGTTTATAGGTTTATTTGGTTTTACTACCATTTAGTTTGACCAATTTAAACCAAATTTTGTATGCTAACAATATCTGTTACAAGCATCATATATGCCAAAAATAACTTCTTTTGTACATAATTTTGTAAGACAGCACCACATGTATTTATAGTTTTTACATCATACCTTGGGAACCAATTGACCAATTTCTACAAAATTTTACAAACAAGCAGTGATACGGCAGGCATATAAACCAATACGTTTTGTGTGGGTCAGACATTTCAAAATGGTGGCCATACGAACATTTTAGACATAGTCCATTCATGGTTTCTTCGGATGTTTTGAAACAAACCTTAGAAAAATCACCCTAGGACTAATATGTTAACCTGTTTGTTAAATAACCTGTATACAAGTATATAACACTGATTTACTTCTGAAGTTTTATACTTTTGAATAAGTGAAACATTAACTTAGTATCGTCTATAACTAGTAATATTTATTTTGTATTCAATATTAATTAAAACCACTGAGAGCAGCAATTTTTGGTAATGGCTAGTACGAAATAGTTTACAGTTAAAATATTGTTTTAATCAATTTTTTTTGGAATGCTATTTATAAATTAAACATTGCCTATCGGAATATTAAAAATTATATGTGGCACTCATGGAAACATGTTTCATTGTTACAGTTAAAAATATCAGCGCAAAATGCAGTGTGTAGGCCCTAGTGACAGCGTGATTTTTTTCGAACCAGGAAGAAACTGTCAGAGCAGCGGAGCTTGTCACACTCTCTTTCTGTATCTCTCTCGAGAAGTTTCACACTGATAGTAGCAGCACGGGAAAAAATACATGTTTTCAATTTTAGCATATTTCATACTAGTTACAGGGGAAAAAAAAAAAGTTTTTGAATTTATAATTTACAACTTAAAAGATATTTTATGTTTGAATACTTACTATCACATAGTTAGATGTGATGGCGGGAGGGTTACAAATCTGAAGTTGGCAGAATTGACGAGATGACATGGCATGGCGTGTTGCTGTTGCTCAACGGTTAATATTTCTTGCTCGAAAAAATTCATCAAATTACACAAATTGATACATAATGTGTGTACACCTGTATTTAAAATCTACCTACGCAAGTTACAATGTTGTGATAAATCTATGTTTCCATGGCAGGAATAAATATACTGTAATGTGTGTCATGACAGCTGCATGTTAAAGGGTATGGCTGTGTCGTGGTCATTACACTGGCTCAGTGTGTGTGTGTGATTACAAATCTTGTTCGTGCAAAATTTATAACTTTTAACAGTGAACTGTTATGAAGAAGTTAACTATTTTAAAGTCACGTCTGTTTATTTATCACAATGTAATATTGCCCTAGGTGTTTGAAACACAGTTATGTATCGTGCTTATGTTTCTGTAACGTGATTATTTGACACAATCCCAAGAAATTACTAAGCCCAGCCAAAATATAATCAATAAACAATTAAATAAACCTAGTAAAAACTAAGTACCTATGAAAGGAATTACGAGTAGAGTAAAATTTACAGTAGGCCTATTTATGTGCATATTTACCACTATATTTTAAGTTTGTCGTTTATACGTAATGAAAATAGGGGGCAACTTCCATATTTGAATATACTGTATTTCTCATTAGACTAGTTGCTCCTTAATTTTAATATTTATTCCAACTATTGCTGTCCTTTTAACAAAATACCCATCACACATTAATAACAAGAAGTCAAAGACTACAGTTGTAACAGAGTTTAAACACAGTGGTATGCCCTAAAATTTTGATTTTAATCAAATGTAAGGAAAATACAGGAGATACGTACTTTTTCTAATCATTGCTTTAGCTGGAGACTGAAAATAGAACAAATGTAAGAGCATTGCTCAAAACTCATGATTACCCATGAGTCAGCCAATCAGAGCTTGTAGTTTGTCTGTTGCCTTATTTGAAACAATGTTGTCATAGGGATGCTAAAAGTGTGACTGTATGCCAATAGTGCAACAAGAAAGTTTCAGTAGTTTGGGTGTGGCAGGCAACGATGGTCATCCCTGACCACGTGACCCCCTTCCGATAAACGGTACATATACTGGTGACCCTGTGGTCCCAGCCCTCTTAAAACTTTTGATTCAGAGCTCGTCACTTGTGACTTTCGCGCAGAGGTTATGTCTGTAAGTTGTAATGAATCACTTTGTATTATGAAGTAATAGAGCAGCTCTTTCAAGTCGACATGAGTTTCATCTCTTAGCACAAAGGCACCTACCAACTTTGGCTGTAAGCATAAGTCTTCCTCTCAGGCAGCCGATCGTGACCCGACAACGGTATACGGTATTTTTCCGACGCTGAGACTAGAAAAATAACTATACCTTAGGGACACGACAACAGTCACGGAACAATATTAAGGTGTGTAATGTGCTATATTGTGTACAAAAAATATGTAAATATAAAATAATACCCGTTATAATATATTAATACAGACATTGTTAAAAAGTCATTCAGCTGACATAAATATGCTTACAGGCCTAAATTGTGAATATTCGTATGTAATGCTTTTTGAAATGTGACCGGATTCTTTGAACAGTTGTAAACCGTAAACAAAGCATTTGACAGTTAAAACATATAAGTCACATGGCAGTGTTTATGTTTACATTGACGCTGATCACACCTTTTGAATTAGTTATTAATTAAGACATCAGGATGCTGATTCTACTCCCGGTGGTTGACAGTTCAAAATTTACCTGAGATATCACTAGGGCGTGAAGTTTGGTTGCCTGGCTGGGTCAGGGATCTTTACATGCTTGACCCTACTTACCATGAAGGTTGTCAAAATGTGTGATGCCAGCTGTCACTATAAATAAACGTAATTAACGGGTGAGATTCTGATCCTATGCAGAAGCTTTGGAGTCTGGATTCTGTCTTCGACTACAAGGCGCCCGCTTAGTAGGCTTGCGGGTTGGAACAATGTCAGGGGACACAGACACTATTTTATGGCGGCTTGTTACCTTGGGTGGTAGGCAAATAGTGATGACTCTCCCTACCCCGTGTGCACCTGGCATGTGGGAACGGTGTCTTGTACTGGCAGGGCAGAGCAAGAAGAGGCAGTCGGTTTTGGCACAGGTGAAGGTTTATTTATTTATTTATACGCTTTGAAATACAGCAGGATGCGCAGCTCTCTCAGTTAAATAATGGATGCTAACGTTATGGCAGGTAAGGGTGACAAGCAATAAATTAAATAATATGATCTAAATCAAAAGCTACCACGGGTGTGACAGGAAAAGATTTCCAGGTAAAAAAACCAGTGGTTATGTCGTGGATACCTATAGATGGTGTAATGGCAGCGTGTTCCGGGTGCTGCGGACAGCATCGGTGCAGATGTATTCTGAGATAGTGACAGGTCACGAGTGGCCTAGCAGTTGAGCTCCTTCAGATAACCTCTGGTCTCTGCAGACTAGGAGAGGTCGAAGTCAGAACCGCTTACCCCGGAGACTAACTATCCACGGTGACTTTGGCGGAAGTGGCCTAGTGGTCAGATCCCTGGGTCATATGAGCTCAAGTCTTCGCAGACTGCGAGGTCAGGTCAGTTTTATTCAAGCTGGAAGGCAGAAGACTGTCTGGAGCTAGGATTTGGCAACATCTTATATATTAAAATTTCTGGTTTGTACGCTGTTAAAGGCCGAGATGGCTAGCTTCTCCCTACAGGGGTAGTTTATGCTGACTTGGTGGCCACGCCACCCAATCTCCTCTGTTGGAGGCTGTCGATGAATCTATCTTCTTGGTGTTAGGTGCTGGAGGCTGTGACGACCTTGTAGACTGGGTGCTGCCATCCTGCAGCAAACCTTAGAACTTGCTTCTCAGTGGGTAGGGTGTCAATGGCTTGCCAAACTGTAAAAACCCACAGTGGGGGGAATGGAAGACCGCATGACGGCTTTGGGTGGACAGTACAATGTTTATTCAACCATGTAATTAATTGAACTGCTGCAGGTGTGACTTGCTCATATAAGTGTAGAGACTCCATGATGGGGCAAAGTAGAATTGTAGTGTGCACATGCCAAATGCACAGGAATGCACCATGCGTCAAAATGTAGCGGAAGGATACGTAATCGGTAACCAAAAGTAGAAATTTAGCAGGGTTTCAGAAAAGTGTGAAGTAACTGTGAATGGACTATAGGTATGTTATGTCTACAAAACTACAAAACAAAGTTAAGTTGAAAGTTTATATGCTGGCAGTATCTGTTATATAAATAAATTTGTCTCTACAGATCCTCATTTCTCCGCCATTTTGTAAGATTGCCCAGGATGAAATATGAAGTTTTTGCATCAAATCTCAGGAAACAATCAACCTATTTATTCCAAATTTGGTGAAGTTGTACTGTGACACATTATATTAATTCATGTGTTTGACACATTATGCACTGCACATCTTTGACATGCACTCGACTTCACTCCATCTGAATGTTACTCCATTTCCCTTGGACAAGTCATACCACAGTACTGAAGAGACTGAACACGTGGCTACAGGGAACTCCTTCACAATGATGGATGATATTACAGACAGATCAGTCCAGCTTGTACTGTTCACCCTACTCTCCAGCCAGGCGTCACGTCAAAATCCCCGAAGCAAGACTGTATTATCTGCCATGCCACCGAGCCGCCACCCACCGTCATGTAATTCTACAATGCCCTGAGGGAGGGCACCACGCATCCTGTGGAAAGATAAGGGATGAAGTCTGCTGCATCAGCGATTCTCCATGCAGCAGACGACAACCACATGTGAGACAGGGGAAGGAGCTTATATCTTTCCTCACCCCTCGCCAACTTCAGGCCAAGCATCATCGAGTATATAAGATCCTGCAGGGTCTGAAATCATCAGTCTATATTTCCTCCACTGATCAGTATTGGGTTGAAAGAAGCCACCAGCGGTTCACACTCTCTGGTACGCATGCTGATTCCGCCGCTCTCTTCAGGGCCTCCGGCAACACCCCCTAGGGCTTCTGGAAGACTCAACCATCAACTCCTGAAGACGTTGACTTGCTCCTTCCTTACCACACCTTGGTAATGGTCACGACAGTCCCTTAAGGTCAATCACTCCTGCCTTACTGGATGGTAACTACAAACCTTACCACTAACCTTCTGGTAATCACCACTCTTGGTCCCTTCAGGACAAGGTTTATAGTTAGGGCCAGTTGTAGTAAACTACCTAGCAGCATTATAGCCACCTTTCCCAATCATGTTTAGTTTAGAACCGCCCTCATTTGGCTGTACATAGCTTAAAACTTCCTTGTCAATTCAGGTTAGTTGTAGGAGGTAGTACGGGGCCACCATGTCTATTCTCAGGGAACATACATGTTATTTAAACTGACTTCCGAGTACTAATTTCTGAGCGTCACTGTGTGTTAACCAATGTAAAACAGCCCGTTAGAGAGAAGCCGGATGACCACACTTATTAAAGCCAAATACACACCCATAGACGGGCATCCTTGCTCTGCCCCAGGGTGTAGCACAGTAAAGACCCGACCTTTAGAAATACCTCCACCATGTGTCTAGCCAGTCGAGCTAACCTATACTCCACCACCACTCTTTATGGGGCCGGAAAAGAGTAAGATTTAGTTTTGATGAACTAACCCCTGTGGATATCACACCCAAGTGTCGTAAGTGCGCAGCTTGAGCCAACCCACCACGCTGTCCACTGCTCTCTATGGAGCAGGATGAAAGTAGTACAGGATATAACTCTTGCCTGTGGCCCTTGGAAGCATACTGTAGGGAACTGCATCACTAGCTTCGCTTTTGCAAGGCGGTAATTTACGCCATATTCCTATGCTGTACAACAGGAAGTCTATAAGGGCAGCATACACCTCCTAAAATAGCTTGAATTGTGAACCAATCCCTCCTCCTGCACTTTGTAATTCACCCCTGTGGGGCAGAGTTCTTACAGCCCACCCTACTGAGAGGCCTCAACATCTCAGTTTCCCCTCTACTGACAAACTCTAGGAGCACCTCGCCCGCTGGTTGAGGTTATTCGCTGGGGAGAAGAACCACCCCAGGGTACATCCATCCCGTTGTTTAGGGACCAGCAGTCCAGCAACCTCCGGGCCCAGATGGAATCAGCAGCACTCCACGTCCTGGTGAAGTCAACGGCAGTCACCGGCCATCACTTCAACTGGGACAGCATATCCAATGGATCCTCATACCATCAGGTAAACCAGTTGTTAAGGGCCAGCCCGTTCACAAGGCTGTGACAGTGACTCCTGATTTTGTACCACTGTGACAGGCCACCAGATATTATATACTGGCCAAATGGCAAGTGAAACATTGAATCACCCTTATGTTTCTCATGATACTGGCATCACAAACTAAAACCTTATTATTGACTATGGCAAATGCCTCTTATTACAGCAGTTACGCAACCAAGGTTTTCGTGGTATTCATCCTAAAGCGTCTTGTCAACAGTTGTTGCTGAATCCAAAGGGCATTAGTGGTTCCTAAGGAGACACATCATGTTGTAAGTGTTGAAGATCCTTATTTTCAGAAAGATGGCTATAAAAACATGTTAGTTTAGCATACTATATCTATGAAATTATGTAACCAAGTTTATCAACTTAACTTTGAATACTAGCTGTCTATATGACAATTATCGAATGTACTAATACATAATCTTTTTGTCCTTAATTTATGTAGCTCTTAAATAAAAATTTAAAAAATGGATGCTTTATGCCCCATCTCGGGGACCAATCAACTAATTCTCACTAAACTTTTCATGTAAGTAGTGCTACAGCAGGGTATGTAAACAACATGCTTTAGGTGTGGCAGGCCTTTTAATGGTATTAATTTAAATAATTGATATTAATATATTAAAATTCAAAATGATTCAACAAGATTCAACCAAATTTATTATGCTAACACTATTAATTATAAGTATCCATTATGCATACAGATACTCTCTTTAGCCGGCATTTTGGTAACCTAGTGCCAGGTGATAAAATTGAACATTTTGCCATATTACAGGAAAAATTATACTAAATTCTACCAAAATTTGCATACAATTGATGTTAGAGAAGGCCATGCAAAGTTACATGATTTAAATGAGGTCAGACATTGATTTACAAAATGGTGGCCATGTAAATATTTTGATAAGCTTGCCATTTCTATTTAACAATTTAACTAAATTTGCCCAAAATGCTGAAAGATGCTTCTACATTGAATACACAAGCTTGATTTTTAGGCAATTTGGTAAGATAGCAAGGATTAATAAACTAAGATTTTTATGCCTTATCTCAGGGACCAATGAACTGATCTCAACCAAATTCTTAACACAAGCTGAGCTATGGTAGGCCATGTAAATATTTAGGTCAGTGAACCCTACCATTCAAAACATTAGACTGACTACATCCAAAGTTAATGTTCCGAATCCTACCCACGTGATGCAGTTGATTGCATTATAGCTTATTTTTACGAGGCTTTCCAAGTTCAAGTCCCATGCCTTGGTACTATTGTATACGTTTCTGGTTTCAGCTCTAATGATATTGTCGTCAATGAGACATAAAGGCCTACATTTTTAAGGTTTTAAGAATTTCATTAAAAATAATTTGCATGCATGTAAAGGAAAGTAGGGTCACTAGATAGTCTCATTTATTGTTTTCTGCTGTACTTCAACCTAGTTTCTTGCCCCAGTAAGCCTTGAAATTTCACGTAATACGATGACCAGGAAAATGTGCTGCTTCATGCTATTTAAGAAGGTACAAAATTTAAAATTTGATGAAAATTCAGATGAGCGTGTTGTATTATATTAGCAATATGTGCGGCGATCCTGGAAGTGAAATAAATGTGTATGTGTGTTGTTTAGCATTTAGGTGGTTCCCAACTTACGATCATAGAGTTAATACCTCTCATGTGTCACGTTTTAAACTATGTAGTTACTCCTTCATACAGAAGACAAAGTGCCTCAATCAAAAAAAGACTCAAGAATTATGTTTGACATTTACAAGTAGAATTATATTGCATTAATAGCTCACAAATCAATATTTTAATACAAGACTGCGCAAGCAAATGGCAGGCAATTTATTTTGGTTAAATAGTATTAGTAATATTTTGTGTTTGGTGTAAGAGACTAAAGTAAAACCATTAAATTCCCAGTTGAAATATTAATTGCATTAGTCTGGAGCAATATGTGCATAACTTGAAGATATGTCCACGTATTAGTGTCTTAGAATTTATCACACAAATACATGATAAGCAAGAAAAATTTAATTATCTCTTATTACACAATACTTGATGTGATTTAAAATTTTTCTACTTTTAAATACTGAAAGTAAAAAACAAAAATTCTCTATATAGGTGTTCATGTACACTTTTCTAATCTTTTCTGGTACCAGGTGTTTTTGGGAATGAGTGCTTGCCTTGTTAGTCATGGCTTCTACAACCACCTGTAGTGCAGGCAAACAATATGATGGTAACTGTAATTCAAACTGACCAACGTAACATTCAGTCTCATTGATATTAGGTAACAATTAGGAAATACAATTTCTTTCTGTAGCTCATCTTCACCAAAGAAAATTTCTCATTTTCATCCGAATGTATTAAATATGCTTAAAGCTTGCCCAATGTATGTTATCGTACATTACAGTTTGGTACCATTCCTGAGGGAACATGTCGATATCAGCTTGCGTAATTTATTTTCTTCAGAGAAATGAAAACTCTGAAGTCAAATTTATATAGTGTAAATCGGGACCTTTCACTTTCCTAACTTATTAGACAGCAGTAGTTGTTTTCGCAGGCCAAGAGCACTAATGCAGGCAAATAGAACCGATGCACAATACGTGTATAAAAAAACACAGTAAAGTTATCACAAAATAACTACATAAAATACAATATATACAATTGAATGAACTGGCAAAATTATGCAAGTATCAAACAAATTGTGTAATAAAATATTATTACTTATTTTTTTTGTGCAGTTAGTTTGTCAAATATTTGTGCTGTTTGGGTTTCTTATTTTTAGACACTTCTAATCTATTTTTCCATAGCGTAATTAAAAAAAATTGAGCAGACAAGTAATACGAATTTTTTAAATAAATAAAAAATTTCTATGGGTAATTGGGGGATTTTCATCATATTGTGTTTGTTCCTGGTGTTTTTTCAAGTTGTGGGTAACTGATTATATCATCACATCATTGCAGAGGCTATTTTTTCAGGTTGAACTGAAATTTTTAGCTTTAGGATTTCTCAAAAGAAAAAAAATTAATCTTCCTTTTCTAGAAGAAAACCTTTCAGCTGAATCACAACACTGGCACTCAAAGTGGCGCATGCGAAATAGCGCCATAGCCACCACATCACGTACACTGTGTCAAACATTGCTGGGTAGGTCGGGAACAGCTGTGAGTTGCAGTGATTTGCTAGGTTTATCTGCATGTCAGTTATAACCAACAGTTTGATGTATAAGGGCAATGAAAATATTATAAGACGACCTTGATGTATTTACGAAAATTGAAGTTGTTGCAATAAATATGTCAATTCGGATTTTGTTACATATTTCCGCTTCACAGAAATATTTACACCGAGTGTTCTTCAAGAAATAATATATGTTTATATGTTATTGGCTGAATTAAATCCAGCAGTAATTATTACTAGAACATGTTATTTCTCACCCACTGTCAATATTTGTCCTGTTTTATTCTACAACACCAAAGTTTTTGCATGCTGTTTCAATCCCGGATTTCTTATATTTTATCAAATTTACCAATTTCTCCCCCTTCTACATTCAGATTATTTAATATTTCTGCCAGGGTTCCACAGATAACACAGCTCGGATGCCATATATTAGTGGGCAAACCCTTGCCACCCCCTTCTAGCTGAACCATTTTCTTCAAATGTCAGGCCCTAAACTTAGATTTACTACACAGATTTAATTATCTGCTATATGTGCGTTATGAAATGCAGCGACCTTAAATGCCGGTAAATAAGAGTTATTAACTTTGTTTAGTTAAAGTGAGTTTTACGATAAAGTGGTAAAACCGGCCCTTGGCCGTTAGAAAACTAATATGTAGTGCAAATATTCATTTAGGTCTCTAACGGAATGTTTTGGCAAAAATCATGGCTTTGTGCACTTATATAATGCACATGTTAAAAGCAAAAGTTCATTGATTTAATATTGAAGGTAAATAAATATTTTTGATCTGCCAGTGGCTTAGCATCATAAAAGATTCACAGGGAATTTTCTTACGTAGCCTATCATAGTAATCGCAAACTGTAGATTGGACAGTCTCCAAAAATTCAGATATGAAGCGAGAACTTTGTAATAAACCTATACAGTAATTTTGCGATATACATGCCATGCCAGATAAAATTAATTATTTTGATAATAGTTATAGAAAGTCCTACCCATGGCCAAAATGTTGGTTCATACTCAACTCAGTATTATTGTGTGACAGTAAAATTATTTGCCAAGATGACCTATAGATTCTATTAACCTAATTTGTTGTAAACAACCACATGTTTTATAAACATGAAATGCTGCCAAGCTATTCACACCAGCATCTGCAATAAAATAACCACACCAACAACTTTCAAGGCAATTGTAATTTCACAACACAGATTTTCTGAAATAATGTTATTCAATAACTATACCAAAACCATCCATTTAAAAGCTTATCTTTGCTAATGTCTATCAGTTAGGCCAAACAAAAACCATGCAATCCCTTATTTTGGTACGAGATTGTAACTTTTGACGATCATGCTGAAATAACCATAAAAATTGTGTACTGGTCAGAATTACAGTACGTTGGGTTGCAAAAACTACTAACTAGTTCATTTACTTTATTACATGGTACATGGTAAACAATTTCAAAACAGCATAAATATGTGAAATTTGAGCTGCAACTATAAAATCTTAAGACCTGCATGTACCCCCCCCCCCCCCCCCCCCGCCCGAAGGCACGCACAAAATGAGATTGACCAGAATACAATTGACTTAAAAAATTGTGAAAAAAGGATTAGCTCAATAACAACTGGCAACAAGAATTTTTTGTTTTGCTGTTTTCCTAAAATACACACAGCATTCAAACAAAAAAAAAAAACCGGCAACTTAACCAAATATTTTCGCGACTATAAAATAAGAATCATAATCCGTTTGTTCTCATTGTGACAAAACTTTTCAAAAATAAACAAATTAAATTCATTTTTTCTACTTATAAATAGTTTGTATAGCAATAAGATAAATGGTTAAATGTAAGAGAAGGGTGAATGCAATAACTTCGCCATTTTAAAAGACATACATAAATAACTAAGTTACACACACTCACCATAACCTTGTCTTAAAACACAACACACAATATGAGGTTGGCATGCGATAAAAAGTAGAGCGTGAGTACGCAATAGGTAGCATAAGACAGGTGCAACTTCCGAGCAGTGAACTGACTTTCACTACAGTAACTGTCAAAATCATATTGCTCATGTTAAATGTTAACACATAGTTTACATCAATGTGTTTTTGAAATGCTAGAACAATTCCAATGATCAATTATTAATGCTAAAAGATATATACTGTAATTACATTACACTAAATCAACCCCCCCCCCCCTACCCAAATAACATGAGCTTAAACATAAATCATGTATAGAAGATGAAACTATATCTTCCTCATCCTTGGTCTATGAATAACAGACTACAAAATGTTGAGTACCACCCCTTGCTTACCAGGTTTATTTCACTATTCTTCTGGAGTACGGGTTACAAGTAGGCTACCAAAAATATATAAAAGGACAGGAGTTCAAGTATTCACAGTCTAGTAGTACTTCTCAACAGGCACATACACACAAGGATGAAACATTTTTCACGCAGTTGCGGGATTGCGCAAAAAAGGTGCCGTCCTTGTGCGTATGTGCCTGTTGACAAATACTACTAAACTGTGAGTATCTGAGCTTCTGTCACCTTTTGTATACTTTTTACTATTATTTTTTATATTGTTCAATTTTCATTAGTTCATTTTATGCCATGATAAAACTATAAGCAACAATACACTCTTTAAGATGACCAAGTCAAGTTTATACAGCCTTGCCTATTGACCCAACAGCAATGGACTAGACATGATATATAACAAACACTAAAATAACCACAGTATGTAATAAGAAAATTAAAAATTCAATAATCCCAAATTGGGTATACATTTTTAACGATAATGCTAATAAAAAATAAGGCAAATTTTGTTGAACAAGAACATGGGATGTGTTCCCTACAAATCAAAGCAAATTGTTATGTGAGCTTTGCAAATATGTATTCTAACAACTGCTTTGAGCCTGCCATGTGGGCCTAAAGAATTACGGGGCACTCTACGAAAGTACCTTACCCACTGCAGATACTATAAACACTATTATCACCAATCATGTATTGGATAAATAGGATGTAAAAAACAATGGCAATAACAGGAGATCTAGTGATGCCTAATTCAGTGATGTGACATTGAAATTACAGATCATAATGTTGTTTATTTAAATGAATTGACTGAATGCAAAGAATTGTATATGATTGGAAGATTGCATTTTGATTTTGGATTGTCTTCTGTTGAAGCAGTGGTTGGAACTGCATTCGTGGCCCTAATTTACCAGGTGCATAGTACAGATTACAGTGCAGTAAAAAATTTAGGACTGAGTAATTTGGAACTTAATGATATCATTGCATGCAGAACAATCTGACCGGCAAAGTTATTAACAAATCTGGGATATTTCATATAAATCTATGTGCATTATTGTTTGGGGTATTTCATATAAATCCATGTGCTGTATTGTTTAAGAAGAAATTGAGAATGCTGGAAGGAGATAAAGTCTCCCAAGTCAGCTATGAACTCATAAAGCTGTTATCAAAAGTAAAAGAATACAGCTTTCATTCCTTGAAATAAAAAAAAATTACTAGCATATACAAGGATAAACAAATTTTTTTTAAATCTAAATTTGTAGGATGAGGTTTTACATAACCCCATTACAATTTGTAACACTCATTCACTAATTTATCATTCTATGCACTGTTTGCATGTTACTGAACATATACTCTCAACTGATATATTAATCCAAACACCTTTTGGAGATTATATACACCTAAAACTTTATCATTTCCAGAGTGGAGCTCAAACTAAACATCCTGCAAGACTCGCCCCCAAAAATTTCTGTCAAATGCACAGTCAGATACAATATTACAGATTCTGTGGATGAAATCAATGATGCCTAGTTTGAAGACGACTTCACAAACTGGATGATATAGGCCAAGATGCCAACTGTGGTGAGCAAGTGTGTATATGTAAACTGAAACCCTGGCCCCAGCTACAAAAAATAATGGGAGGTTTAATGGAACACACTGAATTAGAAGCAAATGTGTTCCTTCTTCTCAAAGAGCAAATGTTGGGTGTGATGCATCAAGAAATTGTTACACTGCTCTAGATATAAAGTGTAGAAAATATATTTTTAACAATACTTCTAAACATGAACACTATTACAATATGAAAATCCAAATTTGTACAGCAGACTGCACTTAACCGGTGCACAAGTTATGGGCATACATGCATTTTCCATTATGTAAACAGAATGTAAAGTAGTGAATAACATTTACATTAAGCTCATTCTAAAATCATTTTATAGATTTTCTGAGTTTTTAAAGTTACTAGTTCACTGCTCACTTTTGGAAACATTTTAGAAAAAAATTTGTACTTATAAATACCATGGCCCAAATTAAAATAACTATCAGGTATCTTGCAGTCGTTATGCAAAAAATTATGAAAAATAATTACATGTCTTAACCGGCCTTGTGTAATTTTGAAAAGGTAGAAAATTTAATTTTTTTGCACCCTTCTTTTCCAGTGCTTGCTAGATTGGTACCATGTTATTAAATTTTAACCATATCTATGTACAACTGAAGTGCTGTGCCATTTTAAAGTATGTCATTCCAGTTATAAATGTGTCACCAACAGATTTAAAATACGCCATCACTACTAAATTTATTTTGTTACTGCTTTGAATAGTTTTTAAACTATTTTGATACTTAATTTTTAGTATTTAAGTCATTAGCACTATTGTGAGTAATTTTATCATTAATTGCCATTATTATTTTAATTAGTGCAGTAATTATTCTCTGTATACTCATTTGAATGATTTAAGAAGCATTTAATTAATGTCTGATGTTGATTTGGACTGATATTTATTTATATTAGTTATTCACTTTTTGTTTTGATAACGATTTGCTTCTTTGTTATAACTTAGAAGTGTGTGTTTCTGTATAGTTCAATTAATTTTATTCAGGTGTTTGATTTTTTGTTTGTTGCTGTTGTATACATTATGTATGTTCAGAGTGGAATCAATTTCTCATAGTAAATTTTTACTTGGTTTAAGAACAAAATTTCCTACAGTCTTTTTCTGGATATGCGCATCATTTTTTCTGTAAATATTAGACAGAACATAACTAAATTTCTAGCATTATTGTAATATTTGTTGAATTGTTCACTGGATCACCTATGTTAATCTGTATAACACTGTACTTGAATTCATCACAACATGTGGGAAATTTACTGGAAATCAAAATTTGCTGGACACCATGAAATTCCAACTTTTGCTTTGCTTTATATAGCAAGACATGATATGTAGGACATTGCCTCTATGGAAGCTCACTAAGTTTCACTAATGTCTTCCAGGGGTGGTCAAACAGCTCAAAATTAATTAACATAAATTTGGATGTGACAAACACAAATAATAGGATAAAAACAAAAAAAAATACTACAATATTCAGATTTATTTAATGTCATAAACATTACACATAAAAACATTAATTAGGGATTATAAGTAACCTCAACACGTCCAAGTATGTATATGCATGCTACAAGTAGTGCCAGCCAACTTTCGGTACAACCAAATCTGATCGCCAATCTCCATTTTAACAGTTTTATGAGAGAACAGTACAGGTGTGGAATACATGATAATAACAGCTGATTAACACCACCTGCATGAAATGGAAGTCTTCCAACAAATTATATCACATGGGTCAATGTCGTCCAAATCCTTAGCTATAGGATCCTTGGCATTATAAGATTTTCTGAAGAAACAAAATTCCAAAAGGCCACTTTCAGCATTGGCAGTAATACCTTGAAGTCCAAACCGAAACATAAATGACAAAATATAACTTTCTTCTGCGCCAATAACTTTTGACACACCATGCCTTGTCTTCCATATCAACATCATAACTTCCAGGTAAAATATTACAGTACACATTCATGGGATAATAATATCCTAAAGAACGACTTCACTTGTGATACCTAATATATATAAAAAAAATTAGAATACATACTCAAATTACGCAACACAAAATAAAACGCATAATACTACAAAGAGACACACTTTACAATACATTGAAACATACACAAAAACTGAACTCCAGAAAAATCCAGTAACCTTATGTCCGCACTACTAACAACTTACAACCTACTCAGTCCGCATTTAACATGGGAATGCGCGAAGCGCTTACCTCAACCTGTGTCATCAGCCATGGCTGCTCAGTCACTGCGAGGCAAAGACAACACACATAGAGGTAATTCATACCTTTTCAGGACATGTGCAAAGTGAACAGATGTCGGCTGAGGAGAACATGGCTTAACAGAGTATAACCATTCATAGGGTGGATGGAGAAATGCAGGATGGTGAAGGTGTGAAGAGTCAGAACGCACCCGCACACCTTAGGAAAGCAACATTTGGTCATGCCTGTAATGGAGGGGAGGTTCACCAGCCACAGCACAAAGACTGACAACCAGGTTTGCGTGAAAAACCCCAGTTGCAATGCGTACACCAGCACCAGCATGGAGAACACTTGCTAATGATATGAGCACAGATGACAGAGCAGAAGAACACTGCCATAGTCTAGTTTGCTACGGACCAGGGCATGATACATCCAAAGAAGGGTGACATGTCAGCACCGCAATCACGACCACTCAAGAGTTTTCAATAGATTCAAGTCACTTACAAAGCAAGACTTCAGTGACTGAATATGACTCCTCCATGTGAGTTTACTGTCAAACAACAGACCTAAAAAACTTGACTGTATTAGAAACAGGCAAAACAGAGCCATACAAAAGCAATTTGAGAAAAAGAAATATGCCACATCGTCAACAGAAATGGACCACCTGTGTCTTGGCAGTGGAAAAGTGGAATCCACAGTTTTCTGCCCAGTTGCCAACTTTTCAAATCCTTAATTAGTACAACATTTTGAAAATGTCAATGTTAACGTAAACTGGACACTGAATTTTCCAATAACCTGCAGTATTTACCTTAAAGAAAATTTCTTCCACACAGGCATGTTAATTTAACATTTTAACCCTAAATTACAAAATAAATACAGAGCTGAAACCTACCAACCACACCCATCAGCAATCACAGTTATATGCAAATATATGCATAAATCATGAGTGATAAATTTTATCTCCAAAATACAGTTACACACACAACACATGTGCACATGGGTGAACCAGAAAACTGATTTCAACAATATAATAATCGCCCAGATATGTTAAAAACATAAATAAGACACATCCATACCTTCTTACTTATCACTCACTAGGAAACTTACAGTAATGTGTTTTTTAAATTGTAGTTGTTTTATTGGAATTATTTGAGTTCTTTTAAGAGTTTTACGTTATTCAAACTTGCAATACGTTCCACTTACGTATGCAACTACATGTTACACCATCCTAGTTTTTGCACAAACACCTATTGTCCGTTTCATGTAAGTGGGGTAAATTTTGACAGTTCTAGAACAGTAGTACAGCCACAACGTATCCTTTCACCACAGCTGTTTTGTCACTAAAGAAAAAGACGTTTGTAAACAAATTGTAGCAGCCAAGGACTGGCTACACACATATTTGGTAAACAGACTGCGCTGACCCACTTATATAGAAATACGGCGTATAAATACAGGGCCGTAATGCACCCCCCAGATGGTATAGAGTGAGTTATGCATCGGAACAGACTCTGCAGAGGTCCCAGCGAGGCTGATACGACAAAGGCAGTCAAGACCTTGGGCAGCTCACTGTCAATGATGTCTGCAACTACAGTGGTGAGCATATCCGGTTTGCAGTAGTGAGATAAGGTTCCCACAGACTTATTTACATTTCTTTATTTGGACTCTAAAATTATAAACATTTATATATTTTTTGCCATTTATTTACGATCAGAAGAGTTTTAGTTTGGCATGTAAACATGTTGCTTTCTTGGAAATATTTAAAAATACATTTGGTGTTTACACACACATGGTAGCTACTAGCTATTTTTTTGAGCTGAACTATACAATTTAATTCTGTGTAAAAGAAACTTTTATGGACACAGTATGGTAATATTCAATTTCTATATTACAGATTATCAATAATGTAATTTTCAGTTTGTTTACGAAAACGTAAATAATCAAAGTTCAAAAACCAGTTTTTGAAGAAAGGAAAAAGGAGTTTGATTATAGTATGTTCTCTTTGTGGATATTGAAATGTCATTGTAGTGCAATAGGCCTAGGAGATTTACCTGTAGACTAGGCTTATCTAAGGACGGACTTATGTCACAATGTAATTTTAACTGTTTTGTCCTATCAGGAACGTCTTGTTCGTTGCCTGATAAGACACTCTCTCTATCGTCATGGCGAAGTACGGACCTTTTGCTAATAAGGTCCTCAGTTCTTGTTAATTTTGCAGGTCCACCATCATAAAGGCAGGCTAGATTAACATGGAGAGCATGAGCAGTTGTCTAGGAAGATGAGGGAATAGTTTGTGAAGCAATCCCTCTTAAGATGTAGCCAGATTTGCAGTGCTACAAGAGACGACTTGTCCAGCCTGCAGATTGGTGAGATCGAAGCCATGTGATGATACATACTTTATCCTGTGTCTAATTAAGCGATAACATTGTTAAAGTTATCTAAGAAGTCTCTCTCTACCATTGACCTAAAATGTTTACAACTACTTTGAGAAATTTTTTTTAAGAGATTGCAATATCACGAATGTCATGAGTGTTACGATTTTTCCACATAGGGAAAAAGCTTCACTGATGTCTGAAATTTTGGTAGTAAGACCCAGAGGCCGCTCAGTTGGTCATACACTGAGCTAGTCAGACTGAAACTATTAACTGGAAAGTTTATTTGTGGAAACAGGTGTCTATAAAGTGTGCTTGATCATGGACTTACCACGAGGCAGTTACTTTTGTATGTTGAATGTGATGTTGCGAGAGACAATTAAAATATGCTTTGTTACTTGCAAATTAATTAGTAACACTTGAATTTTATGATTTTGTCAAACACAGTTTACTTCTTAAGTTAATCTGATTGGCAACCCACAATCGTAATAGAACTATTAAGAGGGATTTTATTTTCTTGCAAAATGATTGAATTCTGTGCATGCTAATTGTGAAATGATTTTGTTTTGTTCTTGTTACCAGTGTTATGTTGATTTAAATGAATTGCAGTGTTTCTATCTTGTTCTAATAGGGTTTTGTCGTGTGAATGCCATTTGAAATGTGCTTATGTCTTCCCCAGATTTATTTGAAGGAACCTATTATAATAAATACGTATGGGGGTGGCCCCAGGACGAGGCAACACCCTCTGAGTGACGGGCTTTCCAGCCGGGACCCGTAGGTGGCCGTTGTCCCTGAACATGACATGAAATGAGATCCTAGGATGGAGTGGCGCTGGAATGCAAGGGCAAGGGAAACGGGAGTTCCCCAAGAAAACATGCCGGTGAGCGGCATCGTCCAGCACGATTCCCACATGCGAAAATCCGAGAGCAAATCCCCCGGGTATTGAACCCGGATCGCCGAGGTGGGAGGAGAGTGCGCTAGCCACTGCCCCAGGAATATATTAATAAAATAGGATGAAACCATTTTCTTGTAGGTGGACTATTTGCAAATTAAAAGATATTGAATAATCCAAAAATCAATGACAGAATAAAGTACAGCAGTCATATACTGAATCTAGTAAGATGGAGAAAGGTACACAGATTCACTTGAACCACTGAGATAGTACAGTTGATGGTTCAGCTGAGTATATTCAATTTAGTTATAATGTTAATGTTGATTCTCCTGTGCCATTCCTGGGACAGGAGGTCTGGCGCCCAACTATTATCCTACTACCTAAGACTGAATGTACAATTTGGCAGATGAACTATAGTATTGATACTCCTACAGGTTGTACTTACACTGTGTTTTAGTAAGCCTATGTTTTCTTTGCCTGCTTTATGCATATGTGAATAGTGGTATAGCCCGTACCACTACAGATTGACTAGGCCAACGTTTGGGCCGATGTTTCTATAAACATTGTATCTTTATGACGTGAAACCTTTCATGGATGGGTGTTGCCAAAATAGACAGGAGCTGTTATACATGTTGCGTGCCAACCACGACACAGTAAGGCATAAGGTTAACTCTAGAGACTTCGTTAGGCGGTAAACACTTAGTATTCTGGCAAGGGCAGGCAGGTTGTAACGCTAGTCAATTAACTTCACCCTTTACGAGAACACGGTTTGTGTTAGGAATTAGAATAAGTGTACTGTTCCGAAAGTTTGACAAAGATTTATGTTAATAAAAGCGTATTGTGTATTAGAGAATTCCCAGAGTTACTTGTACTTATTGGCCACTGAGCTACCAACCCCCGTGTACGTTATCTCCTACTGCAGAAAGTTGAGTGATTATTTAGGACTTAGATTCAGGGTTAAATTAGCTGTGATACATGAAGCAAGTAGGTAGTCAGGAGGGAAATGCTACAAAATGTTTGAGACCAATGCACACTTGCATTTTCCTCATGTTTCCTGTCATGACAGGCAATGAAAGACTTACATTAGCTAACTTCCGTCTAGTAATCAATGTAGGATATTATAGCTAAGTTAGCATTCCAACCTGTTCTATTTTTGTAATTGCCAAGTTAAGTATGTTAGGGTTTTTTTTTAAATTTATTTTGAGGGAAAAAAGGAAACAGTGGGGGCAGGGGGGCTTTAGTTTATCATCTTTCGTGAGACGGCATTGTTTTGATGGCCTTAGGACTGTGTGGTATTTTGAGCTGCATTTTGATTTGATGGAGATATGTAAAATTTTGCTCGTACGTAAATACCATTTAAATTATTGTAACATCAAAAATTTTAACTTCAATGAAAAAACCAAACACAATAAATACGTCGCTGTTCGTATTCATACAGATGCAGCAATACACACACACACTTTGACCAAAGTTAACCTTGCACTCAAATTTACGACATAGGCAAATAGACAAATATTATTTACACAATACGAAAGCGTTGAAAATACGGCTTTTTCAGGCCGCGTGCATTTGAATAACAAAGTAATGGTTTTCAAGGATATTATTTACAAAACCTGCAAACTTACTATTTGTAAAATTCGTAACCATTTGAACAAGTTTTTCTATGGAAATCCTTGAAAGGTTACTTCACGAAAATCACATATGTTTGTCATTAGCATAAAATAATTAATTTGCAGAATCATTCAGTAAAATCAACACTACATACGTTTATTGAAACCAACAAACTTAAACTTAGTTAGGTATGTAAATTATATTTGTGTCACTTCAATGAAGGTGGCGATTAATGAACATGGCGGAACAAGCAGTTTTATGAAACTGTAAAAACGTACCGACTAATATTTCATTTCATTCAAGACAATGCACTACAACGGTACCTACAACCAACTATGCTTAAAGAAAGCAAATAAAAACTACTGAAACAACATTCCGACAACACCAACAATATACTCGTATAAACACAATGAGAAAAAGGCACTCGCACAACTGCGTTAACCGGGCTGGCAACATTGTGCCCACCATTTTGCTCGAGTAAACGAGCATAAGTACCAGAGACGTCACTCAAGGTAAATCAGTGGAACACTTATTTTTTTGCCCAGTGCAAATGTGCCAATGTCAAAATCAAAAATAATTATGTTCATGGGTTGGCACTACGACACATGAACAGTTTTCTATATAACATTTCAATTGTCTGAATTCCACCCATTTTAATAAAAATGTATTCAATATTCACATATCAGTATGTAGAATTACATCCAAAAATAGGCGGCCACTGTGAACTGTCAAGTGTCTGTACACATCAAATTTTTGCTAAAACACTTCGCTAGCTCACATCATCAACAATGCACGGCCATACGACAATGCTCACATGACCACCAACATCGTAAAAAGAGATGCGGATTTATATAAATCATTTTACTTCAGTCTCTACAATTTAATCAATATAACAATATTTTTATTTTCAATTCAGTTGAAAAATATTCATAAAACAATGAGCAGTTTATTTACATTATATCAATAATTTCAAATAATTTTCCGATTTTATATTGCTGATATTGCACTGGGTAATTAAACAAAATCAAATCGGAAATAAATTAAGCATTATATTTACACCTATCCAATGTCTAGGGATTGGCTCGGTGTTGTCGTTGCCAAGATCTTTAATGCTCATGATACAGAATTTATAGCGCTGTTCGCAGAGAATACCAAAATTGTCGACTCGCATGCATGCTTCTGGCAGGAGTACAATATTTACAGTACAACAGACATTATATTATATCATAAATATGAACTTAAAAAAAGCGAAGCCTCTGTAATCCTGTAACTGGGTGTTTAAATAAGTAATTTTTACAGAAAATCTGTAATACTTGGTAGTACTGCAATCCAAACAAAGTAAAAATTAAATGGAAAAATTGAAATTCACAAACTGCAAAAATTCAGACAAAATATGAAGAAAAAAAAATTGTACAAGTTGGCAGCTATGTAGTCGCTAAGGTGGTGGACGGCAAGCTGAACCTGACATTCTGCCATGCAAAGAGTTGCAGCACATCAGAACATAGTAAAGTCATAGACAGCGCACAGTGGTCAAACAACAGACACAATGCCATTGATTGCGACAGCAAACAGAGCAACACTCAAGATGCTACCCTGTGGCACACCATTGTGAACCCTGAAGGTACGGAAGTACATAAATTGTTGTATAAAGACCAGGGAGATGTCCATGAAATCCCTAAGTGGACAGCTGTCACAAGATACCATTTCGCTATGTTGTGTCATATGCCTTTCTCAGGTCAAAGAAAACAGCAAGGAGGTGATAGCCTTACAAAAAGGCAGTCTGTGCAGCAGCCTCCAAGCTGACCAAATGATCCACCGCAGAATGATTTCAGTGAAAAACACACTGAAGAGCAGATAATATCTGCCAGGTCTCATTAGAGTATACCAGACACGCATTAGCCATACACTTCATGGTCTTACAGACACAGCTGGTGAGGGAAATAGGGCAATAACTGAAAACTTACCCTTTCACTCCCTCTGGTTTCAAGATGGGCACAAAGGTTGACTCGCACCAACACGAGGGGAAAACACAAGAGGTCCAAATATTATTAGAAATTTGCAGCAAAAACAACTTCTCGTCAAGTAGGGATGTTGCAACATAGTATAATGGATATTGTCGGGGTCAACAGATGTACACTTCGAGTGTGATAAAGACTGCTCTAACTCAAGAATGGTAAAAGGTTGGTTGTAGTCCTCCTCACCTGAACCACCAAAGTGGACACCCACCATCTCGCAAGTCTCCTTGATCACTTGAAATGAGGGAGTATAATCTGCACTGCTCATAACATCTGCAAAATTTTGACCCAATAAATCCGCTACGTTGATTCCCTCAGTAACAATATTGTTATTGACCTGAAGGAAGGAAACCTGTGTGGCAAGAGATTGTCTACACAACTTCCAAACATTGTCCCAAATAAACTTACCGGTAGCATGTACCGTGAGTGATGAAATGAAGTTCCTCCAGGATTTCCACAGGCTGTCCTTGACACGTTGAACGCGAGCCTGACAGATGTGGAAGAGCTCCAGGTTACCTTGAGTGGGGTGAGCACTAAAGCATCTGAGCGCACGTCGTCAATCACAGACAGAATCCCTAGATTCGTCACTCCACCTAGGAACACGTCTACGACCACATGGCAAAGATTGAAGAATAGCAGTCTCCCCAGCTGACACGACAATAGAGTCGAAGAGTTCTACTGCTACATTCACGTCAAGAGGAACCTCGGTAGTAAAGTGGGGGGAATACTGGAATTGTGGTCAGTCTGCTTTCTTAAACACCCAGCGAGGTGGTATAGGTGGGACAGCAAACAAAACGTGATCTAACATGATTGGATAATGATCACTTCCAAAGAGATTTGGGTATATCGACCAATCAAGTGGGTGACCAAAGCTGGACTACAAAAAGAAAGATTGATGCAGGACAAAGTGTCCAGTATGGGTGGTGAAGTGTGTAGGAGTACCAGTGTTCAGCAGGGCAATATGAGAACTGGTGAGCCATAGCTCTACCATACGACCCCGACAATACCTGTGTTGAACCCCATATCTGACTGTGAGAGTTGAAGTCGCCAACAATCAGAAATGCAGAAATGGAGGTGGAAGCTGACCATACCGCACTGGTGGAGGGGGGTTACATATACGCTACAAACAGTGACAAACATACAAAAGAAAACCCTGACCTCCACTGCCTCAACAATTTCATAGTAAACAGAATCCTTCACGACAAGAGAGACACAGGCACGATCCATCAACATGTTATACAGGCGGTAGAATGTGTGACCTCAAAGGGAGGGAGTATCTGTAGGATGAAAGTGTGTTTCCTGAAGGCAAATGACTAGGGTGAGGAACTCTAGGAGCTGTTTCAGTTCTTCATGATTACTTATTGAAATATCCTTAGCATTTCGACTGTATGAGAGAAATAAGTTATGGAAAGAAAGTGTGCGGAAACATCTACTTCAATTTCCCTCTATGTCAGTTTATCACTGACCTAAAGCCCTCTGAGCCTTCAACAGTGTTGCGAGACTCGACATCAACCACCATCGCAGACTCAGACCATAATAATTGGTTTATGTTTCGTTATTATCATTTTTGTTGCATTATTGATAAAGCAGTGGCTATTAAGAATGAGTAATTATTAGACATTTAAGTATTTGTTTGTTATTACATCCTACGGGTCATATATGTTGTAACACTTATCCATTCTTTTTACAGAAACCTGCTATTACAGATCCACCTGCCAATTGCCTTGCACCAAACAATACATAAAGAATGATACACACATACGTGACTAACAGTTGACGGTGACACAACAGTTTTTAAAGCAAACTTATTAGGAAGAATACAGCCTTGTGCTGTATTGTGGTTGAACTTTCAGATTTCATTTGAGATACAATATACAGGTGTTCGAAACTGTATTTGGTTATTATTACCAGGTACTGTGACAATTATAGTTGTTGGAAATTTGCGTATGTTTGTCATTATTGTGCTGCTGGGGTGATTCTGATTACATGACATTTTGTTTGACCGAATTTGGTTCATTTGTTTGGGTGCTATTGCGTTTTCAGGCAATATCATACCATTTAAGATTTTTATAAAATTGAATTATCAGATTACTTTGAGATTCTCTGTGAAACAGAAAAATAATAAGAATTTTTTTCTTGTATTATAGAATCAGAGTTCTGAATGAAAATGTAACTCGCAAACTTGTTCCCATGAATAGTAACATCCGTGACGCTACTAAATTGTCCAATTTATTGTATAGACATTTAAAAATAAACGTTTATATTCAAAATGTTTACCTGTATGTTCATTGTTTTGCACATCAAAAGTGAACAAAACATTATTTATTTAGATAACATGAAAATCCAAATGAGTAAAATTGTAACATCCGTTACAACCAGATTGGTTGTTATACATGTAATATAATGGACATTTAGAATAATTGATCTGTTTTATAAAACATTTCGCATTCATGTGTGTATAGAGTAAAGATGAGGTTTGATTCGATTCACTGTGGTAACGATTCATGATAGTAATGAAAGTAATGAGCAACGAATAGTCAGTAACGAGTGGTTCAGAAATACTGAACACCTACGGGTACAGATTTTATATAGGCTGTTCACGGTGAAATGAGCACTTTCTGAAGCTGTCTCATCAGACATAACAACCAATAAATACATTTCATTGTGGCCTTGGACTTTTGATCTTGGGTATGGCAAATGTATAAACTGTGTTTATTACTCACATGGCAGGGTTTACATTAACAAGTAGGAGAAGGATATAAATTGGTTGAAATAAAAAGTAACTAGGACTTAAAAAGTGCTCACTTTATTATGAACGACCTATAGTTACTTTTGCATGTTACAACACTCGGAGACATAGAAGCGTAATAGTGATGGGTAGTTCACGAACTACCGGTTCATTTTGAACTGGTCTTGAAAAATAACCAGGTGCATAGTTCACCGCGACAAAAAAAGAATAGTCTCTTGTGATATCGGTCAGTCATTCTCTTAGTACCAGTAACTATGCCACAGTCCATCACTGTGCATGCTCAGATAATCCGCTGTTCGTCGCTTCCTGCAGCTTTCCCCCCTCCGGCTATCCCTCCCACCATGACTGGCCACATAATCACACATATTTCTTTTCCATCTGCCTCTTTCTATCGGGTATCTTTGTTTTAGCTCGTTCAGCACTGCCTCAAACTGTAGGGATCGCAGACCTACCTAGTTCAATAGTGAAATATGAGTCGCACATCGGTCTGAAACTGCAGGACACACAGCACGAGACAGTTGGCAGCGATCTTTTGTTCTTTCACACTATCTCGTGCCAACCACAATTGCGTAGTCAGTTGCACGCCGGTCTGCGGTGCGAAGGGTTCCAGGTTTGAAACCCAGTCAGGGTATGGATGTTTGGGTCATCCATTCATCTTGTTTCATCCTCATCGGCACTAAAGACCTCGCTGTTACGGTGTCGTAAAACCCTCTCACTCGCACTATAAATACAATGTTGCCTGCCATACGGAAATTCCCGTATCTGTAAGAAAATACATATAATAGCTGCACTAATGCGAGTATAGCTACGACAGTAAAACATAGAAAAACCCTCGTTAATGTAATGTCGTGTTTTACACAGATGCAATAAAGAAGTGAAAAACTGGTTTTTTCTAATATATTCACTCAAAATTTAGGTTATAGCTTTCTGACATTATTTGCATTATATTATAAGTTATTTTTTGTAATTAATGTTCTGTTAAAATGTTTCTAATACTGGTACGAATAAATCGAGTTTGTCAGAACCATTTTTGTTGAGTTTGTTCATGCCTGACTTGGAAAAATTAACTTTACATCTGGTTCTCTCTCGCAACACAGCCTATTATAATATTGTTGTGGTAGTTACTATCAGTGTCAAAAGTAATTTGGTGTTATATTACACAACATAGGCGTGGTAAACACAGTATAAAGACATTTTCACTATTAATTTATCTTATTTCTATATATATAAAAGAATTAATTTCGTCTACATACAATAATGCACTAATTCTTTAGCTATTAACTTACAAACATCACATATGTAAGTTATGAAGAAAGTTGCAAAGGCTATTTCTTTTGTAAAGTACTGTAAAATTGAGAATAGTAGTGATTAAATTTAACATTCAGTAAACAAAGCTTTCGCAAACAAAAACATTATTTCATGCTGCCATGCAGAAACAAAAGTTCGGATATTTTTGAAGATGACAGGTGATTTCTTCTTTCTGTAAACATTTGTCCAGCTTTGGAAAATATTCTTTCACACGGCACAGATGTTGGAATAATACACAACCGCCGCTGCACAAGTTCATACAGGCACGGATATAAGCACTTCCTGTCACACCACCAGTCCAAGGGATTTTCGTGCCTGTTTAATAATGGTTCCTGCATGTACTTGTCTGTTTCAACAATTGCTGCTGCTGGTGGGTCACACAGGGTTAGTTTCTGGATGGTCATATCAAAACTTTTCCAGAGTGATGATTGTGAATGCGAAGTGGTTGCAACAACTGCATGCGGCAATTCTGTGTTGGTTTTGGCAGCTGGTCCGTGTATTGTACACACTTTCTTTCTTAACTGTGTGTATGCTGCTTCATACTTGGCATTGTCGAAGAGCCGAATTTTTTGAACCTCGGGTCAAGTAGGGTTGTTTGTGCATATAGTTCATTGCTCTCACAATCTTTGAAGCATTTTTTCAGCTGCTCTGTTAACATATTGCATATGTTTTTTACTTCCTCTGGTACTGGCTGCCTGCTAACAGAACACTCCATCACATGATCACACATTGACTTATAGAAAAAAATAATTTTTGAGACTGACACAGATTTTTCTGCACTAATATCTGAAGTCACTTCACTGAAAATATGCAAAACTTCAGCCGCTCTTTGCAAGATGTCCCATTCTGTTATTGTCAGAACATTCAGTTCTGGGTTGACAATAGCCAGTGTGGAGATTACTGCTTCCTTGATTTTTAAGATTTGTGACATCATGTCATACGTTGAATTCCAACATGTTGGCACGTCCTGTATAAGCTTCAGAGAGGGCAGTCCCATTTATTCTTGGGTTGACTTTAGTTTTGCCAAAGCACTCTAACTCCACTTGAAGAACTCAACAATAGTTTAAATTTTTTCAATTGCGCTAATTGTCTGCAAAGACGATTGCACAATGAGGTTTACTGCATGTGCAATACACGGTAGGTGTCTGCAACTGCTTAGCTTCACTGGAGCGACTATGTTTGGCGCATTGTCAGTTACAACCACCACTATTTTATTATCAATGCCCCATTCTTCTGCGATGCTTCTCAGCTGTGCATTTAGATTTTCTGCAGTATGTTTCTCATTAAATGAGATGCAACCAAACAAAAACTTAATTTTGATTCGCTGTCAACAAAGTGGACTGTTACAGCTACAAAGCTTTCATTATTGATGGAAGTCCAGCTGTCTGTTATCATGCAGACAGCAGATGCCTAGCTCATCTTTAATTTCACTTTTTCTCGCACTGACAAATACATTCAGGGTATCAAACTTGTTGATGTTTTGCGAGTACGCAAGTGGTAGCCAGGCGAGAGCATGTGCACATAGTTTTTGAACTCTTCATCTTCCACAAGGCTAAAAGGATGGTATCCCTTGACAACCATTCTAACCAGCTGCTCATCTATCTGTATTGACCATTTTACTGGAAGAGGTTTGTTAATGGTAACAAAATCAATGATATCGGTCTGGTTTTTTCGTTGAACTGACTTTTTCTTGCAGGTAACTACATTAGCCAACTGTGAGGTAGATGGCATGGACAGTGTTCCAAGTGAATTATCTTCGCATGGCCTTACATCATCAACACAGTCTTGTGCACTGATATCACCGTGTTGTTGATCATCAGGATGCGCAATTGCAACTTCATACCTAGAAAAGTTTACTGTAGAATCTCGGTTTTTCATGTGCCTGTGTACATTAACAATACTAGCTGACATAAAATTAATTTCTCACGAAAAGTAGCAACATCTTGCTTTTTGCTCACCAGGAACTTCACTAAAATGGTTCCAGATATCACTGATCCTTTGAGAAGACATTTTGCAAAAAGAAAATCTAAACGTTATAGCGGACTGACATGATCTCACCGAACTCTGTTTATAGAGACCACAACAATTACAACATTCATACCAGCTCTCGTTTGTGCCACATGTGTCATACCAACTGTGAGTTAACAATGATGGGCACTAGCAGGCACAGATCCATGGGTGGAGGGGGTGGGAGATAGCAACCCCCCTTCGCCATTCTGCGTATTTAAGGTGGCCGTAAAAAATTAATTAACTGCACAAAATTACGCACCTTTTGTTATGAACTGTATATAATCTTGAGAATAATTGAGAAATAAAACCATGGATTTTAATTGTTAGTCTTCTGTATTAGTATCATTATTTACTATAGGCTGTTCATGGTAAAGTGAGCACTTTTTAAGGCTCTGATTAACTTTTCCTTGCATCCAATTTCTGTCTTTCCGCAATTTTTAAATACAAACATTGCTGTGTGATTAATAAACACAATATAAACATTTCACCACTCACAAAAGGTAACGTCTGATGCTGTAATAAAGTTATTTATTAGTAGTTAATGACAGTTGGGAGGGCCTTAAAAAGTGCTCACTTTACCGTGAATGGCCTATATCGAAAAATTTCTCTTCCCACCACAATATTCGAATTTTTCAAGAGTTGTTGGTCATTAATAAAAACGAGTACAATCAAAATGAATTGGAGGGCTAAAATAGGCATTCGAGTTAATAATTTTATAAATCCTAATTGCATTAGCAACATAATGTCTATAACATGGTAAACAAGCTGTTCTTTTGTATCCCTGCTGCCCATGCTATGCAGGTACTCATTAAAAGGATATTGTATCAACCCATTTTCTGTGAAAAACTCATTTACATGTTTATGTTTTTCTCGATAAATAAACAAAAACTTTTTGGCCAAAGTGGAGTGGACCAAATATATACTAATATATATGTTTACTTTTAGCGTATTATGTACATATAAAGAGAAAAAATATTGCGAAATCTGTTAAATGAGTACATGTTTACTACTGGCCTGTGCAGTTTCCGTGACAAGTAGGTAAAAAGGAAAAATACGTTAATAGATATACCTGTTAGCTTTCATCACATCTAATAAAACACTACTGTTACAGATAAAATTCGCAAAGTACAGCGTATCTACGGAGACACTGCATGCATTGTGCCTATGAATGACGAGGTGCTAGGCGTGCGAGAATAAGAAAGATCCGAATCGCACCCTTCATATTTTCACTAGAACGTGAATGTACTATATCCTCAAAGTGAACTCTCCCTCCTCACCCCTCCCATGTTTGTAAGCCGTTGCGATCAATATTTTCTCTGATTTCTTTGTCCTGTTCCGTAGAACACTAACCCTCCCCTCCTGTCTTTCGACAAATGAAACGTGGTTGGCTCGGGTGACAAACAGTTGCGGTCAATACATTTATTTGCTTAGCTTTCCGTTTCACGCTTGCTTAGATTCTACTGCGGAGGGGAAATGGAACGGAGGTACACTTACTCTGCAGTTCACCAGTTCGCGTGATCATTCGACCGTGGCCCATATAGTTCAAAATAGTGATGGGTAGTTCACGAACTACCAGTTCATTTTGAACTGGTCTTGAAAAAGAACTAGGTACATAGTTCACCGTGACATAAAATAACTAGTCTCTTGTGATATCGGTCAGTCATTCTCTTAGTACCAGCAACTACGCCAGGTGTGCCACTGCGCATGCTCCATCTTTCATCGCTACCTGCAATTTCCCCCCTCCGTCTATCCCGCACACCATGACTGGCTACATCGCAACATGCATACTTCTTATAGACTATTCACGGTAAAGTGAGCACTTTTTGAAGCTGTTTCATTAGACATAATAACCAATAAATAAATGTCATTGTGGATGCTGACTTTTGATTTTGGGTATGGTGAATGTACACACTGTGTTTATTACTCACATGGCAGGGTTTACATTAACTAGTGGTGGAAGGATATAAATTGGTTGAAAAAAAAGTAACTAGGGCTTCAAAAGTGCTCACTTTACCGTGAACGGCCTAAATCAATCTGCCTCTATCGGTATCTTTGCTTTAGCTTGTTCAGAACTGCCTAGAACTGTAGGGATCGCAGAGCAGACATACCTAGTTCAATAGTGACATGAGTCGCAAATAGGTCGGGAACTACACTCAATAAAGCACTAATTCTTTAGCAATTAATTAACAAACATCACTTATTTGCTTCTCTTTCCGTTTCACGCTTGCTTAGATTTTTTTTCTGAGGGGAAATGGAACTGTGAAAGAGGAAACACAAAGAACTATCCAATTCTCGAGTCGAGGTACAGAGGAAGTCCTATCAAGTTCTCACCAAGGTTACACTTACGCTCTGCAGTTCGCCAGTACGCGTGATCATTCGACTGTGACCTATATAGTTCAAAAGAACGGTTCCTAATGAATTGTTCTCAATGTGACTAGTTCGGAACGACCTAGTTCATTCTAGTGAACTATATTTCCCATCACTAAAGCGTAATAGAAGCACTGGTGATTTTCTTGGCGGTACGTTGGGCACGTAAAGATAAGGCTGGAATTCGATGTTACTCTGTACCAAACACAACACAATTATTCCGGCCACGAAATATAAGAAAAGTTCATACTCACGCCACGACTGATCCGCTCTTCTGACTAAATAATGTTCACCAATATCCAACAATTCTTCAAAAGAGTCGGCATCTTCTGTTTCCACGTTGCCTTTGGCGTCAACAATAACCCTGTAACTTCTGCTCTCTGGTTTTCTCAATAAATGATCATCTAATCCCAATGAATCTTCAAACAGCTCTTGATCACTTTCTTCCAAGCTCTTAAACACAAACATTCTGTCTGTTTATGAACTCTTCAAACATCAGAAACATTTAAAACATTTCCCACAAGACTTCACCGCCCAAAATGTAATCAAAATAACACAACAAGCGTTTCCTAAAAATGGCGTCGAGGAACATAGATAATTAGTAATAAAATACATTTTCTTTAGGGCGACATGCATACTAGCGAAACCTAGCGGAAAGCGAGAGACAGAGTTCTAAATAATAAAATTATTTTTTTTATAAAGATTTTTTTAATGAATGAAAAATTTGTGACAAAATTGAATTAAGAACACAACCAAAAAAAACAGGTTATTTATTACGGTGTTATTAAATCTATTTAATATCGAGATATTTGGTTATATAAAGAATATACCAGAAAACAATCGGTGCAACAAATAATGGAATACTTTATATTAATTTCAGACTAAAATTTTTGTTGTGTAAAAAAGATGGCGTGTTGGAAAAAGAAATTTCTTCAGTTCATACGAAACTTTGTTAATCAAGGTGAATGTAAGGCTTGGTTTCACATTAAGTGCCTGAACAAGTTCAATGAAAAATATGAAATGCTACGTAAGGATAAGCAAATAAAGTGGTATTGTCTAATTTGTGTCGGGCATGTCGATCGCGTCTCTTTAATCAATCAGGGACAAGTTGATTGGCCTAGTAAGAGAACAGAGAGAAGCACGCAAGGAAAACAAGGATCTCAAAGTAACTAAGGTTTTTACGCAATCGCAAGTAGAAGATAGACACAACTTGACAATACACTTTCGGGGGTTCACTGCTTTAGTAAAGACATTATATGTGTGTAACAGACAGTTTTAAATCACTGCGATGCTACTCCCTCAGTGAGGGGGTAGATCAGATTGGCAGGATGAGAGAAGTGCAAATGGCAGACAGGTTGGTGTGGCAGTATGGGAGAGGAGACAAGAAGGGGGCAGAAATATTCCTGAGAGGCAGGTTTAAAAAAATGGTCTATGATGGTGGGTGTAGAGGGGTTTTGGAGGGAGTTTAGAAGATTAATGGAGGTTATGTTCGAGAAATTTGTGCCAATGAAAAGGTTATGGACTGGGGGAGATCCCCCATATTTGGACAGGAGATTTTAAAAATGAAGAAAAAGTGCAGAAAATTACATGCCAAGTGGAGAAATGAAGGGATGATAAGATCTAAAGAAATGATGAAACAAATGGGTTGGGAGCTTGAAAGGAAGATCAAACAGGCAAAGAATGTATTTCTGGGGAACATGATGGAAGAAGGAAAAGGCAAGGAATGGGGGAAATTGTTTAGGTATGTTAGAAGGTTAGGGGAGGAGAGGAAGGGATCCCTCTGCTAACAGGAAGGGATGGTAGACATGCGACTAATGACCAAGAAAAATCGGAGATCCTGTAAGGACAGTACTTGTCAGTGTTTGAGGCAAAGCAGGGTTGGAATAGGGGGACAAACAGGGTTCGGGGGTGTATAGTGAGTTTAAGATGTAGGAGAGGGGGATAAAAAGGTAATTAGGGGTTTGGAGAGCAGTAAGGCAGGGGGACCAGATGGAATAAGAAACACAGCACTAAAGTTTGGTGGCAAGGAGTTGGCGAAATATTTAGAAGTGCTGTTTAAAAAGTCCTTAGGAGAGGGTAAGTTACCACAAGATTGGAAGGATGCTATGGTGGTTCCTATACACAAGCAGGGAGAGAATAGGGGGAAGCCTGGCAGCTAAAGACCGGTGATCCTCACATCAAGTACAGGAAAAGTAATGGAGAGGCTGCTGGTGCAGAATGTGGTGAGGGTTATGAACAATAGGAATTGGTTGGAGGAGTCACAGCATGGTTTCAGGAGGAGTTGCTCATGTGAGACTCATCTGGCTGGGTTATTAGAGGATCTGGTGCAGGTAGTTGATGAGGGGAAGCAGGTGGATGCCTGCTTCATAGATTTTGAAAAGGTATTCGATAAGGTGCCCCATGGAACATTGATGAGGAAAGTGGAGGTGCTGATACAAGACAGAAGGGTAGTTGAATGGATAGGGTACTTTCTCAGGGGGCGAAGGCAGAGGGTAAAAGTGGGGGAGGTAATATCGGAGGAAGAGGAGGTTACGTCAGGGGTACCACAGGGAAGCGTGTTGCGTTCTTTGTTATTTATCCAAATGGTAAATGACATGGGTTTGGGGATTAGGGGCAAAATCAGATAGTTTGCAGACGATTGTGTTGTATATGCTGAGGTGGGAGAGGGGGGTGGACATTGATAAGATATGGTTGTGGACCAGGAAAAATAAAATGAAGATAAATGTAAGAAAAACTAAGTTAGTGAGGTTCACAAGGAAGAAGATGATAAGCAGTGACAGGTACAGATGGGAGGGACAAGAGATAGAAGAAACAGCAGCAGAATATAAGTATCTAGGGATTGTACTGCAGGGAGACCTCAGGTGGAAAAAACAGGTAGAGGGTGGTTGCAAAGGGAAGAAGGGCTCTGGGTATGCTGGGAGGGGTGCTGAATGGAGTCAGCTGTGAGGTGAAGGAGAAGGCGTATGGCACAATGGTATGGCCAATGTTAGAATATGCTTTAGCAGTATGGGACCCATATGTGGAGGTGGAGGTTCGAGAACTGGAAAAGGTGCAGAGAAAGGCAGCAAGATGGGTGAAGGGTAGGTGGAGAAGGCAGGGGCAAGATGGTGAGGAAGAAGGGAACTATAGGCCATCAGTGATGAAAGAAATGTGGTGGATATTATTGAAGGACAGGAGGAAAGTTGAACGGCTAGTCAAGATGTACAGGATGGTGAATGAAGACGGAAGATGGGGAGGGCTACACGCAAGCTAAGTAAGAGGGTGTTTAGAGGAAGAGGAAACACCAGTTAGAAGCTTCAGAGGGTGTGGAGGAGAATGGAGGGGGGGTAGGTAGTCCATGCTTGTGAGGTCTGTGAGGGAGTGGAATGTGTTGAGGGAGGAATTGGTATCTGTGAGAGAGGTTGGTAAATTCAGGAAGGGAGTGGAAAAGGAGTTGGTTGAGTGAAGGAGAGTTGAGAGAGCTAGCCGTAGGGCTGTAGACTAATTGCGTGTGTATGTATGTATACACCATTATATACTTATGTTGTTCAATATCAGCCCTTGTGAGGGACCTTGGTCACCCTGGCGGTTCTCAGTTAGATTGTGGTGGTAAATAGAAACTCACCCCTACCTGCTCCTTAATCGGTGCTAAATTTAGAAATTCAGGACTTTGAAGGCTGTCACTAACCCCCTGTAAGAGGGCCAGTGACAGAAAAGTAACAGTAAATGGAATTTAAAGCCAAAAGAATTTAAACAAAACAGTTAAAAAAGTTTTTTCCCAGACTGGACTGGCATAGGTAGTTAATTAATTAATTCTAGTTGTATGTGGTGAATTTAAGTTGCGCGGAAGTGAATTCCATGTGTGTTTGTGGTAATTAGAATTTTCTAAATGTAGGTAATTATTATGTAATATTAATGAATATTAATAAATTTTTTATTTTATTTATAGTTGTGTATACTGCGTGAGTGAATGTACTGTGTAGAGCGACGAAGAGGTAGTAATATGATGTAAACATCTAAGAAAGTAGGGGTCTACATGTGAAATGGCAGGCACGATGCAAGCGATTAGTTCTAGCAATAGGTTTAAATATAGGTGGATTAGTAGTATGAGGTATAATTAGTGTTAAGATTACTGTTTTATGTGGAAATTAGTTATGAGGGAGTAGTGTTCGATCATGTGCATGAGGCCGAGGCCTTTGTTATTGTACGAGGGCAAAGGTTATATGGTGTAAGTTAGGCTAGTTAAGAAAGTGTGTGTATACGTAGGTATTTGGTTTATTTTATAAGGGAGAGTAGTTTTAGTTTTAAATTAGTTAAATTATTTTATAAAAAGAAGGTAAAAAAATGGTAGGGAGGTGTAATTGTAGGGGCTGTGATAAGGTGTGGAGGTTAGATAGTGGTGTGCAGTGCGACCAGTGTGGCGGCTGGTACCACGTTGGCTGTATAGGGATCAGGGAGGAGGAACTGGGATCACTATAGGATCATGAGTGGAAGTGTGAGGAATGTGCTGAGTGAAAGGGTTTAGTGGCAGTGGTAGGGAGCAAATTAAGGGTAGAGAAGGAAACTCAAATAAGTGGAAACTGGATTTGGGATATGCTGATGGGAAGCTTTGTAGTGGGTGTGCCAGTGCCAATGGAAGTGGCTAAGGAGGAGAGGTGGAAAGGGGAGATGGTAGATTTGATGAGCAGGAAAAAGGAAGGGAATTGATGCATAGGATTGAGAGAATAGAAGAAAATGTCAGGATTGAGATGGCTAAGAGTAGAGTAGAAATAAGGGTGGATAAGTTAGAGGAGGAGTTGGACTATGTAAAGGGGGTGCTAAGGAAAATGAAAGCCAGTCCACAGGAGGAAAAGCTGAGTAGAGAGAAACAGTTAGGCAGAATGCAAGTAGGGCTGCAGAAGGAACTGCAGGAGGAAATGCAGAGAAGAAGGTAAGCAGAGATAGAGGTGGTAAGACTAAGGAGGAGGATAGAGGAGTTGGAGGCAGTAGAAAGGTATAAGGCAGTAGGAGACATAAGACAGCAAATAAGGTTAGAGGAGCAAGAAATAGTAGGAAGGGATAAGGTGATAGTAGTAGGCAGGATGCAATCAGGAATAGAGGAACAGGAAACAGAAAGCAGGGAACAGGCAGTGGTAGAAGGTAGGGAGCAGTATGCTGAGGCTTGAAAGTGTGCGATTAGCAAAGACCAGCAAGCAGGAGAATGTGGAGAGTTCAGGTCCAGTGGGGAGAGAGGAGGGCTGACCAAAGAGAGGGAAACAAGGATGCTGCAGGAGGCCGGAGACAAGGGTAGGCAGGTGGATGGAAGAGCCACAAACCAGGAAAAGGTTGTGGGAAGGGAGCCAGAGATAGTTTTTCAAGGCAGCTCTATTGTAAAGGGGGTGGAGCTGAGGAATATCATAAAGGAAATTACATATAAAGCAGCATTGGGGGAGGGGGCAAATACCAGGGATTTGGAGGAAAGGGTTAGTGGTATGAGAGATAGCAGAGTGGTAGAGGTTGTTCTCACTCATGTAGGGGGAAATGATCTGGCTCATAGGGAGGTGGGGCAGGAGGTAGAGCGGGACCTCAGGGGATTGCTGAGGAAAGTGCGGGAGAAGTTCCCTGGAGCTAGGGCAGTAGTCAGTGGCGTGCTGGTTAAAAAGGAGTTTCCTATAGGAAGGCAGTGCCTGCGAATGAGTTATATGAGAGGGTGTGTGGGGATTTGGGGGCTACAATTATAGATAGTAGGAAATGGGTAGGCTGGGAAAGTGCAGGGAGGGACCAGGTTCACCTGACAGAGCAGGGAAAGAGGATTCTAGGTGATCTGATAGGTAGAGAAGTAGTGGGCTGCATGGAGAGGGCCAGGACAGAGCAGCAGTTGTTGAAACAGGAATCAGTTAGCAGCAAGGAAACAGAAGGGGAGATAAATGGAGAGGATATCATTGATGAGGCCGCAGGAGTGTAGATAGGAGGTAAGCAATGTAGGCTGGTAAAGTAGAGTACTGGTACAAAGATAATGGTCGTGAACTGTAGGAATGTGTAAAACAAGCTACAGGGCTTCTGGGGAAAGGCTGAAGGATATGGGGCAGATATAGTGGTAGCTGTGGAGACTTGGCTGACTGAGCAAGTAATGGACATTGAATGTAGGCAGAATAAGTTCACCATCTTCAGAAGAGACAGGAATGTGAGATGAGGAGGACTAATGGCGTGTGTAAGGAATGGGCTAAAAGGGGCGGTAGAATGGGTTACTGAGGATGTCGAGGTAATTGAAATTAAATTGAGTGATAGTTGTTATAGGAGTATTACTTTGCTGGCAGCGTATAGACCACCATGACAGGGATGGCAGGAAATTGAGATGATCAAGGAGAGGGTCGATAGACTGAAGGACAGGCATTAGGTTGTTGTAGTAGGGGATTTGAATATGCAAGGGGTGAAATGGGTAGAGGGTGTAGAAGGAATGGGTAGCATGATGCAGAGAATGGAAGCACAGTTAGTCAACAGAGGATAGGTCCAGGTAGTAGAAACACATACGAGATGTACTGAGGAGGGTGTTGGGTCTGTGGTGGATGTGGTGTTTATCGGATCTAGGAATGCTGTAGTTGGTGCAATAGTATTGAATGGTATAAGCGACCATCATATCCTGGTTGTGGAAATTGGGATTGGCAGGCTGAGGGAAGTGCAAATGGCAGAAAGGTTGGTGTGGTAGAATGTCAGAGGAGACAAGAAGAGGGCAGAAATATTCCTGAGAGACAGGTTTAAAAAATGTTTCCTTGGAGGAGGGTGTGGAGGGGTTGTGGAGGGAGTTTAGAAGATTAATGGAGGTTATGTTGGAGAAATTTGTGCCAATGAAAAGGTTATGGACTGGGGGAGATCCCCCATATTTGGACAGGAGATTTTGAAAATGAAGAAGAATTGCAGAAATTACATGCCAAGTGGAGAAATGAAGGGATGCGTGCTTCATAGATTTTCAGAAGGCATTCGATAAGGTGCCCCATGGGACATTGATGAGGAAAGTGGAGACACTGATACCAAACAGGAGGGTAGTTGAATGGATAGGGTACTTTCTCAGGGGGCAAAGGAAGAGGGTGAAAGTGGGGGAGACATTATCGGAGGAAGAGGAGGTTGCATATGGGGTACCACAGGGAAGTGTGCTGGGACCTTTGTTATTTAACATAATGGTAAATGACATGGGTTTGGTGATTAGGGGCAAAATCAGATTGTTTGCAGACGATTGTGTTGTATATACTGAGATTGGAGAGGGGGGCGGACATTGATAAGATATGGTTGCGGACCAGGAAAAATAAAATGAAGATAAATGTAAGAAAAACTAAGGTAGTGAGGTTCACAAGGAAGAAGATCATAAGCAGGGACATGCACAGATGGGAGGGACAAGAGAGAGAGAAGAAGCAGCAGAATATAAGTATCTAGGGATTCTACTGCTGGGAGACATCAGGTAGAATAAACAGGTAGAGAGGGTGGTAGCGAAGGGAAGAAGGGCTCTGGGTATGTTGGGAAGGGTGTTGAATGGAGTCAGCTGTGAGGTGAAGGAGAAGGCATATGGCCGAAATGGTACAGAAAGTGTTAGGATATGCTGCAGCAGTATGGGACCTGTATGTGGAGGTGGAGGTGCGAGAACTCGAAAAGGTGCAGAGAAAGACACGAAGTTGGGTGAAGGGCAGGTGGAGAAGGCAGGGGCAACATGGCGAGGAAGAAGGGAACTATAGGCCATCAGTGATAATGAAAGAAATGGGGTGGAGCTCATTGAAGGACAGGAGGAAAGTTGAATGGCTAGTCAGGATGTACAGGGTGATGATTGAAGATGGAGGATGGGGAGGGCTACCCTGCAAGCTAATTAAGGGGGTGTTTAGAGGAAGAGGAAACAACAGTGAGAAGCTTCAGAGGGTGTGGAGGAGAATGGAATGGGGCTTGCAGTCCATGCTTATGAGGTCTGTGAGGGAGTGGAATGTGTTGAGGGAGGAATTGGTATCAGTGAGAGGGCTTGGTAAATTCAGGAAGGGAGTGGAAAAGGAGTTGGTTGAGTGAAGGAGAGGTGAGAGAGCTCGCTAATGGGAGGTAGCCTAATTGCGAGTGTATGTATGTATGTACTTACATATGCCTAAGTGCTTCAATAGTTTTGTTAAAAGGGGGCGATTTTGTCCCGGACCGATTGGAAAATTCCTACCAGTTTCGGGGCTTATTTTGATGAATTCGTGATGTGCTGAAGGATTGAAATAACAATGTAGTTGTAATTTGAAATATAATACTATGTTATTTGTCAAACCGGCAAAGTTCGAAAGCAGACCCAGGAAAACGCGTCGCGTGAGTGAAGCTGCCTTGTAACTTGGCCAGAGGGCTCTGATTGGCTGAGAGAACTTGGTGGGGTGGGACTTACAGAGTTTTCCAAGAGATGGCACCATTGTTGTTATTTACCGTGAATTACATTTATATTTCATCAGGAAAATTAAAGTATGATATTATGTGTTGTATGAAAAATAATTGCACTAGGTTTAGTATTAGAATGATACCACAAAACTTTAAATTTCTGTAGGTGGGTCATTTAATGCGTTAAATAATTAGTTGAAATCTCTGAATTTTTTGTGCTGTTCTATACTGGTTTAAAATGATTTTAATTGTATTTAATTTATTTAAGCAGTTAATTAAGGAAAGTATTGCCAGTAATATTTATTTAGTAGCTGAGCTTAACAATTGAATATTATTTCTCTTGCAGAAGGCAGTTACTTATTTTGATATTTGAGCAGATCTATGTGTTATAATCAGTTGAATTAAATATTAAAATTCGTGTGTGTTGCTGGGCAGTGTGTCGTATACATGAAAGTGTTATTCACAGTATTTCCAGTACAGTTGGGATAGTGCGAAAAAATTCTGCAGGTCAAGCAGCTCGATTGAGCTGCTATGAACGACGTCATGGCTTCCAGGATAAGCATGCTCTTTTATTTCTTATCGGAGAGGTGTTTGGCAGCAGTGATGAAGGGGCGAAGGTGAGCTAGGAGGGATTGAAAGTCGCACTCTCACAAAAACTCCATGAGTTCACTGAGTTTATGCAGCACGTCCTTCATTCCTCCCAGCGAACTTTGCGGGAAATGGTGAGTTGGGAATGCATGTTGTGTTGTAATAATAGGTGAAGTATTTCGTTTGTGCGGGCCCTATTTGAGTGCCTGCGCATAGGAAAAGCCTGGTCGAGTTTTTCTGACAGTGTGCCTGGCCGTGTTCCTGGACGGAGCAGGGCCTAGTTTTGAAATTTGTACTTTTTGAAAGGCAGCTTGTCGCTTCTTCACCTGGTCCTGGAACCTGGGGCAGCCCTGTGAAGTGGCAGTGTGTGGGCCAGCGCAATTGCTGCATTTTGGTGCTTGTTCTGCCAGGATGCAGGCACTCGCGGTGTGTTTACCGGCGCAGTGTCGGCACACAGATGGCATGGAACAGAAGTTCCTAGTTTGGCCGAGAGTTTGGTAATTAAGGCATCTAGCCACGTCTGTAACTCATTTCTGGTATAATTTGGGAATCACCAAGGTCATGTTCAGTTTCCTGACTGAGCTTATGAGGGGGTGGGGGGGGGGGGAGAAGTGTCTTGTGCCACTGTAACAGAAAAAGGGCATTGACTCTAGCGGGTATGTACTGGGGTTGTGTGTGTCAGTGGTTTCTTGTTAAATTGATAGTTGCGAATAATTTTGTAGCCGGTGCTTTCCAGGACTACTTTGATGTCAATTTCTGTTGTGGGTGCGAGGTCTAATACAACTTTCTGGGGTTTTTCAGAATTTGTGCAGAAAGTGAAATGCATAATGAAGTGGGCTGACAACATTGTCCTGGTGGCTTGAAAATGTGCATGAATAGCTGTCATTACCTGAATTCCTTGGGATGTGGGGAGTAATTAGAACCCGCCTCGGCTGATTCCTTGCAATTTCTGGGATAGGAGATTGTATTTCGTGGCGTCAGGGACCACGATTCGGTACATTTGAGGTGTTTTTGTTGGGTTTTCAGCGACCGGCTGTGTGCTGGAAGGGGGTTGGCTTGAAGAGCCAGGGGTTGACTCTAAGGAAGCCTTGCCTCGGACTTCCTACTGAACTGAGAATTGATTTTCAACCGAAATTGGTGGTGTTTTCGCCTCTAACGACGACGAGTTGAGACACTTGTTCTCTGTGGTTTTGTCGCCGGAGTTGCTGCTCCTTCTTTTTGGTGTTTGGAATTCCAATTCCATTTTAATGTTGTTTTCCTGTGGTGTTTGGGGGGGGGGGGGGAGTGCATGGTTTTTTATGATCGCCGCTAGAGTCAGAACTGGTGCTGTATGGGCCATCATTCTCTTAAAAAGAGGTTTTTAGTTTAGCTCTAAGGTAGGATTGGTCAGCAAGTACTGAGCAATGTTTACAATCTTGTTATCTGGCAAGACATAACCGCAGCAAGGGCCACACCCCTCCGGCTCCATGACCCACTGTGGAGGAGGGTGGGGGGATGCAAGACTGTCTGGAATGACTGTGATGTGTTGTGAAGCAAGTGACGAACATGTGTTGTAAAAAGTGTCCCTATTTCGGTACTGCACACTGTGGCCACTGACCCCTAGAGTCTAGACTCTAGATTACCTGTTTTCAGGCCAACCACAGTGTGAAAGGTGTATGCTGCGAGCTAAGGTGTCATAGATGGCGAGAAACTGCAGGTTGCACCCTCCTTGTTCGGAGGACAAGGTTGAAGTGTGAGTGAGGATTGCCGGATTGCTGATATGTGGGTAAAGACATATATGTGTGTGTTTACTATATGACGTGTGCCCATGTGACCCCTTCCCCTTTAGCCTAGTTGCCACTCATATTAGGTTATTTAACACAGTGTGTGTGCCTGCTCTACGAGCGCAAGAGCAGTGCAGCAAGGAACAGCGCAGATGGAGAGCAGAGGGAGCGCGACCCCGAACTTGTTGTGCAGGAATCCGAAAATAGCCCCTTTGAAATTTCTGTTATTTAATTTGTGCAATAAAACGGCAAGTTAAGTTCATGCAAGGGGATGCAACCAATAAAGATGCCTGCCTTCGAAGCCCTAAAGCTCTCAGTGTTTTCGAATTGTCTTTTTGTAATTTCCTGTAAAGTTCATTCATATATATTTCATCTCCACATCATCCACGTAGTGCAATGTTTTGGTATAGTGAATAGTATTTATAGGGTTAATTTTAGGAGCAATGTGTAACAACCGGCATTTAGGGCATGTGTCCGGTTTGCAAATGTTGTGCACTAGGAAGTAGCGTAGTGCGGGGTACCAGCCCGCCAAACCGGCCGGCATGCCGTGCAGAGAATGTCAGTAGCAGTTCATCCTTGCGAGCGGTGTGCCACATCACGTCGGATATCTTCCTTCGCGCACTCGGACAGCCATCACCATGTTGGACTAATCATTTCACAGCAATAGTTACTTTAGCATACCAGAACCTTTTTCCACTGCTCCTCGCACCTACCCAGGACTTGCATCACCTGGGTAGGCTTAAATTGTACTTAAATTATTTCATGTGACCACGTGTCTTTTACACAGTATTACCCGAACTGACGGGTTCGTAAGCAGCACCAAATGTAAGCTTTTCCCGACAGGAATGTAATCGTGTATTGAATAAATCGCAGCAGTGACGAGTTACCACATGTGGTTTATTTCCAGTCGCCGCAAGGCATTTAAGGTACGGCCTTCTCCCGCCAATTTTCACAAAGTGTAACTTACTGTGCCAATATGATTGAAATGGTCACAAGTCAGCATAAGTAACAGTGATTTGTATGGGTGTGTGGGGAGCCCGGATATCCCACAATGTAACAAGTAAGGGAGTTATTCAGTCAGAATTAATATTGATTCTATGAGGAGACAACAACTGCACTCGGAGGATTTGCCATGGTCGTCGGCCGAACGACCCTGAGGAATGAGTCCACAGCTGCTCTCCGATTTCACGATATTGTCAACCTAACAATATCTGGCTCCCTAGGTAATTATCTCCATCGAAATTCCGAAACTATAATCATCGCACCTCACCTAACCAATATCGTTATTGACCAACACCTCGGCACTAGTTGCCAGCATTCTGTGCAATACACACACATCAAATGGCTTACCCAAACGTGTGGCAGATCCCTACCACTGTTCGAACACTTTGACCAACGTCATGTGTCCAGTGTATAAACTTTATATACTGTAATTTGACTTGTCCAATATCTTTGTACAGCTATGTATTGAAAAAAAAAATGTCTTAAGGGTACAATAAAACAGAACAAAATCAAAACAAAGCTGAGGGCAGAAAATGAAAGCCTCAAACAATACACGAGGATCAACAACCTATAATTACATGTCATCCCATATACCAAATATGAAAATACAGTAAGCTTAATTTGTCAGTTGGCCCAGCATCTAGTGGTAGAGACATCTATTCATGCCACAGGTGCCATCGTCTAATAAAAAATTTCCTCCCACTTTATTGGTTAAGTTTTGTAGGAGGGGAACAAAGAATGAGCCTCTGGATGCTAAGAAGAATAAGCGTAATTTCTCATCTGCTGACTTGGGGTTCAGAACCCCTCCCAGACTGGTCAACAACAATCAACACTTAAGTCCACAAAATAAACTTATTTTCAAGAAAACTAAGGAAATTTAGCAGCATGGGTACAAGTTCGTCTTGACTAAGAGCTGCGAAATATTTATAAGTAAAACTGAAACTACCTTTGTGAAACGCATCCCAGTAACGAATACCTACTCAGGATTACAAAAGAAGACAAAGAGTAAGAAACAGTATTTATATATCAGCCCATTTGTGAAGTAATAGCATAGATGTTAATACATCTGATTATATTTAATCGAACCAAACTGAATTTGGTATCACACAATGACCTCTACGGTGCTCTGGAATTTGCTGTATCCCCTTGTACACCCAGGATTATGTAAAAACATGTCACATGCATGAAATCCTGGTATGCTACTTCAGGATGCAGGGAGACCTCCCCTCGGCTAATTAAAAGTACTTACATGTTCCTGAGTTACATTAACTATTGCGATGAAAGGAAATGTAGCTTAATTGAGGTTCCGAGGGAGGTAACGTGGAGCTTACCGTCTGCCCTACCAGTAGTCTGGAGTGCTGAAGTCTGACTAACGACATGGCGTCGGTTTCGCCGCACATCTGGCGAATCCGGCGCCAAAATGACACATGAAATAATGTAACTTCATAACTAACATGATAAATGAAACTGACATTGTACATAATTATGATTATTAAACTAAAACACATTGGTCACGTACTCGTGAACGCCGGAGACCCAGATATGGCTAAGAATGTGATGTCACGAGTATGTCACCACACTTGAAGGGTGATATTAAATTTAATTATGTCTCAGGTGACTGATTCTAGATAGATGATCTTATGTACGCTCGTATAATTAATATATTAAAATCGGTGTGTGTCGTAATGTTTATAATTACAGGAGGCACGAGGATAAAGTGCGAGAGCTTGGGAGCGAGTCGTGCCCGCAAGAGTATGGAAGAAGCGAGCCAGCAAGAGAGCAAGGGACAGGAGTAGACACAGGGGAACAGAAAGCAAGTACAAAAGAGTAGCGATGACGACGGATACTATTCGGCCAGCTCGTATGATCTGCATTGGTCGCGGAGGCGAAGATGTCCGCCAGCAGCATGCATGACCTGCAGAGGTGTTCCGACATCTGGCAGGCTGGCAAAGGGGAGGAAGATAGCCGACAGAGAGCGGCTACGGCAGCCGACAGCAGCACGTGGTGTAGAGACACCCTGGTGTCACTATCAACTGTGTCTACAACGACAGACCGATAGACAGAGTGACTGCTACTGGTAGGAACTTCACTGCTGCAAACTGTCTCAAAAGGGGGTGGGGCATTTGATGTGAGCCAAGCTCCTGGCCCCTAGACCATTTGCCCATTGTCAACAACAGCAGAAACTAGGAGACACACTCTACCATGCACGATAGCGTGCTGGTGCACAACACATCACGTGAGCAAGACAGTGAAGTGTAGTGCAGTGCAGATGTTTGTTTCAGCCACTATGCAATGAATGGGGTGGACAGTGGCCATGCGACCACGCACACTTGACACATTAATACAAGAAATAGAACTCCGCAGTATTTTATTTTCATGTGATATTTTAAGAAGGCTGGAGTAGTAACGAACTGATACCAATGCAAGGTAGGGCACCAATAACAAACTAAAAATCCTTAGAGTTCTTTTGCAAGTGTTTTTAAAATATTTTGTTTTGTTTACATACTTGTGTCATCATCTACACATCACCACACATAGTTTTGCAAAGGGTTATAGTATTTGTTAATCTGTTATATGTTTTACGCAAGTTGCTGCATAGGGTATGTTTATGTAAAATAGTTTTTATTGTGCAATGTTCAAGGAAGCAGTCCCACATGGTGCACTCTGGCGGCAACCCCGGCAAACACGCCATGTCGGAAAGCCAGTCATCTTAGAGAGCTCAGAGAGGTCGGTCGAGTACCATTCAGTTCCGCACCCGGGCAGCATTCACCGTTACTACCAATCATTTTTCACTGCAATAGTCTAATTTACTTCTGAACCTTTTTATTTAGCTGTGTGGGACACCGCCTCTCACTTCCCCAGTGCTTGCATCGCTTTGGGAAGCATATTTATGCACCTAATGTAATACATGGGCTTTGCACCATTTTTGCCAAGTATTGCTGCTGCCAACTGGTACTTGTTTGGCCAGTTATTTGTAAAGTGTTGCTTTTGGGGCTTGTTCCAGTGTTACTTAATAAATGGAAGACCGAGTGTTTTTATTGAGGTAAGCCACAAGGCATTCAGTGTAGGGGCTCTTATAACTTCTCGCCAAACTGCACGTGTGTGGAACTTCTTTTCTTTGCAAATATTTCAGTGAGTTCAGTAGCATAGGGGTGTGGATGCCATTAATAATCCACTGTGTAATAAGCGTACTGTTCATCAGTCATCAAAGGAGTGTAGCAGCTCACAAGGATAGCTGCCTTGGCCATCAGTGACGCGACCCAGGGAGAAGAGTCTCTCTACCTCTTCTCGGCACTAGCTGTGGTAGTGCCTGGCGCCCGGGTAAGTTACCTCACTCAATTCACCTAATTCCAGACAGATCCACTCCTCAACCTGTAATTTTTCAAATTTTCATTCTGGCTGCTGGACCACTATCCATGAACCATACCTCATGACACCTGCATGCCATCAAAATGGCTGGCCCAAATGGGGCTATTATTTCATCTCAGTAATTCCCTACTTTGCCACATTTTGACCCTGTCATAACCTATACACAACTAGGGAAGCTCCTGACAATAGTAGCATTATTGATAATGTACAACTAATTTTGCTCAGAAACCTGTCTCTGTTGTAACTATAGGCATGAACAACTCTAAGAGTGGTCATAACATGCTAATAGTAAAAACAGTAAAAAGCTGGAAACGGTACACATAATTATATATGTTATTGATTACAAGGTACTTTCCAACTCACTTAAAAGCAAACTATATTTACTCCTTGTTAGTATACACAATCCACAAGAAATGCTCAACCAAATTATTGATAGTATCAAACATGCATGTGGCGTGGCTGTTAACACTAGAAAAGTGGTCTCAAGAGGTATGTTTATGAGCCCCTGGGTTACTCCAGAACTAAAAAGACTCGTGTTAGAAAGAGATAAATTATACACAAAATTCAAAACGAAAAGATATTGTGTATTTATAAAAGAAAATATAAGAATACTCAATAACAGAATTACACCTCTAAAGAGGTCATGCTTTAACGACAATAAAAAAAGGTTTTTATGGGGTTCTTTGGGAACTCAAAGAATACTTGGAAAAATATCAACAGTATTTTAGGGAGAAAACCTGCAAAGAAAGCTAACATTTATTTAGTTATAGGCTTTGACAATGAACCTCGGACTATCCCAGTAGATATAGCAAACTCCTTTTGTGAGTATTTTACTAATGTTGCTGTTAACCTGAATACTGCTATTAAATGTCATCCTTTGGATGATATCAATAATCTAAAAACTCTAAAAATATCCACCAACTTGATATTTTTCCAAGCTACAGATGTGGTTGAGGTCAAGTCACTAATATCAAACATCAAGACCAACACTAGTCTGTGTCATGATGGCATTACTGGCCATGTTATAAAGCATTGTATTTAATACCTTGCGCCTAGATTAACAGCAGTTGCTAAATCCATGCTTGAAACAGGTATATACCCCGATGTACTAAAAATTGCAAAAATAATACCTATACATAAAGGAGACTATGCCCGTGAACTTACTAACTACCATCCCATCTCTGTATAGCTCATCGTTAGTAAAATATTTGAAATACTCATCCACAATAGACTTTTGTAAATTTTATGACAAGTTTAAGTTCTTCTTGAATAAGCAGTATGGCTTCAGACCATCTTTTAATACAGGTCAGGCAGTTTTAAATATTGCTAGTAAAATCCACACATCTATCGATGAAGGTGGTTACTCAGTAGTATTGTCCATAGACTTATGTAAGGCCTTTGATATGGTTGACCATGAACTGTTACTCAAAAAATTGGAACTCAGTGGTATTAGAGGTATCTCTCACCAATTAATTAAAAGCTACCTCTCAAATAGTAAGCAGTGTGTATCTGTATGTGGTGTCCAGATAAATTGTTGTATTGTTATTAAAGATGTCCCTCAGGGTAGTGTACAAGGTCCACTCCTTTTTCTGGTCTATATAAATTATATCTGCAACCTGAAATTGAATGGTGAACTTCAGTTGTATACCGATTATTCTATCATATTTTATAAGCAGTGAGAACCTGTAAACACAGTCCTCGATATGATGCAACAGGACCTATTAATAATTAGTAAGAACTTTTGTCTAAATAAAGTGTTACTAAATAAAAATAAAAAAACTTCTTTTCAATTTTTAAATCCCGAAATTGTAAGTTAAGTTGGACTGTAGAACCATACATAGCAAACTTATATTCAGGAGGCAAACAGCATTAAATACTTGGGAATACATTTTTGATAAACATCTCAGCTGGCATAAACACTGTAAATATGTATATAACAAGGTGATTCCTTCAATCTGGACAATAAGACGGCTGCATGAACATGGACTGCCGACCAGGATAAAACAACTTACATCTTTCTCTTTTATCCATAGACATCTCCAATATCTCAGTAATGTGTGGGGCTCTGCTAGGCAAAATGTACTTAGGCCTCTGCAAATAGTGCAAAATAGAAATCTAAAAATTGTTTTTAATATATGACTTAAGCCTGTCAGACGCAATATATTTATCACTGTGCCTATTTAAAAAATTATATTTTTAATGATATGAGTTAGGATCGCTACAGCTCTCCCAGTTTCAAAAGTCACCAACCGCCACTGCTGTGGTATGCCATATTAATATATAATTTTTAAAAATATTTTCAGAATGGTGGCTATAAAACCATTTTAGTTTAGTGTGCTATATCTGTGAAACTATGTAACCTATCAAAAATTAACTTTGTATACTGGCTATATGTACGCAATCATCAAATGTGCTAAAACTTAACTTTTTTGTCCTCTATTTATGAAGATCGTCACATGAAAAATATGGTGGTTTTATGCCATATCTCGAGGACCGATCATTCGAATCCCACCAAATGTTACACACGATTAGTGCTACATTACGGTATGTAAACTGGCATGTTTCAGGTGCGCAGTTCTTTTTTTATTTTGTTGATATAAATAATATAGTTTGATATGTTGTATATATGAAACAATTCAACAAAATTTATAAAAAATGATTAATATGCACAGTATTTATTAAAACCATCTACTTGTAAAATATACCAGTTGAAAAATGTCTGGGTCCAAATCCCGGGTAAGGCATGTGTGTATTTGTAATCGTGTCACTACTGTTGCATATGATTCTGGTTTCATTTCTAATGATATTGCTTTCAAAGAGACGTCAGGTCCTATCTACCAAATAAACTTTTAAGAACTTATTCAGAAATTATTTGCACCTATGTTGAGGAAAGTAGACTCATTAGCTATATTAGTAACTTCTCGCCTACTCTATGGCGTGTGAAAAACTGCTAACCATCAACCATTGGAGAAGACAGGTGATCGGGCTTGGCGTGATTTCATGCTAGATAAGAGAGGTTCTACAAAGAAGAAATTAGATATTACTTATACTCCATGTCGCATTAATGACTTTACCCAAAGGAAGGCTTGAATAAATGCCTACAAATAAAAAGCAAAGTTTAGATTAGTGAGTGAAGAGATTTGGGCGGCTCTTAATGTCTAGGTCTAGAAAGCCGATGAGGATGAACTGAGGTGAGTATGGTGCAACGCCATAATACAACGGCAGGGAAATGGGAGAGCCCCTAGAAACCTCGTGAACAAACAAGCGACGTCGTCTGGGGATTGAACCCGGCTCGCCTTGGTGGAAGGCGATCAGGCTAACTGCTCAGCCACCATGGCCCCTAAAGCTCATATAGCTTGGCATATTATACTGTAAAGCATTGTATAACAAGTAAATTAAATTCCTCTGTTTTAACATTTTACGATTCATTTTCATTACATAAATTTATTTATAATGTTTATATAAAACCATTAAAATAATTATGACGCCTGGTCTGATTGCTGTAGAATGTAAAAAAATACATGGAGAAAAAGTGGAAAATAGAAAACACAGCGGCATGGGGGAGAGGTGGCTATTTCCTTATATATATATATATATATATATATATATATATATATATATATATAGTTATGTGCTGTAGCTTGCACCCACAATGATCTCACATTATGCATGGTCCAGCTCTTTGGAGATGACATGTGACACACCTCTATCCTCCCCTTACCAAGATGGATTCACTCGCTTCCTTGTCGCCGCCCCTCCTCGCTCCTTCCTCTTGTGGTAGCCCAGGAATGATTTACAGAGGAGAGACATGGGTGGTGTTACAGCTCCTCACCCTACCCCTGCTGGAGAAGCCGACAAATGTAGAGCAGGTGCGAGAATAACCTGGGAATTAGGACTTCGAGGCAATGAGGGATTTAGCGAAATTTCTGGGCGATAGCCTACGACCATATAAATACTGCAGTGGTCCAATGGCCAGCAGTTTTGGTAGAAGCCTTTTGTCTGTGTGTGGAGTGCGAAGTCAAGTGTGGGACGATGGCGGACGAGGTGTTCGTGGTGTGAATGGACGAGAGAGCGTGAAACCCGACGAGTGAAGCCTACTGTGCACAAGGGTGCTCGGAGAACTCTAGAACATTGTGGACTTGCGGGACAGGGACTAAAAAAAGGTTCAATTAAATGAACATGAAATATGGATTGTATTGTAAATATCGGAACTGTCAACTATGTACACATATTTTATAAAATAATTTATTAGGGTTTTATACACTGTCTATTGGGACTGATTTTTATTTATTTTATTTAATAATTTCTTTGAGGTAATTATAAAGTGTATTAATTGAAGTCATTAATTGTAAACAGTAAATTATTCCAATTTATTACGAGATGCTGAGTCGAGAGTGTTATTTTATTGTTATTAAAATTAGGAAATTATAATAACTCTTTGATTTAATTAAGACCTCAATACCTTAACGAAATTGGCTTAGCCCACTGCACTGACTTCTGAGAGGGAATTTGTAACTATATATATATATATATATATATATATATATATATATATATATATATATATATCGTGTGTGAATGGAGGAGGAGGTTGAAATATTTATTTTTTAACGTATGATGAGTGTAACGTCTAATGCGTATCTCGTGAGATATTATTTCCTGCCTGGCTAACACTGCAGACCGACGAGTAGAAATAAAACCTAAAATCCATTCCACCACGAATAAGAATTTACCACCTTTCAGCTTATCAGCTGGTACAACCTGGCAGATACTTACTAAACCTCTGCTCAGCGATCTATAAGTTAACAGACTGAATACAGAACATTATATATATATATATATATATATATATATATATATATATATATATATATATATATATATATATATATATATATGTAATTATAGGCTACTAGAAATGAAAATAGTGGCAGCACAGAGTTTCTTAAATATTTTATAAACGGATGAAAGATAGTTTTAGAATAGAGTGATCAGACAATCTTTCATGTGTAGACATGAATTTCGAAAATGATATTATAGTGCCAATGATACCAATGTTAATGTGTTTGTTTTACAATTCAATAAATAATACAGGTGACTGATGCCGACGCTAGCTAGAAAAAATACTACATCAAAGCAGGAAAAATTAAGTTATCATTCTCATTAAAATAATTTGATTGCAAATAAATTTTCAAAATAAAATTTCACTCAGTCTCAAATCTCAAGATCTCTTAATATCATTCAAGAAGTTCGTGTTAAACTTTGTGCAAATTGTATAAAAAAATTTCCATGGTGCAAAATAAAAAAAATATATATATAAACTCAAACTAGCTGCATCCTGTAGAATTTGTTCAAACTTAGCTGGAACTGTCATATATGCAGCTGTAGTGGTCCCTCTTTTGTTCTTAATAAAAACTTTCTTCGCTGCATACGAATCTCACAGGCTAGTGGATGTGCACATAATAACCATAGCGAAAAACACAATATGGTTAGCTAGACGAAACATCTCATTGGCCAACTCTTCATCACTGCGATCCCACTCTGGCATATACAATCTTGACAGCAGGTGTGCTACATGCATGAGTTTTCCAGGCAGATACCCCACAGCTAACGTATAGCGTAACTGTCTAATCTTAATTCGCTGCAGTCTGACTGAGTAAATATTGCTGTTGAACACTAGGACCAGTGGTTTTTGATCAGTTTACACTGTGATGCTCCTACCATATATGTAGCGATGAAACTTTTTGATGGCAAACACAGTACTCAGCATCTCCTCCAGTTGTGCATAGTTCTTTTCAGCTGGCGACAGGCTTCGTGACGTGTAGCTGATTGGCTGACTACTACACATCAAGCAGCACCCCAGCCCATCTTTTGTTACATCATACTGTATTGACAGCTCCTTGGCTAGATCATGCAGATACAGAACCGGTGCTTTGCTGACTAACTCCTTGATTTGTTGCAATACTTCAGTGTGCCCTGACAACCACTGCCACTCACTGTTGTCTTTTAAGAGGTCCCTCAGAGGAGTAACAATGCTGGCTAAATTCGGTAAAAACTTCCGTAGGTAACTTACGAACCCCCACACTCTCTGCAGCTCAACCTTGTTGGTAGGCATTGATAGGGATAGGACTACCTGTACGTGGTCTGGATCTCATTTCACCCCATTCTTAGATAATACATGTCCAAAATACTTGACTTCGTCCTGTTTAAACTGAATATTGTTTCCGTTGAACTTAGGATTCAGTTTCCTAGTTCTCTGTGCCACTTGAAGCAAGACTTTATTATGTTCATATTCACTTTCGGTTGCAATCAATAGGTCGTCAAATTAAACAATTACACCTGGAATGTGACCAAAGTTCTGTGTATTCACTCCACTCATTGAATGATTTCCTGTGCACTTGCCAGGCTAAAGGGGAGTATAAGAAACTTGTAACAATCAAATGGTGTACTGAACATCCAGTACTGGCATGATGGCTCATCCAACTCCACATGATCAAAACCATCCTTTAAATCTAACACAGTGGCTATATTGTTCAACTGACAACTCAGTTCCTTTGGAGTCAGTATCATCTGCTTTATTCAGTTCCACTGGGTCTAAGCACAGTCTACCTGACTTGTCTGGCTTCTCTACTACTGTTAAATTACTGACCCATCCGCATGGTTGGTCCACTCTAGCAATAACACCCAGCTTAACAAGCTCATGAGGCTTACCTTCAAGTCTGTCTCTCAATGCAAGAGCCAGTCTTCTTGGATGTTTAGCAACTGGCTGGACCGAGTTATCATCAATCAGGCTGCACTTGTTAGCAATATCCTTTTCCCCGGAACAGATCTGAAAACTCTTCTCTAAACCTATCTTCTCTTAGATCACCCTTGTATACGCTGTACACAAATTTGCAGGAAACCAGAATTAAACAGATACGCCCTGGCAGTCCTAGAATAGGCATTCTACAGTTGCCATCTCGCACAACAACAAACTGCAACCACTTGTACCCACTGTCAGCTTTGTTTATACTGCACATAAGTTTGATTACTCCCATCGGTCTCACTCTGTTACCACCAAACCCTTCCAAGGTTATATTAGGTTGGTTTAACTGACTTCTGTTAGCCACCTTCCTCACAATGCACTGCTGTATAATATTTGCCTTAGAGTCAGTATCAAGCTTAAAATTCACAGTCTTTCCTTCCGTCCTAATTTCCTGGATCGACTCCATCCGACTTGGTTTTCCCCTTTCCACTCCAGAGGTAGCTTCTGCAACTTCTAACGTGTTATTGAAGAACTCTTCTGGTTCAAGTGTATTTGGACTGTACATTCCCGGTTCTCCGTCTGTCAACCTAATCTCATCAACTTGGTTGGTGCAGAAGACTGCAAAGTGATTCAACAGTTTACATTTGTAGCGCACTTTCTTAAAACCAGGCAGGTAGTCTTCCTATGTACCTTTCCACAGAGATGACACTTAAAATTTCCTTTGGTTGTCTGCTTGTGTTAAGCAATTTTTGGTTTTCGACTTTTCCATGCTACTTGCTCCTCACACGGAAATTCAGCACTCCCGATGTCCACATGCCACCTAACTGGATTAACAACCATACTTTGTTCGACATTTGCATGCTGCTTGCCAAACTCTGCAACCGTACACTACACTGTTCCACTACCTTTGACAAACTTAAATCTTATTCTCGCAGCAAATGTTCCTGCAAACACTTGTCTCGAATACCCAGAAAATTTCGGTCGTGTGGAACACTGTCAGTCTGGCCCTTGAATTCACAGTTTTTAACCCAGTTTTTTTTTAAAGTCCTGTAGAAACGAATCAAAAGGTTTCCCTTCTTCCTGCGAGTGACAGTTAAACTTATAATGTTCAACTACGGCGTTTTTAAAGCGTTATAATAGCCTTTAAAGGCATTCTTTACTTTATCAAATTCTGCCTTTCAGCTTCCGACAGGTCAAAGGTATTGTATAATGCAACTGCTTCTTCACCTATGATGTTCAATCACATTGCCACCTTAACAGCCGACGACTTCGAATCGTACCTCATCGCTAGCATGATGATATCAAAACTCTGCTTTATCTTCCGATAGTTTTCACAGAAATTGCCATCGAGAAGCAAATCTGACGGAGGTTTAAACGACTCCATCATTGCGATCACACAGCCACCCGACTTTCCATAACCTCACTACTGCTGGGAACCGCAAATCGCTGCGGAAATATGCTGCGCACGTCTGTAAACTGCCGAACTGACTACCGACTGCGCCATGTTATGTTTTTGTAATATTTTATTATATATCATGGTTCTCAAACGAATCCCAACATTATGTTAATAACTGATTGTCTATCTACCAAGACCACTCTATTTACAAGACCACTTAGGTCCGCCATCATACATACACAATATGCATGTCTGCCAAATTATGATCACAACACAAGTCATTTTTTTTTTCAAAAAACATTCGCAAATGAAAGAAATCAACTTTCAGCATTAGGTTCTTATTTAAGTTATGTACACATGACCGTATCACCCCACACTGGGAATGTTTCTCATGGTTAGAGCTAAATAAAAGTAGGGATCCTTTCACTCACTTTGACTAAGTTCAAAATACTTAATATAAGTTGTCCAGCCTATCTCTCCAATAGATTCGAATCATTGCCTATTTACCACAACCATAGTACTCGATCCAATGACTACATACCCTCAAAATACCCCGCCACAAGTCAAACTATTACGGAAAAATTTTCACTGTTAAGCTTTCTGGGTTGTAGAACTCACTATAAGTTACAATAAAGAACACAAACAATTAATCCTCTTAAGAAAAAATAATATTTTGAGTACCTATGTCAAAATAAATTAAATTGTAATCAACAGATGCTGTTTGGCTGTTCACAATGGTCGTTTTGCTTTTATACATTGTTGTCTTGCCTAGGTAATGAGTTTCTGTGTAAAACGCAAACACGGAATTTCACAAACAGTAATAGTATATCACGATTAAATATTAATAGGGTATCTTGAAATATAAAATGAAGCACTTATTATGAAATAGCATTACACCAAGCTAAAATGGGCTGAGTTATCTTTTAATGGTTTACTTTGTATTGTCGTTTTGCAGTTATGCATTGTTGTTTTGCTTGTCTTTATAGACCATTTGCAAAGGAATTGACATGGATGTTGCACAAACAACAGTAATAGTATATTATTGAAGCTGCTATGCATAATCATTTATTTCTGTGTGGTGAGAAAAATAAAAGAATTTGCAAAAGAAATATGAAAGGGTAAAACGAATCAGTGTTTTATTGTATGGCTATTTGCTAAGTATAAAATAAAAAACGGCAGTATCGTTATCAAAAATAAGTCATAAAAATTGCTATGATATATTGTGGTATAATATTAATATACAATATAATTAATTATAGTATAACTTGTTTAGACCTATTAGCTTGTGTCAAATTGTTAATAGTGAGTAATTAAATTGTACTGAAAATTACATGTAAGAGAGGGCCTGAATGGCCCTATTCTTGCCAGCTTAGACAAAACATAAATAAATAAACAACATGAAAATGCAAACTGTAGAAGCTAATTTTTATTTTGCATAGCTTTTATAAGCTATTTATTCCTAAAACAATGTTTTAACAAAAATTTAAATTATACTTATTTAAAACGGAAATAGTTATGTTAAAAGATATATCACTTATCACAATAATTTTAGCAACAGAGAGACAATTGAATAGTTCTCATGAAACTTCTTAAAAGCTGCAAGTATTCGGGAAGTAAAGTCTCTTGTTCTTTTCGGCCACTGGTTCCATTATCACAACAGTATTAACAGAAAAGTATTTTGAGAATAAATTGTTTTGGGATTAGGGCTCGCGAGCTATCTTCCATTGAAAGAGTATTTAGTTCATGTGACGCTCCTTGCACAAAAATGAGAAACGATCGTAGTGTTAGGTTGGTATGCCGATGCTAAGTATTTTGTGTAGTTCAACAAACATACCATAACATTTAGTGTCATACATATTAACACAATGTAATATTTAAGTATAAACTGTAAAATATGATATTATGTGTGTTACATGGACTATTTTCACCACATTTTAATTTGCAAGATAGAGCAGATAATTGTTATTTTTTCTGCAAGGTAAAACGTTTTGGCTGATCGGTTTTTGTGAATTTTCATGTGACCCGAGTTTCGCATCATTTTTAATTGTGTACAATATATTCTCTCTTTTTACGTGCTTATACGCACCTTTTACACAATATACATCAGTTAGGTATGGCGGGGAGTCCTCCGTTCGAGACCTGAAACTATTAAAAAATAATTTTTCTATGGGACTTGGAAAAAACGCTGGTACTTTCACTCCGTGATGGGAGAATGTTTCGGAAATATATAGTGAAGGCGAAACGGAAGTATTAGAAGAAGAGTCGGAATGAAATAAAATGTTTGTAATTTTATTAATTTAACGACTTTCGGATAATTTTTAAAGAACTTTTATATGTGATTTTCTTTCTGTTTACGTACTTGAGCGTGCCGAATATATGTAGGCCTATACATTTACGCAATCTCTGTAAGCGATGTATGGTATAGGGACCTTCGCTCAAAACACGAAACTATAAAAAATAATATTTCATTATCTTTCGGACTTAGAAAAAAATCGGGTTGTTTTTCCTAGTGCTTCGGAGACTTTCAGAATGTATAATGAAGGCGAAATGTTAGTTTCAGGCGTCTGATATAGGAATAAGATTGAGATAAGAGGTTTGCAATTAGAGTAATGACCCGAGTTTTGGAAGCGTATTTGCTACGTTCGTACATTAATTTCTCACTGTTAGGTGTTCATGCACAACTGATACAAAGTTTTAAGCAACCTGTAATTGTTAGGCAAGGCGCAGGGACCTGAATTCCAAGCCTAAAATTGTAATATTATTAATTTTATCGTGGACAGAAACAATCTGATGGTTTTTCCTAGTGATGTGAGGACATATATACACTATATAGAACGGTGACGCCCGCTGATACCTTATTTGATGTTCAAACGTTCAGAAGTTATCATCGATTTGGAAGCATTCTCTCGCTATAAAGTGAAGATGGAATGCGAATACGAAGGCCTGCCTTTGACTTCAACGAACATGGAGCCGCGACCTGCATCATCGCTGCCTGATTTTAGACTGTGTCGATTCTGCAGTCGAGTTTTTACCTTCTGTCGAAATTCTCGGCGACATGAGATAATCACCTATACGAAGAGTCCTTTTCGCATAAGAAATTATTATGTTAATGGTCACATGCAATTTATGCAAGGCGATACATTGAAGAACCACATCAAGAACTGCAAGGATTCGTACACTGGCAGCCAGCAAGTGTTGCCACGAATACTTCTCGCTGCATCGAAGGGTACTGATTCCACATACAATTATGACGATGCAGTTAATGATGGAACGAGTGACCTACGTCGTGCAATAGAGTCGGTTTGGGCGAAATATACAGTTTCACGACTTTCTCGTGAAATCGATGAAATTCAAAATAAATGGCCATCAGCTCTAATACCGATGATCATACAACTTCCGCTACAAAGAAAAGTAAATATATTTCCAGAATACAAAACAGGGAGTGATCATGAAGACAGTAATAAATAAGTTGAACGTGAAGACAGTTATGGTGCTGAAGACAATGGCGATTTTCTCCATGCACTGTCTCACTCCTCTACCACATTTGCTGCAACGAGCAAAGTGAAGAAGGCTGAAGATGTTGAGAATACTGGCTGTACATTTTTCCCGAAGATCCGAATGAACTTGTTGATAGCTTCAAACATGTAATTGCTTTGCAACAAGATGGAGATTTCTCGCACATTAACGAGATATCTTCAATCATTAGTGAACTGAAGGTCAGGGATTATATCATATGATGTGATAAACCCCTTTCTTCTGAAATTGCAAATACAAAATAATGTTAACTTTTTATTACAAAATAATCATTTCTGTGAGTCATATCTTTTATTTTATTTTTTACCTTAAAATTTTATAGTATTGCTATGAGCACTCAATTATTAAGGTAAAGTTCTGCATGCAGAATATTAATGAAGACTTTAAGTATAAAATATGCACGGATAGTGTACTGCATACAAAACATTAAGTATGTCAACATGTACAAATTTGGGGATGGTTGGCAAACGAATGTAATTACTATACTTGTGGGCATGGACAAACCGATGGAATGATCGAAGGATCGATTGAGGAATTCAGATGGCTCGAGAGCTTGATTGAATTGTTGAGAGAAAGACTGTGAAAGATTGATGGCAAGATTGCCATAGATCGATGGAAAAATTGCGAGAGTGATAGAAATATTGTGAGAATGATGAAAAGATAGCAAAATATTGATGGAAAGATTGGAAGATTGATGGAAGGGTTGCGAAAGATTGCGAGAGATTGATGAGAAGATTGATCGAAAGATTGCGAAAGATGGACCCACAGCAACCAGGGAAATTCCACTTCTCTGCAACTCCTCATTGCCTTCACTACTCGGCAGAAGTTTGGATGGGAGTAATTCTGCGATTGCACCATGTATAGCATCCAACATTTCTGGAATAAGTTTACTTATAGAATTTTTAGTGACCGTGAACAATTTCTGGAGACTAGCATATGATTCACCTGCTGTCAAGAAACACAAAGCAATGTCTAGTTTCGTTTCAGCAAGGATATATTTACTCATGTTAGTATCAGCTTTTTGTATTTGCATTCTCACTTTATCCAGTAGCAAGATGTATTGGTTTCCATTTAATATATAAACATTTGTATGGCCTATTTCAAGCTAGTCCCTCAGTTCACAGCACAGTGCTTTTGAAGCTCCCAGTGTTTCACACCATTTACCCACTCGCGTACGCCAATATTTCTCTTCTTTTTTGTTTTAAATTTTCTTCTAATTTCGTAACACACAATCGACGTACATCGATGATGACATGGTGAGAGTTTACACACGACTGAGGACAGTAGAGGACAGATTCGTGCGAACACCCGTGGTAATGCACTACTTGACAAGTTAACTAGTTTTTAAGAACAAGTCGTGGAGGCAGTCTTGCACTTGACCCCGTGAGAACCCGGCTTCCGAGCACCTGCTTAGTTGAGCAGAAGAATCCCAGCCACAGCCTACACAGCCATACAGCGCCAATTTAAAACACATCGATTTTTCCTAACCCACCCTAATTCTAAGTGTATGATGTACATCCGAGATAGGGTCGGGTGCTACTTGCGTCTCAGGGCGAACCCCTTATGCCTACAAGGGAAGGAAATCATGCAAGGAGACATGTATCGTGGCAGAGGGGGATTGGGGAGCCATGGCCAGCAATTGGGGCCATATAACCAAGAAGAGACTGGGAAAAACTGGCATAGACACCTTAAAAACCTAGACGACCGGAAAGAATTCAAAATGGTTGCTTGAATTAATCATAAATGCTACAGGAACGTAGTGTTTTAAAACATGTTCTAATTAGTCGAGATGAAAGAACTAGTAGAAAGGGGACAGAAAATGTATTTACCCTTAGCCTTGATTTTGTGGGAGGGGACGTTATTGGGCCTCCCCTCCCGCCACGAATTCATCCAGTAGAACCTGTCAATTAAGAAGGTGAGAGTGAGTTGCCAGTAAGTGTCAGCAGTGCCAAAACTTACTGGTTTTTAGATATCCGGGAAGTGATGGTACAAGCCTGAGAAGAGAAATGATTCAATTAAAATAACCTAAATGATTTATTATTAACATATGTCATCGGAGACATGTGTCTTAGCTTAATGCTGTGCTACCTCGCAGCGGCCAATCTCTGTAGTCATTGACTGTAACAGAGCATAAAACACATCATGCCAGACTTCCCATATATATATATATATATATATATATATATATATATATATATATATATATATATATATATATACTACTAGCAGCGTATATAATTAATTATGTAGTAAATTGTTTTACATATATTGATACATGCTCAACCCAATGGAGATATTCATCCATTGTAACGCCTAAGTTTCTAACAGTCAAGGAGGGATTTGTCTTTGTGTCACCAAGCCAGATGTACAGCATTTGAGTCGCTTTGGCTGCCGCAAATAGGACAGGAGAGCTACCAGCATTCGCTTTGTTTTTAATAGCTTTAATATCATCAGGACAGGCACTAAATACGGAAATGGTGACAATTGTCAGGTCCTGCAATGTTTCACACTGACGGTTCCAAGCAAGCAGTCAAATGTCTGCTAGAAGGCAGCTAGAAAATCTGCCCTCCCTTTGGTGTAGTGAGTGAGTGAGTGAAGAGATTTGAGCAGCTCTTAACATCGAGGTATAGAGAGACGATAAGGATGAAGTGAGGTGAGTACAGCGCAGTGCCAGAATGCAAGGGCAGGAGAAAAAGGAAATCTCGAGAAAACCCGCCGACCAGCGGCATCGTCCGGCACTATTTCCACGTGCTAAAATCCCTGCCGGAATCGAACTCGGTTCACATTGGTGAGAGGCAAGTAGTCTAACCACTAACACCACCATGGGCCCTCCGTTTCTTCTAAATTACTACCACTGGTTGCTTCATTAATATAAAACATTATTACATAAACAAAACTAAACTAAATTAGACAGATACAATAAACGCTACACTTCTTGACTCCTTCTACCTTTAGTTATATTTCAGATATCAACTATCTCAATTATATTGAATTTAGTTATTATGTTAAATTCCTATATCACAGTCTATAAACACTAGTTATTCTCTAATTCAATAATTACTTTAGATGACATTAATTACTCTACCTGACTCGCATCGCACCCTGATCGCCCTTGCACTCTACTCAAGTTCACCTACCACTGACAGCCTCGGATCGCCGGAGCTCCTCCGTCGGCTCGTGTAGTGGAGATGTGGTGAAGGATGGCTTGCCTAAACCTGGTGTCTCGACCCAGCTCCTGGATCACCTCGGCATTGGCTCCGCCCGATGCAGCTCCAGCATCGGCAGACTCGCTGATCGTGGATCACTCCAGCCTCGCTGAAAGACCAACCTCCAGCACGCACCAGGTTACCAATCTCTTGAGGAGGGGGGTAGGAGGTGTCGGCCGTATTAACGTCCGTGGCCTGCCGGTCAGCTCATCGTCAGCGCCTACCCGCTGTCCCCTGGTCAGTCTCTCTCTCCTGCGGTGCGTCGCCCTCGGCCACGGGCAGGCATGAACCTCATGGACTGCTCTCCTTTCTCACTTGTGCCCACAACAACAGATCCCAATTGTAGACATTAATGAGATGCATTTACACCCACAATATCGTTACTCTATCCCAGGCTATTCCTGCTAAAGAATGGATAAAGAGATTAATTTAGGTGATGGCATATTAATATCTTATATTTTGTAACAGTGAACTTTTACTTACTTTTTATCTATAAATTACAGGACATTGTTTATAATTAATATGAATAAAAACAGGGAGAAATTTACGAAGGTGTTGGTAAACGATGTGGACTGCAGCTGGCACCAGCCGCCAGCTCCCGTTATGCGTGGGGTCTGATGACCCACCTCAATCCTCCCCTCACCCAGACACCATGCTCGCCGCCTCGCTTCCACCCCCCCCCCCGGCCCGGGGGAAGCCCGGGAATGATTGAGACAGCTGCCAGACCTGGCTAACATCACCGCCCCTCCTCCTCCTGCTGAGGAGCCGACAAACATACAGAAGGTGCAAAATTATTCTGGAAATTATGACTTCGGCGCAACGTGGGCGATAGCCTATGACCCTATAAATATTGCAGCTGTCAAAACGCCAGCAGTTTTGGTAGATGCCTTTTGGCTGAGTGCGGAGGGCGAAGTCAAGTTCGAGACGGTGGCGGACGAGGTGTTCGTGGTGTGAATGGACGAGAGGGCGTGAAAACTGACGAGTAAAGCCTACTGTGCGTGAGGGTGCTCGGAGAACTCTAGAACACTTTAACTGGCAGGACAAGGACTAAACTGAAGTGGGACTGAATGCACATGTAAAATGGATTTTATTGTAAATACTGGGACTGTTATATAAGGACACATAATTTATAAAATAATCGAATTGATTTTTATTCACTGTATATTTGGGCTGATTTTTAATTATTGAATTCCATTGATTTCTTTGATATTGTATTAATTTAAGTAATATATTGTAACAGTCAGTGATATTATTTTATTGTGTGATGTTGAGTCGAAAGAATATTGTTTGTAGTTATTGGCATGTAAGAATTAGAAAATTTGCGAAGTATTTAGATTTCTAGTAATTTCCCTGTTTCACTTGACTGATGCGCGAAATAAGTGGTCAGACCCATGTCAATGTAATTTTAAATCCAGTGGAAGAATACGCAATGTACATACAAGTAAATCTTAGGAAGGATTTTCATAAGTTGTTTGGTATGCCGTAAATAGCTGATAATTTGCGAGTCGGTAGTTTTCACACGCCGCAATATTCTCTCCCCCCCCCCCCCGGCAATAGCAAAAAAATTAGATTAGGAGATATCATGCCGTTGCATGGCTCAATTCCTCACACTGCTGTACCCATTTTGTGTGCACTGTGTCACGTCGGGCCAGAAGAAGTGATCTTGCAAATTCCGCACTGTTTGATCCGCCCCTGGGTGTCCTGCTACACTGCTGCCATGAGCATGTCCGAATACACGTTTTCTGCATTATTTCGGTACAAACAAGCACCATTTGTTTTTGTTTTTGAGTGCACAAATTTCTAACCATCCATATACTAAATACTACTGTTCAAGGTTTTCTGTCTCACATTTTCCTCTCTTGTTGTGAAAATGTACATATGTCCTGTGCAGCAATTACCTTCTTACACGAGTCGGAAATTAACCATAATTTTCCCGACAGTCATTTGGTTTAGTTATGCTTCCTGGAACAGTTCCTGTCCTTCTGGCGGTAAAATCTCTTCCCACTCTGCAGTGTCGCACATAACTACGTTCGTGTTCGGTGCACGTGAAAGTGTATCAACAAGTTCATTATCATTGCCTGCAACATGTTCTTCCACAAAGTCATACACTTGGAACATGAGTGCCCACCGGGTAAGTTCACTGTGTGCTTCGCGCATGTTGTGAAGCCACACCAGTTATCCAGTTATCAGTATGCAGGGTGAAGTGCTGATATTCTAGATAAGCCCTGTATTGCTTAGTTGCCCAGACCATGGCCAAACACTCGTGCTCATTTATGTCATAACGCCATTCTGGTGCTCCTAGCTTGGTGCTGGAAAAGTATACTATCTGATTCTCTCCACCTCTGTGCACTGGTACAGTACTGTGCCTATGCCTTCCTGGCTCGCATCCGTCTGCAGGTACAGGTAGCACGTGGGAGCATGCCTGGCTAAGGTGGTGTATGCATTAAAACTCTCTTTAATGGTCTGGAACACCTCGTCTGCTTCTTCCCCCACATGAACCTCTTCTGCGGTGACAGTACATCCGTTAACGGTGCAGTTATCGTGGAAAAATCCTTAATATACTTGTGCAGACAGTTTATCAAGCCAAAAAATTTACGCAGTTGGTTTTGTGTATGTGGCGGTGTATGCTTGTCAATGATGCTTAACTACTCTGGCGTTGACATATTTCCAGACTCGTCACCAATATGGCAAAGGAACTGTATACTCGTCTTACCGAGGTGGCATTTGTTGGCAGCACATGTCAGTCCTTTTATGGCAAGGTGTTCTAAGACAATAGATAGATGGCGCAGATGTTCTTCCCTCAAACATCTAACCACATGATCACATCATAGAGATGCACGAGCATGAAATCTCCGATTAGGCCATCTAGTACTCTCGCCATCATACATTGGAAAGTGGTAGGTGCGCACTTGAGAACGAAGGGCATTGCGCAAAATTGGAAATGCTAGCCGTCCAGAGTCGTAAAGGTGGTTTTCTCACGATCCTCCTGCCAGATGGGAATCTGTCAAAATCAGCTGCATAAATCCAGAGATGACAACATTTTTGCATTTCCTGAGGTACTCAAGGCATCCTTCACACTTATATACAGCGACACTGCGCTACATGTCACCTGGTTGGTTGAGCGAAAGTCCACACAAAAACAACCATGACCCTTTTTTTTGTGCTAGTGATACTGCGGAATTATGTCTGCTATGTGGGTGCTCAATTAATATTAATATTTCCAGTAATTGTTCACGTATTATTTTAATCTGATGGGTAAGGTAACTGTGCGGGCTGCAGTAGATAGGCTCATCTTTCATTAAAGGGATCTCGTGCTCTGCAACTGTTATTCTGCGCAATACATCATGCTTGCAAAAATTGATTTGCATTCAGATAGAAAGTGCTGGAAGGCTTCCTGATATTCTGGCAGAATGTTATGCTGAAAATCCTTTAACTGCATGTCCGGTGTGCTATCTGCTAGCCTACAGTCGAAGTTGTACACAGTTGTCCTCTCCTTAGCGCCAAAATGAATACGTCTAGCTGCCATTTCCATGATCGTTTTCTGTTCACTTAACCAAGGAATTCCTAGAATAGCATCTTCGGTAATTTCAGCTGTTATTATCGCCTGTGTTTTTGTTTCAATGTCACGTACTCTGGCAGTTATGTCCTCTTTCCCAACGACTGCCTTACACTCTTGCCCCGTAGCGAAACGTATCATGTGGCCCATTGAGGTTATGTCACAATTGTTTACAAACTGCGGCTGGACAAAGTTGTGAGATACCACGGTATCTATCAGCGCATGACACTTTTTACCATTGACACCGACAAGAGTTGAGATGAATTAGGCATTGCTCCCACTCACCTGGCTAATTAGTGCTTGTTGTGGTGTTACATCCAGGTTATCCTGTGTGACCGGGGTACAGTACGCATCCGGTGACCTTACCCCTGCTTGCCATTTCCCTGCTGTCGTGGGTTCCCACCTTGTTGTTTGCGTACGTGAGGGTTATACCGGCAGTCACTTTGCCAGTGATATTGCTCACCCTCGCAGTAGCGACAGGGAGTTCGCTGCAGTAGGCTTTGGTCCCACTGCACAAACGTTTCCCACCAGGTTTTTCCCGCACGATCTGCACCATTCTGCAACTGTACATAATGACTGTCAGTGGTGGATTTACGTTCGTTTTCACCGAACTGTCCCCATTTCGGATTGTCTGTGCTCCCGTCACACCCATTTTCACCACTTTCACTCCTCCCGTGGTGCCATCATGTGGTGTTGGACTCGCGACGGGGTTGCAAGGTGTTTCGTTCCAGGATTAGCACAGACCATATCAGATCTTCGACCCCGTTATTTAGCAGCTGTACCAGGTTTGTGCAGAACTCCGGTCATTCCGTTTCCGCTACCACTTCCAGCTGCTCTCGCTCTGGTAGGTTTGGATGGAACTGGCGAATCAGATGTAGTTTGCAGGTTATGAAGGCTGTCAGTGGCTCGTCTTTTTTGCTGCTCCTGCAACGTCAGTTTGCTTTGGGCTTGTATAGACCGAACGCCCCTCTGTAACGACCATGTTCAGCCAGAATGGTTGACAGACTTCCACCATTTCCGTGCACTATTCTCCAACTGCCTCCCAATGCAGCTAGGCCAATCATCATTGTGAATGCCATACATCTGCAGACACGACTGACAGTCTTGCAAGAAGGCTGTAGGGTCTTCATTTGGTTCACCAGAGGAAGATGCCTGGTTCGAAACTTGCTAGGAGTTGGCATTGGCACTGTTCTGCTGGACTGCAGTACTATACTTGCTGTAACCTCTAGTGGCGGAGCATTGTAGCAGGGCCACCTGTAGGCCGCATTCTGTCCATACTGTTGTTGTCATGCTTTCATTGACGGTGTGATAATGGGAAAGAATATTGCAGGGTTGAGTAGTGCAAGTTGCTGGAATGACAGTGGTTGGGGGTAGCTGTTAGTAGGCCGGACTGGCATAGTTACATTGGACAGGTTATGCATAAATGGTATTGACTGGCTCGGAAAGGAAGCACATGTATGGGTTCCTTGGCCGCACAGTCTCCGCATGTGAACTGCCTCCCCTGGTTGTTGATGCTTTCTCTCACAGTCCTGCATTGTGCATGAATTCTCGACCCGTAACAATGACACTGACACATCACTCCTCCCGCTGTTCCTTCGCACCTTCCTCGTCCGCAGGTTACCACAACCTGTTGTAATTCGGCGAAAACAATGCTCCAGTTATTCACTGTTCGGTTACATGTGATTACATCTGTGCACATATTGCATTCGTATTTGATGCCACACCCCACTTATTTCGAAATGCGTATCCAACCGAATCGGGGAAGAAATTTCTACCTACACCCAATTATATACTATAGTGTATCCAAACCGAAAACGGAATATAGGGTAAAAGACTCCATTTGTTTCCCGTGGTGCATCCAGGTGCAAAAATTAACTATTGCTAAAAGTTTTCTATTGCGTATCCAAAAATTTTTTTTTTTTCGCTTTTTTCTCATCCCTGTTTAAATACACGCGATTCGCTATTCATTATTTTCTATTTATTTTAAAGAGAATATTTAATAATTATTAACATTTAAAAATAATTTAAACAATTTATTACATAAAGATTCACGTGTACGCAATCACCAAAGGGGTTGGTAATACAATCTTAAGTAAAAAATTCAATTTAAAGAAATGTAACTAGTTATTACACAATGTTTTATATTTATGACATCACTAAAAGAGATGGTAAAATAATGTACAGTTAAAAATTCAACTTTTGTATCAATTTAACAATATAGATTTTTAAGTTTTACATAAGCCATTACTTTTTTTTTTTATAAATTACCTCAACACTCGAAACTGGCAGGTCCAAAGTCCATGAAAGCAACAGCGTATGTAATTGCATCCGCAACCGGCCTAACCGGTCATGACAGACACGAGCTCGCTATGCCTTTTCGGGATCGCGAAGGAATGAAATTTATTTTTAACACCAATTTACTTCAATAGTTGAAACTGGCAGATCCAAGTTTTGCGGATGCAACAGATGCAAGTACACCTATCATCGCCAGATGGATATATCACGACCTACTCGACTATTTTGGGCTTTTTTCCAGATTGCGAATGAATGTTTACGCAAACAGCAACTCAATCAAATATTTGTTTAACCAAAACATACAGCATATCAATCGAACTTTTTTAAACCGAAACAAACAGCTTCACTCTCTCACTAGCACCTGCAAATTAAATCAAACAGCATCTCAATTAAACATTAATTTAAGATTGAATCAAACAGCAACTCAATTTAAAAAAATTTAAACTTTAATCAAACAGCTACTCTATTTAACATTAATTTAAACTTGAATCAAACAGTAACACTGGCTCTGTCGGACCTGAAAATTAAATTAAACAGCAACTCAATAAAACAATTTTTTAAATTTGAAATAAACAGCTACACTGTCTCATTCGCACCTGTAAATTAACTCAAACCACAACTCAATTAAACCTTAGTTTTTTTATTCGAATCAAACAAGTCAATCACACTTTAAAATGAAACAAAAAAGCAAGTCAATCACACTTTAATTTTATAATGCGATGGCAACAGCAACTCAATTGACTTTTTTAAAATTGCAACTGCAACAGCAACTCAATCTCGCTAGTGCCTGCAAATTAAAATCAAATGTAACAAACAGATACCTGTCGAAATTGGTATAGCCTTCGCCATAATCTCCTCTGCGTCGATTACGATGGTGCATTTCGGCGGCATGAATCAGCAAAGCGTGCAGTCGTTCTCCATACCAATGATTCTATTTCCAGACGTACTTGACCAGGTAGCCGACCCAAGATTTTTTCTGTCGGTCAAAGCACGGAATGCTGTATCGTACAGAACACCAATTTCGATCGATATTTTGAGTGTGGACCCTCAACGTCTCGCACCTCTTCATCTTTAGCATGTTTCGAGTGTTTACCATACCGCTCTTTTCGCTGCACACAAATTCCCGCCTGTGATTCACCTGAATGTGATGGTAGCTGTGAATGTCAATGATGCTGTAACCGCGCCAGCAGACCGAAATTATCATTGTGCCCAGAGCGATCTAATTGCGAATGGTTTTGTCAGGGTCGCAGCTTTCCTCTTTTCCATCGGCACCAGGAAGAGAAGAATTTCGTCGGATCGTCCTGGTGCACTCCGCCGAAAACTCACTGGCCGTGAAATTTGCGACCTTTGCGGTTCTCGTATTTGCCCAGCTTCGACTCGTCGATCTCGACCACTTTGCCCAGCCCGCCGATGTGTTTCTGTACATCAAAACCCAGTCTATGCACACTTCGCTGCAGAAACTCAACCAGGCGACCACCATCTTTCCGAACACAAAAGTTTGTTCACTATAGTCTGCTGTTGAGGGTATTTGATCAGGCACCAGAGTAAACACAACTCGACTATCTTGCCCGAAGACAAGTTTGAATCTACCACGAAACTGTCCTGTCTCGCCTACACTTTAAAGTTGCATTTGATACTGTCTTCCATTCGCCGTCGGAACAAATAAAACAAGCCCCTGTTTTTTTCCAATTTCGCTTCGCCTTCCCCTCATTTTTCGCACCGCATCTTCGAGTTGAGAATGTCGTGCTCGATGAGAAACTTGTTTATACATGGCGAGGAATGAATAACTAACCTGGCATTCAACATTGTGATTTTACATCCCGCGCACATCATCTTGCAATTCGCAAGAAAAAATTTATGGAAAATAATGCTTGGATACGCGATACAGAACATTAGTTGCCGAAATTGGATACTCTAAATAGAACTTGACCGAATACGCGAAACAGCACTACACTGCAAAGTAAATAACTGGGATTGATACTTTATAGTACACACTGAATGTTTGTATGGTTTTTCCATTATTATACACAATACAGAACAATTATAGGAAAAAGTAATAAAAGGTGGGTATTAATCACAGACACTTTTATTGCATCTTAATGAATACAACTGATTTTGTACTCAAAAAACTCTGTCATGCAGGCTCGGCACTGTGGCCTACCGAAAGTCGATGTTGCTTTCGAAACTTGCATACGGCACAGTTAAGTTCTAATGGTAAAATTAGCTGTCGGTCGGCCCCTCGGTATTAAACAAAAGCAAAGAGGTTCCAGAAGTGACACTATTGATAAATTAATGATTAATACCGGAAAGTTGCTATAACGAGGGGACATACTGAAAAGTGCAGTTCCCGAGCAGTGTGCTGACTGATTACGGAGGTCAGACACTGAACGACATTCAGTTTTGTGTGGGCGTAAGCTGAGGGTGCTTCAGAATCGTGCTAGCTCATTATGCGTTTTGCCCTTACTCTTACACAAATGTTATATGACACTTCTATATGCCCTCTTAATTCCTATTAATTTAATGACACACATTGGCGACATTGATGTGGCTCTAAATGCTAAATTAACAGGTTTTGTGATAACGTCATGGGAATGCCGCCACCCTTACGAATGTTTTATATAAAAAATGAATATGTGGGATGAACACTATGTGAAAAATGCGACATAATGATGATTTAGAACCCTGTTTATTTATTATCTTAAAAACTCTGCCCAAATTTGGTACTGGCGCAAGTATTGCACTTTGTTGTTCAAAGATGCCTACCCAAGATGGCTGCTCTCATTGTCTGTACCTTGTACCTTGATCATAATGGCCGCTACTCCTTCCGTTTTGTGCACTTTCTGACTAACGTCACGTGGTTGTTTCCTGGGCATCTTGTAGGCATCTGCTTGGCATCGGAAGTTTTTCAGCCCTTCTGTGTTGCTTTCCCAATGTTCCCATGTTGCTTGTATCGAGATAGTAGATGGGAAAACTCACTGAGTTGGAAAAATTACGAATTTTGAGGTCCGGGAAAAATTTTGCTAAAAATTCAGAGTTTGCCGATAGTTGGCGGAAAGGTATGGCAACTAAGTTGGGCTCCAATTTGACACCAGGTGAGGTGTCTCAATGGCATGGAGTAATGAAAAAGGAGCATTTAGCAGAAATGTGGTAAATATGTTAGTTTTTGCCCCGCGCCAGGCATCGCCACAGGTGGTGCAAAAGTTGTAGAGGTGACTCTTGCTGGTGCTCTGGGTTGTGCCCAGACGACCAATACCTTCTTTTACTGGGTCCTTGTAGAATTATGAATTATAATTAAATGCAAATCTTCGTGGACTCATAGGGCGGGTCTCACAACACCTGAATTAAATATGTTGAATTGAAGATACTGCAGTACAGAATGCACCTGAAATAAATATGTAAAATACACACGTCAGAATTGGAGGGAAATGAGAGTCCCCTGCCATTATGCGCCCGAAGATGTAGACAGAATCAAACACACACTTTACTCGTGACATTATTTATATGTCCGTGAACCTACATACTCCTTTAGGAAATAACCTACATGAGTACCAAGCTTAACCGGTATGTTAAGGCGATTCTGAACAAAAAGCCACTTGGGCTACACAAAAATTACGGAGCAAGTAAACTCCTGGTAATGATGCAAACCAACTGAGTGAGGAGGAGTGTTTACCTGGGTGGCTAAGTGTACAAAGGTTCAGTTAGTTAAAGTCAATTGCAAATTACAGTGACTAGAAACAAAAAAGGGAATGCCTCCCAGGCATGCACTATGCGACACACGACAATGCGAAGCACCCCTCCAGGTGCCAATCGATAACTGGCTTGGCGCGTGGACATAAGGGTCGGTTGTGGCGGGCCTGCACATTACGTGGCACTACTTTCTGATACAAAGTATCGTTAGACATACTTGGGGTCAAGCACAGGTGTAGGAGGCACACAATAAAATAAAATACACTACAAAAAATGTAATTAACCCTTAAAACAATTTGATAGGTGATGTTGGGGAGCTACACATCAAATGTAAATAAATAAGAAATTACAGAGAACACTAATGAAAGCTGGTATGCCATAGAATAGCTTTGATATGCAGGTCTTTCAAGGATCGAAATAGGTTTGGGAATTGCATGAAGCATAAATCATATATTTAATGTTCCAACAGAATTTGCACTACTTACATATTCCTCCGCCACGCGGAGGAGCTGGCTGGTTGTACACACTCACATTCCTACACTAAACTGCCCTCTTACTGCACCTGGCTTACCCCTACTCTACCTAGCACTGACTTGACACATTTCACCAGACACTGCATGGTGCTGCACTCTCAATAGAGCACGCATCCTTTCGAAGTAGCCCCTTTCTGCGGCGGGCAAATGGTTTTGTGAGAAGCTGTGGTTGGCGTCCTAAGTTTACCTTTTGTAGTATACGATGCCATGTTTTGATTGTCCCAATCTAAGAAAGCTTCACTTAATCATTAAGGTAAGTAATGTACACAAGTTGGGTGCACTAATATTAATTATAAGAGGGTGATATGTATTGCTATGTATGTAAGTTGTAGAATGTTTAATTTGTGTGTTTTAAATGTGACCACATGTTGTTGTGGTAGTGAAGTAAAATAAACTGAAAGGCTAGCCAGTAGAGCCAATTGGCAGAGGCCACATACGAACAGCAGGTCAAAGGACATTGTCCGCAGACAATAACAAACCATGTCCAATTACCTTTTATTTATTTTAGAGTATTTTAGGAACTATAATACATCGTATCGTAAAGCCTAGTGATAGAGTTTTGTACAAATGAATGTAGCATAAGGGACAGTACATAAGAGACACGCACCAGGTGTGCAAATCACAACCATCAGGTTAAGACACGGACAGTCGGACGTCAATTGTAAACAACTAGTGTCCGCCCACAACAAGTTTTATTTCTTAGTGTATTTATATATGTTATTTGAAAGTGTTTGTTTGAAGTGTTATTTTGTCATCTGTAAATAATTGCCATATTCATCCTCATTTCACATAAGAGAAAATATTTGAATAAAGGGGTTTGTGTGTCATGTGGGAAGTGGTGGTCAGGCGCTAATTCCCATGCTGCATTTTTGCCAGTTGCGTTTTCGGCACTCAGCGAGACGGTCGTCGTACCAGGCCTCTCGGAGACTACTGCAGTTTTACGGATCATGTAATAGCTAAGTATTAATTTACTGGAACATTTCTTTATTCTTTTCACTCCCAGAGAGAGCACAGTCTCGCAACCCTGGTGTTTTGTACACACCAAGGACATAAATTACAGTAAACCGTTGTGTAGCCATTTGTTGATTTTTGCAGTTTAGGAGCTAGCCGAGACGAGTGGCTAGCCAAACTTTGTAAGTGCTGTGCCTGGAAAATATTTTAAATAAATAGTGTGGAAACATTTTTCACGTATTTATTTATTTAGGCAATGTCTCAGCCTTATAGCCTAATATTGCACATTGTGTATTAGCGACGAATTTTCCGAGTGTGAGGTGTCCAAAACACCTGCCAGGAGTGAGTTATGTTTCGAGGGAGGCTGACAGCCCTCGCAAGCCCAGGCTTCCGGATTTTTTTGACAAATACTTCACTATTTAAATCATCATTGTGGATGCAGCTGATGGTTAATGCAGGAGGTGCAGCCAATTTGGGTGAGCAAGAGTCATCATGTTCGCTACTGAACGGACTGGCGCACTCCTGGTAACAGTTTCATCCGAAGTCCAAATCAATCCACATAACCTCATCATCCCTACTGGAACAGAAAAGTAACCCCGTCAACTTCGACATCAGAGGACAGCAGCTCCACGCAGTGCCACGATTTGAGAGTGTGTGCATTGGTACAGAGTGTAAATAAGTGTTCAGTTTTTGTCATAGCCATTTAATATTATAGTACAGTGTTTTTTTTGTTTTGTATGTATTATTCGCTACAGTGCTTTGTAATTGCTTACAGTTTTGTGCTACAATTCCATGTGTGACAGTGTACATGAAGTGCACTTATGCAGGCTGTTCAGATGACATGTGTTATTGCATACATGTTTTTTGTCAGTGGTTTTTATATTTAAAAATAATATTCACTGTTATGTTGTGTTGTTGTCCAAGGATAACACACTATATGATATTATTTACATATTATCTTGACAGTGATATTATTTTCAGGTTTATGTTTGTTGTTATATTTACAGTGTAAAAAGTAATGTATTTTATTTGTACTAATAATTTTCCTTTCCTCCTGATGTAGGTATATGAAGGCGCTTGGCTTAGTGTTTTTGTGTTTAATATGTCTAATTTAAGATGCTTAATTATTTTAATCCAGGGTTATCGTATTTATGAACTGGTGGCGCAAGTAACTGTTTTCAAGTTAATTGATGCACTTTGAAATGAAGGACAGCACAGTGTACAGAATAATAATTTAAAACTTCTGAGCCATTGAAATATTTTGTATCATGTGGGTGTCAATATTCTGATTTAATAACAGTACAGCCAATATTTGGATACTGGACTCAACCCAACTGGTGCGCATGGCAATGGTACTAGCCACGTAGCCATCTAACATAGAATAATACAAATTCATGGTAATAAGTCTTCTTTGTCTTTGTTATATTTTTTAGTAAATTTACCATGGTTTTTATGTGTAGTAGGATAATAAGTTTAATATGGGAAATTTCCCATAGAGCTCCAGCTCCATTTCAAGTGACGTCCACTCGTTCCCCTACCTTTTAGCCTGTTTGTCCAGCCGACCGGACCCTCGACAGCATAACAAGCAAGTGCGCTCTACGACTTATCACCGCAAAGTGTAAGTGCAGTGCAATGCAACAAGGGTGTGACGGTGCAGTGCAGGTACAGGAGATCAGGCAGTGCATCATCACATATGCGGGCAAAGCCCAGTTGTAAACAAATGCTCCGGCAGACTGTTACTCAAACAAAAAATCCTCCCAATTAGTTTTAACAGGAAAATATGAACACAATCGCAATCACTGTCACATGTTTACACTTCAAAGGAAACACTACATTTTCCAAGTTTTTGCTGTAGTTACAGAGTTTTGTTATGTTTCGTTTTTGTTCACCCCCATCACTGCTGTGTCCAATTCATTTCCCATAATATTTTGATCACCCAGGGCAAGTGTGTCGTTAAGAGAATATTCCATGCAAGTGTTATGTTTTTATGTAGTTTTTAAGCAGAGTTATTTTCATGTGCATGTGTAAGTAGATCACTCCACGGCACGTGGGCCCGCTATCCCCCGGCCTCGCACCATCGCAGGAAGGAAGTCAGCAAGGAGTACCCAGAGGGGAAGGTTGAGCATGAATGTGTTGCATTTTCCCGTGTCCAGCCTGTACTCATCTTTTCGCACCAGTAACGTAACGCAAATAGTAAATAATTTTTCCAGAACCATTTTTGTTTAGTGGCCTGGGATAATACCCCTCGTCACCCCGAGGTTTGGATCGCCCAGGGAGTATTTCAGAATTTTATTGGACACTGAAATCACGTATTAGTGCCATGCTATTTTTCGCAGTGTAACTTCGGCCTCCAGGTGTGCAGACGGGATGTGGTGATAGCAACTACTGCCTTCATTACCTATGACATCTGCGAAGATTTGATACTTTGTGTACCATGGCTGACTTAACAAGGGACAGTGGTAAAACCCACAGCTCGCCAGATCCATTTTGGGAAGAAGGAGAGATGGACAGTATACAACATGGACCCCTGCCCAGCGGAGCAGCTACCTGAAATACTGCTGGACGATTTGGATCACGAGGTAAATCCGGTGTCCCGGAATGCGATACAGCATCTGCTGAAAGAGAGGCGACATTTTCATGGTTGCTGACCCATTGTATAAAACCATATTAAGACGAACACTGTATTCCCCTCAATTAAGAGACGCCCTTCTGTTATCCACCTCAATGGTATTATCACCCACCAATGTCGCATAATCAAAGAGCATATTATGGAGAAAATGGAGGATGTTGACGGCTGTCATTGCCTGGGAAAAGGTTGGTTGTGGTTACAGAGGCGGTGAACAATTTGTAAAGGAGGGTTTTGGAAAACTTTTACCAGGTAGGTGTCATTGTCACTGTGGCAGCGTAAATGATGATGATACTGTAGAGCTGAGATCTCCATGATGTTTTCGATGTGCTGCGGGCCGATCACCCAGACCAACATTCTCGCGATGCTCTTGCTGTTCACCTTGTAGAGGACCTCGTTTGTTTGCTAAATGAGGGGCTCTTCAGGCGTCCCAATCACCACATGGTATTGCAAATTAAATAAAAATACTTTGATTAGCGCAATCAGACTCCCTACACATGGATTGTTAGGGCCAACCACACTCCCATAAATGCTAAACACACAACTTTAAATACGTTGCAGCAGCCATGAAAGTAAATAATTACATTTTTTAAATTGTCATAACACTTGCATAGAAAATGGCAGGTTGAAGGGCCCGTGCCCAGAAATGCCTCTCTGTGACCAAAATAAAATGCACTGGTCAGTTCATGATATTTATCTGGCGAAGTTACAGTTCCCTCCACGAGAATAACTGACATGGATTCCACACTTTTGCCTGTGACGAAAGCTACATTTATTAAAAAGCTCAGGAGCTACATGAAATTATGTGTGCTGTTAAACTCCCCAGGTGATGTAATTCCTGAGGAGGCGAGGGGAAGTGTCCTGGACTGCAGAAAACGAAAAGGTTCCGAAATATTACAGTATTGCTGAATGATTACCGGTGATGAGAAAGTTGAGAGCTGTCCCGGTGGGAAAAATGCGACCGCTATCTCACATGCAACCTTCCTCTCTAGGTGCGACATGCTGACTAACTTTCTCCCGTGGCACGAGGGCTGGGGAGCATAGGCCCCTGTGCTGTGGAGGGTTCTACTAGCAAATGTGGAGAGGTTTTACTGTTTCACTATGCAAAACGACACTCAAGACACTGCAGAAATAAACGAAACAAACATACATTTTGGCCTATCTCGTTAAAATGATGGAATTAAGTGGGAAAAACACTGATGGTGGTGAAAATAAATATTTATAAAAACACAACACTAGCAAAAACCATAACAATTGGAAGCATGAGGGTTTCCATGAACTTCATCATTCTTTACTGCACACGTGTCTTTATCCCGTGTTAATGTATTCCTCCTCCCTTGTCTCGGACTTCGTAGCACACATGGTGCTGCACCACTTACACTTTGTTACACTTTCTCTAGAGTGTACTCTCTTGCACGGCTCCTGCACTGCACATCACTACTCACAATTCACCGTTGATCACACGTTGAGTGTTGGTGCATGCTGCGCTGACAAATGGCCTAAGGCAGGAAGATACACATGACTGTCATAGAACCGTTCGAAAGCGAGTTTAATACAGTAATCACATTAGCCTCGAAGAAGGATGATTTTTGGAGATTCTGTATAGACTTCCACCATCTGAATTTGGTTACCAAGAGTGCAAACCTCCCACCTGCATTCGTGTCAAGGACGCCCTGAATACACTGGGAAATACCACGGTAATGACCACCATCGATATCCGGAGCAGGTACTGGCAGGTATCAGTCAGACTAGAAAACCAACATAAAATGGCATTCACTGCAGCAGATGGACAACGTATCCCTCTTTCCACAATGCCCTTTGGCCTAAAGAGTGCACCGTCCACCTTCCAGGCCATGCTGGTACCGGTCCTGGATGGATTTATTAGGGAATTTGCCTTGGCGTACTTGGATGACGTCATAATTTGGCTGGAGTCCTGGGATAAGCACATAAACATCTCTCCCTCGTTCTCGAACATTTGGCCATCAACAAAAAAACACGCGCAGACAGAAAGGTCAACACTCAGTTCTTGGGGCACATCTTCGATGAAAATGGCAGCCAGCCAACACAAGAACAACTTAAACTCATAGAAAAATACCCTGCACCAACAACCAGGAAACAACTTTGCAAGTTCTTTGGTTTAGTTAACTGGCTGCGGCAATACATTGCTGACTTCGCAACAGTGACCACACCACTAACCAAGTTCATGTCCCCTTACATCCGGTTTATGTTGAATACAGTGCAGCAGATCAGTTTTGAAGACCTGAAACTGTGTTTCCAGGCATACCCCGCTCTCACGTGGTACAACCATACACAACATTTACATGTGCAAACTGACACAAGTGAGAAGGGCCTGGGTGTAGTGGTGTTCCAAATATCCAATGATGGCGCATGCCACATTGTAGGTTTTGGAAGCGCGAAGTTCAACACCACAGAAAGAGGATATGATGTAAATGAGAATGAATGCTTAGTTGTGGTATGGAGCATAAAATAGTACCGACAACTCCTTGAATACTAGCGATTAACGCTCCACATTGATAATTGTTGTTTGTTATGGCTGCACAACATTCGAGAAAGCTGCAGCAAACTCACCTGCTTGGCTCTTTTTTTGCAGTCATTCGACTTCTAAGTGCAGCACGTCGCAGGTGAAGGCAATCGGTTAGCAGACTACTTAATACGTGCGTCAGGAGAAGAGACCGCATGGGACAAGAAGGTGTGGGAAGACATTGTCCCCCCCTCCCTGCCTGATTATCTATGCATCACATCAACTGTGCAATGTAGGAAGATCATCATGCCCACAGAGGTAAGCACCTTACCCGCACTGTGGATCTTCGTCATCAAGGAACAAGCCACATGCCCAAAAGTATGATAGTGGAAAGTGACATGTGTGCAATGTTCTATTGAGAAATGGTACATCATTGATGATTGTGTTGAATTGCGCGCAGGTTAGAATAGTGATAAATGGTGTGTGGGCATGTCCGCAACAGCATGGGACACAGTTCTGAACAGTGCATACACAAGTGAAATTGCAGGACATCAGCGAGTTACTCAAACGAAAAGAAGTACTTTAAAGTACTTTTATTGTCCGGGGCTAGCTGTGCAAACAAGAGAATTCATGTGCATGTGTTTACAACGTAACTGCTATAAGATTCGCCACCAAGATGGGATGCAACAGCAGCATCCCAGAGAGCTGAGTAAACCCTTTGAAACAGTTGCTATTGACCTTATGGGTACGTACCCACTGATGTCCGCTCGTACCCCTACCCCTAAGACAATTTGTCCTGCGACCGCACCGCGACAGCGCCACATGCAGGCACACTCTACGATTGATCACCGTGTAGTGCAAGTGTAGTGCGATGCAATGGGCATGTGCGGATGCAGAGCAGGTGCAAGAGAGGAGGCAGTGCAACGTCAAGTATGCGGGCTAGGCCCGATTGTAAACAAACACACCAGGCAGAGTGATACAGTAACCAAAACACTCCAAAGTCATTTAGCAAATAAATATGAACATGCAAGTTCAAACACTGTTACGTGTGTCTATTTAAAAACCAATGCTACCTTTTTCTACCAGATTTTGCAGTGATTAAAGAGGTTTTGTTATGTAATGTTTTTGTTCACCCCTATCAGTGCTATGTCCACCTCATTTCACACAATGTTTTGATCACCAAGGGTATTTGTTGTTGAGAGAATATTTTTATATGCAAGTGTTATGTTTTTGTACTTAGTTACCAGCAGAGTTGTTTTCAGGCACGTGTGCAAGTAGATCCCTGGGCCATCACATGCCTTCGCTACACAGTGGGGAAGTCGGTCAGCAATGAGCAACCAGAGGGGCAGGTCATGCATGGGTGGTATTCATCTCTTTTGAACCAGTCATGTAATGTTAATAGTAAGATTAATTTTATCCAGAACTGTTTGGTTTATCCGCTCCATTTACTGCCTCTTACCTCCCAGAGGTTTGCATCACCTGAGAAGTATATTCAATTTTCTGCACAATTAATTAACATATAGCACCATACTAATTTTAACAGCTTAACTTCAGCCCCGAAATGTATCCTGGAGTAATGTGTAACTAATGTCGTATTAAAAGTATCTATGGAACTGATGTAACCTTTTATTTGACGTGAGCAAGGCACTCCAGGACACAGGCCCTTAAAATCCCGCCAGCTATGTCTTCACTATTTTGAGGTGTTTTTAAGTGTAATTTTTGTGTGCATCGAGTAAAGTATAGCTTTTATGGGTGTGTGGTTGGCCCTGACATTCCACAGCTCAGGGAGTTTCTTAAATACGACTTCACAGGTAATCTTGGCACTGCAGTGCCCTACAGCAAACAGATTCAGCATGGAAGGAATAATGTGCCTGGGTGATCGGCCCATGGCAACTTGACAGGACTTCACTTCGAGCTCTACCAGAACTTCATTTGACGCCGTCACGGCGATGTCTGGCGCTCCAGGTATTTTCACTCCAACATTTCCACATAACTGCTTTTCCAAACCACATTATCCCCTTTCTGACCACCAAATCACCGTCAAAATGGCACCCTCCCACGAGGCCATTATTTCCGCCTAAAACCCAAAACCGCAAAAATGTCCAAATTTTTTCCAAATTTATCAACGGCAAAATCCGGCCTGTTAAATATTCCTGTCTATCATTCCTTGCATACCAGCAACCAGACAACATAGAAGAGATCAGCTACAGCATCAGGACACCTACTGGATGCCTGTGCACACTGGGAAAAATTGGAACATGGCACGACAGTGAAAGCGCAGAAAGTTCAAGGGCAGCTGCCATTGTACAACACAAGGGAGAAGGGCGAGAAAAAGGCAGTCGTCTTGTGGCAGGCGTGATGTCAGCTATGCCATCCCGGTGCGCCAGCAGGACAAAGGAGCTGCATGCGCACAATCTAATAACCCTTTGCTCCTGGAGTGCTATGCCGTGCCACTGGAGGTAAAAAAGGCGGAAAGGAATGAGGGGAAGGAGAAACAAAAGACTTTACTCCCTCCCATGCCATCTGCTTGCCGCATGCTAGTGGCCAAGCTGATCACATGCCGTTCGATTACCCCTGCTCGTTCCGTACAGGTCAGCCACTATCTCGCACGCCAATATGTCCAAGCTGCACAATGCAGAACTTCCACTCCGCACCATATTTCAATGCTCGTGTGCACTGGCCGGATGGATGACAGCATGCCGATGCACATCGGTCCGCCCTGTCTGAGAGTGCTTACACAAGACCTTATTGCAAAGTATAAACACTGCAGAGTACTGCAGCTGCAACTGCTGTTGCACCAGACACCCAACTGCTCTACGATCTACAGCGACTATGCGCAAGAACCAGTGACGATGGACTCGTCGACCACACCACTCTCAACAACAACCACAGTCAACCAGAAACTGCAACCACACCAAATTACAACTTTCCGCATTATTGTGACAACTTGTGTGATGGCCAGGGAGTAATCATTCTCCGCTGCAAAGAGTGTCAAGCAAGCTATCATGGGGAATGCAGGAACAAGAGGGAGATGACAAAACAACAATAATGCAGCACTTGGATAATATATTGATAACGTGTTTAACACTACAGGAAGACGGGGAAAACAGACCAACTGTAATGTAATGTTATAACTTTTAAGCAGATTTTCCACCACAAAACAGGCAAGTGGGAGCAGTAAGGAATGCAGGAGAAGTAAGCACTGCAAACCGAGCAACACAGCAAGGGGAGGATATGCAACAACCAAATGTCAGCTGGAAGTACATGGTGAACGTGCAAGCACAACAACTGCTAGGTATGACGACTCTTCCACACCCTGCCTTAAACTGACGTGTTCCTGACATACACATATCCCTTGTGCCCGTTTGTTCCACCACTGACGCACTAACCATACATCAACAATAGAAAGATCGAAATTAAGTCGCTGTCTCGATCAGTGCAGGTCGACAAGAACGGTGTTTACACTTTTTTTGCCGTCCTGTAACTCATGGCCACGGGTCATAATATTTAACATTCATCACAAGAAGTAACTATCGTGATGAATTTATATGTGGCCTAAACTAGTGTGTCCTGCGAAGTAACGACTGTTCGACACAACAGACTTTGGAGGGATCACTGGGATAAGGAGCGCCACTTATTCCCACAGCTTTCCAATGTGCATGACGTTGACGGGCCCTGTGGCCGAATTCGGAGTGCGATGTGGCTCCAAGTAGTCTCAAAAGATGGGTAATCACATTCTGCAGGAAGTGTAAAGTGGCGAGCGGCTCCCTATCTGCATTGATTAATAGGAGCATATTTAGGCATTTCAGCGACAAGTGCACCACATTTAACTAGGAAAACTGTGCACTCCAGCATAGAGAGTAGATAACATACCATAGAAAACAGGGTGTAACCCCACCTCTAGTGATGAAATCTATATGTCGTCACATTCATATGCATTTCTGTAATTATAACCATTACCCCACATGCCGATTTTAATATGTGACTTATAAGTAGTGTACATGTAATCATCTATTGGGAATCACCCACCTGAGGCATCATTTCATTTAATATCACCATTCAAATGTGGTGACATACTTGTGACGTCACATTCTTAGCCATATCTGGGGCTCCGACGTTCACGATTATGTCACCAATGTGCTTTAGTTTAGTAATCATAATTATGTACAATGTCAGTTTCATTTATCATGTCAATTATAGTTACAATTTTTTATGTTTTAATTTTTCACGCCGGATTCGCCGGACGTGCGGCGAATCCGACGCCATGTCGTTAGTCAGACTTCAGCACTCCAGACAACCGGCAGGGCAGACGGTAAGCTTTGCATACCCACCCCCCCAATACAAATCCAATCTAGACTGAATTTTCTTTCATCGTAATAGTTACCATAACTCAGGAATATTTAATTACTCATAATTAGCCGAGGGGAGGTCTCCCTGCATCCTGAAGTAGCATACCAGGACTTCATGAGTGAGATGCATTTTTAAGTAACTATAACTTAAGGTTTACGCAATTCTTTCCACAGTAGTGACCACCGGCAGGTCCAGAGTGACGGGTCCGCTTATCCAAGGCTACGCATTTTCATGTGCAGCAACATTTCATTTTACCTTTGAGGTAATAAAACAGTCTCACCATAATTAGAAATGTTTCATTGTATTAACTCTTCTGAGTTCATGGGGTACTGCGCCCTAATAGCATCATCAACATTAAAGTATTTCAGTATATGTTTTGCATTTATGGGGCCTGTCTCCCTCAAGCAGAGTAATTCAGTGATAATATAGGCATGCGAAGTGGCCGTCATTTAGCCCCAAAGGAAATATTTTACATTCAACATCATTTCACTAACAATTAAATTAGTTCTCCTTGTTGACTGCGTATCCAGAGTCGCCATAGGCCATCGACCCCATTCAACATCGTTCACTCTACTGAAAGTGGTGTTGGGCACGTCATTAGTTCGTGTCCTACACCTGATCACAGGTGAGACACAAACACACCACAGCACCTCTGGTGGCGTAACGCATCAAGAGGTTTTCCCAACTCGTGCGAATAGAACATCAGTCTACACCAACAAGCCACATTCCTACGTCAAGTGGTTTTCCCAACTCGTGAGAATCAAACAACAGTAGAACATCAGAGTGCAAGGAGAGCACCAACAACCCGTCGGTAGTCTGCTTAACACAACATGTGGGCAACAGGCTTTGCGACAAAGGTAACAGTGCGACAAAAGTGCTTCAAAACGAACAGCTACAGTCATTGATGAGTAACCTGAGACCTTCTGACACCTATCTGACAACGCAATTAAGACAGTACAGTCATCAGTACAATCATATCAATATTATCAAGGGTTTTTGTTTACATTTGTGAGACTTTTTCCACATGTATTCATTTGTCAATTTGTCAGATTTGTTTACACTGTAGAGTGCACTGTGTTACATCAACAGACCTGCAGTAAATCGAGTGGGAAATAATGTACATCAAATTACGTCTAGTGAGGGTTTGCATCTGTGAAAACAATCCACTAAGATGGGTTGTTTTACTTGCAACATCATGAAATGTTTTAACTTTTTAAACATACACTGGTTAGATGTGACAACATGTAATGCAAAAAACACAACTGTAAGCCAAAACAGATGCAAGTCGAATACACCCAATCGACACTGCAAGTGTAAATTGTATGTAAAATTTACCTGTACTCAACACTGCATTGCAGTAAGGCAACCATAAAGATGATGCGTATAAATAAGTGTGAGTGTTTTGTAAACAAACGTACGTGGCATTTATCAATGTGTGCAGTTATTGGCAACAGGTATCATGAGCATAGTAAGACAATATTTTCAAGCAATATCAGCCATCAATTAAAAATACAAAAGCAATCAAAATTTAATTTAATTATTTCTGGAACTTTTCCGGTAAATTTTGCAGTATTTTTCAGAGGTAAAATGTTCAAACTTTTGCAAAATAAACAATAAACATTATCATTTTTTCCCTTGGACAGTAACACTCTTGAAGTGCAAAAATCAATTCAATCAATTTTTAAAACTTTTCTGAGCATTTCTCGAAATAATATATAATTTCAAGGATTGTTCACTGACTTTTCAAATGTCAACAAAATTTTTACAGCCATTTATCAAGAGCATTTTTGCAAAGATTTCAAAGCTGTTGTGCGGCAATCATTTGTCAAGAACCCATGACTAATTTTCAAGAAACTTTTCCATGTAATTTTCAGTTTGAAAGCAAGCACTATACTGGGAAAACACACATTTCACCTGGGCAGCTGGAACACATGTTCGAAGCAGGAAAGAAAGGCAGCAGATTAACAGTAAATTTCCTATCTCCTATGTAGTGCGACCAAGGATCAACCGCATAACACATTATTTGACACTGAAGTCCGTGCACCACAACACGCGGCGGTACGAGATGCTGTCCGGAAGCATTTGAATTGGTGTACAAGCACAGGTCAAGCGAAACTGTTATGTTTGATGTGTGCGCAATCCACAATAGGTACAAATACTTTTGGACAAGTAATATGTCCGTGTAGGGAAATACAGAATTCGAAAATTCGCAAAGAAAGAATAACCATGGCAAACAGAGCCCGAGTAGGCAAAATATGGAGTTGTACCTCAGGTGGTACACCAGCAATTTTGTGTGCCAACTGTGGCAAAGTACAACCCATGCAAAATAAACATGGTTTGCCAAGCAAATTTGTTTGTCAATGTGAAAAGCCACATTTGATTGATTTCAACTCTACAGTAAATATAATTACACAATGGCAAAATGGCAGGCACGCTTGACAAATTACTTGTGCAGGAAGGGGAAACGGAACCGTAATTTATGTACAGTGTGCACGTAGTTTTCACCCTTAATATTTGAGCAGGACTGAAAAGGTCACCACAGATCAGCAAGGCCGTATTCTCTGTGAAACGTGCGAATGCATTCTTTTCCGAACAGACAAAATTTCCCAAGCAGTCAAAGCAGAACATTTACAAACGCATGAAAAGTGTCAACAGTAAATTTGCAGGAAAGGGTCACAAGAAACTGTTAGGTATGAGATTCGTGGGCACAAAATGCACTGGCAATATCTGACCAGACAAGAAATGGATAATGCGCATTCCAATAGCCGTGGTCAGAAGTCAAGTCAGTAGTAGGGGGCGGAATTATCTAGCGCACATCACTATGTGCGGGAATATTCAGAATGGGCCAGTGTGTAGAAAGCCCACTGGCACATTCAACGCCCTTACCCAGAAGAACAGAAGAATCGCAGAAAGAGACGACACAACACACATGTTTTACGTATCCGCAAAAAACAATCATATTAACCACAATTATTTACAGCAATTACAAGAGCCCTCGAAGTTGGTACAACCTCGGCCCGATTTCAATGGTTACCAACATTTTCAGGCCAACCAAATGAGGACCCACAGGCATTCCTAAACAACTGCACAATACGTTTAGAGAGATACATCATGTGCCAGCAAGAGTGGCCAAATTGAATAGGGACTCAATTAGCCGGCGAGGCAAATAATCTGTGGAAAACAATCAGTAATTACAGTATAGAGTGCGTAGACTTTCTTAACAGCTTTCAAAGTCGATTTGCCAATACCTACTTCTCATTGCAAGCACAGAGCAGGGTTGAGCTATAAGTGCAAAAAGTGGGTGAATCCCTGACCGTATTTGCAATGAGGAAGATAGAGCAAATCAAAAACATTCATCCACACATGAGCGAGTATGAGATCCTCGAAGTAGTTGCGTCAACTGTAAGACTGGAAAACAGGCGAGCAATGGCACCGTTAATTCATAGTAGCACTGGGGACTTCATATGCTCTGCCAGATTGCTAGACCAAGACAACCAAGAGCAAAACACCACGACTAAAGAGGGTGGTGGGCATCATTTGCGCCGAAGAAAAGATGCAGAGTAGAGGGAGCGGACATAGGAACAATCGGCAGTGAACAAGGTAGTAGGAGTAGGTGCGATCCGGACAAGAACATACCTCGAACCTAGGATGGCAACGCATACATCAACAACCTTTGGCATGAGAGGAGGCCCACATGAGCCACCATTTGCGCATCTTTATTGCAAAGTAGAAGGCGAAATGCATTGGCACAATCAGTGCCTAAAATGCAACCAACCGCATAACATCAACTAATCACCGATGGGAAATGGACAGTTGTTGTTGGTGAGCTGGATGCTCACATCCCCAGGGCAAAGGGCCCCTGTGGTACAACACCTCCACAACAAGTAGAGCAGAAAGAAATCAAAATTCAACAACCAAGCATACAGCAAATCAACAAAACACGAAACAGAATGATGAGAATTGCAATACATTTAAATCAGCAACCATGCCAAGTATTAATAGAGACAGCAGCCAGTCATAATTTAGTGCACATCGGATTCGTGGACACAAGCGATATTACACCGAGAATACAGGTACTACACCAAGCAATGAAACAGAACACGGGGGAATCAATGGGAGAGACACTGATTACTGTCCGAATTACAGATATGGACACCATCATAACAGCCCTATGGGAGGATGCCATCACGGGAATTGACTAGCTCAGTGAACAAAAAGCTATTTTTGAGCCAGCCGCCCATAGGATCCATTTCGGCATGAAGGAAAGGTGAACGGTGTACAATAACGAATCCATAACCACCCACTCTTAACAAGTCCAAAGTGCAACTAGACGAATTTGATAATGTGGTCCCCTCAAAATACAGGGAGATGGTGCAATGCATACTGGACGAACGATGCAAAGTTTTGCAGCAGGAAACCCACTCTGTTGAACAACTGTCGCTGAGCATTGCATTCCACTGGAACATTACCGACCCATCTGCTCTGGAGCCAAAAGTTACCTGCCGCATCTATGTGCCATCATTAAATATCAAATTGATGAAATGCTAGCTGAGGGTGTAATTGAACCCACCTCAGCCACTGCGATGGCGGAATCACCTTGGCACCCAAGAAAGACAGGACATGGACTTCTGTGTGGATTTCAGAGCAATCAATCAAATATCAATGAGTGCCCCGCCTACCTACATAAGTGTCAAGGATGCATTGCATACCTTGGGTAAGGCTAAGGTCATGACATCATTGGACCTGCGCAACGGGTACTGGCAGGGGCCAATAAAACCTGCAGACCATCGCAAAACGGTGTTCAAAGCTCCAGATAGGAGAAGATTCCACTCCTGTGCACTGCCCTTCGGCTTGAAGTGCGCACTGGGCAACTTGTCAGACAATGATGGTCCAGGTACTCGACAGATTCATTGGATATTTTGCCCTCGTGTACCTGGATGTTGTGGTCATCTGGTCCGAAACCTGGGATGACCACATCCAACACCTGTCGCTAGTCTCAGAAAGAGACTAGTCATCAACATGTTGTCGTGCACGAACTGCAAGTGTTCTTCGGGTTGGTGAACAGGCTGCGTGAAAACATACAGGATTTTGCAACCATAACCGCACCACTCACTCACATGTTGTCACCCAACATTAAGTACTTGTGGACAGCGGAACACGAACCAAGTTTTCAAGAGATAAAGAGCAAGTTCAGTGAATGCAAGACATTGGATCGACACGACCCAAATCGCCATTTATTTCTTTAGACACACAAGTGAGAGGGACTTGGTAGCAGTTCTTTATCAGATTGGATATAACCAAGAGAAGTGCATCATTGAATATAGCAGCGCAAAATACGAGGCAACTGAGGGTAGATATGAGGGGAATGAGTTAGAGTGTCTGGCCGTAGTGAGGGCTGTGAAACATTACAGGGCATACCTGGAGTACCAATGGTTCACACAACGAACTGACAACCGGTGCTTACTCTGGCTTCACACCATGACAGAAGCCAGCAACAAATTAGCACGCTGGGCACTCCACCTCCAAGCGTACGATTTCGAGGTGGGCACATACCAGAAGCTGAGAATCAGCTAGCAGACGAGCTCTCCTGTGTGACAGGCGAAACGGTAGCGGTGGACCAAGAAGAGTGGGACAGAGTTTCAACTGCACAACTACAATGTACAGACACCCAACGTCGTGTCTCCTCCATCATGTAGGGTGAACAGGAGTGGTGGCGAATGAACAACACGCAAATCGAGACACGACAGCATCCTGAAGCAACCTGGAAGCTATACATGCCCAAAAGTGTATGAGCTCAGGTGCTTCATCATGCACATGATGCACAGTTAGCAAGCCATCTTGCCGCAAAACAAACCATAAGATTATATGCAGAACCATTTCCACTGGCCTGGCGTTACCAGAGACGTCTGGTAATATGTGAAGGGGTGCATAAAATGTAATCTATGCAAGAGTAGGAGAGCAGATTGAGTAACGCATCAACAGCCTTGGATTCCGCAGGAGCCATTCGAGTCCACCTCGCTGGACATGATGGGGCCATATCCGAGCACCCCTAATGGCAAGAGATTCATTCTTGTGGTGAATGACTCGTTCTCAAGATGGACAGAAGCATAACCAGTTTCCAGTGCACGGGCACGCAACTTAGCCCGTGTACTGGAGACCGAATTCTACCCCCAATGGGGCTACCCACACACCCTCTTAACATAAAATGCTACACAATTTATGTGGAAGTATCGGAGAGAATTGTGTACCAGGTGGGCAGACCAGCATCATACAAAGGCCATGTACCACCCACGGGCCAACCCAATTAGAGGAGGAATCAAGACCTCAAGACTCAGTTGCGCCTGCAAATAGCATCAAACCACACAAGATGGGCTAAACATCCGCCTGTGGCATTGTTCACAATCAGACAAAGGCTGAACCTAGCCACAGGTCAATCACTAGCCACCATTCTGCAGGGAAGGGAGCTGCCTCTCCCTAGAGAATTCAGAATCCGACAGGCAAACAGCGACGCAACAGAAAACGTAGCAGGCAGGCGTCAGCATCGAGAGCAATACCTGGAAAATGCACGCATTCACCAGGAGAGGTACATAGTACAACAGATACCCCCAACAACACGCCCACAAAAGAGACGCAGGCCCGGACAACAAGTTTATGTCCGTGAGCACAGGATGACCAGTGCAAAACGCAACTTTTGTGCAGGGTTTGTCCCTAAGTGGAGCGGACCACATGTTGCTGTAAAAGCACTGGGGTATACATCTTATCTCATCAAGGTCAGCAGCAGGAGCAAGGTGGCTGTACACAGCGACGAACTTCGCCTAGCCGCGCAAGGACCCAGTGCAGAGACTTCTGAGAAAGAGGAAGAGTCCAATGGCCAAGAGCATGTAGCAGAAACGCCCAATGGCGGATCAGAGGCAAGCTCAAGCACAGAAGGGAGTGCTCTACGGCACCTTTTTCCCACTGCCACACCCGGTAGTCATACACCAATAAGGTTGGCAGGGGAAGAAGAGAGGAAAGAGGATGAGGTCACACAGTCACAAACATATCATGACATCAACATCGCAGGTGTTGCAAACCGAAGTGAGCCAGACAGAAGTGTTACGACACCCATTGTAGAGACACTGCCTTCGGAAGACGACGCACAAAGCGAGTAAGTGGGGGCAACTGCGGGCCCTACCAGCCCAAAGGGCTGCGATACCGGCTGTCCTCACATCGAAGGACCGCATCACGGGTGTGGGGGAAGATTCATCACAAGAACATCAAGCCCAGCAATCGACAGTATACTTTTCCCATCGCCAGAATAAGGAGCATCGAGGGGTCCGAAGAACAGCGACAGCATCAGCAGCAGCGATGACGAGTCAGCGGAACAGCATGTCTCAATCCCTCCCCGCTGCTCCAGGCATCAGTATCTGCATCGGCCGCATGCACCACTTGCGACGGGAACCACTCCTTTCGGCAAGCACGGAGAGACACTTCACCATCAGCAGGGTCAACGCCCTGAGCATCGGCATACAGCGCAGCACAGCATCATTGTGGGCCTTACAACCTGAGGCTGGTATCCTGCTGCGCCTAGTAGCGTGGCAGTCCCTTGTGGGTCTGCAAGCACCAAACGGTCACCAGAGAGGGGGGTGTTTGACGTGTTACTTACATCCACGTATCCCTTGTGCCCATTTGTTCCATCGCAGGCACATTAACTATACAGCAACACTCGACCGATCGACACTAGGTCGCTGTTTCGATCAGTGCAGGTCGACAAGAATTGCGCTTAGCATTTTCTTGCAGCCCTGTAACTCGCGGCCGCAGGTCATAATATTTTACATTCATCACAAGAGGTAACTATTGTGATGAATGGATTGGCACAGTCAGTGCCCAATGCGCAGCTAACTGCATAGAACAACAACAAACCACCAGCATGAAACAGACAGTTGGGGTATTCCCGTAAAGGTACAACGGAATGTTACTGCACTTGTTTATGCGTAACTTAGTTAAGCGGACCCGGCACTCTGGACCTGCCATTGGTCACTACTTTGGAAAGTAAGACTTAAGCCTTAATTTAAAGTTACATAAAAAAACATCTGATCTGAAAACATCTGCGTGAAGTCCTGGTATGCTAATTAAAGATTAAGGGAGACCTCCCCTTATATGTTCCTGAGTTACGTTAATTATTGAGTTGAAAGAAAATGCAGCCTACATTGAATTGCCGAGGGGTGTAACAGGAGCTAAACGTCTGCCCTGCCGGTTGTCGTGGAGTGTTGAATTCTGACTAACGACATGGCATCGGTTTCACCGCACATCCGGCGAATCCAACGCCAAAATGAAAACATGAAAAAAACTGAACTTAATGAATAACATGATCAGTGAAATTGATGTTGTACATAATTAAGATTGCTAAACTAAAACACATTGGTGACATACTCCTGAATGAAAGAGCCCCAGATATGGCTAAGAATGTGATGTCACAGGATGTCACCACACTTGAAGGGTGAAATTAAATGAAATTATGCCTCAGGTGGCTGATTCTCGATAGATGATTACATGTACTCTCTTATAATTAATATTCTAGAATCGGCTTGTGTCGATATGTAATTAATTTCAGGAATGTGTATGTATGTGAAGAGACACGGATTTGGTAACTAAGGGTGGAGCTACACCCTGTTTTCTATGGAGTGTTATCGACTCTCTATACTGGAGCAGGCGGTTTCCCTAGTGAGTTATGGTGTGATCTACGTGAATTATGCTTAAAAATGCTCCTATTAATTAATGCTGCTAGGGAACTGTTCACCACTTCACACTTCCTGCAGGAATTCATTTCCCCGGCTTTTGAAAACACTCGGAGCCACTTCGCACTCTGGATTCGGCAACGGGGCCCGTCGACATCGCACAATTCGGAAACTCGTGGGAATAAGCGGTGCCCCTTACTCCAGTATTCCCTCCAACGGCTGTTGCGTCTAATGGTCATCGCTTCACGGGACACACTCGTTTAGGTCAGATAGCCATCCATCATCAGAGTTACCTCTTGCGGTGAATGTTAAATATTATGACCCGCGGCCACGAGTTACAGAGCGGCAAGAAAAGTATAATGCTGTACTTGTCGGCCTGCACTGATCGAGACTGCGACCTAATGTCGATCGGTCGAGTGTTACTGTGTGGTTGGTTGATGCATCTGCGATGGTACAAACTGGCACAAGGGATACGTGGACGTCAGGGACACGTCATGCATTTGGAGGATTTGCCGTGGTCGTCGGCCGAACGACCCTGAGGAACGAGTCAACAGCTGCTCTCCGACTTCACGATATTGCCAACCCAACAATATCTGGCATCCTGGATAATTATCTCTAATGAGAATGAGATTCCAAAACTGTACTCACCGCTCCTCACCTAACCAATATCATTATTGACCAACACCTTGGCACTAGTAGCCAGCCTTATTCGCATTAGACAAACGTCAAATGGCTTGCTCGAACATGTGGCAGATTCCTACCTCCGTTCCGACACCTTGACTACGTCAAACCTTTATGCTGTGTTTATCTGGGGAGTGAACCACTCTGCACTCTGCTCATATTGCATATGACCATGATGTAAATCTTCAACCGAATAATATAGGCAAAGTGTTATTCTTCCATGTAAGTGGTTACCCTGCAGCAGTGTTGCACTCTTTTGATTAGTTCGCACCATCGCCACGGCCGCCAGCACGCGAGGACGTTCTCCACAGTCAGTTGGTCCACTCTCCCTTCTCCTTTCTCTTCCACCACTCCCCTTTCCACTCTCGGCACGTGACTAAATTTCATTGGAGGGGGTCACATGACTACTGGAGGGTAGGAGCACTGACCTCTCTCGAAATTATGCTGCTGCCGATCACCAGATCGATACGACCTGCATATTGTGAAAAGGGCACCGTCGACAGTCATAATGGATACGACGTGATTGAAATTGTAATGCCAATTTCAGCTTGACATTGTTTGTTTGCAAAGGCTTTAATTTGAGATGTGTAAGATGGTCTGCCTCGACGGGAACGAACAGTGTCGCTGAGTGCTGGACAGTTTGAGAAAAGATAATGGGTCAAATTTTGTAATTTTCCTGTAACAGTTGAGAGTGTTAAATTTTAGTGGTGAGCGACATTAATTTCTAGCGTAGCATGTTTGCATAATTTTACTGGCTTGTACGTTCTAAATTTTAAATGGTTATCATGTATGTGAATAATTTTGAATCACAGTATTTTGTATTGCAGACACATAGGCTAGTTTGCTAGCTGCTACCCGGTTTGTCTGGCCCAGCCCAATGTTTTTTGTATCGGTGAACTGTCCACATTTTGCCTGAAGGAGAAACCTTTTGTCTTTTTTATAATTTTTAATATTCAGCTTAACGACGCTTTGGAGCCTCGTAAACTCATATTGGGTGCTGTCGTGTAAATTAAGCCTGTCAGATTCTTTTAAATGTAATGAATTTTAACGTGTAGCGTTTATGGTAAATGCCCTTGGCTGCGGCATTTTCCATGTTTTTAAATATAAATTATATTTGGAGCGAAGTAATATTTAACAACCATGTGTATGCTTAGTTAATAATCACAAGCTTACAACTGTTAATAATGACTGGCAAGAAATTAAGAGAATACTCATTTGGAGCATAAAAATCATTGCATAAAAAGTATATACACTAAACTGTGTATCTTACGTGTGTGTTCAACGTATGCACGAAAATGCGAGCAGCAAGCCTTAAAGATATTTTTGAATAGTTAGTGTGTTGGCACCTTATAGGAATTGTGATCACTCTAAAAGTGAGTTTAATTATTTTTCGTCCTCTACTGTCGACAAATTGGTTCTAGGAATATTTTAAAGATAAGGCAAGCTGGTGAAAATACTATATACCACTTTAAGAGTAAGTCAATGTGACTTCTTGGTAACTAGGAATACATTGTAACAGTTAAATGCAATTTATAGGCACGTGAGTTTGTGCTTATCCAACTGTAGTATTTGCAGATAGATTAAATTTCATGTGGTGGCCAGCTACATTTAAATTACACGAGTCTAATCAAAATAAATTGTGACCAGAAAATCTTCCAGAGAAATAAGGGTATATTTTTTGAAAATTGCTTTAAGCAATCTGGACTGGCTATAGGTTTCCTTTATGTACACTAGCTGATAATATTAAGGAATTTGTAATTAATCTGCCATAGAGATATTATGGGTACTGTGTGCCGTCTAGTAAATGTGGCGTGTTGTCGGGGCAATATACTTTTTAAGCAATGATTTTTATGCTCCAAATGAGTATTCTCTTAATTTCTTGCCAGTCATTATTAACAGTTGTAAGCTTGTGATTATTAAAACCTTTGTCAGTAGTATAGACTGAAACTACATGACATTCATGTTTCTATTTTTGCTATGTTGTTAATTAATTTTAAAACACACTAAATGTTTTCTGACCTCTATATGAGGTGCTTCTGGAGGTTCGCTCTCTTCATTTACTCTTTGCAAGAAAGACCCTTTGTTCCCAGAAGTGGAGGCCCACTTCTCCTCCCAGTTGTGGCATTTCTCACCTGGCTAGTCTGTTTGCTTTTAGCTCCGCGTGTCAGGGGGGCTAGCACCCCTGACTTGTTCCTCTCCCCCGCTCGCCACTGGCCAGCCTGCCTGACAGGGCAGTCCCAGTTAATGTGCCATTCCGAAAAAAAAAACAGCACTTAATTAGAAGAGGGGCGGGGAGCAGGCAGTGGAGGGTTTCACTTTCTCTCGGGTTGTTAGTCGGACTCAGCTGGCCTACTGACCTATGGCTTGTCTAAAAAGGCTTGCTCTTTTAAATTATGTTCCGTTTCACAGGCTCACTCTACAAGTTCCTCTATTGTCATTTGCTTAGGTATCTGTAGTAAGTTACGTAGTTTTGGGAGTAGCATTCAGATTACGTTGCGCATGCAACTTTCTTCCGTTTCTGTAGGGAAAATCCGCATATACATTTGTACTAGAGAGGTTAAACTTGATTCCTCGATACACCCGATTCCTTTGCTTTATGAGAATCGTGAGAATCTAGTGTCCGACTACCTCGATCTTGACTATTATAAGTTATCATCAAATGAGGTTAGTTCCAACCATTGCACATTACAAGTCACAGCAAACTACAACGCTATGCTATGTACATAAGAAAATGTACTTACTATTTGTGGTAGAATAACAAATATAAGTTCCTATGTAATTACATAAATAGTAAATTGAGAATCCTAAAACTTATAATTGGAGGCACAATTTTGTGATAAAACACAATGAAACGAAATAACACTGAAATACAAGTTAGGGCCGTTTTCAGCAACATAGATGAACTTTTCCGAATAGCGAGATAATTTTATCCAGATGAGAGGTTTAAATTCGATTTTAATCATGATAATTTTGAGTAAGTTTCACCAGGTTTAATCTCCATGAAGAATATCTCGTTAAAATTATCTCGATATTCCGACTTAATAGCGATTTTCTCTTAGTTAACATTAGAGATTTTGCTTTCAGCTTGTACAGATAAATCATTTTGACAAAAGTATGTTAAGTCAAAAAGGTATTTCAGACGTAAGGAAAAAGCGAAGCAGAAATGTTGTTAGTGTTAGTAATAGAACATTTCAATATCATCGAAAATATATAAAATTGTTCCTGTGATACAACAAAATAAACCGAAACAGTGGCAAACGATTGCGAATAGTTTCAAATGTATATCTCGTGAAGGCGGTGTTGGATAACCTAAAATAATTGATGCGAAAAACATGCAGACGAACGTCTTCAAATAGTTACCGGAACAGGTAATACTTTATAAGTCGGTTGACAATCATGTGTTTGACGTAAAGCGAAAGTGTACTTTTAAAATCCTCATCATAAACTTCAAAATAATTTATTATTCCACGTAAACATCGCGGACGACGAACAATAAAATTCACGTCATCCCTTTTTTCTTCAAACATTATATTGTTCATTATCTTAGCAATTTTCTCTTTATACTCGATGAAATAACTTTGCTCTCTTGTCACCTTCCCAAAGTATTTGTTTACGTTTAACAGTAATTTCGATAATGTGACTTAAAGCACTGAAATTGACGGGCTGGTATTTATCTAGATATTCAGGGAAAACGAGATTAATGTGCATGGTGAAACATAAAATACAGATAATCAAGATAATTTGTCAGTTAATCTCGATAAACTATCATTATATCACATGGTGAAACCGGCCCTTAAAATGCTAAATAACTCTAAATACAGACAAATACATGATATCTCACGAATTCGCTTTCTCCACAAGAAATTACCTCATCCAATGTTATATACACAAATTTACTTTGGCACTGTAAAAAATCTAGACATGTGAGTCTCTACAATATCGAGAAATACTCCAGATTAAAAGGTTCTCGATTTTTTAAATCTTTTTAAAGCTCGGAAATCATATCATAGTTCTACAAGCAACACACATAAATAGGTTACTTTTCCTTGTGTAACAAAATGTGTAAACAAACACATTCCAAAAATATACTATCAGTATATTATGCATTTCAAAATGAGCCACATTAGTATGAAAACAAAAGTGTGATATCTTAACAGATAAATTAAAAGGGACCGTTTTCATTAAATAATTAGCCTCATAAATTATGGAAGATGCTGCAGCAGATGTAAACAACCGTAAATTGTCTACCATTTGGACATCTCATATAAAGCGAAAGGGCAAAGGCGAGTGTAAGCATGCAAGAAATTAATATAATCAGACACCTGAACCGGACTGAGGCCATATCCCAATTCACCGAGAGAATACTCTCTCGCACACTCTTCGCGTCACAGTGAGCCCTCTCTGCTGTCCCAACTCTGGGGTGAGAGTGCGAGAGGGAGAGTGAATGACGATGTACACACTGTGCTCACTTTTGCACCCTCTCAGGTAGTCATGTTTCAAGTCTAACCTCTAAAAAATCTAGACACATATTTTGTTGTTCCTAAAGCAGTGTTATAAATATTTTATCGAATTATCTAAATCACTGCAATCGTGAAATGTGTAATAACAAAAGCATTCCATTTGCTATGGAACATAAATAATGATGTAATTATGTTCATGTTTCATTTAGGTTAATTGTAAGCATATTATTAAATACTGTGGTTTGCACATAACCATTATTTATTTTAATCATGAAAATATGTAACCAATTAAAATAAGTTACTATTTCATAAAATACTGTGCATTTATTCGAGGAAAGTGAAAGGACAGCAATATTAAATTTTTCACTATTTATTATCTTTTGTCAGAAATAATGCAAAAGGTTTCCAGAAGGGACAAGTCTCAATTCGCTAAAGTGAGCCAGTGTGAGAGTGAGCACACTTTCGAGTTGAGACATGCCCTGAGAAGACAATTTTTTTTAACAATATGGATTATATTGATGTTACGTGTGATACTACTTGTCTAGTTTTTGTATGTATCTCATAATTCCTTTGCATTAAAATTTTTTTTAGTGTAAATTATTTTTTTATAAACTTCGAGTTTCCATAAAAATTGTTTGTAAATTTACTGAAATTATATGGTACTTTAAGATTGGAGCCTTTTAAATAATTATTTCTTTAAAAAAATCAACTATGATTGCTCTTCAATAAGTATCTTGCCCCCAGACAAGAAGTGATTTATGTTGTAAATATATGTTTGCTAGAAGGTTTATCAAGATAACTAAAACCACACAACGTAATTTAAATCCAGAACTATATAATACACATAATTTGTGAAAAATAAAAAATTAAACCACAAAATCTTGCCTCTACTAATTAGATACTAAGTCTGAACTTTATATAAATATAGGAAATACATTTCACTTAGCAGACTAGAAAAAGTCTTTCCTGTATTTGTCTTCATATTTCTGTCTTTACATTGACTCCCGTGTACAGAAAGGTAGAGCCCCAACCATTAGCAAGACAATCCATAAGGAGGCTAGTCAACCAGCCTAGTTCGTGCTCCATCCACAGCGTTGAACTGTCACCAAAGGGAGTATTTGACTGGTCCGGGAGGTTGACCACCTTTGGACACACAGGCATAGTTTTTTCGACACCTCAGAGAAAATCCATCGCGCCGCTGTCTCACCAGTTGGCCAAAAGGGTACGGCTCTGCATCAGCTTGGCTTTGGCTGTGGCGAAACACTTTAGTTAGGGACTATCATCGCCCACTTCCCTCTCGCGAGGCCAGTCGTAAAACCTACTTATGCCTTACACCCAAAGGAGCAGGAAAAAGTGACAGGAGAGAAAGGCCGCTGCCACCTCTTAATTCTAACCAGAGCTGCACCCCAGCACCTTCTGCACTTTGCAATAATAACCCCCAGGAATGACCTCAAGCCACCCGCCAGCTGCAGAGGCCTCACATTCCAGCTCCCTCCTCCTCCTCGTTTTCAGCCACTACAAAGACACTGGGAGCAGCACCCCAGTGTAGCAGCATTCCACCAAGGGGAGCACGTACCACTGGGAATTGCAATCCCATGGTTCTGAGGTCAACGGGACACCAGTCCGGCTCAGGCCTACACCAGCTTCGGCATCTGCACGGCACCCAGCTCCGCCAGCAGCACCAGCCAGCAATCTACAGTGGGTCAGTAGTCCATCTGGAATATCGCCTACGCAGGTTACCACGTGGCCGCGAGCCACCCAGCCGACCGGATGGGCCAAACAGTACTAGACTTTGTTCCAAGCCATCAAGCTACATGTCCCACTTTGTATACTGATTGGGCCCGTCAGCCACTAAGTGAAGACAGACATTTCAAACCCTGTGTGTGACTGACCTGCACACCCAAAACCCCCTACCTTGACCATGACGTTCTTCCATATAACTCGGCATCACACGTCAAGAATAGGAAGGAGAGTTTTCATGGTGCCCAACATGGTTCCCACAGCGTTTTACTAGTTCAATAGTAAGACAGAATCAGACAGTATGACTCTGCGACTAAGTGGGACTAGCCGGACATCAAGCCTTAACAAACTCGACTTCAGGGAGTCAGTAATAACCCCATGGCGCCCAAGCACCACAGTGACCATGTCGAACACTGAGCATAGCCAACCCAAAGTCCAAGACACCACCATGGTCGAAGCCATCCCGAATATGTGCCATATAGCCACATTCCCTGGCACAGGGGTACACTCTTATTATATGTGCACACTGCCAGAACAGTTTCCATTACCAGTGTTTGGGATGAACAGATGAAGTGCGTTACAATGACGCCTTAGAATTCCGATGTAACAAATACCACACCTGCCAGACCAGCTAGATCACCTGCACTGGAAGAGGGATTAATACAGTACATTGTATCGTGTGTGCCAAACCTTACCATCATGCATATACAGGATGGCATGAAGAACATGTGACACGACGAGGACTAGTATACTGCTGTGAAATATCCAGGCCCACGACATAGCCTGGTAAGCACCCAAGACACCAGCGAACCACAGCTGCACGAATTCGCTGGGAGGCCTCATGAAAACCAGAGAGCATTTACACTAGAATGAGAGAAGGAATTCCAAGAGTACGAAATTCCAAATAAACAATGGGTTACACGCATCCAAAAACAGCTCCGAGATAAAGCACAAGAATATTGGAACAGGTATGGAGAATTTGCCATTGAATGGGGATAATTCTCTGTGCAATTTCCCGGTGAAGTTTTGACACACCTTACAAACAAATTCCATAGTCGAACCAAGCATGCCGAAGAGAAGGGCGAAATTTTCATTCGTAGGAAAATACAAATTAAGGATGTCAAAATATCAATTTTTCTCAATTCCGATTTTCGATTCCAATTACAAGACCGTTTACTCGATTCCACCTCGATTTCGATACCATACATTAGGATATGGAACTTATCAACATATGCCTACAGTCAATATATCCTTTTGAAATTTTGTTTAATATATCAATGTACACACAGAAATATGAAGACAAATTCAGGAAAGACTATCTTGTCAGCTAAGTGAAGTTAATTTCCTATATTTATGAAAAATTCAGACAATATATAATTAGTAGAAGCAAGACTTAGTGTTTTTATTTTTTTTCAACACAAATTACGTGTATAGTTCTGGATTTAAATTACGTTGTGTGGTTTTAATTATCTTGATAAACCTCCTAGCAAACATATAATTACAACATAAATCACTCACTTATTGAAGAGCAATCATTATTAACATTTTTTTAAAGCAGTAATTATTTAATAGGCTCCAATTCTAAAATACAGTATAATTTAGGTAAATTTACAAATAATTTTTCTGGGAACTCAATGTAGTTTAAAAAAAATCATTTACACCAAAAAAAGTTAATGCAAAGGAATTATGACACACACAGAAAAGCACTATCCACGCAATATCAATATAATCTACATTCTAAAACAAAAAGTCTTCTTAGTCTGGTTCAGGTCTCTGTCTGTATTAATTTCTTGCACACTTTACACTCGATTTTACTTGTTTGTTTTATTGTGTCTATAAGATCTTTTTTCAATACATAACTGTACAAAGATATTGGACAAGTCAAATTACAGTATACAAAGTTTATACACTGGACATAGTAAACACACATTGACGCCAGCTGACAGCCAGCGGAGCTGGAGCCCATGACGGTGCTCACGTGTCAGTGTCCCGCACGTGCACAAGGAGGCCGACAATTTGAACTTTCCTATAAATTTTAATTTCAGGGTAAAATGTGTTTTATTGTCTTTACAGTGTTTAATATCTCTTAAAATGTTTTAAAGTGTTTGTACTAATGTTAATTGTTTTGTTATGAATATTCAAAGTTTCTGCGGCGCCGAGATTAAGAACACTTAATATTCTGGCATGAATGCCATCACAAAGAGACATTAAAATAATATTGAAATTTGTAACAAAATTATAGAAATGTAAAACAATATATAATTTAATTAGTGCCATTTTATTTTCAATATAAAATATTTCACTCGGCGTGCATACCACTTCCGCTTACGTGAACTCCGTAGGTGGCCATGACAGGTCCGTGCGACACTTGTATCTGGACAGTCTGTCGAGGAGAGTTGGCAAGGTAAGAGACTGTCACGTGCGCACTACAACTTATGTTCACTGATTTAGGTTTCCATAGTCAATGTAGTTTACCGGTTAATCTTTGCTTGCGTACGTTTTTGCCAGACAGATTCCCCAGCAATATGCTTCCGCTTCACTAATTCTTACACCCTTGTGGCATTTTTAACTTAATCGAGGAGGAGAAAGTTGTTGGAGAGGTCACACGACCTGCACATTTTGAATCAGACGCCATCTGCCTATGTTTATTGCATTTCAGTGTAACTTCTACATAATTACTACATACAATTTTAAGAGCTTTATTTTTATGTATGTATTTAAGGGTAGTTTTCGTGTTTGAATATTCTACGGCAACATCACATATAACCACGTGGCCGACTGAAGCCAAGTCGCCGTAAACACCATCATTGCGTTTTAAGAGCTTATTTGTACAACATTGTATGTGCAATCAGTTATTTCAGGGTTCTATGTATTTTTCATTCAGGGTTTAATGTATTTTTCACATAAATTGATGGTTTTGTACTTTACCACGCAGTCACAGTAATGTTTGTTTACACCGCCATCAGGCATGTTACAAGCTTGTAACAACTTAATCGTAAAGAGAATCACTTGCTCAACATGAACAATATTTTATATGAATTTAGTTTGCTGTTTCCACGCAGAAATACTGCAATTCCACCTGCACCACATGGTCCGCTACAAACTTCATCCAGCGGCCTCAGCGCCACTTAAGCTTGTTTTCACACATGTGTGTGTTTATTGTGAATATTCATCTCGTGTCCCATTTTATTTCATGTATCATTCAAGTGTCTATGTAATTGTGTAATTAGTGTACTTTGCAATTATTCCCGTCCTAGCTGGCTCTGTCTATAGGCCATCACCACACTAACCATGTGCTGGTGGGCAAGCCCAGATGAGTTTGCGTTAGTGATGCCAAGTAATCACGCATGTTAATGTGTATTAAATGTTTTCATTTGTAATTCAGCGTCCTGTCTTCAGGGAAAAACCGTCAGTCCACCCTAGTGGCTGTCAGCCCTCTTCCCTTGTGAAGGCTGTGCTTTCACGCACCTCGGTGAGATCATCCATTTAGGCATGCGCTAGGTTAATTACGGGCTGGGGAGCATCCAAGCGGAATTGGCTAGTCATGATCGAGATAACCATTTCATTGGCACGTTGATGTGTATAACCAATATCAATAACAAGATTATCGTGAACTCAAATTTTAATTCAGTAGTGACAGTGTCCTCCTAGCCACTCATGTTTTATCAATTGCTTATTTCAATGATTTTATTAAAAGTTTAGTATTGCCAATGTGTTTGTAAGTATGCACGGGTGAGACGAACACACAGAACCCACAACATCCCTGAGTCTCAATAGTGTGATGATTGGGAAGCAATGCTGGCGCCCAAATTACGCGTAAGTTTTTGTGTCATTGTTCGTCTCGTGTCTCACCCGACGGCGTCAACATGTCTATATGTCAGATTGCATGTACACATATAATATTTTTTCTTCATATTTTGTCTAATCTTCTTCCAACATGATGTGGGGCATCGTCATTTTACTGAAACAGAGGAAAAACTGGAATGAGAAAAACTGGACCAAGAAATGTGTATAATTATATGTTATAAAGTAATTTCATAATTTTTGTAGTTGCGATACTCGTCTACACTATAAAATGCACATTCAATAAAAAAATTTTCAGCTATTTTTTAAAGAGTTTTTGGTTAGATAAGCAAATTTCTTGACGGTGTTGCGGTAACTTATTGAAAAGTTGGCTACCAAGTTAGGATGGCCCTTTCTGAACAAGTTTTAATTTAACTGAAGCCATGTGTGTTTTGTTATTCTAGTATCATGCTTATGGAAGGACTCATTTTTCTGAAATAAATTACTGTTTTTGGACATGAATAAAGTACTGAAAACATGTATTCACATTCAAATGTTAAAATATCTGAGCTCTTGAATAGAGGTCTACATGAGTATGACTTTCTTTTGCCATTGATTGTTCTTACAGCTCTCTTTTACATGAGAAACAATTTTTTGCTGTCAGTGGAATTACGCCAAAAATTATACCATAATACATGATGGAACGAAAATATGCAAAATATACCTTTTTTGTTGTATTTCTGTTCAACACCTCGCAGAGCGAAACAGGCTGAACATAGTTGAGGTAAAATATACGCAATGCGAGATTTCCAGTTAAGAAAATTTGTCCACTTTTAAGCCAAGAAACTTAATCACTGTGGTTTCATTAATTTTGCCTCTGTTACTGCTAACATATGAATCAGTGTTTTTTCTGTTATTTGTGAGGAAATTCAATGTACATGTATTAGCTGCTGAAGAGAGTTATATTCTACTTTCTTTTTTGTTTCGTTTTGGTCTGGAAGGTATCACTGTGAAGGCTGGTAGTCGTCGTTTGGAATTTTGTTTCTTCAGAATACCGTATAACGCTAAGAATCCTAAAGAAATCAAGGATTTGAATGATATTGATGCTCATGATATTATTTGTTGGAAGACTTATCCGGTTCGTGAAGGTGGTGTCAATCAGATGGCTGTAATTAGTACTTTTGGTAATGCTCTTGTTATATTCTCGTAAGAAGATTAAATTTGAGATTGGTGATTCAATATGGTTGTTTTGAAAGTTGGTTGGTACTACTGTAACATGCATATACTTGGTCATGTAGAAGTTGCTTTCAATACAAAACAAATATTATGTTGTCGTAACAAACGGTTGGTTTTTCTTTTTTTCTTTATGTTTTAACTTTTTTAATATTATACCTACGGTGTTATTTTCTGGTAAGTATGATGTCGTGGGTGGATTCAGGTTGTCATAATATCATAGTGTTGTTATAAATATAAACACCTGCTACACTGAATTCCCTGCCAATCACCTTGTACAAAATATTGGAAAACAGTAGTTCATATATTTACCTCTTTATAGCGAAGTTTGTGTCTGGTCCGGTCAAAACTGTATATGACCCAATGCATTCCCTACTTTTTTATAACAAATTATATTTCTCTCTTTGGCACAAAACTTCTCTACAACAAAGACTGAAAACTCTGATTATATTTACTTTCCTTTTATATTTCTATTTTTTTTTTTTTACAAAACTTTAGTTTGAACTGTAAAAATAAAACTTCATCTGTAACACATCTCAGATAAAAAATAAAATTAACAAAAGCCATAATGTTTCTTAACTGCTGTATAAGCTGTATTGTCTTACTCTGTGTGTAACAAGTATTTTTCTATCGTAAGAGTTTTTATTGCTTATTTAAAATTTAAGAATTCAGCAAATTTTTGTCTACATAATGTGGCTCCAAACAAAATTAGTGGCTTATTTTTTTTCTACGACAATGGTAATTTATTAATAGTGGCCATAATGTTTTATTGTATAGTGTTTAAACTAAAGTCCTTTTAATACTTTTATTATATCAATACAAAAGAACCAATGCTACTCAATTACAGCGGCAATTCAATTCAAAATTGACTGCATGATAAAAAAACACGTAAATCACCTCTCTATAAAGAACCCCGCCATAACAAACGCCCAAATCTTTGGTCTCTTCAGATTTGTTATACAGAGGTTTTACTGCATACATGTGCAACATTTGACAGTGATATTTCAGTTCCTAAAGGGAACTTGATAGGAGGACTACACCCTTGTGGTGTGTCACAGTTGTGATCGTACTTTTGATTTAAGATACAATATACATGTATTTGGTTATTATTTGTGGTTATAATATTTTTGTGTGCAAATTTGAATTTTATTTGTCATTATTATGCTGCTGGAGAGATTGAGAGGTTATAACAGTTTGTTAGATCAAATTAAATTCATTTGTACAGGCAGGGTTGTGTTTTTACTTTTCAAGGTTATGGACTTAACATTCTCTTTACATAAAATGTCCAAATTATAGACAATTTACGGTCATTTATATAGGCTGAAACATTTTCCATAATTTATGAGACTAGATAGAAAACAGTCCGTTTAATGTATCAATTAAGATATCACACTTTCGTTTCACACACAGCTGTCAATGTAAATAAACACGCGGTGCTGCACCCATAGATTACTGCACACATTCTAGTTGTAAATGTTAATTTCACACCATTGTTACTAGCACTTGGATGTGGTTTACTGTCAAACTACTGTTGTTTATTTCGAAGTGCATATTTTACTGCTTGTGTTGCATGTAGAACTATGATTTCTGAGATTTAAAAAGTGTCTTGAGACGAAATTGAGAATATTTTCATCTGGAGTATTTCTCGATCTTGCCAAGACTTGCATGTGTCTAGATTTTTTACTGTGCCTAAGTAAATGTGTGTTTATAACATGGGATAAGAGTTAATTACTTGTGGAGAAAGCTACTTTAGTGAGGTATCGTGCATTTGTCTGTATTTCGAGTTATTTATATTTTAACTTGTATTTTGGTGTTATTTAAATTCATCGCGATTTACCACAAAATCATGCCTCTACTTATAAATGTTGGGAGTCTCAATTTACTATTTACATTAACGACACAGGAATGTATATTTGTTATTCTACCGCAAATAGCAAGTACATTTTCTCATGTACATAAGCATACAGTTGTGGTTTGCTGCGACTTGTAATGCACTATGGTTAAACCTAACCTCATTTGATGATAACTTATAAGAATCGAGCTTGAGGTAGTCAGACACTAGATTCTCACGCTTTTCATACAGCAAAGGAATCGGGTGTATCGAGGAATCAAATTTGACATCCCTAGTTATTGACATACGTGCATCTCTGTGAGGGGAGCCCCCAGTTCTACACTAGGTTTGGTAAAATCAGGTGGCAATACGCAGTCTCCTGCTTTACTCTGTAGGGCGTGGCGTTTACGTGGGTGTAGCACAGTCTCCCTAGGATTGATAATCAGAGGTTAAGAGAGAACTCGTATTTTATTCCAAGAGAACAGACACGGTGGCCCATACTACCTACTAACTACTCAAAGCCAGGTGAAGGGGATCTGGTTCTAGGCTGGACACGGTAGCTATAGAACTGACCCTAACTACTCTGTACCATTGTCCTGAAGGGACTTAGGGGGCCCACTACCAGAAGGGCAGTGGGGTGTATTGCCGTTACCAGGCATTGACGACTTCTTCAGCGGTTGCTGGGGCAAGGCTTCTAGAAGGTTTGGAAGGCATTGGTGCTGCAGTTGAAGAGCTTCGTATGTCTGGAAGACGCTGAGGTCGGCAGAGCTCCAGCACACAAGGTGGTGGAGCGAGCTCTCGGAGTAGTATCGACTCTAAGAAGAACCGGCGAACAACCAATATTTATGGGTCGTGCACAAGTATATTTTCTGCCGGCCCGCCCCTGTCAGGGCTGCAGGCAGTCAAGTCATCTGTTAGTGGGCAAAGCCAAGGGTTGTCTGCTGGTGGTTTTAGCATAGTAGAGGGTGCAATCCCTCTGCATGTTCTGGAACAACTAGACCACTGAGGGTGATCTTGGCTGCACGGCCGGTGGCTCATTCATCTTTGGGGGGGTTGGTGTGCTTTCTGACTGCGGGCGAACAGCACAAACTGACGTGTCTAATAGCTCCCGCAACACGGGCATATCATGTAGGTCCTTTGGTAGCTGTAGTACTGGTTCGGACCCGGTCTGGGGCAATGTAGAGGTATGCACAGATAAGAAAGTAATTTGTGTAAATGTCAGGAAAGAGTCACACGTCAGTACCCACATGTGGATGGGAATGAAACATAGTTTTCCACAGTGGGAGGTGAATGGTATAGTGGTTATACCCACAGTTCTACAACATCAGGTCCTGTCCTTTTTCTCTTTCTTCTAACATCACTCATAATCTGTGTATGATGAAGTCTTGCCCTGACTGCTTCTCAATGGCAATACAGTTAAGCAACTAGCCCCTGAATTGGAGGAGGAAGGCATTGTTTACACAAGCACCAAAGCCCTGTGTCACACGCATTTGGTTGTTATCAGGAAAGAAATTTGCAACTGCACAGAGATGTATACATATTGTGTTTTGAAATTTAGTTCATGTCCTGTAGTAGTCAAATTTGCATACATAAGTATTGTTACAAACATTGCCAATTTTTTGTGCATGCGAAGAACCTACTCTTACAATTCAAAGTAATATACATATTCTTGAACACAAGAAACACATTATACTCATCTAAGCTCATTTCTATGAATATGAATAAACAAATCACTGTTCTGGTAATAAACACAATTTATTTAATTTATTTTGCAATGCATTCATTACTAATGATTATGATAAACTTTAGCACCATAGAACATTATGTATTAGACTAATACTTACACATTTTTAATTGAATATCTTTTTGCATGCAATGTATGAATAAAATTTGTGGAGTATAGTTACAAACAAATAATGTTACCTATAATGACCATTTGAATGAGGTTCGAAGAGTGAATTAAATTAGAATGCCTATGTGCAATTCTATAGTAATGTTCAAATTTATAAGACAGGGCACAACGTTTACTACTGAGCACAATGATGAATACAGATTCAGCAATTTAAAGAAGTTTTTAATTTACATTAATACAAGTTACAATATAATTTACAATTTCCCCTTACTGTAGCCATTAGAGTTACAATTACCTACCAAATGCACCCTATTAAAAATACTTATAAAACTTACAAAAATACATGACTTTTTGTTATGTATGGCTATTCATGTACTTTCCACACAAAAACAAGCAAGTTATCATCCTAACATTTCAAGGCACTTTTTTTTCCAAACCTTAAAAATATATTCTGAATTATCACATGCTGTTTTTGCTAAAAGGAAGTTTTTAAGTTGATTAAAACTGTGTAACCAAGAAAAACAGTTCAAATAATACAAAGACATTATACAATTTTGAAGGAATTGGCATATAGTATCTAATATCTTGTAGTAGCTTAATTTACTTAAAATATAAAACTATAGTAAAACACATCTGAGAAGACACGTAACATGTAACAAGATAACACTTCCTAAGTATAGATATATTTTTGAAAATCTCAAAAATATCTCAAATTAATGCTACTAATAAAACTTTTACATGAGTAATTGAAGTTTTCTCTAAAACTCAATAGAAAACATGTAAGCCTACATTACTAACATCCTAAATATTTTATATGCATAATATTTAGGGTTGTGCAAGATCTTGAAACTCGAGAAAACTTTCAAGAAATACTGTGTTCTTTAACAGCAAGCAAGAAAATTAATTTTATCCAAAAACAGAATAACTTTTCATGCTAATAACATTTTCTAACATATGATAATACGCAGTTACTGTTATTTGTTTGTTGAATACACAAGTCTGCAATGAAGGCATCTTCAAGGTACTCCACGCATGTCTTTAACAGTGACAGCCAGATGACGGTTATGTAGCAAGAGATATTGTATTGACTACTGTGTCATTACCAAACAGTTATTAAAATTAATGCATTGCACAGTGACATAGCGATAAATTACACACTAAAGGCACTGACTAGGAGGCCTACACCTCACAAACAAACAAATCGCCACCTTGCTGAGTCGTGTGCTGATATAAGAAGTAAATTTCACGTCATCATATTAACGCAGACAAAAATTTTATTACACAAAGGGAACATCCATATAAGTAAATAAGGTACCCGATTCTTATTTTTGGAAATCCCAACTAGCAAGTTTACAACAACAAAAATAATAATAATTATTATAATTATAATAAAAAAAAAACGAGCACCATGACGAATGACAGGCTATTGCTATTGCCTACTGCGAAAGCGCAGTTTAAAAAAAAATCCTATGAGAAAAATCTCTCTTTAGTAGAAACAAAGAGGAATAAGTTGTTTATTACTGTAACTAACCAAATTTAACAATTAACAACTTTTTTTTTGTGAACAGCACATTTCCACTTATTGTGGATCAAGTGACCAATATTGTACAATAGGTGTATTTTGCATTTTAATCATTAGCGAATTTGGTAAAATTGGTATTTTGGCACTCGTGGTTACTCTGCTCTTTCTAAGCTCAGTTCATAATGGAAAACATGTACATAACGAAAGTGTAGGTTTCAAAATAAAAGTAGATATTCATTATGACATGGTTCATGTTACCTGACATTTGAATGTACTATGTTTAAAATTTAATCATATGCTAGGAAATCACATGATTTTTAAAAATACTAAAGGCTGGTCATAAATATGTTAATTAAATGAAAATTTCTCATTCTTGTCTAGATCCTCGCAAGAAAATTTTTTTCTTTCTCGAAGCTCATATCTTATTCTTGCACTACCCTAATAATATTTTAATCCAGCAATGTAAGAATTCAACATTATCTACCAACAGTACTTTAACATAAAAGAAAACTTAATAAAACAAAATCAACCATTACATGACTATAAGTCTTAACAATAAAAAAAAAAAAAACGATAACATATAAAATTATAGGAACAGTTTTAACCATTGTAAGTCTTCACAGTAGCTGCCTTTAACAGTCTACACTCAGTCAATATGGAAACAAAGCTATTTGTTCAGCATAGAAAGGGAGAATAAACATTACTTATGCCCAAAGGTTTCAGACAAATGTTTTGTGCGTGAACACACTTCATAATTTAACTGGATAATGCAACTAAAGGTTTATCAGAAGTTAACATTTTAAGTACATTAAAATAACACACTTTACAACAATACAAAGAAATAAATTTTGTGATTCATTAATATATTACACATATTTTTAACATCAGGTTTAACATTCTTCTTAGTTCACTTTTGTAAGTGCTAGCAGACCCTTTCTGTTAAAAACATATAGAAGCAGCAATGGAAAATTACACACTGTCAGGCCTTTATGCAGTGAATTTTCCTGTATGTGCTACCAGATGGGCCATGTGTCTAACAAAACGATGCCTTTGCATGACAAACTGAAAGCTAAACATGCACAAAAGCAACTTTATTATTGCATTTCATTCAGATTTTAAAGTGGAAACTTGCAACACATTACAGACACTGCACATTGAATATTATGAGGGAAGCACATAGACACTTTACACAAACTGTATGATGTGACATATACAGTTACCATCTTAAGTTCTTTTGATTGTTAGGGAATGTCTACAAATTAAATTCTATTATTCAATAACATTGATTTCAAGACAGGACCAAAATTTTTTTTGCACAGCAACAACTTGTTGCAGTGTTTCATGTGCTGATTTTTTCACAGCGAGTCTGTTGTTCATGGATGGTAATGGATCACCAAGCAATGCTTTGATGCACATTGCCATGCCGTATGATGTTGCATGAACATTGTACCCTCCTTCCAAACACAGGATGATTTTGCCATTGGCCAAAGCCATGAGAGAGTGGGTGAGGTGAGCAAAGCACTGGGGAGTCACTTTACATCCTGCAAGAAAATCATAAATTATTTTTAGACCAGATTTTACAGCAATCAAATTCACTCACTACAATAAAGTCATAGTTTAATAGAATTACACCTTACAAAAATATAAAGAATTAAAAACAAAAGAGCTGCTTTTATTTAGTCTCAAATTTCATGAAATTTACATAGGCTACAACAGAACTTGTTGGTAAGCAATCCGTAACGGCTATTTCCACAAAATTTCAAGTTGTCCATATAGACAGTTAAGGAAGTGATTGTGAAGTGGAAATGGAAAGTCATAACCACAACAAAACCACAGCTGGGTAGGCCACATGACTTGACAGAGAAGCCATCAAGCATTGAAGAAGGTGGTATGGGAACCTTGCATGTCACCATGTAATGCCATCATCTATGAATTCCACAGTGCCATTAATTGTGCAGCTAGCACCATGACTAAGCACTAGCAGTTATAAGGACTGTAGTTCAAAGCTTAGGCACATGCCACACATTTCACCTGTGAACACGAAGTATCATGTTCAGCAGTGTACAGAGCATTGCCACTGAAATGTGTACGTCTGCAGATGTGTGATTTGGAGCTGTTAATTACACTATACAATGTATTTGCATTCCCTACCCAAGCAAAAAATTTTTCTTTGGAATTTTTTTCCTTTCATTATTACACGTTGCTTGAAAATGTACATTGAAATATCATAACATTAGCTAGAAAAAAATATAATAAAAATTTTTTGTATGTAAAGCTCTATACATTCAAAACATACTGGAGGCCTATGCTCAACAATGTTGCTCAAAAATGCAGCTTAATTGCTCATACTTGAACAAATTTGAATGGTCATTTTTGCATATAAATTCAGCTTTCTGAAAACTGGTATGTTGCACTCACTAGAGCTCGCATACAAAATAAACGCTCGAGATGAGAAGCAATAGCCATTAAAATGGTGACTATTCAAATGGCCACTTCAATTAAAAACTATTAGTGACTCAATTAACAAAAAATGAAAGAAACAGCAGAAAAAATAAATATACATATCTATGATTAACCTAATTGATTTTAAACTTTTTCTCCTGCAATATCTTGTGACTGAAGTAGAGCAACAAGTAATGTGATAGCCTGTCACCCAATGATTTTGTGTTTCGCATGCTTTATATGACTGTCACACTAGCGCTGCAGGTGATGATAAATGGCAGTTACGCGCAGTCACAGCAGATGGTTCATGTAATTATTTTCGTGTGCCAAACACAAATATTAAATCTATTAAGAGTAATGTAATCATATTTTGAGGCAGGTCAAAAAACTGGATAGCTGCCTATAAACTCCAAAAGAAAATAGTGAGGAGAATAATAACTGGTGAAGGATACAGAATCTCTTTTCAAAAACACTAAAATAATGACACTACTATGTTTGTATATGTACTCCGGTATTTTGTTTTATATGAAAAACATAAATCGGGTTAATAATAGTGACATATACAACTGCTGAACCTGGCAAGCTAGTCAGCTACATCAGTTTCCATTCAGAACCAAGAAAACATCTCTAAGTCCCTATCACTCTGGAGATAAACTTATTAACAACCTCCCACAAGTCATTAAAGATATGAATGACTATAATAAAAGTAGAACTAAAAAAATATTTCTTAAAAATAGCATTTTATTCTATAAAAGAATACTTTGATAATAGGAGGACTTCATTGTAAGGCATATGTTATCTTCATTTATTGTAACAAAACTTAATATTTACTGTTTTTACTACTAACATATAGGGCATTTATATCTTGGATGACAAACTGTTGTATTGCTTATACATTCCTTATACTTGTTTATTAATTGGTAATGATTTACCATATAAGCTATGCACTTTTACCTTGTTTTATGTACATCTTTTCAATTAAGTAAATGCTTATTTTACTATTGTATTATTACCATGCTTACAATTATTATAATATTTATAACCTAACAAATCCCAATCTAAATTGACTTGGATGTATGAAGGATGCTGAAATAAACTAAACTGAATATGTCTGAATCTTTACAATTAATATTAATATGCTTTATTTCTGCAACTGTTTCTTACTAATCTCTAAATATATTCACATTACAAAGGCCTAGCAAACATACCTGTCACCCAGAAAATAACTATTTGGCCTTCGAGATAAATTAGGTACAAATGCATGGATGTGCCAAAGTAAAATTACCTCAAAATCTTAAACATTACCAAACAGAATTGTAAAAAATAACTTTCCATTGACTTAGCTACTCTTGAGTTTACTAATTTACCAATTAACTGATTAGCACATCATTAGTTGGAATCACATATTGATAAACTTTAAAACCAAAACACGGGAAAAGGTGAAAAAGGGGCGGGGGTAGGGTAAAGAAAGAAATTTACAGTAAATTTACTAAATTGTCTACACATAATTAACATTAAAAAAAATCGCTAATTATTAATACAATACGGTACCTCCAATTGGATCACCATCCAGGCCATCAAATCCTGCAGACACCAAAACCAACTCAGGATTGAATTGATAACATATCGGCATAACCACATGTTGGAAGGCTGCCACATACTGACGGTCTGTTGCCTTTGCCTACACAGAGGATAATTCACTAAATGATAAACATGAAAGATTAAAAAAAAAAAAAAAAAAAAAAGCAGTATACACTTACATACAAATGAATAAAGTAATACAATTTACCTCTACTCAAAGGATTTTGATTTTATCTACACTGCACACAACACAAATATCTCATGACCCAAGCTTATTGTAGTCCTACAGGTCTGATCTGGACCCACAGTGTATTATCCACACACAATAGGAAGTATTACAGTTTAAAATACTGAACACATACATTGGATTTGTGTAACTAATACAGAAAAATAATTGTTGATAATATGATAGCCAATGAGGGTGAAGTGAGGTGCATATGGAGCAGCACTGGAATGCAACAGTGGGGGAAACAGGAGATTCCCGAGAAAACCTGCTGACCAGCGGCATCATCCAGTCCACTCCCCACATGCAAAAATATGGGAGTAACCCAGCTGGAAATTGAACTCGTTTGCCTAGTTGGGAGGCATGTAGACTGACCACTACACCACTGCGGCCCCCAGCATGTTTACTGTGAGACAATTGAGAAATTTCTAGGTAACTTTGCATCTTCATGTATTTTGCTTATTACTCCTTGTTTGATGTTGATTACAGAGCTGTTCAGCTTTGCAACTCCAATGTTTAAATATGCAAAGTTTTATACTTATGATTTCTTTTACCTTGGCCAGTGACTAGTAGCTGCACATGTCTATGGGTAGTTGTGAAGGAGCCCTTAAACTGGCATGCCTGTAGTGATATTTGGCAGATGGCTCGCAGATAGAGGCAAAGTTGAGTATCCGTTTGGTGGGCAATACACTCTTAGCTAAACTCGGGTTGTTAATTACACTGGTTTAAGTTTAAATCTGAATGCGTTTATGGACTTGGATTTTGTCGGAGTATGGTTGCTATTAAAGTGGCCGCTTGGGGCACCATACCAATTGTGTATTTTGCTTAATTCCACTATCTACATTAAGGTGTCTCAATAGTGTTTAAAGTAAGGAATGAAAGTGTATTTAATGGAACTGTAAATTTTTACAATAGGCGAATAGTATTTAGTTTATTTTCCATTTGTGGTAATTTGTTTTTTGTTGTGCATGATTCCATGGTTTGTTAAGTGGCAATTTTGACTTGGAAAGGATATGCTAAATATTCTGACTAATTACTCTTTGGATTTCTAAATGCTACAAGATATGTTTCCAGTTGTGTCAGCATTTGTTTATTGCAACACAATACTGTAATATGTAAACCAGTATGGAGCAAAAAATGTTAAATTCTCAAATATCACTGTTAAATAAAATAAATGTTTCTAAAGTACGTGAGAACTAAAGACACATAACACAATTCTCCTAACCATATTGAACATCCCAATACTTCTAATTTTAGGTTATATATGAAATATATGTAGGTTTTTACAGTAGTGTAAGAACTAGTAGTTGTAACTCTGTTTAAAGGTCAAACCTTTTTTATGGTCTCATTAACCAATGTACAATACTGAATATTGAGAAACTATAACCAACATTGTACTGATGCCACCCCCCCCCCCCGCTCCACTCAGGTGGCAGACCACTGCTGCACTGCTCGTGCACCGAGCATGCATGTCCGTGTGCCTTGTGCATGGGTCACTCTTGCAGTTTGTGTAAAAACGGGTCACTGAACTAGGCCACGACCCGCCTGACCCCCTGTTTCCAAGAGTAAACTCAGTGTTATTCGTGTACACGATCCAAAAACACTCATGATTTATTGCATAATTTTCCAGTGTTGATAATGTGTTTTGTTTGTTTAAAAGAGCAATATTTAATTATGCTATGTTAATTCTCTGAATCGCTTACACGTGCCTTACCGGCCCATTCTGACTTGTTTTCTTTATCATTTACCAACAGAAAACATATATAAAGACTCTGGGTGTCTTGCTATCACATCTGACTTGTTGGAAATTATTTGGTAATTTGTTCCTGTGTTTCTTTTGTGTTTTACAGAAATTTCTTGTATATCTGTTGCAAACTATGCATTTATTAAATTCCTCTCTTTGAATTAACGGGAGATCTCCAGCGAGGTAGCCAGGCATCTCATCCACTATCTTTAGTCTTGATTCTGCAGGCCTAGGGAAAGCACGTGTGCCATGTCGCAAGAGTCTTCAACACTTTGTCTACTCATTTAGCTGCAATAGTGTAAAATTAAATACAGGAAACTTTATATTTTGTTTGCTCCTCCCATGATCGCGTTCGTATCTCTGTCAGACTCGTGGCCTTGAATATTTCATTACTCTAATTTAATATCACATACAGAACAGTACTTTTCTACTGCTTCAGCCAATGGCAGGCCTAATTGCGATGCCCGTTTCAGGTTAGGGTCTGTGTATTGTGTAATAAGTGTACCGCCGCTTTTACCAATATATCAATTAGTGACTCTAATCTCAGTTCATTATTTCTCATACATAAGTACCTTAGGGACCTGGCCCAATCCAGGCAACCTACACTTCATTAGCACTGTGTGCATTGGAACACAATTTTCTTTCTCTTTAATTAAATGTGTACTTGCGAGGGGATCGCCACGTGGCTGTCAACCTGCTACGGCCCTGAGAAACAGAGTCCACATGCTCACCCGTGCATAGATGAGCTGGCATCCTACCAGAACTTAACAACTTATTTAATCAATTTAATAGCTATGAATCAGGGTTTGTATAAAATCTGGTGCATCTTGTCCCTAACCAGTGTTCAAACCACATTAAATGGCTTGCGCGAATGTGGGGCAATTTCAAAGTAACTCTTCAAGACATTTTCCTGACGTTAAATGATGCAGCACCTCGTGAGGCTTAAATACGTGCATTGCACAAAAGTGCACATGGGGAGAAAATCGTGTTCGGGAAAAAACACCATTGTACAAGAAATTCACGTAGGAACAGTGACATGGCCAACATCTTTTGCGAAGTTCGACCTGCAAGCATCCATCTGCCGCTGTCCACCCCGAGTGAGAAGTGTGCTGTTCACTCGAACAGTAATGTCAACAAACAGAGTAACATGCTGTTCACGCCCTCTGTGCGACGATACCCGCAACAATACCGTGCGTTGCGAACTGTGCCAGCTGGGAGCTCACTTCGCCTGTTTGTCAGTGGGAGAAAGGCCATCTGTGCGAAACAACACTTTACAATGCCAAGACTGCACTTACAATCAGATCAGCCAACCTACAGCAGCACAGCTGAAAGCACTAAGTGAGTTCTGTCACCAGAAGGGCGGTTGACAAGTAAGTGTAATGCCAGATTTTGCTGCAGAACAGGATGTTTTGTTGTCAGTGGAACTTGTGTGATAACATATACCACCCTAAATGTGTGCCGACAATGACTAGAACAATTTTTGTGAAGGAACAATCCACTGCGAAGTGTGTGTGCCAATCTATGTCCACAACAACAATGTATACGCAAATGAAAACACAACCCATGATGTCATGCAACTGCCACAGATGGGAGCGTGGTGCAGCACACAGCCGCTCACACCGCCCACTCCACTGCAGAGACCACCATGTGCAGGTGAAGAATTGCCAGATTTGCATCAAGAACAGCCAGTAGCCAGTACACCAGTCCATTTCCAGACACTCCCTACGTTCTCCTGCAGCACTATGGCGTCGGAGTGGAGGAGTGGCCGAACGTCATAGGTGGGCAATTGACAGGCGATGAACGGAACTGGTAGCGCTCCTCCACAGAGTACAACAGGATGTGGACACAGCTCACCATGAAGTTAACGGTCCGTTACGCAAGTATGTACACAATGCTCAAACAACAACTTTCACTGTTCACTGAGGAGCAGGGTCCACAAGAAAACATGGAAGTTTTCGTCAGCTGCAAGATCAGCCTCAGAAACCACCACTTCCATCATCTGTCTCCTGAAGATGAGATGTGCTAGAAGCAGTGGTGAAAATAGTGCTAGCAGAACACAGGCGACCCATGATATACAGTGGATACCAGCGCTTCCAACAGTGCCGCCCTGAGTATCATGCACACTCAGAACCCCGGCGCAGCTGCTTTCTGAAATCTCATGACAGGAAGAATGTGAACAATAGTGACAAAACCAGTGACAGTGTTTCGAATTGCACAAGCATGCAGCGCCATGGGTTCAACTGCCTGGGCATCCAGCCTCTGCACAGCTGATCCTGAGCAGGGAGACAGATCCGTACCCGTGCCAGGCAAGAGTGTACCAAGTGCCGCATCCCCTCAGCTGCCAATGCCGAGGTCTAGCGCTCTGCACCATGGTGTTACATATACAGTGACGAACAGTACCACTGGCACAGAGCATGTCCCACAAGAGAAACAACGGCTATGGGAAATGCACCACAACAGGGTAGGACCATCAAAGGGGCCTTCCTACTCTGTCAGCGTGCCAAAACTGCACCCCCTTCAAAGGTACACAACCAACCAACCAGCCGCCTACTTGGGACAAGTGAGTACTACCATTCATCAACTTTTAAGGGTACCTGTATGTGTAGATAATATTTCCACTGTTATCTTAATTGATACTGCAGCATCTCACAATTATTTTCACACAGAACTTGTAAGGTTTTCAAACATCAATTCGTGAAGACACCATTTTCCGCATACCATGGCTTATCGATCAGGAAGTAACCGTGGAAATTCCTAGAGAGAGAATCCACTTTGGAAAGCAAGTCAGACATATTATTTACAACCTAGGCAGACGTGTAGAAATTAACCTACAATCTATAACTCTGGGCAGCTATGATCATTGCGTTCCGGCCGAATACCATGCTGCTTTTGAAAGTATTCTAAACGAGAGAAAAGATGTTTTTGCTCCTTCTGATCCACTCAAACAAACAAATGTTTCTGAACACGAGATCACAACAGTATACAATGATACACACTGGACATCTCTGACAGGTTACGATGTGCACCACACGAACATCATAAACCGCCAAAACGTGGAAATGATATGTGATGGCATAATCGGCCCATCAGAAAGTAGGTACAATTCTGCTATTACCTCAGCACAGACAAAATATGGAGGAGGACGGTTTTGCATTGGTATCAGACCAATAAATCAAATCACTGAGAGCGCTCCACCCACATTTATCAGTGTAAACACTCCACTTAACATCCTAGGTAATGCGAAAATTCTGTCATAAGTGTGCCTCTTCTCCTTTTCAGAGCATGATGGTAAAAGTCCTAGACGGAATCTGGGGACTTTGCCATGGCATATTTAGATGACGTGGGCATGTGGTCTGAAACCTGGAAAGACCAACTACGACACTTGGCGATCAATGGCCTAACCTGTGTCAATCACAAAAGTAGCATAGGACAGATAAGTACTAAGTTTCTTGGCCACCTAGTTGAAAGGGAAGGGAACTGCCCCATATCAAAACAAGTGAATATCATTCAAGAATACCCAGTTACTACCATGCAAAAATGCTTGCAAAGAGAGTACATGCAATATTTTGCAATGGTTCCAGCGCTACTCACATAAATGCTCTCACCCACAAAAAAATACAAATGGGATGTAAATATGCAGAATGCATTCGAGGAAGTCAAGTACCGTTACTAACAATATCACGCACTCTCACATATTGACACTACAAGCCACTTGTACTTACAAACTGAGGCCATTCAAAAAAGCATCAGTGCTGTGTTGTTTCAATATAGTGACAATCAGGAACGTAGCATCATTTACTAGTCCAGCATCAAACTTGGCAACACTGAAAAACGCTACAACATTATTGAAAGAGAATGCTTGGTGATCATCTGGGCTATTAAACAGTATTGAGTTTACCTGGAATACAGATGTTTCATGTTAAGAACAGGTAACTGCTGTTTGTTACGGCTGCACAAAATATGTAAAGTCCAGAGTAAACTTACTCGTTGGTTGATATTGCTGCAAAATTTTGACTTTGTTGTCGAACACGTGCCCGGCAAAGACAACCAGTTAGCTGAAGCCTTGTCACGATCCCCGAATGAACACGAGACAGTTGCTGACAAGGAAGAGTGGGAGACTGTCCTACCTCCAGAAAATAACACAGCTACTCTAACAGTATTCCAGCAATTCTTGGTAACACAACAACAACCACACCCACTAGCAGAAGCATGCACAGATAACCTCTATGTATTTGTGTTGAACCAACAGTAAATGTTAACAGAGGTAAAAGAGATCAAGGCCTAGTGCGAACACGAATCAATCAAAGGGTGGGGAGTGGTTGATAACCGCCTCGATACACACAAGAATGATCAGTATGATGTTTGGTGCCTCTTCGTGCTGCCAGGGGCACACAATGCCATCGTTCACATCACCCATAACAACGGCTTATCTGGACACCCAGGAGCAGCACAAACAATATGTAACATTGCCTCGACATACTTGTGGCCTGGGCTCACTACACCGGTGAGGGAATATGTGCACAAATGTCACGTACACAATACATACAAAACCCGCAGGTCAGATGGGAATGCCCAACAATAGCCAAGGTTGCCCAAACGTTCATTTCAGTCTATAGCCCTGGACCTAATCGTAGAAAACATGATTTTAAAAAAACATTAACAAGATAGAAACCATATTCCTACACTACAGGGTACAGAATACCCTGCTATATCTTTTACATACACAACTCCAAAAGAAGTGGAGAAAACAATCAATTCTTTGCAACCAAAATTATCTAGCGGCTATGATGACATTAGCTGTGGGTTATTAAAGCAATGCGCTTTTGAATTCAGTGTTCCATTAAGCCATATTTGTAATGACAACTTCAATAAAGGGTTGTTTCCAGACAGACTCAAATGGGCTATGGTAACACCATTGTTCAAGAAAGGAGACAAGACCTAAGTACACAATTATAGACCGATCTCACTTCTTACATCCTTTTCAAAAGTAATTGAAAAACTAATTTACAGGAGGTTGCTGCAAAATTTTGAGAATCACAAAATCTTATCAAATTTCCAGTTTGGCTTTAGGGAAAACACGTCAACAAATGATGCAATTTACAAACTAACAAATAGCATTCTTAATGTACTTGATAAAAAGATGCCAAAAAATATTGGAATATTTTGCAAAGCATTTGACAGTGTAAATAACAATGTACTTATAGAAAAATTAAAATTTTATGGAGTCTCAGGTACACCAAATAAACTAATAAATAAGTTCATACCTTTCAAACAGAAAAAAAGTGCGGATCAAAGGAAAAACTACATCTACTCTGAATCAGAAAAAATTAAGCATGGGATCTCACAAGGATTAATATTAGACCACCTACTCTTCCAAGTTTATATAAATGATTTTCCATGTGCCTTAACCCCAGAAACTACTCAAATTGTACTTGCAGATGATACTAGCATCTTAGTCTCTGGAGACTCAGTAAATGATCTTACACAAAAAACAGACACAACATTTACAGAGCTAAATGCATGGTTTACTGCAAACAAATTAAATCTCAGCCTAGATAAAACATATCTTATGAATTTTCTCACAAAGAACAGAAAAAAAAAAAAAATGTTATAAGTAACACAGACAAAATTAATGAACTGCAGAGATTAAGTTTCTTGTCTTAAAAGTAGACAATTTACTTAACTGGAAATCTCACATTGCGTATATTTTACCTAAACTAAGTTCAGCATGTTTCACCCTGCAGTGTGTTGCAGAGGTCTTGAACAAAAATACAGCAAAAATGGTATATTTTGCATATTTTCATTCCATCATGTGTTATGGTATAACTTTTGGGGTAATTCCACTGACAGCAAAAAATTGTTTCACATACAAAAGAGAGCTGTAAGAATAATCAATCACAAAAGAAAGTCAGACTCATGTAGACCTCTTTCCAAGAGCTCAGAGATTTAAACATTTGCATGTGAGTACATGTTTTCAGTACTTTTTTGCCATCACAACAAACAACATTACCTCAGTCCATGGAATATTTACAGTGAAGCCTGTGCCACTGTCTTCACCAACATAATTATGGGCACCCTGGCTGCTGTAAGGGAAGAAGGTGCTACTATATCGGTGAAGAGAAATGTACAAAACATGTGGGTCTGACTTGAAAATTTCTTGAGTTCCATTTCCATGATGAATATCCCAGTCAACAATCACAACTCTGCAACATACAAAATGTACTATGCTAGTTTACAAATAATTGCCAAGAAATAAATTTAATAACACTTTCTGCAAAAATTGCTAAACATGTGTTGAAAAATTAGCAATCAAAGTATATATAAACTTAAACTCAGTGTTTAAGGTTGACATACAAATGCTTTGCATTTGGAATTCAACAAGTATAGAGGATTGAACATGCACATCTCTAGTGGTGGTAGAAGAGTTTCAAACTGCGGCAGTACAGGTTGGGACCCTGAGTCAAAGAAACTACAGGCCACAGTTTCAAAAAGGTTGCTGGAGTGAGTGAGTGAGTGAGTGAAGATATTTGGGAGGCTCTTGGCATTGAGGTCTTGAGAGCAGATGAGGGTGAACTGAGAACCAATGAGGGTGAAGCGAGAGCCGATGAGAGTGAAGCAAGGCGAGTATGGAGCAGCACCAGAATGAAAGGACAGGGGAAACAAGAGAGCCCAGAGAAAACTCACCGACCAGTGGCACCGTCTGGCACGATTCCCACATGCGATAACCTGGGAGTGACCTCGCCAGGAATCAAACCCAGTTCGGCCAGGTGGGAGACAAGTACATTCCACCCAAATGGATAGTACATTTATAACTATCCTGAACTCATCTAGATCAAATTAATTATCTTATGTGCACTTCTTTTCACTTTAAATAATTTTTCACTATTCTCAAGTTGGCAACAACACTATTTACTTAGACTCCACTTTCTATAGGAAATGTATTTACAAAATATCTAAGGAGGATTACCAATTGAATAGGTGTGATTAAACAAGGACAGTCTTGTACCTGAGTGAGTAGAATTATTTCCTTTTTAAGGAAACAGAACTATAGTCCATTCCCGATTGGAAGCGACTTATGAACCTCAACCTTTGAAAAAACACTCCAGGCATAACATGTCAACCTGTTTTTTCAATAACATGTAATATTTATTTCTTTTTAAATATGAATTAACAACAGCGAGAGCAACAGGCGGTAAGAAATAGTTCACACTTAAAATATTATTTCAACCTGTTTTTTAGTATACTATTTGTAAATTAAACGAAGCATATTGAAATATTTAGGTAGCCCTGATGGCAACAGATTCCATTTTTACAGTTAAAAATAATAGCGGAAAATATTGTGAGTAGGCCGAACTGGTACGGTGTTGTTTTAACGACGCTGTACTGGTACGGTGTTGTTTTAACAAACGAGAGCAACTTTGAAGCAACTGTCTGCTGTCGAGACTTGGTGCTCTCTCTCTGCTTTTGTCTCTTTCACACTTGGGAAGTTTCACTTCGCTAGTACGTGTAAATAATTGTACATGTTTTCAATTGTAGCATATTTCATACTTATTACAGCAAAATAATGATTTTTGAATTCGTAATTTACAACTGAAAAGAGATTTTAATGTTTGAATACTTATTTTAATATATTTAGATACAATGGCGGGGCAGAAACAAAGTGAAGTTGGCAAATGTGGCAAGCTGTGACATGGCGTGTTGCTGTTTTATCAAATGAAATGTAAATTATACTTACCTTGAAAAATACTTCAAATTACCACATCATGTTTGTTGACGTGTTTATTAAACCTACCCAGGCAAGTTACGATGTTGTGATAAATCTGTGTTTCTACGGCAGTAATAAATAAACTGTGACAAGTGTTTTGTTAATCATTGTGTCTGTGAAGTGGCGTGCCTTTGTGCATCGTGGTTGATACACTGGCCCTGTGTGTGCGTGGTTTCAAATATATTAACTATTTATACATTGTAAATGTGAACTGTTTTTATGGTGAAGTTATTTATTTACAACCACGTCTGTTTATTTATCACAACGTTGTACCTTTGCCCTAGTGTGTGTTTGAAACACAGCCGTGTAACGTGATTTACCACCAATCAACAAAATAACCAAGCCCAGCCCCAATAAATCTCAATAAACCTAATACACAGTAAGTAGCAATGCATGTAAATATGAGCGGAACAAATGTTATGGTAGGCTTATTTGCATGCATGTTTAGCGCTATATTTTAAGTTTCTATAACAAAAAATGAGCGACACGAGTTGCGTGTTTGATTTTAATGTTGCATTTTCGTTGGACTGGCTATTCTTTAGTTATTCAAACTGAGGCCGCCCTTTTAAATAAATAACCCAACACATATCAATAACAAAAAGTTAAATACTACAGTTCATTACCCCGCAGTTGTAATGGTGTTTAACAGTCGCGGCAAAAAAATTAACATGCATTACGTGTTATGTGTTATGTCGTAGAAAACAAATATGTTACCGTAATCGTAAAAACTATAGTTAATTCAGGCATTTTTAAAACGTCATAAAGCTGACCTAAATAATGTTATAGGCCTAAACTGTGAATATTTGTACGAAATGGTTTTTGAAATAGATCTAAGACAGAATTCTTTGAAAAAGTGTAAACAGTAAACAACACATTTGACAGGTATAAAAGTAGAAATCACATTTCAATGTTTATGTTTAGGTGTAGCGAAAGTATGCGAACATGTATACACACACAATGGCATGTAAACATTGAGCTTGACAGATGCTACATGGCAGTCACATGGCAATGTTTGTTTACATTGGGCGGAAAGATACGAAACGGGCCTGTAAGTAGATATTTAGCAGGGCTCTGAGAAAGCTGCTTCCAATGGAGAATGGACTATAGACAAAAATTAATACTTCTACTGCAGCTGGTCATTAAATCTTGCTTGAATTAAGACTGTTGTTGCTGCACATTTTATTTAGGTACTAAAGAGTATGTAACAAATTGGGAGGGTACAAAGTGCTACTGTAACACTCTGCCCTTCCAAATTCCTGTGCTACAGTGTATATCAGAAATATTTAGCTGTAGAAGTGATTGATGAAATAATGCAGCCACTTTCAAATGTGAATACCTCTAAATATAATTCTTTGCAAAGTTAGCATCTCAAATTTATAAGGGTTTGAGCTTGTATGTAACATAAATACAAACCCAATAATTCCATTTTCATTAAAGTCTAATTATTGCATTAACCTGTAAATGACAGAATACGCTGTTCTCAGTAAAATGAGCACTTCTGAAAGCCCTGCATAAGATCTAATTCTATGCAAGTCGTGTATTCCTCCACCTTGTGTAAAATTAATATTGTCATGGGCCTCATCACTTTATACGTATGTCGGTCAAGTGAAACTGTAAAATTATTAGAAAAGGAAATACTTTACAAATTTGCTAATTTTTACACTTCTGTGTATTAAAAAATAACAGAACACGAAAGAAATTATTTTAAATTATCACAAATGGTTACCTAAAAGTTTTTATTCCACGTTAAGATATAGAACGACATTCCATCCATTATTACCAACTTTACTGGCCGAATGTCACTTAGTGCACCCATTAAAATATATGCATGCAGGGGCAGTGAAATTTTTCTAAGGTTCATTTCTAAAGTGCTAACTTTTCCATGAACAGCCTTTATACATTTGTATGGGAAGAGGAGAAGAAACTGATTAAACTGCTGGGTTCAAGAATTACTGTGTCTTATAGTAAACAAATGTGTGATATAGCCAAGAAAGCAATACATACTCTCAACAGGTAAACTGGGCATAATGTCCCTGGTAGCCAGGTTGGTCTATTAAGGTTCTAAACCTGTTGATAAATGGGAGAGAGCTCTATTCCTTCTGCCAAGCATTCCAGGTATTTTACCATGCAGCATCATACACAAGAACACTAAGGCAACATGGAGGAAGGTGGTCTGATTTATTTGCTGTTATAGTGGTATTGCTAGGAATACCCATATTATTTGGTACCCACAGGAATACTGCTCAGTTGCTCTTTCTCTCAGACTTGAATGGTTTGTCTCTAATTAAAGGAAGAACTAGGTAGGGCAAGAAGCTTTATCTTATGACTACTTGAACTGAGGCACCGAAGACACACATGAACCCCCTTCTAATTAAAACAATACATAAAAGCATAAAGCTCAGCTTTTAAAATGCTACAACATGTATGCAGCCCAAATAGGTACCTTCCTGCATAAGAGACAAAATAACGTGCAGTGGAGACATCAGACTTGGATCTACTTATGTAAAAGCAGATAAAACAGAGGACTGCACAAGATAAAATCACTGTATACTAAATGCAGAACAACTTGTAATGATGCAAGTAATTAATAATAATTAAAGCACACTTGGTTAATTTTCTTTTATTTTGCGAGGAGTAGTATTATTTTATCAGTACTTGAAGTTTTGGCAGTGTTTAGAGTGTTTATCTGTAATACGCTTGCTTTTTCTGAAGTCATAGTTAAGTTTGTGTCAGCATGCGGAGTTAAAAAATTATTACTACCTTCGCAAACATCTTTTCCTTCGAGAATGTTCTAGAAGTTTAATTAGTTTTACTACATCACAGTTCAGTATGACGTGGGGAAGGGATTTTGGGCCACGCCATGCCCTTATTTAATCACTTTTTGGCACCCTGGTACGTGGCGTAAGAGTTAGACATGTGAAATGTGTGCCCTGAATGCCTACTGCCCGCTAAGAGTTTACTAAAAGCCAGTGAAGGGAGCACGTCAGGTATGAATAATTTAGCCCACACCAAAAAGCACATCCCGCCGGTGTGGTATGTGCTCATAATTGTTTCGCGATGCGCGTGTTAAGTGAAGTCAATAATTAAATAACTACTACGGCGATGTTCAGTTTCATTCGTCTCGTTGATTTGACTGTTTGTGACTTGTGCATTACTTGAAGATTGTGAACTTGAAGTTTGGAATTTAAATAAAACTGAGCAACTAATCTGAGATTTGAATTCATTTTATTTTTATACGGTGCCTTTTAAGTTTCATGTATTTACCGAGTGCGTAAAACTGAGGTGTGATTTCTAGTTGCTAATTTTGATGTCTGCGATATTACGAACTCTAAGCCTGGATACTTATTACGGATTGAAGGAAGGTGGATGATTGAAGGAAGGGGTGGGTATTCAAAGGAGCAAAAGCATATACTTTACACCAACAAGAATTTGTGATACTTTAATGTATGTAAATGTAATGCCTCCTATGAGCTTGAGACAGAAGTAGTTCATGCACGTCAATGTGATTTATTAAACACATTTGTGTAAACTTTGGACATCTGAAAGGTATAAGTGTATGGTTGGTTGGATCAGTTTTGAATATTTGTAACTCAAACCAGTACAATGTAGAAGTGCTTCATAATTATAATATGCTCTGAAATGACTCCAACTTTTACATAGTTACAGGCAAGAAATTGCACTCACAAATGCAAATACAAAAAAATATTTTTAAGTGTATGCAGCAATACAAAACAAGGCAGAATGATGGAACTGTCCATTCTGCCCGAGAAAATGCAGTTGAGAACCTCTAAATTAAAGGACATGTTTGTTACATACCAAAATGCAACAGGTTAAATTACCAGCAAATCAATTAGAAGTATATGAAGGTACATCACTCTGAGATGCCCTGCATTTTTCAATCTCCCCGTTCACAGGATGTTCACCTGAATAACGTGATTTCCTATGCCTGCCTGTCACAGATGTTTTTTGGCTGTGGAAAATAAATTCCTGCCTTTTGAACTGCATCTGAAACCAGCACCATTGATCTATGCAGCAATGATAGCAGCAAACGACGTGCTACGTGAAAGTGGTGGAATGGGTCTGCCACTGGCTAGCAATCCAGCAGCGCTTCTGCCTCGTCGAAGAATAGCTCTCTACTGCTGGCGCACACAGAGTTTCGCACCACAGCGCTACTAGTGGCGTGACATCACAAGCTATAGGCTGCATTGCCAAACTGTCACGAAGTGGCAGAGCACGCATGCGTCAACTGTGAATTTGTTGTCTTGATTCATCAAGTTAAATTTTTATAGACATTATTGCCAAATGGGCACTTCTAAAAGTTTTCTGCTATAAGACAATTTTTCTACTATAAACAGCAGAGAAAAGCAGTTCCTCAAGATCAGATGGTCAGCTGAGACATCATGAAGAGGTTCAGCTGAGGCTTTGGACAGAGATGACCAGTGGAGAATAACAGCGATTTCTTGTGCTCAGATAAGTGATTCTAAATAAAAATATGTAATTCAGGCAGATAAACATTTTTAGACCAAATTTTAAGCTGCTTCATGACTAAGTTTTAAGGCATTTCATGAAAAATATTGTATTCAGTATTGTTGCCTCATGGCTGATTGTGTTTGCTTACAGAATTCAAAATTACTCCATCACAAATTCACTCTAAAAAATTGATGTACTTAAGCATTATAGATTTTATATTTTTAATGTAAAGTAAAGTGATGTAATCTAAAGTGGTAGTTATTTGTATTCATTTTATGATCCCCATAACTGTAAAGTACATTCTTATATATTTTTTACACTGATTAATAAAATCAATGTTTTGTGTATTTGGTAATTTTTCATCCATTGGAGAACAGACCTGTTCAGAAATTACGTGTAACTTTGCAGTAGGAGATTTTCTTATTATTTTGACTTCATTTGAAGGGATCAGTCAGGTTAGGATAGGATCTGGCTGTAGCCGGTCTGTCTTGTTTTTCTGCTCATCACTTTTCTTCTGCAGAATACTGATACGCAAAGACAAGCGGAAAGTGGATTTCATAAACCTGTGCTACTCTGCTGATCTCCAATTTGCTAGTTTACAGTTTGATGTTTCTACAGAGGGAGGTAGGGGAAAACTGTTAATTAACCTCTCAGAACACTAGCTGAGCCTACCACGGCGATTGCTACTAACCTTATGCGCCTGGCAGGGCGTGAGGGGGTTGACTGTAGTGGGCTGCTTGATGATAGGGTTGCACCGGGTTCAAGGGGAATAAAACCCCAGAGTGAGGCGAATGGACGTAGCTTCTCGCCCAGGGAGCTCTATTCTCCTCACTATTAGGGTCGCCAATATGCGGGATGCCAGCTGTCCCAGGAAAAGGTATGGAGATGAACTTATTCGATCATGTAAGTGGGGGGTGACCGTTCTGGCAAGGAAAATCTTAACAGGTTGGGTGCGACGTCAGGTTGGGACAAAGTCTAGAGAAGGGGGTGCCGCATGAGGTTTGGTCTTTGCTTTGGAAGAGTCGAACCCTCACAATCTTCCCAGACGCTAACTTCACAGCGCAAAAGTTTGAAAGCTCAGTACCTTCCAGATGTTTAACCAAGATAACTCAGCCCGAGTTAAGGTTAATATTGTTTAACATTACTAGACGTCATGGGAGATTGCCTAGTTGTGGTGTCCGCCTGAGTAGTACAAGCTACCTGTCGTGACTTCTCTACTTGGTCAACGTAATCATCGGTTGGGTATCCGGCAAACAGGCGCCTAGAATGTAGTTTAACGGGGTGGCGTGCTCCAGGCGAATGAAGGGGGAGATAGGCCGAGGGATGGCGTCGTGGCTCTGTGACCGGGGTTCGACCTCTGTCGTGGAACTGACCTCCGTGTTAACTGTCTCAGTTCGTGCTAGAGCACAGTGTTCTTTACGTCGCTGCCTACTCTGAATTCCCCCTCTCATATTATACATCAAGCCCACTGGTAACGTTCAATACAAAAACAATTACAAATGGGATCACTGGGTGACTAACTCTAAAAAGGATGGAACACAATGAACTAGTTTTACGTAATATTTATTACGTATGAAATCCTGGAGAGCCCCAGGTAATAAAAAAAATACAAATTGCAAAATGAATTAGCTGTCTGGCTAAACACTCTAGTAATTAATAAAATTATGTGGACATAAAAATATACAGACGAAGATAAGCCTGGCGAATAAATATCCCAATAAATCCTCTGCTAAAGATCTACGATATGGATATGCCATTTTACAGCGTGCTCAAATACCGGAAGCTAATCAGGTGGGTAAACTATGACGTGCCGGCTTGTTACGGTGGAGTCAAAGTAAGTTGACTAGGGTAAAGGATACAGGGGTCGAGGAGTAGGTTTAACTGACGTATGAAGTAGCTGACACGCACGCTGTTAGGAACTGCAGGTCTTCCCAGTCTGCTGCGTAGAGGATGCACTGTGTTGCAGGTTGCGGAGAGGAGAGAGAGTCCTTGCAGACTGACAAGAGCCTTATTCCAAGCTAAGGAGAGTTTTAAGCACACTAAGGTGAGGGAATCTTGAGCAGACTAAGGTAAGAGAGTCTTGAGCAGACTGAGGAGGGGAAGTCTTTGCAGACTAGGGAAGGCTCGCGTCCTCTTCGGCCGGCGAGCCGGCGTCTCTGCTGGTGCTGGACCTCTATTTATACTGATTTTTCTCATATCAGCAGTTCTTCAGGGTGCAGGGGGTATAGCGTAGCCTTACAACAGGGGAGTGTGTTATCAGGGGTGCAGCAGCGCCGCTCATTTCTTATCGCCCTGCTAGGAGACAATGACACATTGAAATCCCTTTTTCTTAGGCGGCCTGGTCATGACGTCACAAGGCCACTGGGGTGCTGCCATCTCTTGAGAATGCAGGAACTTCTTCCAGAGCTAAGCAAAGAGTAGTAGTGTTTCAAAAATATTTATTTATTTCATGGAGGTGCCTTTTGCATGTGTAAATTTGGACAAGCAAAGTAGATTGTAATTAGGCACGTAATATACAATGACATATTCGGCTCCCCAGCGTGTGGGCTTTCCTTGCTTGATACATTTAATTCGATTTGCCGCTTATATATTTCTCCCCTGATGGTGGGTGGCTCGTAGATGGGGCGAAGTCGTCTGTAGCGTGCACATCCGTGTAGAGCAGCATGTTGACATGCGTCAAGTTAAATATGCTTATGTGTCAAGTTAAATATGCTTGAATTGCATGGTGGATCTTACTCAAGGTTCGTTCTTCAATCTGGGAGAATTTGGTAAAGGAAGTGTAAAAATTTGAGTTAAATAGTACACACTGGTGTGAAAGACTGGTAGATAGGTATACCTTTCATTAACACTTGCACAAAATGACAACAGGGTGGATTAAGCAACTGTCAAAAGATGCACTTGCAAAAATGATGCACAAAGCGGGCGACAAGGTACTCGAAACTGATGGAATCCAGGAATTGCGCATGAAGGCCAGGGTGCTTGTATGGAAGGATGTCATGGAGGCTATGTGACACAAAATGAGCGAGTGCAGTCCTTTATTAAAACAGATGAATAAATTACCATCTTAATTTATTATGGAATTTTTTGTAAATCTTATTAAGCTGGTTACATTAAATAGTTGTTTCAAGCAATTATTGTATGCTGCAGTTTTGTTTAATTTTCCGAAGCAATTTCATTCAGTTTTTACTTTAGCTAGAGATGAAAATTGGGATATTGTGCATGTCACGAACACATGCCTTCAGCAAGTGTCAATGTCATCCAACGTGGTGGTAGCGAAAATGAAAATGCAGTTACTGGAACAAAGTATCAAAAGTCAAGGCAGTCAATGTGTAAATTTGTACAGAGGAATATTTTACACAGAATATGTTTAATAATTTGTTAACTAACAGCAGCAGAAATTTTTTGTTTATAAGTTGGCCCACCACTTTGGTACAATTACTTTAGTTGGTGATGCAGGTGGAAAGAACTATTTGTTTTAGTGTTGCACTAGAAGTTAAGTAGGACAGCACTTGCAAGGGTTATTATATATGTGATAGATGCAATCATGTTGCTTGTAATTGCTTTTTTTTTTAAGTCAGGAAAAACACCTGGTGCCGGTAAAGTTGCTCAAGGCCAAGTTTCATCAGGTTGGTGTAGGTCAGGAACACTGCATGTGTAGGGTAGGTCAGGGACTGCCAAGAAGTGACTTTGCATCAGGTGGGGCAACAGAAGAGTCTGCACATGTTCCATCCCATAAACATACTGGATATCAAATCTTTGGCAGTGTGAGATATAGCGAGAGACGAAAATGAATAGCCGTTAGGAGCACGAGAGTCCCGTGGTGCTGGTTTTGGTTGTTTTGCTGAGCTGCTGTGAAGTTGCTTCAATGAGGCTTATTTGCTCATATTGCTGCTGATACTGTTTTGGGCCTGTGAGGGCGACATGGCATCTTGAGTTGGCTGGAGTATTTATCTGCTGAGTACTACTGCAGTGAAGCTAGGAGGATGCTGCAGATGTCTGGAGCTTCGCAGAAACTGGCCATTCCGACGGAACCCCGGGCTCTTGGCTGCTGACTTTCTTCAACGTCAGCGCTTTGGGGGTGGAGGATGAGATGACCTGCATCTTTCGATCTCCCTATATTATTGGATTTTTGTCCGAAGAGCGTGATTTTCTAGGTCTCCTGCCTGTCGTGGAGCTTTTGTCTCTGTCAAAAATTATTTCCTACCTTTTGAACTGCATCTGAAATCAGCAACAAATGTAAATGCAAACAATGTGTTAAGTGAAAGTGGGGGAATGGGTCTACACAGACCAGCAACCCAGCAGCGCTCCTGCCTTGTTGAAGCATAGTTCTCTACAGCCGATGCGCTCCGAGTCTCGCACCCCAGCATTACTAGTGGCATGATGTCAGCAGCTATAGGCTGTGTTGCCGAACTGTCATGATGTTGCGGTAGAGTACGCATGCGCCAATGTGAATTTGTTGTCCTGATTCATCAAGTTAAGTTTTTATAGACATATTGCCAAATGGGCACTTCTAGAAGAATTTGTGGTAGAGGTTTCTACTATAAACAGCCAACAAATGCCATTCCTCAAGGTCAGATAGTCAGCCGAGGCAGCATGGAAAGGTTCAGCTGAGGCTTTGGATGGAGATTACCAGTGAAGGAAAATTGTGATTTGTCGAGCTCACATACGTGTTTCTAAAGAAAAATATGTATGATTAGGTTGGGCAGACAAATATTTTTAGACCACCTTTTTAATGTTTGCATATATGGAAATCTTGGCACACCACACAGATAAGCGTAAACTGCTTATGGCCACGTTTTCAGGCATTTCATGAAAAATATTGTATTTGGTATTGCCACAGGATTTTCTGATTGTTTACTTACAGAATTCAGAATTATTCCACCACAAATTCACTGTAAAGAATTGATGTATTTAATAATTATAGCATCCATATTTTAAATGTAAAGTATGTATGATGGCTATTTGTATTCATTTTATGATACCAATAATTGTGGAGTATTGATGTCGCACTAATTGTCCTGCTCGGGAAGTAGACCACTGCTGCTCCGCTTGTGCACCAGGCATGCACATATGTACGCCTCGTTTACAGGTTACCGCTACTGTTCGTGCAGGAATTGGTCATTGAACAGGGTCACGACCCACCAGACCCCTTATTACCAAGATGTAACTCAGCCCTATGCATGTGCAGTGTGATTCCAATCAGTGCCCCATAAAGCAGAGTCTAAAATTCTATCTCCATTTTTGCACCCCTTAACAGAGGTATAAACAGCCGGGGAGTGTGAAGCCACGTGGGTTTCATTTAAAAATCCTGGCAGTTCTAGCATTCGCTATGCCAATCCGCCAAAAGCTGAATTTTATAACATGTATTAAATTAATTTCATAATTTAATTAATTCTTTTGAAATGCTGTTGAAGTGTGTAAATGCCATGTTTATTTAATGTATAGCATTCAAGTGCTTTGCTGGCCCTTGCTAGCCCATTTAGGCTTGTATTGTTAAATATCTTTTCCGACACAAATTACATATAAAGGCTCTGCAACTCTACTTAATAGGTGTTACTTGTCAGAAAACGTCTGTAATTTGTTCTAGTGTTTCATATGTATTGCTCCGTAATTTCTTGTGTACTTTTGTCAAATGTACATTTATTAAAATTCTTTCTCGATGTTGGCGGGAGATCTCTGGTGAGGTAGCCAGGTGTGTCAGCCACCATTTTTAGTCTTAATTCAGCGAGCCAATGGAGAATAAGTGTTCTGCATTGTGGAAGCCATCAACTTTTATTGACTGAACATTTATCTGCAATAGTAAGTCTTTAATATACTGGAACTTTTTCTCTTGTGTATGCTCCTCCCACGCTTGTACTATTATCTCCATCAGACTCTCGGCCCCGGAGATCTTATCACCATAATTTTCACCACGTACTTAACAGTACTTTTGCAGCTTCGGCCAATGGCAGGCCCAAATGCAATTCCATCTTAAGGTTAGGGTAGTTGTATTGTGTAAAAGTCTACCATCTCTTTACCAATATAGCCATTTGTGATCCTAGTCGGTGTGTTCCTTATTTTTGTACATAAGTACTTTCGGGACCTGGTCCACTCCAGGTAATCACATGTTCAAGTGTATGAACTTTATGATACCTGTACTTAATTCCTTTCTGTATAAACGTGTACTAGTGAGGGGTTCGCCACGTGGCTGTCAACTTGCCACTAACCTGAGAATTAAGAGTCCACATGCTCACCCATGCATAGATGAGATGGTGCCCTCCGAAACTTTTAAATAATTTCTTGAACTTTTCAACCATGAGCCAGGGTTTATATGAAATCTGGCGCACCTCTACCTTCACCAGTGTCCAAACCATGCTATATGGCACCACAACTAGTGTGACGAATACGCGCATATCACGAAAAGTCCATGTGGCAAGAAAATCGTCTTTGGGATAATCTCCATTGTAAAGGAAAATTGCGTGGGAACAGTGAAACGGCCACCATCTTGTGTGCAAAATGACCTCCTTTGTCCAAAGGGCTGGAGTTTCCCAGACATTACCACGTGCCTGCTGCCTGGCTTGCGAGCGTGCGTGGTCCGGTTCAGGGGCGGACGCTATACACCCTCCCTCCTAGCCAGGTGACATGGTCTGGTCCTGGGAGCCCCTTGTGCACGTAAACCCGCGGACTACAGACAACTGTGAACTACCGCGACACGGAATTTCCATCAACCATGTGGGACTCAAACAATATGTTTGAAGTGTGTAGAAAAACTATATCACTTGATTCATTTGTGAAGTTTGACCTTCAAGCAAACATCTGCCGATGCATACCACAAAGGGGAAGTGTGCTGTTTGCTCCAACCATAACATCAAAAAGCAGGGTAACATGTTGTTCACGCCCTTTGTGCGATGACACCAGCAACGATACTGTGCGCTGTGAACTCTGTCAGCTGGGAGTACACTTCGCCCGATTGTCAGCAAGAAAGTGGTCATCTGGGCGACAAAACACTTTTCAATGCCAGGACTGCACTTTCAACCAGACCAGTCAACCTACAGCAGCAGAGCTGAAAGCACCCAGTGAGTTCCTGCCCACAGGAGGATGCTCATCAAGTAAGTCTTATGCCCGACTGTGTGGTGGAACGGGACATGTTATCATGTGTAACTTGTGTGACAACAAATATCATCCAAAGTGTATGTCAGACAATGATTGGAACACTTTTTGTGAAGGATCATGCTGCTGTGAAGAGTGTGTGCCGATCTATGTCCACAACAACACCATGCATACAAATGTAAACACGACCTATGATGTTATGCAGCTGCTGCAGATGGGGGCATGGTACAGCACATGGCCGCTTGCAACATGTGCCACGCTGCCAAGTCCACCACGTGTGCATGAAGTGTTGCCAGAGCCGCGTCAAGAACAGCCAACAACCAGCACTCCAGCCCATTTCCAGATATTCCCTACATTCTCTGGTCAGTGAGCTGAAGATTCGCGGGCATTTCTGGCAGAGTGCACCAGCTGTCTGCAAAGCTATGGCATGGGATTGAAGAGTGGACCAACATCATAGGTGGACAGCTACCAGGTGACACACGGAACTGGTGGTGGTGGTGCTGCACCACGAAGTACACTATGACGTGGTCACAGTTTGCCATGAAATTTACCACTCATTATGCGAGTATGTACACAACACTCAAACAACAACTGTCGCTGTTCATCAAGGAGCAGGGTCCACAAGAAAACCTGGAAGCTTTCATCGGCGGCATGATCAGACTAGCCAACCACCACTACCAACATCTGTCTCCTGAAGATTTGCTGGAGTCAAAAGTGGAAACAGTGCTACTGGAACACAGGCCTGCTCTGCGCCCCATAGTGTACAGTGGATACCAGTGTTTCATCAGGGCCGCTGTGAGTATCGCATACGAATCAGAACCCAGGTGCAATTACTATCTGAATGCTCGGGATGGGAAAAAGGGAGAGATAGTGCCAAAGACAGCGACAGTGCTCAAAACGTACAAGCGCACCCCACCAAGGGTTCAATGGCCTAGGCATCCAGCCCGCCTGCTCTGCTGATCCCATGCAGGGAGGCTAGTCCGCATCCGTGCCAGGTAAGAGTGAACTCAGTGCCGCGGCTACTCAGCCGCAAAGCACTGCCAACGCCGATGTTCGCGCCAGGCACCACAGTGTCACATATGCTGATACGAACAGTATCACTGGCACAAAGTGTGCCCCAACAGAGTAACTATGGCTACGGAAAATGCACCAATGGGGTAGGACCACCACAGCGGCATTCCTATTCTGTCAGCGTGTAAACAACTGCGCCCCCGACAAAGGTAAACAACCAACCAGCTGCCTACTTGGGACAAGTGAGTACAACCATCGATCAACTTTTAAGGGTACATGTGTGTGTGTGTTGAAAGTGTTTCCACTGTCGCCTTTACTGACACTGCAGCATCCCACGATTTTGTTTGCGTGGAACTTCTAAGGTTTTTGGACATCCAGGCTACTAACTTAACCGTAGAGCTCGCCACACTAAATGGCGAAAGTGGTATCATTGGTGTTGCTCAACTTAACGTAAAAATTAGGGACTTAGAAATCTGTGCTACTAGCTTAGTATCAAGAAAAATTTGTGAAGATATTTTCGGAGTACCTTAGCTTATTGATCAGGAAGTAATCGTGGAAATTCGTAGAGATAGAATCCACTTTGGCAAGCAAGACAGACACACTGTTTACAATCTAGGCAGACATGTAGAAGTTAACATACAACCTGTAATTTTATATGACTTTGATCACGGCATACTGGCCGAATACCACGCTGCTTTTGAGAGTATTCTAAATGAAAGAAAATGTGTTTTTGCACCGCCTGACCTGCACAAACTAACAACTGTCGCTGAACATGAGATCAAAACAATACACAATGATCCACTACAGACGTCTCCAAGAGATTACGATGTATATCACCTGAACGTCATAAACCACCAAATTGCGGAAATGATACGTGACAGAGTTATAGAGCCATCAGAAAGTAGGTACAATTTGGCTATTACATTAGCACCAAAAAAGGATGGAGGGTGGCGATATTGCATTGATTTCAGACCGATAAATCAAATCACATAGAGTGCCCCACCCCCATTTATCAGTGTAAACGTTGCACTTAACATCCTTGGTAGTGCAAAAACTCTGTCATCTTTTGACTTGAAAAGTGGATTTTGGCAAATACCAGTGAAACCTGAAGACAAACACAAAATTGCTTTCACTGCACCAGACTGCTGTCGATACAAGTTCTGCGCCATGCCCTTTGGACTTAAGTGCGCCCTATTGATGTTTCAGAGCATGACGTTTCAGATGTTTCAGAGCAGTCCATGATGGCACAATTGGGGATTTCGCCATGGCTTATTTAGATGATGTGTTGGTGTCAATATAGTTTTATAAAGTATTTATGGTATTAATGTGAAGTACCGCTTTACGAAACAGGATAGTATCAGTGGTTTTGTGAAGCAACTTGATATTTGTGTCAGTGATTGGTATTTTTGGAATGCACCCTACATCCTTCTTCTTGCTCTTAATTCATCATGGCTTTACTTAATTTATTATTAGCTCCAGCTATTGTCCTTCTTAATGGAGTAATCATTTGATTTTTACAGTTTTTGCGGTCAACGGTTTGGGTCAGAAAAATGCTGCAGTGTGGCCATTTCTCTACCTTGCTGCTGAGGCATGGCAGATTTTCTTTAAGTTGCCTCGCATCCTCTTGATGCTTTATGCAGTTTTAAGATGCAGTAACATCTAGCTGGCATTGGCAAGGGAAATGTCCCGAAGAAGGGCTACATCTTACAGAAGTCCTGCCACGTATATTAATTTTTAGCATTTGCATGAAACACAGCAATTAGGTTGCAGCCATATGGAATTCAATCAATCCGAAAATTAATAACCTATGTATGACTTAACATATTTTGTAATTTTCCAGTTTAAATTTTTCTGTGGGATCCCAACAAAGTTAATGATAATTTCTTTTATGTAATATATAATAATTTCTTTCATATAATAAAAAAAAATTGTTACTTACTCAAAATAAAAAATAATAATTTATTGATTGTTATTGTTAAACTTTTGAAATGCTTATTGTAGCGGGTTTCAGGGGGCTCTCACACGAGCTAAACTTGGACGGGATATAGATTCCTGAGCAGGTCCCCTGTTTATTCAACAAGCCTGGCTAACCTGTTAAAGCCAGGCTATAAAAGCTCTGAATGAGTACCCCCTCCCCCAGACTGTCGGCAGAGTATGAAGCGTCAATGTCAGTGTCGGGGCGAAATGGAAGAACACGAGGGTCCAGGGAGCTCCTCTACATCTTCATTGGTGAAAATAAATCCGGCTAGGCGGTAAGGCGGCAATCCCGATAATGAGGTCCCGTCTTAAGAATTAATATCACGTGGCAAGGCTAGGGTCTTTATTGTTTATACATATATATATATATCCATCCAGAGTATTGTAATAAATGTGTGTAGTTGACTTCCTCTTTCATTGAATAACAGTTAGTATTAACTACCCCTTCATAAGCCCCTACCTAACTGGAAAGTAGTAGGAATGAGGTGAGAAGAGCAATGAATAGTCAGAGTATTAGCTGAAGTCATAGTGTTAGGTAGGCAGGTTGCTACACTGGTGGAGGCGAGGTCTTTCCTTCCCTCTCGTTGCCAAGAAGTAGAACTCCACCACGCGCATAAATTATTAACTGAAATAGACATTCACAGCGAAAAACAGTGGCAGCGCCTCACGCTAACCATGATGCACGTGGGTGTAACGCATTTCCCTTTTGCAGTATTAAAATTATAGTTGAATATTCAGTTCATGCCTTTAGGTCAAAATTTAATAGATTAGAAAAGTGTATGATGCAGCGTAGGTGCGTGCGCGACCAGTTGTTAGCTTCCCCGTGGCCAAGGCCAGCACGCGGCACACGTCAATTGGTCAGTACGAGCCATGTGTGCGAGTCAGCGTAATCACACAGAAGACCTTGTCACAACACAGCTACGTTAATCACCCTCCCCTTAGTCTTAGTGAATGCTTATGCATTTAGTGTGAAACAGTAATGCATGTGTAACTTGCTTATCATTGTATGACGGGACATCGGTTCCCTTTATGTAGCAGAAAACATCAGAAGTGTTTTGTGTGAGTTCGGGATATTTTCACGTTTCTTTTCCATCTAGTTAAATAATAAGTTTACACCAGTGCGTGGAGTTCATGGTCTCGCACGCGCGCACAGGCGTGCACAAAAACATTTTCACAATACAAGTCAAACTTGCAGTGATGAAAATGTGTAAAAAAAAAAAAAAGTGTGGCAGAATACCACCTGCCCCCTCCTGTAAAAGACAGAAACCCCTCCCGCCCACGCAAAATTAATTTCCAAAGTAACGTAGCAATACAGACAAAATTTTTTTATACAGGATACAGGATAAGCACCATGTTAAAGCCACTTGGATGCAGTACAGTAAATATTTTTAAACCCCTGCGAGCGCAGGGCATGATAAAATACATTACACACAATAAGGGGCAATAAGAATTGGATACAGTATTCAGAAGCGTATTTTTGTGGCACAGAGAGTAACCTAGTTCATTAACAAATGTAAAAGTATCTACAATTAAGTGTTAAATTGTTCTTGCTCAGGGTAAATAGATTACAATTTCTTACAAACCAACGTGGGCTGTGTGTGCGTTAGATAACGTAACAAAGTCCGTGCCGCGTAGACATTCTGTCAGCTGCCATACAGCATTAAATTCATTCTAAATAATAGCCACTCATTTTCTTCCTAACATAACAGACATATCGGGTAGAACCCGACATTGTTTCTCGCCTGAGCGTAGAAACAAGTGCCTTAACTCCGCTGCGGGTATGGAGACTACCATTGGCATGGGGGCGGAACGGAAGTTGGGGACTTCCATTGTAAGGCCCACGAAAGTATCCTTCCCAGCATTAGATAAGAAGCCACTGGAACAATGTAATTAGGTCCGGTATTAATAGAGACAATATTGAATCTGAAAACGTATTAGGACAACACGAATTATTAGTAGGTTAAGACTAGTATGTGGCAACAATAGATCTTAAAAAGTAAGTACAATGTTTAGGCTAATATAAGAATTGTTTGTATTGAGGATCAGTGTTGAACTTAATATTTTCACGTTATTGCAGGGCGCAAGTGTCAGCCAGTAAAATAATTTAATAAAGTGAAAAATGTATAAACTTAGAAATATAAGGAACAAACCAGAGGCCCCTATAATCTGTTGTAAATGTTCGTATAGTAATTATATAGATGTATACATATATAAGATAGGAAGAAGTACGTCTCATTTTTAAAGTATAACTACATAAAGGAGAATGAAGTGTTTAAGTGCCTTAACATGTTAGGATAAGGAGAATTCGTTAATTATGCTAGTGAAGAGTAATAATATATAATTTAAAATTGCCAAAAAGTCACGAAATAGAATTTAACATAGGGCGCACAAATATTAAATACAAGGAGGTATCACTGTCCGCTACAATAGCCTCAGATAAAATAAAGTATGGCATACGAGACGAGAGGCTGTATATATTTTAAATTTCATACGTAAATAAGTCAGGATTAATGTGTGAATTGTGTTTTATATACACACAAATTGAAGCGAGCAACCAGTCCGGCAAATATATTATGAGAGACCGAATATTCACGCCGCAGGCAGAAACAAACATTACAGTTATGCGAAGGAGACAGTAAACACAGCGCGAGCCGATCAACACGGAAATTACACTTTGGCCGCATAAATACAGAGTTAGTACAAATGAGAATAAACCTATTAATATTTATTAACGGACATCCCCTAACAGATTGAGGAAATATACCTTTAGTTAAGTTACACCAATCAAGGTGTGTGGGTATAACTTAATATAATTCAGTTCACCACTTCAAGGGAACTGCAATCAAAGTTATGCTATTACAAACTGTTACAGATGTCACTACCCAGGTGTAGTTGGTGAATTTAAAGCATTTCATTTTTCTAACAAGAAGTCCAGGTATATGAGGATCAAGGAGCAGGAGTAGTTTATTGAGCATTTTTCATGTTTGCATAATTACTCTCACTGTAGCCTATCAGGTGAAAGAAGGACATGTCATGTCATTGACAATTCTATCAGTAAATCCAAGCAAAGCTAAGTGTCTGTTATAAAATGAGTACCAACTCAGTATAATTATCAATACTTAAGCATGCAAAACTGCATGGCTTCGTCAATTCCTTATCCCATATGTATTGTGCGTGTCAACTCATTTCCCTATTCCTTAGTTATATAAGATTTTTATTAAAACTTCACTGATATTAAAATGATAATTCAATATAAATTGTAAAGAAAATTTTAATGCTCAGTGTTTTAAATATTATGTACTTATTGTAAATGAAATAAAGAATTCAAACATTGTAGGTTAAGCCAACTGGTTAGGTTAAGCCATGTCTTAGATATAAGTAATAGGTTTCATATATGTCTTTAAATTGTAATTTTCATTAAACATAAACTTGCACAGTAAAACATGAATATGTTCTTGTTAAGTGATGCAGTCTAAGAAGAAATACTGTTAGTGTGGTAAGTGAATTAAGGACACTCCATTTGCGAGGAGTGCCTAATTATAAAAGCCACATTCAATTCTACGCAATAGCACAAAAACAATCTCTCAAACGCTGTGCAACATAAAAATGAACTAACATTGTACGACTGCTTTACAAAGTGCTAAGACATTCCAACGCAAAAACATCAACCACAAGATACTAACAACCAATACATTTTATTAATTCTAATCTGTGCAAGTGAGGTATAATATTGTACTACTGTATCATAAATGTATTATTCCTCTATGTTTTCATGTAAAATTTTAAATGTTATCCATACTAATGTACATAGGTTAAGAGTTCTCAAATGGAACACATGTAAACTCCAACATCACATTTTCTAATAAGTGTAATATCATGGCTCAATTATTAGTTATGTCACTATGTAATACTTAACTGTGCATTTGTCATGTAATCCAATACGGTAAGTAGCTAAAAAAAAATTAAAATCACAATAAGCCGACTAGCGGCAAAATGGCCAGCCATTTCAATAGCGCTGCGTCTAACAATGCACACTTTCAACCTGCAGTATAGCCAATTACGGCATATGAAAATTTCCTTCCACACAGGAAAACATTAATATGTACAAACTTACTTTTTTACATCAAAACAATTGTGTTAATCTTTGTTTAACTGTAATGTAACCTCCTAACTTAAGCCAGCAGACACTTAAAGGTATTACGTAAATTATTTGAAAATTAACTTCCTAGCACGTGGTGGGTGAAAAATACCACAAGTGCATGAAAAATTTCCCACTCCCATCTACCCACATCTAGCGCCTAGTATTTCAAGGGTTTTTTTTTAAACATTAAATGTGGCGATAGATGTACCTCCATTCAATCCATGGGTTCACTACATCATGTGCATAGGTATTGGCCATTATTCAAAGCTATGTAAAATTATTTAAATTTAATACTGACTATTTCCTGCCTTGCAACAAAACTTTTAAAGTCACTCATTATTCTATGTTCAGTTTAACTGCTATGGGGCCTCGAATTGGGTACTCCACCCTAGATACTGCCGTAAAGTATAACTCGCGAATGCCACCAACCGTCTTCAAGATATTTGGTAACCTACAACCCCATCAAGACTTGTCTGAGATCCCGGACCCCAACTTTATGATCTTAACCTCAAACTTGGATGTATTGGACCAGCTACCTATAGCAGCCGGGACGGACTGCTTGTTTGACCTGGGGGGTACTGTAGCGGGCTCCAGGTGGCCCTCACATGACGAGCTAAACTTGGAAAGGATATAGATTCCTGAGAGGGCCCCCTGTTTAATCAACAAGCCTGGCTGTTACCATTCTGACTAAGAAGATAATTATAATTTGGTCACACAAATTCCTGGTATTTTTTTCATTTATTAAAATACTTGGTTATTTTCCACTAAGTTTCTTCTATGCTACAAAACTGGTAGTGTTTGCGTGGAAGTAGCCGACATGTAACATAGATGAGGTCCATTTCACCAGGGATAGAATCTTCAACATGAGGAACAGCCATGTCTGGGCACACGCTAATCCCCACCACACGTACCCCATGGGCAACCAAGTGCACTATGGTGACAACATGAGGGCCAGCATTGTCAACAATCACTTATTTGATACTGACTGCCTCAATGGGGCTGCTACCTGACATTCCTATAAGAGATATTGCCTGAGTTACTGGAAGAAGTACATCTTGCCACCACACCATGTGGTTTCAGCATGATGGGGCACCACCACATATTCCTGCAGCCATACACTGCCATCTTGACGTAACATTTCCAGGCTGCTGGATTAGCAGAGGTGGTCTCATCCATTGGCCAGCTCGATCTCCAGACCTGACTCTGCTGGATTTCTTTTTATGGGGTCAAGTCAACTGCCTCGTCTACAAGACGCCTGTGGCTAGTGAGTGATTCTATATGTGCCATCCCAGCACACATTTACATGCAGGTCCAGGCCAACCTGATCTGCTATTGCCATTTGTGTATTAAAGTTGGGGGACAGCAATTTGAGCAGTAGTTTTAATTGTTGCCATTAATAAATATGTACTACATAAACATGTGTCATGCAATACTCTTATCTGCACTCCATTCTTTGTTCCCTACACTTGTCCTCATTTACATTGGTGCATGCCAGCATGCTGCGCAGTAAGAATGTCCGCTCTACGGATGACCTCGTCAATCTACGAGCCACATGCTGCCACTATATTTTCCACAGGGGTGGAAAATATAAGTGGCAAACCAGATTATATGTATAGCGCTAAGAAAGCCCACAAGCTTGGGTAGCCAACTATAGCATTGTAAATTATGTGCATAATTACAATCTCCATTGCCCACCAATATTTATGCATGCAAAAGGGACGCCCACGATTTAAATAAATATTATGAGAATTCTACTACTTGCCGTTTAGCTCTGGAAGAAGTTCCTACAATCTCGAGAGATGGCAGCACCCCAGTGACCTTGTCATGTTACGGCCCACCCACCTCAGAGACAGGGGTTTTAATTTGTCGTCACCTCCACGTGGGGTGATACAAAAAGCGCAGTGCTCCTGCAACCCCGATAAACACGCAAAAGGCTACGTTACCCACTGCACCCCAAAGAACTGCTGGTAAGTAGAAATTCAGTATAAATACAACCCCAGCAGCCAGCACCGGCAGATGCGCCGGGCTCGGCGACCGAAGAGGACGCGAGCCCCCCTGAGTCTGCTTAAGACTCTAGGCCTACCTTGAGTCTGCAAAGACTCTTCTCACCTTCCTCAGTGTGCCGAAGACTTACCATTTCCTTGAGTCCGCAAAGACTCCTCTACCCACCACCTTAGTCTGCCAAAGACTCTCCACTTACCTCAGTCTGCAGAACGCTTTCTCTTCAGTCTGACTAAGGGCTATCTACCTCATACCTTAATCCATCATACCTATGCCTACACCTTAGGGCCTGCCAGTCTGCGAAGAACTCTTTCTCTCTCCAAGACCTGCACGAGAGATGACGACTCCTGCTACAGGTATACCCCGCCTTAAACCCGGTAATTCCTTATCCCAGTCAACTTCCTTTGACTCCACGGTAACGAGCCAGCGCATTTTAGATTGCATACCCAATTAATTCTCATCTTATCTTAGCCACTGTATAAGTTGTATTGCTATATTTGATTCTAACTAGCCATTATAAAGTTGCGCGCAATAGCTTACTCCATCCCACGCTCACCTTCGCCTGACTCAATCAAGTTAATTACGTATTTGTTTTTATATTCCCAAGTGTTTAGCCAGGGCAGCTTTATAATTTCTATTTTGTATTTTTTTTTGGAATAGCCGGTTCTCTCCAGGGAATAATCCTCTCAATAAACATCACATCAAATTTACTTATTTGTATCCCGCTATTTTTAGTTAACGATCCCCTTCCTCCTATAATTTGGTATTTTTTAAATTGGTATAAATCTAGTCAACAGATGTATAGTCAAAAAGGAGGTGCCCAGAGTAGACAGTGATGTAGGGAATGTCGCGCCCTAGCACAGCCAGCAGTAAGTTCCACGTCCGAGGACGAACCTCAACTAGTGTGTCACGACCAATTTCCCTGTTTGTTCCCCTGGAAATTACCACTTTCCTAGATCACTTGCTAGGCGCCCAGTGGCCAGGATACCCAACAACGGAGTATGAGGAACATGTCAAATTACTCATCCAGGAGAATGATACTACTCCCTGTAACACCCCCACAAGGCAGGCCCCTAAAACTATGAGTAATGACAAATTGCAGTCTGGTCGATTAATCAGAGTTACATACCCACAGGAATCAGTACTCCCAAAGTTTTGTTTGATCAAACTTGCATTGGGTAAAGTCATTCGTGATTGACTCCCAACACAGCAAGACAACCGACCCCATGCAACACTCCCTTCGTCAGATTTCGTCCCGTCATGACAACCCACCCGTCCCACTAAAATATCCTCTGCTAGACCACGCACTCCCACCTCCATGACAATTTAATCATCACTTCATTCCATCCATCTGGGATTGTTGGCATCCCGTATATTGGCGACCCTGATAGTGAGGAGGATCGAGCTCCCTGGATGGGCACACACATCCTTCCGCCTCACTCTGGGGTTTGACTCCCCTCCAGCCCATAGCAAACTTGCCCCCAAGTGGCCTGAACCTGTATCTAACCCAATTATGCCTCACCGGCTCAGGAGAACGGGTATTATTCGCTTTGGTAGGCCGAGCTAGACTTAGTAGGATAGTCAACGTCACCGCACTACCATATAAGGTAGTCATACCCAATAGCACACGCATCAACATTAACCATTACATGTGAATGTACATCCACATAGCATGGTGCAGGTGAGAGATGTGTTGCCTACCCCCGCAGGGCTACACTGCACCTTTGCCAATTTGAATGGAAGTTTCTCAAAAACGGTTTAACGGAATGAGTTCAGACAAGAAGATCTTTTGCCTTCATTGTGTCATGGTGGGTCATAATGTACCTCGACATTTTCTTTACTGCATAGTGTTCCAAAGTTCCCTGTAAAAAGAGGGTGACTACCCCTATTAATGTAATGAAGGGGGATGATTTGACTAATCAAACTGACTTGGATTTAAGACCTCTGATTTATGAAACACCATTCCAGTTTTGGTCGCTCTACCCCAATTACTTCTTCAATATTTGCAATTATGCATTTCAAAATTTTATTTTCTATACTGTGTACCTCCCTTACTATTCACCACATGATGGTGTTTTCAATGTATAACTCACTTAATACAAGGACTAACCTCCTGGAGTTTGGCACATGAATTCTGGTCCACGTTGTGTGTGTGTGTGTATGTATTTATATATAGTAAATCCTTGATGACTGACTTGGTCTAAATGGGGGTAAACGTTGTCCAAGTTATGATCTGTCCACCTTACCGATGGGATAATTGTAATTTGCACCACCAGAAATTAAAACTATATTTTAGTACAGTTGAAGTCCAGAATACCACTGCCTATTTATACCGTGGAGCAATTTTATGTACCAAGGCCTGAATAAATAAATAAATAAATGGAAAGTGTGCAGTCAGGTAGATATGTGATCGGTCGGGTAGGTGTTGTGGGAAGTAGGAGGGGGCGGAAGCAGAGGGCACTCTCTCCTTTCTTTGGGCGCCGAGATGCGTTATCTATATGACAGAGAGGGGAATAGTAATGGCTTGCATTAAAATCCATTGAATGCTATATTAAGAATCTTTTAGTAGAGTCTTGTTCAGCACAGACCATTATTTGTGTCACGGCTGTTAGTCATTCGCTTCTCCTCCTAGCAGTAAAGCGAAGCTCAGAGATTTCTCACTGTGTTAAAGCTCAGAGCATTCTAACAGTGTTTTTGCTTCCCCTACTTTACCAGTTGTGGTGGTTGACACACTCCTACAACAAGATTTTTCATGTAAGAAAGTGCAGAGGGGAGAAAGGTACGAGGAGGGTGTGAAATGTGCCAAGTACTGCAGTTGAGGGGAAGAAACAAGAAGGAGGAGAGGAAGGAGGGGAGGAAGGAGCAAGGTGGAAAACTGTGGAACAAGGGGAAAGAAGATTGAGGAACGTGGCTACACCATCTTTTTTGGGATGAGCACAGTGTGAAAGAGAAAATAAAATTAACGGAATTTGTTTACCCAAGCAGCTGGCTTTCTTCTTTTATTTTAATGGCATATTCACGCAGCAAAAAAAACAGCCTTTGGTGGAATAAATATGTACCTCTTTGCCTAGAATAGTGATGTTTTTTAGTCATTCTTGCCTGATTGATGCCCTCCTTTTTCACACCACGTTTCCCATATTCTGTTTCCCTTCAGGGGGTGCTGTCAAGTACAGTGCAGATAAAACATTTAGAAAGGAAAGGTCTAAACATTTTATGAGTCATAGCTGTAAATCTTGTAGATATAAACACTTGTACATGTTTAATAGAAATGTACCTTACCTCATTTTAACAATGGTACATTTACATAAACTACTCTTCCTAGTGATTATCGGGATAGTGTGGAAATGCTATGAGGGTCTTAGTTATGTCCTCCAGAACCCATGTTATATTGGGGTGGTACTGTAATTATATGTACAAATTGAAAACTAAATTTACATTAAATGCACCAATAAAAAACAGGGTACATTTTAGTTTAAATACCATTAAAATGGACAGATCTTAGCCGACTGACTGCTTCGTTTTAAACAAAGGTTTCTCTTGTACTTCAACCAGATTTTGCTTGTACATGTAGTAAATGCAACACTGACTTTTTTTATTAGGAAATAATGTCCAACGTAATTTTTATTAAGACTCGTAAATTGCAAATGTATGTTTTAAATTCTTTTATTGAAAAAAAGTCGACTGAAGTCTGATTTAAGATTTTTACAAACTCCAAAACAACCAGTGGAAAGGTTTAATTACCCCAAGTTGCAAAATTTCAGTATGTGTGTCATATATATATATATATATATATATATATATATGTGTGCGCGCACGTGCGCATGTGCGTGTGCAAAATACTTTGTTAATTCATCAATTACCACCTAAATTTTTAATTGAACTACCATTTATGACAATGTCTTAGTTGGGAATCGACACTGTTTTACTACTGTGATGTAGTCCCATAAGTTTATGTCATTTTTAAACTTCATAATTAAAATTATAATCCATTAATTTTTATCTTTTGCTGTATGGTTTTTACTTCAGTCTATTATTTGATAAAAATATCTACTATTTTGTTTTTAATTTTTTTATGAATTTTTTATTTTTATTTAATGCAGTAATAATTCATCAGAACACCAGAGGGGATGAAGTTAGTAAGATACATTTTACAACCATTAAATTACAGGACACACTTAATAATACACTAACCAGAATCTGGTAACATTTTGCTGCTTTCACAGTTACCAACCCTCAAGAAAAATTTGCCATCAATTTGTGCACAAGGTATCTACAGGATTTTAATTTCATTCTTCCACCAACATGAAATGTTCTGCAGTGTTTAGTGCATGGTCTGATCTGACTTTCAACCAGTTCAACTCAGCTCAGTGTCCATTTGGGTTGATATAAAAAGTTTAAGTATGGTATTTGAGTTCATTAACTCCCATGTTTTCAAACCACTCCATTCCAGTCTTTGCGTTATGGACATGTAAACTGTTACGCTGAAAATGTAATGGGGCAATTTACAAATTATTTTGACAGTATGTGTAGTAATGAATTTAACAAAACTTTTTCACTGACCCTGGTATTCATACAATCAAGCACTAAAATCAGTTGACCACGGAAATACCATGAAAAGCAGAACCATACCACAAAAACTGAATGCTTGCCAGGCATCCACTGGATTGCCATATAACAGAACATTATTTGTCTCTTTACATTATGCTCCAATTTTTCTAGGTTTTCTAAGCTTACCAGCTGCAGTTCATTCAATGAATCTTAAGTGCAACCAGCTCTCAGCAGGTGGTACACCACTGCAACAAGGCCTTGTGGTTCAACTTCAACACATGTATGAAAAGTTTATTGCCAAACATGTTGATGGTCTCAGTTTATCAGGTCTGGGCTGGCAGGCCATAACTCTCTCATATTTCATCTTACCACTATACCACTAACTTGCTTGAAATATCACAGAAAAACCAGCCCTGTAAGCACTAATAATTATGCCCTGTGCAATGTTGCTAAGCTCCTGTTTTGTGTTCATACTGATGGTTTTAGCTGTCATAAACACAAAATTAATACTGAGGGACATTTCTGTTCTGTATGAGTGTGGACAAACAAACATACCAGGGAGAGTGTGGTATATAATGGTCATAAAATATAGAAATTAATACAAAAAGTGACAATCTCCTTGCTATAATGCCTCATTGTAGCCTTAATTGTTAAGTGGTTGATGTGGTGATTTTCAAAATTAAAGAATATATACAAAGTGCTGGGTGAGGGGTATCCTCCCTTACCATAATTTTATTGTATTTAACAGTTTGGTTTTTATTTTAGCGAAACATATTCCTAAGAAACAGCTTTGTGGGAGTGTCTATTGAACTGATGATTCTATTGATCAATGACATAGCTACATTACTGACAAATATTCACAGTCTACAGCCAGAAATACATGGACTCTGCATGCAGTATAATATGCGATGGAATATTTTGGTACTCACCTGCTCAATCCATACTTCGATATGGCATAATTTGCTGCAATGGCTACATTGTTGAAAATGCAAAATCCAGATGCGCTGTCAATGCCTGAATGATGACCAGGTGGCCTAACAATTGCAGCTCCTGATTGGTAATTCCTTGAGAGGACTTCATCTACAATCTACAAAAAACATGTTCTATAGCAGGGTTTGTACTCCAAGGATAAAAAAAATTCAAGCACTTCTCAAGGATCTCTAAAATTTTCCAGGGAGCTTAACAAAGATTTTAAATTGCAAGCTCAAATATGCATACGTAAACCAAATTGACCATAAAAATATGCTTATAATCAATGAAGATAAAATAATGATATAGTTCTAACAATTTGAGTTAAAATATTTCAATTAAATACTGTAAAAGTAGCCTATAACTAGTAATCCCTGGTGGAGTTATTCCTCCAGCAGCGTAAGATTCCAATTTTTCAGTCTTAGCAGCTCACAATCACTGACATCAATTAGGACACAAAATACTTTTCAAAATGAACAACATATAAATGTAAATATATATACAAACACCTACAATATTAAGAAGTATTTATTATTTGACATTTTAGGGGCATTCCAAAGAGACTATTGCATGTTTCAAGTTATCCAATTGGGTAGATTTTCTTTTGCTGTCCGGTGAAGAGCATTTGATGAGGCTATTAATGCCATGTCCCCAGGGTCCTCTGCCTTCTGTGCAAATAGGTCAGCTAACCGGGTTAATGAAGCAATATCTTTTTCAATCTGCTTAAACTTCTCCAAATTCTCTATTTATTCCCCATCCTGATCCAATTTTTCTCTTAACTGCAGTTTTGACAGTCAGTTTTTGCTCTTCTAAGTAAGAAATGTACCTATGACGTACATTTGCTGCATAACATTTCAACATCTTACTTATCCTTAAATTATGAAGTTGTTTTACACCAACTATGTCACCCAGAAAGTCACAAATCAGGCTCTGTGCAATATAGGATTTTTCCTTCAAGTTTTTGACTTCCACTTACTTATTCATGATAAAGCCTTGTTCAACAGTAGCTTGCCCGTGACTTAAAATTAAAAATTAAAAGATGTTCAACAGCTTTCCACAGATTTTGATATTGTTTACAGTCACTCATGATTTCAAGAAAAAAAAATCAATTAGTGAACTTTAAGGATCAAAATCAGCAAACAGTGACTGATTTTGAGGGGTAACTTCATATAAAAAACTCGAATACTGAGCCAGGACTACTACTACAGCTGATTCACAAATTTGCCTCGATTCAATCAAAGAGTTCATAACAATTTCCATTTTGTTTATCTTCCAAGTTGCCATTTCCCGAGGCTCACGACAAGACAAACTTCTCACTGTGCTGTATATGACAGGAGATTTCTGAAGAAACTTCTCTGCACGAGAAACTAGCAGCTTTCTACAGGAGACCTACCCCTCCAAATATCACACTGCGATACATTTGACGTTATTAAAACTTTAATTTCCTTTTCGGCTACATAACACAAATCCACGTCCGTAATATTGTACTGGTTTTTGATATCTTTGAAATCAAAATGTACAAGTTTTTTAACTGAAGAGTTGGTTTTCTTTAATACATCTGCTTTCATAAATTGCGGGAGAAAACACACTAAAATCGTTCTTAGGTCTTCATTCAGAAAAAAAAAAGCATGGGTATGCCTTTTCGGTAAACAGTGAGGAAAGGTCGCAGCAGTTTTGCTTCCAATATGAATGCTTTCAGTTTCAGAGAAGTGAGCCCATGTAAGATATGTTTTCTCACAACAGAAAATGATTTGCAAGGAGGTTTTGTTTATTTTACAATTATCAACATTTTCAACAAAACACTTCAATTTTGGTATCATCCCCAAAGTGTTATCTGCAACAGGTACATCTATGGCTAAAAAATTTTAAGAGAAAATCACTGCTGCCTGTTATGGACTAATAATAATCTCTCCTAGCAGGGGCATCCTTGAAAAGTGTGTACAGGCACCATAGAAACTCATGAATATCGCAACCAGTAGCACTGCAGCCTATTTTTATGGCATATGTACCACATGTAAACCACAGCTACCAATATTTAACACAGTTTTGTTATGTTCTCTTAGTACATGATCCAGCAACAACCTATAAATTTTACAATTTACAAATTGGTAAAATAACGTCAACATAACCTCATACCACAAGCATGGCTTCAACATATTTTAGTCACAATATTAAATTATAACAAGTTTAAAAACACCACGTAAATAAAGAAAACTTGGGCAACAGCGCAACCAAAAACACAGCTACCATCTTGTCATATAGGCCTATCAATATTTGTGTAGATATCTCCACTATAGGCGGCTTTTGATTAGGTATATATTACTACTATCAATGGTTATTGATACATTGTAATTGCTAATATGCACGCGAGCAAACAATTTCTAAGAACAAACAAAATTAACATTTATCTGAAAGAAAGAAAAAAAAAAAAAAAAAAAAAAAAAAAACCCCACCACCATGAATACGATTAGAGTGCAGCTAGCAATAATAGAAAAGTAACATTTATTCCATCTTTCTGAGCTCAAAATAAAATTTAAGCACTTTCCAGGTTTTGAAAATGAAAGATTATTTTCAAGCACTTTTCAAGGATTTTCAAAAGTGTACGAACCCTGTGTAGATTATTATAATAACTATCTAACCTAAATTATTTTTGAAGAAAATTTTAAGAAACATTAAAAATGATTATTGCTACAGAATCATTTTCATATTCTATGTATTTTTTATACTGATTAAATAATAATTGTGAACCTGCTACACAGAAAAATGCACATGTGAGTTGGTACTTGCAGAAACAACTTTTAAGCAGTTTTCAAACATATGTAAGAGAAATTAATCCCAAAGTGATCAAAACACTTACATTAAAAGGATATAAAAAAGTGTGATCACTTTTAATTTAGTTGATGTGCATGACTATGGCAGTTAACTTATATTGCATGAAAAATAAACATCTATAATAAACATACAAATCCCATTACACCAAAGAAGGATTTGCTTCGAGTGATTTTGGGAAACCATGTGAATCCAAAATTCAGATGGCTGAACTGGAATTCAAACCCAGATCCTCCCAAAATAAAGTTCAAAGTTTTACCACTATGCCAGTTTTCTCTGTCTTTTAAACCAACACAAACTACAGTTATATTTCAACTTTCTCCACCGGGAACTCTGGTATGGAAAAGCCAGTCTTTCAACAGTTGAACTGGGGGAGGTGAGAAAACAATATTTTAACAATAATACCAACCTATTAAATGAAATACATAATATAACTTAATAGTATATTTGTAAACAAGAAACATTTTATGAAAGTTAAATGTTTCATTATTTACATAAATATCATTTTGCAAAGTCAGTGTTTGTGTAATGGAATCCCAAATGACTAAAGTGTGTTCTAATGTAGAGTAAACTAAAGAATTATATAAATAACAGGGTTGTGTAGAGTATAAAATAAATTAGAACCTATAATATTGGATGCATGGGAAGTTAAAATTTCAGCATCTACATCAAAGAATAATTTGTGTAAGTAAAACAAAACTGAAAATTTTTTCAATGTTTTTAGAATGCTATTACTATCACTATTAAAACTAAAAAAATTTGGTTTAATTTATAAGCCACTCACTCTAGTGTAATGTACACCTGTATGTAAAAGGGTGCAAATGTAGGGGTGCTTGAAGCAATGTGACAAAATATTCTTAGTACTCCTCTTCAACCACGTAGCAGTCTCCTGGAGCGAAGTCACTGCATATTATTGATGGTGGTTGCTCTAGATTTGCCAATATTTATTTATTTTTTATCTTTACTGTTGATATTTAAAACAGGTGGTGAATTGAACGAAACCAATAAGTGTGGATGCATAAGATGCTAAATAGTCTAAGCACAGCAGAATAATTCACTCTAAGAGAACTCAAAGACATTTGATTACTGCAGCAGATTTTTTAAAATATTTATTTTATCTTAGGAGTATGCTGTACTGGTAATCTTTTTCAAATTAGTTAACTAACTGCTTGTTTTGTTCTCGTTTAGCTGCATATCATTAACTCAACACCAAATATAAGTGTTGTCAGGTTTTTTTTTTAAATATACACCATCCAAAGAAGTCATATTTTTATGAATGTGTAAGTTGTTAGCAAATGTGTAATGTGTCTTGTTTCATCCTGCACAAGGTCAAACTGTAGACATTCCAAGTTTTAGGTTATACACTGTAATACAGACATAACCCAATCAGTATAATGAGACTTTGATTATTGGATTACATGAGCACCAAGGAAAAAAGAAAAGAAAAACTGATGTATTCCTGGTTGTCATTTATTTATGAAATGTCAATTGCACATACTTCATACCAAACAGCTTCACAAACATGACCACTGAGATGATATTGAATTTGAGTATCCAAACAGCCAGTTCACACCGACAAATGTTCACTATACAATGATAACGTTACATCACTACATTTACTGTAAAAAATACTCCAATAAAAAAATCTTGCTGCCTCACTCTCTCACCCTTCTGATAGTCAGTCAGAATATCACAACATTCCTGTATCCAATTAGGCATGGTAGGGACAGGCAATAGCATATCACTAACTATCCTTCAAAATACTTGTGTCTCCTTTCTCTCGACCAAACTGCACAGTAAAACTCAGAAACATTCTCTAACTTCCAGTAAATACTACTCTATCCTCAGCTGCAACATATGCACAAACTCCCGAAAAACCCAGTGTTACCACACCAGTGAAAAAAAAAAAACACCTCCTCCCCAACACAAAAGAAACCTTTGAAAAACCAACTAAGTTAAAATATTATTTTGACTGCCTACAATGTAACATCACCCCCCTCGGTATGGGATAGATTTAGCTGAAACATATTTGAAACCTTAACCTATTACAGTCGAATCTCATTAGTAAAAATCCGGTTAAAATGAAGTTCCCAGTTATACAAAGGAATTTTGTGGTCCCTGAAAATATACTAGACATTTTAATGCTAAGTAATTCGTTGTCCGAAATACGGTTAATATTTAATACGAAGTTGGTTTATGTCACGCAGAAAACAATTTATATTTAATTTGGATGGTTAATACAAACAAAATGTAACCTCTAAAATGAATGTAAACAATCATAGCATTATAGTTGTATACAAAATTAACAGCGCTACTTTATGCAGTGTGAAAAAATGTTATGCTCTAGCATCAAAATATGTAATTAAAGATGCTGGCTGCCTGTAATTGGTGCCTGGCCACCTTCATTAACATCTTCTGTGGGCGTAGTGCGCAAAGAAAGTTGATTCATAATCTTGTTCTAGCTCATTAGTGCGAACAACAGACCTAAATCCTGTAGTATCGATCAGTCGAACGAGTACATTTTGCTTTGTGGAGTCGGCTTTACTGAATATCTATGATAATGCCACCGCTTATCTTGCTACTGAATGTTGTTTTTATTAGAAAATTTAATAAAATAGTGATTTTAGTTTGTGATATTTCAACATACTGCAGTGCAGTGCAATGACGACGAAGAGTAAACAGCATGAGTTTACAATGGAAGAAAAACTCAAAATCATAAATGATGTGGATAGCAGGAAGATAACTAAAACGGAAATAGCAAAGCAGTTCAATTTTCCTTTGTTGCCACTGTCGACGATAATTAAGGCCGTGCCTGAATGCAGGTATATGCTGGTGTACTTGCATCCTTCCATACTTTACTTACCCTTGGCACCAAACTTGATGAATTCGAACACATAGTCTTGTCTTGTTAGCTCAGGCAACATCTATTAGACAGCTAATAACTTTTATTGAATACGTATTCTTACAAATAACTTGATAGTTGCCTAAAGTTAATTATTTTAATAAAGACTTAAATTATAATTCAATTTAATTTATATAATATTTGTCTTGCTGATGAGTTTGCAATTTTGAGTGCTTGTTTTACCTTGGCTTTTATAGGTTATGAACATTGGCCTAGTTGGAGTTTTTTATTTACAACTTTCTTTAAGGTGCACCTTACGATAATTATATACTAGTTCAAAACTAAGCTACCAAGTAGTAATGTTGTCCTACTAAAATTTTAATAAAATAATTGTGTTGAATATCAGTTGTAACCTACAAATTGCTTCTCCAAATGGCAGCACATAAACCGCAAGTACGTGAGAAGTATATACCGTCCTATACTTGTAAACTTGCATACTTTACTTGCAATTTGGACATCACTTGTGATGTCACTTTCGGGGACAGGTACGCACTAGTATTTACTTCAGGCAAATTTGGACACAGCTCAAAATCATTACAAAATTAGGTATTGCAGCTTGTGATACACTCCCAATAATGTAATTACTTACCAAAAATTTACTTTGCCACATACTAAAAACATGTTAGGTCTATTAAGAGATTTTTAAGTTCTATCTTGTTTGTTTGATACAAACCTCATTACTACAAAGTGCTGAAATTTTAGGTCCCCACCACAGGTTTGTATTAACGACGTTCGACTGTAGCAGGGGTTGCAACGACCGTGGACTCTCGCAATTTCCTCTCTTGTACCAAATGGCAGTAGATTAAACACAATTACCACTTCATGAAAACAAATTATTTTAATCTTCACCATTATCACCCTACCATTTTCCCCCATTGACTACATCCAATTACCATTGTACTTCTTTATATCTTTTCATGGTAAATACTTTTGTTATATCTAGGTCTAAATTTTCACCTCCATTGGCATTTATTAGTCTAAAATTACTGTGGTTAATGCACAGTATGCACAATCTACAGCTCAGATACAAACAACTTCTCTCAAGAATACAAACACATGTATGACTATCACATAAATTTTAACCATCTGCTATTCCTGCCAATTGAAAAATCCAAGCAGGATACCACTTACTATTTGAAACTCTTTAACTTTATGTTTTAACTGTCACATACCTTATTATTCACAACCCATCTCATAAAAAATTATTGATATTAATTTGACAAAAATTTTAAGGCACCGTCATGACAAGGAGTCGCATCATCTAAATATGGCAGGTACATCCTTATCAAGTTACAACAAAACTTGTTTTATTTTGTCAGTTAAAGTTTCTTGACAAGATTCAATACATGTCATCAAAATATTCACTACATTGCCATATACATGCACTCAAATGCACTTCAACCATACTTACACTTACACTATGGTTATAAAAAGACATTTGCTATTTTAACTTTACACAATGAGAACAATATTTTCAACGATTGATAATATTTTCTTCTCTACATACAATTGATTGTCTACAGAACAACATTAATTTTTTTACTTCTGTAACTCCGTCCATGGTCTCAACAAAGAAACATGCAAATTCTTATCATTTAACCTATAGACATTATGTCCTACCACTGCTTGAATGGCAAAAAGGCCCATCATATAGTTTGGAAAACTTGCTACTATTTTTATCAAGTAGTGATGACAAGTGGTGCGTAGCTAATAACACTTCATCTCGTTTTAAATATACATTCTTTTACCCTCTGATCATGTTTTCACTCCCTCTATTTTACTTTTAATTCAAACATTTTGGCAGCTAACTCTAACTGTTCTTGTTTACATTTCCCATAGATTCTTGGGACATACATGTTTTGTAATACTGTTGTCGGTTCACCCTTTCCCATTAACTCCATAGGGGTAGCCCCCGTATTTTTGCGCCAACAGCTATTGATTACCTGTTCCACCAAATCTATTATTCTAGCCCAGAAATGGTGATTTTCACTACAGTAACTTCTGAACAATCTACCCAACTCCTGCACGACCCACTCCACTGGATTAGCAGACGGGTGGTAAACAGCGGTGTATCCTATTTCAATTCCTAGCAATGTAGAGTGAGTTTTCCATTTATCACTCCTAAACTGGCGACCATTATCTGAAATTACTGCTCATGCCTGCCCTGCCTCTTTCACATAGTTGTCCATATTTTTGTATGTGATTACTTGTGCAGTACGGTAGCTTATTTAGAGGATACAAATTTTTTAAATACACACATAGTAACAAAAAAATTGTGGCAGTGGCTCTGCCGCCATCCACCAAAATTGATTATTAAATTAACAGTGATCTCTTAGTGAAATCCTCGGTGGCCACTCGGCTCCATCCTCTTTCCTCCTCTTACTACCCTTCCTCAATTCCCCTCCCAGTGAATCACCATTTTTTTCTTAATCACAGGATTGTTAATATAAGGGCATGTAAGCCTTTCCCTCTTTCTATTCTACTCGCTACTCCTACTTTCTGCACGTCAAAACTACGCCCGTGCCATGGGTCACAACAGCTGTTTGTCACCGAGATTTTCTGCATGATGCAGTATGTATTAATTTGGTATTCAACTATCCTTAGGGACATGAAGGTTTTTAATGACTTCAAAGTGTTCAGCAGCAGAGTGGCCAGTTATGATACGTCTGCAAACGGTGAGTCGTGGGCGGCACGCTTGTATGAATTGTTAGGCTGTTTGATTGTTTTAAGTAATTTGTGTGGTGTAGTTTGAGGTGTTGTGTGGGGCATGCAGTACCTAGTGTTTTACAAAATTCAGTTTATAATAAGTACCAAATTTATTTTAAGATTAACTAAACCGAGCTGCTATGTGTTTCCTGCTATTTTGACATGTATGTGTAGCCTTAGTTCTGCAGCCCTATTTGGCTCTTCTAGGCTTGCTGTACTTTTCCATGATGCATTTACGACTCTCTCGTGGGTTATCCTTTTGATAATGTGTTGTTTATGATATTTTATTATTCTGGTGCTTTGTTCGGGTTCCGTCGGAACTGCCACCTTTAACATTACATTTAAAGTAAATTTTATGAGGTTTATATTAATACATTTCTTTAAGAGGAAGGCTCTGATGGGCCACACCTGGCTGCCCTTCCTTATGATTGACGTTCTTAACTAAGATTTGTCAATACTATATCAGTATTTCTTTAACGTTATCATAAATGCACGTTACAAATCAGAATTAATTGGGGTGTGTTTTAGCACACCCTCGTTGATTCTTTTATGTAAAGGCATTTTCAATATTGTTGTATTTTTATTGAGCCTTTAATGTCTGCAGCTTTGAGATTCAATGGTAAAGACAGCTTTAAAAATGGAATTGTTTGATGCCATTTTAAATCAAAGAATTTAAATATTAATTGTCTTTGGTGTGAGCTTTGTGCATTATCGTACCTGAAAATTAAAGGAACAAGTAACATGACAGTTTTAATATTCTAACGTGGTCTGGACACTGGCGAGGGGCGAGATGCACCAGATTTTATACAAACCCTGTCTCATGGCTGGTAAATTAATGAAATATGTTAATAAGTTCCAGTAAGGCACCATCTAATCGACACACGGGTGAGCACATTGATTCTTATTCTCACGGCTGTAGCAGGTCGACAGCCATGTGGCGATTCTCTCACTAGTACACAATTAATTAGTAAGAAAATTAAGTTCAAATTCTACACAATCAATACACTTATGCATATGGTTGCCTTGAGTGGGCCAGGTCCTGAAGGTACTTATGTATGAAAATAATCAAACAAGACTAGAGTCACCAAGTAGATGTATTGGCAAAAGCGGCAATATACTCATTCCACAATAAACTGACCCTAATCTGAAGCAGGCATGGCAATTGGGCCTGCCATCTGCCAAAGCAGCAAAAAGTAATGTTCATTACGTGAAATGAATTTAAGGTAGTTAAAGCTTCAGGGCTGCAAGTCTCACGGAGAATGGAGCACAAGCATGGGCAGAGAAGACAAAAGAAAAGGTTCCGGTATTTAAACTTACACTATCACAGCTAAATGAGTAGACAAAAGGTTGAAGGTTCCAGCAATGCAGCACGCCTGTACATTCTAGGCCCGCTGGATCAAGACCGAAGATGGCAAAGGAGATGCCTGGCTACCTCACCAGAGATCTCCCGCCAACACTACCAGAGAAATGTAATAATTGTACACTTGATAACAAGTACACATGAAGTTGCTGTAAAACACATAAGAAACACTGGAACAAATTATAAAAGATTTCCAACAAGTTATATTTGATAACTAGAGTCCCAGAGTCTTTATATCTGTTTCGTGTCAGTAAATTATAATTAATAATACAAGCCGGAACGGGGCAGCAAGGCATGTGGAGGCGATATAGAGAATTAACATAGCATTTAGAAATTACGTTACCATTTTGGAATAAGTAAATTAAATTATGAAAATAAAATATTACACACAAAAGTATTTAGCTTTGGGCAACTGGCATGGTGGAAGACGGAACTGCCAGAATATTTATGTATTTATTTTAATAACATTGAAAGAATTAAATATTACCCTTTTTAATCAACAGAACACATTATCAACACTAGAAAATTATGCATTAATTTATGAACGTCTTTAGTTCGTGTTCTGAAATGATACGAAAGCCCCGTGGCTTCACACTCGCAGCCTAATAATTATGCCTCAATTAAGGGGAGCAAATGGGAGATAACCCTATCCTTTGTGAATTTTAGACTCTGCTATATGGGGCACAGATCGGAATTACGCTGCACACACATAACACTGAGTTTAGTCTTGGAAACAGGGGGTCAGGCAGGTCGTGACCCAGTTCAGTGACCCATTCTTGCATGAACGGCAAGAATGACCTGTACACAAGGCTCACGGATGTGCGTGCCCAGTGCACAAGCAGAGCAGCAATAGTCTGCCTCCCAAGCGGAGCAATGAGGGGGAAATCAATTCTGTGTTGAAGTTTTTATTAAGTTTATGTATTTATGTATGGTGTTGTTGATACAATTATGATTTGAAACTTGTTTGTGTAAATATTTATTTGCGGCAGTTTGTCACAAATAAATATCTGCACTACTCTGTTGACTCCTTACATCTTGTTTTTTGTTTGTTGTATGTATGTCATGCGTAATGTCAGATTCACTTATACATTGAAGAGAGATGAGTTGGTTTCGCTTCTACGAGACCTTGAGGTACCTGTCGATGACAGTTTTAACTGTCGTCCAGCTATGCCGCGCGCCATGCATCGCTGGTGCGAGCAAGAGGAGACCATGGGGCAGTCCTTCGAGTGGGCCGATCCTGTGGTGTCATCAACAAATCTCCTAAACTTGATAAACAATTTTTCCTGTCTTTGGGGTGAGATTTCTCTGCTCGTTTCCTTAGAAGTGGTCTTGATTCTTAAATTTTTTATTGCAGTTAGTAAGTTAGCTTGTCTAGGTTTGTGTTCTGAGGATAGTCTCTTGAAGGCTATTTCTGTTAAGTGTCAATACTTTATTCTGCAATTGCTCTGTGAGGACTTAATGTCTCTAGAAGGGGGTCAGTTTTTAGGATTCAAACACCGGGTGTTGCAAGATCTCTTTCCCCCGCGTGTCAAACGCCGGTGTGAAATGGATTTTGTGTACAGACTTCAAAAGCCTGGGGAGCCAACGTATGAGTTCATTGAGTCTGTGTGCGCCTTTCATAACACTCTTTGTTTAACGTTAAGTGAATGAGAACAAGAAAGTGTTATTGTAGACAACTTAGCACCACAAGTACGAACTAGTACGTTACATTCCCAGTGTAGTCATTTGCATGAGCTGCATCAATTGGCAGTAGAGGTGCAAATTCGCTTGGTCGCATTTGGTCAATACCGTGTGCAGTTTCCTCCAACCAAGCTAGTCCGCTGCGACATAGGTTCCAACTCGCTCGGTCAGGCGCTCCATATACAAGATGATGACCAATGCAGGTTGTCGGTGCATTGCACCAACTATGCCATCATGGGGCATGGGGCTAAGAATTGTAAGTTTGATAGGTGTAGTTTGGCAGACTGGAAGTGTTTCCGCTGCGGCAAGCTTGACCATGTTCGTAGTTCTTGTAAAAAGCTGGGAAACAAGGAGAGATGGTAAGGGACGTAGGCCTGCAATTCCAATAAATAAAAAAGTCCTGCACACTACATGGAAATGTACCGTAATAGTTACGTGTGGAAAACACAATTTTCTTGTTCTGATAGACGCCGAGCCCACTCATTGTGTTAGAGTGAAGGTTTTCTCAAATAGCTTATTGATTTCAAAATTACTTCCCAATGGTGTATTAGTTGGGTTTAGGAGAAACATCTTTGTATCACCAATGGCGATATTGTGATATTTGACATAGTGGTAAATCTACATTTCAAAATTGGTAGGTACTTCTGGACTTTTTGCTTTTGGGTGTTTTTGCATCTTTCTCAGGACCTAATTTTAGGCCTGTAGTTTTTGGGCAAAACTAGGGCTTCAGTTAATTTTGATTCATTCTATTTGTCTTTTAGTTTCACACCGAATATCAGGATAGGTCTACAGGTTGAAGTAGCTTCAGATGTGTTTACGCCTCTCGTCAACAGTGATATTTCTGTTAAGGGTTTTACTGCCCGGTTAAAACAATTAAAGAAAGAATTCAGGGATGTTGTTACGTCACGCATCGGAAAGAGCGATATTCTTCTGAACAAATTTGCATTAACTGATGACATATCCATCATTTTTGGTGTCCATCCCCTGTTTAGGACCAGCAGTCGTGCTCATTCTCCATTTGCGCCATCTTGCGACACTACGGCCCTTTCATGGCAAACAAGCAGCTAACATGTGCCTGAGCACAACAATGGTACAAGTCACAAATTGAGAACACCATCACATTAGAAGTTTTTTTGTTGTAAACATCCCCTTAAGTTCCAGGCTTTTCATGAGATTGTTGACAAGCTATTATTGGCTGGTGTTATTGTCCTGTCCACCTCAGACTATTGTTCTCCAGGATTTCTGGCAAGGAAAAAGGACAGTGATAAATACAGATTAGTGGTGAATCACTCCCTAGTAAATAAAAAGATCCATTAGGATCCTTTTCCCCTATCAACTATAGATTGTGCCCTCCAGCACTTGGGAAAGTCTCAGGTGTTTTCGGTTCTTGACCTAAACAATAGCTTTTACCAGTGTCTGTTAGACCTGGCATGTAGAAAATACATTGCCTTCAGTACACCTTGGAGCCAATACGAGTTCACTCGTATACCAATGGGTATCAAATTTTGATAGCCATGCCGTGTCTTGTGTACTTGACCATGTTTTGTCAGAGTTTAAATACAAATTTGTATTTAACTACACAGATGACATAACAGTATACAGTGATGATCAGGAGTCCCACTTGTATTTACGTCACGGTTTCCTCAGGACATGGTAGGTGGGCCTGTCTGTTAACCCAGAGAAGGTAACGTTAGCTTCCAACAAAGTTAAGTTTCTTGGGAACTTGCTCTGTGAGAGCCACATCCTAGAACACTAAGGGTCTACAAAAGTTCCTAGGTATTATGGGTTATTACTCCCGATTTATAGATCATTATTCCGAGTTGGCAATGCCATTAAATGTTCTAAACTAAAAAAAAAGGGGGCTTAGTTTCATTGGGGTATAGAGTAAGAATCTGCATTCTCCATTTTGAAGGAAAGGTTACTGTCTCCACTGGCTCTCCACATGCCAGATTTTTCCAAAAAATTTGTTATCCAGGTAGAAGCTTCCTCTCTGGCTTTGGGTGCTGTTGTGAGCCAGCAGACTGAACTAGGATTGGCTAACGTTATGGCCGACAGCCACAATCAGTCTGAGGCTGAGCAGAGGTTCCGTATTTATGAGAAAGAGACCTTGGCTTGTATTTTCGGATTGGAAAAATTTGCCTCATACATAGAGCATGAGGAAAGCAATTTGTGCACGGACAATCAGACCTTGAGCTGGGTCTTGAATCATCCGCAACAGTTAGGGAAACTGGGCCGCTGGGTCTTATGCCTATCACAATTTCGTTTTAAAATACACCATGTCTGTGGCACTGAAAACCAAGTTGACAATGCATTGTCCCAAATGTATGATGTGGACAATTTTGAAACAGGTAAGGCGGTGGCTCCTGTGGCTTCTATTAACATCATTCATGGATCGCCAGAGTTTTTGTAAAAGTTGCAATAGGCACAGGTTGATGATGCCTTTTGGTAAGTGTTTGGTGACTTAAATATGGGTGTAGGGCTTCCCTATGTATCAGAGAAGGGTACCTTGTATTTTACTGGCAACAGTGGCCATGCCCGTAAGATTTTTGTGCCTGTATCTTTGCGACCCATGGTGGTGGCTTATTTCCACAACTTTGTGTTTGACGGAACTTGGACGTTAGCAAGACCTTTCATAAAATAGCCACCTAGTTTGCCTGGCCCATGTTTAAGAGTGATATCTCAGAGTATGTGCGCTCTTGCGATGCTTGCCAGAAGTGCAAGCAGGTGTGCTATGCTAATGTGGGGCAAGCTGTTGTGCAAATTCCTCAGGCACTTTGGGGCACTGACCATCTCAACATTTTTGGTCCCTCAATTTGTTCCAAGAAGGGTAATGTTTGTATTCTTATATTATTAGATACCTTTACCACGTTTGTAATATTGTTGCCTTTGAGAAGTATGAAGGCATGTGCAATAGTTAAATTTCTTACTGAACAGGTCTGGAAAGTGTACAGTGCGTCTGTTGAAATAATAACTGATAATGCCAAATATTTTACCTCCAATGTGTTTAAGGACATGTACTTCTGTTGGACGATAAATCACTTCACTGAAGTACGTACTACCTGAAGGGTAACAAGGTTGAAAGTACTACCTGAAAGGTAACAAGGTTGAAAGATTTAGCAAAATCTCAAGGTGTCTCTCATCATCTTTTATAATCGTGACCACACTTTATGGGATCAAGACTTGAATTTCATTAATGTGGATTTCAATAGCACCTTGCATGGTTCTACGGGTGTACCACCTTCTCTCCCCTTCCTCGGTCGCCCTTTGAGTCATCCTCTTCTTAACATTTGGAATATCCCTCTTTTCCATCCCCGCTTGCTGACGCTGACTGAGACCACCTGCTCGAGGAAAGTTCTCTCCATTTGGTGAAGAGTTCATCAGACGTCCCAGGAGTTCTGGCAAGAAACTGCTGGATCCTCACTGTCAATCCCCCCCAGCATGTTGCTGGTTGCCCATGGACACTCGACAAGAAACCTGACACTGGTGTTTGGTGGTCTGTCCACTCAATTGCCCGACGTCCCTGTGGATATGACTTCATCAAAGTTTCCAAGATGAGAAGAAGTTGATTTCTCCATGTCTGTTTGCCAAGAGTGATGCCGTCGGGTGAGAGACAGAGACAATTACGATACACTTTTACCTGTTCCGATGGGTGCCAGCGGTAGTTCCTACACACCGCACTTTGAGACTCAGGGATCTCAGGGATGCTGTGGGTTCTGTGTGATCGTCTCACCCATGTGTACTTACAAAAACATTTTTAAACACAACACTACAATACAAAACACTTGATGGAGCTAAGTAACTGATGCTACAAAGACTTACAACGTTTACACTGCAAGGTATGTTTATTAATTCCAAGTTACACCATGCCACAAAATGAATTAGGTGTTTTACTGCTCGGACGTGACTAGCAAGTTCCGGTGGTTGATTCCCCCAGCACGTTACTCAACTTGCGTACTCTGCATGGATGATGCTCCGCTGTGTTTGTAAACACAGCCTCTACAAAGCAAGGGATCTACAGCTACTATGATGGACTGTAGGTTTTGTCTAGAGACAAGACATGGAGTATGAGGTGAACATGTGTGATCATCTATGCTGCTAATGCCGACTCGTTGGGACTCATCCTCAAACCACAGGGTATGTGGCAACTCATTACACATAGCAGGTTAGGGCAGAAAATTATGACGCCATTATAAGTAAACAAATAATACTTGATGAACATGGGGCATGATATGAACAGACAATATATACACACACAATTGTGTGAAAGAAGTCTTAGATGGCGCAGATGCCACTGGATGAAGTTGGTAGCGGACCATGTGTGCGGGCGTTAAACACAATATTTCTTCGGTAATTCGATCCAGAATCATTGGCCTAAATTGGTATCGCCTTTGGGAAAAGGATTCCCACAAGAAACCAGCATACAAAAGCTGTTAAGGCGCCGGATGGTGGGAAACACAAGTACGCGAATTGACCGCATGGTGAGGAACAAAAATGCATCGAACATGAAAAATACAAGAACCCTCATTAAAATGATTACAGTACATAAACCCTGAGATTAAATTAAGGTGCACAAGATGGAACAAGAATTAGCCCTCATAACGTGGTGAAGGCGCAGATACGGACTTGGTGATAGCTAACCATGTGGTGGGCGATGTGGCTGCAAAAATATTTAACATGACAAAAACCCTCAAATAATTACACAACACATTATCCTTAATATTGCTTCGGCGTAATTAAGCAGAAATTACAATGAAAAGTTCTAGACATGGGCGGATGGTGCCTGATACACAAGTTGCACGAGCCACATGGCCTCTCTGACATCTCCTTCTCTCATCTCATTTAAATTCCAAAAAGCCTGAAAGGCTGCAAATATTTAAATTAAGCAGATAGCGTTACGCTGGGCATATATGACAAAACGTATGCAATGCAAAGGTTAACCGGTACACTAAAAAGTGCAATTGAAACCTACATCAGTGTAAAAATATTAAGTATGTACGTGACGGTATCTTACCTCGCCAGCTGTCCTAGAACGACTGCCCAGAGGCAAGGGTCACACGGACCTACAATGGCTGCCTACAGGGTTCACACAAGCGGAAGTGCCATGCACGCCGAGTAAAAATGTTAATTGCAAATTCAAATGACACCAAAAGAATTATCAAACAATTTTACAGACAGAATTTAAAATTATATTTTCTGGTAATTATTAAATTGTCTTTTGAAGGCAACTTCGCCTGAATATTATTGTCTCTCTCTTCAGTGCCATGCGCACTTTGAATTCAAAATATCAATATTACACAAGACTCTGAAATAACACATTTTACACTTTTAACCACATTTTACCCTGGTAAGAAATACATAAGACACAAACACATTATCCTGTTTCGGGAAAGCCCATATTTGTAGTGGACTGCATCCACCTGCTTACCACGCGTACCGTTAGCGGCGAGTACCGTCATGGTCTAGCTGTGGCTGGCTCTCAGCCTGCGTTAAGAAGCTACTATGTGTATTATACATTTATATGTACTTTGGGACCTCTTCCCAGTTCTCAATATTCTAGTCTTTTCTACCTGTTCTTATTCTTCAGTGTAATTGTCAAGTGTATGTTCATCCTGTTTGTGAGTCAAGGTTCCCAGAGTGACTAATTTTTGGGGAAAGGGTTGCGACGGTGGCACTGTCGCCATCCGCCAGAATCAATTATTAAATTAACAGTGATCTCTTAGTGACATCCTCTGTGGCCACTTGGCTCCCCTCCTCTCAAGCCATCCTCAATTTCCCTCCAAGTGCATCACCATTTTTTTTATCAAGGGGTTGTTAATATAAGAGTATGTAGGCCTTCCCCTCTTTCTATTCTACTCGCTACTCCTACTTGCTGCACGTTGAAGCTACATCCGTGCCACGGGTCACAACAGCTGATCGTCACAGAGATTTTCTGCATGATGCACTATGTATCAATTTGGTAGTCAACCGTTCGTAGGGACTACTTCAAAGTGTTCAATGGCCGAGCGGCCGGTTATGATACATCTGTAAAGGGTGTAGGAATTATTAGGCTGTTTGGTTGTTTTAAGTAATTTGTGTGGTGTGTGGGGCATGCAGTACCTAGTGTTTTACAAAATTCAGTTTATAATAAGTTCCAAATTTATGTTTAGATTAACTAAACCGGGCTGATATGTGTTTTCTGCTATTTCAACGTGTTTGTGTAGCCTTAGTTCTGCAGCCACATTTGGCTCTTCAAGCATTGCTGTACTTTTCCATGATGCATTTACGACTCACTCATGGGTTATTCTTTTAATATTGTGTCGTTTATGATATTTTATTATTCTGGTGCTTTGTTCGGGTTCTGTCGGAACTGCCACTTTTATCATTATATTTAAAGTAAATTTTATGAGGTTTATATAAATACATTTCCTTGAGAGGAAGGCTCTGATGGGCCACACCTGACTGCCCTTCCTCATGATTGACGTTCCTAACTAAGATTTGCAAATACCACATTAATATTTCATAATCATGAAAGCACATTACGATTTGTAATCAGTATTAATTGGTGTGCGTTTTAGCAAGCTCATGTTGATTCTTTTATGTGAAGGCATATGAAATGTTATTGTATTTTTAATCGAGCCTTTAATGTCTGTAGATTTGAGCTTCGATAGTGAAGCAAACTTCAAAATGGAATTATTTGATGTCTTTTTGAATCAAAGAATTTAAATATTAATTGTCTTTGGTGTGAGCGTTATGGATTCTAGTACCTGAAAATTAAAGGAACAAGTAACGTGACAGTTTAATATTCTGTGTTGAAGCTTTTACAAAGTTTGGGTATTTATGACATAATATATGATTTAAAACTTGTTTGTGTAAACATTTATTTGCAGCAGTTTGCCACAAAATATTTGACACGACCTCTGTCCCTGGATAAGGGTCCAAACAAATCTACACATACCACTTCCAAAGGATTTCCAGCCAATACATGTTGTATATACCCTTGATATTTTCTATTCATTATTTTAGTCTGGGCACACATTAACCAAGACCTCTCCTCCCTTGCAATTGTTATATACATGTCTTTAAATATACAAAATTGTTGCACATATTTCACTGTCTCAATTACCCCAAAATATCCACACTCCATGTGTATCAGTTTATTCAGTGTACCTCTTTATTATCGGGAACACATATAACCAATTTCACTATCTTGTCTCGCACATTCTGAAAGGGATACCCATCTCGTTCTGTAAATTTCTCTCTAATTACATCTCTACAGTTCTCTGATTGTACTTCACATACAATAAAACCCTCTTAAGAAGTTTTCTGTTAACAAGTTTTCGTGCTTACTGAGCTTTAGAATGTTTGCACTTGGTCTATTACAAATACACAATTTTACCCTTTTAAGAAGTTTTCCTGCTTAATAAGCACACATTTTTCAGTATTTTTCTGAAACATATTAACAAGGTTTTAATGTTACTTTTTGTAGTCTACTGGGACAGTAAACCATTTCAATCTGTTCTCGTAATGAATTAATCTTTAATTTCTACTATGAGCAGCTTTTACATCTCCACCCCCCCTGGGCAATGCATCGGCAAGTACCCATTCCTTCCCTGGCACATACTCAATGGTAAAGAAAATACTCTTGTGAAGCCAGTTTCCACCTGGTAATCCAATTGTGTAATAGCTTGCACATATTTACATGGCATAGAGCCTTGTGATTGGTAAATACTGTGGAATTCTTACCATAAATAAAAGTACAAAATTTTGAGGAAGCAAACATTATACTAAGTAACTCCTTTTTTGTGGTGGTGTTTAGTGCTCTGCTAGCAAAACTGATATGTAACCGTTCCCAATTTCCTGTTACCTGAAATAACATTGTACCCACTGCTTCCTCAGACACATCACACAACATGTAGAATCTTTTGTCTACTCAAGGATGATGTAAATGCATCTTATTTCCTAATTCTTCCTTTAGGACTTTTACAGACTCTTCCTGTTCTATTCCCCATTCCAAGTGCTGTCCCTTCAGCAACCGCATCTGAACTGAGGTATAAATTTTTCTAAAATTTTCTATGTACTTCCGAAAACAATTGAAAAATCCCAATAAGCTTTCAGATGTTTTCTATCCATAGGTGCAAGATACTCCCTTACAGCCCTCAACTTCTCTGGGTCTCTTCTGATACCATGTGCACACACTAGGTTTCCCAGAAAATTAATTTCCTCTTTTAAAAATTCTGATTTTTCGAGGCTAGCTGTCATCCCCCCTTCTTGTAGCTTTCGTAACACTAAAGATATAACTTGACAGTGCTCTTGAAAAGTTTTTATTTTGATCAGTATTTCATAAACTTAAATTGTTACCAAATCCAGAACTTCAGGTCCTAGCACTTCTACACCTCTGATAAAATGGCTAACAGATACATTCAACCCAAAGGGTAGTTTCTTAAAGCAGTAAGTCTTGCCTAAATGGGGGAAAGCCATGTACTCTCTACATTCCTCTGCTAGTGGATTTTGCCAATAGGGCGCCATAAAGTCTATTTTAGAGAAATACATGCAATCCTAAATTTTTGTAACTATTTGTCTAGAGGTTCTGGTGATTCCCTTTCTGGGATTTATTTCATTTAGTTTTCTTGCATATAAACAATAACGGACCCCCCTGATCTTTTTCACCACTACTAATGAATTAATATACTCTGAAATGCATCTCTCTATTATGTCTGTATCTACCATATTCTGAATCTCCCGTGCTAAGGCTGGCCTCAAAATGTGGGCAAACTGATATTATTTTTTGTAAAAATAGTTGGTGTTCTCAAATATTTAGCTTGCATTGGTATTTTCTATTTGACCTTGGAAAATTGGAAAAAGCCTGCTGTTCCCTCCTCAAAAATTGTTTCATTTGTGACTGCCGTTCTTCCATATCCACTGCAAACTGAACTTTTCTACTTCACCTGGTAACAAACATTCAACAACTACACTAAACAACCTCTTCAAATTTTCATCAACTTGCCTCAATACTAGCTGTAGACTGATTGATTCTCTACCATTTTGTTGTTTTTCTAAGTGGACAACAATGTCTGTTAATTGGATGCAATGTTCCTTATTTTCTAAAGTTAATCTGCACCCAAAACCACATTTACATTGAGCCATTTGACTATCAAAAATGCCACTAAGATTGTAATAATGCAGTTATTATAATATCTAAATAGGACATTTGGTTTTTTTTTTTTGGTAGTGAGTGTAATGTTTTATCGTTTTTGAAGTTGTGGCCGTGTTTGAGTGTTTATATGACTTGTGTTTGCTTTTTCTGAAATTGTAGTTTAGGTTGCATCAACATTTAGAGATAAAAGCTTGTTTCTAATTCATATACAGATTTTCCTCTGAGAATGTTCAAGAAGGTTGGTTATTTTTAGCTGCAACATGGTGTGGGGAGGGATTTTGGGTCACGTAATGTCCACATTTGGTCATGTTTTCAGGACACGGGTGCCAGGAGTTGGGGAGGCACGTGGCGACTCGAGCGCTGAGTGCCTACTGCCCACAAACAGATTACTCTGGCCGTGATGGGAGCACAACGTGCTCGAGATTACCTTGCGAGGTGATTTTTGGAGTGTTGTCAGAGTTTATTTCATGAATCTTACCATTCATGACTGTATTACAGGAAGAATGTAACTTATTACGAATTAAAAAAATTAATGAAAAACTAATACAAGACTGGAATGTTTTTTTTTTTCTGATTTCAATATGGCGTCCTTAAATTTCATGTCTAGTGACTGAGCGAAAACAAGCTGTGATGTCCAGTAGTTAATTTTTATGGCTGCGATGTTAAATACATGGCTGTCCAACTGCGGGGCTAGAGATTAAATACACCTGAGAACTCTGTGTTTACAACATAGCAGTACCGCAATTACAACCTCAATGGCAGTTCCGAGCAAGCGAAGCGATGCACCAAGTGTTCCAGTGTTTCAGATAACAGCAAACAATCCAGGTAGCAAGAAAACAGACTAATCTCCAGCATCAGTGTACCAATCAGTGCATCAATCCACGTGAGGAAATTCAGCATTGAAGCCACCAGTTCAAGTAAATTTGGTATAGGTTATGTTATTTGTTAGTATTTACTAACAACATTTAATTAATAATACGGAAAATATAAGTTCCAAAAATGAAACTTAAGACAAGCTGCCGAAAAAATCACAAATGTGAACATTGTACATTTCTTGTAATACATCACTTTTTTGTATTCTTAAAGTCAAACAGGCAGTTGGTTTACATGTATAATATTGTATTAATAGAGGTTAAATATTTGTCATTCATCATGGCTAGTCAAAGGGAAATGCTAACAAGTGAATGTGAAGATTTTTTAGGTTTTGTAAAGAAAATGGACATAAATTCATCTAATATGGAAGTAAACACTTTAGGTTCAGATCGTAGCAATATAAACAGGGAAACTCACAGAACAAAAATGCCAGAAATGAGTGAGCAGATAAACTTGCTCATAAGGTTAGTTACTGATCAAAGGGCAGAATCTAGGACAGCATAAAAAAGTTTAGAAAAGAGTTTTATGAATCTAGGACTGAACAAAAATAGTTTAAGAATGAGGTTCTACAGTCAGCAGGAAAATTGGATGGGTTAAAAACAGATTTTGAGGAAAAATTTGACAAATGTTTAACTGAATTTAACAATTTGAAAGTGACTATAAATAATGTGCAGAGTGCAATAGATCATAATAATAACATGCTTGTAGACTTGAAATTGGACCTAAATGTCAGTATCAAATTGAATGAGGTCAGGGAGGAATGTAATGCTGAATGTAGAAAGTGAGTGAGTGAAGAGATTTGGATGGCTCTTAACAGCGAGGTCTTGAGAGCTGATGAATGTAGAAAGATTTTAAGTAACTCAGTTCCTGTAACTGAAAATCAATTACTGTTGCAAATTGATAATTTTGAGAAGGGTGTAGCTAATTGTTTAGAATTAAATGTGTCGATGAGAAATGTTGTACAGGAAGGGAGACTTCCGGTATAGGGGTGTGAACCAACTTGTTTGTAATAAATTAAATTTGCTCGTAGGAACAGCTGTTGGGTTACACCAGTCAGGGTTTATTGAGAGTACAGTGCAAGTAGTACAGGATTATTGTGAAAGTAGATGGTACTCTAGAGTGGAACACTATGATGTATTGTTCAGGAAAAATTTTATAAGGCGAAAGAAAAGATAAACACAGGGTCAGAAAAGTAGTGAGAAAAAAGAACAACGTGCTCGTGATTACCCCGCAAGGCGAGTTTTAGTGACATCAGATTACTGAACTACTGCGGCGCTGTTCTGTTTCTTTTATCTCATGGATCTGACCATTCATTACTGTATTACTCGAAGAATGTAACTTATATTGAATTAAAAAAATTAATGAAGAACTAATACGAGACTGGAAATTTTTTCTTCTAATTATAATATGGGGCTTTTAAGTTTCATGTCTATATACTGAACAAAAAGGACATGTGATGTCCAATAGACAATAGTCAATTTTGATGGCTGCGATGTTACAAGATCTTAAACCCTTCAATCACAATCTCCATTATAATCTTTTTTTAAAATATTTTTATTCCTCACTGTACTATGTACATTAACCCTGGATATATGGACAAATACCCCACCTTCCACGAATCAGTTACTCTATCACCTCAGCCTCCTCCATAAAAACATTTCTTTCTTCATTGTAGTACAGATATTTTTAACAAGCTATGTCTGACAAAGTGACAGTGATTGTCTTCCTTCTGTATTTTCTGTTGGGCAATATCCAAAGGAGGATGTTCCCATATTAAATGTTTAAATTCTGTGAATCCTGACAGTGTCCTTGATATGTTTTTCTTTCCCCTTCATTACCTTCCTCTTGGCTCCGCAACCGTTTTTCCCTTTCATTCCTCCTTTCAAGTGTTTTGAGTAGTGCTACCACCTAGTTAATTGATTTAGCCCTCAGCCCCAAAATGCAATTCTGTACCTGACGTTTAAAATGTTATCTGTTATCTCATTATCTAAATACTTAGATTGCATGTAAGGTCTCTGTACCTAACTCGCCATACAACCATCTTAGGGATGGGCCGATGCCGATATCGATTAAGCGGCAGATACCATGACTATCGGCATCAGCGGCATCTGAACATTATTTGCTGATTATTATTCATTGATTAGTAGCACTAATTTATTAAACACAATGCTAAATAAAAAAGCATACTAAATCTTGTAAAGCAGTAATTTGCAGCATCCATCAATCAATCAGATATTGTCTGAAACCCAAAATATATTCGGAACAATTGTTTTTCGATGATTTGCTTCAGTTGTTTACGTTTTACCGTATTTCCTGTTGGTGCATTCGCCAAAGATTGTGAGCATCATTAGTTTTTGGACACTACATGAATGAAAAACAACACAGATAGTCAATAACTGCTGATATCGATAGTATTGATTACATCTTGCAAGATTTTTTTTTGTATTTTCTTCTTACGTTTTTACTGCATTCATAGATCTGCAACAATGAGAATGCAAACTGTATTCTTATTCTTCTTATGCGTTATTGCATTCTTAAGTTGGCGACAGTGAAATTGAATTGCACACACTGACACTGTATTCAACTATACTTGCTGTGATGTTGTTAATGGCAAGTTAAAGGTTATAATTATGGCGGTAATTTGACGGACGTAGTACATATTGGAAACTATCAGCTGCGGTTTTGGTTAGAATGTTAGGTTAAAGGTCTGAATAAAACTAGTTAAGTATTAATTGGCAAAAATTGCTGCAAATAAATCAGTTGTCACTGTAATCAAGGGATTGAATATAGTTTGGCTGACGAAGGAACACTAATCAAAATTAACATAAATAAAAAAAAAATTCCTCAATTTCAAGTGAATGTTTAATATTAAATTGATTTCAATAAATTTTTTAAAATGACATCTTTAAGCTGTTGGTTTAAACAAAAAAGTATTTTGAGGTTATGTCTGTCATTTGTCAGGTCTAAAATAGAAGTCCGCATCAGATTGCCTGAAGTTTTGAAGTTTGTCTTTAAAGAACTCAGTTTGTAATGAATGCTGTATTTTCTAGTAACAGTTTTTGCTCGACTATTAAGTCACTTATTTGCCAAGTTAAATTGTCTATCTTATCATTTATTATTAAAATTGGTGTTTTATTTCATTTATATGCTGTAAACACCTAATATAAAGTGCTAAAAGAATTCACAAAACTGAAGACTTAAATTCAAGTAATAAAAAAGTATTTCCAAATATCGAGAATTGGGAATTATGATTGTGCTGATCAAAACTGGTATCGGCATAGCTGAAATTGGCACCATCGGCAGCTTAGAATCGGAATCATTGGTATTGGCAAAATGTGGCATTGGCCCATCCCTAATATATATTGTACCCCACAGTATTTTTGGAAAACGGTAGTTTTTGCATCTGCAAAAGTGTTCCATTCATGGCAACTGTCACAGAAGTAGCTAGCAGCTGAACATCATGTCCGTACTTAGCTCAGTCAGTTTATACATGAAAAACAGGCGCCATGTTGAAATAAAAAAAATAAAATTCTGTCTCTGAAAAGTTACTCAGTTTTATTGAAATATCAAAATGACACTTTCACAATCTTCAAACAATATCAGAGTCACTAGCAGTATCAACGAGACATGAAATGAAACCAATGCTGCAGTAGTAATTATTTAGTAATTTTTCTTCAAAACTCGCATCGCGAGAAAAATGTACGAAGGCAGGAGGGAATAAGCATTCCCCCCTGATGCCCTGATGGCCTTCCACACCAGCGGAAAGAGTTTCATACTAAAGTTAGTTGTCCAAAAGTACTTGAAGTTACATATTAATACAAAATAGAAGTTCCGGTCGTGGGCGCTTGCTGGTGTGGTATTCCAGTCAATGTCACTCTGGAAGAGATTGTAGTATGCTCTGTGTGGGACCTCTCAGTACAACAGCGATGTAGTAAGCCCAATGTTCGGTTGACCAGCCATTCAGAGTGGCGACTACTTAAAACTGGTGTTGGTACTCCTGCCAAGAAGTTTGGCTATCATAAGGACCTGGACATCATGACCGTTGACGCCTCCAACTACCTGGACTTTCGTTGAGGAGCACCAGCAGTCGAGGTTGACGGCGGTCGTCCGTCACTCCTTTGCACTGCCAGATCACAGAAACATCCTCCCCTAAGGGTAAGAACCCGTGCAGTTGGGGTAGAGGGCCTTCCTGTGCTGCTCCCTTGCACTGCCTCATCGTTCCTTGTTCCTGTGCCCTCCCCAACAGTTGCTGCAGAAGCAGATGCCTCAGTACTACGTGCTGAACAGCGACGCCTGATGCCTCCTCATGCTGCCAAAGCAGTCGACGCCTGGACGGTACAGGGAATCATCACAGTGGAGACGCACGTCAAGGTTCATGTGGCTTTATCCAGCACATGCTGCACTCATACCGAGAGGAAGACCGGCGAAACCCAAACCTGCCGAACAATTGTTAGTGCAGTGCTCAGTAACACAAGAAAAAAGTCTGGTAATTGTAAACCGCTACTAACACAGTGAAACAGGACTCGTTAAAGACCTGCTACCAATGACAGTTAAACTAGCCACCCAGTCAAAGACAGTGAGAAATAGTAACACACACTCACATAATGCCTGTTGAACACAGTGCAACAATAACTGTTAACCTACCCAGCTGTCATTAAGTGGGGGGAGGATAGGAACCACAGTGAGGTAAATGCAATAGGAATTATTTGGACACTTGACTAGGCGATACTTGGAATAACCGAACTACAAAAAAAATGCAGTTACTTCGCTGTAGTAATCTCGACCAGTGAAAAACAGACATTGTACACATCACCAGCAATAAGATTCCATACGATAGTGGGTGACAGCCTACAAAAGCATGTAGTATCACTTATAGACACTTTCCACTCTGCAGGTGCATACAACGTACATGCAGTATCACTATACACTCCCCACAGTGCCTGTATATACACGAAGACAGAGACTTCGCCATTGTACATATTAGGATTACAACTACGTATAAGATGGGCTCCTGACAAGGAGGAATTAGCTAGATTAGATTTTTATTACATATGATTTGATTTGTAGATACACATGTAAATATGCCTCTGAGTTTTCTTAGTGTCATTCTGAAGATAACACCTACGAAGATTAATTCTATTTATTGCAGGGTTATGTGTCATTGTTACTATGTTTTTCTCATTTGTTTACTTGTACTTGTTTTGAATACCTTATGTACCAACTAAGAGTCGACCCAGAACTCTGAGCCGCAGAGCTCCCATGAACTCACCATGGTGAAAAAAGGTGCAAGATATATTAAATTCAATTTCATTTTTTAGCGCAGTGTTACGTTTGTTAGTATGCAAGTGACCAACATGCGCCAATTATCCACATGTTAAATTCCTTTGTAAAGCGTACTTGTATTGTTGCGTTAGTCCGTCAACCCAGGTGGGAGGGCCTGAGGTTGCCGAACTCTTAACCTGTCACACGAAACTGTTTAGTTTGCTGTGAGACCCACAGGCTACCCCAGAAAGTGTGCTAGTTTTCTTTCACAAATCACCACAGTAAGCACAGTGATAGTTAGTGACTTTACCCCACCTTCTACAAGTAAGGCTCGTAAAAACTTTTTATTCCCAATCGTATTTGTCCTGTCGTTTTTATGCATTTTTTTCAGGTTCTTGTTGTAAATAATATTGTAACGACATGTGTAGATCAAGTAGGCCGGTGGGACACCCGATACACCGCATCACTCATGACATTAATCCTCACCACGAGGGAACCCATCACCAGAGCGATGCTCTAACACGCCGGGGCGAGGAACAGGGAGGGAGCTTGCCTGGAGTGCGAGACTTCACTACGATTGGTGTGCCGCGTGTCTCCCGCCGGCCCCAGTGCACAGAGCAAGTGCTATTACAGTGGTCAAGCAGCCCAATGTTAAGGGTCCTGCCTAGCTGAGTAAAAATTTTTTCTTCCCGACACTACTCCCACAGGACTTCCAGATGAGGAGGCATACCTTCATCACACCCTACCCCACAGAATTTGCCTGATGAGTCTTCATCGCAACGAGGGGTGGGGGGTGGGGGATTGATGTGTGCCGCTTTCATGTATTTAATACAAACAATAACGACTCATCAGACTCTAGTATTCCTACTACACTCGAGTGAGAGTCGAACCCCACCAACCTAGTACACGGACGTGTTGGTTCACCACAACCCTGGATGGCGCTCACAAACACGTGGAAACGAAGGTTGCGAGCACGCCGCCCTCCCTTCCCCTGCGCTGAGAGCCTACAAGCAGTCAGCAACCTTGGGGTACAGCTGAGAGTCAACAAATATGCACAAAGCCGAGAGATGAGAGATAGACAGAGGGTAGCTATCCCCACCTCAGCCTTGACCGAGAGGAACGTCATGAGGCGAAGTCACACCTCCCACCGCGTCCCGGCGCAGCACCTGTCTTTCGGACTATATCAGTCAGTGTGTGACCGCGTTCGCGAGTTATTCTTCCTGATTCTTGAGCTTGCTCCACCACTTCGTATGCCAAGTCTTCAGCAGTCATCAGAGGATGCTCCCATTGACAACAGTCTTCGGAAGCCACAGTTACCAGAGGCTTCAGTGCAGACAGCCTGGAACAGCAGCCGCCTCTACTTGCTGGTAGGGGCAACTACACTCCCTGCTATTAGAGTGGTCTATCCCTTTTATTAAATGTCTCATCTAGACATCTCGACGTATAGATAGCTGTGCTAAGTATTCTTTTATAACCATCAATGCCAATTGCTTTCTTGCATAGCCTAAAATCAGGTCACCTACACTACGATACTTCAACATACTACATAACACATGCTTGGTAAGGAGATAGCACATGTCAGTATATTTATTACGCATATAATAAATACAGCTTTGTTCCTTTACCGAGAGTATTCTTTCTAGAGAGTTTTTCACTGTGACCGCTAGGAACCATACGTGTTGTGCACTGCCGACAGAGACAGGGATTTTGAAGATATTTGTATAATCTAGAGTAGGACTGTGGATCTCCAACGGGAATCCACACATCTAACACACACACTATTTGACAGCCACCCGTTCTACACCTCCGGGAATAGAATGGCAGAACCCCAACCACTAGCAACTCATCCAACCAGGGAAAGACTAAGTGTATTTGATATACATCTTGAGATGTATTTCTACCGGAGCATCTAGGTGCTGGCGAGGGTATTTGCTCGAGAGTTACAACCTGGTCTTGGTTGCGACCTACACCCAGTAGTGGCAGGAAGGTGGTCCATACAGCTCAACGCTTCTAGTTCGCCCACCGGTGACGGGGAGCTTTTTGGAGCACCAAGCTCATGACAGCAGCCACTGCTGGAAATACACTTAAGTAGGCATCTGTCTCGCATCCGCGATGCACATAATTTATTGTTCAGTAGTACTATACCTTCTATACCTTTTAGAGAAAGACACAGCTTAAGGAGGGAGAAGCAATGGACAGCTTACAACGATGCCAAGCAACAGTGTGTACTAGCCCCTCCTACTTTGAGTAGGCAAGCTGAGAAAAATAACGGGACAACGCTGCTTTAACAAGCTTATTAGAGAGGCCTACCTTTCCTGTGTACTTATATTTATTTCCCGCAGCACATATGTATTCTCAGGGAAAACCATCCTGTTGTACGCGGATCAATACCAGGTACAGAGGTGAGGTACGGGATAGCCAACACCAGGTTTTGAATTTTGGAGTCGGCCACCTGGAACCTACGATACCATGTTGGCCAGCATAGTATCAACATCCTACAGCCAGCAACCTGCACTTCCAGTTCCAGCCAGCAGCATGATCTTTGACCAAAAATAAGTTGGGTAAACCAGGTATCCCCAACACCTCCAACCAGTCGATTGCCTAAATAATCAATCCCACAGTGAGAAACAACGCAAACCAAGCAGTTACACCGACTTGTCCAGCCAGGGTAACGGGCAATAAGCGCAAACTGAGTCAGTAAACCTGTAACGCCGCGTGTTTCGTCCCACACAAATCAAAGCCACGGTGACCGTGCCACCTGTCAATTAACCCGGCATGCACCAGGCTTCCAAAAAACTGTAAAATTCAATTAAGCTCTAAAGTGTTATGTATGTCCCACATTCTCTTTAATAAAAACAAACCACACAACTTAAAAAATTTCTAATATAGCTGTGAATATAAATTCCAATCTGTAGTTCTTTCTGTAATTATACCAAACAATGCACATCATTCTACATTTTTACCATTCATGTAAAAAAATATAAATATATATTATGCACTATGTACCTGCAACACTCCTCCTGCAGCAGTGCGAGCAGCTTCCACACTTGATGTGCACAAGAAAACGGAAGTGAAACTCTTAGCCAGCTTCATGAGCTCATCATTGCCCAAGTATTTGCTGTTGTTCATAGTATCAATGTATGGTTTGTCATGAGCTAACTTGAGTTCTTCCACCTTTATTTTGCGTGGCTGGAAAATAAGGCATTATGATAGCAAGATCTATAGCACAATAAATGTAGAGACAATACTGTTATTTCAGTTCACATGATTTTGCTATGATTGTATAAAATTTGGACAAATCATGGTTCGGATTTCTCCTGAAACATAACTACCAGGGTTAATTCTACAGCTTGAAATAGCAAAAACAGAAGTATACTCATGATCAGAAAACCTGCAATATTATGACAAGGTTGACTATAAAGGTTGAGCACATAGGGCCTAAGCCCTCCAAAACTTTAGTTGTATTTGGTTTTTAAAAGAACGTTTTAAATACAATAACTTCAAAAACTTACAATTTTATTTTGTTGTTTCATTTAAATTTTGTATTTGTTGAAGAAAACTATACTGTATATTTTCATCTGTGTATCTGTGTGCATTTACTCACAGATACATGCACACATATCCTACATACACACACAGGATATCTCACCTAACACTGTGACCTGAAATAATACAGAGATGGAACAAAATAGTGTCAAACCGCTTGCACAAGATTGTTTTCACGTAAGGGGTTCACAAATTGAGAGGATAAACACACACTTGTAAAGTATGAAAGTACCCCTTTCAACACAAAGTTATATTTATTTAAATAGAATGTACATAGTTTACCTGCTGCATTATAAATTAGGTGCACAATTATGAATAACGGAAGTGGTTGCAGGTTCCTAAACACAATGCTTTCTGAGATATGACCGACGTAAGTCTCGGTAGACTGTGTCACCAGTGTGTTGCACATGAACGCGTGACCTGCAACTACTACAGCCCCCAAAGAAACAGATGCCTGACATGAACCATGAGTGACAACATAAGGATATTCGTAGTTCTGGTTGTTTCTAAAATCAGATGTACTTACAATGGTATTAACTATGTAAAATACTGAAATAACAAAAATACGCATGTTCGCACACATTATATTGACGGTACTGTACAGCAAACTAATTGACCAATAGGTACTTATGTACATAACCGAATATACATTGCATTGTACCGTTCACAAGAGTGTTCCCACATTGCGCCCACCTCCTCTCGTGTGCATTTGAATAATTAATATTACAAGAACACAAGACAAATATTAATTGGCTCATATCCATTATTAATAATTAGGAAGGCCAACCAACCAGCGGCATTCAAGCCCTCCTGTGATCCACCTTATTCAGATGTACCGAGGTAATAAGAATATGAAGAATCTGGTTAGATTAGAGAATTTCTCGGGTAGGGTCGGATGCACCGGACACTCCCAGTCTTGTTCAGACTACAGCCGTATTCAGGTGCCAGGAATCCACTTGTGTCTGGTCCGGAGAGGTTGCTTGGTTTTAATGAGCCATAATTACACTGAACCAAATTACACTCTCTCTTTTTAAAGAAATGTAAGGGGAGTGAAATAACTACATCATAAGAATTTAAGTTTGCCACAACATATTTATTATGTCTACTTGTAAACACGGGGATGTTTGCCTCTGTATAATAAATTCTAATGAATATAAAATTATTTACGTTACGTTACTGCAGGTGAAGGAAAACCTGCATTTCTAATAAAACCAAACAACTCCAAAGTTACTAATCGCAAATTACTTGCGTGTAGTGAGGGGTGGTTGTTCAGAGGGGACAATGTATACAGCCTGCTACCGCGGAGTGCAGAGGTTTGACTCGGGTATTGAAGATGCAGGGGTAGAGATGTTGTGATACTTTAAGTTCCAGTGGTTTTCTCTGCGTGCTGCCAGGTTGGAGTTGGAGCTTCTGGTTGGTGGTAGGAGAGTCATCTTCAGACCATTGGAGAGCCTTCTTCAGACTTGGTGAGCCTTCACAGGCTAGACAGTCCTTGAAAACTGTTGGAGGAGAGTCCTTGCATATTGGAGTACCTTCGCAGGCTAGGAGAGCCCTCCGACCTTATTCAGGTCGGCGGGCCGACGTGACTGGTGAGAACAGTGTCGCTTCTCCTTATATACTGAAAATTGCAGCTTGGTGGCTTTTACAGGGGTGCATGGGTTTGCTAACCTCATATCGCAGGGGTTGGTTAATACAGGACAGTGGGCTGCGACACACATTTCTTATCTCCCTGTCTGGAGGCTGTTGACATATTTACCGCTTCACCACGAGGCTCGGGCAGTAGTGACGACATCGGCCATAATAGGCTGCTCTCTTACGGCATCATTGTTAAATATCTTCTTCCGCTCTGCCATGTTGGTGGGTAAAACAAGCTTCTACTTCAGGGATGGCGACCGCATGTCTGCATATGGGTGGGCCATACAATCTTCATTAAATACCAGTGTACCTGTACTTGTCCTTAATGCATGGATCAACCCTGTAGCCATGAGATTAATTGCCTGCCGGTGTGTGACTTGCCCCAAATTGCTTTAATCACTTGATGATGGGGCAAAGTCACAGTATAGAGTGCAAATGCTCACTGCGCAGTAGAGTGGCATGCGTCAATCGCCCACCCCCTGAAGCAACGTAGACACCTCTTTAAGCATTGTCATTTCTGCTTAAGGTATGGGGGGATTACCCCTCAGTCATTCTTCTGTTTTTATTCTTCGGTTGCAACTCTGGACTTATGCCTCTTCTGTGCACGCATGGCCAGTTAAGTTGCGGAAACCTGTTATCTCGTGAGTCGAAGCAGGTGTTCAGTGTCTGCAGGTTAATGACCTTCTCACTCTCCCTCTTCTGTTTCTCTCTCTTCCCCTTCCGTTGCATGCTTGGGGTGGTAGCGTGTTGTCTCATCTCGGCGGGTCAGCTTTCTTCGCTTCACAGCAGGAAGGAGATAACGAGGCAGGAATTTTACGGGAGCAGGTCGTGTCTTCGTGGTTCGAGAGCCAGCTCACATAAACATGGAAGTTGCATTGTTTGGAATACAATTGCATAATAAAAGCAACATTTATTCATGATTTGAATAAATGGAATTCTTACCTCTGGCCTCGAGATAAAAAGTGTGTCTAAGAAACTCCCACTCACAAGGACAAGCAAAGGGATGCTTACGATGACCCATGCAGGAACGATTTTAACTGGCATTTTCTTATGCCAGCGCTATTGAATGGTAAAACAATTTATGTGTGGAAAAGTCAAGCGAGTTCTTTACTCTTTAATCAACTTAAACCTATCCGAATCATGTCCGTAACACAAAAGAAAAAGTGTAGTTTAAACTGACTTACAATTAGTGTCTTTAAGTAATGTTTTTTTTCAACAGATTTGTGGAATTTTAAAATGCGCAAGTCTTGTAATATTTTTTTTGTTACTGTGTCGACCATGTGCAGAGACATAAACTGTCATCTAGCTTGATGTTGGTTCATGATCATGTTGGCAGTTTGCAACAAAATTCAGAATAAACAGCCAGGATCAGTAAAACATTTATTATGAAGAACATTTTTTAAATATGTTAGTCAAATTGGTACTCGTGTATAATATTTAAATTTAAAAAATTTGTGTTTGGGATAGGACAGGGGAACACACTGTCTTATATTCAATAACCCAAGTACAGGGGTTTGACATATATACAAACATCTTATTACTAAATTTCACAGAATAATATTAAAGATGAATAAAAATGAGAACTGGAATAAAAGTCAAATAATGTTTCCTGACTTAGAAATATTGTATACAAAATAACTGGTTGAAATACAACAAATTAAATCATTCACGAAATGTCTGTTTACAACAACAAAAATAAATATTTTTCCCCATCCTTTAACAAGTGTACAGATGGGATGTGACAGTGTTAATTATATTTAACAGCATTTTACATAATTACTTTATAAGTGAGAATAAATATGTGGGAACACAACAGGGGATACAATTTTCCATAGTTTGTTCACCGAACATGTAAAATAAACTTGTGAAAGAAACATACCATTCTTCTAATAAGTTAATAACACATATACACACAATTAATGGAATTGCTTGACTTGACAACGCCCTAAGCGGATGGTGCACACGTGTGTGTGTGTGTGTGTGAGAGAGAGCACACTCTCTTGCGAATGGCTGGAACTGTTCAGATACATGGACCGTCTGGCTGGTGGTCAATGCAGAGATCGGAAATATCTGGCCCGCTGAGCTCCCGTTCATACCACACAACACAGAGACAAAAGTAATACTTGCATGTGTAACAATTAGGAACTGTTTGGTACTGTGTGTATAGATGTCTTTGTAAATATTACTGTGTACAGATTTGAACTTCCCGCCATTGCCATCAGTGGCGCGCTTGTAGTGCTTCTAGGAACTAGTATATTTAGACAGTCAGTTGTTCGCAATTCGTTCAGGAGAAATGGTGTTTGGTAGTGCCCACCAAATCTCATATCAACAAACTTTCATGTAATACAGTCCATCAAGACATTCGAAGCAACATTTATTGGTCCTCCGGACCGGATATTGTCCGACACAGTAGATTATCTACTGCATCACTGTTTTATGTATTTGTTTGCAGGGGCTATTTCGGTCGTGACTCTATTTTGTCAAGAGTTTTCAGAAGTTGTGGTGGAATTTTGTCCCAGCACGTTGTCAGAGCATTTATATATCAGTACTTTGCCAAAATGGGCATATTTGCATTTAGTTGTATTGATGTGTGTATCTTGTTCGTATTCACAGTGATCTACACACACTAAGGATAAGGTTAATGTACATTGGAACAGTTAAGAAATTACACCTACTTAGTTCCATAAATTATGATAAAATCAGTTATAACAGTAATAAATCACTGTTAATTTATATAACTATGCTAAAATCACTGTTACTAATCACAGTTAGTTAATCACTATTATGAACAGGATTATCAGTGTACGCAAGCTCCACGCACCTGTTGCTTTTGGCCTTAATAGTGCAGAATATTGTTGAACATGGCTGATAAATACCTGGCACTTCACTTCAGAGACGTCTCGAAAGAGCGGAAAATCGATTACACCATGCATTTACATTGTCAGCTTCTGTGCAACATGAAAGTACTGACGCACGCCTCTTCCTTTCTACTTGCCGGGACTTAGCTCAAATTCGGAACAGTTTTGATGATGACCACATCGCACTGGAAGTTGCGTTCAAAGACGGTAGTGAGTTTGACACCTAGTCCCATGCCCAACGACTTATCAAGTTTGATGATGAATATTACACTGTAATGGCCATACATGCCATGTCATAGCGAGCAATGGTAGGAATGACAAAGGAGCCACCCCAGTCACATTCAAACACATCACATGTCAAGTTACCCACTATTCAGATTCCCAGTTTCAATGGTGACCCAAAGTCATGGTCGAACTTTGCAAACCTGTTTCAGTTCATGGTAGCCACCAATGATAACTTATCTCAGGTGGCTCGTTTCACATACCTGAAGTCGTGTTTAACTGCAGAGCCATTGTCGTTAATCCAGCTCCTACCACTCTCGGAAGAAAATTACACTATTGCACGGGAGATTTTAGTGAGGAGATATGACAATAAAAGACTCAAACCTCAAACCACATTGAAGCATTACTTCAAGTGCCAGTGGTATTATCTGACTCGAGCTTTATGCGTGCACTGCTAACTGCGCTAGCCGAAAATATGGGTGCTCTGCGAGCACGGAAAATTCCTGTGGATCACTGGGACTTGTTGCTTCACTCGATGGAGATGAAAATGGACCGTTACCTGTGCCGCCAGTGGGAGCTGACAGAATTCATAGAGTTCTTAGAAAAGAAGTGTCAATCAGCCGAAGCAGTCAGTCTGTACCATGTCAAAGACTTCAATTGTGTCCAAATCCAGCAAACATAATTCGTACAGTCCAACTACTTCCATGGTGAACATGACACAAACAGCTACTGCTAATTGTACCCTATGTAAGGTAGACCACATTCCTTCTCAGTGCTCACAGTTGCTGAGTATAGGCCCAAAGGAATGTTACGCGCTTACCAAAAGGTTGAATTTGTGTTTGAACTGCCTCAGATAATCACATCGAGCTAGAAACTGTAGTTCCAAAATCACATGTCGACATTGTGGTGCTAGGCATCACACATTGCTACACTTTGCTGAATCACAGGATGGATCGGTCCCTGAAATAGATGACCCCTCGGATATCACAATAGAAGAACATACAGGAGATGGAAAAACTAAAATTGTATCCACACTTGCAGCTCATACCACCATGACAGCTACCACCACTGTTTTGCTGTCTACTGCTCTAGTAGAAATCCAGGATGCATTTGGAGCTCCTCAACAAGTACATGCTCTTCTAGACAGGCTAGTTTCATAACAGAAGCCTGTCTACAGAGATTGGGACTACCCCGAGAGAAGATTCAGCTCCCAATCCATGGATTATCCAATTTGCCAGTCAGTGTTTCCAAGTCAACCACGACTTGCCTAATCAGTCCTTTAGGACAAACCTCACCATCATTCAGTCTGGATGCCTTTGCTCTATTGCGGATTTCAAGTGATCTCCCTAACGCTCAGCTACCCTCTAGCATTTGTGATGCTGTAACACACCTGAAACTCGCAGATCCTACCTTTGCCCATCCAGGCCCAGTCGACTTGCTGATAGGTGCCGAGTTGTTTCCGCACTTGATGACTGGCCGCAAAAGGGATGAAAGCAAGGAAATGCCCACCGCATTGGAGACTGTGTTTGGATGGATCCTCATGGGAAGGGTTAAAACTGCTGTTCCATTGCAACCAATAAAATCATGTTGTATTTCATTGTTTACATCGTCCCCATCGCTTGAATATGTTGTCAAAAGGTTCTGGGCATTAGAAGAAGTTCCTCAGAAAACACATCACTCTCCTCAGGAAGCACTCTGTGAAGAGATGTTCACAACAGCTCATACAAGAGACCAAACAGGGTGCTACAGTGTTGCTTTGCCCTTTTGTCGACCAAGACCACAGTAAGCGGAATCTAAGTGCCAAGCAATACATAAGCTTCATCGTCTCGAGAGACCACTGAAACCCTCAGTAAGAGCCCAGTAGGCAGATTTTATGGAAAACTACCAGTCATCTGGACAAATGGAAAGGATTCCAGAGGGAGAAATCTCTGTAAGTGAGGCCTACTACATTCCTCACCACTTTGTAGTAAAGCCTGATAGCACCACCACTAAGTTGAGAGTGGTGTTCGACGCATCTGCAAGAACCACAAATGGCCAATCGCTCAATGACATACTTCTTATAGGGCCAAAACTCCAAAGCAGCATTGTTGATGTGTTGCTTCAGTTTTGTATGTACCCTATTGTGTTCACTGCAGATATCAAACAAATGTATCGGTAGATATCCATTCATCCCAGCAAAAGAGATTATCAGAGGATTGTGTGGAGGTCTTCGGATGATGAAACCATCGCGGAATACAGACTGAACACAGTTACTTATGGGGTGTCATCTGCGCCATATCTCGCCATACGCACTCTCCCAACTTGCAGAGGATGAGAAGAGCAGATTTCCTGTTGCAGTGAAGATTTTATCGTCAGACAAGTATGTAGATGATGTAGCCACTGGAGCTTGCAGTGTTGAGGCTGCACTCACTCTACAGCAGGAGCTCATAGCATTACTGAAGGTGGGTGGGTTTCAATCAAAAAAGTTTATGAGCAACCATGCAGCCTTGTTGGATTGGCTCCCACCAGAGGACATTCATGCACCATCATCTCACTCGTTTGATCTTGACCATGACTTGGTTATTAAAGTCCTAGGCCTGCAATGGAACCCTTCCACTGACTCTTTCATATGTAATCCATCCCAACTCCAATCCACCTACAAAACCTATCATCCTGTCAGACTTGACTCGAGTGTTTGACCCGCTTGGTTGGCTAGCTCCCTTAACTTGTTTGGCAAACACTTGATTCAGATGCTGTGGCTGAAAGGTGTGGACTGGGATACTGAACCACCCCTGGAAGTGTGTGAAAAGTGGGACCGTGTTAGATCTGAACTGTCATTATTGTCGTCCATCGCTGTGGCCCGTCCACTAGTGAATCTGCTAGGGTGCACATATCAAGTTTATGGCTTTGCTGACGGTTCCAAAATTGGTTATGCTGCTGTTGTGTACCTTCGTGTGAAACCTTGGCAGGGTCCAGCAATAGTTCACCTGTTGGTTGCCAAATCTAAGGTTGCGCTTGTGAAGGTGTCGCTACCTTGCCTAAAACTGTGTGTGGCTCTTTTGCTAGCTCAGCTTCTCCGTCTCGTCATCAACAACTATGATTCGAGGCTGCACACTGAGACCACTTACGCCTGGACAATTCTATGGTAGTTTTATCTTGGAGTACATCATCACCTCACCTCTGGAAGACCTTTGTGGCCAACCGAGTCAGTGAAACTCAAGATTATACGTCAACTGAATGGTGGCATCATGTTCAATCGGAGGAAAATCCTGCTGACTGCGCGTCATGGGGTTTCACGCCCGCACAGCTTCAGCAACATCATTTGTGGTGGACTGGACCATGGTGGTTGAAGGAAACCAGTGATCATTGGCCCTGCTATATGTCCACAGAAGAGACCTCTGCATCAGCCTCCATCATTCCTGAACAGAAAACTCTCTCATTCGGCAACTTTGTATACACCAGCCCCTTGGAGTTATTGCTTTAAAGTGCAGCAAGTTGAATAAGCTTCCGCAAAACAGCATATGTTGTACGTTTTATTCACAATTGTAGAGTGCCACAAAACAAGGCTACTGATGCCTTATTACTCCATGAACTAGACAAAGGCTTGAACATTTGGCTGAGGTATGTCCAAGCTTCTTGCTTTGAAGCTGATATTAATGCTTTAAAGAAGCAGCAGAGTGTATCACCTCAGATCCGGAAATTGGTTCCATTTATTGATCCCTGTGGAGTGGTCAGGGTGGGCGGTAGGCTGCCTCAGTCAAACTTACCAATTGAGCAAAAGCACTTGGCTTTACTTCCCAAATTGCACTGTTTTACAGACTTAGTAATCAGTCAATATCACGAAATCAATCAGCATCCAGGAGTTCAAACTCTTCAGAGTATCCTGAGGACACAATTTTGGATACTTGCAGACAGGTGTGCCATTCGTCGCTGTCTTCGTTACTGCCTCAATTGCTTTAAGACAAGACCTGCTTCTTCAGCACCATTAATGAGAAACCTTCCTGCCATGAGGATTCAGCAGGTGAAACCCTTTGCAAAGGCCGGGGTGGACTATACTGGTCTGTTTACCATTAAACTCGCCCGAGTTCGTCGCCAAGTGTTGTAAAAAGCTTATCTTTGCATATTTGTTTGTTGCGTAACAAAAGCAGTGCACCTTGAGTTGGCATCTGACCTTTCTACCAATGTATTTCTAGGTGCATACAAACACTTTATTGCCTGTCGTGGCAGGTCATCTGACCTATATAGTGGCTGTGGAACCAACTTTGTGGGTGCAAATAACAATCTGAATGAACTATGACAGCTGCTTGCTTCTCCCAACCACCAACAGACCATGTAAAGCTCCTTGGGGTAACTTGGCATTTTAACCCCCCCGCAGCACATCACTTTGGTGGATTATGGGAAGCCGGATTTAAGTTGGTCAAGTCCCATATGAAGCGTGTTATTGGAGAGCAAATTCTCATTTACGAGGAACTGAATACTGTTCTAGTGCAGATCGAAGCCATCCTCAACTTCAGGCCTCTATCCCCTGAGCTCGGACCCAAATGACTTGTCTGCGCTTACTCCTGGTAATTTTTTGACTCTTGAGCCACTTGTCACAGTTCCAGAGCCAAACCTGGAAGATGTCCAGCTGAATCATTTACAGCGCTGACAGCTTGTGGAGAAACTTCAGCAACGTTTCTGGAAACGCTGGCATCAGGACTATCTTCACACCTTACAGCAGCGTCCAAAGTGGCAAGAAGAAAATCAACCTCTTCACCCTCAGCAGCTTGTATTAGTAAAAGAGGATAGGCTTCCTCCACTCAGTGGTGTTTAGGATGCATCGTTGAGCTACACCCTGGTCATGATAAAGTGACTAGAGTAGCCACTGTCTGCACAGTGGACAGAACCGTTAAACACCCCGCCATTAAACTGTGCCCACTGCCCTTTAAGGGTTGAAATGAATATTTCAAGGTGGGCTGTGTGTATAGACGTCTTTGTAAATATTACTGTGTAAAGATTTGAACTTCTCACCATTGCCATCAGTGACACGTTCGTAGTGCTTCTAGGAATTAGTATATTTAGACAGTCAGATGTTCACAATTTGTTCAGGAGAAATGGTGTTTGATAGTGCCCGCCAGTTCTCACATTAACAAACTTTCGTGTAATACAGTCCAAGATGTTCGAAGCAACAAGAATGGAAATTAAGTTCGTACATTTATTTTTTATTCATATTTTTTTTTAAAAATGAACTGTGTGCGCGCATGTAGCAGTTTGAATGGCAGTTTGTATTGCGAACTTGTGGAGTGAGAGCTGATGAGGGTGAAAGAGGCGGGCCCAGCCGGCTCGCTGCGGGCTTGCGGCATGCTAGTTGAGGTATGGTACATAGACAGTTTGCACTTAATGGTGACACGAGTAATCTTTCAATGTTACTAAAGAGTATTCACATTTATATTGGTGGGGAAACAGCTATATAGGGCGGGGCAGTAAACAGACGTTGTGTGCGCTTAGAATTTTTCTAGTCATATATTTCATTTGTTGTTCGTTTGGCATATTTGTGATTGCTCATAATTCACTGGTACTTGGTTTCGTTATATTTAATCTCGTTACGTGTGGTTGGTAGCTATGTCGTGAAATTAAAAGGTAAATTGCCTCATTGCGTGTAATTAGGTTTCATTTGTACTTCGTTGCTTGTGGTTAGTATTTGTTTTTGATTGTTTACGTTATGTTGCCTGTGTAACATAGGTGTTTCGTACAGTTGTATTTCTTTAAATGGTAAGTAGTTTTTATGTTTCATTCATAAATGGTTTTTTCAGCTGTGCATATTTCGCAATGGTTTAATGTCGTGTGATTTATAATTATTTAATGTTACGTTGCTGGTTGCTATATTTGTGTATTTCGTTATTTTCAAACACTAATTTATTAGAAACATCAGAACTCATTCCTCCACTGACCTGACACCCCCTCCTTCCCCAAACCCACCCTCTCAGCTCATTTATGCACTGACCTCAGAACTGAACTGACCTCTGAATCTCTGTCACCCCCTCCTTCCCATCACCCAGCATCCCAGCTCAGTCTCGCCATGGTCGGCACACGAGAAGGACCTACCCCTGCCTCCCCTCACCAACTCTCGGACTTCATTTCAAAATCTGTCTCCGACAATGACGAACCTACCCCTCATTCCCCTAGCCCAGCCACTGACTTCATTTCAAACTCGGCCTCCAATGATGACGGACCTAACTCTCCTCCCCCTCGGCCCATCCCAGCTCATTCGATTCTCAGCCGCCACCTGTGAAGGATCTCCTCTGCTGCTCTCTCTCCCACTCCCTCCCATCGCCCACCCACCGAGCTCGGTAAACACTTCAAAGACTACGGATCTAAATTGACCCTTATGGCCCAAGGTCAACACATAGATACTGCTGCTCCCATACCTCATCACAGCTCAGTTGCTTGCCAGAAATCGAAGGGTGAAGACCAATGCTGGTGCTGCTCCTACCCATTATGCCACTCTTTCCTCCAAGGTAAAAAAAAACACACACACGCACGTGCAGATGCAACCACATGCATGCATGCACGCATACGCACACACATGTATATACTCCTGCCCCCACCCCTCAGAGCTTACTTGCCTGCCAGACGTCGAAGAGGCACCATCTACCCTTTATGCACCAATGACAATTAACCCTTTCGATTAAAGAATTACAATTAAAAAATAAACCCTTTACCTGTAATTAAACTAGGTGTGATTAGACACTTAAGCCTTTCCATTAAACAATTAACGCTTTCACCACTTAAACCTTTGAACACCAAATGTGACTTAGGCCAGTCTTGCACTTTGTATCCAGACAGTCCCTGCGTGTTCTGTGTGGGGTGGGGTGGTGGTGGTGGGCTAGGCACCTGGAAGGATAGCCAGAGGAGCAGAGAGCCTGTCGCCTTGTGCCGGCCCACTCTCACATGCTACACAACTGCACCCTTCCCTATGTCATTTTAGAGGGTCCCAATTTAATCTCAGAGTCTTCCGCGTGTTATACTCCTGTTGAACCTCTTGACGATAGAAGCTTTGAGATTACTGTAAGTGGAATAATGATTTATTATGTTTCTTCATCAGGTCCTTGAACTTCGGATTGTAGAATTCCTTGTCCTAGTCAGTTTGCAAATTGGTCAGAATGTATCCTTTGCGCAATAAATCTGCCATAGCCTCGGTGACGTCACGTGCATTCTTCGAATTGACCAGCCTGCTACCAGCAAATTTGCTATAGGCATCGATGACTGTCAACATGCATTTATAGCCCTTGTTAACTTGGGCATATGGTATCATCTTGAAGGGTTCTGGTGAAAACAGGTCGATTATCCTACTAATCATGACTTTGTGACGGCGGTAGTTGTGCCTGGCGACCGCATGCAGTTCGGGGGCGATTCCCATCCGACTCATCATATGTAGCCTCCCTCCTTCAGTTCAACGATGGATATAATCTCTCTGGTGTGCAAGTAATTTCCAACACTTTGCAAAACAGCCAAGAGTTGCAGTGTATCCATCAGTTCGTTTGGGTTGTCCGAAAAAACATACATGTTCTTGTCACTGTCTATCTTCATCAGACCGTCCCCACTTTTCAGTACTAGGCCAGTGAAGAGGGCTGCGAGAATATCAATTTTTTCGTGATCTTCATCCATATAAGCACCGGTCTCTGGATTGTTACCTTGATAAAGGCCGTGCATGAGTTCGAGCAACATCTTGTATTTCAGGAGGTAAGATTCTGTAAACTACTTGGGCTCCGGGTGTTCCAATGTCTTCTAATCGCCAACTCTTGACTATCCTACCTGGTAGAAACTTTATTTCATAAGCATTGAGGAAACATTTATCACTATGCCTTTATACACCTGTACATCACATCATTATTATGAGAGGTGTACGATTGTAGGTACCGTCGAGCCAGAGCATTAGATTTCAGGACTTTCGTCCGTACCTTTTTCTTGTGTGGCAAATCTGCATCCGATCCATCATACCGATTTGTCTGTACATCATCATATTTTCGCTTTTTCATAGGATCAGCAGTATCGCCGACTTTGGCCTTCCCGATTATGGGTGCTCCATCACTATCCCAGAGTACACCGAGATGATGAGTAATAGGTTTAAAAATTTCTTCATTTATAAGGGTGCATGAAATTTTGGCTCTCTTAGTGAGAAAATACTTGGAGCAAGCAGAATGTATTGTACAAGTTGCTGGCAATGTCCAACATTGTACTGAACACTAATGGTTACTGTTGCTCTATCTTATAGGTTTAGTCGTGAGTCTCCGCCAAAATACTTTCAATCTTGCCCAGGCGTACACTGCAGACATCCAATATGTCCCTGCTGTAATTTTGAATATCAGTTGTCATGGCGAAGTGGGAAATCGAGGTAGCGAATGTACGCTCAATGGAATCTTTAAGCACTTTTAGTTTCTCTTCATTTTATGCAGATGTTATATTCAATCTGTTAGGAATTTGTCTTTGAACACTTGTTATGTGATTGACCACAGCCACCATATCGTGAACAATCTCGGCCTTCACATGATCCTCCATCTTCGCCCCGAGCTCGGACATGTAAGTGTGAAAGAATTTTCCCTGATCGGCCAACACATTGCATAGTTCTGAGATGAAGCCATTACCAATTTCGAGAGCAAAAAGTTTAGTAGCAGCATCTTCGGATTGTTTAGGTTCGATAATGTTTATAATTATTCTTCTACCAGCATCACCAGTTCATTGTTTCTTGGTATGAGACAACCTTCATCTTCGTCTTTGTCAAGACGCAGCTTAAGGCTACTCTGCCCACATTTCAATATGCTGTAACTCATTCTTGATGGTCGGCAATGAACTAATCAAATCCACATTGGTACCTGCCATTATATAGAGGCCAGTCTTTTATGATAGTCATAAATCTGCACTCACCTTTCCAGTATAAGGCACATGGGCTCTTGAAATCTGATATGTCCATATTAACATGGTCGTCGTACACACGTCTCAAATTCATATTGTCCATGTGAAACAGCACCAACAAATTAGCATTGTCACGAAGCAGATGTTTGGGTATGCACGAATAAGTCTGGCCGAGGTACATGCAGCCCCATGTTAAAGTACTCTTGAATAAAAGTCTGCTTCTCACAGATAATGTCATCAAAGACAAATATCAAGTTTGGAAAAGCTTCGTTTGGAGGCACAATGGCTTCACCATAACTGCATGGGAAATAACCCTTGCTTTCCACAGCTTGCAGTACTCGTACCAGTCGCTGGTATTTCAGTTGTTGGAGTGATTTGGAGTACAGGTACACATTCTCGAACAGAAGGCCATTCTCTTCTTCCAGCACGCTTGGTAGGAGACACGTTTTCCCACAATTTGATGGTCCTATGATGATGCAGCACACTGTATTCGGAAATAGGCTTCCATGTCACGATTCGTGGGAGATAGCTTCATCTTCAGCATGAATGCATATGGGTAGAGTAACACCTTGCTTGACAATATGTATGTTACCACAACTATCTTGTGGTGCTAATTGCAGTTGCAGAGAACCAGTGCCTGAAGTTTTAGAATGTCTCTTCAAAATATCACTCCAAGTAAACTGTCTATGGCAGATTTTGCATTCAAAAGCCGCACTTGAACTTTTCATTCTACAGGCTGTTATTTCATGTCGACAAACACTGCGCACAGCTGTGAATGCTTTACCGCAGAAGCGACTAAGAAAATGCATTATTAGCAGTTAACATCCATACTGTTCCAAGTCTAGAATGATACTGGAAAGAAAATGTATAAGAGAAGCTTATTTATAATTTTTTTAAAGTCAGTTTGCTACGATGACTCGAAGAGGTAAGACCATATCTGAAAGTGGGGTCATCGATACACTTAGTCTACGGTTCGAGCTGCACATTCCTGGATACAAGTTCTGTAGACAATAAACCAAGGTAGCTCAAAGGTTGGTATGCACTGATACGGGCATCAATATGCTGGACAAGGCATGTAAGTGCCACAATATCGCCTATTCTCACCACAAGTATCTGGGAACCTGACTCCAGGCAGACAAGTTACTTGCACAGAAGGTCGATGAGATAAGAAAATCATTAGATACCAGGTTCAGAGAACAAATAGCAGCGTGGAGAGTTTCCAACCTGATGAAGGCCAAAGTGAAGATGGGCGTGGGTGCAAAGAAAAAGCGGAAGGTGCAAGTGAAACAAAAAGCGGTGATAAAATGAAGAAAAGCATGTAAGTCCAAGAAAACATCTACCGGCCGATTTTTCCATTGCTTTTGCCTGCACTTGGAATGCTCTGGGGTCTAATTGGTGCCATGAGTGGTATAGTCCGAACCATCAACATAGCATTGAACAAATGGAAGCAGTTGTCCTAGGCACAAAGATATAATGCAAATATGAACACTATCGCTATGGGTAAAAATATGGCCAAGTGTTAAAATAACGCAGCAGGAGGCGGCGCTAATGAAATTTCTACCGAAACGATCACTCATGAAAGTGGATTTGGAACTGTTTGCATGCAAATTGAAGATACCTAACTTTAGAGGAGTGTTCATGCAAGATGCTTTGCTCCCTAAACCAAAATGTAATTAGTGCACCATAATTAATCTGGACACAACAGCCACGCTCGGTTGGCACTGGGAAACTTACATCAAAAATGTCAAATTTGCAGACTACCACCACAGTTTTTGGAATTTGCATCCTCCACACGAGCTGCGACTGTACGTGAAAAATAGCAAACTGACTTACAACTACGAGATGGAGCAGATACCGAACACGTGGAACTTCGGGCACCTGTTTCGTTGCTTTCTGGTTTGCTCGTACTGTACAAGTAATTGTATAAAATGGCTATACATTGACCGGAAACCATCAGTCACATCAATAACGCTTACCTTGATGGGTCGCAGTTCCGAGCTGTGTGCTGTACATTTTCTTCCGCTCAACAAGAAGGGGAAATGGTGTATAGGTTTGATCGATTTTCAAACTTACAATGCAATATCAAACATTGATGAAAAAAACTGCAAGATGTGTCTCGTAAAAAGTGGTAATATTTCCCATAAGGTTTCGCTGCCCATAGGCTCTTATGAATTAGACAACATAGCAAGGTTCACATATGATTAGCTGTCTCCCGACACAGAATTCGAACTACATGGAAATTCCAATACTCTGAAGAGCGTCATCAGATGCAGCGAAGATATTGAATTTAAGAAACCAGATCTCAACAGACCAATGCTGGGGTTCGAGCCACGCATATACGATGCTGGAAAAATCCATGTCGCAACCTGTTAACATCTTGCCTGTTAATGTGATACAACTAAACTGCAATTTGGCGAGTGGCTCATACCACAATGGCAGGCCAAGCAACATGCTACATGAGTTTTCGCCAATGGTCCCTCCAGGTTATAAACTAGTTGTGGCACTGCAAAGCATCACTTATGTTCACGTCATCATGAAGAGAGAGGACGAGGTGGTAGTGGATGTCCTTGACCAGCACGGAGAGTTGGTGAACTTCCAAAATGAAGAAATCACACTATGCCTGCATTTGAGAAAATGAGAATAAGATGTATATCGACCAGAAGCTATAAAACAAAGTAGTGCATCAAACTGGTAATCAGTATGTCTGAGGACTTCAAGGAGTTAACACATGACGAGATTTTTCTCTGTAGTCTTGGCTACGAGGTCGATCGTCATGGAAGATTTCCTAAACATCGAAGCGCCAGACATTTTCAAAGACAGCATAACGAAAGTGGAACTTCATGCATAGTAGCCTTTCCTGATCGGGCCATACACACTGTCATCGGAAGTTCGGACAGCAGTCCAACATTAGGATATCTACTCTTTTCCTTGCCAGTTTTTCCTGCAAATTAGGGGGACTCTTAACAAAATAAGATCGGTACAACCTGACATCCATGAAAATAACAAGCAATGGTATTCTCCACCTGATTGATTGCATCACAGCTTTGCTCAACTGTGTAGAGGTGGACCAATTGCGAGATGCTGGCATAAGTTCAACAACCAAAAAATACCTTTCGCTCAAGTCCAATAAGCTGTCTGCAGCCAAGATGGCAGGCTGGGGAATTGAAGATGACTACAGTGTTCCTAAATGCCCTGGCGGCAAGTTCAAAGTGTGTGTTCTGCTCTCCATGCTATCGGAATTTGCAGAAGACTGCAAACGTATCATCTTCATTTCGAAGCAAGAACTGGTGCTGCTCCTAGCCAATATGCATGTGGGTACAGGAGAAAACCTGGAGGCAGTGGAACTGAAACAAACACTCTATTGAATAGATGCTGCCGCATATGCAGTTGAGCACTGCAGATAGCATAAAAACATTGAAGAATGTGGAAGATGGCAAAAACATTGATGTGGCTTTCAGGGCATGGAGTTTCTAGACATACCCTGGATTGCCGGCAAGCCAGCACATCAACTGGGTGGTGAAGTCCAGCTTTGCTTCAGAGAAATCAAGGTACATCATGATTGGGCTACAGACTGGAAGACAGAACAATGTAAGAGTGAGCTCGCAGTTCGACACATGTCAAATAGAAAACGTGGAAATATTTTTGAATAGCGAAAGCTACTCATGCGTGGATTTGAACATGAACTTTGAAAATGGACAGTACCTGCTGGCATGTAAAATGTATGCTCAATTCCAATCATTGTATTATGGATGCACCCAATCAATGAGATTCAGCCCTGATACTTTCAAGAGATTGGTCCTGTTCATGGTATTATATGTGAGTAAACAGGACGAGCGTATTATCTCCAATGTAAACGACTACAGGATCGAATACACCACACATGGAAGTATTCCTGCCAATATGTACACATTCTGCCTGATACTTCACGACCGGCTTGTATTGTACAATTGCCAAGACAAGACTATCCAAATACTGCCATGAGCACAGCTGAGAATATATAAATAAATTGCTCACATGCTAGAACTGTTTAGTTGGCTTTGAGCATACATAGCAACAATATGTACTGTAATACGTAATGCTTCCAGAGCCACAGCGGTTACATGCTCAAGGAGATCGAAGTGTCCTATGACGATGATTGAAAGATGCGCATGTGCTCCTTCCGCCTCCCTTATTCATGGAAACTCTTGGATGATAAAAGCAAGCAGCCAGCACTGGAGTGAGTGACTGGAGTGAAGTGAAGTGAGTGAGTGGAGTGAGTGAGTGGAGTGGAGTGGAGTGGAGTGAGAGAGAGGTGTGTGTGTCTCTCTCTCTCTTCATAATCATGCACACGGATCTGTCCTTGAGATGGCAGAGTTAGTTGAATGTTTAGAATGCAATGCAATAAAGACTATAACAGGACTTTTAATGAGGCAACATGGCATTTAAACAATACAGTACAATCTCCATTACTGGGAGCTCATTTAATTTTACCGACTTACTCACACATACATAAGTTTAAAAATAAGGAAATTTTAAGTTTTTTTGTAAAGATTTAAACACTTGATATGAAAAAATGTAAGAAAAGTTAAACAGTGTCTTTCTTGAAAGAATCTTCAATTTTTTTTTGTTTGGCACCAGGATTGATGTTATTGTTTATAACACACCATGCTCAAATTTTCATTTCTAACTTTTCTGTGATGTTTTAAACTGTCCTTTTATGCTTTGTTGATGTTGCGGAAACAACACTAGCGAACAACAACCGTGCCCGAGCGATCGATAAACTGGCCAGATGTGATGTTGGGGATGGGAACTGATGCCGTGTCTAAAATGACAAACTCATTATTTTGCAAGTTTCACTTTGGACTTTGTCGACAGTCACTTGTTTAGCACTCGTGGCAACACATTTTTACATAAACAGTAAAAAATAATTTTATTTAACTTAATACTTGAAATGGATATAATATTTCTACAATCATCAAAAGAATTCTGCACATTCGTTAACAGATAATGGAATAATAAGATATGCAATAACAACTTCAAAAAAATTTGTAGCACAATATGTAAATATAGCATAACAGTTACTTGCTTTTTAAAACATGCCTAACGTATTTTATGAACAACTGTTTGTCATAGAAAACATTCGCGCATACGTTCATCTTGTATTTTTTGCTAACATCCGTTGGACAGATAATACAAAATACTGAATTACCAAATACATTACCATTTTTAAATACAAAGTCGAATCACGTGATTTTGTCAACAAAATCTACCATTTCGGACACGGCCTAACATGAGTCAAGAGTGCGATCCGCTGCACACTTCAATGGGCAGAAATGGATGACTCCCTAGTCTCTGTGACAGGCTGAGAGTTTAAAGAGATAAACATCAGCTCACACGGCACAGCGATAGATGCACAGTACCGCTGCTTGTTAAATGACACACTTTACAGCATCGCCTTACGCCGCACAGATAAGACAAAAACTAGTAAAGCGAAGCACAAATAAGCACAAATAAACGGGTGTGTGCTGTACTTTATTATGTGTACAATAAATTTTGTGTAAAAAAAATACTGTTTTAATTCTCAGGTACACCTTTCACAATATTATAAAACAGAAAAAATATACTTATTGCTGGGATAGTAAAAATATATATATATATATGTAAGTTAAAACTGAATAATAAAAAATATAATAAAACATACTGAAAATTAGTCTAGAAAAGTAATAAAAAAAAAGTATTATTTGTAAGTTAAATCTGAATAATAAAAATATACTTAAAATGTAGAACTTAAAAAGAAATGTCTTTAATGTGTATTAGAATTATCATTACAAAATATTTATTTGTCCACATACACATGCTATGTACACTATTGACCAAAAAGTAATTGGACACCTGTGAAAATAGGTAATTCCATATGTCAGTTGAGTTGTGTGGCCGCCATACGCTGCAGGCCGGCATAGAACCAGTTGACAAGGAGATGGCACGAGGTACAGAGCTATCGGACTTAGATAATGATGTGATTGTGGGCTGCCATCTCAGTAGGTTCTCTAGCCGGGCGATCGCACGGAAGGTAAACAGGCCCAAATCAACGGTCACATTCGTCCTGCGTAAGTGGAAGGTTGATGGGCATTGTGCTAATGCTGCACGTTCTGGGCGACCTCTCATCTTGACCGAAAGAAATTGCAGAACATTGAACTGTGAAATTGTCAAAAATAGGGCACAACCCATGGCTACCATTCGACAGGAGTTTTATGCAGCAACAGGAGTATCTGTTTCCAGTGGAACATTGCGTACAGAGGCCCACCAACTTGGATATTTTGGAAGAGCAGCTACACATAAGCCCCATATCACGACAAGCAATAAAGCTCAGCGATTCAGGTGGTGTTTGGAACGTCGCAACTGGAAACTGGAGCAGTGGAAATCAGTTCTGTGAAGTGATGAGTCAAGGTTTACATTATTCCAGTCCGATGGACGTGCATGGATGTAGCATCTACCGAGGGAACGGGCTTCTGCCGGAGTGTATAGTGCCAACTAGGAAATTCGGTGGTGGAGTAATGGTGTGGGGCTGTTTCACGGCCTTCGGCATAAGACCGCTGGTGTTTATCCGTGGTAGTATGAATACAAGAGGCCTATTGAAACATTCTGGATAATGAAATGCTCCTAACATTGTGGCATTTTTACGGAATGGACCCGTGTTACCTCCAGGATGACAATGCCAGGTGCCATGTTTCAAGGGCTACTATGCAGTGATATGCCAACAATAATGTTCGCTGATTGGACTGACCTGCACAGAGCCCCGACCTCAACCCTATATAACATCTTTGGGACAAATTGGATCGCCAAATGAGGGCTTGTCAGGTGCGGCCAAAATCTATTGCTCAACTTATGGAATGGCTGCAAGAGGAATGGCGACGAATCCCCGAGTATGTCCTACAAACACTCGTAGAGAGCATGCCAGACAGGGCGGCTGCTGTTATAGCCACAAGAGGTGGCTCTACGAGATTCTAACAGGGTGACAACCACTGAGCAAACATTGTGGACAGGTGCCCAATTACTGTTTGGTCGATAGTGTACTTCTTTTAAACCCTTATCCAGCACATGTCCTGATCGTCGAATAGTCTAACGCGTTTGCATGGCAACCCAAGGTTAGGCAGTTCGATCCCGCACTCCTCCAGATGGTATTTTGAGCTCTAAAAAAAGCAGCACCTCTAACTACCAACTCCATAAACAAATATGGCTGCTGAGCAATAGTAACACCAGCACCCTTAGCAGACATCTCCATAAAAAAAATATGGTGGTGGAACGAATACGACTAATCAGTCAAGAGAGAACGATACCAGGGCCCCTAGCAGTCAACTCGAGAACCAAGGTGACAGTTGAACGAAGGTGAGAGACAAATTCCAAAATAAATGACAAACCAAAAAAACACGATGCAGCCAAAAACAAATGACAAACAAAAAAAAAAAAACCGATGGTGGCCAAACAAAGGTGAGACAAATGACAAAACCAAGATGGTGTTGGAGTGATTGCGAGTAATTGGGAAACAAGAGAGAAACAGAGAAATTGAGAAAGAAAGGAAAGAGAGAGGAATGAGATGGAATGAGAGAGAGAAAAATGGGAGGACTTTGAGGAAACCCATGGAATGATAACAACATGAAAAAACAACACGGAAAGATAGAGCATGAATGCAGCATACAGGCTACCAAAATGGTGGGTTCAATATGGCAGTTTACTGACTACCAAGATGGTGGCACACTGTCTACAAAATGGCAGTATCCAATATGGCGGTCACGTGATCAGAATGACAGAGTGGGAATTCGGGATAGCAGAATCCAAGATTTCGGCTGGTACTTCGCACCTCCTTCCCCAGCCCTCTGTGCCACATGGAACTAACCCCTACTAATAATGTTGTTAAAAATAAATTTACAAACATTTATTTTGAAGTCATCAAATATTTTTCAAGTAAAACACTTACGTACACTCATGTACATAAATGTAAATAAGAAAAATTAATATTTTTGTTAATCATGTCACCAGTTAAAGTATCTGTGAGAATTCAAAGAGCCTGACCTGTATATTCAATAACGTGATTAAATCAACACACATGAGGCTACAATCAAACCAATGTCTACCAATTTTATCATCATGCATGCATATGATAACACCAGCTAAAAAAAAAAAAAAAAAAAAACCTTTACGCTGGAATAACATTCATTCAAGGCACTTAAAAATTAAATCAGAGTCGAACAAGTACAAAAGAAAAGAAGTAAATTTAGTACATCTACAGGAAATTGTATTAACATGACTTTAAAGTCTTCACTGTTAGTCCCTGACATGAAATGATCAATATTGTTTATCAAAACATCAACATAGTTTTTCAAGTAAAATGTTGGTTTAATGCAGTTTTGTACTTCATTATAGAAAAAAAATTAATTAAAATTGCGCAATAATCTGTTGCACCATGGGGGGAAAGTGTTCCAGATGAAAAAGATCAGATAGTAGCCACAATATGGAACTTTTATATAATGATGAAAGAAACACGTGTATTAAAATTGTGCAAAAACCATATAAAAACACTAGCCACTTCTACGAGTGATTTTATGCGGCAGTTAAAACAACTTCCGGTTGCTGAAAGAGAACTCCAAAAATAAACTGCTGAATAAATTAAAATGATAGAAAATTCTAGTACTTTCAATTGCGCCTGACGACTGTAGGAATAGACAGAATAAGTGGGAGGCCTTGCTGGATTTATTTTGCATTAATAATCAGAAGAAAAGAGCTTTCATGAAACTCATTTGTCAAGAAGCAAAGGAAATATGCGTAAAATCCAAAGACATTATATAGTTTACAGTACAATTGTGGGGAAAACTATCCTGCAAGTCAGTATTGTAGAGAAACTGAACTGTATACCATGTTATTGGTCACCAAAGAGCTGTGAGAGGACACAATACTCAGACAGTCACGACAAGCAAAACAAGAGGAGGTGATGGAGTTTAGAACTTGCTAAGTAATTTAGTCCCTTACATACCAGAGGCACCATAATAATTACTAAGTGTAAAGAAACCATTGTAATATTTGGCATGACTAACTGCCAGAACAATAAATCCCTTCTTAACCAATATGCAGATGTACTCTCCCTATAAGAAACATTTCTTCAGCAATGGAGCTGCCAACATTAGCTGCTGTTAAAACTCAGCAAAGAAATGTGGGCCTGCTAAACCCACCAGTTAACCAACAAAAAATGGGTGATCAACAAACAGGTATATGCTATCAAAAGGCAGCCTCTGATGCAACATAAAAAAAATGTGACAAAAAAGTTAAAACTGAGCTTTTTTTTAGACATTACTGAGCTTTTAATGATGGTGTGATGAGTGCCTTCACATTTAAATAAGGCCAATATACTGAAATGTTTGGGAAAATCATGCATGTACTCAATGCTAGACATGCAAGATAGTAACTGACAGATTCCAAAGGCCCCTAGGTTCAGAAAATACACTGCATTAATTATGTAACCTTTAACCCTAATAGAAACAATTAAAACTGCCACATGAATGATGACAAGTACTTCACAATGATTTGGGACATTAATGTAGTCACTAACTTCATGATTGGTCGTTTTACCTGAATATGGACAGCCAGGCTACAAACAACGAAGGCAGATATTCTCATTCATTATCCAGTATTGCACATGTGATAACAAATTACTGGATGCGCTCTCTCTTCATCCCCGCAACATATGAACTAGTGAAATAATCCAATATTGTGGAAAGAAAAAAAAACCTCCTAATGTTCCCACAATGCATTGTCCTGCAAACACCATCTGCATACATTCCTGAATGAGAGAAACATCATAAAAGACAAAAATAAAGATATACAGTCACCAAACTACCAGATGCCAGACCACAGCTATGCTGTGTTAAATGAGCTACCTAGGTAGTATTTAATAACCAAAGAGCAACTAACTGTATCCCAGAGACCAAGAAGGTGCAGTATGAATGAAACCAGGACCCCAAGAATGAACTACAGAAATGCATTCCATCGGCCATACGGTAATCCCTGCTTAAGTATTACCACAAACCAAAACCTGTAAAATAAAAATATTAATGCAGTTCAAAATAGGTTTACCTTTAAATGAGTGCAGCGGTTGTACAAACCCCATTCCTTTAAATCTGACATTATCTGCTGCACTCGTTTGGGTAACTCATACTCACGTCTGAAACAAAAAGAGCCATTACTAGTTCCAACAAACAGCACAGTAAACTTTGTCACAAAGGCAAATGTATACAAAAAGTTAAGCGAGAAATTAAATTCTTACGAACAGCACCTAAAGCAATTTTGTGAGAAAACAAAACAAAATCAAAATATGAAATAAATAGTATTAAAATGAAAATGTCAGAATTTTGACCACAGGTTTTCTAAAAGCTTGACGGCGGCTAACAGCTAGCCACGTAAAGACCATGACGGCACTAACCACTCACGTGACACGTGGGCATGCACGTGCGCAAGGAGGCCATAACCTGAACATTCCTGTAGTGGAATATTTATTTTAAGTGTAAATTATGTATCTTGTTTTATTTTCAGGTTCGCAAGTGTTTAAGTGTTTAAAATGTATGTTTAATAATATTGCACAATGTTTGGTCATGAATTCAAAATGTGAGCTGCACAAAGACTAAAAACATTATTATTCCGGTGTGAACGCCATCATAAAAGACATTTAAAGAATACAGAAAGTTCACGATTTAAACATAAAATGTAAAGCAATATTTAAATTATTTGTGTGCCAATTACTTTAAAAGCTAAAAGTTTTACTCGGCGTGCATAGCACTTCCGGTTGTGTGAACCCCGTAGGCAGCCATGGTAGGTCTGCGTGACCCCTGCCTCTGGGCAGTCCGTCGAGGAGAGTTTGAGAAGTAACACGCTGTCACATACGCACCTCAAACTTTTTGCACTGATGTAGATTACAATACCTTACTTTAAATATACCGGTTAACTTTTGCCATGCATACGTTTTGCCAGACATTCATCAGCATTATGCTTCTGCTTACCTTAAAAATTTGCGCCCTTGTGGCTTTTTAAATTTAATCGAGGAGAAAGGAGGAAAGATGTCGGAGAGGCCACGTGGCCTACAAAACATTGAATCAGGCGCCACCCGCCTATGTTAAAGGCGTTTCAGTGTAATTTCTGTTTAATTGCTGTGTGCAATATTGAGGGCTTTGATCCATGTATTTATCTAAAAGTATTTTTCATGATTAATTGTTTTACGTCTATATCAATTGTGACCATGTGGTTAACCGCAGCTAAGTCAATATCTGCGCCATCCATGCGCTTTGATGGTTTTTTGTGTAATATCATATGCACCGTGATTAATTTCAGGTTTATGTGTAATATTTCATTCAGGGTTCCATGTATTTTTCACGTAATTGATGTTTGCATGTATGACCACGCTGTCTCGTTCAAGTTTGATTTTCCCACCATCATCAACAACAATGTTGTCTGACCATAATTTGCTGTTTTTACGGAGAGATATCGCAATTTCACCGGCACCACGTGATCCGTTACGAATCTTATCCAGCAGCATCCGCGCCATATAAGCTTGCTTTGACACAGCTGTGTGTTTATTGTCACCATCCATGTCGTGTCTCTTTTATTTCATCTGTATTTGTGCCATTTATGTAAATTGTACGGTGCTATTATTTCCGTCCTAACCGGCTATGTGTATAGGCCGTCACCACACTAACCACGTGCGAGGTGCGCCCCTACGAGTCCGCATGAGCAATGCAGAATAATCATACCTGTTCGCTGTTCATTTTATAATTCTCTGTGCCCTGTCTTCAGGAAAAATCGGCAGTCCACCCTAGCGGTTGTCAACCCCTTTCCTTGTGAAGGTGGTGTTTTCATACACCACAGAGAAGTAATCCATCTAGGAGTGCGCTAGATTAATTGCATGCTGGGGAGCATCCGAACGGAGTTAGCTAGACACGTCCAAGTTCAATCATAAAGTTAACCTTGGCACGATTTTGTATGAGTGGCAAAATAGAAGCAAGTCTCACAGTGCTTAAAGTATTTCTATGTTGTGACAGCAACCTCTCACCTTTTTCAGTGATAAAATGTTTGGTAATGCAAAGTGTTTTGTAAGTACGTTCAAGTGAGATAGACACACAGAACCCACAGTATCCCTGAGAACCCGGAGTCTCAACACTGCGGTGACTGGGGAACACCACTGGCGCCCATCTACCGTAAGTTTATTGTGTCACTGTTCGTCTCGGGTCTCACCCGACGGCATCAAAGCTCATATAGAAATTTGCCTTGGTAATTTGATTTTACTTCATTTACTTCCATGGGCTGTAAGCCATTTACAGAGTTTCCAGCCAAACTGAGTTTTCCATAACTGTAACTGTTAGATTTTTGAGCATTATAATCTCTCCTTTAACCATACAAAAATTCTGCACAATGCACTGTGCACTGATGTGTTACAATTCTGTTTCCTTTTCTTTCCTGCAATCACAATTTCTCATCACTTATGTCAGCTGGTTCTCCTCCTTTTGGTATTTTACACAATGACGCGTTAAAATTTTCCAGTTGCAGCTGCTGTGTGTTTCGTAGCATAACACAGGCCTATTGGACGAAAAAGCATTTCCTTTTAAACACAAGTTAATTACACTCCTAATCATTTCTCTACACTGACTGTGAATTTTTTGGTACCTTGCCTTGTTTCCTGATGACATTTTCTTGAATACTGAAAATAACAGGCACTGTAGGTTGAACAAAGCAACATGAACTAGACCACGCAGACAACACTGTGCCATAACTTATGGCCACCAAGACATGCAACACCCGCAGGCGTGTGTTTTATCTCAGGAAGGGATGAGTAAAAGAAGAGAGAAGGGAGAGAATGGCGTGACATTTGTAGTTCACCACATATTTCCTGGATGCACACTTGGTTCGGTCGGATAGTACATTGTTGCAAAGCTCATATTATCAAAGTCCTTTTAATTTGATACACAAAGTTTTGTATTGAATGTCCAGTTTTAGGGTGTATGTACGTAAGACATAAAATGCTTTAGCTTGTGAAACATGTTACAAAAAGAAAAGTTATCTTGAAAGCACATAGATGCAAAAATGAATGTCATGTTTACAATATAAATGAAACCATTGTAATCCCTAATAACATGATATTGGGGTTGACTGGTGAGGCAGCAGATGGAAGTGGTAACGTAGTTGTAGTGTTCCCAGGGCACAAGGCCGTGATTTCGCGCACAGCCATGCAGTGAGCACGGACTCTATCTCAGGTCACAGCATAGCCACGTGGCTTGCATAAACACCGACACATACATCGTAAGTTCTGCTGTTGGCCACGGAGCATGCTGAATGCAAGTACAGGGGGGGATAACCACAAACTTAGCAAATAAGCGTGACCACATGCACGTTAAATCCAGAGCCAACCTGTGTTTATTATAAAGAAAAAGACATTGAACTAAGCAAAGTGCTACACAAACTCAAAAGCAAATTAACCAGTACATTATTTAACACAGCAGCATAAAGAAAAACACTTGCATGACTCCTTGTCTGAACCAGGACGATATTACACTCAGTTACATTAAAGGCAAAGGCCCAAAGGCAAAAAACAATTAATTACAGGCCCTTGGAATCAATGGAAGGGCCAAGGCCAGCTGCAGGTGTGAACCAAAAACTTTTAAAGATATTAATGTGCAGACAGAATGACTAGATTGGTGATGTCAAAGATGAGGCCCTCGCAGGTGTGCGGCACACATCCGCCTGGCTTGAGCTACAAGGAGAGACTGTCGGATGACCGTTGGAAGCAGGGACACTAGCCTGTGTGAGAAGTGATGCCCCATAGGACCATGTGCATAGATATGAAGCATGAGGATGGCCATGATGAGTACAAAAACATGCACAGGCTTGCACAGCAAAATTAATAAACCAATACTTCCTTATTAAATTAAAGAACATGCACAGGAGTACACAGCAAACAAACATGAGAGATCTTACACACTAGCAAAATCCTTTGCTGGTGGCCTCAGCCGCTGCTACCATGAGACGTGCACGAGAATGCATAACACTCACGTAAACCCTCAATGAAATCATTAATCTAACAAATGTCCTTATCCTCTTTGGCAGTAGCCCACCTTCGGCGCACTTAAAACATGCATCACACGGCCCTGTGCCTAGTGTGTGTGGAACCCATTACAGGCTTATACAGACAAAGGGACGACGTTGGATGACAAACACCCCTCCTCTGGTAGGCCGTCAGAGGCGCAATCATGCGAAACCAGAACATGCACATCCTGACATAGGGATGACACAGCACTAGGCACCACCAGATCATGAGTGACGTGCTCAAGGAGGGAGGATTTGTTGCAGCAGGAGTGTGCCCGCCTGTGGTGGTGGATATGGAGATTGTAACACCTGGATGTTTTGTCCCCCAGGGTAGAGGGTGGGGTACTCTCCCTGTGCTGCATGACACACATGCAGACTCTCCTTGCCTTGCGGTGGAATGGAGTCAAGTTCGTACTGGGAGTTTTCAGCCCGGGTTCTCCTACATTGCTGGACAAGTTACCCCCAATAGGTCTGTGATGTGAACAACCTGCATTTTCACAACATGTATAAGGTGGGTGGGGGGGGGGGGGGTGGTGGTTCATCGATCGCCTCAATCAATATGCAGAGGACAGAATCGTCCAGGTACAAGTACGGTGGCCAATAGCACCAGGACGTCTCAGATGTGTCTGGTCATGACAAGGGCTACTCGATGATGGGTTCTGGGTCTGCTGGAAGAAAACCCATGAAATACAGCGAAGTCTGTCCGGTGTAAAGCCCAGGATACCTCAATGAGAAACACAGGAAGTCTGGGGATGATGTCAGGGAACAGTGTGTACCCCACTGCGGTCTTAATTGCATGGGCGAAGCGACCCCATCAACTCCAGGTGTGGGGTCTCTGGGTGTGAACTCTGTGAAGCCCATAGGTGTAACTGGAGTGCCAACACAGCTGTCCTCGGGTTCAATGACGTTGGGGGTTACAAACCTTGCTGTCAAGGCTGCCATGTCCAGCTCCAGGAGGCATCTACGCCTGGCTAAGCACGGTTGTCGTCTAGTTCATATGCTGAGTGCAGGTTGTTCCATTACATTTTCTGTGGTCTGCCCACCACAAGCTGTATGAGGTAGGACGAAGTGTCAGTGCGGACAACAATCCAATGGAGGGCTACCCTGCACAAAACTATTTCTGCCCTGCTGACAAGGAATGTGCCCAAGTGCACATGCTACCCAGGTTGAAGCTCAGGGAGGTGGCAGGAAGTCACGGGCATGTAGCCCACAATGTAGGCTAACTGGTGGGCATATGCTGCATCTCTCTCGTGTTGTGATCTCTGCCTACAGTGAACAGGCCTTTCCACAAGTTCTGCCTAGTATTGCACCTATAACTGGCCAAGCCTTGGCAGGTCTCGCCCTTGCAGCAACTGCGCTGCTTGTGGCATTGGCATGCTTGTGCAAGCAGAACCTGCCCAGGGTAGGTACACATCCCAGTTTGTGTGGTCTTCATCAATGTATATCTGCAACTTTGCCTTCACCTTCTGGTTCTGGCACTAATTTGGGTTGCCTTGCGAGTGGTAGATGGGGGTGGTGGGGTGCCTTATGTGCCAACGGGCACAGTCCATATGCCATGTGCGGCCTGCGAACTGGGTGCAGTTGTCGGTCAGAAGCACCTGATGTTATCCTCAGTGGGGAAATAACACCAACTTTAGCAGGTGGGTGATAGTGCTGGCCCGGGTGTAACTGACTGGGAATGTCTCCACTCAGTGGGTGAAGAGGTTGGTCATAACAACAAAGTGCTTGTCCTTGGTGGTTATGGGGTAGGGTCCCATGACATGAGGGTGACTGTGTCGAACAGCTGGGTGGATTCCCTAGGACATTGCTGCTCTGCTCTGTCCCTGTGACGTATCTTACACGCCTGGCACACAACACACACACATACATACTGGCAGGTTTCCTTGTCAGCCCCCGGCCAGTGTAAGTGTTCACCCACTGCGTGCCTCATCTCGTCTGCACCAGGGTGATCAGCTGAGACGTCATCATAGTGCAGTTGGTAAACAGTCATCCAGGCCAACAGCGGCAACATCACCATCCAGGGGGCATTGTAGTGGCGTTTGTTGCACTGGAGGATACCATTGACTGAATGGTAGTAATCCAGGTGCCTGGAATCGCATACCACATGCTTATTTTGTGCAAACACGTCCGTCGCCTGTGCTCAACTACCTCATGTCAGACATCAAAGGTCTGGTCCGAGCCTGCTTGCGCCATTGAGCATGTCACCTCCAGAGACAGGTCGGGTGGCCTGCCAGTTGGCTCACCACAATGAGGTGGGGTAAGAATGTCATCCGAAGTGGTGTCATCGTAAGCCTGCCAAACAGCGTTATGGTGGCGGGACAACTCATCTGCTGCCTCATTGTGCTTGCCAGGGACGTGCTCAACTACAAAGTTCAGTGATTCGAGGGCCAAAGGCCACCTGGTAAATTTCGACTTCTGGCCCTTCACCTTCTCCAACCAGAGTAGGCACAGGTTGCCCGTCCTCACAGTCAACTCGCCACCCTCCAGGTGGTGGTGGTGGTGGTGGTACAACGCCCACACGACCGCAAGGCACTTGCACTCGTTACCATCATTGTGTCCCTCGGCCTTCCTGAACTTCACGCTCATGTAGTCAATGACAAGGCATTCACCCTGGTCGCCCAACTGGTACAGTACCGCACCCAAGCGAGTGGTTTGCATCCGTCTGCACGTAGAAGTGGCAGGAGTAGTCGGGCAAGTGAACAGGTGGCATTCAAAAAACCTATGTTTTAGTTCACTGAATGTCTGCTGGGCAGCGTCTATCCATCAGTATCAGTACTTCGGTGACAGTAGGTCTCGGTCAGCAGAGCCCCTACTTTGGGTAAGTCCAGTACAAAATTGTGGAGCCCGTTGACAAGCGCAATTAACTATTGCAGCTGTATGTGTCTTTGGGGTGGGGACTTTGTGTCGATCAGCTGTAATTGTTCCATGGACAGTCGGTTTCCCCATGCATCCACGACATGTCCTAGGTACAAGAGTTTGGTCATGGCGGCATGGCATTTGTGGATCTCGAGTCTCTTGATCACGAGCGCAAGGTGGTGGGCATGATCGTCCCATGTCTGGGATCATATAACCCTGTCGTCGAGGGATGCGACGGTGAACAGGGTGATATACCCGTCCAACACCAGTGTCATGTGAACCTGGAAGGTCATGGGGATATCCTGCAGGCTGAAAAGCATGGAACAAAACTGGAACAGTTGGCCATCTGGCATTGTGAAAGCAGTCTTCTGTCTGTCCTCAGGTCTGACAGGGATCTGCCAAAAGCCAGATTTAAAGTCTAACAGTAAGACTTTGGCCTGTCCAAACCCTGCCAGTATGTCCATGATGTTTACCAATGGTTGGGGTGCATTCACAGTTAACTTGTTTACCAGCTTGAAATTGACACGGAACCTAAGTGTACCATCATTCTTGTCTGACACGAGTGTCCGACATGGTCGGGATCTCATGCTGAGTGACAGTGGTTTGCCGCAATGAGTCTGACACCGCAAATACATCAGGGTGTTGGTTCAATACAGATTGGAAAACTGGTGTGGGCTCAGGTGACTGAATTCATCCAGCAACACAGGTCACCCTGAAGTAGGTAGGGAGGGGGTCTTGATACCGTAAACTGTACATCAGCTGGAAGTGCCGAAATGGAGCAGATCCTTGCTTACCTCCATCGTGGAGTGATGCTAGCTGGTCGTATTTGAGGCTGACCCTGGGTGGGGCCCTCCAGGTCAGGGGAGGTGTGAGAACAGCAGAACATACATAGCCCTCCTCAAAGTCATGCTCCACCATTCATGCCGGATGGATGAAGCGTTCCCTACCCTGTTGCATGGACTCATGAAGGTGTTGAGGGAGCTTGGAATGCAGGAGCTAGAGGATCAGTTTGAGGGCTGCTTTTTCTCCTTTGTGCTCATGCAAACGGTGGAACAGGCATGCCTTCTCGATAATTGCCTCTGTGCACTCACCTTCCGCCTTTTGCCAACACAAATCCATACGGCATGTTAACTCTTGCCTTGGCGTCGTCGAACCGTTACTGTATTGCGCACACAAACTCCGACCACTGAATCTCGAAAGCGCAGATATTTGACCACCGATCCCTGGTACTGTCACGAAACTTGTTTGCCAAGTGGCTCGACCAATATTCTGTAGCAGAGGTGCCAACCATTTATCAGAGCTTTCAGCAGTCATTAAAAAAAAAAAAAAACCGGAGGTTTCAACAAGATATCAGTAGTCAACACTTTCCCATATAGGGTATTCACGTGATCAGCAAAAACCTAGAAAACCTGGAATAGTAAGGGAGTAGTCAACATTTTCCCATATAGGGTATATACGTGATCAGCAAAAACCTAGAAAACCTGGAATAGTAAGGGAGTTTTACATCTGAAAATAGTTAGGTACCCTAATATATCTTTTACGACAAAAATTCTGTACACACCACATTACAGCACTTAAAACATGGTAGATAAAACCAAGTGTACAATAATATGCTTTTCAACTCACCTTTCTTGAAGAACGGTAGGTGATGTTCAACCAAATGCAGTAAAAAGCACTTTGGCTTTTGTCGTCGGATATGTTATATCACTTAGAAAATTAGATGTTATAGTCCTAGTCACAAATTATATCTTCAGAAAGTCTTGATGTTTCTTACTACTAACATGCAGTCTACAGTCATCTTTCCCACCATGTTGTACACTGAAATAACAACTGCACAACTGACAAAATACATGGTTTTCAGATACGCTGGAAGCCCATAAAGATGTCCACAACTGCTAATATTCTTTACGGAATTTCGGACAGTTCTTTGGTTTCGACATTTTTCAAACTTTAGAACACTGTATATTTAATTTTTAGGTTACGCTACACACACGGTCGCGGATATTACCACAGGGATCACATACATCACAGATACTAACACTACTGAAAGGACAAAGCGCACAACTTTGCATGCAGCACTAAGCATTTTGTTCGCTAACACTGCATAATTGGAAAAATAATACTGTAACCAACACCAACACTGGCACAATGAGGATGTGCACAAATACTCTATGGTGCACACAGCGACATAATACCATATTTACATACATCGTTGGCACACAGAATGTTGCGTTATTTATAGGGACATGACGTGAACAATAACAATTACAATAGCAAAATAAACAAATGCACAAATTTTTAAATATAAGTTGAAAATATTACATTCCATAGTATTTCTACAACACTCGTAATTCTGTAGCGAGGATACATAATTTGTATGAACTAAGGAAAATTCGTAGTACTTGACCCCTCTGCTCTAGGCCTGCCATGCCTGGAGAACTTATCATACTGTCTCACGAATTCTCAAGGGACCTCCCAGGGCTGACCCATGAATATTGGCAGCGGGAAGCACGGCATCTCCCCTGACCCGCGTGTTACAAGTGATTCGGCACTACAACATCCAGGTGAGTACGCGGTATGAAATACGTTTCATAAGCAAAGGAGGCACGGGCCCTTTCGCCGGACTGATGCGGTCAATGTGTTTGCGGCGGTGGCACCCCACACAGCACACAACTTAACCTGTCAGGTCAAGGTATAACAGTGTGGAGTACTGGCTATGTGGTCCAAAGGCCTGATTGAAGTCCAGTCAATTGTCTTCTTTATTCCAGAGCACATGCACACCTTGCTGTCCATGCACGTGGCATGGTTTCCCGGCAGTTGGCAAGAGCATTCGCACACTTCACAAATGCATGGGCACCTGCTCTTCCCCAAACTCATGTTACGGTTTCCTAGAAACTAACAGGTATTACAGTTACCATTACTCCATGCGTGGCCTGGGTACTAGTACACTCAGCAGGAGAGAGAGCAAAATAAACATAGTCCATGTGCACACAATTAGCTCGATCTCTCACATAGTTCACTGTACTCATATTTCACTGTGTTACTTTAAGACAGCCACACGTTGCTGGGCATCACATTGTTAACAAGGTTAACTGCTGAGGCAGCAAATTGAAGTGGTAATGTAGTTGTAGTATTCCCAGAGCGCCAGGCCATGATTTTGTGATGGCCACACAGCTTGCTTCAACACTGGAAAAACTCTTCAGCTCTGTTGTTGGCCACGGAGCACGCCGAACACAAGTACATGGGAGATGACCACTTAAACTTAGCAAATAAGTGTGACCATATGCACGTTAGATCCACAGACATACAGTATTTACTATGAACTAAAATTAAATTGAACTGCGCAAAGTGCTACACGAACTCAAAAACAAATCATCAAGTACATTATTTAACACAGCTGCATAAAGAAAACACTTGCAAGAGTCCTTGCTTGCATGAACCAGCATAAAATACTTAGTTACATTAAAGACAAAAGTCCACAGAAAAAAAACAATTAATTACGGGCTCTCTGAATCAATGGAAGCGCCAAGGCCGGCTGTGGGGGTAAACAGAAAAGGTTTTAAGGTATTAATGTGCAGACAGAATGACTAGATCAGTGATTGCAAAGTAGAGGCCCCTGCAGGCCCTGAAGCACACGGCGACCCAACTTGAGCTCCAAGAGACTGCCGAATGGCCATTTGAAGTAGGGACACTAGCACAATACCAGAAGTGCAGGTCCCGTTGGACCATGTGCATGGATAATGAAGCATGAGGGTGGCCATGATGAGTACAAGAATGTGCACAGGAGTGCACAGCTAAATTAATACATCAATACTTACTTACTAAACTACAGAACATGCACAGGAATACACCAAACAAATACAAGAGATCCTACACACTAACAAAACTCTTTCCTGGCAGACTCAGGCTCTGTTACCACAAGACGTGCATGGGTGTGCATGCCAACAGATACGTCAAAAAACCTTATTAGTTAATTACAAGACATGCACAGGAGTGCACGGCAAAACACTTACATAAACCCTTAGCGAAAATTTTAATCTAAAAAGAGCCCTCTTCGGTTGTAGTCCACCTTTGGTGCCCGTAGCGTATGCATCACACACAATCACACGGCCCTGTGCCTCATGTGCGTGTGCCCCATGATGGGCTTATGGCAGCCGAGGGACAAGGTTGGTTGACAAACTTTTAAACTTGCATTAAAAAAAATTTCCTTACTTAAATTTTAATGAGGGCTGCTAGTTTGATTCTGTGATAAAAACAAATTTTTCTATGATTCCATATTTTGAAGGTTTTCAAAAGGAAGCAATATAACCCCTAGTTTTACTACAAGGAACTGTTTTTATGAAAACTACAATTGATGTTGCAATGGCAGTGAGCATATATTATGAGAACAATTGTGGCAAAAACTGCCACTGTCATGTTCTGCCTCCCACAGCATAAATGGCCAGTACCTACAGAAACTATTCTTGGAGAGGGAATTAAAAACCACGATTTGATTACATTTTAAAATGTTTGCCCATAAAATAATTAAGTAAATAAATATATAGACACATACACAAAAAAATTGATATATGTAGAATCATATTTTTGGCCAAATCTGATTCCATATTCGAATCATTTAAATATTCATTACTTTTAAACCAGAATCCGAATCTCTGTAACCAAAAATATCTCTCCCTTCAGAATATTTTTACAGTGGGAATAAACTGGTAACACAACTACAGATAAGTTTAATAGTGAATGAATAGATTAAATGGGCAGCCAGATTCATTCATGATGAAATGTCACTGACACACTAATCAAACTGAAAATATAACAGTGAATTACACACATCATTAAAGCTGACATTATAACATGAATTGATGGCAGGAATTTTGCACAAAGTAAGGTTAGAAAGCTAAAGGTACTTAAATGGTGGTCATAAATAGGGTAGGCTTGTACAGATATAGATCATTACCATACGTTTTCATACTTAACCCTTTATCACTCTTTACAGAGATCCAAGAGTTATGATTTTCGACCATATACATGGTACGAAAATCTGTCAAATGAACAAACTCGTTTGACATTTGTCTCGTCGTACAATTTTCAGTGGTAACAATTTCGTAACAGTTTGGGCAAACTTGAAATTGTCTACATCGTACAAGCATCAACTGGCTTATTAATCCATCGGTTTACCATTCCGATAGATTGTCACCTTATTTTTATTATCCCAAACAACGAAAGGTGATTGAGAAATCCATGGCATGTCAAATTAATTTTTTTAAAATTCTAAATGTATATGCAGAGATTCGAACGCACGATCCTTGGATCATGAGTCTACCCGATCATTGTGAATATGAGGTTTTCCTTTGCATAAATTAAATTGTCATAATGTCTAATTTAAAAGTTAATATTTAATGTACGTTATATACGTGACTAGCTTAACCATACTGAAAACTACAGAAATTCTTTTTATAGATCTAGAAAAAGAATTTCTGTAATTTTCAGTATGGTCATGCTATGTCACACATATAAAGTATGTTAATACCATATTTACTGGCATAATTCACGCGCCCAAATTTTATGGTGCCGTACTACGGAAAAAAACTTTTCCTTTTATATTTCATGCAGTACGTTTCTCTCATCAAGGTATCTAGTGTACATGGGCCTGCGCGCAGCTTTGCTTTGTTTGGCTGTGCCAGGTCCTGTTATTGATTTGTGGTTGCTGTTCTTGCGCTGCCAACATGTAATCAAATTCAGTCACGGAGTGAATTTGTATGCTATGCGGGTGTGGTTCTTATAGTGCAAAGGGAATAGTTACATTTATATATATATTTTTTAGTACGAAAGCATAATGGGTAAATATACCAGTCATACTGCTGTGTTTCATATACTGTAACTTCACTGAATATTGGCTGACATTGTGACCAACCTATACAGCATGATGACTTCACATGTAAGTGGCCTTAAAAAATACTGTTTTTTAAACCCTAGTACATTTTATTGAAAATCTATTTTTACGTGTGGAGTTAAATTTGCTAATAATGTTTACATTGTGTATTTTTAACATCAGTATGAACACCGACATATTTATCACCTTTTGGTCTTGTGGGATGTTTTGAAATCTATCTAGCCTAAAATACTTTTGTTTTTCCTACTAAGCAAACATGTTAATAACAGTTGCATTGCCATTACAAGTGTTTACACATGCCTTTTTCTACATTTAACTATATGGTAAAATAAAAACAATTTGCAGTAATATGTACTAACAATTGCCCTTTATTTCTTTATTTTGTTCCTGTAATTATTTAAATTGACGATGTAGAGGAAGCCACCAGCAATTAGCCACATCATCTAAGTACAGTAGACCTCATTTTAATGTTAACATGCACATGTCTTGGCGATTCCTTGTATAATTTACACACCCTAATTGTTTGCTCTAATATCCTGTAAAAAATGTACGAGAAAAATGCCAGTAAATACAGTAATTAAGTACACAAAGTAACGTTAAGATGTACAAAGCTTGTTTAGGCCTATATGCTATGCAGTCTCAGTTGTTTCCAGGCTCCAGCAACTCGAATAGGGAAAATGAATACTTACCAATGATACCAGAAGTCTAGGTTCTAGGGTTTTACAACTTAAAAATAAATTTTTTTTTTATATATAATTACACAAAAAATTTACTAACTGCACACTGTATAAATATACAATAAGTAGGCATGTATTTTGTATCTTTAAATGATATAGAAACATGTGCTTGGTTCACATATTCTAATTCTAATGGTAGTCGCTCCCAGATTTTCACATGTGGCAATTGTGCCCGATGATACTGCTGATGGTCAGTGGATTCTCACAGGGATCTCCTGTTTCCCCCGCCCTTGTATTTCAGTGATGCTCCATACTCACCTTGCTTCACCCTCATTGACTCTCAAGATCTTGATGATAAGAGCTAACCAAATGTCTCCTTTCTAATGGTGGTAGTAGCCTTCTTTGTCTATGTGGCTTTCTTATCTTGTAGTTCATGATTGTGGATTTTTACTAATATTTTCACAATTTACAATAAATTTCACATCCATGACAATTATTTTTATTATTTCAAACACATTTCTGGTATGAAATAACTGCACAGAAATGACGCAAACATTAATATTGCCCAGCAAACATAGCCCAGTAGTAAAATTAAAAAAAAAAAAAGAAGCTCATTACATCATGAAACCTGTCTGCCAACATAAAAAGAACATTTGTAGTTTAATCTTTGTTCTAATTTAGGCAGTTCCATAGAACCCACTTCAGCAAACAAATGAATATGATAAGTTTCACAGTTATTGTGTTTTTTTGTACAAAGAAGAATGCTTTTAGTAATAATAAAATTAATAAATAAATTTGAGTGGGAATGGACCCAGGGCGAGGCAACACCCTCCGAGTGATGGGTGTTGCCTGTTGGATGGTGACTACTCAGCCCCTTAATCAATGCTTACCTACTACTTACCTACCTCAATCATTTATCACAGAATCAGCTGCTCAGGTTTTAGGTCTGACTCCTTTCAAGGTGGTAGAATATCTGTCAGATGTGACAACAAATGCACTATATGATAAAGGTGCAGGCTGCAGTCACTGAAGCATCCACAGTTTGAGTTAAGTCATTCACTGTTTGTTGTGTTGAAAATCACCAGTACTTTACAACACATAGTCACATACTCGGGTATTCACATTCAGTTGGGTTCCTTGCTACTTGCTGATCCCCACTTTGACCAGCAACGCCAATCAATATCTTGATTGGTGTAGATGTATATGCACACTATTGCACGAGTGGGTGTTTGGAACTTGAGACATACTTACCAGCAGTGTTGGAATCAAAACTCTGTTAGCTTATTCTTGGTGAGTTTCCTGTCTCACAGGCTAAAACCCAGAATCAAGAGAAAGTATTAATGTACGTTGGGATAGACAGAACTCTTGAATCTACTCTGAAGAGGTTCTGGGAAAAATGAGGAACCTTACCAAACCCATCTGAAAACACCAAATGTTGATTATTGCAAAAAATTTAATAAAGACCCACTCGTGTAAAGAAACAGGTCGGTACAAGGCTCATCTTCCTATATTACCCCATAAAGACTGCAGGCAGGAGATTCTTGTATGCACGCATTCAGTGATATAAAGCCCACTCTCCATCCAGCATTCAAAATTATTTACCAAGACTTCATGAAGGATTATATAATATCAGGCCATTTGGAACCTTACATCTCACCAGGTGAACATTCAGTTCCACTATGAGTCTGTGTGTAGTGTTTGATGGCAGTGCCAAAACATGAAATGGTTTTTCTTGATGCGTGCCCGGTTAAGTCTGACAGACACGTATGTCGAGGATTTTTCCACTAGACCAAAACGGGAGTGGTTAACTCTGGTTAGATGGTGTGAGGCGAGAGGTGATGGCCATCGCTGTCGTCTTGGGTGTTGGGGTTGATGTGGTTTTCACCCAACAGTGGTGAGCTCGGTCTACTCCGAAGCGGCAACTCCTACGTAGGAGGTGGTAATACCATCCACGGTTTGAAAGCAGCACGAGCTAGGTATTGTTCTCTATGTCTATTGTCACACCTTACCTTGTAAGGCATAGAGAACAACGGTCTGACAGTCTACGCAATGCACTTAGACAGGAACGGTAATTACAGTGTAACCAAATAGTGACTTGCCGGCACGAGCTCGATGAGAGTCCCCACTGTTCCCCCATGCATGCGGGCTGATCAGGGACGTGGAGCCGTGTGGGCCACTAAGCCTCTACTGGTTGTGCGTTCGCACCGGGTTGAGCGGCAAACCCTACGCTAATGTCACTCCAGCACGAACTTACTGCTCAAAGTGAGAAATAACCTGAGATTGTAGCCCCTCCCTGTGCAAAGGTGTTTCTAGTGGTTGGGGCGTTGCTGTATCTCCCCAGCAGCACTAACTTAGTGCTCGGGGACTGGGAAGAAACAGATAGCCGTCTAATGTGGATGTCAACAATCTTCTGGTTCCTGTTGGCAGTGCACATCGTACCCTGTCTCTAACTGTTAACACAGTTAAGTATTCTGTAAATGAAAAGCAGAAGAGTAGTGAACAGTGGGTGTTTATTGGATACTCAATAAACACGTGAACTGTGCTACCTCGTACCAAACCGTGGAGCGTTGAAGGTAACTGCGGCTGTACGCGATCTGGTTATATGTCAAAAGGTGAGTAGCTGGTTATAGATGAATACAAAGTTATTTAAAGAAAAAGGTATCTGGAAGAGACAAAATGAAGTTAAATATCCGTTTACGTGTTTGATGGACGTTGATGCGTGGTAAGTAGCCGCTGGGGGCGTACTTGAAGCTTACGAGATTCCTGGAGGTCCCAGCACTGAATTAGTGCTCTGGGATGTCACGAGAGAGTTTGCGAAAGAATGACAGCCCAAGCCCGCCAGTATCCGGACTTATATAGGTGAAGCTTGTAGGCTGCCGGCGTGGTCTGCGGGGAGGGCAAGCATCCTGCCCTGGTTGGCGTGGGAGTCGATAAACTTGGGTCAGCAGTAGTCAGTGTTTCTGCTTCGTGCCTCTTCGGCGGCCCGGTGGTGGGCGGCTTGTAGGCTCGCAGGGCAGGGGGGGCAGTGTGCCTGCCAGGTTGTATAGCTTTCAGGTGAAGAGAATTCGATCATAAGTTCCTGTTGTCTGGAAGAGTAGGCGGCCGAGAATTCATGTGGAAAATTCTCTCTATTTCTGTAGCAGTGGAAGTAGGAACATTTAACGATGAGTCGTAATCGTGGTTAATTACTGGGTTGAGCAGCACGCGTCAATTCGCCCCCCTCTGTTGCGATGAAGACTAATTGTGGAACAGGTGGTGGAGAAAGGCGTAGGCCCCCCACTCTGGAAGGTCTGTAGATGTAGGTAGATGTGGTGTGGCAGAGAGCACGAAATAATAATTTTCAGTCAAGTAGGCAGGACCCTTTAGCTTGGGTGGCTTGACCTCTGTAGCAGTGCGTGTTCTGTGTGCTCGGGTAGCTCGGCCGGCAAAGCGAAACATGTGAGACGTGGATTGGTGGCGGCCGACTGTCGACCCTGGTTCTCTCTCTCTTTCGGGCGGGCGTCCTTTCCTGCCCCTTGCCCTGGTGATGCAACTTCGCTGAGGCGGCGAAATGTGTATTCCCCCTGAGTAGCAAAGATTACTAGGTTAGGAAGCCACGTGTGTCGGGTGTCCCACCAGCCTACATTTTGACGCATGCATTGACAAAATCCAGCATATCAGTGGTGGATATTACAGGGGAATCAACATAAATACCTGAAAGAAAAATTATTTAAAACAACATCACAACAAAACTAAGGGAATAAATGTAATAATAATTAATATTTGTACAAGCCTTACTCGTGGAGGTGGGGAAACATCACTACTATCCTGGAGCTTGCTGCAGTGATTTAAGAAAGAAAAGGACAATCTTTCAAGGGAACCTTTGTCTCTGTCAGCAAGCTAAATAGTTATGTGAGACAGGGTGCTAGGTGGAAAACCACAGGCCCTTCAACACCTGGGTTGACCAGCTAAACAAATAACAAAGCGAGTACACTACATGCATGAATATCGCGGCAAATTGTGCGCACGTTGGTCACTTAATACAACATACATAGACACAGAATAAAATTGTAGTTAAAAATATCTTGCCCCTCGTTTTGGGAGCTCTGAGGCTCAGAGTCTTTGATTTGATACTGAGTTTGTGCACAAGATATTGCAAACATATACACTGTAAAAACACATGAGTAATTTAAGTTTTGAATATACAGTGGAACACAGATTTTACATTCCCACCAATAACATTTCCCCATTAAATACACCACTTTAGTTAGGTCCCGCCGTTTCCCCTATGATTACAATACATTACATTCCCGCAACTTACAAGGCAAATGCGAGTACCTTCCCCTCTTATACACCGTTTGTTTTTGGTTGTCTTGCAATTGGGAGCGAAGTAGAGGATAAAAGGGTGGTGATGTTGGAGTAAGACAGGCTCAACTGCTGCTGTTTTGAGTCGGCAGTTGCCATTCTTATTCCAAGAACTAACTGAAAGCCTGTCACTCACGGAAGTGGAAGGGACACGGAAGATGCTACCCTGCTGTGAGATAATCATCTACTGGAAGAGGAAAGGGTGAGGGAAAGAGCAAAATGCCACTCTTACCCCACTGACGCCTGCTAGAACAGGCGCTGATAATCATCATTAACCTGTGTTGCGGGTCGCTGAATTAGTAGCTTTGCAGAGGTATACTGCAACTTCACCTTGTCCTTTCAGTATTTAAAATCTTTTAAAAACAATATGAAATCTGACATTCATTACCTGGCAAATAGCCGAGTTCAATTTTACTCTCAGTAAAATAAGGAAGTGCTGAATTTAAAAACTACACCTATTAACCATTTTTAATTTTCTGAATATGAACACAGTTAAATTTTTATAATTTTTCTGAATATGAACAAAGTTGAATTATGCTGAGAAATGTGGTATACAACTTTGAAGGTTTAATATTTTTTATTTGATAAGTTTAAAACTTAAATTTTTTAAATTGCCCTGGCCTAAGATGAAAAATATATTACTAAAGTATTTTTTGCATGCTGCTTTTATTCTTTGATTTTGAAGAATTTATGTGAAATTAATTTTCCTAATTTTTGTAAATTCACTTAAAATATCAAATAGCACATCGTGCTAGTGTTTAAACATTGTATAATACAGTTGTTATTTTAGTAACAGTTAGCTTGAAGTACGGTTTGTCATGATGTTTTTCACTTTTATTTAAACTTTCTCTTAAATTATGCCATTTTCAGTTTTCCTCTTGAAAAGCGTAATACAAGGGTTTCACTGTATATAAGTACATTTAAAAGAATTCTTCTTGGTAAATTCTCTGAACATAGGACCCTTTTCAAAACATATAGTGACATATAATTGTGTACTTACACATCAAGTCAGATTTAAAAGGCTGAGAAAAAAAACTTACCTAGCTATCCCTTGCAGGAGTCCATCTTATCATGTAGGTATAACAGCTAATGTGTACACTGTGTATCTTCTTTGAAAGTGTTCAGGTAAGTTCTCAAGGAATGTAAACGTCAAAAGGTGTTGAAAATACACTCCTACACGATGGCATTCTTCATGTAGGTGATAATCACAAGTACACTGTAAAACGTATAGTAACATTTAGAGGTTTACCTACACATCAAGTCAGATTGAAGTGATGAAAAATTATAAAAATAGAAAAAGCTAAAAATGTCATTGTTACGTCGAAGTATCTGTCTTCAACTTAATCACTGGCACAATGGTGAGTGTCTTTACGTAATGCACTTATGGTAGCCATTACTGTCACTGCGGTAAGCGTCAATTTGCCATGCTACCTACTTAAGTGGGCTGTCGGCCACTGACAATTTTGGAACCTTGAGGTGTAAAATGTCTATATTGCACTGCGGTGAAAGGTTACTGTTTGACATACTGTGGTTAACGGCTGTATTTGAAAGTTAATTAGCACACAGTCAAGTGACTAATTCAGGTTGCATTTACCTCTTTGGTTCCTTACACTTCTTCCCTCCCCCTCTTGTTGACAGTGGGGTGAGGCACTTTTACGGGATACTTTGAAATAAATTTAGCCTAAATGTGATTGTTCTGCTTATGTCACTGTCATTGATTTGCAGCTAAATTAAATGTAGTGTAATGAGTCCTTGGTCACGCTCACTAAGTAGCGATTTGTGCCTACAGCACTGTCTGTAATATCCGCGCACTTACTGGAGATCTTCGTCCTTACCTCTTGCCGGCCTCCCCATCAAACCAAGAGCAGCGTGCAGAGGGTACGGCCACATGTACCTTGCTGTGGGTCTCCATGGCAATTCCCGGTACCGGCCAGGCATATGGGCGGCCTTGGCAGTACGCGGGAGCATCAGACGTCGTGGAGCAGTCCGGGGTGTCGCGACGTCTGCTTCTGCCGCAACAGATTGGGACGGCACTCATACAAGGGACGTTGAGGCAGAGCGGGGGAGTGACAAGCCCTCCACGCCGACTGCACAAGTTCCTATCCGTAGGGCAGAATGTTTCTTTGATGAGGCAGTGCGAGGGAGAAAGACCTTGACTGCGGGTAGCACAGCTTATTGTGGGACCAGGTCGTGGGTTGAATCGACGGTCTACGTGGCCAGGTACTTGGGCGAGGCAGTGGGTGGGAGGATCACCTAGACCTCCACAGCGAGTGATGTGCCAGATGAGGGGTAGTTGGCGGCGTCGACTGTCTCGACGACAGCAGTTTCTTGTGTAGCAAGATGGCGGGGCGGAGCACTTCTGTGGGGCAGCTCGACGTCCTGGGTAGCAAAAGTTCCTGCATGGCAGGTAGTAGGTACGGAGCACTCTCGTCGGAGCTCGACGTCCTGGGTGGCGGGAATTCTTCGTTGATGGGTGCAATGGTCCATGTCGTAGACGCTGGCATGTCCGTGGCCACTGCCCCTTGCGATTATTCCTCTTCCCCCTTATCTGCGCTCACGCTGAGCCCAGTGTCCGGTGGTCTAGTGGTGCAATGTACTCCCTCGTCGGAGCCAGAGGTCAACTTTGTTAAAGTAAGAATGGCCTTGATTTCTGGCTTCAGAGTTGTACTGGGCGGAAGGGTAGGTGCTTGTGTGATTCTCCTGCCCTCCTCGTCGACAGGGATTCCAATTATTCGCTAATGCGGCTTGATCGGTGGGGTGTATGACGGGGCTCTCTGTCACGTGGACTCCTCCATGATAATTCGGAGCAGCTATTTCATGCTGGATCACGTTTGGCTGCAATTTTCTCAGCATAGCTGCGTGGCATCGAGGGCATTAATCTGACGGAGAATGCACCTTGGTATGGTTCTACAACAGGCTTCCATGGCACGATGTAACATGGAGCCCTGTCAATACTAATAGGTGATGGCTTAGGTCTTGTCAAGGGTCCAGGTTCGGTATCGGGAACTACCCTTTCGGTTGGAGGTTCGTCTTCATCTTCGGATTGTCCCAGTGTTTCTCCTTCAGCGTTGTCATCCCCAAATGTCGGCATGTCCCCTGGGTAGGGTTGTATCTGGCCTCAGGTGGCCTTGCGGATCCATCCGCGTATATCTTCGGCCCAGTAGACGTCTTGCTTGCCTACAATACGGTCCGGTCCATCCCACTTGTCGGCAAGGCCAGCGCTGAATTGGTTGTTGACTTTGCTGAGAGGGAAACTTCGCAGGAGGACTGCTTCCCCTAGGTTAAATTCTCTTACCCCAGTTCTCGGGTGAGCTTATTTCTTTAGAATATAGGCATCCTGGGCATGCGTGGTGTGGGCCAAGGCTGCTAGCCGGAAGTCATCGGGTTGAGGAATGTTGGTGGGCTCGCTTTCCCACAGCCGGTCGCCTGGTCAGCGTAATGTTTGTCCCAGGAGTAGGATGCTTGGACTGGTGTTGACGGCTTAGTTCGTTCGGAGTCGAAGGGCAAACAGTATGGTAGGGATGTGCTTATCCCAATGCTTCTGATAGTTACCCACACTGATACGGAGGCACTTCTTGATCTCCTGGTTCTTCCATTCAATGGGGTTTGGCTAGCGGGTGAAGGGGGGGGGGGGGGTAGTCCAGGTTTCCACTTCCCACCCCTGACAGGCGATTTGCCATTGACGGGTTGTAAACTGTGTGCCAGTATGGCCTTCGGATAACCCCATTGTGCGAAAATCTCCGCCTCCAGTTTCCGTACAATTGGGGTGTTTTCTTGGCTGGGTAGAGGAAATAGCTCTACCCATTTTGAAAATTGATCTGTTACCATGAGCAGGTAGTAGTTTCCTTTCGTGCTACAAGGATACGGGCCCATCAAATTGGCGGTGATGTGGGTCCAGGCCGTCTTGGGTCTCTGTGGTTTTGCGGTGGGAGGGGGAACCAGGTATGCTTTGCCGCTGCAGCACGTGACACAGTTGCTGACGTACTGCCAGACATTGCAGCTTTTCCCATCCCAATGATATCGTGTTTTGATGTCCAGCAGGTTCTCCCTGGTACCCGGGTGACCAGCTTGAGGATGGTCGCAATGGTGCCGGCATATATCGCAGCATAGTTGCTGTGGAACCCAGATCTTCCAAGGCACATTGGGTTGTCTGCTACATGTCCACATGATGTCATGCCGTAATTAGAATAGTTGGGGCTGTTCCCATAGTAGGCATCGGATGTCGAGGTCCTCCTGCTGACTTACGGTTATTTGTAGCTGGAGAAGCCAGATTTGCTCCTCCGGAATTATTTCGACCTGGGGGGGGGGGGGATCTTCTCTTCCTCTTCAGCTTTTTCCTCCTTTGTCAGGAATCGAGACAGGGCGTCTGGTAGGTCGTTCACTTAACCTGGGCAATGCTGGACCTTGGAGTCAAACTCAGTAAGGAACATGTCCCACCAGCCGAGCTTGGCCTTCGATTCTGGGACTTGTTTAGCCATTGAAGGGCTTTGGAGTCAGTCCGTAGAATGAAGTGCTGCCCTTCGAGATAATACTTGTATTTCTTCATGGCCCAGATAATGGCCAAACACCCCTGCTCATTGACGTGATAGCGCTGCTCTATTTCATTTAAACGAGTTGATGCATACGCTATCACATGTGGATGGCCTTCTACGTCTTGCTGGTACAGTACTGCGCCCAGGCTGTTCTGACACACATCAGCTTGCAGTATTAATGGCTTGTCTCCTTGTGGTTGGTAGAGCTGGTGGATATTCATGAAGCTGTTCTTCAAGTCTGAAAATGCATGTCGTCGTTCTGGGCCCCATTGCCAACATGTGTCTTTCTCGAGGAGTAGATGCAGTGGTGGCATGTACTTTGTGATATTTGGAACGAAGTCTCATAGCCAATTACACAGACCCAGGTATCATCGAAATTATTGCTTATTCTAAGGTTCTTCCGCTTCTACAATCACTCGTATTGAACTGTGTTGCAGGAAGTTTCCCTCAGGTGAGATGACTTGTCTCAGATAGTCTATTGAGGACTTGCAGAAGAAGCTTTTCGACAGCTTGCAAGTATTCTGTGTAATTCGAGTCATTCCAACACTCATTGCAAATGGCCTTGGTGCTACTCCCAACTGTTGGAATATATTATTACATCGTCAAGATAGGCGAAACAGAACTCGTCGATGTAACCTGTTAACACTTCCGCAGACAATAGTCATTGGGATGTTGATGGGGCATTTTTCAAGCAGAATGGCATGACTCAAAATTGAAGGGTTTCGCCCTCTGGTGTAAAAGGCAGTATATTTGCGACTGTCCAAGTGGACCGCAATCTGCCAATATCCCGACTCCATGACGAGAGTACAAAATATTTTGGCCTTGCCAATGTCTCGTAGTGTATGAGACAAGTCTATAACTGGGGCAGCGATTGGATGGGTAACTTCATTTAGCGATTAGTAATTTATGCAAACTCGCAATTTCCTGTCTTTCTTAGGCACGAGGACCATGTGAGTTGTATAAGGAATTTGATGGCTCAATGATTCCCTGATCCTTCATGTCGTTGACCTGCTCCATAACGAGGTCACGACGGTGGGCTGACACTCGGTATGGTCAATTGTAAACCGGTATGTCAGTTGTTGGTCATATTTAATGCTGAATAGAACGTGTTTGTCGTAATAGTCCTCCTTGTCCGAACGCTCTGGCGTGCTTGTCTAGTACGACTTTTAATTGGTAGAATTCTGGTACTTCAAGTTCGTGGTTAATGCACATCGGGTCAATGGGCATAGGTGAAATGTCATCTGGGTTTTGATCCCAGTTAACTGTAATCCGGTTAGTTTCTCCCAGGAAGGCTCTATGTTCTCTGTTATCTAGAATACATTGATTGCGGATGAGCCATGGACATCCTAGTAGTATAGATTTGGACAGGGTTGGAGACACAAATTCTGTCGAAGTAGCAATACTTTGTATTTTCACTGTCAAGGTAATTTGTCTGGTTACGACTAGGGTGGAGTCGGGTTGTGCTATTCGTACTGTTCTGGTTTGTGGTCTTGTTTCGGCGAGTTGGCTTGGTGTTAACAAATTACTTAGAATAAAATTGTTTGTGGCCACTGAGTCTAGCAAGGTGAACACCCTGTCGTTGTTTACCTCAACTTCTGTGTGTGGGGCTATAGGAACCGGTGATACTTCCCTTAATCCCTGGAGGGTGGGCCCTTGTGAACCGAGGGTGGTGATCCGCTTCGTGCCCCAGCGTCAACGTTTCTCGACTTAATGGGAGTCCGTTTTCCAGTCTGTTTGGCTGGGATAGTTGACGGCATTTTGTCAACTCAGTTGGGTGGAATGGAAGCCCCCCTCTGGTTTTTGAGGGCAGTCTTTGTCCCAGTGATTCTCTGGGCAGAACCAGCATTTAGGTACGAATGCCATGCGGGGAGTTGGAGCTGGTGCACTCTTAAGAGGTGCAACCAGTGGAGCTCGAACTTCAGGGGTCTTGGTTGATACTAGCTTTTTGAGACTAGCCTATGCTGCAAAATTTAGTTCTGCCTCTCGGGCTCGGTTAACCAGTTCGTCCAAGGTTGTCTGTCTAGTGGCAAGGAGGACGTTCCTAAGGCTGAGTAGTAACATTTGACTGATGGAGCGAACAACGGTAGCTTTGTCAACATCAGGGAACACGCATCTGAACATCTGTTCCTTCCTCTGTATGAAGATTTCCGCTTCGTTATCAGGTACCTGGGTCTGGCTATAAAATTGAGTTGTCAATCTAACCAAAACCACCTCGCCTGTGATTTCCGCCGCTGGCTTATTACTGAACTGCTTCCAGTCCGTTAGGAAATCGTCACTTCTTTCCTACCAGGTAAGGGCAAGGCCCTTCAAATGTAGTTGAGCCCTGTCGACCCATTGTTTCGGTGGCAGGTCCGACTCTCTGAATTCTTTTTCGCATTCTTGCATGAATGCCACTGGGTCTTTATGGGGTCGGCCTGCAAAGTCGGTAATTCGAATATCGTCTTCCCTTCCGGTTGCCGGATGGCCAGGTGCCGTTCCTGGTTGTATATAGATTCGGGAAGGGTTGGATCTGCGGGAGTGAGAGATGTGCTTTCTTCTGCATCTCTCGCATTGGTAGGCCATTCCTGGCATAGAGACGCGCTCATCTGGCCACCCTATACATAAGTGATGATACGGTTCGCTGCATGTTGTGCACCTGATGCGATTTATGCCTCAGCTGGGACACGTGATTTCGTTGCAAAAGCTAGTGGGTTGTTGACAGCAATTGGCACAGCAGTATTCTAATCAGTCTGTATCACGTGCCTCATCAAGCCAGCCTACGCAGGCATAAAGTATTCTACTCAGTCTGTATCACGTGCCTCATCAAGCCAGCCTACGCAGGCATAATGAAACAACTTAGTACAGTATGCACATTCTATTTTCAGTGTGCCACTGCTGGTACAGTCGGCCTGGCTACAGTATATGTCAGGCTCACTGTTGTGGTTTTCGCCAGCGACAGCATGAACTTCAGTGTCTGACATTTTTGTGGTTAAGGGAACCACTGGGTGTTTTGTGGACTCCCTGAAGTCCACTAAATAGCTTGGTTTCAACTCTTAATCCTCAGGGTATGGTTGGTCTAGTTTGTGCCGTTCACTGCACACAGCTACGTGTCTGATGCCCCACGTTGGGCGCGAGAAAATCTCTTGACACGTGCCCGGTTAAGTCTGACTGATACGTATGTCGAGGATTTTTCTGCTAGAATAAAAGCGAAGTGGTTAACTCTGGTTAGACGGTGCGAGGCGAGCGGTGTTGGCTATCGATTACTTACACTGTTGTCTTGGGTGTTGGGGTTGATGTGGGTTTCAACAAAGTAGTGGCAATTCCAGTCGTAGGCTTCACGGCTCCAGAAGTTCAGATTTTCCGAGCCATATCTTGTCTCCATACTGTTTAGCAAACCTCTTACCACCGGGTGACATGATGGATGAATGCAAAAGCAAGGCTACAAAAAGATTACTGTTACCGAGGCAGGCGCTACTGCTTGGTACCCAAGTTCGATGGCGCAGTACCGTTCAGCCTGCCGTTCATGCATAGGAGGTGGTAATACCATCCACGATTTGAGAGCAACATGAGCTAAGTATTATTCTCTATGTCTCTTGCCACTCCTTACCTTGTAAGGCATAGAGCACAATGGTCTGACAGTCTATGCACTGCACTTAAGACAGGAACTGTAATTACAGTGTAACCCCATACTGACTTGCCTGCACGAACTCAATAAGAGTCCCCACTGATCCCCCATGCATGTGGGCTGATCAGGGATGTGGAGCCGTTTGGGCCACCAAGCCTCTACTGGTTGTGCGTTCGCACAGGGTTGAGCGGCAAACCCCAGACTAATGTCACTCCAGCACAAACTTACAGCTCAAACTGAGAGAGAACCTGAGCTTGTTGCCCCTCCCCATGTAACTGCGGCTTCAGGTGTAGGTGACCTGGTTCTATGTCAAAAGGGGAGTAGCTGGTTATAGACGAATACAAAGTTATTTAAAGTTAAACTGAGCTAAGAAAAACATGTCTGGAAGGGACAAAGTGAATTTAAATATGCGTGTACGTGTTCAATGGATATTGATGCGTGGTAAGTAGCTGCTGGGGGCGTACTTGAAGCTTACAAGACTCCTGGAGGTCCCAGCACTGAATTAGTGCTCTGGGATGTCACGAGAGAGTTTGCGAAAGATTGACTGCCCGAGCCCGGCAGCATCAGGACCTATATAGGTGAAGCTTGTAGGCTGCCGGTGTGAGCTGCGGGGAGAGCGAGTATCCTGCCCTAGTTGGCGTGGGAGTCTAAAAATTTTGAGTCAGCAGTAGTCAGTGTTTCTGCTTTGTGCCTCTTCAGCGGCGCTCTGCCTTGCCCTGTGGCGGATGGCTTGTAGGGTCTCAGCGTTTGGCAAGGGGGGAAGGGGGGCCCTTCAGGTGAAGAGAATGCGCTCATAAGTTCCTGTTAGCTGGGAGAGTAGGCTGCCGAGAATTTGTGTGGAAAATTCTCTCTACTTCTGTAGCAGTGGAAGTAGGAACATTTAGCGATGAGTCGTAATTGTGGTTAATTAGTGGGTTGAGCAGCACGCATCAGTCTCTAAATGTCATATTCATACCAGGACCCAAACTTGAAAATGAGATCACCAATATTATGCTTTAGTATAGGCTCTACAGTGTCACATTTTACTATAAAATGTAAAGGCAAATCTTGTGCATGCGGACGACGGGCCCTCTCAGCTCATTTTGTGGCATGACAGAACTTCACAGTCCCTCTCCGAGTATCAACTAAACACTGTCATTATCTTCATTTCTAGCAATTTGCACCTTCCAGAAGATGGCCATAGAAGAAGGTTATTTGTGCCCTTTGACTTTCAATGCCTTGAAAAACCACATCTCTGTTTATAACATTGTGACAGAAGCTGCTACAGTGGAGGGGGAGTGTTTGTAGAGAGATCAGTTAGGAACCTTTATAGTTGGGTATATTTGAATTGCAAAAAGGGCCTCGTAACCAACCCATGGTTTTGAAAGACTTGCCTCCAGGCCATTGTGAAAACCCTAAAATTTTTCAGTTTTCAGCTAGACCAGTAGTAAATATACTTGGATTACAATTGCAGTGGAATCCAGGGAAAAAAAATTACCTTTCCACATAATTGTGTATAGGTAGTGCATCACCAAACTTTTGTACTGTCACAGATTGTTAAGACCTATGATCCTGTGGGCTGGTTATTCATCATAGTTGTTCGGGCCAAGATCTTCTTGTAATGGCTCTGGACTTGAGGTTTCGATTGGGATGAAGCCCTGCCACCCCAAGCAAAGACAATGAGGAACAACTTCATTGAGTGCTTCAATGTTCTAAAATCACAGCAGCTGCTTCGTATATATCTGAGAGTAGTGAGTGCAGAATTGCATGGGTTTTCAGATGACTCGGAGAAGGCACACATAGCTGCTGTGTACCTGGAAGTATGTAGATACTGATGGAAAAGTATGTGTCCACCTAGTCATGGCTAAGTCTAGAGCGGCCCTTCTCAAGCACGTTTCTCTTCCCAGACTTGAGCTCTGCAGTGGGCATCTCTTGACAAAATTGCACCAGTATTGTCTGGAATTCCATTTACAGTATATGAAGGTATCAGCTATAGCATGGTCAGACACTAATGGAGTGGAATGGAATGGAGAGGTTTGGGCTGCTCTAAACATTGGGGGCTCGAGAGCCGATGAGGATGAAGCTAGGTGAATATGGAGCAGCAACAGAATGCAATTGGGAAGGGGGGTTGAACTGGAGATCCCAGAGAAAACCCACCAACCAGTGGCATCATCTGGAACAATTCCCATGTGGGGAAAATACGGAAATGACGCCACCACGAATTGAACCCAGTCTGCCTTGGTGTGAGGTAAGTGTCTGACCACTACACCACCACAGCCCCTCTGACACTAGTGTGAGACTGGCTTGGATGAAGGTACCCCCATATAAATTTAAAACTTTTGTTTCCAACCATAGGCACAAATTCAAGAATGGGTAGCATCTCAAGTGTGGAGACGTGTCCCACTGTACTAGCTGTTATGAACTCCCACGCAAACTCATGTCTCATAGTCTGTGGTGGCATGGACATCAATGGTTAGTTGACCCACCACACACAATAGTCTCTCATATTTCAGAATCTTGTAGATGCTCTTGAATTGAAGTCTCCTCATGTAACATTGCTGACGACACTAGATTATTTGAGAGAACTGCAAACATTACCCACCTGCATGGTCTAAGCTGATTCGTACAATTGCACATGTCGTGATTTATCAAGTGCCTTCGGAAACAAGAACACGGCAGTTGAACATTGTCATTACTAGAACTGAAAGAGTCTGTTTATGCTGTACGTAGATGTGTACAGCAGGCCTACTTAGAGGATGACCTGCTTCGTCTCAAGCAAAAACAACATTGTTCTACTAGGTTACAGCATATTTCTGACTTTGTGGATGGTCATGGTTTGCTCGGCGCAGACAAGCAATTGAGCACTGTAGATCTGAAGTATGATGTTAAACATCCAATTCTATTGCCTAAAGATCACCCTGTTGTTAGCACTCTTGTTGATCACTATTATGCTAAATACCTACATGCTGCACCCCACCTCATCTCAATGTTCATATGTTTAGTCACAAAGACTGACAATATTGAAATTATGTCTCACTTGATGACTGATAGCTTTATTGTAGTCGTGTAATGTTTTGTGTTGGGTAGAGGATACAGGACTATATGCTGCCCTGTATTCTGATTGTGGGACCAGCAATGTAGGTGCCTCCAGATAGCTAATTCAGGTATTTCAGAATATGCTGAAATCACCACCCTTTGAAAATTTTGCATCTTAATGGGGCAAGGGAAGTGATGCAGAGCTACAACATGAAACAATATGTATGTGTATGGGGTACCACACAAGCTAATCAGTAGTGCTATAATGAGGGCAGTAAATTATGCATTCTAAAGTTCCCCATGTGATACATCATATAACGACAATATACATTAATACACACCACTCTACAGTGCAAGCATAAGCAGTGTGTTAGCGATCCACAACACTGTTAGACGTGCGCGACGTACATCATATGTTCGAAGTGTCCACTGTCTATTCGTTGGTATGTGGGCGCACACAGCAGAATATTACCTTGCACATTATTCTGCATCTCTTCGTCATCTATAGTAATCAGGGGATGAAATTTTCCCACCATATCTGCAATCCACAAATGATCATAGTGTTACATTTGGCAGCATGGCCTTCATTCTATTCCCCCCTTCATCCCTTTGGTGCGCTTTGGAGAAGGGAAGGCAGAGTTACAAATGGGCCACGGAACAGACACGTGCCATGAGAAGGCTATTGGGACTGATGCCACTTATGACACTGGAAGAATGAATGACTTGGGTAGTCACACTAATTTTCTTGTCATCGTCCCCCCCCCCCCCCCCGGCTGTGTGATGCCAGGTGTGAACAATCTTCTGGGCCATGTCAGCTCAGCTATATAAGCTGTGGTGTACCTCTGTGTAGTGATTCTGTAGCCTCATATGATATTAGTTTGTTACTATCGAAGTGACGAGCAACGACGCAGCGACCAGTGAATGTGTAGTCCGCGAGCATCGAGAGAGTAGAGTGCGAGACTGACGGCTGGACTGTGAAAAAGTGAGATTTGATGTGTGAGTGGCAGACATTTGGAATTATGTTAATGTATGGCATTGGAAACTTTTTGGATTATGACTGTAGCTAGTACAAGGATAAAGATAATATCCTTAATTATGACTGACATTGGCATTACATATTGTGCTCATTAATGTGAACATTAAGTGCTAATAGTAGAGATCTTAATGTTGTAAATAATAGCTTTGTATACTAAGAAATTAAATGAAGTTCTTTTATATTTATAAAGACCTCCATCCCTCAATAGCTCAGATACACTCTAGCTGACTTATAACAATTGCTAGAGTCATGCTGCCACTGCAACTGAACAAATGGCCATACTACAAAATAACATATATTTTCTTCACAATTTTCAGTTTTCTGTATAACCCCCGTGTTACAATCCATCATATTTTTCACATATTATAGAGCCTACTTATAGCTCTTATTTGGACAAAAGTGCAGTAAATGTTGGTACACACGTAAATATAATTAACCGACTAGAAAATATGCAAGAGTTAGAGGACAGAAAAAATAAACAAAAACCAATGATTTAAAATTCAAATAGTCCACAAAACAATTCAAACTGTTAATAAGTACAACATATAAATTTACTTACACACTTTCGTTGGTGGGAAAATGCTTCAATACAGTTTCATCATAAACAATACACAATTTTTTAGGTGGAGCAATATATTCTGCAGCTGAAAAAAAAACACAATATATAAAAAATAACAAAAGACTCTTAAGTATACCTCAGTTTCATTGCAGAGCGCTAACAAAGCATAACACAAAACAATCATACAGCACCTTTTGTTCTATCTCTTTCCGAAAGATAAAACTGACACTACTGCAACATCCTGAGGTTTAGGGATTGCACTGTCCCCAAAGTAACTATTTCAGTAGACACAGTGACTGCAAACATTTTTTAAGTACACAAAACTTATACTTGGGTAGTGAAACATCCTTACTCCATTGCTATGACTAAACTACAAAACAAAAGAGAATAACATAAATGACTTTTACAGCCTACTGATAGAAAATGCCAAAATTATAGAAATAAAAATTCACTTTGAGTATTAACAATGCAATTCAACATGATCAGAACAAAATCTACAAAGAAAGTTTGCTACTAACAAGCATTATTTTCACATCTTAAAATTAAATTTGTAGAGGCGTAGTATCCCAATGAAAGACTCATGTTTTTTTCCATAAGGTAGAAGTAAAGTAGATCTCCTTATTGTGATGCAACCAGCAACACAGTAAATACAAAACTCTTTAAAAAGTACGGTAGAAATTTCCAAAATCGTCAGAAAATTATGGATTGAGTTTCCTATGAAATATAAGTGTTTATATTTTATTCAGTGTAAAATATGTCCCAGCAGTAAGTTTCTCCGATGGTTAAATTAATAAATTAATAATGAAAATTTCCATTTCTTACCTAAGAATGTGTGTATTCCTTTTCTGGATAAATTACAAAGTTAGTTTACTTTTAAAAAAAAACCTAATCTAACCAGGTTAGCAATTATTTTCTATACTTATATGTGAGAAAATATTAGAACAACATTTTATAGATGTGCTAAAAAGTTAAGTTAATTAAAATCAGTTACAATACACATTACACCTGTTGACTGGATTATTTATTTTTAAAATTAAAAGTAATTTTAAATACAGCATTTTGTTTTGTATACAGCTATACTTATTAATGTCTAATTTCATATAAATCAATCACAGTAACAATAAAATGTCAAATAACCATACAATCTTGGAAATACCAAAAACATCCTGTAACATAACTAGGAAACTGTTGCCTTCATAGCAGAAAGCAGAACTACGCGAAGATGTCGAAAGATGAATGAGCAGGGAGGGTGAGATGATGATATGCGCAATAGCAGGCGCGGTAATGGGTTGCAAACTCGATGGAACAGGAGAGCGCGCCTGCCTAGGGATGGAGGGGATGCACATCTGACTGTCTCTCTGGCTATCGCCACGAGCATTTGCTATTGCCTATAAAATTAACAGTGATGCAAGTAAAGTGATCATGAGCAGCCAACTACTGCAGGTCTGTGTTTTTATGCCTGTTACCATGCAGTCAAAATAATATCCTTTTAGTGTGTAATTTGCACGTATTTCACTCATCTCAGTTTGAAACAGAAATTTGAAACTATAATTATGGTAAACTTACAATTATGGTGGTTGTCATACATAAAACATAATAAAATTATGGTACAGCACACAAAAAAAAAATTCTTACATATGTACTTGTCTATACAATGGCATTAGAGAGGAATAGTTATGTGTAAAATCAATGAAAATGTGATTCAGAAGGAATAATATTTTGTGAACGATTAATAAAATTTTCATCTTATCATTCACGCACTTAAAAAATTTATAATAAAAAAAAAATAAAAAAATCTGTACATATTCCTCATACTCACTTTCTTCATAGAGCTGCAAACTAATAATGCAACAATTGCATAGCATATAAAACTATACTAGAGCAGCTGTTATAATTTAAAAGAAAATATGGTACATATCTTTTATTAGTTATATTAATTGTAATAGTGTAACGTATGTATTTTATTAAAGTCATAGTATTATAGTCTGAAAATATTGTAAATGTATAATATAACTGATTCGAAGAATATTTTTGTGAAACTTCGAATTTTTTTTGTAATATGCCATAATTTAAAATAACTCCAAATAAATTTTTTTTGTAAGAATATAGACGTTACTATTTACTAGTAAAGGAAATATTTTGAAGAATATAAAGTGACCAAATACGTATATACTATTTTCAAAAAGAAACTGAATACGCATTGTTTTCTCTTCGAGCTGCAACCTTTTCTTCACTGGAAGAAAATATGTTGAATATTCCACATGGACACATTAAAAATATTAGCTACATTTAGTACCGGTTTAACATTCACCAGTGTGTTACATCTGCTGTTCCATGTAACATTGAAACCATTTTTAATTATATTTGAAATGTGTGGTTAAGTTAACATTCAATATCTTGGTTTAGATTTGGCAACTGACAGTTGTATGTTTATTTTAACAAAAAACATATGAGGCTAATGTATAGCTCAATTTTCGCTTAAAAAATTTACGTATGGCAACTTTATTAACATCTGTGAAAAATTTCCTCACAAATGAAGTTTATTTTCTGCTCTTGTCCTTATACTTACTTTATTTCACTGTTGATAGAAAATATACACACAGTACACCAACCCAAAACATATACTTGATAACACGTTTACCTTATAATGTGTACCTGAGAACGTCCACGGACAAGGCTACATGAGAGATTGGTGAACAATAACGAAGCAGTCGGAGTTCTTGTATCTGACAACGAAAGTATCAGATATTTCGTATCAGATACAGAAAATAGTTGTAAAGACCCATCTCCACTTTAACCAACACCTTTTTCGAAGAATAAGTGTAACTCCACTTACTTGCAATCATTTGGTCTATATGCGCCTCTATTAAAGCCTTTTCTTCATCACTCTGTAAAGGGGGGTAGTCTGGCTCAAATGTTTTTGGTTCATCATCTTCCACTCCAAGAAATTTTGGCTCCATTACACGTTGTTTAATGCTAATAAAAAAATTATATTCCAAAAACAAAATTATACACATCTTGGAACATACAAACTTATTTTACTAGTTAAACACATCAAAATTACACCACTCATTAAAAAATTGCAACATTCAATTAAAAATTGCTACATTCATTAAAAAATTGCTACACTTGTTTAAAAATTACTACATTCATTTGACAATGGCCAAACCCCACTCAAGCAATATCCGAACCCACTGAAACAATGACAAAACTTTCTCAAGAAGTGGCAAAAACCTCCCAAGCAGTGGGAAAGCCCCTCAAGCAGTGGCAAAACCCTATCAAGCAGTGGCAAAACCCTCTCAAGCAGTGAGCAAACCCTCTTGAGCTGTGGCAAAACCCATTCAAGCAGCGGCAAAACCCATTCAAGCAGCGGCAAAATCCATTCAAACAATAACAAAACCCATTCAAGCAATGGCAGAACTCGTTTAAACAATAACAATATCATTTAAAAAATAGTTGTAAGACATTTTAATTTAACTTACGTTTATCTAAAGCCGACCTCTATCGATACAATATGATAAAAATATTACTATATGCTGAATACACTGTTACACTTCCTCATTTCCAGAGATTCCACAGAACAATTTACATATAAGTAAACTCCAGCCTTACCTAACCAGATACATAACAAGTGCAAGCAAATGCATTCAAAAAATAAATATTGTAAATTTTTATTAAGCCCATGATTGTATGTAATCAAACACCACACAATACTACTAATAAAAAAATTCTTTAATCAAATTCTTCTACTTAATTACTTCAACCACCATGATAAAAATCACCATTATTTTCATTCCACTGCAGCACCACTATTAGTTAGAACCTTTGTACATTTGTAAATACGTAACTGATGAATTGTGAGTGCACTATGTTTTCATGTGAATTTTCTAATCATCACTGTTTTGATACTGATGAAGGAAGCATTACCGGATCTTGGGTTCACCCAAAACTGTGACAAGTAATCTTTGTTATCATGTGGGCTCTTCAAGTTTGCACAGTTTTGAAATTTTCATAATAGTAGACAAAAAGAAACAAGGGGGGGGGGGGGGGGGGGGGGGGGGGGGGGGGGGGAGGGGGGGGGGGGGGGGGAGGAGGGAGAGAGAGAGAGAGAGAGAGGAGAGAGAGAGGAGAGGAGAGAGAGAGAGAGAGAGAGAGAGAGAGAGAGAGAATTATATATGCTGTTCACTGTAAAATGGGCACTTTTGAAAGCCATACTTAAGATCTACTTGTATGCAAGTTGCGTGTTCTTCCGCCTTATGTAAAATTAATATTGCAATGGGCCTCATTGCTTTCCTCAAGTGTCGGTCAAGTGAAAGTGTAAAATGATTAGAAAAGTAAATATTTTAATAATCTGCTAATTTTTACACTTTGACCCATTAAAAAAACAGAAAGCGTTGGAAGTAATTTAAGTTGTCACAAATTGTTACTTAAGAATTTTTGTTCAACGTTAAGATAGGGAACTACTTTCCCCTCCATCATTACCAACTTTACTGGACGCACGTTACTCCATGCACCCGTTACAGTATATGCAGGTAGAAACAGTGAATTTTTTATAAGGTTGATTTCAAAAGTGCTCACTTTATCGTGAACAGCCTTGTACACCATGTCTCTGTTGAAAAACATCTTAAATGATGCCCGAAACAGCATTTCGTACATCTTAGTGCTACCTAACGGTGCCCACAGAACTACGTTTGTTTCATTGCCACCAAAGCGCTCGCTCTTATGTGCTTCACAGCTACTGACGCCGTGTGAGCGTGGCATTCCAGAGCCTGCTTCGTACAAGTGATCCACAAAACTGCTGTGTTCCTGTTTTCTTCTCCAGGGTAATGGAAGGATCTAGTTTGTTCGGATGATTTAACTGACTACGATGTAGACAGTCTACCAGCATGTAGAATAGCAAAAGTAGTGAAGACTTATTTAGTTTTTTTTTTTTTTGTGGTGATAACTTCAGCTGTCAGCGCTAAGATGTTCCACATCTAGCAGCTATAAGACCCTCTACTGGGGTAAGTTTGGTTCTAACTTTTGTAATCGTCACTCTCGTGGATAGGGCCGGTAGTGTTATTTTTCGTATTAAATTTTGTTGCAGAGGGTTCCAAATTTTCCTTTGAGATTTCAAGTTCCTTTCATCCACTCCGTTTGTTTTCTTCTGCTAAACTACACCTGCTACTATGTTCAACTCCTTTCCAGGTCTATTTACTCTGCCCTACCTGTCTTGGGACTGGTCGGATTTCATAGTGTTCCAGTGAACAAGTTACCGTGCTCGGGACCAGACTAACCAAATGAAGATATGAATCATAAGATTACAATTTATTACATTTTATTTTCTAGTGATGATGTTTTCATATAAGTATAGTCAAATGTTTTAATAATCAAGATTGTCACAGGATAAAACTGCTATAATATTATTTTTACAGTACAAAATGAAGGCCGTAATTAACTAAACAGAAAATCATACGATGTTATTTGCTTAGATTAATATTTTATGTGCGAAGCACTGCTTTTTGAATTATCTCGCCTTCTTAATTACTTGGCCATTAAATAATTTATTGAAATTATTTATTTAAAACTTTTATATTATGAAATAACTCAAAGAGATAATATGCTGATGTGCAATTAAACTTTGTTATTGTAAAAGAAAGAATGAATACAAACTTATGTCACCAATTCTTTACTTGTCTAGTTTACTTTAGTCATTTAGTGATCCTCGGCATTACATAAATTTTCTTTAACCATATTTATTAAATATTTGGTTGTTGTCAGTAAACTTCTCTGTTTCTCGCCACTACTACAGCATGTTCCGTTATGATACTTTTTATGTGATACATTTACCTATAACAAGGTAGCAGATTGATTTTTAAGAAGTGGCAAGGGTAACAATGTGTTTTACATTAAGACAACTGCAATCTTAAGATTAACATAACAAATATCAGCTTACAAAGTATACTAAAGGCTATTGGCTAATTTTCCATACTTCTAACATGACAACAATAAAAATATCTTTAAGACTATTATGTAAAAGTGCACAACATATGGTTAGACATGCTTACAACCTTTTTGGCTTAGTATTTTTGCTGTCATATGAAAGAACCTTTAAGTTAAGGCATTTTTAAATTCCAACATATGCCAGGTTAGTCAATTAACCAATAACTTATTTGGAAACTGGTTAGCCATAACAAGGGTGATTTACAGTGTTGTTCCTATATTTACAATTATTACCTACACACACGGGAACAAATCAAAGTTGGGCAGTCCAACTGTTTTTAACTTGTGTGTGTGTGTACAGCCCTCTATGACATGCGTTAGTTGAAAAAAAAACTAGTCAAACATCAACAATGTTTCTTACACAGTGGTTCCTATATCTAATAACAAATTACTTCTCTAAATCTATTTTAAATTATGATGTAGTCATGGCAAAGTAGCGGAATTGTAAGCTTTGTCCGATAGCGGCGTATACAGCGCGCTGTTATGTCTCAACCTTCAACTCCTAGCAGATACTACATATCATAATGCCCTTAACATTATTATTTACACACTATGCCGCACTGTTAGGAACTTTAGAACTTATCACTTTGTATGGCGGCCCTATGGCCTGCTGTAAGATCAAATCTTCACAAGCTCTAAAAAATGCTCTACATACTAACACTATAAACATAATATTCCTACATTTAACATATATTTACACCAAAGGTGAGCTTATTTAGGAGACTTTCCAATCTTTTAACTTTTTCTTGCGGCATTCTACCGTTCGTGTTAAGTTTAATTATTCTCAAGTCCTGCCAATGTGTCATACTTCAACAATCAGAACCCTGGTTATAAAATTTAGCTGCAATTAAATTTAACCCGTATGGTTTAAGATAAAGCATGGCTACCTTCGACTAACCTAAAATCTACAATTTTAATAATAGACTATCTTCTGGTAAGTATACTTACACATAAAAATGCCTTATTTACTAACAAGACTATCTACAGTTGACTATATAGGCTCGAACCTCATTTTTTTCCTTTCTGGAGAAAGTCTTAGGGATCGTCGACTTCACACGTAGAACGTCTCTGTCATTTGTGTATCTGCCTCTTCTGCATCTTTGGTTTCGACACTCAGGTATAACTGTTTGAACTGCACTGTATTAATGCTCCGGGTTTTGTATAAGCGTTCGAAAATCGCACTGTATTGCTGGAACATTGCACTTTCACATGTCACTATTTATGGTTCATGTAAAAGGGCTTTATTGGTCAGCATTGGTTCGCTGAGAAAAAATTTAGTTTTTTTAATATTGTGACGAGTGTTGCCCTTTTTGGGTCTTACGTGTTAAGGGATGACTACGCTGATTATCCTCTTTGTTCCGGTGGAGGAAAGGGGAATTAATCCCCAGGGTGAGGCGGAAAGAAATGAGCTCCCTCTCAGGGAGTTTTACATCCTCACAACCAGGGCTGTCAAAAGGTGGGATGCCAAACGTCCCGAGAGAATGAATGAAAAGCAATTGATGATCAGTTGAGAGTGATAATGGCAGTGGTTGATCTGGCTGGGGTGACAGGGTTTATTCGCAGTGGCCTCGTCAGCCGGCGTGCGGGAATAAAGATGGTCGGGGTTTGTTTGCTGCGTGGTTTGGGGACGACCTTTGCTGGGAGTCGAACCCTGACTGTTTTCCCGGATGCCAACTTTATTGTACAAAGGTTCGGCAGTTCTTCTGTCGTGGAGTGTCAAACCCGTACCAATTTGCAGGAGGCTAACCTTACAATGCTCGTGGGGGCTGTGTCGGCCGGAACAGGAGGTACCAGGGTTTCCGGAGTACTAACCGGCACTATAGTCTCGGTAGGTTCCAGTGAGTTATTTTCCTGCTTGTCGTCGTCTGGCGGAAACCAACCTAACCAGCGATTCAGGGGGCTCTCGTGTGTGCGGTATTACCATGTCTTAACATACAGGTAAGTTCACTGGCTCCTGAGGTAACAATTCAGTTGGGTTAGAAATAGCTACAAGATTATTCAAAGGAAGTGGTTTACATAGGGTGCATCTCTCACGACGCCTCTTGAAGGCTTCCAAACCTTCAGTGCTTGTGATGAATTGAATTTTGGGCTGTATCTTTCTGCGGATATAGCAGTCCTAGGTGGGTTCGACTTTTCAGTCGTTTCCAAGGACCTGCTGTGTAATGGGCAGTCAAGGTATTAAGTCGTACGGCTAGCAGCAGTTGAGTATGCACTGAAAACCCAGAGGCAGCGGCATGCCAGTGTGGGCTTAAATGTCATCCCTTTTCAGGCCCCATCTTCTGAGGAGTCCAGCACACTTGACAGCTGTTTGCCAACGTGCCAAATAAACACAGATATTAATTTACTCACTCTTAAATTAAATAAAAAATATATAACACGGAAAATCTTAACTATAACTACTGTAGGCAACAAACAAGGTTTCGGTTTACGTAAAATTTATTACGTTCAATGATGAAGTATTGTGGACAGACACCCGGATAAATAAATAAACACTAAAGTTTAGCTAGTACCAATTAATTAATTACTCAACAGGCGAAGGCAAGCCTGGGAAAATAAAAGAAATTCACAAAATCTACGTACGCAATTTACAGTGTCTGATGTGATTAAGGAAAGTCTCCAGAGGGACGTTAATAGCGTACCGACCTGCTTTCGCAGGAGTCAAGGGATGTCGACTGAAGTAAAAGGTAGTGGGTAGAGGTGGTTGGATTACCCTATGGAGAGTGATGACCTGGGTGGTCACTGGCATGGACTAGACTTAGCCAAGCTTAAGGGCTGGAGTGCTGGTGGCCTTCCCAAGCGGCCGGCTGGATAGAGTGCAGCCTTCCCAAGCAGCGGGTTTGGAGTTCGAGCCCTTCTACAGGCTCTGGAGAGGAAGGAGAGTCTTCTCAGACTGAGGTGAGCTCGCGAACCTATTCGGCCGGCGAGCCCAGTGTCTCTGCTGGACCACGGTGTTGGACCTGTATTCATACTTTAATTTTGCTGGTCAGCTGTTCTTCGGTGTGCAGCGGGTAGTGTAGCCTTCCAACACGGGATTGTTCTATCAAGGCACCACTGGAGTGCTGAACATTTCTTATCTCCCCGCTTGGAGGTGATGATTTTAAACATCTCTCTCTGAGGCTGGCTGGATGTGACATCACAAAGTCACGGGGGTGCTTTGAACTGCTTTGTACTGCTTCCACTGCTAACCGAAGGGTTCTGGATTTTCAATAATAATTATTTTATTCGTAGGGGTGGTGCTTGCATGTAGGATTCCAGGCGGGCAGTGTGTATTGTAATTGCGTGCCTTAATTACAATTATGTATTCGGTTGTCCAGGCTAGTGGAATCACCGTGCTCAATATGTTTGTCTCATTCGCCACTGATATGACATGTCCCAGGGCTCAGGTCACTCGTAGATGGGACGAAGTTGCCCGTAGAGAGCGCAGCTGCACTGCGCAACACGCTGGCATGCGTCAACTGTTACACAACCGAAGCACACTCCCAACCCTCAACAATTGAATGACTGTCCATCGGTACTTACTCATGTCTAGCTTAATGGCTGTGGTGCTTCTTACACTTCATCTTCTTTTGTGGTTAGCCTTATTTCCTTAGTGCCGAGTGGATTGGCTTGGGCCACCGGGACATTGGGGTGGGCCTCCATGGTGCCTCTCGGTAGCGGACTGGTAGGAGGGAGGTGTGGCGGGCACGTGCTGGCAGTTCCCTCTCCGGTAGCTTGCTCCTTCATCCTCATCCCTGGTGGGGGTTTTGTTAGGGCCTCCGCTCACCTGGGGACTGCTGGTGATACGTTCGTCTCGGGTTGGAGTCACCTTGGTAGTCACCTGAGGTAGAGACTCTTGGGGTTCCCCATCCCTAGTGATCTGGCGGTGATCCGTTTTACTCACTGGAGGGGCTGTTTCTGCAGCTCTGATGCCATAAAATGTCTAGATCTCAATCTCGCCTGGGTCCTCCGGGACCAATAAGACTGACGTGGTGGTGGCTGGAGGTGGGGTCTCTTCTGGGTCCCCCACCTCAACAGCTTGCGTATACTGGGTTGGCTCCTGTGCTGGATTCCTTTGACTGGAAGTGGTTACGTCCTCTCTGGAAGTCATGATGACCGGGGCCATCAGTGCAGGGTGCACCTCAGCCTGCTTGATCATTGTACAGTGGGACATAATCTTCTGAGCTCGTCAAAGAGTACAGGGGCTAGGAGCATTGGCGCCTGTAGCCACAGAAGCTGCTCCCAACAGGGTATTAGCCCTGATATCATCCAACGTCAGCTTCTCCACTAGGGGAGGGGGGATTGGTAGCTAGATGCATGGCATCCCTTTCCGTTCTTCATGCATTTCCATGACCTTTGGGGGTGGCGTGGTTGGAACTGAGCCGGCTGGCAGCGGATACATCGCCATGTCCAACTTGAGTTCATGGATTCATTCTTCCTCCTGTACTGAAGGGAATATGACAGACTATTGCTGTCTGGCATGGCTGTCCCAGTGTCAGCCTGGTCTGAGCACACCAGGTTGTCCGAAGTAACTGGGGTCAGCAGTGAAGTTTCGCAAAAAAAGTCTACCTCAGCATAGGCTGAGGTTCTTTAGCCTCAGTAATCATACAAGGTACAGGATGCCTCTGATGGGGGCTCTGTCTAGAGGGTTCCGCCAGCACACTTCCAACACTATGCTCAACTTCTTTTCCTGTTGCTGGGGTGAATAGGGAAGGAAGGAGCTGAGGGTAGATGGTAGAGTCCATGTGGACAGTCAACCTCTACCAGGCGGTAGGACGGTTACCCTACTGTAAGGTGGGAAGGGTAGTCACAGTGACTACTGTTGGAGTTTCGAATCACCGGGGAGGTCGGAGTTCAATCTCTGAAGCAGGTTCCCGGGTTACGTCGTCCTCCTCGTGCGTTTCGTAAATTGGGACTAGGTAACACTTGGGTGTTCAGCTACAGTTTAATGGGGCTCAGAATACACATCAGGGTGGTGGCTGGAGGCTGGAACTGCTGGAGTTGACTTGGTGCTGCCCTCTAGTGGCGAGCTGTGGCACTAGCTTGGCTTTTCTGGAGGGTGCCGGTGTCTCAGCCAACAGAACAATTTTACGTCAGGGTTTGTTCAGCGATGTGACGGCTGCTTGGAGTTTCTTGGCGAACAGTACAGTTTCGGACCACCTGTCTGTAGTCTTGCTTGATGTGTGCCAACGTGCCCTGTAGGGATGTGTCCCATTGCACTATTATGGAGTAATGACTTGCCCCTGTATGAGCGGCATGATTGAAGATGGTTGAAGTCGGCAAGTAGAGTGTGCATTGCAAATGCGCAGAAATGTGTCACGTGTCACAATGTTTAACAGGACAGGACAATTTATACTGGATACAAATTCGGAGTGTTAAAAAGTTATCAGGCCTTAGCTGGATGGTCTGCCTGATCACACCTTCAAACATTGAACCAGGGCACGAGCGTGATTGAATTAACACCTTACAAAAGATAGTTGCAGAAACTCACTCCACCAGCCAGTAAATGCAGCCGAAAATATTAAACAACGATCCTGATATAGGCCAGCATAACACTGGGAGTAGCATATTTTGTCATCGGAGCAATGGACCAAGACGACACAGAGATAGGTATGTCCGGCTGTCATTAACCGCCTCCTAGAATCAGCCTCCGGCAACATGAACAAAGTGGGGGATTTCCAATTAGATTGTAATATTAATGGAGTGCAGTAATAAAACTTAATATAATTAATTAGCATCTCGGTATTCCATTAAAGCTCTCCAATGAATATTCACATAAAGTTATTTTATAATCCTTATGTTCAATAAACCCCCTTTTTATTGCTGTGGTCTATCTAATCATGACTCATTATTTACCTAAACCCACAGTCCCTTTCAGGTATGAATTGATTTAAAAGCTTATTTGTAAAAAGAGTCCCTTAATTCATGAATCAATCATCCACTAGTTTTTGACAACTTGAGAAAAATGAAAATAAACTAAAATATTTTAAAACAAATAAAAAAAGTTTTACTAAGTCACATTATCTTCCATCCCACAAATGTAAGATTACATATACTAGTAGAATTAATTTTCACCTATTATTCCGAAAGTATATTTTGAAGGAAGGACCAACTGAATGCTTCCTCACTAAAAAGTTATTTTTAACATGCTATACAGTTTAAAAATTCTTTTAGAGACAGTGAACATTTTACGATTTGCTTCAGTAATCTCCTCTTCTACTGATTGAGTATTTTAAACTCATCAGCCCTTTTGGTTACATTGTGAGCTTCACTTTCTTCAGCTTCTTTTATTTTAACATGGTGCCACAGTGGGTACGCAGTTGGACTGCTCACCTCCCACCAAAGAAAACCAAGTTCAATCTCAGGCAGGGTTATTCCCAGATTTTGGCGAACGGGAATTGGGCAGAATGATGGCACTGGTCAGTTGGTTTTCTCAGGGCTCTCCTATTTTCCTCATCCTTGCATTCCAGCGCTACTCCATTCTCACCTCATTTCACCTTCACCAGGTTTCAAGACCTTGTTAAGAGCCGCCCACATCTCTCAACTCACCTTAACTTTTATTTTAATGCATTATGGCATTTTGAAGAAGCTCTTCATACATCATCATAAATCAATAATTTTGTGATAAGTACTGATATCTGCCATATTTATAAGTACCAAAACAACTCCATATACAGATTGAATATCAACAAATGATTCTTCTCGTAGATTGTAAATAACACACACTTTATTTACAGAGAAGCCCCTTTCTATAGCAGTACTGCTATGAAAGAAAGTAAATAATTCTGTAAAATTTTATAAATTCATTGTGATCTTTGCTGTATAGTGTTAGAGCTGTAGATCATAAGACTTCAAGGATTTCTTTGCTGAAATTGTACATTTAAATTCCTATTTTACAACTCGGTTTTCTTTCAGACTAATGTAGCTCTTCTTCACAATGTGTGCTTTCAGTGGAGCTACTTCTTACTTAGTTACCAGTTATTCACAAAACACTTATTTAGTGACTTTATCCTCATGTACTTAATGCCACTTCAGGTAAAAGACATTGCGCCTTTCAAAATCTTCTTACATAAGGGATATTTCAAATTTAACTTTGTGTACAACGTAACTTATAAGAGTGTCTGCAATCTTTCCTGGAACTGAGGACATAAATTTCTTTGATCCCTTTGTAAGATGCTGCAGCACGAAAACAAATATCAATAGTCTTCAAAAACTGAAATATTTTTTGGTTGACATAAAATCACGCAAGTTTTGCTACGTTAGACAAACTGTCTACAATATCTTTCTTAACAAATCAATTTGTTATGATACACAATGTAGTATACATACTGAATACATAAATGGAAGCAGTGTATAATTTGACTGCAACCAGGTCAAATCATTCCAGTTATAGTGCTGCAGACAGCCAAAAGAACGTTTTGAATGCAATAAACTGTCAGAGATGAACTTTGCCACAGCGCTTTAGTTGTTTTTTAAAATTTTTCTTTAAATTTGGGAGTACTGAAAAAGCACTTTCAATAACTTTGGGATGCTCAACCCACCCCAGATGTTAGATTACAGTATCAAGAAAGACATTAAAATTACACTCATTTACTAGGTAATCTAACATCTCTTGTTTGCTTAATCTTTAACGCATGCAGATTTAACTACAGCCATCAATAACAATTCATATAAGAAAAACAAGGAACTAAAATATTAATAAAAAATCAACTCTCTATTAGCTTTAACCTAACAAAGTGTTTCAGGTTAGGTACTATATTTATCAGGTCTACAAGAAAAATGTTCAACTATTGTTTGTCTACATGAATAGTTTTTTATTTTGTTCCACTGAAAAACTGTGGAAAGAGGTGTCACTCTTAGCATATGAAAAAAAAATTGAAATTTTCATGACCTGAGATCATAATCTGTTTTTTTTTTTTCATGGCTTTCATGGCCAATAATTAATTTTTCATGACTTTTATACACTTCTAGATGCCCTGACCATGGACGTGTGATGATCAAGTAATTAAATTTGCTTCCTTTGAGCAGATATTTAGGACAAGTAGTACATTTATGCCCAAGTGGTGATGATTTGATGTGCATTGCCAAAAATTCTACCCTTCCAAAGAATTCCTGAAATTTATCCACTGTGAGACTTTTTCCATTATTCAAAATAAGTCTGAAAACATTACTTCAACTTGTGCAGGATTTTGGACGACTATACATTTGTAAATACTTGGTGGTATGTGAAATGTCTCTGTATTCTATGTAAGTGAATTTTTCTTACACCACACCATGTGGCTGTTGATGCCACCATTAGAAAGCTGTATTACTAGCTGTATTACAGAGCTCCATTCAATTGAAGATGATGACAAGATCAGTTTCGCTGTCATGTGTACTAACTGAAGTTCACTGTGCCAATCATACAACCACTTTGCTGGATCATATCATATTCAGTTCCATAGGTTCATAGGAAGTATGGTTTAGAACTTCTGATAGTCATTTCATTATGTGCCCTTTTCTAAAAAAGTATCTTGGACATTTGAAAATTTTTTCTCAAGTCTACCAAAAATTGTGTTTTACTAAATTTATTTCTTAGACCTCCAATGTATATATTCCCTTCACAAAAACCTGATTGGCAAGTAGCCACTAAAGTGTATTTCTTGCTAGTTTTATCATCAACAGTTTGAATAAGTGTATAAGAGAAACAAACAAAAAATGATAGTAATGAATTCTGTATGGCACTTGATGGCAGTTACCAGCTCACCAACAGAGTATAAGGAAGGTGAATAGGTAAATAGTTGAAACTGGCTGCAAATTCAGAGTGCATCTTTATGTTGTAGCAAAATACTTCATTTTTACAAAACTGCTCTTGCATCAAATCACTCTTGTCATTAACTGATCAAGGGGTCTTCAAATAGTGTATGAAAGAACCTTACCAGTTCTTCTTTTGGAGCTTCCACTTTTCCACCTAACTATTCCATTTTCCTATGTCCCTTCAAAGGTATGCAATCATGACAAGGATCTCTTTCTTTATTTGTTCTGGTTGGTAGTCATATAGTAATGCCATGGGTCTGATTCTTGTTTAGTTCTCCCATGCCTGGGGTTATACTACACTGAAGGTGAGGTGGAGTGGATACATCTTTTGAACCACAGTTGGTTTCAGGAAGCCAGTTACGATTGTGTTCTCACTCTTACACATTTGGTATGACACGATACTCACAATGCAGGTATGGCATTTATATTTCACTGTCGATACACATAAGGCTAATGCAGTAGATCTACACATTTGGGATTGAGATCTTCAGGTTATTTGCTTGTTAGTTTCTGCAGAATGATGTTGCTTATGGACACTTTTTTTTGTGTTGATACAGTGTTTTCTTAAAGTCAACATACAGTTCAACAGAACATAAAGGAACTTTGATATAATGTAGAGTTTTCATTGGTCACTTCGACAGTTGATCTAAAGTTTGCACCTTCCATGTGCACCATTCAGAGGAAATGTACAAACATAATAGGGCTGGGTTTCATAAAGTTTCTATTGTCATTGTCTAACAGGACTTGCAGACCCTCTCCTGTGGTAAAAATTCCTTCACATGCGACATCCTTTTTTCTCCAAAATAATGGAATGCAAATATAAAAGATAACCACTGTAGTGTGCAAATAAAGAATTATTAAAATACTCCAATAAGTTTTAAAATAATTAATACCTACCTCATACTTGTCGCTGAGAAAATTCAAAGAAATTTTTAGCATTAGTTAGAAAAATGTAATTTTAATTTGTCTACCATGCAGTTAAAAGCTAAAGTATAGTAAAAAAATACAAACTAGTAGTTCAAGTTAGATGTGTTATTTTCCGACTAGTGTCAATATAGCAAATTAACTAACATAATGTTAAAGAAGCTGTACCTCCACCCAGAAAGGAACACTTTTAATGTAGCTAACACATTACTTGTAAAAAAAAGTTCATCATAGCACAGCAAGCAAACTAATGGTAAAAAAAATTGTCTCCTGTCACTTACTCAATGATATGATCTCCTTGAACAACATAACTGGGGTAGATTTTCAGGCACTTCCAAACTGTTGTTTGAATGGATAAGACATTAAGTATTGTTTCATTGATGCTGAAAATAAAGTACACATGTTAATTGAATTAATTTTATAGGCAGGTCAGGTTTCAATATTCTGTTTGGTTAGTACTTAACTTAAAATCAATAATTTCCTAATATACACCACTTCATGCTACAGTCTATATCTTGCACCAAATCCATCCCCAATGTTCAAAACCAAGCATTTTTGACAGGTAGCAGTAAGGATGTGCATATGCATGGCACATAATGGAAGAAATTTGTTTTAAAGCTTATTATGTAATGGAACATCCCACCACAAGAAAGTCTACAAACCAACATATGTCATAGCAACAGCCATAGCAAATGTTTTAAAGGCCTCACACCACTTGTTTAGTATCCTAAAATGTTTGCACATTTTGTAACAGTTAAATAACTTACCCTCTCATTTATGGAGTTACCATTTTCACTTAAATGACTCCACCTTTTAACCCAGGCCTCGTATAACTCAAACTCCTATGAGAAGTTGAGGTATTGATGTACAGTGGCTAATACTTTTCCATACTTAGGTGACCCATTCAATGGCTTTCATGTTTTGGCGACTTTAGTCCTAAAAAAATACTAGTCATCATCTGCATCCAAAAAACATTTTAAAAATTTGATGGAAAAAAGCACTTCAAAAACCTAAAAACTATTTACATAACTTATACCTATCTGAATTTTGCCCCAGGTCACAGTTAGTTAATGAATTTCTCTCAAAAAATGTCTTGTATACATTCTATTGCAAGACATAAGCGCTATCTATTGCTGAGGAATCCAGAAAAAGGTTTTCCTTAATACTTTGACAATGTTATATCTAGAATTGTTCAGATACTATGTTTTCCGATACCGATTCCCCAATATCACTGCACATACCCCGATACCAAGAACTGATACCAATGCCCCTCGCACTGAATTTTAGAAAAAGTATTACTGTTAATAATACACTAAAAACATTTCATTTCAGCTAGACTAATTTAAATAAAGAAAATAACGTCTTAAAATACAGTATATAATTTATTGTAATCCGACACAAAATGCAAGCTGACCTAACTTACAAACCCTCTGAAAAAAAAACACAAATAATATGACACCAAATGCAAGCCAAATTTTAAATGTCCCGCACGCACTATCAGCTAAGAGAGCACGGAGAAGTTATCAATTGGGCAATGTCATGCCTGTAAGTTAATGGGGGGGATGACCTCTCTACGCCACTACTTGTTGGCGACACCTTGCACGCGTCGCAAATGTCTGTCTTTTAAAGCAATTAATAATATTTTACTGCAAAGAAAACTTGTAATTTTGAGATGCAAATGAGGCCATTATAATTGATTTCTTCAGTGTCTTTAATAATTAATCATTCAAAATCACGTCCTCTCATTTTCCCTGTCATGAGTTACACTGCACTCAGCTCGGTGCTTACCTACCCATTATTTGACAGCAAAAGGTGTTAAATAGGCACTTACATTTTATCTGTTTATACAAAGACGCATGTCTATTGAAATAAATTAATGAACACTTATTAAAAGTCGCTCGATGTTCAAATAATTTTTTGCTGACAAATGGTCAAGTATATACTTTTAAGCATATAACTTTATTCGTGAAGATGATGCCTTTAAGTTAAATAAATATTCAGTTTTGAAGTCATGTTAATTTTACACCAGATACAGTGAAACACCAATCTTGCGGGATAAAATAACATTTAAACACAAACGAAAACATCTTTTCAAATAATAATTCCTCCTTAAAATGTTTTGCATAAAGTTTTCAGGTGAAACCATTTGCTTTGAAATACAAGTGATGTTAGGTGCAACTATTTTGAGCGACGCATTATCTTGATAAAATAACGTTTGCCAGGTGCATTTGTTTTCTCTGTCTGCTGTCAGCGGGTGGCGTGTGGAAGGCAAGCTAAGCGGACGTGAGGGGGGGGGGGGGGGCGCTCGTGCTTTATCTTTTGTTCGACAACAACTTCCCCTCTCGGCGGCGAGCTGGAATGTGAAAGGAGGGAGGAAGGTGCGTAACTTAGAGAGACAGAAAGAAAGGTTAGTGAGAGGGGAAGCAAAAAGGCAGACTCGCACCATGCTGCATGGCGGCAAGACAAGACATTAGACAGCGCGCCGCAGAGCAGTTATAAAAGGCAGCACACATGACATATTTCACATCCAGTTACTAACTGCTTGCATAAACAACCAGCTTAAAAACTATAGTTGTGGGAAGTCTTGGTAACCGCACCCAAAATATATTTAGATCAGCACAATATGCGATAAATGATAAAAGGTTATGTTAAAATTATTTAAATACATATTTCGTCAGGACCACAAAAAATTTGTTGGTGGATGCAATTTATTTTTTTTATTATTTTTTTTTTTTATGTGCAGCATATACACACCGAAATTTGGTAATTTTTGTGTCTCAAGAAAGTGATAACCTGGCTTCGTAGTCCACAACCGATACTTCAGTATCAGCCCAATATCATACCCGATACAGATACATCGGGAAAAGGTTAAGTATCGGTTATATCAACCTTCTTTAAACAACCACCAGGTAGGCTGCCAGCATTAGCCAATACCCATTGACTCTGCTTACCCTCTCACCTTCAGACAGCTGAATGTTTCCATGCAACGTGACTGCCAACTACCGCTACGCCATGCACTTGGCTTGCCTTTGTGATCTCACTTGTTTGTGGATACACTACCTTCTCTGTACAGGTCTCCAACCGAGCCCAAGCAAGTCTATTCAGAAGTTCCCAACCTCAAGCATGAGCTTAAACTCTTTTTATTACATACAAGTTTGAAAATAAAGATAATATTAGTTTCAAAGATAATCTGTATTCATATCTGCAGTGCTGAGGTATAATATTAACCACAACATGCCTTCCTCTTAAATTATTGTTTCATGAACTGCTATGGTTTTGTCAACTCATGTTAACATTTATCGAATAGCTATGGTGCAACACATTTTTATAAACAATGCAAACGTTTATTGCATGTTCAGTTACAAAAGCAAAACACATCTAAATTTATGTTAGTGTGGAACGATGACAAAATACATTTGTTAATGAGAATACTTCCATAATGAGCCTTAAATTGTAAACATTTGTTTAAGTGAAACAAAACCTCACCGTATTGCAAATAGTCCAGTCAAATAGGGATTCAACCTCGGAATGAACGATAGAAAGCTGAAAATTTGCATTAATCTTTGTTTTGACATTCGAAAAGTTGGCTCACAAGTCTCATAGAATCTCATGTCCGCAAGTCAAGATATTCAAGGTCAAAGGTAGCGAAAATCTGGTTTTTGTAAATATCTTGTTTTCTATTCTTCAAATGATGTTTGAAGTTTCTACACAACTTGTAGAGCATAAAATTATCTACAAATTTGGTCTTAGGCGAAATTTTATATAGTAAACCATTCTCGAGATGGAGAGAGCAAAGAGTGGGAAGTGCTTATCTGTATGTAGGATAACATTACGCCAACTGTGGAATCCAATATAAAATAAGTAATTACTAGAAATTTATAATTTTTGAGAAACTTGAATTATTTACTTATTTACAAATGATATTTATAAATATTATTCATAAATAAGACATCTCTTTGATAATATTCAGTTAATCTATATTAATAATAAGATATTGAAGTGAAATAGTTTAAATACATAGTAATTACATTTATATTTAAGTTTATCATATATCTAATACAATTTATTTTAGTTAAAATGTAAGGTGAATTTTTTTTTGTTACTATGATTGTCAACAGCAAGCATGCAGCTTAATATTCCTCTTGTTCGTCACCGTCTTCCTCTTCTGGTCGCCCAAATTGAATTTCCAGTTCATTATCATCATCCTCATTGTCTTTTATATACGGATCTAAAGCTTCAAGGACCTCAGATACATATTCACTCTCTTCACCAAGATCATTTGGATATGATGAAGCGTCGAGGCATGCTTGTCCATTACGCTAGCCACAAACTGAGAAGCATTGCAAGCCTACTTTTCTACATGTACAACTCGCGCCACAGCCTTCCTTGCATTTGCAGAAGATCTTAGTGAGTAGTTCTTTTGGTGCTGGTGGTAATAATATTGTTGTGGGTTCCAGGGTTTCGTTTTACAATATCCACACCCATTCCACCATTTTCAAACAATGTCTCTGAAGGGCAGTTTTCTTGGTGAAATAATTGAGCTGATTGGTACAAATTGGAATGTTTCTCAAACATCTTTATAATCTGCAGTTTTTCCTTTTTTAAAAAGCGCAGATATTGTGTGACATACACTGAAGGCGTGCAAAAATAAAATATGTTTATTTTAGAATGAGGCTATTTGTCAAAGCTTCTAGACAAATACATTAGTGTCTCCACATTGCCCTTGTCAATTTTTTAAAAGAAAATTACAGTTCTCGCATCAAAGCCATTATAGCATGACTTATAGATTTGCATTTCATTTTCAAATGATCCATTTTTCCTTTTCAATATTTTATTATAACTTGTAGAAAACGTAATAAAGTATTTGGTATTTCTTGATTTATGTCGTCGAACATTCTACTTGGAGGCGGATAAGACTTGGTCTCAACTATAAATAATCAAATATATTCTCTAATAATCACCACAGCAGCTTACACTACCCATAAGCATTCTTCTTCAGCAGTGATTATTTTATTCTCATACCAAGCTTTTGATAATATAGTAGCCTGTGTATGGCGACAAGATATAAAGTTGCAACCTAACCTTTGTGGTAATTATTATATCAGTTAAATATTTTTCTCAACTTAGAAATTATAGCTTTATTATCTGGTACACACTCTGTACAGACATCTCTGAGCTCTTTTAATGTAAATTGTGATTCTTAGTTATTTTCTATAAAACAAAAAAAATCTCTCATTGCTTCTATGACTTCATCATCTTGGTGATACTTTTTACATGCAGACGGTACTCGATTAAAAATATTAACATGGCAAATCTGTGGTATTTTACTTTGGCAGCTATAAAGTCACGTTAAAAAAATATGCATTATTTTACTACTTTTCCTAACAAATCACCCCGTTCATCTGCTTTTTTGATAACATTACCTTTAAATTCAAGAGTACTCACTTTACTAATCGCATTTCTAAACATTTCTTTTTTTATCTCTTTTTGCTTCATCAGCTGCTTCGCCACAAAACATCATACACAATGTTTTGAAGTCAAAAGCGTTACGTGTTTCTTTACGAGGTGAATTTGATGATGACAAGGGTTCTTCCTATTCTTGGCGTTGCTTCGACGTGGTAATAAGTTTTTTACTAATGTACACTTTCCGACACTCCGTATGCACATTCACATAAGTAATAAAATATTCTATGCGTCCATCATTTCTTGCAATGCTTGCTGCTTTCGAAGTCTGTTGGCCACGCACAACATTTACTATATCGCCTTCTGAAAGAAGTTTATCGTATATAAAACACAAATCAGCCATTACGCTTGAAATTGTACATCCATCGTTGTCGAGATACAGTTTTTGACTGAGAAATATAGACTCGGTATATAATAGACAGTGGCGCCCTGAAAAAGAAACTGGTCTTAATGGAACATCTGCCCCAACTTACTATAAATAAGAAATATTTAATCTCTTTTGTACTTAATATATAATTATAATAAATAAAAATATAATTTCAATGTAGGTATTTAAACTATTCCACTTCAATATCTTATTATTACTATAAATTAACTAAATATTATCAAAGGGATGTCTCATTTATTAATAATATTTATAAATATCATTTATACATAAGTAAATAATTTAAGTTTCTCAATAATTATAATATTTTTAGTAAATAATTAATTTTATAAACTATACTATGCATTGATTCCACAGTTGACATAACATTATATATACGGATAGGTGTTTCTCACTCTTTGCGCTCTATCTCGAGAACAGTTAATTATATAAAATATCACCTAAGACGAAATTTGTAGAGAATTTTATACTCTACAATTTTGTAATAAAAACTTCAAACATCATTTGAAGCATATAAAACAAGAAATTTACAAAAAACCAATTTTTGAGACCTTTGACCTTGAATATCTTGACTCGTGGACACACGATTCTACGAGACTTTAGAGCCAACTTTTTGAATGTCAAAACAAAGATTAATGCAAATTTTCAGCTTTCTAACTTTCATTCCGAGGTTTACCCCTTTTTTCACCCTATATGACTGTACCAAACGGCTTTAGCCAGAATCAAGACAGCTACTTTGTTGAAGTCTTTTTCTTTTACTGTAACTGTTTCTCTCAAATATTCCAGCAACAAAAATGGGGCATAAAGTGAGAAATTGTTATATTAAAGAGTACAACAATGTTTCTATAAAAATGCCTTCATGAATAACTGAACTAAAACATTTAAACACAGGTCAAAATAAGAATAAAAAACAAGACAATTATTTTGGCTACAAGAAACTAATTACAACTTTTTTTCAATGGAATACAACATGATGGCACATAAAATGTTACAGACATGATTGTGCAAGTTGTCAGTGTCTACAGCACACAAAAAAAGATGAACCCTTTTGAAATAACGATACAGCATGCAAATTCTGCTACATCTAACAAAATGGAGAGGGAATAATTCTGCAATACAAAGTATTTAGTTATACCATGTTTGCTACAATCTTCATGTTTAGGATTTCAAAGGAGACATTAAATGTTTAGAAAAAAAAAAATCTCAACTATGGACCACAAACACTGAACTATCCAGTCACAAAATAACACCTACAGAAACACACACAATTCAGGAACATCTCACAGCTTTGAAGAACCAGGAGCAGAAAGGATAGATGTCCCATGACACATAGCAATTCTAAAGAAACAAAACAGACTATATAATATAAATCTGATTAACAATGGAATCCTAACATACTGTACAGAATTTGATAACTGCACATACACTTAGTCAAACAAAACACATAAATATGAAAAGATAACCAAAATCTTTTGTAGGATTATGAATAATACATGCAAACAATTTACTGAGAAAATAAAGAGGTAGATAACATTTTCAACATAAAAGAGAAGGCGATTAATTTTTGTATACTTCAATACTTTCTTATAGAATAAGTAGCGCCTAACATACAGGCAAACCTACAAATCTGAGAGTCCTGGATTTAACAAGAGAGAGAGAGAGAGAGAGAGAGAGAAAAAAAAAAACACACACACACATTCTAACAAAATTCAGTCAACCTTCTATGGCGCAGTTGGTTGGTGTGCCGCCGGTCTGGGATGCAGAAGGTTCTGGGTTCGAATCCCAGGTAAGGCATGGGTGTTAGTTTAAGTTAGGTCATACTTAGTTTGAAAGTTGTCCCCTGATAAGACTTCAGCCATAACACCGGGGGATGTTAAAAAGCCCTTTCCAATCCAAAGTAACAAAACTCAATGAAAAATAAGTTTCCCAGCCTTCAGCAATAAGATATATTGTATGTAAGAGTGCCACTCTCAATTGATAATATACGTGTTTAGGAAACATATATACAAAGTCGGGTATGTGATTTGTGACCGGAAAAGAGGAAGGATGAGCTAGCTATAGGACACCTATGGTCCATTTCAAATAATAAGGGCTGTAGAAGCTCTTAAAGGTGGATGGGGACAAATATATTACGTGGGATATTATGCAAAATACTTGCTTCAGAGGAACACAAATTGGTATACAGATTAATTAAAGCAATATATTGGAGAAAATGAAGGTATGGTATGTCGTACACCCCCACCCCTCATCGAAAATTATACGGATTGGCACCCATTGACTGCATGCAACATTCAATTGATTGTGGATACCATTGGATGAAGCAGGACATCGTAATGAGAAAATAAGGCCCCCTAGTTGCTACTCTCTAGGACCCATCGTTTTCAGTTAAATTACAAACTACGTGTTCAGTGGTAGCAATACCATGGCCTGGTGAGTAGGCAACCCTTCCTGCACCCGGAGGAAAACATCAGGGATTCCCTGCCAAATGAGTATGGCCAGGAACCAATATGCAGCGAACAGACTAGCATAAGGAAATGCATTACACCAAAGTGTTGCTGTGTAGGTGGCAGATTGTGCAGCATAGGGTAGAAACAAAGAAGTCATTATGTTGGTTGCACTGATTAACTGTGACTGTATCCATGATAAACACACGTTCAGTGCATCCAGTGATGATGTGTGATGTACAATGCAGTCAGTATTGTAATACGTTGAGAGTAGCGATGACGACTTAATGGGCCCAGTAGTGTGACTCTGTACTAATGTGTGTAAACACATGTAAATTTCGTGACATAGCAATATGTCATCAGTACTGAAAGCATTAGCTGACCCCACCACAGAAGATATACTGGAATCATTCAAAATTATGCATGTGGCGTATCACAACCAATTTCATAACAAATATTCTAAATGTGCCCCTCCAACGTCAATGCAGTAGTTCAAATGGCACATTACAGACTGGCAAACACATTGAAAAACTCCGGCGTGTCTCGCACTTGATTGCAGGTAGCCAGGACCCTTGTTAACAGGTCCTCTTCAGATGCCACAGGTGTCTCCTACATACACACCTTAAGAAATCCCCACAGCCAGAAGTGTAATGCCGTAAGGTCTGGGATGCAGGGAGGCCAAGCATTAGGCCCACGCCGTTCTATCCAGCAAGTGGGATATGGTATGTTGAGGTGGTCATGCATAATCCTGATGAAATAAGGTGGTGCATCATCATGTTGCAGCCACATCCATTCTCTGATGGTGAGCTGAACATTCTTCAGTAACTGTGGCAATTATAACTGCAGGAAACAATAATACTGACATCTTGACACATGGTTCTGCAGCAAGAATGTGCTAATAACATTGTCCCCCACTATGCTGGCCCACTTATTAATAGCAAAACAGTGCTCATAGCCTCTCATTACAGTTGTATGTGGGTTGGAGTCATAATACATGGGGACATTTCTATTGTTGCACAAGCATTCCTGTGTGAATGTGGCACCATCTATAAACATTACCATTGCCGGTAAATCAGGATTCATTACACACTGCTGCATGAACTACCAGCAAAATTCTAGCAGAGGGGGATAATCTGCTGGTCCCATTGTCTGTACCCTACGCACATGGTATGGTAGCAGCAGCTGTCCATGGACACTCTATACTGTGCCATTCGATGCATCCGTTCTCCGTGCAATTGTTCATTGAAGCATTGTCTGCTACATTCTCTAAGACTGCCTCTTCAAACTGTGGAGTGCAGATGGTTCTCGGTCAATCGGGTCCACATAGACGCTGAAACATACATGTTTCCCATAGTAACTGTGTAAGGTGTGTGAATGTCTGGTGGTTCGGCTGACGTCGTGCAGAGTATCTTCGGCTGTACACATGTGTAGGTGCCCTGTTGTTCCCTCTCACACACCAAGACCATGTCAGTCAGAATTTGTGCACTCATCCACGTTCACGTCTGCAGTATCTAGTGAATCGAAGCAGCGACAGGCTGCGAGTAACAGGCTGCTCGGGCAGACGGGGCGGGGAAACTACACTACTCAGGAGGGGGAAAAGGGGAACAGGCTGTGACATGTAATATCATGCAACATACCACCAAATTGTGTTAACCACCGAGGGGAGGACATGTTGCCTTCCCACCAGGCCATGTGCCACGCCCATGCCCTTCATTTGCATTTAGCATGGAAATGGTGGGTCCTAGAGAGTTGCAATTAAGGGACCTTATTTGCTCATTACGACATCCTGCTTCATCCGATGGTATCTACAATCAATTTAACTTCAATTATTTACATGATGGGGGTGTGTACGACATACCATACCTTCCTTTTATACTAGATCTTAGTTTAATTAATCAGTTAATAAGTGTTCCTCTAATACAAGTACATTGCTACTATCCCAAATAATACGCTTGTCATCCTACGCATCTGAGGGAATCTATAGCCTTTATTATTTGAGATGGACCATGGGTATCCTTTACCAATCTTCATCTTTTCTGGTCACAAATTACATGCCTGAGTGTTGTACACATGTTTCCGAAATACATTGTATAACCAGAGGTAAGAAAATTTGGTTAATAACAAGATCACAAAATTTTACTAATGCATTTTGAAATACACTTTAAGTAAAGGCCGTTCACGTTAAAGTGAACACTCTAGAAATCAACCTTTGAAAAAAACCATCGCCCACAACTGCGTATGTATAACCATGTGTGTCACCACACAGGCTGGGGATGAACGCACCCAGTTATGTTGGCAGCGAAATGTGAAAAGCAGTTCTATGAAATAACGTGGTATTGCATGTGTAATGTTTAAATTTATGGCTACTTAAGCTGTTTGAAGTTTATTTTATACACTTCAAAGTAATTATTGGCGTAAAGATAATGTATTTACTGTAACTCATAATTATATTGTGTCACGTGATCAGCGCAACGATCAAAACGAACAGTCCGTTATGGTTCCTTCATGCTTGTTGCTTGGCTTTGCTTGTGAGGCAAACTACAAATTTGGAAACTGTAAGTTGTTGTGTTTTAATATTCTCGTTTATTTTTCAGCTTATCTGCAATCAGCATTGTTTTATTATAGGTCGTATAGTGTTTAATTGTGTTGTAGTGATTTTGTGTAAAGTTAGGAGTTCCAGAAAACTACGTACAAATATTTAGTGTCAGGAGGACATTATAAATCTCACCGAAAGTATGTATTCTTTAATTTGTCGAGGAGAGATGAAGCCGTGCAAGGTGATCGAATGAGTTGCAGAAATGATGAAAATTTCAACTGCAATTGTCCGGAGGTAAATGTGTTTTTACGACGTTTTTTCGCCGCTTATCCCCAGTAAAAAAAGTGAAAAAGAACAATTATAAATCGACAGTTCGTGATATTATAAATGGAAAGATAAATAGTAATTATAAAGTAAATGAACGACAGGAGAAACTCAACATTAATAATTTTGTGTGAGTTTGCGAAGTACAAGTTTGACAAATAATATTAAAAGTTATCTGTACCTATCTACCTACACTCATCTGTTTAACCTTTCTTTCAAATCTTTCAAATCTGTCATTATAACAAGTGCAAATTTGGCAGTCAATAATTATACGTTAATTTTATACGTTTTTATATCACTGTGTAGTTTTGTAATGTAGGCCTAACCTCAAATACATCTGTATGTACCTATTTATGCCCAGCCATGTAACCTTTCTTAAATGTGGCTCGATAACAAGTGCAAATGTGCCTGTCAATAATTATACATTAATTTGACACGTTTTGAAATCACTGTGTTATTTTGTAATGTAGGCCTAACCTCAAACTTGTGTTCATGTAGTTATTCATTCCAAGTTACAGTGTTAAGTTTTAATATTGTTAACGTAGCATAAACATCGCAGTTTGATGCTACACCAAAGGTATCCCAACATATGAACTATAAAATCTTGAAGCTGGTTTTGTTAACTATAGACCTATAGTTGTGCTTGTTGCCGACATTCTTTCGTGATGCAAGTGTAGGCCTAATTTTTTTATTTGGTAATGCTTGCCATAATAAGAATTAGAAAGTATTTAAAATTAAGTGTGAACAGTTAGGCCTATAGAACAATTCCATGTTTAAATTTCAAAATGGATGTTCGACAAGACAACTTGCTACCTTTTGAGAAATATCAACAAAGATAGTATGCGTTATTGAGAAGGCATAATTGTTTGTAATATCTGCCACTTTAGCTAAAAAAATTTTGTAGTTATTAAAATTTAATGTAACTGTAAATTACACATCATAGTCAACACCCCAGACTCCCAGAGCTCCTATTTACTTGAATGTGCATGTTTTGTAAAAGTTAGATTACATTACGCAGTGTATGTGTTAAATTAAGTATTTCTAAAGATGAGCTAGCTTTCAATAAGGGCCGGGCTACAACTGACATACCAAACACATTCACAGTTATAGCGATAAGCACATACAAAACACAAAAGCACAGTGGCCTGGTTACAATTGATATAACAATAATAATATTTGTCTGTTTATGTTGCTACATTTGTACAGAAGAAATTAAGGCCTGTACATATAGTTGGTAGTGGGTTTTCTCAAAAATAAATATTTTCAATTGATCTGAGACATTTTTAAAATGGTAAATTATTTACATTTCAATTCTTACTTTAAACATTACCTAAAAGCGTTACAAAACTTCCGTGGTTGTGATTATCCGTAAATAAACAAAAGAAAATATCTTCCCGAAGAATGAAGTCAAAATACACACTTTCTTGATTTGTAAATAAGTTTTTCAATTGATAACATAGTATAAGTGTTGGGGCTTCTGATTGGCTGTTTATTGACGCACAGCTATAGTAACAAGGAAAGTTAAATCAAGTGCTTATCGCTATGCACAGTAACTTGCCTGTAAGTATTACTTTTATAATTTGTCCTTTAAATTATCATTTTGCTGTCATTTGTGGATATGTATTAGTTTTACATTAATAATAAGACATTAATTTCAGCTTTGTGTGTGCACGCATGAACCATTTTTGTAAGTATAGTAATTTTCTTTAAATACTTTTCTCAATTATGTTTTCAGTTTTGCTGTAGTCATTGCAATGAAGGAACCACAGCACTTTACCTGTAAAATTGGTTTCTTGAGGTCTGTGTGGGTTTGACAAAAAGGCAATGTTGCACCCATTTGGGCCACAAGAGAGACAGGAAATGTGGCCATCACCGGATCTGCATTTCACTTAGCTATAAATAATATACATTATTTTTAGAATTATTTTGTACAAATGAAGGTGGTGCCAGTTGCAAGCCTGATATAAACTTCTTTTACCACTTCAATTCACATTAAAAATGTTCAGTTCTTTTTTGGAGGGTCTCAGAAGGGTACGAACATGGAGTAACAGTGCCGGAAAAAAATTTATGTATATATACACAATTGCATTTGTTGATATGTTTATATTTTTAGTGTAAATTATATTTATTTTATATATACGTTATTGGCCTATGTTGAAATATATTTATCTCCATTTATAAAGGTGCATATAAAACTATCCTTAAAATGTACATATACTTGCATATATTTTATATATTTTTCTTTTTTATACACTACATATTTTTATATACTGCCCCGTTTGCACAGCCACGTTAATTTTTTTAACACCATCTACTTCTGTGCAGTGGTGTACTCTTTGCTTGGCTCAGATCCCCTCGTCTTTCCTTGCCTCCCTGCCTTCCCCTTTCCCCTTCGAGCATCATTATTTTTTGATTTGTCATTTTTTATTTAAGTCCTTGCATGGTCTCGCTCTGTCAACTTTATATGCTTCAGACATCTACTATGTTACGCTGCAGGATGTATGTTTTTTTCTGATGGCTTAGTTGCACCTAACTTCAGTCAGCTGAGGCCAAACACAGCTACCATGTTTTAGAGATGATCTTTTACTTGTCACGCTACAGAGCGATGGTGCACTTAGAAAACAGTGAGTCATGGGAAACGTTAAGTTTGCGGTACAGTTTTTAAATGTTTGGTCATTTGTGTGACAAGTGGTGGTGTACCGTGGGTGTGCAGTAGTGCTAGTCTATTTCAAAATCTGGATTTGGCTGCCTTTCCAAATTATTTTTCAGCATAACTAATGTGTGTCCTTTTTTAACGTCTCGTGTTGGTCCTTGTTCACCACCAAAGTTTAATGTTTGCTTTTTCACAGTTTCCATAACTTCATTGCTAGGGCGTTTATTTTTCAATTGTTTGTTGTGTAAAGTTTTTGGTCTATCGGATGTGAGATGACCCAAACAATTACATATGTTCGTATTTTATATATAATGTATATTTTACATGATATATGTACATACATATGCATACATATATACATATATATGCATATATACATTATATATATCATGCGTTATATACATCATATATGTTACATGTTTTATATATAATATACGTGTTACATTTAGCAGTCCTAAAATGTAAACATTGAGTTTATTAACATCTGGCAATCATATGGCAATGTTTGTTTACATGTGGTGGAAGGATACATAATGGGCAAGAAAGTAGAATTTTAGCAGGGCTTTCAAAAGTGCTCACTTTGTCATGAAACGGCCTATACTTACAAATGTGTCTTCAAACATTATATGATTTTGCAGCATTTCGTTTCGTGAAATGAACTGTGATGCAGCAAAATTCACCATTATTTATTATATTCTTATTGGATCACAAAATGTACGTGATATTCCAGCATTATTACACCAAACACATAATTTGTTGGACATTTGCTGCAAAATAAATTCTGTTCGTAAACAAACACTTAGAAACCATCTTGTTTCTGGGTGCACCATAAATAAATAGACACAAGCTAAGATGTAACAACCATGTCAAAGTAATGTTACATGCAGTACTTTGTGCTCATTCCTACATGAGCAAGTGTATTTTATTTCTAAGGAAGCACTATACATCATCAATAGCCATGAATACCCCAATCATTGACAGTAAAGGAAAGAAGTTGGACATGATAAAACAAACAAAATTTGTAAAGTGGTTATGTTTTTTAATATATTGAGGGCTGTGTGCACTAAAGTGAAAATTAATACCACAGAATATAGAATAATACATCCCACATAAGTTCTGTAGGCAATACAAAGTGGAACAAGTCTGTCCCATGAAGAATATAGAATAATACATCCCACATAAGTTCTGTAGGCAATACAAAGTGGAACAAGTCTGTCCCATGAAGTCATACGAACAAAGGTGAAAACAGTAAGTCCTACTTGAGTTGTGTGTAGAGGAGTGTAAAAAAATACTATTTTACACGTAAACTGATTTAAATGAGAAGTAACAAAACAGAATATAGTGTGAAGATCATTTTTCCCATGTAGTTATTTCAAATTATGTCACATGAATTTTCTTCTGGCAGAAATCTTTGGTAGATGTTGTTGGTTATTGCTAGTATTGTCCCATGTATTAATGAGAAATTATGGTTATATGATTCACTAGAAGTCATTGTTGATGTTGAGAATTGAATGCTTCAAATATAGACATGCCTTTTCTATCACTGCACCAAATGCTTGAATGGTATGTCATAAAAAATATGCTGTTATCAGTGTAATTGCTGCTGATGTAGAAGTTCTCACAATTTTGCTGTCACTAAAAATTATTTTCACAATTTGCTCAAGTTGCAGTACAGTGTCTGTAGATACTAGCAGCTAATGTTAATCAAGCGAGAGCATTCTCTTGGTACATTAATATCACGACAAACAAGCACACAATATTAGAACCAAACAATACTTAAATAATGCTTGGAATGTGTTTTAGTGCTGTCCAAATGTAAAACAATAACAAAGAAATAATACCAATACTGCAAATAATCTGGTGAGCTCAAGTTTGGTGTATAATATGAGTTTCAATGCATGAATAATGCAAGTTTTTTGCATGTAATTTGATAGGTTCTGTGTATGCATGAAAAGGTTTGGTGTATATAATTTAATGATTATTTATTTGACCATATTAGGCAATAATTTCTCTTAAGTAAACAGTTATTTAAAAGTAATTAACTTAAAACCAATTTTTCCACTAAAATTGAACACCGGTAGGTATTTTACATAAAAATATATCCCGAAAATGTTTTTAATACCAAAATATCCTACTGAAATGCTACACTTTATTGAGCAAAATTGAGCAATTCTATTTGTCATTTTTCAGTGGCCATATACATAACATGGGAGGGCAGTAGGGATACACTGCAAAAATCTGTCGAAAATTATGGCAGAAAGAACACAGTGAACTCACTTTTACAACCTATGTGTGTCATATATTGTAATTAAAAAGTTAAGTATTTTACAATCTCTCAATACCCATAACCCCTACCTGCACAATTACAGATTTATGAACTCTCTAACTACAATAACTACAATATAACGAAAACCGAGCAAAGTTATGAATGTAAATTAAAAAGCACAATGTTATTATTATTCTTTGCACACTATGCCATTTGAGTTCTTTATACATTATATAAATTGGCTGCAAAATATGCACAGCATAGTTCTCGAATCAACCATGTGCGCTCAGTCATGCACGTTGACACCTATGATGTTTCAACTACACAGGGTAGCTGTTTTGTTTACATGAGCTGAAATAGGTAATTGAAATAATTATTAACAGTTCTCAAGTACATATTTCAGAGACTACTAAGAAAATTGTGGCACTGTAATATTGGTTAAAAAATTAATTATGTTATGTGTGCAATATGCTGCTAACTAGGACACAGTACTGTTGTTTAAAAAATTATGACTGGTAATACGGCTTCTGCATGTTTATATATACAGCGAAAGCTCGCTTTTGCTATCTAGTTTATTCCATTTTCCTGTACCAGTCTTTTTTTTTTTGGATGGTCCTGACAACTATCCTAATTAAACAATGTTAAGAAACATGCATAATAAGACTTTTAAACCATAATCTTTCCGCATCCATCTATCAGATATTCTGCCTGAAAGCCAAAATATATTCAGAACAATCGTTTAGCTATGAAACAGAGCTGATTTTTAAATGATTCGTGCCAGTAATTTTATGTTTTACCCCATTTCTCATTGGTACATTTGCCAAAGATTGCACACATCATTTGTATTTGAACACTGTGTGAATGCAAAACAAAGATAATCGACAACTGGTGCTATCAATAGTATTGTTTATATTCAGCAACAGTTTTCCAAGTTCTATAGACTACCTTCTTCTTCTAATTTATTTATTTCATTCGTAGGTTGGTGAGAATGAGAAACCATTTTGTATTCTTATTTTTGTGTGTTTATTGCAATCATAGGTTGGCAACAATGAGAATAAATTCCACAATCTCTGATAACATATTCAACAATCTATGGCATTATTGTAAACGGAATAGGGAATGAGTTTAGAGCCAAGGCAGTATTTTGACGGGTGTGATTATTATTGGAAACTATTGGCTGCGTGTTTAGTTAGAATTGCTACGATTTGAAAGAGATTTGGCAAGTAATGGTTAGCAAAAATTGTCACAAATAAATAAGTTGTGGTAATTTTAACCGAGGGATTGAGCATGGCTCGGCCGACGAAGGAACACTGAACCAAAAAATTAATATAAATAAAAATTAAATTTTGATCAATTAAAAGAATTAAAGTTTTTTAATTTAAAGTAAAAAATTTATAACAACTTGACTTGAATCAGTTGTTTTAATAACATCTTTAGGCTGTTGGTTTAAACAAGAATTCATTCTGAGGTTATGTACAATATTTCTCAGGTCTAAAATCCAAGTCTGCATCCATTTTTTTTCCCGCATGCTTTGTTTTTTCTTGTTGGTCCACTGAAAAACAAAAAATTGAGAATCCACTGTACATAGTTTTGCCATTGTAGTACTGCATTGTGTTTCAAAAATTAATATTTGATGTACAACAAATTTACAGTTCCACTCCTGTGTGTTTACAGTTACCAAAACAGAATAAGAATGTCTGTGGCACTTATCAAATTCCCTCCCTACCCTCAGAGCATTAGTATGTGAACATAAAGAAAGTGGAAGTGTCAAACTGAGCCAATTTCCAAGCCAGTGTTGTGGAATGCCTAGCGAAATTTTCGACTGTTTTGGAAGTGGTTTAGTGAACTAACCTTAACCGAATGTTATTACAGACCTGCATATCCTGTTATGTTAACAAATTTTTGTGAAACTAGGAGGCTGTGAATACCCTTTTGGGGTATAATTTTATTCAGAAGATGTCCAACTATATAAATAAATTAATGTCGGTAATAAATTGTTTGATTTACCTACAAGAAGTCACTGAAAATGGACTTTGCTTTCACTAAAATTTATGCAGTACTCTGTTCAAACTTATTTTTTGGTGTCATGACAGATCATACATATCCTTTTGAATATCATTTCATTCTTAAAATACTTGGATAGGAAATAAATTAATATATTTTCATTAAACCCTCTCTTTCAACGAGAAGCAATTAAAAATGGACTTTGTGGTTGCTGAAAATCAAGACATATATAGCTGTTTACGGTACCATTCAATTGAGAAAATTTCTGCTTACTGAACAAAAAAAAAAAAAAAATCTAAAAAATATGTTATTTTGCACCAGAGATTACAAAAACAATTTTTTGCGAGAAACAATACTTTTACAAGTTTTTGGAACCGTGACACTTTGTAAAATTGAGGCTGTACTGTACACTATGACATCCTAAGGATAGACTAGCCTTGCAATCCTTACAATGCCAATGAAACAGTATGTTCTTCGTGCTGCCAGAACGGACCATTGGAATATATGGGGTGACATGCATGGGAGAGGATACAAGTAAAAAACACCTCACTGTACTTCTTTGGGTGACAGTGACAAAAAGAACCCATTCATGATTCAGAAGTCCTAGAATCTGCACACTTTCACAACACCTGCAACCTTGCCTCATCAGTATGATTCCAATAACAAAGCATGGATAATGTTGAATACTTAGCTGGAGTTCATATATTTGACTCCTTCATGCATAGCAAAATTTGCAGCACTGTGATCTTTATCAACACTAGAATGAGTTGAGAGGTTTTGGTCGGCATGTAACAGCAAGGTCTTAAGCACAGATGACAGTGAAACAAGGTGAAATTGGAGCAGCAGTCGAATGCCAGTGTGAGGGAAATGTAAATATATTAAGTACACCCACCACGCAAAAGCGATGTCTACCACATTTCCCATATATGTAAAACAAGTTTACCCACCAGGAATTTAATCCAATTCACCTTGGTGGGAGGTGAGTTGTAACACTACTATACTACTGCAGCCCATACTAAAAATCTATAACAAACCTCACCAACATTAAGATGGTCTTCTTACACCTAAATACCAACAGTTTTCCTTAGCTTCTGCACCAGACATTCATCAAAGCTCTAAAGATAAATTTAGCTAAAGCGCACAGCTAGTGTCATCACAGATCTGGATCTGGAGCACATGACAAGACAAAGAATGTGTTCAAGGCTATAGAAGGCATCAAAGCTAGACCCCCCCCCCCCCAACCACCATTTTGGGCTTGTGTGGCCACCACCACAGATATTGAAGAAGAGCACACTGAAACCTGCTTTGTGCAAGGTTATGCATTCCACAGCCTGAACTGTCAGCAGAGCCCAAACCTGTCAGTTACTCAAGCCTTGATTACATCCCTCTATGTACCATGTACACATGGGAAAGGAATGCTCCAGACTGTACCTATACAGGGAATATATGTATGCCGTTAATGAGGTGGCAGTATAGGGCAATCATCATGATATATTCAACATGCAACATTCATCAGATGATGAGGAAGGAAATTGAAGAGCTGCCAAAACTGAGGTCTGTGGTGAGTCCTGCATCAATGCAGTATAGGCTTTGGAATACCTTGCTGATGATGACTCCAATCCCATACCAGAATTAAACCTCAATCTGGAATGACCTCCAAAATAACAACTTGTATGGTAAGCAAAGACAAACAGGCCATCATCAAGGATTACTTCAAAATATAAGAGGTTCTGGTGATATTAACAAAGTTAGCTGTGCTATTGCATTGATGTCAACTATTATGTAACACAGTTTCTGCATGTTTATGTATTAATTTTTGCCACTGCATTACTGCATGTGTTTAATTATGAACAGTAGGTGTGTAACTTTGCTGCTTGTGAATCTATAGGTATGAAAACATTTACAGTGTTTCTAGTATGTGACGAGTGTGCCACTAAATTCTATTCTACTGTGTTTTAAAAATATACCTACATAAATCTACTGCTATGTGTGTACAATTTTTTAAAATGGAAATTATAATTAGTGGTTGAAATTCTGTTCATTTCTTCCCCTGCATCACATGTGTGTGTGTCCTTGTGTATCTGTCTGTATGTGTGTTTGTGTGTGTGTCTATATAATTAATACAAACGCAGACCTGAACCGGGATTTTTTTTCTTTCTTTCAAAATTATACTGTATTTTAAAATTGGAGCCTTTTAAATAATTTCTGTTTTAAAAAATATTAACAATGATTGCCTTTCTACAAGTGTCTTGCACCGATATAAGAAGTGATTTATGTTGTAAATATGTTTGCTAGAAGATTTACCAAGATAATTAAAACCTCACAACATAATTTAAATCCAGAACGATACAATACACATAATTTGTATAGAAAAAAAAAATTAAACCACAAAATCTTGCCTCAACTAATTACATAATTCTGAAATTTTACATAAATATAGTAAATTTACTTCACTTAGCAGACTATAAATTCTTTCCTGTATTTTTCTTCATGTTTCCGTTTGTACATTGACCTATAAAACAAAATTTCAACAGGATACATTGACTGTAGGCATATGTTGATAATCCCTATATACAAATTTATGGCATCAGAAGTGAGGTGGAATCGAGTAAAAGGTTTTGCAATTGGAATTGAGAATCGGAATCAACCCCCAAACAGTGTACGCAAGACTCCTTGCTGTACCATCACTTAACTCCCTGACATTGTGACTTCTTGCAGAACCACCAACTGGAGCTTCCAATATCGTAGGCCTACCGGTTTTCAAACTTTTACCTTCAACATGTTTTTTCAAATAAATATAATATGATGCAATTTAAATGTCTGTAAAGTATACTGACACACTACTAAGTATAGCATGTCTGATAGAACCTATAAAAGTATTAAGGAGTGCTGCAGCAGAAATGAGATTAACATTGGCAGGACTAAAAACTTAACTTTATTCTGAGGTTATGGCCACCATCTTGTGATGTAATTACATCCACCTCATGATTTTATATAATTATATCTTTGGTATTTAATATATTTCAGTAATTTCAAAGGTATATTTATGCTAGGTGGGAGCGGCAAGGGGGGGAGATAATTTCAACCCCCAAATGATCCCTTCACCAACCCCTAAAAGAACTTAGCGAAACTCCAGTGAACTTCCATAGGGCTATTTCTCACACGTATAAAAAAATTAAAAATATATTTTTTTAATGTTGTAAAAGGTTAAAGTATTCATAATTATTTTTCTGATCTATTTTTTTATTTGGTTTTGGAAGCTCACTGGTGGTTTTGCATTGCCCAGGAGAGCATAATTACTTCATAATCATTTTCATGGCTTCACACAACTTTTAATCAGTGTAGCCTTTGCCATGGTGCTTTGCCCAGCACCAATGTAAAGTTGCTTTTAATAGAGAAGTATTAGCAAGTGCACTAAATATATGTGTCAAATGAACTCTGAGCGCTTCATGTACGCGTGTAGTCATAAGGCTTTTCACCCCGTTCCAGTGTCATGTACTTTGCCAGTTTTCATGTAATTTTACTGGTTTCATTGTGTGTGTTCCATGTTTAATTTTATTACTAAGGGTGTGTGGTCAGCCAATAAGCCATCAGTTAGAAACAGTTTGATGTGTGTACAAACAAGGTGCAAGTAACTGCGGTGTATAACCCACCCTATGAGGTTACCATGTAGGACACAATGTAATCACTACAGCAGCTATACGAGGGGATTCTCAACAACTACAGGAAAATTATGTCCTGGGTGAAAGGCCCATGACTCCGAGATCAAGAGAGTCTGCTCTCCAAGAACTTCATGGCACCGCTTAAATGAGCGATGCCTGGTGCCTAGCAGGTAACATCATCACCATTCCACTCTAACCTGAAACCCGTTTGTCCAACCACACAGTGTAAAATGTTTCTTCCAATGTAGCTGTTCCTTTTTATGTACCACACTATCACTGTTCAGTACTGTGCATATGCCATGGCTGCACTGCAGTGTTCATGCATGTGTCTTTTCATACTGAATCAATATTTACACACCAGTATCTGCATTCTGTTCAGTTTACAAAACTAGTTGAAGCCCCACTTTACAACTCATAAGCACAATAAAAAAAATTGCTTTTTTTGGCATTCTTAATTGATTTTGCAATGCAAGTAGATAACTAAAATTAGTATCCTCGCTTATCATGAACCTAACCAAAAATCACAGAAGATAAGGAGTATGGAGTGTTTACAAACACTGCACAAATGTTTAATACATGATTATTTCATTGACCTAAAAAATATTCAAAGTATTATAAGTTAAGTACACATTTACGGTACGTGCGTAATATCACCAACATTTTTGGCTATAATTGCCAGTTTAAAAATAATACAAAATAGGGTATCCGTATTTTAAACGCGAAGGAGCATTTAGCGATTTGAGTCGATATGTCCAATTGTACTCCAGTGATAATCTTTTAACATTACTTCCAATTAATTTATAAATAGTTCTCGTTCAAGAGCAAAACTGTTTATGTATGTGAAGTCAACAACACGATTACTACAAATAATTTTAATTCCTATCTGCGCATGTATGAAATAAATGAGAGATAATGATGTATCATATATTAAACAATGGCAAAACTATTTGTAAGCATTTCATGGTAAAAAGTTCGGGATCGTAGTTTTAGAAATATTTTAATGCACAATTTCATTGTTGTTTCATGAATACGGGAATTATTACAGAATTCCCCAAATAAACGTAATTTCTATACAGGATGAATCAACTAAAACTCGCACCGCAAATATTTCTGAAATGGAAGGTATTATTGAAGTGCAGGTTTCACTGAATTGAAGTTTAGACAAGGGCTCATAGTTCCTGTCCAGACAGAGATTTAAATAATTATTAGAATGTGTGTTTCTTGAACAAAGTTAAATTTTTTTCAAATGGAACAATGCTTAATCATATCAAGAAAATAAAACTAGACGAAATTAGAATGTCAATGGTGTTTTTATATAGGATTCTAATGTATGTAGTATACGTGTTATCATAATATGACAATTTTAAATACATATAGTTGTCTGCTCCACTTTAACTGCTTAGTTACTTAAGCTATGATGTTTGTACGTTTACTTTTCTGTTTTAGAGTGGGTGTGGTATTCCTTCAAAATGTGCACAAAAATTTTATATCCTGTACATTTATGTGATTTTACTATACCACAATTCAGCACATTCTTAGGAAATACAAAAGTGAATAAGCAAATTCTGTGAATTATGGAGAATAAAATGATAACTGTCCTTTACAGGTTGTGTTCAAAATGAAGACCACCAGCTAAAGTACAAGATTCTAGTCTGTCCTGTACAGATTGTAGCATTTCAGCAGGAATTTTAGAACACGCAGTTGTAATATGTTTTTTCATATCTTCTGGTGTAGTCAGTATGTCCTTGTAGACAGCTTCATTAAGCGTTCCCCACAGAAAAAGTTCTAAAGGACAGGCCAACATACAGGTCCCTTTCTACCAATCAAACTGTTTTAAAACAATCGGTGAAGATAAGCTGTAGTACATCTTGCACTATGTGCAGGGCAACAATCATGCTTATACCACAGCATCCTCCTAGTCTGCAATGGAAGGTCTTCTAACATCCATGGAAGTTAGTCTGTAAGGAGGTTGACATTTAGTGCTGAGCCGATACAGGTTTTTACTGATACCGATACAATGGACATATGAGTAATGGACTGAAATACTTCTACTAGCACTAAAAGTATTTTGGGAAGCTGATTAAAATCTGTGTTGCAGTCAGTGTCACACAATATACTTTTAGATGCTTTAGGTAGACATACAAAATATTAGAAAAGTTAATTTCTACATTCATTCTTTAAAATCAGAGATTAAAAGGAGCACTCAAAATATACTTTAGTAATTTATTTTTTATTTAGGTCATGGCAATTTAAGCATGTTCTAAACAAATAAAATTAAAAAGATGATATCTACAAGGTCCTGTATCACAGTTCTCAGTATAATTCAACTGATAGCAAAATTGAAGCACTGCCAGTTCCTGGGTTCTGAATGTCAGAATGATTGCTTTTAAAAGATTTTAAATACTGATATGACAAGGGTAAGGAGAGTGTTGGGCCTGCAAAGCTGGTAATTCAGTGACAAGCTGTAGATGATTATCTCCTAAAGTGCCTGTCACAGCAGGCCACAGTGGAGTGGGACCCGCATTTCTCTCTCTTCCCCACTCTTTCTTCTTCCTGTAGATGATTATCTGACAGCAGGGAGGAATGTCCCATCTGCCCTTTGTGGTCCTGGAGTGATAATCTGTCAGTTTAATACTTGGAATAAGAACAGCAACTGCTGACTAAAAACTGCAGCAGTTGAGCCCCTCTTACTCCAAATTGCCACCATATCATCCTCTGGTTAAACAGAAAATATTGAGTCTCAATATCGCTAAAAATAAAATTGGTTCAGGCATGCTGATATTACTAATATCAGCTGATATTTGACATAGGGTATCGGTATCAGCTCAGCACTAGTTGACATACTTTTGGGAATCTAGAGTTCCTTCTATTAAAAAAGGGCCTATGAGATGATGGTTTACTTTTACACACCACACATTTACACTCCATTAACAGTGACATTCCACTAGACAAAGCTAATGAGGATTGTTTACTGCCCAATTGTGCATGTTTCTGAGGTTGCCTTTGCCATGATTTATAAATGTAGCTTCATCACTAAACAAGATACATGAAAAATCTGGAATATCATGTCTTAATGTGCATGTACATAAGTTAAGACGATTCTGAAAATAGTTTCTATGTAGCTCTTGATGGAGAGAGATATGATATGGATGAAACTTATGATGGTGCAGAATGTGTAGCATACTTGCCTGACCCATGCCACTCCCTCTTGCAATAGCACAGGAGCTTAACTTGAAAATTTACAGCAACAGCACACAGAAAATTAATTTCACCCTTTTCGCTAGTCACTCGTTTGTTTCTGTTACATTTCTGAAGTGATACACTTCCAGTTTCCCATAATTGGTTAAAGAGGTTTGCAAATAAACATTAAGATGGTTGATGTTTATTGGGATGATGTTCAGCATACATATTACAAGAACGAACAGCATATTTCCTATTTTTGCCATACTCCATGAGCATGTCGGATTTCTCAGCATTAGTAAATACCATCTTCCAGTATGTCCTATGTCTAGGTAGTATGAATTATCACCAAGTACTGACAGAAGGTCCCAATACAATCAGTGTAAAGGAAACAGAAAAAAACATACGAACATTGTAGCATAGTAACTAACCAGTTAAATGGAGCTAACAACTATCAGTATTTTGAATGGTGATATTACGATAGCATGTAAACTACTTGCATTAGAAACATGCAAATACCATGGATATTATAATTTTGTCTAGTTTTATTTTGATGTGAATAAGCATTGTTCCATTTGAAAAAAATGTAACTTTGTTCACGAATTACACATTCTAATACTTACTAATATCTGTGTCTGTGCAAGTGGTACATGGGTAAATACAGAATTTAACTGTCGCACACATTCCCAGCATGGGATAGGAACGGGATGTCACCCGTTTTCATTTCCACATCATCTAAGCCTGAGGAAATTATTAAAAAATAGAAAAGAAAGGCACAGGAGTGAAAATGTTACAAGTTAGGGGCAGGCAAAATGAAGAAAAATTAAAAATGATACAGTACAAGTTAACGTGCTCGCTGCAATCACTACTCATCCGAGACACATAAAACGTTAGTCACAAGCTAACGCTGTTCCTTCCTTTCCCTTGGACAGCTCAGAATCAGTCATATATTACTAGAAATACTTGCAGCTCATCATCTCTCCTGGCTACACATACACCTTCACCACGTTGATAAATAATAAAAAATTTAATATCCGTGTTTTTGCACGTGAACAAGCTCTTGGTGATTTAGATCAATATACCGAATCATACTCCAGTGATAATTTTTTACCTTACTACCAATCAATTTAGAAACAGTTCTCATTTAAGAGTAAAACTTTGTTTATTTATGTGACGTCAACAATGTGACTACTGTAAATAACTTTAACTGTTATCGGCGCATCTATAAAGTAAGTGAGAGATGATGATGTATCATACATTTAAACAATGGCAAAACTAACTATTTGTAAGCGTTTCATGGTAAAAGAAGTTCAGCATTGTCTTTTTGCAAATATTTAAATGGAAAATTTGGTTACTGCTTCGTGAATATGAGAATTATTACAGAATTTTGCAAATAAACTAATAATTATTGAAATCTGTGTCTGGGCTCAAATTATGAGCCCTTGTATTAACTTTAATTCTGTGAAACCAGACATCAATAGCACATTTTGTTTCCAAAATATTTGCGGTGCAAGTTTTAAGTGATTCATTGTGTATATCTAAGATTAATTCTGATTATTTAGTGGTGTGTGAAAATTTCTGGGCCATACCTATAAAAATTCACTGCTTGAAATTATTGATGTTTATGTAACATTTATATAAATGAACCTCTTTGTGTGTCAAACACTTAAAATATGATATTAACTGTGAACTATTCCCAGGCAATAATAATTTACTACAGTGGAAGCCCGAAATACTGCGGCCCGTTACACCTTGGATTCGGTTATACTGCAGAGCAATTTATGTCCACCGGCCTGAATAAATAAATAAGTGGAAAGCATGCGGTCAGGTAGCTGTGTGGTATGTAGGCGGGTGGTCTTGAGTTGAGGATGTTGAAGGAGGGGGCAGAGGAAGCGGGCACGCGTTCTCCCTCATTTCGCCGCCGAGATATATTTTACTAATTCATTACATCCAATATTGTATTTTTTCGGTATTCAGTTTCATTGGCATGGTGCGATGTCTTTGACGGAAGAATTCCTTGTGATCCTTTTTTTATGTGACTATTAAATCTATTCTGCTGTTTGGTTGTAAACAGGTTAAAAAAAATGTTACCTTTTCATCTTATTTGGCCATTGGATCAGTGTGGGGGATGGCACGACAACATTCCAAGCCACATATCATACTTGCAAGTGTCCTGATGTCACACATTTACTGGCACTTACAAGTTAACATGAAATGTGCGTGCGTTGTATAGCGTAACACATTTAAGCAATACAACTATTCAATACCAAAATGTTTAACTAATGAAAGTGAAAGAATGCAGGAACAATGTCATAAAAAGGATGCCGACTTCTGTCACACGTTCAATATAAAACTGGATTGCAATGTGAGGGGCTCTGGGATCATATTCTGGGTAACGTAGGGACTAAGTCATTTACAGGCCTATAATTTATCTCCTAGGGGTATAGCTTTACATAATCATTATAATTGTGATGTAGACACTTTGATTATTTGGTATGTCTTCCCATTTTCGAAAAAAAAAAAAAAAAAAAATATCAGAAATTTGAGGCACGCAGTGTTATTGTCCCGAAGACACGAACGTTAGGACATGCGTCCGCGGTATGTGGACAAGCTATTGTGGACAAGGCTTAATGCAGAAAAGCGGCCTTTCTTTGAATGCTACAAATAATTCACGTTTTATTTGTTTCAGTTTTCCTTTGAAAAATGCAAATCAGATGAGCAAGCAACATGTTTCACAACACGTGAGGCACTGATAGATCCCATCTGCAGTGCAAGTATGTATTCGACCTTTGTTTAGTTTCATTTGGACGTGAGCTTCGTTTCTCATTCTCACTCCCTCCCGACCAGGCCCCCTTGGTGTGTAGAGGGGGTGGGTGAACCTCTCCTCCAACTCGCATGACAATCTATTTGCAGCGAACACCACCCTTGGTGGAATAAGTACATCCTTTGCCTGGAAAATGCAGTATTTTGTAGCTATTCTTGCTTGAATGCATATGACCCCCTTCATCTCACAACGTTTCTCTTCTTCTGTTTTCCTCCCTTGGGTGCTGTTAAGTTCAGTGATACAGAAAAAAAATAAAGTTCAGATAGGAAGGGGCTAAACGTTTCACGAGTTACTGAGGTAAATAACAACACTTGTGCAAGTTGTGCCATGTTTGACAGATAGATGTCACACCCTATTAAACACCGGCTGGTTTTTTTTTTTTTTTTTTGGTATTCTACTTGGTCACTCCTAGAGTAGCGTGGAAAAGCTTTAACGCGGGTCTGAGTCCCCCTACAGCCACGTTACATCGGGCTTTTACTGTATTAATATTTTACGTTACCAGTATTTATGAATTATTATTCTAAAGGCAAAACATCTTCCTGTATAATAAACCAAACTCAGATAGTGAAAACACTTAATTTTGTAGTGAAAAATATTTAAAGATGGACTTTGTACCTGCCATATGGTAGAGCTGCTCACAATGAATGCATCCCCACTTAGATGGTCGCATGCTGGTTGGTTTCTATGCCTTTTATTTTAGCGAAGAGCGGGGTTGAATATACACTCCACTGAAGAGTCCTTGTAAAATAACTTTAAAAATACATTAATATTATAATAATACAACCTTATGTTTTCTTGCAAGTAGTCACAAGAAAATGGACTTTGTGCTCTCTTAAATTAATGTAGTAGTGTTTATGATTTGTTTGGCAACAAAAGGATGTCATATTTGCCCTTTCAGGGTATCAGTTTAATTAAACAATATCTGCTTATTGAAATAAATTAATGTTTCAATAATACAACTTCCAATTTTTCTACCAGAAGCAACTGAAAATTTATTTAATACTCACTTAAGTTACGTGGCACATAGTGTTTATTCTCTATTTTGTTTACAAATGATCTTACTCCACTAAGACGATATCTATCTAGGAACTAAAAATTTTCATTACAGAAGTGATTTTTGCTCCAGAGATGAGTAAATGTGAATTCCAGGAAAAATAATCATTTCTAAAGCAGTCTATAACTTCCATGCTCTGAGGCTACAAAGTGCCCCAATCTGAGTTTTGAAATGTGGATAAGTATCAAGGCAAAATTATTGTGCAAGTATAATGCACTTTCCAATGAATCTAGACTATATTCTCAAAACAGCCTTCTCTATGGAGACTAAGACATAGTTAATACTTTTCAAAGCATAGTAGAAGCCCGACATAACACAGTCCACTGTACTGCAGGACCCGCGACTTTTAAAATTAACTAGACCAAATAATATGTTTTCAGTATAAAAAACAGTAGCTGCACAGCTGTTATCTCTCTTTCAGATACAAAAACAGTAAAACAATTTTTGCCATGGAAATTATTGCTGCAACTGGAAAGAAGCCCCACTTCCACATCTATAGCATTAACTAGAGTTATCAGTGAATGAAAATAGATCTTCAAGGAAAAAAAACCAGGCTAAAACAAAATCTCTTGTGCCTATCAATAGGGTGAATGGAGGAAGAAATGGGAAAGGGAAAAAAAGTGCAAGGTTGTATGTATAGCCAGCATGACAAATTTGGACAATTTAGAAATTGCTAGATCCAAAATCTGCATTTGCTGAAAATTTATTTTTGAAATTCTGGTGTAAATTACAATGAAGTTTGAAAACTGCTCACAAGATATTTGGCAAATAAAAATAATTTTACTTAGCTGGTAAAGAAAGAGGCAGAAAGAAGCATGAAAATAGGTTGCAGATGTGTTTACTTATGAACATTTTTCTTTTTTCATTCACATAATACTTTTTCCTGTTAAGCATTAATTTTAGCTTACACAGTTGTCAATTCTATCTTTAAACTTTCTTTTACCAAGGTTTTCTGTAGTGCTGTTTTCATCTGGTTGTTTCACATTTAATCTAATGATTGTATTCCTGTATGGATTCCCATCACAATCCGATTGTAATCTGAATGTTGTATATTTCCATGTACTATATAATGTGTTTGTGGGCTTGGAACTATACAATGCACAGTGGGCATGTATCCAGTATCTCACAAGCAGTCCGGCACAATTCCCAGGATACCAAGATGGCAAGGCGGTAAGTTCGTGTATGATGGAGTGTCCATTGTTATCATTCTCTCGCGAGTGCTTATCAATCAAATCTTGCAACATTTTTGTTCCTCTGTGGTCGGATTTCGCATCCAGAGATTGTGATGCATAACTGTAATAAAGTTTTGTTAGTTTTTATGTGCATGGTGTTAACATAAAGTATACTACGTTTACCACTCAATCAACTATCACAACTTAAGCTTCCTCAGATAAAATGAAGAGTTTCTTCGCCTCTCTTCATTATTATGTGATGAAATCTTCAGTTTTGGTGATATTTTTCATCGAAAATGTACAGTGTGGCGTTTCCATTGTCTCTCGTTCAGTGATATTTTTTTGGCACGTGGGTAAGTAATTACATGTCTGTATTTTGTTTATTCCTTGTGTGCTGAGGAATGTTTTCGCAAAAATATTTACGTTGCATCAGACATATTGCCATAACTTATTAGCTCATAGGGTGTTTTGCTGATCAAGTGTATTATATTTGTTTCCTCACGTTTTGCTGTTATTTTGTTTGATGATGTGATCCTAGCTATAGGGTTTAAGATATATTTGCTTAAGTTCAAGCTCCAAGAAAGAAAGCTTAAACACATAAATGACACAGTACATGTACTGATTAAGGCCCCCAAAGTTATGCTGAATGTTATTCATGAAGTGAATGCATTTGGTTCACAACATGATGCTGTTGAAGGTGCAGTGAGTACTCTGTGCAATGAACTGTTGCATACGGACCCTTTGGAGAGTTTGGACGAAAATGTATTTTCTGCAAAGCACAAATCATTGTTTGCTCAGTTCTCCGACACACATTGTCTCATAACCATTTTTGCCCTATTTTGTTGTACAAGCTACTTCCACATTTTCTCTTGCCTCCCCGTCTGCAAATGTATATTTGTTGAAAATTAATTTGCCATCCTCTTCAGGTTAGTGAGACATATGGCCCATGTTCTACCAGCTGTAACAGGCAACAATTCTTGAAAATCAGGGATTAGCCAATATTGAGAAATTCCAGTATTTGTTGGGATGCCTCAAGGGAGAAGCCTAACAGTTAGTAAACAATCTACTGATTACAACTGAAAACTACACAGTAGCTTGGGAACTTCTCATATCCCAATACCAGAACATCAGGTAACTCGCTACCCTATAAATAAACAGAATTCTGGACCTACCTGCTGTCAACTTTGCCAATCTTCAATCAGTCAAACAGTTTATCAACACCTTCAATGAGAATGCTCTGCTCTGAAAGGCTTAGGTCATGATATCAGAAACAATAACTCTGTTTTGATAACCATTTTGATGCACAAGTTGGATGTGTGTATGTTAATAAAGTTTGAAAACTCACGAACAGCCAGCACTGGCAATTCCTAATGTTTCTGAACTCGTAGATTTTGTTCAGTCTAGTGTATTTAAAATGTATTTTGCTCTTGATGTAGGAAATAATGTTAGTGCAAATAACATATCTAGGAAACCATTGCTAATGAAGTCAAGTCATACAACTTCATAACAAAAAGCAATATTTATTACCAGTTCAAAGACTAAAACAAGATCTTGTGCAGTGTGTCAGCAAACCACCCATTCTGTGTACTGTGTGCTGAATTCACTGATGCCTCACCTAAAAACAGACAACCAATAGCTCAAACAAAAAATTATGTTTCAATTGCCTTGGAAGAACCCAAAGGCTAGCATCATGTCTCTAATTGCACATGTTATCACAGAGTATTTTATCCCTCATAATGGGATGCTCAAAACATCTAGCTCTAAGACCAAATTAAGGGTAGTTTTTGATGGCAGCGCACAGACTCCAATGGTATTTCACTCCCAGGTCCTAAACTTCAGAATGACATCAATGACGTGATTCTAAGATATAAGCTCTACAGTGTAGTTTCTTAATGTGACATTAAGCAAATGTACAGCCAAGTTTTGGTCGATGAGGCTGACCAACCATGCCAGCTCATTCTATGGTGTTAGGACCCATCACTACCCATTACAGTTTATCAGCTGAATACAGTAACCTATGGCCTCACATCATTTCCATTCTTGGCAATTTATATGTTGCATCAGTTGGCGTCTGATGAAGGTGATGAATATCCACTAGCTGCTAATGTTCTTGAGGACCACATTTTCGTGGATGACAACATCACAGGTACAATGTCGTTAGATGTAGCTAATATGTTGAAAATTCAGCTGGTCGAACTTTTACACCTGGGTGGGTTTGAGTTTTGGAAATAGTCACGTAAAGAGCTTCAGCTACTCAGTGATGTGCCTGTGACCCATTGTGAAAGTCCAAGGGTGCTTGATTTCTCATTAAGTCCTGTTGTGAACATCCTTGTTCTGTTCTGGAATCCAGTGAAGGACACTTTCTCGTATCACCTACAGGTTCACTCTGATATTCCCACCAAACGTTTTTGTCTTTTTGTAAACTGCACACATATATCACTATGGGTTACCATGCTCCAATAACTGTGCGAGCCAAAATTCTAATGCAATGCTTGTTGACTCAAAAACTGATCTGGGATGACCCATTTCCACAGTCAACTCAGGCAATGTAGAATCATTTTGTGGATGGCCCGACTATAATTGAAACCCTTAACTTGCCATGCTTCATATGCCCCCATGTGGTCAGTTGGGAATTACATGTTTTTTCCGACGCCTCGGAGAGCTTATACAGCAGTCGTGTATCTGAGGAGTACGAACACTGAAGGGAACATGTGTAAGCAGCTGGTAATGGTTAAGGTATTGGGTTGTTAATCTGAAGCAAGTATCTCTCCCTTATTTACTGGCAAAATTGATATTTTATTCTCACAACTTCCTCAGCCATTACTTGCATATCTCTACAACCCATGCATGGCTTGATTCCAGCGTTGCTCTAGCTTTGATAAAGTCACTGCCATACTTGTTGAAAACCTTTGTGGCTAATCGCGTGTCTCAAATTCAAGAATGCGTTCCTCCTCATGTCAGGTCTCAAGATAATCCATCGGATTGTGCATTTTGTGGCTTACTCCCTCCCGATCCTCTCTCTCATGATGTCTGATGGCATGGCCCTGGTTTGCTAGTACACCCACCTGGACAGTGGCCAATGTCTGCTGTGTCGGGGCATGATGACAATATGCCAGAGCTTAAATCTTCTCAACTATTCTTGGCACAACTTCTCAACAACTCAACAACAAATTTAATGATGGCCTAAGTTCGTTCACATTATGGCTTATGTAAGGAGTTTCATTAGCAGTGCCAAAACACAACCTTGTAACATTGATTCCTTGACAAGTTTGGAACTGGAGGAAGCTGCCCTTCTTGTATGCAAATGCACCCAACATGCTCGCCTACATGACAACTTGAAATGCCTCAATGGAAGAAAGCCTTGTTTTACACCAATACAACACTTGGCACCCTTTCTGGATTTGCATGGTGTGCTCAGGGCGGGTGGTCGCTTGTCCAATGCCAACATGGAGTTTGCAACAAAGCACTCAATCATACTGCCGAAAGAGTATGCAGTGGTTGAAGTATTGGTAGATCATTATCGCCTAAGATATCTGCATGCAGCATCACAATTACTGCAGTCTCATATCACAGAAATTCTGGATTTTGTCAGCCCAATCCCTAATTCGATCTAGAGTCTTCAAGTGTATGCATTGCTTCCGGTGTGAACCTGTGAATCCTCCACTTATGGGTGATTTGCCGGCAGAGAAAGTCACGTCCTCTGGAACCTTTGAGCAGACGGGAGTGAATTATGCTGGACCCATTTCCATCTGACTAAACACGTTACGACATGGCACTACTTAGGAGGCTTACCTGTCCATCTTCATTTGTTTTTCTACTACGGCAATGCACTCAGAGGTTGTGACTGATATAACTGCTGATAGTTTTGTTGTATCCTTAACACGGTTTGTGTTAAGACGAGGATTGTACACAAGTCTATTTGGATTATGGAACCAATTTTGTGGGCCCAGCAAGGCAACTTCAACAATCCTTTATCCAACTTCTCAAGTTTCCCATTGTTTAAAGCTACTTTCTGATTCACTCCATTAATTTTTATTTTCTTCCCCCAGCAAGTCTTCATCAAGGTGGGTTATGGGGAGCAGCTGTGAAGTCAGCCAAATAACACCTCAGGTGTCATTGGCAATCAGATTCTCACTTTGGAGGAGTTAATAACATTGTATACTAAGGTTGAAGCTGTCCTCAATTCCAGACCATTAACACAATCATCATCCAACCCATGTGATTTTCTGCCCTCACACTGGTGCATTTTCTTATTGGTAGGCCCCTTGTAGCTGTCCTTCAATCGTGCGATAAGAACAATAGTAATCCACTCTGCCTGTCTCAGAGATGGAAAATGGTGTGTGCACTTTCCAATCAGTTTTGAAGATGATGGTATCATGAGTATTTTCAACAACTGCAACCTCGGGGCAAGTGGCAAACCAACAAAACCAACCAGGACTCACTGTTGGAGATTGGTCCTTGTTGGTGAAAAACGTATAACTCCATTGGGCTTGTGCTTGGCCAGAGTCATCAAGTTACATCCTGAAGCAGACAACATCGTCACAGCGGTGGAAGTGCGCACCCGAAACGGACAGTTGTGCCAACCTGTACATAAGCATTATCACTTGTCAACCCAATAATGCTCGTCAGTTCTCAAAATGTGATATTTTGTACACAGCATGATTGTTTGTGTGTGTACTCTTAGAAACCACAGTCTGTTTCGGCAGGCGGTATGTCGTATATTCTCATGTACTCTATTGTGTGTGTTGGTGTGGAACTATATGCGCAGCGCGCATATATGCAGTCACAAGTAGTCTGGCAGCATTCCCAGGAGGAGCAATGAATAACAAGATGGCGAGGCGGTAAGTTAGTGTATGATGAGTGTCCATTGTTATCCTTTTCTCTCGAGTGCTTATCCATCAAATCTTGCAACATTGACAAAAACATATATTTGTCATCTTACCTGCGTTATCAGTTCTATTAAAACAAACAATAATATGTTAAATGGCTGGTTGTTGGTGCAACATATTTTAAACTGTGGCAATGCTTAAAGTTTGGTATCTAAAAACCATTACGCAAAAAATTCATATCTAGTTTATTTTATATTTTATTTCATAAATTATAAGAATGATTATACTTGGCCTACACAACATAACTCCAGACTTTTGTGTATTTGAACATGCCGTACATTTTTTAAAATTAGTTTAGTATGTGAGAAAGTACATTGCAATTCTATGAATAAAAAATGATTGAACATACTGAACACTATAAAAACAAGGAAACGTGTTACAAAACTGATGATTTAACACACTGAAAATGGTGTATTTTTTGTGACACCATTACAAAATTAATGGATGTGCCTGTCAAAATCTGGCCTTGTAGTCGAGGAGGATTTTAGTTCACCCATCTGTGGTATTTGTTTCGACTGTATTTGATTTCACACATAAAGTACAATGTCACATTAAAGAAAAGCTTACTGTGTACATGATAAACTGAACATTAGTGGAAAAAAAATCCACATTTTTATGAGAAAATTTTTACAGTGTTGTAACACCACATTTCTAAATTTTCTCTATCTATACTAAACACTTTGCCTCAAACTTGTGGATGCTGAGACAAGCTTTCTCTGAGGCAACTGCCAATTTATCTGTAGTTCCAATGTAATCTTGTTAAGTTGGTTCTATAAACCAAGATAAACACTTTCACCACCTGTGCCTGTTTCTATTTGGATACTAATTCAACTTATACTTATGGCCAGAACTAATTTGGATCCAAGAATTACATGCAGAATGTACACAACAACCCCATTTCTGACAGAAACAATTTTTGTGAATGGTTTCACAGATATTTTTTTATCTGTGAACCACCATTTAATATTTAACTAAAACAAAACCCTTTACTAATATGTGGCCAATGCCCAACAAATCCACCTGCTTATGTTCTCCTAACTGAGTTTGTCATACATATTTTAAAACAAAACAGAAAACTACAGCCATTATATTGCTCTTCATTCAGTTTTGAAAAATAATTACCCACGATGACCTATTTTCATGTGAACTAATCACTCCTGATATATAAGGTAGTTTTAAACGTGCCCAAAAAAGTTATCCAGCCCTTTTCTCTTGACAAGTTCTTTTATCTGTGTGTGTGATTTGAGAGAGGTGGGAGGTGGCACAAAAACTTCTAAATACTTAATACTTTATTTACTTTCCTTAACACAGGCATATGTTGTCACCTTAAGTCATAATGACAAGTGCATTATTTTGCTAGGCACATCTCAGCCCATTCAAACACAAGAAGAGAAACTAATGTGTGGTAACCAAAACAGCTAATGAAAACAAAAATTACAATATAGTAAATCTGTGCTAATTATATGTGAAACTTCATGCTTGCATTAAGTGCAGTGTTCTACAGGTAGACGTTAAGTGCAGTGTTCTATATGTAGATACACTAACATGACAAAAGTAGTTGGATACCCATCTAATACAGTGTAAGGCCCCCTCTAGCCTAAATAAGTGCAGTAACTCGATGTGGCATGGACTCCACAAGTAGACAGAAGACCTCTCGAGAGATGTTAAGCCATGATGCCTGAAAAGCTGCCCAAAGTTCCCTGGTATTTCTAGGTGCAGGATCGGATCTTGGGTGTGAATGGCTCTCTCCACCATGTCCCATAAATGCTTGATTGGGTTCATGACAGGGGAATGTGCTTGCCACTACATTTGCTGGAACTCTCCAGAATGTTCTTTGATCTTTGAACCAGTCCTAGACATCTGCAGCCCGATAAGACGGCATATTATCCTGTTGATACATCCCATCGTTGTCAGGAAAACTCAAGTCCATGAACATCTTCAAATGGTCACCAAGGAGAGTTTTGTAGAGATTACCACTGAGTTTTGTGGGTACATGGACAAGTGGACCCAACCCATGTCATGTGAATACACACCATTATGGAACCACCACCAGTCTGCACGGTGTCTTGTTGACAACTCGGATCCATGGCCTCATTGGGTTTGCGCCATACCCAAACCCTGCCATCAGCCTGAAACAACCTGCATCGTAACTTATCGTACCAGGCCAGATTTCCAGTCCTCCAGGGTCCAATTAGCAACCTCACGAGCCCAAATGAGGCATTGTGCCTGGTGTTGTACTGTTAACAAGGACACACTGGTGGGTCTTCTGCTTCCATATCCCATGGAAGCTAATGCACATTGCACAGATCTGCTAGATACATGTCTGACACCACCTGTATTGAATGTGGCTGTGATTTGAGCAAGCATTCCTACTCTGTTAGCACGGACAATTCTACCCAACCTCCACCAGTCACTATCATCAAGTAACTTTGGACGGCCATTGCATTGTCCACGCTGGATTGTAATGCCTTGATTTTGATATTCCCTATACACGTGACACCGTGGATTGAGAACTACTGAACATCTCCACAACTTGAAATTGAATGTCCGATCCTTGTGGCACCCACAATCATATCCCGTTCGAACTCTTATAACTTACACTGCCTTGCCACGAGCATGTAAACAACAGTCAGTCCAAATGACACACACCTTTTCACAACTCAGACTGGTTTAGGCCGTGCAATGTCATTCTGCAGCAGTGGCGCCACAAGTTATTCAGTTAGTGTTCTACAGGTATTCAGGCATTTTATTTTAGCATTCACAGGTGTGATATATTACTAAAAGCTATACAAATCACCCTCTTATTTATCATGTATTAGCTATAAAAGCAAGAGTTCTCAGTTATGTCTCTAGACAGCTGTGTGATACTGAGCTTCTACCAAATTTTATTTGTTAATAATTACTGGTTTTACTAATTGGATTAGTTTATACACAAATAAATAATCATATTACCCAAGAATGCTATAAGGAATTTCACACCTTTAATAGAAATTTTGTAATCACATATTGATCTACCAACAACACAAATTAAGCAGACAAGCAATTAAAATTTAAACAAAATTATACCTTGGACAAGGTGGCTGAACTGGACCTAAATCTGGACATGGATCTCCCAATAAAGCACGCAAGCTTAATGCTGCTCCTTCTGCCAAAGTCTTCAAGCAATAGCCACCCTACAGACATCACTAATATTACTAACATGTACATCATATCCTAAAATATACCTTCCTACTGTAAGCAGATTAATTTAATCACAAAAATCTACCATTAACATGAATTTTAAAACTAATAAATCAACAGTTGAGATGAATCTAGCTTTCCAGTCCATTGTGTTTGGGTATATTTGGCTTCTGAACAATGCCTGCCTGGCATGATGAAACCTACTCTCTAAAAGGTATAGCAGGCAAAATCTCTGCAAATTTGTGGATTTTAGAGTTCTCCTTTTATGCTTCCAACAACCAGCCTTTGTGAATGGAACACTGTTGTTTGTCTAAGGTCATATAAGGAAATTTCGAAAATTATATTTTAATTTCATAAACATTAAAATAAAAAAAAGCACACCACGTGGCACATAATAATGTAAAATTAAACATGTCTGCTAAATCTTTACTTAAAAAGAACACTTTCGGTTTCATAGGTATATCTATTGTGTTAGCGAAAACTGCATGTAGCATAAGTATTTAAGGACGTGTAAGTATACATCAGTCCTTTACTTCTTTTTATTTTTACAACTGTTTTAAGTAACAATGTGTGACGAGATGGTATACTGCCACATGTTTATTTACTTGCATCTGAAGTGAGTCTGAATATTTTAACTTTATCACATTTGTTTTGTTTAACTATTTTTCATTTAGTTTGATTAGAATTGTATCTTTATGACAGTCTTTTAAATTTATTTATAATTTTATTTTCTTAAATATTGTGATTTTACTACAGAATGCAGTTTATATTCAGTGGTAGAAGTTAATGTAATTTTATTTTCTCTTTGCAGCAGCTTATTAAAAACATATGCATGTAAGTTGGTTTTGCATCTCAGAGAATGAACTTTTATTATTTTTGACCTAAATTTGGGATAACAGGAATTTACAATATCATATATTCTTTTCCAGGTCATTAACCTTTTGTGAACCCCGGGAATATAAAATTAGACACGATGGAAGGCAGTCCACCGTAATTTTTGTACTGTGATTTTTCTGTAAATTTTGCCAAGACTGCCCAGCATAAGCTTAGGAGAGGTGTTGAGAGGCGCCTCGAAGTTCTATAAATATGAGTGGACATGCAAGAGTACTGAAACACAAGATTTTAGCTTTTGAGTGGGTTTTATTCAACTGACACTGCAGACTCCACTTCGGAATGATGAGTATTCCTAAAGACTTACGCTGCCATATAGTAATCATACATCAATGAATTGTCTGTTTCTCATTAACAGTTAAATTATTACTGGAACTTATTATCATTAATTTTGTTTTGAAGTTATACAGTTTTAACTACCTAGGACTTTCCACAGGTCTAAAATTTCTAACTATATCATGCATGCTAGCCTAGGTTTAATAATTTTCAGCATCTTAATTAGAGACTCTGATAATTTTTTTGTTACTGAAGATAGAAAACTCCAGTATAAGTTATCTTATCATGTAATTTAAAATTGAATATGGCTCACAAAAGAGAGGTGATAACCTAATTGATTTTAAAGTCTTAAATTGTCTGACTCAGTTACAGTTAATTTTATTCAACTTACGATTGATTCTATTTTAATTTTAATAGTAATTTTAAATATTTTCCATTTGTAAAAATGTCAGATTTCATTAAATAAATTTATTTTGCAGTGAAGACGTGTTATGTGAATGTACCATTGTCTGTAGTTAGCATATTTTATTAATATATATAAATATATTTTCCTTCCCATCTTTATATTTTACACAAATGCAATATAGAATTGGTGGAAATGGCAATAATAGACTACAATTCTTCCATAACACATGTTACCATCAAAAACACTTTTGTAATAACAGAACATGCGTACAGAGTTTCTACTGCTTTATGACTCTGGGTAAATTTTTATTTTCCATGGTCTTACACAGACCAAAAAATCTCACTTTTATTATTCTACCCAAGTTCATTTTGTTAATTTGCATTTTTCCTGGTTCCAATAAAAAAAAAAAAAAAAAAATTATGCAGTTTCAAATTGATAACAAGCAAAACCCACATCATGAAACATTGTTCCTATGTCACATAACCCCAAATTTCAAATACTCTTTCCATGTGTACATGATTCATTAAGAGATTTAAAACCACTTTAGTGTCTAGGGAACATTACATTAAAATATACCAATGAAGTACACACAGAAAATTATTCACCTCTAAACTCAGTACTACTTTCCCATTTGCAAACTGCATAAGAGACCACACCAAGTGGGAGTAAAATGAAGGTGTGATCTGCATTCGACCCTGAAATAAAAAACAAAAAGATTTGTTACTTTTACAACCAAAACATATCAAATAGTTACCATAAGGTGATGGGGAAGAAGAAGAAGAAGAAAAAAAAAAAAAAAACCACACACACACACAAAGTTATTACCAATAAACTTATTTTAAATCAGAACACTAAACTGGCACCATACTATATATATGCTGTTCACAGTTGAGCTTTTTTGAAAGCCCTGCCTAAGATCTACTTCACTACCACTTTTGTATCCTTCCATCATATGCATCTGCGAAGAAATCATTAAGAAAGTAAATCTAAACAATATGCCAATTCTTACTCTAATCTGCGTAAAACAGACAGAAAATATTTTTAATAAATCAATTTTTCACAAATGTTAAAGTTATAGGTACTTTGAATACAACATTAAAATATGGGACTACTGATCGTTTTTCACTACCAACTTAACTGGGAAAATGACATCCAGTGTGTCCATTAAAATACATGTTGTAAGAGACAGTGACTCTTTTTACAGATTGATTTCAAATGTGGTCAGTTTACCAAGAACCATCCATAGAGTGAAAACTACCAAAGTGTAACTTGTGACCACTTCATCACTTATAACATCACAATTCACATTTGGTACCAAAGTTATAGATTCTGCAAATTTTCTTATGGCATTAATTGTTTTTGATACTCAGACAATGACAGTTCTGAATGACTAGGGCCCTATTTCATAAAACATGACGGGTGTGACATACACGACAATTATGTCAAGTCCGACAAATTTGTCAATATGTAATGACAATGTTATGTTACATAAATAATGCAAATTCCCCTTATTTGACAAGCAAAAAAGTGTAAATTGTCAGCCTTAAAATAACAGTTTCATAATTGTGACAATTATATATCAATCCGTAAGTTTGAGTTATTACACACTAGATAGCTCTCAAGTGCGCTTACGATAATCAATCGCAGCCTTATATGCGATTAATAAACAGTCTATTCTTACCACAAATAATTAAGCGGTAAATAATAATTTCACCCACAAAACTTTGTTCACTCTAGCAGCAGAATGTCTAGTAATGTGGATAAGATTACTATACTAAACCTGATCCGTGAGGAAAAGGTGGTGCTATTTGGCAAGCAATGTTTTAATTCATCCAATATTGAAACATAATTGCACTGACATGTTATATAAACATTACAAATTACTGGTTACATACGAAAGCGTGCCTGTAACTTCTGCAGTGACAATTCCACAAATTTGTAGATATGTCACAGAGTGATTATACTTATCTGTTTCATATTGGACTCAAGTCGGATTTTTACCTGTCAGCTCAAAACTTTTTTGCAACAACTATTTGCCAAATTGTCAAACAATTCTACAAATTTGTCATGGCAAACTTGTAAACTTGTCAATTTTTATGAAACACACATTTGTCGGATTGTAAACCTGTCTGACAATTTCCTGTCACCTGTCAAATCGTAACTTTTCTAAAATAGGCCCCTGGCTCTATTTCATAAAATGTGACAGGTGTGACATATATGACATTTATGTCAAATATGACAAATTTTTTCAATATGTAATGACAATGTTATGTTTCATAAATAATATAAGTTCCCCTTATTTGACAGCAAAAAATTGTAAATTGTCAGCCTTAAAATAACTGTTTCATAAACGTGACATTTATATGTCAAACCGAAAGGTTTATTTATTACATGCTAGATAGCTCTCAAGTGTGCTTACAATAATCGATTGCAGCCATATATGCAATTCATGAACAGTCTTTTTTTCCCAAATAATTAAGCGGTAAATAATAATTCCACCTATATAACTCTCTTCTAGCAGCAGAATATTAAGTAATGTGGATAATATTACTATATTAAACCTGATCCAAGAGGAAAAGGATGTGCTATTTGGCAAGCAATGTTAATTCACACAATATTGAAACACAATTGCACCATCATGTTATATAAACATGACGCGTGCTGCTTATTCCAACTATGTACAATGATTAAGACTCATCTCACTGCAACCTAGTATATTACTTCTAAACAAGTGAGATTCAAATCCCGCACCAACCCATACACGGAAGTCGCGGCCTACCACAATCCTGGAGGACAGCCGGACACGTGGATACAAGTGGTTGTGCAAGACAGCGGCACATCACATCCCCTCTCCCGCGCTGAGAGCCTACAAGCCATCAGCCACCTCGGGGCATGCCCAAGCGTCACTAAGAATACGCGAATGCCGAGTGATGACCAGAGGGTTCTAACCCCACTCCGGTCTCACAGCAGAGGGACGTCAAACGCCCTCCCTCGCGGCTGCCACAACACGCGCTACCCTGACTATATAAGTCTGTATGCGGCGGACCTCACCAGTTGCTCTTCTTCAGTCTTCGAGCACGCTCCGCCACTTCTAGTGCTGGGGCCCTCCGACTACTGTTAGACCTTCAGCAGCCCATCCACAGGTTGCCACCAACTGCTCAACACTCTTCAGCAGCCACCAGAGGCTGCCTACATTGACGTCGCCATCGAGCTCTCCTGCATCTGCGACCAGACGCTCCATCGACGCCAATCGCCAATAGCTACCAAAAACTTTCTGTAGCTACCAGACATACCACACTTAACTTCTTTGTCTCCTACAGACACCACGATTAGAGTTAGATTTTTAGTAAGCAATTTTGGACAGTTTAATTTCACTTACCCAATTAGCCTAGGTCAAGGTCACCTACACCTGGCTACCATAGGTTTACTTCCAGCCACCGGTCTTCTTGGTAGGAGAGCACACGTCTCCGTGTTTACTAAGTCCTTAATAAACACGTATTCGTTTCTTTCAACTTCGAGTCTCATTCATCGAGTACTCTGTAACCAACTGCTGGGAGAACCTCGAGTCGAGTACCGCCGACCAGTAAGGGGAAATTATTACTACGAACTAGCAACAACTGGAGACTCCCTCTCAGGCAGCTCCAAGTTGAATACACACCCATTAGACGCCCATCTATTTTATTCCTACCAAGTATACAGGTACTGGAGGAGTAGAATAGAGGAGCCCCGACCACTAGCAACACTTTCCACCCAGAGAGAGACAGTACACCTGAGTTATATCCCTACCAGAGCACCTGGGTGCTGGCCAGGGTATCTGCTTAGGTGCTACGGCCTGGCCTTGGTTGGGATAGCACACCTAGTAATAGTCTTGGTAGCCCACACAGCTTCAACGCTTCTGATTCACCAGATAAGGTGGGGGCACCGGGCTCGTGTTACCAAACCACTACTAGGCAACACTATTCTAGGGCACTCGGGTTCGTAGTGCTCAATTCATAGTTCTCAGCAGCTAACCCGCTCTATACCATTAAGGTGAGACACGGTGCAAGGAGGGAGGAGCAAAGAGTTGCGTGCCTTGCTGCCAAGCATCTGGCTGGTTTCATCTCCCTAACAGCTAACTGACGAGCCGAACGAGTTCGTGCTGCTTTGCTCAGATCATAAGAATGACCTACGTCTACAGCAAGAGATCCAACTACTTTCTCGTCATTACCTCTTGGGACACATCCTGCCTGTCGCCCAGTTGTGTGTGGGTTAATCAAACGGACCGAGGAAGGCCTTGGCATCTCAAACGCCAACTTCTGGAGCTCAGTAGCTACCAGATGGAACAGTAGTTTTTGCGTTGCTAAATCTCGGGCCCTCACTGCAGTCCGGGCAGAGAACGATCAGCTCAACCAACCATACCCAGCTAGTCCTCGCACTCACGACGTTAGTAAGCCTGCTACTGCTAGCACTTCCCGCCAGTTGTCTACGGTAACTAGTCACGCCATCAGCCATAGGGCAGACCAATCCAAGGGACTTGTCAACCGCAATGTCAAGAACTTTGATCCCTCACATAAGGCCACATGCCCAGCTACCATATCTAACTGTAAACGTCAGTACGCACAACCGGCCGAAGTGCAACCAAAGCCACACAATCATGATCAGGCCTTAGCTAATCGGACATGCGTCAAGTGATTTTCTGGCACCCAATGTAGGGCATCGGCTAATTAACTGTTCGCAAAAGAGGCCGAACCAGGTCACCTGACCTCGAGACTTAGGAGTCAAACCGGGTTAACCCATCGGACTTCAGGGAGTCAAGTAAAAACCCCATGGCGCCCAAGAAACGATAGCCATGTCTACTTCCGAGATCAATGCCGCATCAGGCATCAATAACGACTCTGGATCTGACACCCAAGACCCGAAATGCAGCCATACCGAATGTTCAGGTATCCGCTGGTTGAGAATCAAATGCACTTACTGTTTAAAGACATTTCATCACCTCTGCCTAGACTCTCCCGATGAAGTACGAGATACAGCAGGCCTCGAATACCATTGCGAAGTCTGTTGGCAACAGCCAACGAGTTTTTGTAGTGACAATACTTGCCCAGGCCTAGGTACAAACCATGTCAGATGTACCACGTGCAGTGAGCCCTTCCATAACCTGTGCTGAGGATGGCCCAACGAGTGCATCACTATGCCATGTATACCACCAATGTAAAACATGTAGAAGGAAACACGTCTCCCACTCCCGCCGATCGAGACAGTCAAGGATCTACATACAGCCTGGGACAGCACCTGGCCACCCCATGACCGGATGCGATGAGGACATACAAATTACTGACTTCGCTGGTCGACTGCATGAAGACCCGGTAGCATTCACCAACGAGTGTGCAAAAGAATTATGGTATACCAACCTGCCACTGAAACAATGGCTAGACAGGCCCCAACTAGAAAGGCATAGCGTTAATTTGGCGGGAAAGGTACGGAGAGTTTCTCATAGACTGGAAGCAGTTCTGCAACCGCATCGCATCCAAGTTCATCGATGAGGAGGTGCTAGCACGGTTAACGACCCAGTTCTACAGTCAGACACATATTCCCGAAGATGAGGCTGAAATTTTCATATGTTGTAAAAGCAAATGTTCCGGCAGATATTCCCGGAAGTAACGGCTGTCCATTCGATAAGCAGGATGCTTTTACCCAGCCTGAGGAACATCCTCCTCACGACCAAACCAACAACTATCGAACTAGTTGAGAGGGCATGAGATACCAAACAGAATTTTGCAACACAGGCCAGCTTAGAAAAGCAGTGGAACCACGAGCTCCGCCAGGTGAGTCACCCAAGAATGTGCCTGCACCCCTGTCACACACCCTTCATGTCAAAATGTTGGTTCTGCCCCGGTAGTCATTGGAACAAGGGCTGCCCTCACAGCCCAATGGGCCAGTAGTTACACCGTTCAAATCTGAGTGAACTATAGCGCCACCAGCCATTAGAGCTACAGAAAGACCAACCCCCACCATTAAGCTGGGTAACGCCTCTGCCGGGGTGCGAAGTGGGCCACCACCACCGGACCACAAGGGCCAAGAATCCAGGGCTTAAATGAGGATTTGACACTCCCCATCGCCCCACATCAAAATGGAGATAAATGGAGACCATGTATTGGCGTTACTTGATTCAGCGGCCACAGCGAACTTCATTAGACACGACGTACTTAATTCAGAGCAACTAGCCAACAAGCGCCCGCAAACCAAAACTGTCAGACTGGCTCAGCCAGATACGACCCCACAGGTAGATGGCCGTACTACAATAAAGGTGAACATACACAGACTCACAGCTCTCTCCAAGTTTATAGTATCACCGACACTTTCAGAAGCAGTTTACAGCATGTACTGGGCAAACACGCTAGTGCATTCGAACAAGGGAGGTTATTGCGCCAGACTCAATCTATCCAGCACGAGATCTGGATGACAACCAACATCCCTGTATACAATTGGCTGTATCCGGTATCTGCCCGCCGAGCAACCTAATAATGGCCCAGGTAAACGACATAAATGATCAGGGGATTGTGGAACCCTCTAACTCACCCAACTCCCACGTGGTCCTCGTACTCAAGAAAGATGGAAAGCTGCGGTTCTGCATTAATTACAAGGGCCTAAACAAGACAACACACTATATTGCTTCCCCAGCTATCGACTTCACCCATAGCCTGCGGGACATTGGCAAGACCACGATCTTAGTACCTTAGACATTGAATCCGGATATTGGCAAATTGCGGTACACCCAGATAGCTGCAAATATACGGCATTTACCACACCAGAGGGCGATCCCTACAATTCAGGGTAATGCTATTCGGACTGAAGAATGCCCCCGCCACATTCCAACGCCTAATGTCAGCAGGGGTATTGACCGGGTATGTCGGAGAATTTTACTTTGCTTACCTAGAAGACGTGATCATCTACTTGAATAGCTGGGAGGAGTACCTTGAACATCTGCAGCGGGTCGTAGAATGCCTAGAACTCCATGGGATGACGAAGCTTTTTAAGAGCTACTTCGGCAAGTCATCCATCGATTACCTGGGATATGTCGTATCACCTAAGGGAAACTTCCCGCAACAAAACTCCATACGAGCCATTGAAGACGCAGACGAACTGGCAAATAAACGACAACTACGCCCGTATCTGGGTCTGTGCAACTGGCTATGCGACTTCATGCCGAACCTTGCACTACTCATGGCATCTTTACATCCGCTCCTGGAAAAAGCCACATGCTGGCGATGGGGACCAGAGCAATAGCAGGCCTTCTGTAACCTAAAGACAAGCTTCGGAAATATATAACAGCTACATTGACCCCAAGGAGATCAATCACTAATCCTACAAACTGACGCATGCCAGAACGGGCTGGGAGCAGTCCTCTACAGGCTGGACAATAACAACCAACCACATGTGATAGCATATGCCTCCACCCGTCTCAATGAAATGGAGCAATGCTATCACATCAACGAACAGGAATGTCTGGCAGTCATTTGGGCAGTGCGCAAGTACAGATATTATCTAGATATTATCTCCATCTTGCAAACAGACTCGAAAGCCCTCCAATGGCTACACGAGTCCCAAAACAGCGAAGTCAAGCTCGGTCGGTGGAACATGTTCCTTACCGAATTCGACTTTGAGGTACAGCACTGTCCAGGAAAAACGAACGACCTGTCAGACTCCCTGTCCCGCTTTCCAATGCTGGAGGAGAAAGCCGAGGAAGAAGGGGAAAAGATGTCCCCTCCCCCTCAAGTAGGATGAACACCTGACGAGCAAATCCGTCTCCTCCAACTGCAGATTACCCTAAAGCAAATCTTGACAAGCTAGCTGAAGGAACCCGATGTCCACCGACTCCTGCAGGAGCGACCACAGCACTTCGAAGCTCAGGATGACGTTGTGTGGACACAAAGTGGCCAACCCAACGCTCGTTGGAAAATCTGGGTTTCACAACATCTGCGAGCCAATATTTGTCGCCACCACCGTGACAACCCCCAAGCCGAACAACCGGGGACCAGAGAAACCCTACTGGACATTGGGATCCGCTATAGCTGGAATGGAATAAGCCGCGACGTCCAACAGTACATCAGCAACTGCATTACGTGCTGCCGCAGCAAGGGCTACCCGGTCCCCCCTCCTGCTTGCGACCAAGGAGACCCAAGATGGCGTGGATGCATATAGCTGCCGACCTAATAGGAGTACCAAGGGAAACCTCAATCTTCTAGTTGTAACCGAACAATTTTCCAGGTGGGTGGAAGCCTTGCCTCAACACAGCCAGGAAACAGCCCCTATAGTGCAAAAGATGGAGGCAGAAATATTCGCACGTTGGGGATACCTGAAGGCGATACTGACTGACAATGGCACTTAGTCCACGAGTCGCCAATGGCAGTCAGCATGCAAGAGATGGGGAGTCGAGAAGTGGATGACTCCACCATACCACCCCCAGGCCAACCCCACTGAACTTGTCCTACGTTGTCGCACGAACGAAGCGGTAGACACCAGCCACAGTACACTCCTATTGGGACAGACCCTACGCTGACCAGGTGACTGGCAGTGGGACAGCGAAACCACCAACATGCTTCAGCTCGAGGACATCCACCTAGCCACGCTAGCATGCACTACCACTGCCCAGAAGGCCCAGGAGGAGTATTTCAGTAGAAAGTACCCACAACCCAAGACAGGGGTATGCAAATTCAATCTTGAAGAAGCTGTGTTACTCTGAACACATCCACTCAGCAAGGTCAGCGATCAGTTTAGTGCTAGCCTCGCTGACAAATGGGACAGGCCTTACCGAATTGTCTGCAAACTGGATAACATTTACTGGGCCGAAGACATCAGAGGAAGGATACGTAAGGCCACCCGAAGCCAAATATGTCCCTATCCAGGGGACATGCCACGAGTAGAGCATGCAGACGACATAGGGGAAACACCAGGGGGCTCCAACAGAGAGGATGAACCACAACCCCGAAGGGCAGCTCCAGAACTCGACCCAGGACTCATGAGACCGCTTGAAGCAAGACCCTTTGGCATCGAACGAGCACCCAGCTATGTGCCACCATGGAGGCTGGATGGGAAAAGACGCAGAGGAGCAGTTAGCATAAGATCACTGCCCTCCACGCCATGCAGCTATGCGGACAAAGAGGACGCGACAGAATGATCCCAAACTGCTCCTAAGTATCATGGCAGAGCCTACGAGACCGAGAAGGCCGCCAGACACCCCGTCAATCTAGTCACATCAGTGAAAGGTCAGAAGCAACTTTGGTGAGTGGGGTAGAACCAACCCGGGCGCCTACCCCCTCACCTGGTACAACTCTCCAGCCCAAGATCAAGGCCATTCCACCTTCTATGAAGGCGATCGTAAGCCCCGACGAAGAACTGCCAACACATGCCGCTAGACCACCAGGCAACGAACTCGCAACGAGCTCACAACCCATCAGCGCCATTGAGGACGAGAGACCCGAGCTGTCTCTCACTTACTCGGCCACTGATACAGAAGGCACCATGCCTCCGACTACCTGACACCTGGTGTAACTCCCGCAGTTGAGGTTGAGAGTCCTCTCCCCCACACTGCCTCACCACAGGACCTAGATGCAGAGACAGTTGACGCCTCCAACTAACCACCTTACGACGAGACGGACTACCCGCAGTCAAGGCTGAGCACGGGGTCCCACAGCTCCCTTGCGCTGCCACAGAAGGCAACAAGAACATTGACGCCTCCCACTACCTCTCATCTGGAGTAACGCCCGCAGTGGAGCTTGAGAGCCCTCTCCCTCCCACTGCCTCATCACGGGACCTGGACGTCGAGAACATTGATGCCTCCAACCACCCGGCCCGACAACGGGATGCTTACGTCGACAAGGTGGAAAGTGGTCTCCCATCGCAACTTCCTTGCACTACAACAGCAGAGAAACATCCTGCCCTACGGGTAGAAACCCGTGCAGTCGAGGTGGAGGACCTGGGATCACTCCCCTGCACTGCCACTACACCCCTAGTAGCTGTGCCCCCTCACCCTCAGTTCTGGCAGAAGCAGACACGACGACGCCGCATGCAGAGCCTCGACGTCTGATGCTACCTCGTGCCACCAAGGCTGACTCTACGCCTGGCCAGTACCGAGAGTCACCATGGCGACCTATGTCGAGGTACACATGGTCGTACCCACTCCACATCGAGCTACGCCCAAGAGGAAGGCCATCTAAACCCACACACACTGAACCAAGTAAGTAAAAGTGCGATGAAGAAAGTGTAGTCGTAGACTACTACGTAAAATCAGAACAGGACTCGTGACAAATCTGCAATTAGTGTAATTTAAACTAGCCCCAGTTGAAGACAGTGAAACCAAGGAACATATACAATTTAGGCTAGGTTTAAAAAAGTGTGTACCCAGCATAAGTGCCTATCCAAGCTGTCAAACAGGGAAAGCAAACGGGCTGATGAGGTTGAAGTAAAAAAACAGTTAGCAACCACTACACTAGATGTGAACAGAACTTGTGATAACAGCAGTTATTACGCTGTAAGTAATAGAACCAGTGCAATTTAATCTTTTTTTCACCTCACCAGTGATAAGGTTCCAAATAATAAGTGGCTGACAGCCCACGCACACCACAGTGCCTGTAATATCTACAAACGTATCACGTATAGACACTCACCACAGTGCACGTGATAAGTGAAGACACAGACTTCCATAGCATACATGTTAGATTAGCCTTCTATAACAGGACTTTTAGATAATTTTGAATTTTCTTATAATGATTTGCTGTGTAGGTACACAACTAAATATGTTCATACCTTTTTACTGTGTATATGTGAAGATGCAACTGCAAGAAGAATGCAGTTTTGCAGGGCAACTGAGAGAAAGAATGCCATTTCGCAGGGCTATGTGTTTTCCTAATATGTTTTTCTTATAACTTTTCTAGTGTACTTGGCTTGACATTCTATGAACTTACATCATGAACTGGTAAGATAGATGGACTATGGACAGGTACAGGAGGAAGTTAGTTTTTTATATAATGACTTGATGTGTATATATAACTATGAGTTTTAACAGTGTATATGTGAAGAGGCACCTACAAGAAAGAATGCCATTTTGCAGAACTGTCTTTATACTATACTTTTGATTGCTCATTCACTACTAGTGTTTATGTATGTTACCACCGAAGAATCGAACCTCAACCCTGAGCCACAGAGCTCCCATGAACTCACTATGGTGAAACCTGGTGCCAGGTATATTAAATTCAATTTATTACAGTATTTTAAGTGACCGAGCGATAATTGCATCAATTTTTATGCATGTTGTTGAAGTGTACTCGCATTGTCGTCTAGCCCGCTAACCCAGGTGATGGAAGGCCAAGGGTTGGAGAACTCTCAACCTGTCACACGTAACGATTCAGCTTGCTGTAAGACCCACAGGTTGCCCCCGAAAAATTTTCTTTTTCTTTCATAAACACTACAGCAAGCTCCAGGATAGTTAGTGACGTTTCCCCGCCTTCCACGAGTAAGGCTTGATCATACTTTGATATCACCCCTCGTTTTTAGCATGTCATCATTTTTAGTGTTTTAATTCCAAGTTTTATTATTAATAACTGCAACAATATGTTGATTTTTGTGGCGACATGCAGTAAATGAAGTAGGTCGTGGGGACGCCCGGTACACCATGTCAGTCCTGAAACTAATCCTCACCTGTCGAATTATAACTTTTATGAAATAGGCCCCTGATTTCCCAATGGTAGCCTCAGAATGGCATGCTTTTTAGCTTTGTGGGCGAATTTTGTGTAATTGAGTACATGATTTCAGTCTGTGTATCGAGTTTCAATTTATCCAGCATTTTTATTGTTTCGGAGCCTACTTCTAGCTCACTACTGCCCAACTCAATTTCTGAACATATGATTTAAAATGAAGTTACATCTTGAAAGGACTTCTACTTTAGTTCAGGAGTATTTGCAAAGTGCCCAAAACAACTAACTATAGCAGTATGTACATTCCTTCAGAAAGCATATTTTTCAAACAAAATCAGAGGCTATGTCTGAATTCGCTGCCTTGCACACTTCCTTTTGCACCCTTCACGAGATATAAGCCCACATCTCCTCATGAAAAAGTGTGCATCTCCGAATTCAGACACCCTTGTTTGTTTGTATCTCGATTACTGGACAATCAATGCGAGTTTCTGTTGTTTACACCAGAAGCCAAGATGAGAGTTCTGCGTGTTTGTTTATATTTTCATTAGCAAGCAAAAAGTTTCATCCGCCAACCCTTCTACAAATAAAAATATGAGGTACAACCAATTAAACAGCCAGAAAACATCAATCCATTTATAATATACAAGTACTTACTAGTTTTCAGTTCCTTCGAAGATAGTTCTTCACCCATTTTTAGAGTGCAAAAATGAACAGTGAACAAACACAACCAACATTACAGCATCAAAAAAAACTATCAAGGTCATGAGATACTAGCCCTTGGCTGAAGAGGATATTCTAGGGTGCATTTGTGCCCTAACTATGAATTCGGACAGCAACTATTTGACGTGTCCTTGATGCACTTTTCTAAAGCACAAAGCCAGTTAAGGACCCTTGGCATGTGAATTCAGACAAGGCCAAAAACTTATCAAATGGTCTTGTAGAATACATAACAAAACGGATCCAACTAAGAATTTATGAGGGGTATCTTTTAAAAACCTCAAAATCCTTTTATAGCATACATTCCTTGACAAAGTCCTCATTATCTTTGGAAGTTCTGAAATGTAGTATTTCTTCACAGTTGGTCACTGGTACATGACTCTCTGTCATGTATAAGCCGGAAGCATCAATGATAGAACATTGTACATGCCAAGTCGTCCACTCCAGACAGCAAAAGACCCGAGCCTAAAAATTATATACTATGTTGGAAAAAAAGAGTGGCAAAAATGAAAAAAATTGATAATCGTTGGGCTAGAATTCTTCATGATATGAATTGCTGAGATAGGTTAGAAAAGAAAAATTGTAGAAACCTTGATTAGAAAATAAGGAAGTGAACATGTGCATAATCTTGGAACCGTGTTATAACGATAGTTAACAATGGCAAAATTAATTATTGCTGTAAAAATATTTACTGTGTCCTATAATTTTTAAGAGTTGTTCCGATACTTAACCTTTTTCCAATGTATCTGTATCGGGCATGGTATCGGGCCGATACATTAGAATCAGTTGTAGACAGTGAAATCAGGTTATTACCTCCTTTAGACACAAAAATTATATGGTGTGGCTGTACATTTTACAGTAATGATCTCTTGTGCAATAATTTGTTCACTCATATTCATAAAGTAACCATCTCGCATGCGTAAAATGTAAACAAGTTGGAGTTCGGTCATAGAAGCCATATATCCTGTGTTAAGGAATACTGTAAAACTAGGTGTGTGCGGCGACAAGATAATAAAAAAAAAATCTAGAAGTCAAATGGTCTGACTGCATTATGTAATGACCAGCTGGCCCAACCTTGCTTCCTCCTCCAATCTTCTCCTCCCCCCCCCCCCCAGGCAATGTGTGATGTGAGAGAGTTAGCTGCCTATCAATCAGCGCGCTACTTTTTTTCACACACACACACGCGCGCACACACACACACACACACGCACGCACGCACACGCACACACACACACACACACACAAAGCCCAGAGATCACCAAACTTCCCTCTGTTTCCTGTTTCTTACGACACTACTCTTGTCTCTCTCCCCTCTCTCGATTCTCTTTCTCCTCCTGTCTCTCGGCCCCCTACATGTTTCCCCTTATCAACCCCCTTTTTTCACACGCCTTTGCCGGCTTCCATTCTCCACCCAATCCTAGACACACTGCTCTTAGTTCACCAACACCACACTTCTCTCGCGCGTGTTCACAAAGCAAACAGCAGTCCCATGTGTAGACACCTTAAATTTTCGTAACGGGAAGGGCTGGCACCGTGAACAGATATTACTTTCCCGTTCTGTTCCAACATGCGGACAAACCAGGTATCTGTTCAAATGTAAAAAAATGTAGCTTTTTGCTAGGTTAGAAAAATATTTGAACACTCAGGAATAATATTTTGAAGGAAATGAAAAATGTCAACATCGAAAACAAACATTTACAAAAAATTAAAAACTTGCAATTTTAACTTGTTTTACTATAGAAAAGTACAAATTACTGGCATATGTTTACAATTCGTTTACTTAACATAATTTATCCTACAAGGTAGGCGGATAGCATCTTCGCGCCTCCTCATTGCCCACTCCTCGTCTACCACTCCACACCGCTCCCTCCTCCTGGACCAATCCTTGCTAGACGATCCACCCCCCCCCCATGCAAACATTCACCACGCTGCCATGACCTCCATTTAACAGTACCTATCATTCCCCTCTACCCTCCCTGGGAAATAATATCCACCATCCTCCTCTACCTTTTCTTGTCATTGTCGAGCTCCCATTCATATCTCTCCCCTTCGTAATCCACCTCCTGTTCTCTCACTACTACACCCACAGGCACCTCTTTGCTCACTTCTACATCTGACAAGTGTGTCGCCACGCAACACAGACTAGCAAAGGTTGACTCAGACGTGGCAAATGGGTGGATGTCACTTGCAATACAAACTGTTTAAACATTTTAAAAATACAGTTTAAAAATGTTCCCATCGCTATAGTGAAAGGCTTCATTAACAGGTTTTCCTTATAAAAGAAATTAAGTATCTTTCAAATTACAGTGCATTTAGAAACTATCGCAATAGCGGACATGAGGCTATAGTCCATACTCGCAATAACGTGTTATCACTGCAATTGTCAATGTAATTACTTAGCTTGAGTAAGTACCAATTATAGTGTACGGACCTCGCGTAAAGAATCATCAATAATGTAGGAGACACATTTTAATAATCAATCTGTTGGTCTGCACAGGCTTCGAACGGCGCACTCATGGAGGAATCGGAAATAAAGGAAATTGCTAGTAGTGTGCCATACAGAGGCTGCAAAGATAAGTACAGATGACTCTCGATCTATAGTTATTCAGAGGACTGCCAAAAAATTTCCATACATGCGGACTTAAGTACATGAGGGTTCTGAAATGTAAATAAATAAAATACAACTTTTAACCTCATAAAACTTTGTGTTGAGTATAGTAAGAGCTGTACATTATCTGTGAATACAGTTTAGCTAATAAACACAATAAAATCGGAATTTTAGAAAAAAATATTATAATAAATAATACATTAAAAAACATTTCACCTAAACTTGTTTAAATAAAGAAAATAATGTCTCAAAATACTGTATATAATTGATTCTAATCCAACACCAAATGCTAGCTGACCTAAAACTTTCAAACCCTCTGAAAATGCAAATATTATGACACCGAATGCAAGTCAAATTTTGAATGTCCAACATGGACTCTATCGGCTGAGAGACCATGCCAAAGTTATCGATCAGGCAGTGTGTTCATGGCGACAGGCAAAGGAGGCGTGGCAGTGGGAGGATTACCACTCCACGTCGCTACGTGTTGCCGACAACTTGCGCGCGTGGCAAATGTCAGTCTTTTAAAGTAATTAAAATTATACTTTACTGCAAAGAAAACTTGTACTTTTGTGGCAAAAATAAATAAATAAGGTGATTATAATTGATTTCTTCACTGTCTAATAATAAATCATTCAAAACCACGTCCTCTGATTTTCCCTGTCGTAAGTTATACTACACTCTGCTCAGTGCTTACCTACCCATTATTAGACAACAAAAGGTGTTCCTTGCAATTTATCAGTTTATTCAAAAGACCTGTGTCTACTGAAATAAATTAATATAAATCTTCCTATTTCCCCGCAGAAGTTACTGAAAATGAATTTTACACTTACAATACAAGTCGCTCGATGTTTAAACAATTTTTGGTGATAAAAGGAGTTCAAGATTATGCTTCTGGGCATATAATTTTATGTTAGATACAATAAAACCCAAACGTTACGGAAAAAATCATCTTTAATCACAAAGGAAAACATATTTTAAAATAACAATTCCTTGTTAAAATGTTTTGTGCAACATTTTCAGGTGAAACCATTTGCTTTTAAATACAAGTGATAAATGCAACTATTCTGATCAACGCATAAGCTAATATTGATTAAATTACGTTCGCCAGGCGCAGTTTATTTGCTCTGTTGCCGGTGGGCGGGGTGTGGAAGGCAAGCGAAGCGGGCGTGGCCGAGAGAGAGAGAGGACATGTTTTATCTTTTGCACCACAACACTTTCCCCTCTCGGCGGGATGGCATTTGAGGGGAGGAAGGAAGGTGTATGCCTGAGAGCGACAGAAAGACGAGTGAGAGAGAGGACGCTAGGTCGCCACGCTCGTTGCTATGGGTAATCACTTCCCCTCTCATCAGGGGAAGTAGAAAGTCAGACTTGCACCATGCCGCATGGCCACAGTGTCGACAGAAATGTTGGGAAGACAAGACATTAGACAGCGCGCTGCAGAGCAGTTATATACGGTGGCGTGCATGACGTATTTCACATCCAGTTACTAGATGTTTGCATAAACGACGAGTTTAAAATATATAGTTGCGGGAAATATTAGGTGAAAAGACCTGAAAAATACTTTGATCAATACTCCATGCAATAAACTATACAAGAGGTTTATGTTAACATTATTTACATACAAATTTCGCTGGGACCACAAAAATTGTTGGTGGATGCAGTTTATCGATACATGCGATAATGATACATCGAGAATCGACTGTACATGATCATGGGAACACACCCATCAGCATTAAGTCCCAAACTCCTTGGCCTTATATGCATACATGGATGCATGCACAGATGATTGCATGAACGTATGCAGAGAGAGATAGATGCCTTGATGTGATACATTTTTGAAAAAAAATATGTTGGCTGTTTAAACAACCAAAATGTAAGGGTTGTATTATACTACACTGATATTTTGAAAGTAAGTATTTGACCCAAGTCACCCAAAAAATTCAAATATTATCTTCAGAAACTGAAGGAAGGTGAAAATTAACCCCAAAGTATGTGTCAGTGTGCCAGAACCTATTCACGTCACCACTGCCTCAAAGTGCACGGAATCTCTAATATCTAATTTCACCCACAAAAGTTGCAACAATATAATCCAAAATGTTAAGGCAGTACAAAATTTTGCAAAATGCAGAATTTTAATCATTTGTGTAAAAAAAAAATTTAAAACAGACAAACACTCGCTTTAATACCAACAAGCTACAACTCATCTCAGAAAAGTCCTAAAAACTATACAAGGCTACGAATCATGCATTTACTCTTAATTTTACAAAAATTTAGAATTTGGCAAAGGAAAAAAAAAATTATATACCTTTTTATCGCCAATAGCTGAATCATAGCCAGCAGAAATGAGTATGACTTGAGGGTCAAACTATCAAAGAAAAAAATATACAATTAATAAAATAGAAAATGTGCATGCAAAAACAAAAAGTCATTAACCTCTGGACACCCATATGCAGCATCATACCCCGCAGATACAATCACAAGCTCAGGGTGAAACTGAAACACACAAAAAAATCACATCAAACCATTCAAAAGTGATCAAATTATTTTGCTTTTATCACCATCATGGAATCTATAAACTTAAATTACAAAACACTTTAAAATTAATATTTGCATGTTGTCCACCAGAGCAAAGGAATTTGTGGTCACTTTTAAGGCTGCTGCATAATATAACCAATAAGAGAAAACAGTGTCATGATAAAATTTCTTAGTTTATTCATAAATAAAATATATTTATACCTATAACATTAAAATATAAAATTTAAAAAATACAGTAAAAGGCCAATATAACGCAGCTGTTAGAGGACATAACTGATACCTGCGTTATAGCTTTCTGCGCTGTTATGGGAGTGACCGAGTACAGTAGCAAAAAAAGCCATTGTTTTAATGTGGCGTGGCACCTATCTGTCAAACACAGAGCAAGTGTTGTTATTTACCGCAGTAACTCGTCAAATGTTTAGCCTTGCTATCGGAACTTTATTTTTTTTATCTGCATCACTGGACTTGACAGCACCCAAGGGAGAGCAACAGAAAAGAAACACGCTGTGATGAAGAGTCACATGCATTCAAGCAAGAATAACAAAAAAATACTGCATTTTCCAGGCAAAGAATGTACTTATTACACCAAGAGTGATGTTCGCTGAGAGTTATCACGCGGGTTGGAGAAGGGGGTTCACCTCCCGCCGGGCTGGTATGGGAGGAAGTGAGAATGAGAAAGGAAGCTGACGTCCAAAGGTCGAATGCACGCTTGCACTGCAGAGAGGATCTATCAGTGCCTCACGTGTTATGAAACACGTCGCTTGCTCGTCTGATTTGCATTTTACAAAGGATAACTAAAACAAAAAAAAAGCTAATTATTTGTGGCATGCAAAGAAAGGCCGCTTTTCTGCAATAAGCCTTGTCCACAATAGCTCGTCCGTTCTGAATTTTTTCTCGATAATCGGAAGGCATATCTTATAGCCGGTATATATACATTATAATTAAAGTGTCTACATCATAATTATAATGATTACGTATAGCTATATCCCGTAGGAGATTAATTATAGGCCTGTAAATGACTTTGAAAAATGAATTTTCAGGCACGCCTCAAATTTCTGAATTTTTTTTTTCAGAAATGGGAAGACATACCACATAGCCAGTAAATATACATTATACTCAAAGTGTCTACATCATAATTATAATGATTAGATAGAGCTATAACCCGTAGGAGATTGACGCTGCGGCTTGCTGTTGTCGCTCGTACCTAGATCGTCGGTGCTGGGCAGCTGTCGATCATTTGCTACAAGATTATTCTGGCGGGCAGCGGCCAGACAGCCACAGCCACTTCCGTCATTACAGGACTGGTTAAATTTGTAACAGCGGCCCGGTATTTGGAACACATGCTGATTGATGTGATTCAAGTCAATGTGTTGAATTTCTATGAAATTTAGGTGGCATGTTAGCCTTTGCACTGGCATGATGAGGCAATGTTTACGGGAATATAAAAAATTTAGTGTAGTTTACTTGAAATATTAATTATCCCGAATTTTTCTTCAAAAACTTCTGATGTGGCCTATACATGCACATGGCCTTACTCGCCAATATGGTAATATAAGAACATATTTTATTTGCATATATGGAAAACTATACAATATTGGCTGTAATGAATCAGTAAAATAGATCTCTGCGCTGAAAGGAGGGAGAATGCACGCCTGCTCCACTCCACGCCGCTACACGTTGCCGACAACTTGCGCGCGTGGCAAATGTCTGTCTTTTAAAGTAATTAAAATTATACTTTACTGCAAAGGAAACTTGTAATTTTGTGGCAAAAATAAATAAATAAGGTGATAATTGATTTCTTCACTGTCTAATAACATTAACATCCCCAACTCACGACCACCCGCCTACCTGATCGCATGCTTTCCATTTATTTATTTATTTATTTATTGAGGTCAGGAGACATAAATTGCCATGCGGTATAACCGAATCTGCGGTATACTTGGCTGCGGTATTCCAGGCTTCCACTGTATTAACACCAACAGTCTACAATTGTAAGTTCTTATAAAACAGAAAGTGGAAATATTACAAATAAATTTTTGTCTAAACTGCTTCTAAGGGTTGCAAATACTATAGAAACTATTAAAAAAAGGATTGCAATATGTAATTACATACTATGAGCATGATGGTAAAATCTATTGTCATTAAATTATTTCTTGGGAATCACTAGGGTTACCAGCCTTATTTTGTATTGAATTTTAACCAGTGAAAAGGAAAAACTTTTTTTTTCCCCCAAGATTTAAAAAAATAGTCAAATATGTAGAAAAAATTTGTTTTGTGTTTTTACCTTTAAACTGTAGCATGCAAATTGTATGGTACAATTCTGATAAGAATGTGTATTATTTCTTTTGTACATTCCATTGGGAAGTGTGACCTGGTTTCGGAGCATGCCCTAGAGTGTTTATGGTAACTGTGTGCGACACTGGAAAAAATATATGTATATTTATTTTAATTTTCAAGGAATGTAATGTGAATTATTTTAATGAATTTCGGTTTAGGATATATTTAACTCTCATTTAAATTTATTTGCATATTGGTGGTTTGGAATTTTTTTCCTTTATGAACAAGCCTTGCCTAGATCTAACACCTTGACTATTGCTTGATGCAGCGACTAGAGCAAAAGTTGGATGTTGGCTTTGTAGTTTCTAAGCACCACAAATCACGTCACACTCAGGTTAGTTACTTCTTATCTTCTGAAGGTTACTGACAGTGATCACGTGGTCTGTCAACACTTTTTTGCATAACAGCAAATGATTTTACATAAGAAAACATTCCTTTGGACTACAGTTACCTGTGCTCTGTGTACTTTCATTATGATCACACTTTCTAGTGGCAGCTTTTGAAATTATTAATTAACTCATTCTTTGTACCCACCGGCAACTCTTATGGCCAATCTCTCTTCAAACTTTGTGGCTGATGGACTGGTAGTGACATGACACAACTGTCTGAGTCATTTACATTTCAGCATGTAGTTCCATAAAGAAAGTTGTTTTAGTTTAATTATGTAATTTTACCAAGCACAAAAGTGTAGTGCTCGTACCAAATAGTGTTCACTGGCATGTTGCTAGAAGTCTCACTATTGTCACCCTTGTAAAATACATAAACAACATTGTGAAAGCACATTACTTTCTGTTCTTTCTTTAACTGTGAATATATTTCATAGTTCCATCTGTGTAGAGGGTTTCAGTACCTATGCTGCATTCAGTCCTTTGGCATTTCCTACTATAACTAAATTCTGGCATTGTCTTATCTTCAGTTATTCGAACTCGAAACATCACATTCGTAATTCATGTATCAAGAGTAAGTTAGCAATTTTGTATCTGGATTCTCGATGAATAAACATCACAGTTTTAAATGTCTATGCATAAATATATTTGTTTTATTTTGATGATCAATAATGTTATAATCACCACAGTAAATATTTTTAACTATTCAAAATTTTGCAAGGAGCCAATAACGAAGAATTAATTCTTAAATTCTTATTAGTTAATATCATGTTTATTTTGCTTTCTTAATGAAATAATATTTATTTTATGCAATTAGATCCAGTTCACTCTGTTCATAAAACCTATTGGCAGCATAACTCTGGGAAATAATGGTTTTTTAAATTGTTAGTTAATGTAGCCACTTCTTTTTCCAGCACGCAAGTTCTAAAACTACATAATGTATTTTGATAGCAGATTCAATTATTTTATGTTCTCAAAGTGCATACATGTGTTTTGTTGACAGTATACGGGATGTATCTAAAATACACATCAAAACTGTGGGTACATATTTCGAACATGTAGAGGAGGCAGAAATGTCAGTGAACATATACCTGGAAATCCTTCTGCTTATTACAAGAACTGTAACCACGTACAAGACACTGAATCTCTATACACAAGTCTCTTGTATCACGAATGGTACATCTTGAAACACAGCAGACTAATAGTTTGTCAAGAATGCATGGTGCGTTCTTCCATTAAGTCTGGGTAGAAGAACATAGGGTCCCACTAAACAGTCACCAACACTGTCAACCCACACACTGACTGAGAAGCATTGCTGATGTTTGGATTGAACACTTGTGTGAGAATTCTTGTATGCCCATATGTGCTGATTGTGAGAATTCACAATGTGATCCCAGTGGAAGGATGCATCATCAGTAAACAACACAGATGGAAATGAATCTGGATTGCCACATTGTTGAATGAACCATTGACACAACACAAGTTGCGCTGGGAAACAGCTAGTGATAGGGCCTGCACATGCTGTACATGTAAGGATAGAACAGGCCTTCGTGCAACACTGTCCAGACCATCGTGTAGCCAACATCACTCATTGTAGCTAACTGTCTAGTGCTAACATTGGAAGTCTCTATAACAGCATTCAGAATCATCTCCTCTATTTGCAGTATCCTTGTCCTAGGCTTCCTCAAGTCAGCAGTGGCACTGCAGAATGTGCCGTGTTCCCTGAGACGGCGATGGAATGCTTCAAATGTCCTTTCTGGACACTGTCATTCTGGGTATCTTTCCCAATACAAACATTTAACCTCACTGCTATTACCATTTACTAGCCCATGCATAAAATGAGCATCTGCCAACTCTACATTTTAATATCTCTACATACTACTTACTGACCCGTAACTTAGTTCATGATGAACACACAACAGTAATTTAGCATTAATTGTGGTGCCAGCTCATGAATGTCAATAGTTGTAGTACAGCATTTTTATTTCACCAATTATAATCAAGCAGCATATGCCTCTTGTCTCTTTTCTTATAATTGTATTGTGGGCACAAAACAATTTTGATCAGAGCACAATAAGGTAATTTTAACTAATATACAGGTGTCCCTCTTGGGTTTTAACGTTATCCTTGAATATTATTATAGAGCAGGCAAATCTTGTATTTTATATTGCTTTTGTATCTCAAAGCATTGTAAGCATTTCTTACAGAGGATGTATCAAATTAACTTAGAATTTACCTTTAGGTCAGGCAAAATGCAACCTCTATTTTAACCTTTCCCTTATATTAATTTTGTACGCTTCTAAACTTGTTTCATGCACATAATATATTTGTCTGGTATGGATGTTCAAGTTAGGGTATTTCATTGCGATACTGCACATCTAAAATGCCCATTCACAAAAAAGTTATTGTTCAGTAACTAATATTATGTATTTTGATTATCAGTTAGGTTAAGCCTAACTTTTGTATGTGCTTTGCAATGAATTACGTCACTATGAACTATGGGAACATAAACATTGGAAGGACAGTGTGAGGCAAGATGGCGGACGTGTTGTATGTGCAAGTGTGTGTCACTAAAACAAGTCTTGAGCAGACAAAATGTGAATCCAAGTCATAATCACTTTATGGTCCTCTGGGGCCGGATCGAGATGCCAGCAACCGGATGTATAATAACGGTCTTATGAAAGCACAATTACAACAAAGCATAAATGTAAACAAAGAGAGAGCACACAACGATAGCCATGGCAGCATCAACAATTGACCCTGAGAAGATACAATAATTTGTGATAGTATTATTTGCGGATGTTGCAGAGGAAAAGGATGAGTTCTTATCCAACTACTTTGTTTTGTGTGCAGTCCCATCAAAAACCAAAATATGAACAGTTCAGAATTTGAAGGCGGCTTTTGTAAAATTTGAAAATCTTTTTAGGTATCTTCGGATAGCATATTATAGGTGCACGGTCAGAGCATCTAAATTTGTTTCACGTGAGACATGTGTTCAGGCAGTTTTACCACCGTTGCTGCAGCCTACTTTCTCAAGCCATGTGGCTGAGTGGATATCCTTCGCGGAGCTGTTTACATATATTGTGCATCAAGACTCTTCACTCGGTAATGTACAGAAGCTCCATTACCTCGTTGGTTGTCTGAAGGATGAGCCGAGAGAACCAGTAAGTAACCTACCACTTACAGATGAGAATTATGATGTGTTTTGGTCTTCACTGGAGAAAAAATACAACTTGAGGGTTACTGCCACTATTCATGTTCAGAAAATTCTGCATTTACCAGCTATGGATGACAACTCCACAGAATCATTGTCATGCTTTGTCAGCACAGTGCAGGAAAATTTAAATGCACTGAGGGCTGATAATTTCCCTGTCTCAGGATGGAGTTTCCTTTTATTAACATTTTGCTTAAAAACTCAATGAGTCGCTACGCCAAGTCTCTGAAATGTTGATAGATTAAGATCTCCCTAAATGTGATGATCTTCTAAAAATTTTTAAAGTGGCATGCTGTTGCAAGTGAAAATGTACAGTTAGTTATCTCTCAGGGTGCATCCATGACTAAGGGCTTTGTTAATTGAACCTACAAGTCCCCAACCTCAGGTGTGAAACCTAGTGGACAGTCAAAGAGTAGTTGAAGCACAACATTAATTGAAGTTGAAGGTGTTGCAAGTTGTATATTATGTAAGGAATATCATGATCTGCATAAATGTGAGCAGTTTCTGTCAAAACCAGTTGGTCTTTGTGTTTTAATTCCTTGAAACCCCACCATAGTACCCAGTGATGTATGTCAAAATTCTCTTGCAAGGTTCAAAATAAACATCATTCACTACTTCACTTTTCCCAGGAACAACAGTCTGGTCAGAATTCACAGCATGTGCCTCATCTCATGATGCCTTTGTTAATAAAGTGCAAGCATTACACTTATCCAGTAAGACACAGAGTCAACAAACCAATCTTTTATTGTCAACTGCTCTTGTTCATGTAAGAGATCACAGTGGACAGTTACAGGTTGTGGGAGCTCTTCTGGATTGTGCAATCACAAACTTCATTTCTGACAGAGAAATGTGTGCAGTGATTAGGCCTAAAGTGCTGCTACTGCCCACCACTTGATGGCTCCTGCAGTATGTTTTGTCGCTGTCAGTGCTGAAGGGACATCCACTCCTCGGTCTCTTGCCATGACCTGCTTAATAATCCAAGCACCATGCCGAAGAATAACGCCTAGTCGTCCACACCTCTAGACACTGCAGCCCCCTCTGGGCAACAATACCATAGGGAGTTAAGATTCAGTTATAGTTGTTTTCACAGCGCTAATCTACCCCGTTCCCATTCAGTTCAGGACCAGATTCCCTTTACCTGGATTTGCATAGGCTTCCCTCAAGCGTAGGATGTAGTGTGCCATCACATGTTTATTTCCCCTTTCATGGAATAAACATTGTGTTTAACCTGACTCTTGTACCACATTCCTGTAGACTAAGCACCTATCCTAGTGGACCTCCTCCTTGAGGGAAACCCAGATGATCCCGGAATTTTACTCAATCAAGTCAAAACACATTATTAAACCCAAACACACTCGCTATAGGCCAACCTTTCTGCATGCCCTGGTAGGTAGAACAGTGGCGCCCGCTCACAGGTACTCAGTCTCCAGACCTAGTTTGTCAATCTGGTGTTCCGCTTTTCCACCACACTTTTAGTGCTGGAGGGGACGTTCCCTGGATTGGGAAGACTTGGCTGAGGCAGACACACTGCATAGGAAACATATTCCTTGCATTTGGTCTTATTGACGTGAGTGCGTCTTTGTGTGAATTCAGATGCCTTTCTCCAAAAGCAGTGGTACAAGGGAGAAAGTTAAGCAATTGCGCATTGCCTCAGTGTGCCTACAAGAGCTGGCCCCTTCTGAGCATGATGTCACATATGGTTGATAATCGCCTGGATCTGTGGCAAAATCCACTTAGAGATGCTGGAGCTGCGAATATCTTCACACATTCAATCAGAGACTTAAGTGGAACGTAGCAACTTCCAAGTTAGAAAAAGGATGCTTTAGTGCTGTTGATGGATTCAAACTTACCACCTTTAAAGTGGAAACTTGATAGAGTTGTGACTCTAAAAACCCCTAACAATGGACTTGGGAGGCCAGTGACCAATCTTTTAGCCCTTTGCCTTTACATGATTAATAACGGGTGGTGATACAATATTAAGCATAGTGTATTATATCATAGTTGTAGACTGGTGTATATCAAGTGTGTCTCGTTTTTTATTGTGGTTACTTGGAAAATATATGATTTTCCGGTAGGTAGTATGTTCAGTAAACAACATTATGTATTTTGACTATCAGTTAGGTTAGGCCAAACTTTTGTATGTGTTTTGCAATGAATTAAATCACTATGAACTATGGGAACATAAACACTGAGAGGACTGTGTGAGGCAAGATAGCGGACGTATATGCATGAGTGTGTGTCGCTAAAATATGTCTCGATCAAGCACACAAAATGTGAATCCAAGTCATAATCTTTGAGCAGTTATAATGTGAAATACCCTTCATTAAAAATATTTTGTTTGTATATTTAAGAACTTGCTATTAATGTGGCAGTTATTTTGATAATGTTTCTAACAAATTACCCAGTAAAACCTGTTCATGATAAAGTGAGCACTTTTGAAATCAACCTTAGAAACAAGTAACTGGCCCTGCCTGCATATATTTTAACGGGCAACACTGAGTGACATGCACCCAGTTAAGTTAGTAACAAAGGATGAAAAGTAGCTCCATATCTTGACATTGAATAAAAAGTGTTAGGTGACCATTTGTGATAACTTAAATTATTTCATTCCCCTTCTACTTTTTTAATGCACAAAAGTGTAAAAATGAGCAGATTTTTAAAATATTTACTTTCCTAATAATTTTACAGTTTCGTATGACTGACGCATGAATAAAGTGCTGAGGCCCGTGGCAATGTTAATTTTACATAAGGCGGAAGAAGAGACACCATGGATACAAGTAGATCTTAAGCAGGGCTTTCCAAAGTGCTCATTTTATAGTGAACAGCCTATAACCAAATTTAGGATGGCTTTTTAAGGTACCCTGCTGTGCTGTTTGTCCCTCACTGTTTCCACTTTATGTGAAACCAAGTGGGGTGGCACAGTCGTAAATCATTGGATTTGCACTCAAGAAGGCATAGATTAAATCCCCAGCTGGTTAACTGGATTACAATTTTCATGGTTTCTTGAAATCTAGGATGGGTCTTTAATGCAGTTCCTGCTTCTCTGAACAAATTGCTCCATCTCCTTAATGACCTTGCTGTCAACAAGATGTTAAGCTGAACCTGCCCATCCCCACTTACCAACCTATATACTTACCTATCCACGTAAAAAACACTTTTCATTAATTTTATAACAGCAACTTTATGCCGCTGGCGCATCAGTGCCGCCTATGATACTGGTTGCCTATGTGCTTGCATGGTCTGCTTCCTTCTTGTTCTCTACCCTTTCTTAAGTTTTTATTGGTTCGCCCTTCATCCCACGCATGCACACAATTAAATGCCGTTGACTCGGGTTCTCTTTAAATAGTCTTTTTTTTTCCTCCTGTGATACCACTTACTTCCAGCTTTTCATTGGGCATTCTTCCTGAGGCACCATCAAAGTGGAGAGTCATGATTTGCTGTATCAATTTTAAAATGTGTGGCGGCGACAGCGCGGGGCGGTGGTGGTGGTGGTGGTGGTAATAGTTGCAAATATTTCTGGGGGATATATTCTGTCCAAGAAGTGATACCACAGTTTTTACTGCAATGTACAATACTTTAACAGCATAGAGATGAAAAGTTGGCCCAACCTGGGGTACGTCAACAGCATCAAGTCCTGATGGTGAGGGGGGGGGGGGTGAGTTAAGAGATTTGGGCGGCTCTTAAAAATGCGTTCTTGAGAGCTGATGAGGGTGATTGAGGTGAGTATGAAGCAGCACTGGAATGAAAGGGTGGGGGAAACAGGAGATTCCCAAGGAAACCCACTGACCAATGGCATTGTCCAGCATGATTCCCACTTGCGAAAACCCGGGAGTGACCGGGCCGGGGATTGAACCTAGTTCACCTTGATGAGAGGTGAGAAGGCTAACCGCTCAGTCACTGCAGTCCTGGGAGGGAGTGGAAGGGCAGGGGATTCTACTTCATATCACCAGCCAGCTGCATCAGCATATTCTAAACTTGAACACAGATATGTATACTTTAAAGCATATTTTGGTATCTCTTTACTTTTGCTTCCCAGCAGTAAACTCATCCTGGTTCAAATTCTATGCTCCTTACCTAGGATTGAATAGTTGAAAATTATTAATTTGAAGCAGTGGCCACAAACACAACCTAGTCTGGCAATGAAACAACCAGAAGTCCCCCAGATCTGTAAGAATAAAGCACAATGCTTCTTTACTGAATTTCTTTAGCCAAAAATGTTGAAATAAAAATAGATCTGTCTTATACAAAGTCTTGAAAAATATCATAGCTAAAACAAAGTATGAACAATAAATTTATTTGAACCAGCCTGTTAACAGAGGAGAAAATAAGTACTTCATTCAAAATATCTGCTCTGAAAGAAGCTATAATCCAAAAAGTTATTCATACATACATGAGGTTAATAATTTAAAAAGTGCTTAGAAAATTTACATGAATAAATGGTATTTATAAAATTGGTAGCTGGTCATCACTAAAGCATCAATTGGCCAATTCATTATTTCATAACTAATATTATGTAAACAACTTTTTAAATAAAAGTATTAGCTATACATAACTGATATGCTTAAAACATCATTAAGTGTAGAATAAGTTGAAGTAATGGTCTTCATACACTACTTAACACTTCTGCCTTCTTGTGATAGGACGTCTAACAATTTTGGGTAGTGTGCGCAAACCATGGTGTTCATGGATGATTAAGAACTTATCATACCATTCTCCATAAAAATAAATTCAGCAGACTGACACACAAAACCTTTCTTATTTTAAGTCTCCATTAATTTTAACATGTCTGGGGAAAAAATTATGTGTCACAATCAAATCAGCAATGGCAACTAATAAACTTTTGCAGGTCACAAAAAAATTCTTTTAAGGTATTCCTAACACTGATTTTCGGTGCACATTTAAGCACTTAGTTGGGTATACCAATCATTGCAATATTTTAAAGAAAATTTACATGGCCACCACGGTGAAATAAAAACACAACCTGTATGACATGAAGAAAACTGTAATTTTTTTAAGCCTGTATATTTCACCTACCTCCGTTGCTATAGGAAGCAATAGCTGGTGTAAGATTGCCAAGTAGTCTCCATCCTTCAAAGCAGTCTGATTCAATGGGACATTCCAGTTGAAGCCTTTGCCACTACTCTCACCTATATAATCATAGTTTGAGAGACGCAAATTAGGCCAAAATGACCCATCTTCATATCGATGTATGGAGAAGTATAGTACCCTGAAATATTTCCTAAATGTTATCTCTGGTAAAAAATTCAGTGATAAAACCTTATATGTAATAGCAAACACTTCAGAAGAAGAAAAAAAATAGCTACAAATATTCTCTAAGCAAAATAAAGATACGAGACAAATTTCTTAATATAGAGAAAAATTTCTTAATATATACGGCATGTATAAACAGATAACGGAACATTGCCTTAATGCTGAGCCAGTAAACATTTTGACTGTTTGTGGCCCCGAGAAAACCAGCATCTCATGCTTCTGATATTCTCAATATTTTCTTACTAATATCACTGGTAACCAACACTCCTATCATGAAAGTTCATAAGGGAACACATTTTATAATATAATTACCTCTAACACTTAGCCAAATATTATCATATAGTTTTCTTGCAAAAATAACAAATACTACCAGATCTTGGTCCAGAAAGTGATTTAATATTGCACTGTAACACACATTTTAGACCAATATGTTCAGAGCTGTGGCCATGAATAATAAGTAATTAACATTTCTATGGCATTAATAGTACCCAATAGGATACGATTTTGCTTTTGTGTCACTACTTCAATCAGCTGCAATAGGATTCTACAAATAACAAATGACTTCAAAAGTTAATTCAGATGCCATTTCATTCACTATAAAAATGGTTTTGCAAAAGCTGGGTCTGGAGTTTAGTTGAATAGGACACTAATGTCCATGAAAAGTAGAATGTTATGCCCCACTTAAAACTAAACAAAAAGACATTCCTCTTTTGTTAATTCCAAATATGGATTTGCAAAGTCGAAAAAATTGAGATCTTGCTTTCTTCCTTGCTTTTCACATTTTCTGTGCATTTGAAATTTCACATGATTACTTAGTTCATTCCTACCACAATGTGGTATATTAAAATCACACCTCAACATACTGTAGAACAGAGATTTTGCATAATTTTCAGATTTCTGTATAAATGGAAAATTGGCACTGTATGAGCCCCAAAATGTTTGGAATTAATGTTTTTTTTTTTTGATTTGCTAATTTTTTAGAGCAAGGTTACCAAATATAAAATAAAAACATTACACAAACATTGAACATAATAAATTTCTATGAAAATAAAGTACAGCTACTATAAACTTTAAAATGTGTTCAACATGGAAATAACACTCTAAAGTTAACATCAGTTACTTTCTCTACTGTCAACTCAGCAAGTAATTTTACAGGTGTTTTTGAAGATGTAATCGCAACACATTTAGGTAAAATAAAAGAAACAAGGGGACTTTGAAGCAAACTGTGACACATAACAATATGTGCAATAAGTACATATCCATTTTTGTGTAATTGTACATTATGTAAAAAAGTGCAAAGGAGAATTCAAAAATCACTCAAAATCCAGAAACACAAATATATTGAAATTCAGTAACTATATTTCCCAGCCATGTTTAGCAAATGTACCAGAAATTCTGTTTTCCTCCAAAGGACCACATAAGACGAGAGATGCAGAGAAATTTTCAGATTCATCAGTAACAGTCTCTGGGAAAGAAAATAACATGAAATTCAAATATCCATAAATCTTACAAAAAATTGTAAAGTTGGCCAAAGGCTGTATAAGTGTTTTTAATCACTACAATATATACACAGGCCTTTATCAAAGAGAGACTGGCGTAGTCAAGAATGATCTGCACGGAATTGCATAAACTAATTATACAGCCTAACACTTATTAGATAATTCTTATATGACATTTTGTACTGAGTGTGAATGAATGAGTGGACAAGGACAATGGATGCAATGGTGATGAATATACATTATGGTGGTAATATGTAAGCAACTACTGAGGTTGACAAAGTTTGTCGCAGCTTACTTCTAGCAATTTATAAATGCAATATAACTAAGGGTAGCGCTATGGGTATTACCAGGACAATACTGGAAAGTGGAGACTGTGATTAATCCGTGGGATAGTGTAGGGGTAGGAAGTGTGATGAAAGACAAAGGTATTATTAATGCAAATATAAATTATTAGACAGTTTATTGCATTCTTATACTGACTACCTTGCTTCATTTAACTGGGATACGTATCACTGATACACTGCTGGACAATAAAAATAGCACACACAGAGGGATGTATAAGATAGTATTGAACCTTTATAGAGGTAGTGATACACAGATGAGTAATACATATGATCATGAAAACAGAGCAACAGGACAAGTATACATGGATCTGCAATAGTGCATCACACCCCCTCAAACTGTGATACATGCTGAAACATGGTCTGGCATGCAGTGCAACAGACACCAGATGTCCTGAGGTAGACCAGCCCACAATTGTTGGATGGTGTGTTCCAAATCCCAGATACTGTGGCATGGCAGCAGTTAGTATTTCAACTGGTCCCATATATGCTTGATTTGGGACATGCCAAGGAAGCAGGCAGGTGGCCATGGTAGTGTTTGGACATGTTGGAGGCAGGCCTGGACAACCCATGCCATGCACGGTTGGACATGATCCTGCTAGAATATCACACCTGTAATTCCGGCCAGAAATGGGAGCAGATGGAGCATAAATCCAATACTACATTTTTCCCTGCCGGGTTGACTACAACCTCTGATTGCTATTATTGACATTTTTTGGTATAAGGAGGCATTTTTGGACATGAAACCTTAATAAAATATGTCCCATTTCATTTCAAGTATCACCCCTATCAATTTGTACACTCGTTTCCTGACAGCCTTTATATAACACTGGCAGCCCACCATCGCTATGCTCAGGTTTTATGGAGTTATTGAAATACATACCTATATATGCAACTACCAGTGACTAACTGCAATACCTGCAACTACTCATGACTACCTGCGACTACTTGTGACAACCTGCGACTACCCACAACAACTTGCGACAACCTGCGACTACTCATGACTACTTCTGACTACCCACGACTACTTCTGACAACTTGCGAAAAACTGTGACTACCCGTGACTTCCTGTGACTACTTGCAACTACTTCCGAAAACCTGTGACTACATGCATCTACCTGCAACAACTCGCAACTACGCAGGATGATGACCTCTCCATGCCCCTACCTGTTGGTGACACCTTGCACACATGGAAAATGCCTGTCTTTGAAAATAATTAATGATATTTTACTTTAAAGAAAACTTGTAATTTTGAGACACAAATGAGGCGATTATAATTTATTTATTTCTACACTGTCTTTAATAATTAATCACTCAAAACCACGTCCTATGATTTTCCCTGTCATGAGTTACACTGTACTCGGCTTGGTGCTTACCTACCCATTATTAGATGGCAAAAGGTGTCAAATAGGCACTTATATATTATAAGTTTTTTCAAAGATGCGTGTCTATTGAAATAAATTCAAATAAATCCTCCGATTTCCCAGCAAAAAGTTACTGTAAAAACTCACTTGTAATACAAGTCGCTCGATGTTCAAACAATTTTTTACTGACAAGTGGTAGAGTATATGCTTTTGGGCATATAATTTTATTCTCAAAGATGCTGCCCTTTGAGTTAAATAAATATTAAGTTTTAAGGTCATGTAATTTTATGCCAGATACAATGAAACACCAACCTTACCAGATAAAACAACCTTTAAACATAAAAGAATACATCTTTACAAATAATAATTCCTCGTTAAAATGTTTTGGATAACATTTTCAGGTGAAACCATTTGCTTTGAAATACAAGTGATGTTTGATGCAACTATTTTGAGCGACGCATAACATATTTATTTGTGTATAGTGTGCATTTGTGTATAGCGAGCACAATGATTTCTGCAACAAGTTCCAGGGAAAAATTTTTATTTAAATAAAATTGTACCAAAAATTTGTGGCGTCCGGTTAGCAAGTATGGAACAAATTATTCTTTTTTACATTAATGTGTGGTGATTGTGTTATGTTTGGAAAATACTTTAATTAAATAACGTGGGTGCAAAAAGCCAAAATAAAAAAAATTTCCGGATACCTCCTGCTCCTACTACTAAACATTTCCAGCTTTGTTTTCCTTTTTTTTTTTTTCATTTCTCCTTTTAGCAGTGACTGGCTCTCTTTTTTTTTTTTTTTTTTGCAGTACTAGAATGTTGCACTACCCTTCAAAAAAAGGGTCTCCTCGTCCCCCCCCCCCCAATCCACGAACATGGCTCGCTAGCCTCTGCCTTGGGAACAAAGAGGGATGGTGGAATTATTGACCGTCAATAATCTGAGTGTTATTACAAGGGGGTGGGGGGCCGTAAACACATGGCAGCTCTGGTTTTGTGGCGTGACAGGATACCATTAGATGGAGGGGGGGCAAGGATTCGACCTACACATGCCTGAAGGGTTGCTGAGTGAGGAAGAGAGAGAAGGGAGAGGAGTGATGTAAGAGCGAGAGATGAGACAACAGATAGTTTGGCCACTTCCCTCAACATCCCCGGACAATTGATGGCTAACACTCCCCCTTCCTCTTTTTTTCCAAGTATAGCAAGCACCCCAGAATTTTTTTCCTTTACTTTGGGAAAAAAAGGGTGCACTATTCACAAGTAAATATGGTATTTGATCTTATTTTTCTTTTCCTTTTAATGTGCGATGTATACAAATCAAAATACAGTCATCTTTGTGCCTAAAGAAAGTAATAACCTGACTTCATTGTCTACAACCGATACTAAAGTATCGCCCGATACCATACCCGATACAGCTACATCAGAAAAAGGCAAAGTATTGGCCGGCACCGATACTTAGTACCTGTATCGGAACAACTCTAATGAAAATGACCAATAACTGGGAGTGAAATAAGTGAAAAGTGTAGTATGCACTGTGATGTCCTTTCAGCTGTTGCTTGGCAGTCAGACACAACCTCATTTCTTCCCATTTTATATGCCTGTTGAGAGAGGGAGCAGTTGCCTAGCAAGTAGCATGATGTCCTCATATCCTGCCTCTCTTGGCCAACCAGTGGGAGGCAGGTATTGACTATCTTTGAGCATGCAATCTATGTATAAAGATTTACCTCATAAGGTCCTTGACATAAAAATACATGCTTAAATAATTTATATTTTATTTTGATATTAACTATAATATTTGTATAGATTATCTTAAAAACTCAATTGTAACAGACTGTACAATTTAAACATATGAAAAGTCACTTTTCTTCAACTAGTTCCAACCTTTAACCAACCATACGGGTATTAGGCTTGAACTGCCGACCTTTGCAACTTTGGTCATTACTACACTACAAGGACCTAATCCTTGTCTGCTTTTGTTTGTTATAATAAAAATTTACTAAGCAAAGATGAATCAAAGGTATGTGATTGATAATTTTCATAATAAAACAAAACATTATCCTTCACAAAACATTAAATTTCAAGATTTTTAATAGCTTTAATTTTTTTCTGAGGATTTTTTTGATCATGAGCTTGATTTTCCAGGTAGAAAATGGTGGAATTTCAAATTAATATATGTAAGAGGAAATGGACAATTTAGTTAGTTGCTCGCGTATTTTTTTAACTCACATAAATTATCAGCTAGCTATTTTTTGTGCAAATGATCAGTGTTCATGTAAAATTTCTTTTGTAACTTTTGCCGACATCTATATTGTAGTTGGTTGCATGCCTGCTCATGGTATAAGAGGTTCTGGGTGCAAATGTCCTGAGAAAGGCATGGGTGTATTTGTGGCTATCTTGCAGTGTCTCAGAAAGTTCATAAATCCATCTCTAATGACTTCACTCTACCTACCTACCTACCTGTCTGTCTAGCTTTCACAACTTTCATTAGTGTATTGTAGTAAGTACTTTTACAAGCCATTGGTTCAGTCAGAAGACTGAAAAAACTTCCAGTAAATATAGAGATCACAGTGGGTGTGTGATTAGACTGTTCGCCTCCCACCAAGGCAAACTGGGTTCTATTCCCGGGTGGGGCACTCCTGGATTTTCGCAATGGGGAATCATACCGGATGATGCCGCTGATAGGCGGGTTTTCTTGGGAATCTCCCATTTCACCCATACTTGCATTCCGGCACTGTTCCATTCTCACCTCACATCATCCTCATCAGCTCTCGAGACCTCACTGTTAAGAGCCACCCAAATCTCTCAACTCAACTCATTCAGTAAATACAAATTCGTTTAGTAAAAAAATATGCTCACACGGGTGTTCCATGATTCTAACTACATCATAGAAATTATAGAGGGGGAAAAGTTTGATTTGATTTCAAAAACTTTGTTTTGTGTTGGGAAAAGAAGGCACAAATGAATATGATGGTAGACACAAAAAAGAAATGGTTGGTCTTCTACATTGAGGAAGTGGGACAAAGTGAGTGTGCAGGTTGAGACACAAGTATCGTCTCATTCCATTTTGTGTGCAGATGAGTCTTCTCTCCCTTTTCACTTCTCAATTCCCACATCAGTTTCATAGCTTTGCTGGTATGTAACATAGACCACGTATCAAGAGTGGTAAAAATTGTATAATCGGGGGACAAATATCAGGGAAAGTTGGAACAAATTTTACCACTCTTGTAATCTGTTAGTATATCATACCAGCAAAGCTATGAAAGAGATGAAAATACTACTTCTATACATTAAATTTTTTAATGTAGCGGACAAATCCATGTTAAAAGGGGTACCAAATATTATGTAAAGAGCATTTTTAAAAAGGAAAATAAAAATTGTTTTAAGTTTTCTTATTGTCCTTTTATCTTTATGGCCCCCTTGCTGACTAGATAAAGTGAGAACTGAAGAATGGCAGGAGATGGCTGCAGCTTAGTTCACGAAAATGTACACTTTGAATATTGAATATTTTAAATCATTATTTTTTTCTCCAGTTTTATACTTATTTCTTGTAGATGATTTTCAGCTTCTTAGGTAACCTATTTTTAGCTGAGTCACTCCTCTCACTACCGCAGAACACCTGGTTTACTCCCACAAAATAAATGTTTGTTTTTAAAATACTACTTTCTGTTCTGTTCTTTCTTTATGTTGTTTAGTTCTTTTCGTTCACTTTCCCCAATAAAGCATATGCTCTCAAACCTATTTACCAATGTATGAATGATGCCAGCTTTTGTGCTGTGTTCATGGTTAGAAGTGAAATGCAAATACCGGCCAGTGTGTGTTGGTTTCCAAAATATTGTGGTGCTGATGGTATTGTTTTTTCACATCAAAGTTTTGTTGTCCATAATGAATAATTACACTTAAAATTAGACCTCTATTTACTCTAAACAGTATCTATACCCCATAGGCTGCCTCTCAGCCCAATCAGCAGGCACTCTTCCAAGCAACCCCAATCAGAGACTACCTACACTCCTATTGGTGCAGTTGGAAGAGTGCCAGAATCATACATACACTCCATGTTTTCCACCTCATCTCAGTCAACTGTGACTGTTTACATAGTCCTGTCTCACCTGAAGAAGGGGTCAGATTCTTGGCCCTGAAATGTAAAAACTTGTAATTATCATTGTTTTTTAATTTTTTTTTATTGTTCTGTCCTCTCTGTTGGTTTATCTGTTATTTTCTCTGGTTATTTTCATGGTTCCTGTGTTGTTCGTAGTGTTGAACTATTTTAGTTCATAATCTGACAACGAATACTTTTTTCATGACTTGTAATTCATTGCAGTTTTGTCGTATTTTTTTTGTGTGTTATTAATTTTCATTGTTCAACTGTGACCATTGATATTGTTTTTGTGCTGTTCACTCACTTGAGTTGTGTTTTTGTTATCATGTTGTCATTTCTTCTAGTTTTCTTTTGTGGTCTGTGCTGTTTCATAATAACAAGTTGTTTGTCTGTACTTTTTTTTCTTTTTAATTATGTGTGTGTATGTGTGTGTGCATGCGTGTATGTTTTATATTGATGAGGAAAATTTTTTTCCTAATTATCTGTCTGTGGTGTTGTAAAAGATTTTTTGTCTTGCTGAGTTATTTGTGAGTGCAATTTCTATTTAGTCTAATGGTCGGCAATGGACACAGTCCAATCATACCACCATAATAATATGAACTCACCATTGGCATTAAACTTCAATGATAAAATCAATGCTCGGTATAGACCTGGTATGCATATTCAAGTAAAACAGCTGAAGAAAAATATGCTTGAACATTCAAGATGCTGTAACCACCTCACTTTCTTGTCTAAATTCCGGGAAAATCCAGGGTGTCCATAAAGTTCCGTTACCATTACACACTGTTGCCACAAACAAACGGAAAGAGCTAGAAGGTTTCGATTTGCATCACAATGCTAAAAAAGATCCATAATTTATTGTACATGAGGTTGTTTTCTTTGTTTCAGGAGGTGAGTGATGCATAATGGCAACACCACAGGAAAATGCACAATGTGTATTGTGGTATGCAGAGAGCAAGTTGCCGATCACAGTGAAATGAAATTACCAGCGTCAATATCGGGCTGCAACCCCCGCCATGCCAAGCACACTGCAATGGGTGAAAAACTTTAGAGAGACAGGTAGGGTTCTTGACCTACCTCGTAGTGGACGGCCCGGTGTATCTGAAGAGACAATTGACAATGTTCGAACATCATTTGTACGAAGTCCCTAAAAATCACTGCGTCGTGCATCACGGGAATTACACATGCCAAGTTCAACAGTGCACAAAGTGCTTCATAAACATTTACGCCTGTATGCCTACAAAGTCCAACTTACTCAGGCTCTGCCCATCGTCAGCATTTTGACTTTGCCTGTTCCATGCTTAACACCATTGAGGAAGACAGTAACTATCTGAAGAAAGTTCTTTTTTCAGATGAATCAACCTTCCATGTAAGTGGCCATGTCAACCGCCACAACGTGCCGATATGGGGGTCTGAAAACCTACACCAAATTCGTGAACACATTCGCAACAGTCCAAAGGTAAATATGTGATGTGGACTCCTGCACGACAGAGTCATTGACCATTTTTTTTCCGCAGAAAAGACCATAATGGGGGTCATTTACCAGGACATGCTGGAACTGTTTGTTTTCCCTCAGGTAGAGGATTTACAACCAAACGTCAATTTCAAACAAGATGGTGCGCCACCTCATTGGGGCCATAATGTACGGCGTGTCTTGATGAAACATTTCCAAACAGATGGGTGGGGTGTGATGGGCCGGTTGCATGGCCTCCGCGCACTAGATGTAACACCATCAAATTTTTTCTTGTAGGGTTACGTCAAAGATTATGTGTATGCTACTCCAGTTCCTGACATTACGGCACTCAAATTATGGATCACGCAGGGTATCAAGCGTGTCAGTGCTGCTATCCTTTCCCGTACTTGGGCAGAACGTGAGTATCGCCTGGAGATCCTGAGGGCAACAAAAGGGGCTCACACTGAAGTGGTGTATTTATTGCACAAACTTTGGTTCCTGTAGAACATTATACCAAAAACTGCAACCTTCTAACTCATTTTGTTTGTTTGTGGCAACAATTTGTAATGGTAACGGAACTTTATGGACACCCTGTAATATCTTAGCTAAACACCTATCTATAAAACCACCTGTGAATAGCATATGTGCGGAAAAAACATTCGCTCAGCTAGTCACTCTCTTCTGAAAGAGAGAATTTCTTACTATCACTTACAAAAAACAATTCTGAACAATGAAATATCTGCTCTCCAACTGGACACTGAATCCAATCTTAGCACAACAGATTTCAATAGCATCTATCAGTCCATAACAAACCTAGTTCAGATACACAGTCTGAAAAACAAGAAAACACAGAAAAAGAAAATGTCCACATTGATTGAAAAACTGTATCCACTGACAAACCTCAAACTCAGAAACTAAATACAGTCAACCTATCAGACAGAACTTTAACAGAGGTTGAGGAATCTGCATTACAAAAGGGTCTTAAATTCAGCATTGTTCCTTCAAAAATACCTAAACTGGAGATAGTGGAATCTGTGGAAAATGTAATCTACGAACTACTGCCAAAGGAACAAGAAGAATTTTGTTGGGAGGTTAAGTTAGCTCTAGCTGCAGCAAAGCCACCCAAGCAAATCTATCCCAAGAAGAACTTAAAGGGATCAGACAATGAAGGACAACCACACCATTATGATCCTTCCAGCAGACAGAACAGATTATGAACAAAGGATCATGAATTTGATTGACTCTGATAAATACGTTACCTCGCAAAAAGATCCGACACCCAGTACTGAGTGCAAAGTTTATCAGACGCTCAGGAAACATCAGCCCAGCCTATCTGAGGAGGTCAAAAGAAAGCTTACACCACACAACAGTAAACCACTACACATTTATGGTATTACAAAAACTCATACGCCAGATGTTCCTCTCATGCCCATTATAAGTTCGTGTAATTCACCATGCCAGAAGTTATCTAAATTCCTCCTAAACATTGTTTCACCACTGGTTGGACATACTACATCTTTCAAAAAAACTCCTCACATTCCAGGACACTTGCTACAGCACTCAAAATAACAGATAATGTTTTGGTGAGTTTTGATGTTCAGAGACGGTTTACTTTGTACCAGTACCCAAAACACTTAACATAATACAAGAAAGACTTGAAGCAGACCCAGAACTTAAAGACCAAACTAACTTATTTATTCCCAACATAATGGAACTAATAAACTCTGCGCATAAACACCACTTATTTCCAGTTCAAAGACAAGTTCTACAAACAAACAGATGGAATGGAAATAGAATCTTCTCTCTCCCCTATTATGGCTAGTATTTTTATGAAAAACTCCGACCAGAAAGCACTTACTGAAACAGACACTCCGCCCTAGGTCTGGTCCCGATATGTTGTGGGACATATTTCTGATTTGGCAGCATGGTCAGGGCTAACTCAAGGAATTTGCTGACTTCCTCAACTTCCACAGGAAATCTATAAATTTCACTTATGAAACCGAAAGCAATAACTCTCTCCCCTTCTTGGATGTTCTTGTATGCAAAAAAAAACCATACCATCAGCACCACAGTATATCGAAAACCAACACACACTGGCCAGTATTTGAATTTCACTTCTAATCACACACAAAGCACAAAAGCAGGCATCATTCAAAGATTAATAAACAAGGCTGAGAGCATATGCTCGGATAGTGAAAGTAAACAAAAAGAACTAGACTACATAAAGACAGAACTGCTCAGCATTGGTAATTCACACAAATTCATTAAATTATGATATATCCAAACAATTCAATAATCACAAAACCAGAATAAACAGAACCTCCGCAGCTACTGCAGATATTCCATTGTTAAAGGACTATCAGAAAAAAATGGAGACTGGCTAAGAAACACAACATACACACTTCTTTCAAACCTACAACAGTAAAAACAATACTAACAAAATTAAAACCAGCCAGTGAGCAACAACACCCCTAGAAATGTATTTATCAAATTCCTTGTCAGTGCGGCAGTGTGTACATACAGGAAACAGACAGGCCTCTGTCCACCCATTTCAAGCAACACAAAAACAACACTGAACAGGGAGAAACAGAAAAATCAAAAAAAGTTGAACATGCCTGGTAAAATATCCATACGATTATGAGGGAAAATTCTGTACCTATAGCAAAGAGAAAAATTCCATAATAAGAAAAATCAAAGAATCTACTTTCATCAACTGCAATAGATATGTCATAAGTCAACAGAACATAGAATTTACGGGAATATGGCTACCAATAATTAAAAACAAAGTTTTGTTTTCCAAAATGAATTATCACACAGCAAATTAGACCTGTATTTCCACTAAACAGTACCTACACCTTATAGGCTGCCTCTCGGCCCAATCAGTAAGCCCTCTTCCAAATGCCCCTAATCAGAAACTACCTACCCTTCTATTGGTGCACTCAGAAGTGTGCCAAAATCATATATATACTCCCTGTTTTCCACGTCAGCTCAGTCTACTGCGATTGTTTACAGAGTCCAGTCTCGCCTGAAGAAGCGGTCAGATTACAGGTCCCGAAATGTTGTGAAGAATTGTAATTATTATTGTGTATTAATTTTTTTGTCGTTCTGTATCCTCTTATTGGTTTATCTATTATTTATCTGGTTATCTTCATGGATCATGTGTTGTTCGTAGCATTGAATTATTTGGTTTCATAATCTGACAAGGAATACTTATTACTGACACGTGTTTCATTGTGGTTTTTGTGCATTTTTTTAAATTTTTATTGTTCAGCAGCTGTGTCCACTGATATTGTTATTGCACTGTTTTGTTCACTTGTGTGGTTTTTTAGTTTTCGTCATTGTTGTCTTTTATTATGATTTGCTTTTGTTGTATGTTCTGTTTTGTAATAAGTTGTTTGTACATCCTTTTTTGTCATTTTTATTATATATAGTAAAAGCCCAATATAACGCGGCTGTTGGGGGACATAACTCAGATCCACATTATAGCTTTTCCGTACTATTTTGGGAATGATTGAGTGCAGTAGAAAAAAAACAGCAAGTGTTCAGTTAAACACGGCACAAGAGTAGTTGTTTAATGCTGTAACTTATGAAACATTTAGCCCATTCCTATCGTAATTTTCATTTTTTTATCAGCACCACTGGGCTTGACAGCACCCAAGGGAAGGCAACAGAAGAGGAGAAACATGGTTTAATGAAGGGGGTAAAATGCATTCAAGCAGGAATGGCTTAAAAAAATACAGCATTTTCCAGGCAAAGAATGTACTTATTCCATCAAGGGCGGTGTTCGCTACGAGTTGTTTGTAACACAGGTTGGAGGAGGGTTCACCCCCCACACACTGGTGGCCCTGGTTTGGGAGGAAGTGAGGAGAAAGGAAGCTCATGGCAAGTGAAATCAAACAAAGGTCGAATGCACACTTGCACTGCACATGGGTATCGCTGGCTCGTCTGATTTGCATTTTATAAAAGAAACCTATAATAAAAAAAATTAATTATTTGTGGCGTGACACTCTAGCTATAGGGCGTGACAAAAGGGGCATTCAAACCAGCCCAGCATCACAAATAAAAATATTAGCAACATTGGAAAATTCCAAAAATCTCTTCCAAGGCAAGGTGTAAAGAGCATACCCCAAAAACTCAAACAGCAAAACTCATGAAAAACTGTAACTTTCTTTTATTTGGTAAATATTAAGTTTCTTTTCTTTGCAACGTACAAAAATATATAAATTTTCTGCAAATGCTTTCTTTTCCAATACACACACACAATATAAAAATTAAGCGCAAAATGCTATAAAAGGTGCAATATCATCTAGGCAATACTGCTAAGTATAACTTTTACAATACGGATAAATTTGACTTTTATAGAAACGTGGAAAATTGTACAAAACGCTACATAAAGCGCAATACAATTTAAGCAATACTGATTTTTAAAGAATCCTCTAGAGTATTATATATGAATCTCTCTTAATTTCCTTGCAGTCTGAAAATAACCATTTCTGGTTCAACAAGCAAAAGCAATGCTTAAAGATATTTTTACTAAGTTTGCCTCTTACCACATACAATTATTAAGGTTTCATTTCATTTATTTTCTGCACAATTGGAGAAAATAATAGAATTCCTGGCTAAATACAAAGAGCCATAAAACACTGTTACACACCTGGAAAATCTCAAAATGCAAATATGATTTATTTTCCTCCTACGTGGAAATCTTCCAAAAATAATATTGATTAATTTTTAATTCCCATAAAGAATTACTGGAGGACTTTACCTCTTATATTTAATTACTATGCAATTTCTAAACAATATTTGCTTTTGCTATAATCGTTCAAAATTACAAAATTATTTTACTCCTCAAGAATAATTTACTGACTGTATAAAGCAGAAGTCAGCCATTTAACCTTTAACTTGAAAAAGAGTTATTATGCAATTTCTAAACAGTATTTGCTTTCTGCTATAATCATGCAAAATTACAAAATTATTTTATTCATCAAGAACAAATTACTGGCAGTATATGGTAGATTGTCAGCCATTTCAAACTTTTTTACATCACAGTTTCTCAAAGATGTTCTTAGAAATTTGCAAAGTGATTACATTTAAAAATCCCTATACCAGAACTAATAGCGAAAAACCTGCACCCAAGTCTCAATAAAATTCTGGTGTTTTTAAAACTGACATTTTCAGGAATTTTGAAAACTATGGCAACATTTCTCTTCCTTACATTTACCAGATTTTTTTAATGAGAAATGGCAAATTTAAAAGTTTTTCTAGCGCTTCTAGCATAGAGCCTATTTTTAACCACTCCTACATAAGGACATTCAATATGTCCTTCCTGATCCGAGACCTTACGGGTCTTTCTGACAATTATTAAAATTTTACAAGTTCATACTTAACTCATCGTGAAGCTCCCAGGCTGCAGTGCTCGTCGAATGAGCCTGCGCCCAGGACTTAAATACAATAAAAATACACAATTGTATCCCGGAAGGTTACCTCACAATGACCCGCCAATCACAGGCCATGAAAAGTCGGTAATGTTCTTTCATAAACTCAAAGTCTTTAGCGCTGGATCAGACGTCACATTCTTCTGGCCACTTGGAACTGCACGAGCGACTGACGTCATACACACACGCCCCTGGCGGCCGTTCACAGAGGCCTCAGTTATGAAGGAACCAGGCATGAAGGCAGACATGCTGCGAATTTGCTGTTACTCGGGCGTCCACTTTGTCGTTACAAAGTTTAACAGAGAACTTCTAGGGTTCACAGAATTTGCAGGTTAATGTTTAAACATAAGCGTGTTTAAGTATTATGGTGATTTCAAGTGTAGAACAATAAAAAATTAGTCGCTTCCCACTTTAATTGTCCATTCTAGTTGTGTGTTGCGTACCACCGCTTTGTAGCTAGTCGAGCCCAGGTGAAATGGAGCAGTTGTTGCATGGAGATGGGGGAGGGGGGGCTGGCAGAAATAACGTGAAAATGAGACCACCTGTCTCAGTAGCATGGAAAGAAAAGCTGCTTTTCTGCATTAAGCCTTGTCCACAATAGCTCATCCGCTTACTTTTTTTTCTTTCAAAAATGGGAAGATAGATATAGCTGCTATATACACATTACGATCAAAGTGTCTACATCATTATAATGATTGGGTAGCGCTTTATCTCATAGGAGATAAATTATAGGCCTGTAAATGACTTAGAAGCACGAATTTTGAGGTGCACCTCAAATTTCAGATTTTTTTTTTTCCGAAAATTACAAAACTGACTGATGTAGCTGCTATATACACTTTATAAAGTGTCTACATCATCATAATGATTAAAATGTGCTATACCCCTTAGGAGATTAATTATAGGCCTGTAAATGACTTAGTCCTAACGTACCCAGAATCTGAACCCAGAGCCCCTTGCATTGCAAGCCAGTTTTATACTGAATGCAACACAGAAGTCGATACTCATTTTACGTCAGTATTCCAGATTATTTTATCTTACTTTAGTTACACATTGTGGCATAGTATAATTGTAATTGCTTAAATGTGTTACGCTGGACAACACACGCACATTTTATGTTAACTTAAGTGCCAGTAAATATGTGACAGCAGGACACTTGCAAGTATGAATTACAGTTTGGAATGAGGTCACGCCATCCCCACATTGATCCAACGCCCAGATAAGATGAAAAGGTTGCTACAGTAACATTTCTTGGCATGTTTACAACCAAACAGCAGAACAGGTACAATAGGGTAACATAAAAAAAAGTACCACTAGGAATTCTTCCGTCAAAGACGTTGCCCCATGCCAACGAAACTCAATACGGAAAGACATACAATATTGGCTGTAATAAATCAGTAAAATAGATCTCATTGCTGAAAGGAGAGAGAGAGCGCATCCATTTGCTCCATGGCACTTGTCATCAATACATATTTTATTTCTGCATTTAAGTTGATTTATACATATTATACTCCAAAAACATAAAAATCATTCTCCTTACAAGTTAAATGGTGTTTGACACAAATATGAAATATATTTTATATCCAGCACCTTAATGCAAGGGCTGAAAAAACTTACCGTTTGTCTGTATAGAATGCCTTCTGAATGCCCTGCCCATGATGCACATCAAAGTCAACAATCAGAATTCGTTCTACATGCAATACCTCTAATGCATGTTTAGCAGCCACAGCCACATTGTTGAAGAAACAGTAGCCATTAAATTCATCACGCATTGCATGGTGGCCTGGTGGTCTGCAAGCAGAAAAAAAATTTCCTTCATTAATTAATCTTGCCAGACATGGCAGACACCACTTACATCTTACATTTTATTTGGAGATGGTTCATAACACTACGTGCAAGTCAAGTGCTTCTATCAAAATTTATTCCAACTATACATGATAACATAAAGAATTAAATAACGGCTACATATGTTATGAATTTAGTGGAACACAATACTCTTGATGTGATTAAAATTATTTACATACAAGGAAAATATTACAGCAATTGAAATTTTGTGATTAGAATGACATTTTCTTTCAACTAATTAACTATTTAGTTTGCCTGTTGAACTGATTCAGGTAAAGCAGCACCAAGGGGCTTAAAGACCTTGCTCATGGCATGTGTTCCTCAGCACAGCAATTCTTAAACTGTGGTCCAGTTGTGCTCATAATCCGGGGTCCGCAAGTAAAACTACAATTTATTTATTTAAATTAATTGTAAAAACATAATAAAAATGTTGTAATTATGCTGTAACTGTGTAACTTTTTCGTTATCAATAAAGCAGAATTTTACAAATTTTGTTATAAACTAAACTTGAGATTTTAACAATTTGTATATAGTGAAAAATAAATAGGTTGTGTACATTAAAATATTTTCTTAACTTGTATTAAAGTAATGGTTGGGAGTTTGGCAAACTGTACATCATATCAAAAGGGCCCACAAAATTACAAACATTTACGAACCCCTTCCTGAGCAGCACAGAGCCTGTCACAGATAATAATATAAAGAGAACTAAAATTTGCAACCAAGCCTGTTAATTTGAGTGGAGTGGAGAGATTTGGGTGGTTCTTAACAAATGGGTCTTGAGAGCAGAGAAGGAGGAAGCAAAGTGAGTATGGAGAAGCACTGGCATGCAAGAGCAGGGGAAACTGGAGTTCCCCGAGAAGAAAACCCAATGACCAGCTATATTGCCTAGCATGATTCCCGCATACAAAAATCTGGGCGCAGCCTGGCAAGGAATCTAACCAGGTTCACCTTGGTTGTTCATTTAAAGTTTGTTCAGTGGACATTTTATCACGTCGCCATTGCATGTCACCCTGTAAAAAATGCTAAAGATATTTTAGCTCGGCAATACTTAGAATCACTATGACGTTTTCTTTAGAATTATACTGCAAGCAAACATCAGTAACAAAGGCTTTTTTGCTATGAGAACCTGGTATACTGGCAGTGATCAGGAATATAGTGACATTTTAAAGGAATGCTGGATTTTCAGGAAAATATTATGAACATCTTCCAGTCATTTTTATTAATGAGTTTACCTCCACAGCTGGATTTAGTCATGTGGTGGTGTTTCTGAACTGAGAAAAAGTTAATCTGTTGTTTGTATGACTGTTGAGATGCTAAAAATTTGATAATGAAACTGTTTAAGGTTTTAATCACTTGGTAGCCATTTAACTTGGCTATTACTTAGTTATACAACAAGTTTCCAATAGAAGTGGTAACATGTAATGCATGAAGAAGATGGAAAGGGCTAAAACAACTAGTGGAAACTGTTCAGACATTCCTTGAAGCTTAGTAGTAATAGTTCAAGATTGAAGCAGAAATACAATTATGAATGGAAAAACAATGAAAGAAAAAATTCTGTATTTTAGACAAATACTCTAATTAATCATGCATTAAACAATTTTTTTCTTTGTTCAGGTTATCAAAGTGCCCCCCCCCCCCCCTCCTATTTTTCTATTTTAAAACAAGTGTAAGCAATAATACTATACTTTCACAGAAATAGCATTTTTATAAGCTACCAGACTATAAAATAATGTACGTTGTCCACACATATGCCCATAACACTGCCCTATGAGGTCACATGATTACAAAGGATGGGTCATGTTGGTCAGTGATGCGTAAATTTGAAGCTCAAAGTAGAGTGATTATAGACACAAATGCAACTGGACACTACCAAAGTGATAAGAGTGAATATTAAAATTGAAGTCAAGCACAGATTTCAGGCAACAAGGATTGAAAAGTATAAATTTAAAGAAGGTTTGCTGGGATCTGTAAACAAATTTGTAGTATTGTAAACACATTTAGAGTACAACAATAATGGATCACTGGGGGGGGAATAAAAAAAATTAAGGCATAGTATGGAAGTGGCAGCTCGTGATTTGGAAAGTAGGTGAAGCGCTAGAACCCATGACGCCGCTCACCATGCACGTGTCACGTGTACATGCACATGGGCAAAGAGGTTAATATTTTTGAACTTTCACATGAAGAATATTATTTTGCAGCGTATAATGTGTCCTATATTTTTATCTTTAGGGTTTGATATGTCTTACAGTGTTTTAAGGGGTTTGTTGTTATTTTGAAAATGTTTGGTTATTAAATTCAAAGTGTGTGCTGCACAGAGATTAAGAACTCTAATATTCCGGCGTGAACGTCGTCATAAAGCGATACTGAGAAAATACGGAAAAATCACAAGAAAAATACAAAATGTAAAACAATATTTAAATTATTTGTGCCACTTTTATCTTCAATAATAAAATATTTTATTCAGCGTGCATAGCACTTCCGCTTATGTGAACCCCGTAGGCAGCCATGGTAGATCCGTGCGATGCTTGCCTCTGGGCAGTCTGTCTAGGAGAACTGGAGAGGTAAGACACTGTCAAATATGCACTATAACTTTTTTTTTGACTGATGTAGATTTCAATAGCACTTTTAGTATACCGGTTAACCTTTGCTTGCGTATGTTTTGCCAGACATTTCCCCGGATTTTTGCTTCTGCTTAACTAATTTATTTCACCTTGTGGCATTTTTCAACTTAATCGTGGAGAAGGAGAAGAGATATGTTGGAGAGGTAATGCGACCGGCGAAACTTTAATCAGGCACCATCCGCTTCTGCTAAAGGCATTTCATTGTAATTTCTGTATTATTGTCGTATGCAATTTTAAGAACCTTAATTCAATGTATGTATTTGAGGGTATTTTTCGTGTTTGAATATTTTACGGCAACATCACATACAACCACGTGGCTAACCGACACCAAGTCTATGTCTGTGCCATCATTGCGTTTTGAGAGCTTATTTATGTAATTTCATGTGTGCAATATTTTTATTCAGGGTTCTATGTCAATTTTATTCAGGGTTCCATTAATTTTCACTTAAATTGATGCTTTTTGTGTATGACCACGCTGTCACTTTAATGTTTGCTTTATTCCACCATCAGGCATGCTACAAGCCTGTAATCACTTCAATCGTAAAGAGAATAATTTTCTCTACCAGAATATTTTGTTGAAATTTAATTTGCAGTTTCCACAGAGAAATATTACAATTTCGCCTGCACCACATGGTCCGCTACGAACTTTATCCAACAGCATCAACACCATATAAACTGGTTTTCACACGTGTGTTTATTGTGACTGCTCATCTCGTGCCCTATCATCTTTTAAGGGTCTTTGTGCAATTTATGCAATTTTGTAATTTGTGTACGGTGACATTACTTCCGTCCTAGCCAGCTCTGTATATGGGCAGTCACCACACCACCCAGGTGCTGGCAGGCGAGCCCAGACGAGTTTGCGTTAGTGATACCAAGTATTCACACGTGTTAATGTATCATTAAGTGTTTCATTTTGAAATTTGCAGCGTCCTATCTTCAGGAAAAATCGTCAGTCTACCCTAGCGGCTGTCGACTCTCTTCCCTTGTGAAGATTGTGTTTTCATACACCGCGGTGAGATCATCCGTCTAAGCATGCGCTAGAGTAATTGTAGGCTGGGGAGCACCCACGTGGAATTTCCTAGACACGACCGATTGCATCATTAATTTCATGGCACATTGATTTATACAAACGGTATACATGAAACAGGTATCACAGTGAACCGTCTTCTTTCGTTTGTTGTGACAGTGTCCTAGCCACATGTGTTTCTTTTTCAAAGTGTTAAAATGTTTATTAAAAGTTTAGTATTGCCAACGTGTTTGTAAGTACACTCGGGTGAGACGGACACACAGAACCTACAGCATCCCTGAGAACCCTGAGTCTCAACAGTGTGGTGATTGGGAAGCACTGCTGGCGCCCATATCATCAGTAAGTAACTGTGTCATCATTCATCTCGTGTCTCACCAGACGGCATTAACTTAACTTAAATTACAAATCAGGACATCTTGTCCTGTGCAAAGCTACCCCAACCCTGGCCTGTCATATGCTTGGAAACATTATTTATACTGAAAATTCTTTCCGCACACTAATTTTCTGGTATGGTCTAGAAATTCAACAACGAATATTTCATCATCATCACAAACGCAGCCATTCAGGAAGACTGTCTTTATTTTAAACTTCTATGGCGCCAGTATAACACATTTCCACTGACTGTGACATCAGGTGGCATGGCGGTGGAGAGGGGGACATCGCTGGCCATTCCCCTGAGCACGGCACAGTACTCAGTCCAGCTCCCATGTATGGTGGTCACGCTGCCGTGCCTCGCACCGGCATTACTCTGCCCTGTCGAACAGGTGAGTTGCATCGGCGCTGACCAAACCAACGGGGCAGGCAGAGACACAAAGTAATATTTTTAATGACACAGTCATAGAATCATGTACTTACATATACACAGTATACATACATACATACACAAAACAGAGTATGTAACTAGTATAAATATTTAGTTTAGCTGACCTCGAAGATCAATACCATTAATTAAATACAACTACTCATTCAGAATTACATGATGGTATACAGATTGATATAGATATAAAAGGTTTTCTAATTCACGACTCAATGAATTGCCACGTTTTATTCACTCTTAATCAAACTGTATTTCACGTAATATCATAGAAAAATGTATAGGATGAAAATGTGGGCAACAAAATTATAAACAGTAAAAGTATCTATAAATTTTTCTGTATCTCAGACTTTTCTAATATATTGGCAAATAATTTGGCGTAATTTTTGTCGAGTCCAATCGTTATAAAATGGTCAAAATGTAAATAGTAAACACGAGAAACAAAATAAATGCCCCAGATAACAGCTGCCACACAATCACAAATATTCATCATACCACAAATTTTAACTTACCACAAATTTTAACTTTCTTAACAAACTGTTATTAGGTGCTTATGACACACATTTTTGACACTAAAACATTGGCACATGCCTTGCATGCACTTCCAAGTCTTTCTGATCATCGTCAGGATTTCACTGCGATGACGCTGTCGAAAAGAAACTGGAAAGGCAACCTTTCCAGTTTCTGAGAATGTACTACTTTACATAGGATTAAAAATCTGAATGTTGCTGTCTGGGAAAAGCAGCCTTTCAGAATTTTATTAAACACTGCTAGTCAGTGAAACTGGAAATGTAACCTATCCAGTTTCTGAAAATATATTACTTTTCGTGCAACTAAAAATCTGAATGTTGCTCTCTGGGAAAAGCAGCCTTTCAGAATTTTATTAAACACTGGTAGAGAGTAAGTGAAACTGGAAATGTAAACTATCCAGTTTCTGAAAATATATTTACTTTTCCTGCAACTAAAAATCTGAATGATGTCCATTCATACCATTCAGGATTTTCCTAGACACTGCTAGAGTTGAAGTGAAACTGGAAAGGCATCTTTCAATTTCTGAAAATGTATTTGTTTTTGTACAATTAAAAAATTGAAAGATGTCCCTTTGGAAAGACTGCCTTTAAAGATTTTATTATACAGTGCCAGAGTTAAAGTAAAACTGGAAAGGCATCTTTTCCAATTGCTACAAGTATATATTTTCCACACACTAAAAATCTTGAAAGTTGTTCCACTGGAAAGGCACCTATCCAGTCTTGGTGTTGGTTGCACTCGCACACAAAATCATGAAAGATACCCCTCACAGGATTTATGTCCCAAAATAGCTGATCGTTACCACCTGCGCAGGCAAGGGTCTTGGTGTTGGTTGCGCTCATACACAAAAACTTGAAAGATACACCCCACTGGTTTCATATCCCAAAATGCCTGACCTATCGATGCCAGGCACTAATATAGTTGATCACAGTCAAACTTAATGGCACTTTGCTATGTAGTTGCATTACTACCTATGTAAGCAAGAGTTAAAACTTTCATAATATTGACATGTTGGAAACTGGAATTGTTTCCCTTGGAAAGGCATCCTTTACAATATTGTGGCTCATTCTGCTTGCACATAAAATCCTGAAAGTTGTCCCCTACTGGAAACATATATGAAAATGGCTGCCAAATTGCTTACTTATGGATACCGCACACTAATATAATGTACAATATGCTGCAAACTTCTAAGAACAAGTACAACACAGCAGCAATATGTTTCAATCGTCACAGAGTAGAAACTTCATTATGTCCTTATAAGTACATTCTATTTGTGATGCATGCAGAAGTAAAGCTACATTTTGGTGAATGGTACACACACATACACTGTGGGTTCCATTAGAACCAGCAAGAACATACCATTTTGGTCTCAAAGCACAAAACTCCTACTTTAACATTGGCATACTCCTTCTTGAAGCCTGCATACAGTTCTCGAAGGTTGCCCAGTATTAGTTGCTTCCTCTGATACTCTTTTCCAATATTGACCACATCCTTCATTCCCAGTATTATTTTAGACTGCCCATCACTATGATAAAATTTAGAACCTTACTTACAGTTTCAGGTGGAAGCTTTCTTCCATGTCTAGGTTCTGGTTCAGCTAAAATTACTCTTTCTTTAAAAAGCATATGTGCCAGGCGAACTGAATAATTAGACACACCAAACGTTTCTTGAATATGTTATTGTGGCCATGAAAGGGAAACAGGAACTGCCTTTTTCTTGTGAAATGTACATTTTTCAAAAATGTACATTTACATACACTCGCAATTAGGCTACCGCCCGGTGGCGAGCTCTCTCAACTCTCCTTCACCCAACCAACTCCTTTTCCACTCCCTTCCTGAATTTACCAACCCCTCTAACAGAACCCAATTCCCCCCTCAACACATACCACTCCCTCAGAGACCTCACAAGCATGGACTTCCCATCCCGCTGCGTTCTCCTCCACACCCTCTGAAGATTCTCACTGTTGTTTCCTCTTCCTCTAAACACCCCCTTATTTAGATTGCAGTGTAGCCCTCCCCATCCTCCCTCTTCATTCACCACCCTGTACATCCCGACTAACCGTTCAACTTTCCTCCTGTCCTTCAATGAGCTCCACCCCATTTCTTTTATCATCACTGATGGCCTATAGTTCCCTTCTTCCTCACCATCTTGCATCTGCCTTTTCCACCTACCCTTCACCCATCTTGCTGCCTTTCTCACCACCTTTTCCAGTTCTCGCACCTATACCTCCACATATGGGTACCATACTGCTGCAGCATATTCTAACATTGGCTGTACCATTGTGCCATACGCCTTCTCCTTAACCTCACAGCTGACTCCATTCTGCACCCTTCCCAGCATACCCAGAGCCCTTCTTCCCTTTGCAACCACCCTCTCTACCTGTTTTTTCCACCTGAAGTCTCCCTGCAGTACAATCCCTAGATACTTATATTCTGCTGCTTCTTCTATTTCTTGTCCCTCCCATCTGTACATGTTCCTGCTTATCATCTTCATCCTTGTGAACCTCACTATCTTAATTTTTTTTACATTCATCATCATTTTATTTTTTCTGGTCCACAACCATATCTTATTAATGTCCGCCTGCAAATTTCCGCCCCCCTCTCCCACCATAGAATATACAACACAACCGTCTGCAAACAATCTGATTTTTCCCCTAATCCCCAAACCTATGTCATTTACCATTAAAGTAAATAACAAAGGACTTGGCACACTTACCTGTGGTACCCCTGACGTAACCTCCTCTTCCTCCGATATTGCCTCCCCCACTTTCACCCTCTGCCTTCGCCCCCTGAGAAAGTCCCCTACCCATTCCACTACCCTCCTGTCTGGTATCAGCACCTCCACTTTCCTCATCAATGTCCCATGAGGCACCTTATCGAATGCCTTCTCAAAATCTATGAAGCAGGAATCCTCCTGCTTCCCCTCATCAACTACCTGCACCATATCCTCTAATAACCCAGCGAGCTGAGTCTGACATGAGTAACCCCTCCTGAAACCATGCTGGGACTCCTCCAAACAATTCCTATTGTTCATAACCCTCACCACATACTGCACGACCAGCATCTCCATTACTTTTCCTGTACTTGATGCGAGACTCACCGGTCTGTAGCTGCCAGGCCTCCCCCTATCCTCTCCCTGCTTGTGTATCCCCCTCCATCATCATAAATTCACTAAACACCCCCCGAACCCAGTTTGTCCCCCTATTCCAACCCTCCTTTGCCTCAAACACTGACAAGAACTGTCCTTGCAGCATCTTCGATTTTTCTTGGTCATTTGTCGCATGCCTATCATCCCTTCCTGTTAGCAGAGGGATCCCTTCCTCTCCACCCCTTAACCTCCTAGCATGCCTAAACAATTTCCCCCATTCCTTGCCTTTTCCTTCTTCCACAATGTTCCCCAGAAATACATTATTTGCCTGTTTGAACTTCCTTTCAAGCTCCCTACCCAATAGTTACATCATTTCTTTAGATCTTATCATCCTTTCATTTCTCCACTTGGCATGTAATTTTCTGCACTTCTTCATTTTCAAAATCTCCTGTCCATAATATGGCAGATCTCCCCCAGTCCGTAACCTTTTCATTGGCACAAATTTCTCCAACATAACATCCATTAATCATCCAAACTCCCTCCACAGCCCTTCTACACCCTCCTCCCCATACCATTTTTTAAACCTGTCTCTCAGGAATATTTCTGCCCCCATCTTGTCTCCGCTCCCATACTGCCACACCAACCTTTCTGCCATTTGCACTTCCCTCATCCTGCCAATCCCAATTTCCACAACGGGAAGATGATCACCCCGCTGTACCATCCAATACTATTGCATCAACTACAGTATTCATAGGTCTAACCAACACCACATCCAGTACTGACCCAACACCCTCCTCATTCCATCTCGTAGGTGTTTCTACAACCTGGACTAATCCTCTGTTGACTAACTGTGCTTCCATTCTCTGTATCATGCTACCCATTCCTTCTGCACCCTCTACCCATTTCACCCCTGGCATATTCAAATCCCTTGCTACAACAACCCACTGCCTGTCCTTTAGTCTATCGACCCTCTCCTTGATCATCTCAATTGCCTGCCATCCCTGTCCTGATGGTCTATATGCTGCCAGCAAAGTAATACTCCTATTACTACTACCACTCAATTTAATTTCCATTACCTCGACATCCTCACTAACCCATTCTACCGATTCTTTTAGCCCTTTCCTTACATACACCATTATTCCTCCTCCTTTCCCATCCCTGTCTCTTCTGAAGATGGTGAACTTATCCTGCCTACACTCAATGTCCAGTACTTCCTCAGTCAACCAAGTCTCCACAGCTACCACTATATCCACCCCATATCTTTAACCTTTCCCCAGAAGCCCTCCAGCTTGTTGTACACACTCCTACAGTTCACCACTATATCTTTATACTAGTACTCTGCTTTACCATCCTACATTACTTACCTCCTATCTCCACCCCTGCGGCCTCGTCAATGCTATCCTCTCCAGTTCTCTCCCCTTCCATTTCCTTGCTTCTAACCGATTGCTATTTCATCAACTGCTGCTCTGCCCTGACCCTCTCAATGCAGCCAGCTACTTCTCTACCTAGCAGATCACCTAGAATCCTCTTTCTCTGTTTTATCAGGTGAGCCTGGTCCCTCCCTACACTTTCCCAGCTTACCCATTTCCTACTATCTATAAATGTAGCCCCCAAATCCATACACACCCTCTCATATACCTCACTCGCAGCCACTGCCTTCTTGTAGGATACTCCTTTCCTAACCAGCATGCCACTGACTACTGCCCTAGTTCCAGAGAACTTCTCCCGCACTTTCCTTAGCAATCCCCTGCGGTCCCGCTCTACCTCCTGCCCCACCTCCCTATGAGCCAGGTCATTTCCCCCTACATGAATGAGAACGACCTTTGCCACCCTGCTACCTTTCATACCACTAACCCTTTCCTCCAAATCCCTGGTATTTGCCACCCCCCCCCCCAAAAGCTGCTTTATATGTAATTTCCTTCCTGATATTCCTCAGCTCCACCCCCTTTACAATAGAGCTGCCTAGAAAAATTACCTCTGGCTCCCTTCCTACAACCTGTTCCTGCTTTGTGGCTCATCCAATCACCTGTCTACCCTTGTCTCCGACCTACTGCAGCACCCTTGTTTCCCTCCCTTTGGCCAGCCCTCCTCTCTCCCCTCTGGCCCTGAACTGTCCACATTCTCCTGCCTGCTGGTCTTTGCTAATTGCACATTTGCAAGCCTCAGCATACTGCTTCATACCTTCTACCACTGCCTGTTTCCTGCTTTCTGTTTCCTGTTCCTCTATTCCTGATTGCTTCCTGTTCCTCTATTCCTGATTGCTTCCTGCCTACTACTATCATCTTATCCCTTGCTACAATTTCTTGCTCCTCTAACCTTATTTGCTATCTTATGCATCCTACTACCATATCCCTTTCTACTGCCTCCAACTCATCTATCCTCCTCCTTAATCTTACCACCTCTATCTCTGCCTCCCTCCTCCTCTGCCTTTCCTCCTGCAGTTCCTTCTGCAGCCCTACTTGCATTCTGCCTAACTCTTCCTCTCTACTCAGCTTTTCCTCCTGTGGACTGGCTTTCATTTTCCTTAGCACCCCCTTTACATAGTCCAACTCCTCCTCTAAATTATCCACCCTCATTTCAACTCTATTCTTAACCATCTCATTCCTGACCTTTTCCTCCATCCTCTCAATCCTATGCATCATTTCCCTTCCTTTTTCCTGCTCATCAAATCTACCATCTCCCCTTTCCACCTCTCCTCCTTAGCCACTTCCATTGGCACTGGCACAGCCTCTATAAAGCTTCCCCTCGGCATATCCCAAATCCAGTTTCCACTTTCTCCACTTATTTGAGTTTCCTTCTCTACCCTTAATTTGTTCCCTACCACTGCCACTAAACCCTTTCCCTCAGCACATTCCTCACATTTCCACTCATTTCCTGTAGTGATTCCAGTTCCTCCTCCCTGATCCCTATACAGCCAACATGGTACCAGCCGCCACACTGGTCGCACTGCACACCACTATCTAACCTTCTCTACACCTTACCTCAGCCCCTACACTTACACCTCCCTACCATTTTTTTTACCATCTTTTTAAAAAATAATTTAACTAATTTAAAACTAAAACTACTCTCCCTTATAAAATACACCAAAACCTACGTATACACACACTTTCTTAACTAGCCTAACTTACACCATACACCCTTTACCCCCGACAATAACAAAGGCCTCGGTCTCGTGCACACCATTGGACACTACTCCCTCCTTATAACTATTTACCACATAAAACACCAATCTTAACTCTAATTATACCTCAAATTACTACTCCAACTATATTTAAACCTATTGCTAGAACTAATCACAAACCAAAACAACCTTAAATACGAAACAACACAACCTGTAGTCCGTCTGTGGCAGCCATCTTGCCTTTGTTAGCATCTGGATTTGCTTTTTCGGCGAGGTGCATTTTACAGAATTTTTTTATCACCTCTACAAGTTTGTCCATGTCATGTGCTTTCTCTTTTATCACCATCTCAGCTTCATTCTCTTTAGATAGAATTTCCACCTGTAGCACTTTATTCATTTTATCACAAACATTTTGGAACTGTCTGCAACATCACTCGCTTGATTTACATCACTGCTATAAATAATTTGCCTACATCTACAACATAATTTTTTACTTGAGTTTACCTTAATTCCTTTTGCTAACAAAACACTGAACAGATGTAACATTACAGGACGTAGAGTTTTTTTTTTTTTTTACTGGTCCTTTGTGGTTTTTCAAAGGATCACTGCAGTTTTTTTGGAGAGATTCGAATCTCTTCAAATATATATTATGGTGATGTAAGCAAATAGTTTTCAAGTCTTCTGGTTTAGCCTCAGTTCTTAAATGTAACAGCTCTCTGTCCTCTTCACTTAAACCGGAAAAAGTCTCAATCTCATTCCTACGATTGAGTTAACTTATGGCATCCACTAGTAGTTAACTTTCCCACACTACATTTTGAATCTACCATCTTATTTCAGTTTTAAAAAAAACAGCAAAGAAACCAATAGTAGATAAATGTGCACAATACAGTTTTGCTCACAGAGGCACCTTATGACATTCACTAGCAGGCAACTCTCCCCCACTAAATTTGAAATTGTTCATCTTATTTCAATTAAAGAACACAGCAACAATTACTATCAAAAATAAATAAAACATTTTATATGTTAGTCCTGTAAGAGATTGCTCCACACTGTGTTACTCACCCAAGCACCAGAAGTAGACTGACTGATAAGCCAACTCTCTGCATGATGAGTCATGCAGCCCTGTCACATCTTGGGTGGCCTGCATGAATCATCTGCATTGCATCACCTAACTTCAGCTATGCACGAGTCATCCACATTTTTGAAATCAATACTGATTATTAGCATTGAAAGTTTCTGACTGTAATATTTTGGCATTTACAAGGTAGTCAATTTTAATTTAATTTCAAATAACGCAAAACTACAAGTCTGCACATCCGGGGAAAAACTGTAATAACCAATAGTATGTTACATTTAAGCTGAAATACTGTGTTACATTAATTTTTTTATGGCAATATTATATAGGAAAATTGCACAATAAGGCTACCCAAGACCATATTTTCCAAAATGTGCAAAAAAAAAAAAAAAAAAAAAAAAAGTAAAATTTTAATAAGAAGGAATCAAAAAACCACCAATTTCATTCTTTGTAAAGAAAGAACATGTCTTTGCAATAGTTTCCAAAATTAGAAATTTTGGGTTCCATCATGCCCACATGAAAATAAAGATTTTCTAAACATAAGATTTCCATAAAAAATCTTACAAAATAAATAATTTCTTATTTTATTAGCTATTTATAAAATATTGAGAAGGTTGACATATTTTTTTCTGAAATCCCCAGAGTTTCCTTAAGTTGTGTGTAAAATTTCAAAGACATATGATAATTCGTAATGGAGAAACAAAATAAAATGTTAGTAAGTGTTTCTTCTGTTGGGAGTCTCACGCGTAACATACAATGCATTTTAATGAAATTTTGAAATGCTATAAAATGAAAATAGTTTGAGATAGAGTGGAAATATTTCAGGAGATTTCTTTCAACCATAAGAGTAATGTGTAGACAAGGTTTCATCAAAATCTGAGACATAAGGTCACACAACCTCCTTGAATTGGCATGGAATGACCCATATTCCTTCACTTGCTCAAGTGGAACATAGCAAGGGAAGAGATGAAAACCAGCCAGCATGTAACACTATATTTCTACTGCCATAAGTTCCAAGTTCAAACATGTGCAAAACAATTACCCTGAATCAAGTAGTACTAACATGTAATAAAGATCAGTGTAACATACATGTCTTATAACACCTGCAGATGCAATGCTAAAAGTGTGAAGGCTTTGCGCTATTGTGACATCTAATGGGTATTATAGCTATCAGGTCCATAAAATGTGTGTATAGCTGCCTTGCAATCATCTGCTTCAACTACATAACTGAGGCTTACAGAGCATGTAATCAATTAAGAGTACTCCAGCTGTTTCATTTTGTATGTATTCAAATAGGAGCACTCTATCTGTTACATAATGATGTCATAGTTTTGACAATACAATTTCTATGATACTTCCACTTGGACTGGTGAAAACCATTCTGAAGATTATATTACGTACCTCACTAAGGCCATTGCATTCTGAACAGTCCCATTCCAAACTTGGTCCACAGCCTCAATAGTGCTTCCAGCAGCTACAAGGGCATCATTGAAAGTGTTCTGAAAAATAAAGAATGCATTCATTAATTTTTTTAAATTATTACTGTATTCTGTAATAATGTACTACATCATGCATGAATTGTAAAAATGGCAAATATATCAGTGGTAAGTTCCTAGGTACTTTAACTGGCTTGTTTGGGGAAGAATTTTCCACTCTTGATAAACGTAACTCTATGCATGGAACAAACTTTCACTACTTATGTTGTTTAAAGGTCATGACATGACAAGAAAGGAGAGGGGAGAAAGTGATTTAAATTTTACTTAAAATGTGATCTTCAAATTTGTATTTTAGTCATGAAAATTAAGTTCTTTCAAATTTAATGTTTTTAATTTTCTCATGTCCTGGTTATTTTGTTGTGTTCTTAATATTTGAAAACTTCCTAATCCATCAATAACTGGTTTGGAATCAACTGTTTTGAAAATACTGCTAAAGATTTTCAGTATAACTATTTCAGTAATTTTGTATAAATTCACTGACCTTGAAATGCCATTTTAATAATAGTGCAAGACTGTTCACTTTTGATGACATTTGCTTTAACCACAATGAGAATTCCATTTATGCAATTAACTTTTTTTTATTGTTTTTATATTCAAATACTTTAGGCTGAAAACATAATCAAGAATCAAAAAGAAAATAAAGTCCTCTGACAATTCTACAAATGATTTCATGACATCATAAAATTTTTATGTTAAAACTGACTACTTTAACTGTAGTACATTACTTTTCTGATATAATATCTTAAATTACTCAGCGTATCACAGTTATGCATTTGTTTAAGTATGATATTTTATTTAAACTACTGTTATGAATATAACATTGATAAGTTATGAATTTCCAACATCACTGAATAATTAATGCAATATATCTGTTAAAACTATATCTACAAATTGAGCATGACGCATCCTGCGCTTTGCGGATGCACACTCGACATAACCGACTTTGCCCCATCTTGAAAGGGCAATTACCAATGGGCAAGTCATCCCCAAGCTAAGACGGTAATGGAGGCAGGACATGTGATCCAAACCTAAAGATGACAGAGCCTCAAAACAAACCATTAACCACGTGGTCCTTGCATTTACCGTTCACCAATCTCTACAAGAAGCCGTAATGTTAGCGCCCTCCCAGAAGAAGCGACCATTCCACTTTGCCACTCCCACTAGAGAGACAGCGCACATAATTCAAATTTCGTACTGTTGCAGGGAGGCTGGCCACCCGACAGAAAGTCACGGCCTCCATGTGCACAATATATGTCAGCACCTCGCGCCACTCCAGATAAGGATCCAGGAACGCGTGTGAAGTCGCAAGCTCCACCCCTTAGAGACGAGGTTAATTCCCCCGGCACCTCTCTGAGTGCTACCGAACTGAAAAATTAAGCATAAAAGAAGTTCTCAGTCCGGGTCTCAGCAGTGATTCCTATACCTTCTGGCTGTGAAAGTCACTGGTGTTAGTTCAGGGCAGAGTCCCTTGTCAGCGCCGGTGACCGCGGAGGACCCAGTGGCAGATGACGTCTACCAGCTCCGGAGGACTGCCACATTCCACAAGTCCTTCAACCTCTTTGGCCGCCTCCAGTAACCTACTAGAGGACCGCCACAGTCCAGAGGCTTTCCACCTTTTTGGCCTCCATTAACAGCTGCAGAATCTTCAACAATCACCAGAGGCTCATCAACGATCACCAGAAGTTCCTGCAGCATTGTCCTTCAATCACTCCCTCAATACCTTCCTTCCCTCAACCAACCAGATATTGCAGGTCACACAACGTGGCCCCTTACAGGCACCCCCCCGTAAGGGTCTAGCCCAGTTCAAGTTAGGATTCTATTTTTAGTGGCTTATTTTAAAATAATTTACTTACTTAAAAATTTTATGATCAATTTAAAAACATGCTTCACGTATTTTTATCCAGGTTGTCTTCTCCTGGCGTTATGTAAAAAGCTTCCGCAAATGTTTATTCAAAGCAAATATTTTTATATTTTATTAAATTTCGCATAGGAGAATGCAGCTACACTTGTAATTTATATTCTCTTCTAATATGTGAGAAAATAAACATATTAATATTCCAATCGAGATTAATGTTTTCTTTCATAATTTTACTAAAACCTTTTGTTCCATAAGTGAGTACTACTTGGAGTTGAGTCTTGTGGTGAATGTAAGGTAAAACCGGCTGCGCAAACTACAACAGTAGGCAAATGCACTTAACAACATAGCAGTAACCCAATTTCTGCTAAGGTAATGCAAATGATATTGCAGTGGCCAAACTTTGGGGGCGCCCTTCACTAAGAACTCAAGAAACGACTGTATACGTGGGGAACCTGGCCCTATAGTTACATTCTGGTTGGAGAATGGCTAAACGGTGGATCGCACTGGACAAAGCTGTGCTCCCAGACGTACACTATAAGACCACAACCTTTACCCATCTTCACCCTGCATGTATATGTATATATTCTTATCATTTTATTCATTTGTCCTTATGCCACGTTCAGATCATAGTGGGGGAAAACACCACTTGAAGCAAGCCCTAAGAATTCTAAAGGCTAAAATCAATAATACTATCTACCAAAAAGTAATTGGGCACCCGTGAAGATAGGTAATTCAGTACGTCAGTTGACTTGTGTTTCATAGCGTTCGGCGTTGGACTGCTGGTGTTTGTACGTGATAGCATGAACACAGAGGCCTATTGTATGATTCTGGATAATGAAATGCTCCCAACATTGTGGCATTTTTACAGAATGGACACGTGTTACTTCCAGGATGACAATGCCAGGTACCATGTTTCAAGGTCTACTATGCAGTGGTACGCAGACAACAATGTTCGCTGATTGGACTGGCCCGCCGAGAGCCCTGACCTCAACCCAACCCTACAGAACATCTTTGGGATGAATTGGATCACCAGGTGAGGGCTCGTCAGGCGGCCAAAATCCATTGCTCAACTCATGGAATGGTTGCAAGAGGAATGGCAACGAATCCCCATGGATGTCCTGCAAACACTCGTAGAGGGCATGCCAGACAGGGTGGCTGCTGTTATAGCAGCAAGAGGTGGCCCTTCGAGATTCTAATGGGGTGATAAACATAGAGCAAACATTTTGGACAGGTGCCCAATTACTTTTTGGTAGATAGTGTACATCCACTCCTGTTCAAAGTGAAAGCAACCTTCTTTTTATACCTCCTACTAGAGCTGTGACTAGAATCCCACTGGGTTATTTATTAGTGGTTCATTTCGACATTGACATCTTGGGACTCTATCCCACTCTCCTATAAGACTCTTACACATCCATACCTCCACACATACCCAAGGGCCTAAGAGCAGCGTGAGCACTTTTCCACTGCAACCAGAGTTGGCCGCTCCTCAGCAATCAGCTGCCCCCAGAGAAAAAGAGGAAGGGGCCTGTACCTCGCAAACAGCAGGTAAAACGCAGAACCATAAAAGTGCCAGTGTCTTTTGAGTTTGTTCCCACCTGCAAACCAACTAGACCCACACTTTATACCAGCGTCCTGTCAAAGCGGGAGTAATCCCTTGGGTATAACGACTGCAATACTGGCTTCGCAATATTTGAAGGCCTTCACTGTCACTAGAACCCGTTCTGCATACCGCATGGAAAGTTGACCATAGAGGTTACAGTCCCCATTCACTAACCCTATCTTTCCAATGTGGGGATACACACACTGTATTGAGCTTGCTAAGAGGCTTATGTGCGAATCCCGGCATCAATAGGAAATGTTTCTGTAACCCTTTGTTTTATTAAACTAGTGACACTTCCATTCATCAGGCATTAAAGTTTCAATCCTCATACACCACCCATATTGGAGTTGACATTTTGCTCAACCCTTTTGGTGCAATTGATATATGTCATGGTATAAGGTGGCTTAAAATGCTTCACATAGTTTTGATGCCCAAAGTGGGGCATGACTGCATAAAGTTAAGTCTTGGCATTTAGGGCAGGCCAGCCATACCCCTTGCACCTGCCCATGTGGTTACCGTTTGAACCTAAGGCTTCAAAAAGCTTGGTACCCCCGTGGGGTCCTTAACAGCATTAGTTCCACCCAGATCTTAGGACTAGACAGCGACTCCCACCCCCCTCCCCCCTGCTAGCGTATCAACTTGCTTGGTAAACTGGAGGAATGCCATTTTGAATCATATTTGAACCAATTTCAATTGGTTGACGTACACATTAGGGAGTAAATTGCCTTAGTTTGGCTTAAGTAGTTGCAAACTATTTCCCCTTCACCTTATAGTGTTATCGAAGTATGTTTATGTGCCTGATTTTGACCAGTAAAATTGACTATATTTATTGTGCCGGTCACACATACCCTATAGTTGGCTTAAAAAATTTTCTTTAGAAAATTTAGATTTTGCCATGGCCAGATACTGAACGTGTAGTTCATTTAAGATATAAAATTTGTTTATTCTGTGAAATAAAGATTACTCAAGAATAATTTTAAATTATATATTGCTATATTAATGTTTTGGTTATGACCATCTAACTTGTTGCAGTGGCCATTATTTATGGTATGTCAAATGATGTTTACTAAACAAGTTGAGTGTGTGCAAATGAGTTTTGAAAGTATTCCTTTTTTATAGTGTGATATGGAGAACAAGAAGCTATAAAGTACACCTAGTTTAAATTCTGCATAATACATCCGATGTACAACAATAATTTTTGATCTCACTGTACTTTAATGTCATAGAATTCAGTGTGTTTAAGATCACCAAACAATGTATTCATCAAATTTACCTTTTGTATGTTTGGTTATGGCCCCTACATATCACACCATAAAACAAGCTGTCATATTCATTCTGAGTCAGAATACAGTAATAGTACTAGTCCATGCCCAATATGGTAATGAATAGCCTAAGTGAAATTCTTGTCAGACTCCCATGAGCCTTTCCTCTGCTGTGGTCCCCACTGCCATGCTCTCAGTGGCTGGTACACTGACTTAGAGTACTCTGTGCTGGGCAGGGTCTATGCTATTACACAGTATTAGACCCTGCCCAGCAGGCCAACTCTCACCTCATGACACCTATACCCAAGTGCGAGGTTCTGTGTTACGCAGCCACCATATTACATTGCTGTCGCCCTCACTGTCCCGCTCAGGACTCAGCCCACTGCTGCTCTGCTGATGCACCGCCACGCGCGGCCAAGCGTTCAGTGTACGGGTCACATAAGTCATTCATGCGAGAATGGGTATTTTGAATTGTTCCTGGCCCGTTAGACCCATGTTACCATGAGAGAACTCAGCTCAGCAATTGCATAGTGCTATTTTCATGTGTGCCCCTGAAAGCAGAGTCTAAATAATAAAAGGGAAAGTGTTATCTCCCACTTGCTCCCCATAAGTAAGGCGTAAATAGCCTAAAAGTGCAAAGCCACGTGTATTATGTTATTTTTAATGAGCATGTTTGGATACAACTGGTAAATTTAATTGTTAATTGAAAGTGCTCAGATTACGAACTTTGTAAGTGTGCTAAACTGAACTCTTGTCTTAATTTCTTTCATTAACGTGTGCTGCGAGAGGACCGCCACATGGCTGTCGACCTACTACTGCCCTGAGATACAATCTTCATGTGCTCACCCATGCCGTAGATGAGCTGGCACCATTGGTAAAAACTCTTAACATCTTTCTGAATTATTTGCCATGAATCAGAGTTTCTCTCAAATCCAGCGTACTCCACCCCTTGCTAGCAACCAAGCCATGTTAAATGGTGCGGCAACTTGCGTGGTGTGAAGAAGCGCAACGCGAAAAAATGAGCACGTGGCAGAAAAATTTGTTCTGGAAGTCCGCCATTGTTCAGGAAGTAACGGGAACGGTGCATACCAATCCATCATTGTTCGGAGAGCAAAAGATACCATGACATCACCGCGCATCGTGGAGTTACCCATGATGTCACCACGTACCTGAAGCCTGGCGTGCGTGGTACAGCCTGGCTGTGTGCTGATCACCGCACTCAAACAGACCAGGTCTTCCAGGTTTGGTCCCAAGGGAACTCCTCATGCGCGCGAGTTCACATACAACCATGAACATTAGCGGCATGGAATTTCCAAACAACATGGGGGACACAGAGGAACTATGTGCATTGAGTGGAAAAACTGTTTCACTGGACCAGTTCAAAAATTTGAGGGTTACATCTGCCGCTGCATAACAGAAGGAAAAATTGTGTTGTTTGCTCCATCAGTGACATCAACAAACAGGGTAGCACACTGCTCACACCTTTTGTGCGACAATATCAACAACAACACCGTGCAGTGTGAGCTGCGCCAACTAGAAGCACACTTCCACCTGTCTGCCAGCAAGGAAGTGGCCATCTGTACGATGCAACATTTTCCAGTGCCAGAACTGCACTGCCAGCCAGAACTACACTACCAGTCCAACCAGCCAGCCTACAGCAGCATAGCTGATCACTCTTAGCGAATTCCTGCCACCAGAGGAACGCAAACACATAAGTGTAATGCCAGACTGTGCCACAGAAAAGGGTGTGTTATTGTCACATGTAATCTGTATGATATTAATTCTATCCCAAGTGTGTGTTAGACAGAGAGTCGAACAGTTTTCATGTGGGAACATTCCGCTGTGAGGAGTGTATACAGGTCATTGTCAACAATAACAAATGCACGTGGATGTAAACAAGACCTGTGATGTTACACAGCTGCCACAGAGAAGCGCATGGCACAGCAATCCCAATGCTCGTGTCACCCATCCCACTGCAGTGACCACCATGAACGCCTACAGACAGTCAGAAAAGCATCATGAGCAGCCTACAGTTAGCACCCTGCTCGCTCCCAGACACTCCCTACTTTTTCTGGGCAGGGAGCGGAAAATTCAAGTGTTCTTAGCATAGTGTACCAGCTGCCTGCAACATTATGGTGTCGGCATGGAGGAGTGGCCAAACGCCATAGGAGCTCAACTGACAGGTGACGATAAAAACTGGTGGTGTTCAGCAACAGAGTAAAATATGGCATGAACACAATTTGCAAAGAAATTCACTGCCCGATACGCAAGCACCTATAAAATATTAAAACAACAGCTCTCCCTATTCACCAAGGAGTAAAGGCAGCAGGAGAACTTGGAGGCTTTCGTCAGCCTGAAGATCAGCTTGGTCAACCGCCACTACCAACACCTGTCACCAGAGGATGTGTTGGAATCCATAGTGGAAACAGTGCTCCCAGAACTCCAATCTGTGCTACGTCCAACACTGTACACTGGATACCAGCATTTCATAAGGGCTGCCATAAGTATTGCGCATGACTCATAACCCAGACGCAACTACTTTCTGGACTCTCAGGATGGGAAAAGTAGTGCGAAAACCAGTGACAGATCCAACAAATGCATAAACGCACTGCGCCAAGGGTTGAAAGGCCAGGACATCAGTCCGTCCATGTGACTGGCCACATGCACGAAGACTGCTCTATGAACGCGCTGGGTAACAGTGGTCTAAGTGCCGTATCTGCTCAGCTGCTGAGCGCTGCCAATACCGAGGTCCAGCGCCAGGCGCCAAGGTGTCGGATATGCCATGATGAACAATATTGCTGGCACAGTGTGTGCCCTAACCATGTGACATCAGCTTCGGGAAATGCACCAATTGGGTAGGACCACAACAGGTGCCCGCCTACTCCACCAGCGTATCCGCAGCAGCGCTCCAGGTAAAGGTAAACTACCAGCCAGTAGCCTACTTGGGACAAGTAAGTACAACCCAATGATTGTATTCACTTGCAGGTACTTGTGTTTTCAATGTTACAACTATTGCATTGATTGATATCGCGGCATCACACAATTTTGTCTGCGTGGAACTTGTCAAACTTTCAGATGTACAGGATGCCAACTTAACTGTAGAGATTGCCACACTGCATGGCAAAAGTAATACCATTGGTGTAACTTAGCATAACGTACAAATTAGGGACGTTGAGATGTGTGTTCCTGCTCTAGTCACAAATTAAATTTGCGAGGAGATTATCTTTGGAGTAACTTGGCTTATCGATCAAGAAATAATTGTACAGATTCCTAGGGATAGGATTCACTTCGGTAAACAAGTCATACATACCATTTAAAACCTAGGCAGATGTGTAGATGTTAGCCTACAGCCTGTAACACTATATGCCTTTGACCACAGTGTACCGGCCGAGTACCATTCAACCTTTGAAAACATCTTAAATGAGAGAACAATGTTTTTGCACCATCTGACCTGCTTAAATGTACAACTGTATACCGAACACGAGATCAAAACACTCCACAGTGATCCACTCTGAACTTCTTATACAGACTATGGCATACATCACCTGAACATTATAAATAAACAAATTGCGGAAATGATACATGACGGAGTAGTTGAACCGTCGGAAAGCAGGTACAATTCAGCCATCCCCTTGACATCGAAAAAAGATGGAGGGTGACGGTTTTGTATTGATTTTAGATCTATAAATCAAATAACACAGAGCCCCCCCCCCCCCACCCATTTATCAGTGTAAACACCACCCTAAACGTCCTGGGCAAAGCAAAGATTTTGTCAATTTCAACCTCAAAAGTGGATTTTGGCAAATTATAGTGAAACCAGAAGACAGGCAAAAGACATCTTTTATGGCCCCAGATGGCCGCCGGTATCAGTTCTGCCCCATGCCCTTTGGGTTTAAATATGCCCCATCTACTTTCCAGAGTATGGCGGTGAAAGTCCTTGAAGGAATAATTGGTAATTTAGCAATGGCATACTTAGACAACACAGTTGTGTGGTCAGAAACATGGGAACCACCTGCGCCACCTAGCTATTGTTCTAAAGAGACTTGCAATCAATGGCCTTACTTCTGCCAATCACAAGTGTAGCATAGGGAAAACCAGCATTAAGTACCTTGGCAACCTTGCCGACGGGGAAGGAAACAACCCCCGCCAGAGCAATTAACAATAATTCAAGAGTACCCAGTGCCCACTACCCGGAAAAAATTGCGAAAATTCTTTGGCCTAATAAACTGGCTCACGCATTATGTGCATGATTTCGCAGTAATCACAGCACCGCTCACTGAGATACTCTCACCCACTAAGAAATACAAGTGGGACACCAACATGTAAAGTGCATTACAGGAAGTAAAGTACCATTTCTCACAATGCCATGCCCTCGCCTGTATTGACATAACATGCCACCTGTATTTACAAACAGATGCCAGCCAAGAACAGTAAAAATCATTGTGTTATTGAATACTCCAGTGCCGAACCTGGCAGCACTGAAAACACTATGATATCAATGAACGTGAATGCTTGGCAATCGTGTGGGCCATAAAACAGTACCAGGTTTACCTAGAGTATAGGCTTTTTACACTTAGAGCAGACCACAACCGCTGTTTACTGTGGTTACAGAAGATGTGTAAAATCCATAGAAAATTAATGAGGTGGTCCATGCTGCAACAATACTTTGACTTTATTGTAGAACACATGTCCGGCAAGGAAAATCAGCGGACGCCTTGTCACATTCTCCAAATGAACAGGAGGTAGCAGTAGACGAAGAAGAGTGGGAGACTGTCCTACCCCTGGAGAATAACATAACTCCAGTAGTCCTAAAACAAATAGCAGTGAAACCACACCAGCAAAACCAGCTAGCAGAAACGTGTGCAGATGACCTCTACGTGTATGTAATAAATCAACAACAAATGTCCCCAGAGTTGAAGGAAATAAAGGCACAGTGCGAGACAGAAGTAGTAGAGGGATGGAGACTGATTGACAACCGTCTTGAGACGTGCAACAGCCAGTCAGGAGGTTGGTGGTGCCTCTGTGTACCGCCAGGGTCGTGTACTACTGTAATTCACATTGCCCATAGCAACAGCCTATCCGGTCCCCAGGGAGAAGCACAAACAGTGCGTAATATTGTAGCATCATATTTGTGGCCTGACCTAGCAAAACATGTGAGGGAATATGTGCACAAGTGTCATACCTGCACTGTTTACGAAACATGTAGGTCAGATGGAAATGCCCAACAACAACCGAAGCTACCGCAACATCCTTTCTAAGCCATTACCATGGACCTTATGAGACCACACCCACTCTCATCGGATGGTAAGTGTTTCATTTTAGTGGTGACCAATTTGTTCACATGTTGGTGCAAAATGTATGCATTGCCGAGCGCACGCATATGTCCCATTGCTGCCACCTTGAGTAAGGTCCCCACTGGGAATACCCCAAAACACTCCTGAGCGACAATGCCACACAGTTTTCCAGACCATGTTGGAAGGGGTTGTGAACTGAATGGCACGTGGAATACCACACCACTGACATTTATCACACACGTGCAAACCCAATTGAATGCCGGAACCAGGAGATTAAGGCACAGCTGCGCCTGAGAGTAGGCAAAGACCACACAACATGGGCTAATCACATTCCAGACATAACTTTTTCTTTACACAACAGCGGCAATGGGACCACAGGAAAATCTCCCACCAAATTGTTGTAAGTCACAAGCCTAGTACACCCAGAGGAGTTTGCCTGCCATACACCGGACTCGAACTCAGATGCAGCAGACTCTGTGGCAAGAGAAAGGAGAGGGGGGCTATATCATCCCGAAGCGTACGAAAACCCAAAGTGCTACATTCAAAAATGGCTTCCACAAACCAAGCGACCACCAAAGCCTTTGTTGCCAGGTGACTTTGTTTACATGAGAGCATACTACCTGACAAATGCCAAACAGAATTTCTGTGCGGGACTCACCCCCTTATGGACCGGCCCACACAGAATTCTGGAGAAAATAAGCACGTCATATTTATTGCAAAACGGGCTGAGGAAATGTTTAAGATCCACAGTGACGATATTCGTGCTGCTTCCATTCCAAATGACATTGACAAACCATGCCCACCTGTCATCCAAGAAGACATGAGTGGTAAACAAAATGAAGGAAATTTAATAAGTGCTGCCAATGTAGACGTGAGTGACTTTTTTACCATCTAACGGAAGTCAAAGCCACAACTGAAGTAGAAGTCCTAAAGTACCATGAGGGCAGTCACCCCTCGATTTTCATGGCTTCTCAGCTGCCACGCCACCTGCTACCGCACCTGCCACAACAACAGTACAGTGGTTGGCGGAAGAAGACATAAGTGATGTATGGGGAGGGGAAACGTCATCGCTCAAATCTCGTGGCTTTCCAGCTGCTACGCCACCTGCTGCCGCACCCGCCACAACAACAGTAAGGTGGTCAGCGGCATGAGATATCAGTGACATGTGGGGAGAAGAAACGTCATCCCACCACTTTCGCGGCTTTTCAGCCTCTGAGCAGCCACCTGCCCCCGCTGAGGATCAGTGGACAGTGCTGGAGCTCATCGATGCCATGAGGGGGAGGTGCCACCCCCTGTATATAGCAACAACAAGCAGCAACAGCTACTGCAGAGAGATGAGAGCAGCTCTTCGGTCGGATCCACCTGTTCATTGGTGTATCACTGCAGGAGCTGCTCACATCAACAACACCGCGGCCGACCACCCTGCTTCAGGTACCGGTCTCACACCAGCCAGGGCTCAGGCGTGCCAACTCACACTGCCAGCATGCACCCTCATGAGGCCCTATGTCAGGGGCCCATGCAGCCACTTCAGACTCCTTGCTTTCTCGATGCCATCGGCGGCAGCCCAAAACTTCTCGCGAGGTAAGGAACTGGCAATTCCATACTATTTACAGACTGAGGCAGCGCCCTTTGATGCCATATGTCCTGCTGCACTTCAGCATAACCAGCGCTACAAAATTTCGCCGCATCGCACCATTGGTCTCCGGGAAGAAAAGGGGGGGGGGGGCCCTGCATTCAACATCACCCTCATTGTCCTGCTCGGGATGCAGCCCACTGCTGCTTTGCTCATGCATCAGTCACGCAATTGTATGTTCAGTGTATGGGTCAATCAAGTCGTTCATGCACGAACGGATCAGTGAACCATCCATTGACCCGAATGACCCATGTAATGACGAGTCAACTTCTTCCAGTGTGTTTACAGTGCTAAAGAAATCTGTTCCCCTGAAAGCAGAGTCAATATTAAAGGGAAGGTGTTATTGTCCTTGTGCTCTCCATAAATAAAGTGTAATGAGCTTCAGAGTGCAAAGTCACGTGGTTCACATAATGCTATTAACCAATGACTTGAGCCACTCTAAAATCATATTATATTTTTGCAGTGTTTGTGTCATATGTATTGTATTTTGTTTGAAACTGGCATATTTACATTTCTAAGTTTTTGCTAATGTGTAACGTAAATGATCTCGGCATTTCCGGCATCCGCCATGCCACATGCCCAAATACAAATTTGGGGAACTTAATATTAAATTAATGTATTAATTTAATACAGTACACTCCCGCTTAATCGTGCTTCACTCAACCGGTTTTCGGCTTATCCATGCGGCGGTCAGGCGATGCTGTAAAGTGTGTCATTTAATGAGCAGCGGTATGTTACATTTATCACTGTGCCGCATGAGCTAATGTTTATCTCTTTAAACTGTCAACCTGCCACAGAGATGTGCATGAGTCATCCATTTCCGCCCGTTAAAGCGAACATCTGATAGCACTCTGTCTCATCTCAGGCCATGTCCGAAATGGCAGATTTAGTTGACAAAGTGATCACGTGACCCAATTTTGTATACAAAAATGGTGACGTATCTGGTAATTTGCTATATTGTATTTTCTATCTAGCAGCAGATGTGAGCAAAAATATAAAATGAACACATGCATGAATGTTTTATAAAATAAAAATTGTTCCTAAAATACACCAGCGAAACTTACGAAATGACAAATGACAAAATAACGAATCTGCCATTGCGGTTTTGGACACTGCCTCAGTTACAACCCCCCCCCCCCCCCCTCACTCTAATGAAACATGTCTTGCGAATTTATCAATCACTGGCCCAGGTCATTGTTCACTCGTTTTTGCACTGTCAATAAAACGAAAAAGACCGTTTAAACTATCGCGGAAAAGTTTGAAATAATAAAACAATTTGAGCATGGTGTGTTATAAACAAAAACATTAATTCCAGTGCCAAACAAAAGAAAATTGTAGCCTTTTTCAAGAAAGGCACAGTGTAACTATATTACATTTTTTCATATCAAGTGTTTAAATGTTAACAAAAAACTAAACATTTGAGAGATTTAAATTTTTCTGTGTGTTTGTAAGTTGGTAAAACTTTAATAAGCTTTTGTATTGTAAGGGTTATTTTTTTAATGGAGAGTGTACTGTACTGTTTAAATGCCAGGTTGCCTCATTTAAAGTATTGTTATAGTCTAGTCTTTATTGCATTGTATTCTAAGCTTTCAACTAACTCTGCCATCTAAAGGATGGGTCTGAATGACACACAGTGAGAAAGCGACACACACACAACTACGGACCGCTTATCTATCGCTCCTGGTCGCCTGCCCAACGTGCTCACCAGGCGCCAGCGTAAGGCTCTGTATACTCGATGCGCTGTGAATTACCAACACTAGGTGCGACATAAATATAAGTTAAAGATTGTGTACTTTAATTCCTGCACACGCAGTACGTGATTTGTGTTTGCTTTGAAATGTATAATAGGTTAACGCCGACAGGTGAGACACGGAGACAAATTAATGCACTATTTACTTCATGGAGGTGAGCGCCAGCGATGCTCCCTATGCACTGCTCTTTTGAGACTCAGGGTGATCTCTGGAATTTCAGTGGGTATTGTATGCTCGTCTCACCCATGCGTTTACATAACACTTTACACTTTACTAAACAACACTGTAATCTGGACCATGGTTAGGACGCCAATGAAACACTCAATTTCTGCAATGAAGATGTTTATTTTGCTGGATGTTACATACAGTGCCAAGTTTATTAGAATTTAGGATTTACTGTGTGATTCGCAAGTCCGTTTTGGTTTACCCTCTGCGCACTTAACAAAACACCTGCAATGCAAGATGACACTCCGCGGTGCCTGAAGACACAGTCCCCACAAGGTAAGAGATCTATGGCCGCTGGGGTAGACCACAGGTTTACCGGGGGGACAAGACACAGAGATGAAATAAACACTACGGTACAATGCAATTTCCAATGCCTACCCATCAGGATACATGCCTCTAACCACGCGAGGTGTGGCGGTGATCAAGGACAATGGAGGGCTGGTTTACACAGACACCGTGGTCAGCGGTTAGGCCTTGTGGTGGGAACACTAACACATCTCAATGAAAATTATGTGAAACGACATGACGCAGATAACAGGACATGGCATGGAAGAATAAGTACCAGCACAGTCAGTGCGAAAGAACTTTAGGGTGGTGTGGATGGCTCCGGATATGTGCGGCAGCGGCCACGTGGTCAGACACAAAAATACACTGTAAATTCCGTACGACGGCCAATATTGTGCTGCAAATTAGAGTACCGTGATTTTAATATTACTTTTCCACAAGTTATACATTTAAACCCTGGATGCCGTGTGGGTGACGATAAAACATAAGTGCCCTGAATGACCGCATGGTCAAAGAACAAACACTACAAAATTACAGAAATTATACGGAACCCTAATAAGACATACATGAACCCTGATAAAAATGAAAGCATACAAAACGCAATATAATAAACCCTTAAAATGTGGTGATGGCATTGATATAGAAGTTACGGTGGATGACCACATGGTCATAAACTACGTAGTAATTGTACATGATGACTTTATAAAATCTGCAAAATACACACGTAGAAATATTGCCCATTATCAATTATGTCAGAATAACACAGTAAGGTGCTCAAAGTCTCATCTTATGGGTGGATGAAATCCGATACCAGTTTCGTGCAGACATATGTTCCCGTGGATACTCCTCTTGTCATTTACATGATAAAAAGCCAACAGGGGCTGCAATTAAATTATTTAAGTGGATAGCATTATGCTGGGAACAAATGTGGCAACGTACGCAAGCAAAGGTTAACCGGTATACTAAAATCAGCTTTGAAATCAAGTCAGTGCAAAAAGTTTGAGGTGCATACAGGCAGCATTTTACCTGGCAAGCTTCTTGGGAACGACTGCCCAAATGCAGGGATGCCGCGGACATACCATGGCGGCCTACAGGGTCTACACAAGCGGAAATTGCGAGCACGCTTCATATAAATTATAAATGGCAAAAATTCCAATGGCACATAATAAAATATAGGTATATTTTAAATACAGAATTTAAATTATAGTTGACTGGTAATATTTTTTAATGTTTTTGTACTGCCTTTTTGCCTGACATATCTTTATCATTTACAGTGCAGCGCACATTTTAAAATATCCAACTGAAAAGAACACAATAGCATTCAAATACACATAATTTGAAAACAAACATGGCACCCTACAAACATATTACACTCAATCTCAAAGAAATAAAGTAGCAATTTTTATATGGGAAGTCTGTGGCCTGTGGCAGTAATTAGCCACGTGTTGGTGTAGCACGTGCACTCAGCGGCTAGCGCCGTCATGGGCTGAGTGCTGCTGGCCAGTGGCCAGCATCAAGGTACTGTGTTTTATCACTATTTTCGGAGCCAATATCACTGTTCCATTAAAAGTAAAAATGTGTGAATTTGATTATCCGGGGTTTTTTAATACAAATTCGCTTATTCGTGTTTTCTCTGGCCCCGATTAACGCAGTTAGTTGGGATTTTACTGTATTGGTATTTTAAGCACCTGTACCTGTGTTAAATGTCTTCTTGTATTTTATTATATTTTCCTATATGCTTTGCAAGACAGTTAACGATTTGCCACGTAATTTATATTTTTCCGACATGCATAGCAGCAAGAACTGTAGACTTTATTTTAATGATTTCTTACGTAAGAATTACTTGCACAATTCCTCTAGATCTTATATGTTTTGAGTGTACTGTCATGTATACTTGTCCCAATGTATGTATTTTGTATTTCCCTCGTGGTGTTGGTGGGAGATCTCCATTAGGCAACAGGATCTCCGGCCCATCATCTTCAGTCTGGACCAGCGGGCCAAGGAGAGTACACGTGCTTCGCATCATGGGTGACTTCAACCTTCTTTGTATGGACACTTAGCTGCAATAGTAAGTTATTTCTACCAGAACCTTTTTATAACTTCTGCTTCCCCCGCACTCGCACTCTCATCTCTGTCAGACTCACTGCCCTGAAGATTTCAATACATTTGATGTTCACTCGTGCTTAACAGTGCTTTTCGCCATGTCGGCTTTTGGCAGGCCTGGTAAGCCATGCCCGCTTAATTCGAGGAATGAGGTGTATTGTCGTGTGTTTGTAATCTCACTCAGCCAATATACATTTTGAGATGAACCTAGTCTTATTTTATTGTGTTTATACTTAACGTATTTTCGGGATCTGTCCCACTCCAGAAAACCCATGTGCTCAGCTTATGAACTGTGTACGTGCGCTAAACTGAACTCTTGTCATATCTTCTTTCATTAACATGTGCTGCGAGGGGAACGCCATATGGCTGTCGACCTGCTACTGCCCTGAGATACAGTCTCCAAGTGCTCACCCACGCCATAGATGAAATGGCACCCTTGGTAAAAACTCTAAACATCTTTCTACATTTCTTGCCATGAATAAGGGTTGCTTTCAAATCCGGCATACTCCATCCCTTGCTAGCAACCAAGCCACGTTAATGTTAACTGAAGTGCTCCAAGACTGAGAATCCTCAGCTGTCCTGCACCATTTGCCATAGCATGTTAATAAGACCAATGAGTTTATCATTCACATATTTTTTAATGATGGGCAAAATTCCAACATTTGTTTTCTTGCTTATTCCTATATTCTGTAACCATTATTTTCTTCGGCTACATTTCTGTTTTTTTTTATAGAAGTGGCAACTATGAAGATGCAATACAGGTTCTCTTTTAACTCTAACCACCCATTCACCAACTCATATATGAACAGAAAAAAATTCCCAATTCCAAACAAGGCAGTTGCACATTAATTTCTATATGCTAGATCAGTGGTTCCCAAACCATGGTTTGCAGACCACCGGTGGTCCACAACTTGATCCTAGGTGCTCTGTGAAATACATTTTATGGTTCATATTACTAATTTATATAACATCCACAATTAACATCTCTAATATCAAGTTCTTATAATTACAATGCTAATTCTTTATGATAGTTATTCATTTTAATGAATATTTAAATCACTATTTATCATTTTTTGCTAGTGAACAGAAAAGGTGCCGACAGCGGTTTGTACTATGTAGACAGCCTACACTTCTAGTGATTCTTTGATAATGTAGAGTTTGAGAACCACTGCTGTATATCAAGAATTAGACAAGGTACAATGAACTATCTACAAACATTTATGAACAAAACCCTTAGCTAAAATTAAATTAAATACTTTGTACTCACATTATTTATATACACAGAATCAAACTGCTTTGACACTTGCTCTCCATAGTTCATACTGGCAACCTCGCTTGCAACTTGAAGACTTTCATAATGCTCTTCGGAATGAAACAACATTATTTCTTGTTTTGAAGCTTTGCGAGGACTTAAAGCTTTGCACCTATCTATAAGATTTAGGTCATCCATTCTAAATAAACAAAAGGTATTTCCAATTCAGTTAAAAACAAAAGACATTAAAAAATTACAAATCACAACAAGTCCAACATATTGTAAGTACAAAGAAGCACGAATGCTACGAATATGTTAATTAATCTAACAACATAAAATGAGAGTTAACAGCTAAATGCCTATTACTGAGTGCCACCATTACATAGTAAACAAATTAACAAGATTTACCATAAAATGGGGTGGCTAGTAACACCTTTTAAATTTTACTCTCCATCATTCATTAGCAAGTTCTTTATTTCATATATTGTATATAACTTTTACTGACTTGTGTAAATTATGGATTTTGGACTAAAATATTCCAGCAAAAAATATGTTTTTATAAAGTTTGTTTTATTGATATTGCTTATCACCCCTAGGAGGAAGTCACTAACAACACACAAGTTAATAAATCAGAATTATAAAAAAACAGACTGCTATTTGTTGCACTGCAACAGTTCAAAATGATCTATTCTGCTAGTTAATAAATAAACAATGGTAGAAGAAAAATAAAAAAGTCCACTATCGACCAAAAAGTAATTGGGCACCCATGCAGATAGGTGATTCAATACGTCAGTTGACTTGTGTGGCCGCCATATGCTGCAGGCCGGCGTAGAACCAGTTGACAAGGAGATGGCACGAGATAAAGAGCTATCGGACTTCGATAAGGATGTGATTGTAGGCTGCCATCTCAGTGGGCTGTCTAGCCGGACGATTGCACAGAAGGTAAACAGACCCAAATCAACTGACACATTCATTCTGCGTAAGTGGAAGGTCAATGGGCATTGTGCCAATGCTGCATGTTCTGGGCAACCTCCAATCTTGACTGAAAGAACGCAGAACCCTGAGACGTGAAATTGTCAAAACTAGGGCACAACCCATGGCTACCATCCGACAAGTTTTATGCAGCAACAGGAGTTTCGGTTTCGATTGGAACATTGCGCATAGCCGCCCACCAACTTGGATATTTTGGAGGAGCAGCTGCACATAAACCCCATATCACGACAAACAATAAAGTTCTGCGACTCAGGTAATGTTTGGACCATCGCAACTGGACACTGGAGCAGTGGAAATCAGTTTGGTGGAGTGATGAGTAGAGGTTTACATTATTCCGGTCCGATGGACGTGTATGGGTGTGGCGTCTACCCAGGGAACGGCTTCTGCCGGAGTGTATAATGCCAACTTGGAAATTCGGTGGTAGTGGAGTGATGGTGTGCTGCTGTTTCACGGCCTTCGGCATAGGACCGCTGGTGTTTGTCCATGGTAGCATGAACACAGAGGCCCACTGTGACATTCTGAATAATGAAATGCTCCCAACATTGTGGCATTTTTACGGAATGGACCCGTGTTACTTCCAGGACGACAATGCCAGGTGCCATGTTTCAAGGGCTACTAGGCAGTGGTACGCCGACAACAAAGTTTGCCGATTGGACTGGCCCGGCAAGAGCCCCGACCTCAACCCTATAGAACATCTTTGGAACACATTGGATCGCCGGGTGAGGGTTTGTCCGGCGCGACCAAAATCCATTGCAAGAGGAATGGCAAAGAATCCCCGTGGATGTCCTGCAAACACTCATAGAGAGCATGCCCAGACAGGGTGGCTGCTCTTATAGCCGCAAGAGGTGGCCCTACGAGATTCTAACGGGGTGACAACCACTGAGCAAACATTGTGGACAGGTGCCCAATTACTTTTTGGTCGATACTGTATAGAAAGGAAAAAAATTACATGAAAAAGAACACTGGCATTTATCATCATCCAAATTATAGTCATCTTTTAGATTGACATTAAATAGCATTAACCCTCTGTGGAGGAGTTCTGATGGTGCGATTTTACCAACAACCTATGTGAAATCAAAATTACAGACATCTTCCACTTCAGGATACACATACAAAGAACTGCCAATATTTTCTTTTTCACATGTTGGTTTCCTACAAACAAATTTCACTTCAACTTAAGGGTCACCTTTGCTAAGCAAACCAATAAAGCACTGGCTGTGAAATTTCACAACTTCCAGATACCCACTGTCAAATCATCTTCTGCCACTGGACTTATGTCACATAATTTTACATGGTAAATTATATGTACATTATGGATCAATTGTTGTTTTTAAGATGAAGGGGCATTTGAGAACATAAAAACCTCTTCTGTTCTTCCTAACTTCTGTGTTCATTTTACTCTGATACATCACTTCCAATGTCATCACAAGCATTAGTAGAGTCACTTTGAAAGTCAGCTCCCATTACACTTCATCCAGATTTGATTGTGGATAGTTATCCATGGCAGACATTTCAGGAGCATTTTATAAATCTTTTAGGGTCACCTGTACTGGCAGATGAGAACACTTGTTGAGGATCATATGGGCTAATCATAGGCATGCCAAGACATTTCTATTAGGAGGGTGATTAAATGTTATCTAATGTATACTAAAATGAGAATGTTATATATTATATATCTCTGTGTGTGTGCATACATAATATATGCAATGTGATTTTGAGCATTCAAAGTGCTGATATTCACAGAACTGTGATACATCTATTGGTCTATTGCACTGTATGCCAACAAGCCTTGCACAAATATATAAGCACCTCCCGTTGCTAGGTTACTTCTATAGTAGGGAGCTCCTAGATTTAAATTCATTAAGCTTACCTTCTGCATATGTTCAAGTTTTAAGTGATGTTCAGTAAGACAGGCAATGTTTACTTTGTGAATAATTGTTGACAGAAATTGATAATTCCCCAACTTTTTTCAGCAAGACCTCAAAATTCACAAGCATTAAGTGCTGGTTTACCATCAGAACAGCCAGGATGTTTATAAGATTTATTTATACTAAAAAATTCTCGCTATCCACTTGTCGGTATTCCCTGGTTAACCATTTGTTTAAAAATGTTGGTTTTCTTTGTCCTGATTTGCTTTTTGAACAGATAACCACATTTTTGCTTACACTACTCTGTAGCCATTTGCCAAGGAATGCATGCTTTATGGATTGAGACATATTTTCAGAAAATGTTACTTTATTACAAATTTTTGATGAGACAAAAGTTTTGACCTTTTTGTTTAGATGCATACCATATTTTGTGTGTATATCTGTGTCAATATGATTAATATATACATAAATAACATTGCTGAATTTCATGCATACAGTTTCAAATTTTTTGTTTGCATCTTTGATGGCAATAAAACAAAGCTTACCAATATTAGTTTCTTGTTACACAGATACCACCCATGATGATCACAATATAAATTGCTTTTGTATTTGATGAAATCTTCTTTTACAGCTCTCAATACTTTGTGTGATGGGGCTCCAGGTTTCTTAAGACCTAATACTGACATACTTGGATCTTGTATTGCTTAACTTCCAAGATTCCCCCTTCCATGACAGTCCATTAGAATCAGTATTGAACTAGAATATTTGCTTCTTTTTTGTGGGTTGTTGAGTTTGTTTTGTTTTATCTTATCACTGCTTTGTTTCTGACAGTTTTTATTTCTACACTGTTTGGTTTAGGCCCACTTGTGAATATTAGTAGCTTCCATGGTAATCTCTGATGGTTTAATCTTGCTGTTCATTGTTGGTGTAATTTCTAGTTGAAATTGTGGGTTTGTTTTTCCACTACTGATGATATACTTGTGAATTGGTAGTGCAAAACTAGAAATTGGTGAATTCAGCTTCCGAGACCTTCTACACTTCAATTTTACCTCTGTCCATGTGTTCCGTTTCTATGCTGCATTTGCTTTTTCATTGTCTTGTGCAGGATGAAAGAACTTGATAATTTGTCACAGAGAACTCACTTCTTTCATTAGATCATTTGTAAGTTTTTCATACTCAAATCCCTATACAGAGCCTGTTTTATGATGTTTTGTATGATAGCACCAGATGAGCAACTAAAGCTTTTATGCCATACCTCAAGAACCGGTCAAGCTATTCCCAACAAATTCTGCACACAAGTAGTGTTATAGTAGGCCATGAAAACTTATATATTTTAAGTGAATCACACTTGTTTTCAAAATGATGTTACCTGTAAATATCTGAAGTCGATAATCCTAGTCTACAAAAACTTTAAGACTGATTACTATCGAAGTTAATGTTCTAAATTATACCTCCGTAAGGTAGTAGGTTGCATGTCATCTAACTGTACGAGGTGTTCTGTTTTCGAGTCCCAGGTAAGACACCATAGTGTGTATTTGTAATTGTCTCATTTGCATTGTATTTATTTCTGGTTACAGCTCTAATGATATTGCTATTAATGAGACATCAAGATACATACCATCTAATGTATTCAAAACCTAATAAAAATTATTTTCATTCACGTAAAGGAAAGGAGTTTCATTAGTTAACTTGATAACTTCTTGTTATAAATTCAAACTGATATGGCCTTCTCAAGTACAACAAACTAATAAATTTAAAATTCAAATGTGCAGTAGTAACATTTCAAGCTATTAACAAGATCAATGATAAGATGCTGAACTAACATCAAGTGGCATCATTGTCGACGAACCAAAGTTTGACCGCTACACATGACGTTTCAAACTAAATAACATTAATAACACCAAATTAATTTATCAGTTTTAAATTTTAGTTTGAGGTTATACTCAGGAGTGATGGCTTAAATTGTGCACATAAAACACATAGTTTTATGAAAGTATAAATTAACTAATTTTTAAATTTTCAAAAAATTATTTTTTAATATAAAATATTACTAGTAGATAAATAATGCAATCATAATTAGAACTGCGGAGCTTCATTAACAAAACTATCATGAAACATGATGCCGGCTAACAGCCAGCAGCGCTAGAGCCCATGACGGTGCTCACCACTGTCACGTGCCCCGCACATACCCAGAGAAGCCAATAATTTTTAACTTTCATATAAATGTTATTTTTTAGTGTAAAATGTGTTCTATTGTATTTGCAGAGCTTAATATGTCTCAAATTGTGTTCAAGTGTTTGTTACTATTTTTAAATTGTTTGGTTATAAATTTCAAAGTGCTCGCGGCACCAAGATTAAGAACACTTAATATTCCGGCACGAAAGCCGTCATAAAGAGACATAAAAATAATATTGAAATTCATAAAAAAAAATTTTAAAATGTAGAACAATACTTAATTTAATTTCTGTCATTTAATTTTCAATAATAAAATATTTTACTCGGCATGCATAGCACTTCCGCTTATGTGAACCCCATAGGCAGCCATGGTAGGTCCGTGCGACACTTATCTCTGGACATTCTGTCGAGGATGAGGTAAGACAGTGTCACGTATGCACTACAACTTTTGTTCACTGGTTTAGGTTTCCATACACAATTTAGTTTATCGGTTAACCTTTGCTTGCGTACGTTTTTGACAGACATTTCCCCCAGCAATATGCTTCTGCTTTATTAATTTCTTGCACCCTTGCAGCATTTTTAACTAAATCGAGAAGGAGGATAAAGATGTCGGAGAGGTCACGCAACCCCCACAACTTGAATCAGGCGCCATCCGCCTATGTTATTGCTATGCGCAATTTCAAGAGCTTTGTTTTATGTATGCATTTGAGGGTATTTTTTGTGTTTGAATATTTTACAGCAACATCACGTATAACCATGAGGCCAACCGATGCCAAGTCTTTGTATACACCATCGTTGTGATTAAGAGCTTATTTATGTAACATCGTATGTGCAATATTTATTTCATGGTTCTATGTCAATTTGTTGATTCAGGGTTCAATGTATTTTTCACATAAATTGATACTTTTATACATGACCACGCGGTCATGTTAATATTTGATTTTACCGCTATTAGGCATGTTACACGCCTGTAACCACTGCAATCATAAAGAGAGTAATTTTCTCAACAAGAATAATATTTTATCTGAATTTAATTTGCCATTCCCACAGAGAAATATTGCAATTTCACCTGCACCACATGGTACACTACGCACTTCATCCAGTGGCATCCGCGCCATATAAACTTGTTTTCACACATGTGTGTATTTATTGTGACTAATCTTGTGCTCCATTATCTTTCAAGGGTATTTATGTAATTTGTGTATGGTGCAATTGCTTCCGTCCTAGCCGGCTCTGTGTATAGGCCATCACCACACTACCCATGTGCTGGCGGATGAGCCCAGACGAGTTTGCGTTAGTGATGCCAAGTAATCACATGTGTTAATGTATCATCAAGGGTTTCATTTTGTAATTCATTGTGTCCTGTCTTCAGGGAAAAACCCTCAGTCCATCCTAGCGGCTGTCGGCCCTCTTCCCTTGTGAAGGCTGTGCTTTCACGTACCTCTGTGAGATCATCCACCTAGGTGTGAGCTAGAGTAATTGCGGGCTGGGGAGCACCCAAGTGGAATTGGCTAGTCATGACCGAGATAATCATAATTTCATTGGCACGTTGATGTGTATGCATAATAACAATAAAAACAAGCCTACAGTGAACTCTTTTATTCAGTTGTGACAGTGTCCTAGTTACATATACTTTATTAAGTGTTATTTCCAGTGATGTTTAGTAAAAAGTTTAGTATTGCCTATATGTTTGTAAGTATGCACGAGTGAGATGGACACACAGAACCCACAGCATCTCTGAGCACCCTGAGTCTCAATAGTGTGATGATTTGGAAGCACCGCTTGCGCCCAAATTACCAGTAAATATTTGTGTCATCGTTCATCTGGTGTCTCACCTGATGGCGTCAATTGGTGGTGTGTTCATCCGTGTCGCGTCATCCGCGAGAAGATAGAGGACACCGTGCCTGAACAACCGCGAGAAGCTCTCAAGACACCCGAGTTGGCAACCGCGACATCCACGAACGTGAGCGCGAACTATTTGGACATACCAATCGATTGATGCATTCATTGTGGAAGGGTGAGTGAAGTCAACTTGTTTAGTAAAAATCTATGGGCTCAACCGTTATGTCAATGCACGTCTGACACCATATCCACGCCGTCAGAACCACGCCTGTGCACGCGCACCAGATGTGACGAAGCAGGAACGAAGTGGGCTCGGTGCCAGCAGTGCAAACAGGACTTATATTTCCGATGCATTGGGCCTGATGAATATAGAACCTTCTGCCATGGTGTCATAAACTGTGTTGAGTGCCGTAAGACAAACTGTGCTGAGATCGCACCACCGACAACACCAGACACAAAGAACACGCCGTCAGTAGTCGTTACGTATACACCACAGGGGTTGATCAGACCTGACAGAAACGTTCTCCTACCAACTTTTGCGGGACACAACTCAGAAGAACCGGGTACGTTCCTTGCAGTGTGCAAAGAAAAATTACATAGGCGTTTGCAAGCATAGGTATGATTGGACTGAGGTAACTGCCAACAGGTTAGGGAGAACCTCTGCCACATGGTGGAACTAGGTCAGGGACTATCGAGTCACGTGGGAAGAGTTCTGTGATAGAGTGTTAGGTCGATTCGACACCGATGGAGATGCTATCCAGGCACAAGCGTGACTCTATCGCGAGCAGCAGATAGAAAGTGAGGGAATCGAGGAATTCACCCTGCATAAGTTAGGACTGTAAAAGCGTTTACACTCGGGACAGGCAACTTGCGGAGTGTTGGAAATAATCATGATATTGTAAACACCTGAGATTAGGCTGTACTTGCGAAGAGCAATGCGTGCAAGTGTGGAACAGTTCAGGAGAGGCATGCTTATATGAGAGGGATGTGTGTGCGAGTCAGGAATACCACTCACCACAGCAAAACTACAGACCATCAACACCCACAGTGCTGCCAGATGTTATGCAACTGCCGCCAATGTTTACACCCGCAGGGCAGAACCAAGGACACAGAGACTTCCACCACAACAACAGGGGAAATATTTACCAGGGCAACAGGTCGGAAAATTAAATCGGGAGGTTGGCGAAACTGAAACTGCACCTGCACCAATCTCACCATCAAGTCGTATCAATCCGCCTAATGAAGGTGCAAAAGTGTTCCAAATAACGGAGAGTACAGTAAAAGCATTGCGAGTATGTGTAGAACTGAAGGGAAAAATGTCACATCTGTTATTGACACTTGCCACTAGTCACAACTTTGTGCGTGAGGGTTTGATACAAGCAATAACAACTAGAGTGCCACAGAGATGCTTGCAATTCGCTACCACATACCAACAGTGAGAAGCGAAAAATGTTATGCACGTAACGGTAGGAATCAGAAAACTGTGTACCAAGTGCGATGTCTACATTGTGCCGGACTTGTGAGAAGAAGTTATTTTGGGACAGCCATAGCTTGTGACAATCATGCCGTGATAGAACCAAACCTGAATCGTCTGCACATGGGGATACGTGGCAGATGGACTGTTTACGCCATGGAGGCAACACCACCAACAAAAACTGCTGTGCTGCTTGCCGACTTCGAGCATGAGATGCCCATCACACATCAGCAACATCTGCTAGACCAGTATGTCAGTGTGTTTCACACTGAGGGGAAGCTGCAGCGCACCTACGTCGCGGAGCATGCGATCTTCACCACGCACGAGGACCCGGTGTACTCCAAGCCACGAGAACTAGTTATTTTCTTTCGTCATGTCATCAACCAGCAGGTATGTGAGATACTCGATGATAAAGTTATTGAACCTACACAAAGTCTCCATAATTCAGGTATTACCCTTCCTCCAAAGAAAGATGGCGAATGGCGATTCTGTGTCGACTTCTGCCCCTTTAAAATCACAGTAAACATGCCGCCACCAGTCATAAACATGAAAGACACTTTCTCAACATTAGGACCAGCTTCAGTATTCACATCATATAATTTAAAGTCTGGATATTGGAAGTACCTATCCGCCCACAGGACAGAAAGAAAACAGCCTTTACTACCCCAGATGGATGTAGATTTCACTTTGCAGCAATGCCATTTGGTTTAAAGTGTGACGCTGCAACGTTTCAGAACTTATTGGTTAATGTATTGGATAGATTTATTGGAGACTTTGCGATGGCATATTTGGATGATGTACTTGTTTGGTCTAACAGCTGGAAGGGCACTTGTACCATATGAGCCTTGTGTTTGAATGGCTTGCATGTAATAAACTTACATGCAAAGTGGAAAAGTGTAAGTTGGGTATGAGTAGAATGGAGTTTCTAGGACATTAACTAACACCAAACAAACATGAACAAGAACCAAAACACATACAGGACATTCAAAACAAACCCACACCTACATCATGTAAACAAGTCAGGAAGTTCTTTGGCTTAATTAATTGGTTAAGGGAATTTGTCCCAAACTTTTCCATAATCACTGCACCGTTAACTGCTTTGTTGTGCGAAAAACGTAAATTTGTCTGGACACCGCAAGCCGATCAAGCATTCAAAGACATTAAAATTGCATTTCAGAATTGTAATCCGCTGTCTAGATTCAACCCAGAGTTACCCATAGTGTTACAAACAGATGCCAGTCAAGAAGGCATTGGGGCCATGTTATATCAAGGAGGAACACACTGGGAAAAATATATCATCAGTTACCAAAGTGCAAAGTTCGGGGATGCAGAACGTAAATATCACGTAAACGAACAAGAGTATTTGGCCATTGTACATGCATTGCGGAAGTACCAGCCGTACTTACTAGGAAGGCAGTTTCCACTCAAAACTGACAACCTATGTCTTGTGTGGCATGCATAACGGGAAGAGCAAACTCCCTGTTGAGCGCTGTTACTTCAGGAGTATGATTTCAAGGTAGAACATGTGGCGGGAAAACCAATAAGCTCGTGGACGCTTTGTCCAGGAACCCTTGTCCAAATCTAACAGTAACTGACGATGCGGAGTGAGAAGAGGCACTACCACCTTGCTGTGCAATACCAAATGCAAAAATACAAACTCTCGGTGTACATAACATTGTTGCCACAACACCTAGCGATCTTGTTTCCTTGAATGTACATGCCATGTTAAAAAAGGTACACACTGCGCAAGAAAATTTCCCAGATTCTGCGCAATGCCGACAACACTGTGCCACACGTTATACAGAACACTGGACCCGGGATACGAGCAAACACGAAGGAATGTGCAGAAATTTTCCACTGGCCAAGGATTCAGGGAAATTTCAGGAAATATGTACAGAGCTGCATCACATGTAACACCTGTAAGCCATGGAGAGCAGACGGCGATGCTCCCCAACAGCCAAGGCTACCAACCGAGCCATTCAAAACCGCAGCTATCGACATCACGGGCCCATATCTGCATACGAAAACTGGGAAAAGATTTCTTGTTGTTGCCACAGATTTGTTCACCCGTTGGACTGAGGCATTTCCCGTCAGCAATGTTCATGCGCACACAGTTGCACAAGTAATACAGAATGAGATTTTCCCGAGGTGGGGACACCCTGAGTATTTGTTGACAGACAATGGAACACAGTTTGTAGGGTGCAAATGGAGGGAGTACTGCACCGGGTAGGGAACAGAACACCGTACCACCTGAGCATACCATCCCAAGGCTAACCCAACCGAGAGACATAATCAAGAAGTCAAAATCCAATTACGAGTCTGGTTAGGCGAGGACCATACTAGGTGGGCCGAATTGATCCTGGTGGTGATGTTTTGCCTACGGAATAGAGTGAATGCGGCAACCGGGAAAACACCCAACGAGATCGTACAAGGTCGCAAACTCCGTGCCCCCTGAGCACCTCGCAATGATCCGCCCAGACCACCTGAACAAATTGTTGAACACCTGGTGCAAATACATGAAGAAGCCAGGGCGAAAATAAATCAGTTATTGCAATGTGTGGGTACCGGATAGCAAGAGGCCATCACCCGAACTTGTACCCGGGATGTACCTGTATGTAAGAGAGAACCCGTTATCTGCCGGGGTGAAGAAGTACTGTGCTGGACTGGCACCTAAATGGACAGGGCCAGTGAGAGTGGTGGAAAACATGGGAAATTCCATGTATCTAGTGAAGTTGGGACCCAGACGTGTCACGAAAAGGCACCGTGACGACCTGCAGGTAGCCCGACCGCCTGTAGGGAAGAAAGGCACGGAGACATCGTTACGCCCAGTACCGCAGCGAGTTTGGAGAATTTCACCTGGGAGTACACAGGGAAATGTCAACACGGACACTGAAGAGAACAACAACACTAACAGGGGAACACCCAGCCAAAGTAATGAACTGTCATTTAAGGGTTTTGCACTGACAGAACACTCAACACCTAGTAGTGAGGAGATGGAAACAAGTAGTACTGCAACACTATTTCTGGATTTTTCTATTAATACCTGTAACAACACAATGAATCAGAGTGAATTTAAGGGGTTCCCAAGTGTACACGAAGAAAGTGGTAACACAAGTGCACACGTAAATATCAACATAACCAGTGCCAGTGAGTTGAGTTTTAAGGGGTTTCCCCAGGGAACAGCCGAATTTGGTTGTAACCAAAGTGTAAATGTAAATCTTGATACCACTTGTGAAGACGAGACACCTTTCAGAGGCTTTCCAGTTCCCGCAGGGGAGAAGCCTAGAAGGGCAAGAGAGTTTGAAAGGGTTTGGGGAAACTAGTAGGGCAGTGAGTGTGACGTCAAGTGTCAACAAGTCGCAACATGGCACTTGCAAGAAGCAAGTGGAGTCACCACCACATGCCCACATTGTAGTTCCTTCCTAAACCCCTACCCCCTGCAAACGCTGAAGAAACAGACAACCTCCGAGGCTATGTTTTCGATGCCCTCAATCGGCAACCAGCCGGGCAGAGCCCGCCAGGCCAATGTCGCATTGTTCGCACCGTCTTGGCCTTCGAGGAAGGGGTCGTTTGATGCCGGCGGCGCTAGAACCCATGATGGTGCTCACCACGAACGTGTCCCATGTCCCGCATGTGCACAAAGAGGCCAAAAACTTTTAACTTTCATATAAATGTCATTTTTTAATGTAAAATATGTTTGATTGTATTTGCAGGGCTTAATATGTCTCAAATTATGTTCAAGTGTTTGTTACTATTTTTAAATTGTTTGGTTTTCAGTGAAAAACTGTCAGTCCACCCTAGCGGCTGTTGGCCCTCTTCCCTTGTGAAGGCTGTGCTTTCACGCACCTCGGTGAGATCATCCATCTAGGCATGCGCTAGACTAATTTTGGGCTGGGGAGCACCCAAGCAGAATTGGCTATAGTCATGACTGAGATAATCATAATTTATTGGCACATTGATGTATATGCATAGTAATAATAAAAACAAGTCTAAAGTGAACTTATTTCTTTTATCCTGAAGACAGGACACTGTGAATTACAAATGAAAACACTCAATGAAACATATTAACATGTGTGATTACTCAGCATCACTAACACAAATTCGTCAGGGCTCACCCTACAGCACGTGGGTAGCATGGTGACGGCCTATACACACAGCCGGCTAGGACTGGAGTAATTGCACCGCACACAAATTACAAAATTACATAAACCTTCAAAAGATACATGAAACAAGATGGGACATGAGATGAGTATTCACAATAAACACACACACATGTGTGAAACAAGCTTAGATAGCATGAATGCCGCTGGATAAAGTTCATAGCGGGCAACGTGGTGCAGGTGGAATTGCAATATTTCTTTGTGAAAACGGCAAATTAAATTCCAACAAAATATTATTCTGAGCGTGAAAATTATTCTCTTTGCGAGTTAAGTGATCACAGGATTGCAACATGCCTGATGGCTGTAAAATCGAACATTAACATGACCGCGTGAGCAAGTACAAAAAGCATCAATTTACGTGAAATTACACGGAACCCTGACAAAATTTAACATAGAACCCTGAATAAAATATTGCACATAAAATATTACATAAATACGGACTCAAAACGCAATGATAGCATATACAAATAGTTGGCATCTGTTAGCCACGTGGTTATACGTGATGTTGCCATAAAATATTCAAACATGGAAAATATCCTCAAATACATACATGAAACAAAGCCCTTAAAATTGCACGTAGCAATAATGAAGAAATTACAATGAAACACCACTAACATAGGCGGACGGCACCTGAATCAAGTTGCGCGCATTGTGTGACCGCTCTGACATCTTTCTCCTCCTTCTCCTTGAGTAAGTTAAAAATGCCACAAGGCGAAATACATTAGTAAAGCAGAAGCATAGTGCTGGGGAAAATGTCTAACAAATGTACGCGAGCAAAGATTGACCGGTCTCATGCCTTCTTGACTGGCATCTGTTTGTACAACAATGGGTAACTCTGGGTTGAAACTAGATAGCGGATTACAGTTTTGAAATGCGAGTTTGATTTCTTTAAATGCTTGATCGGCTTGAGGTGTCCGGACAAATTTACGTTTCTTACACAACAAAGCAGTTAATAGTGCAGTGATTACGGAAAAGTTTGGGACAAATTAATTAAGCCAAAAAGTTTCCTGACTTGTTTACGTGATCTGGGTGTGGGATTCTTTTGAATTTCCTGTATGTGTTGTTGTACTGGTTCATGTCAGTTTGCTGTTACATAGTGACCTAGAAACTCAATTCTACTCCTACCCAACTTACACTTTTCCACTTTGCACGTAAGTTTGTTACGTTCGAGCCGTTCAAACACAAGGCTCAAATGGTGCAAGTGCTCTTCCCCGCTGTTAGACCAAACAATTATATCATTCAAAAACAGCATCGCAAAGTCTCCAATAAATCCATTCAATACATTAACCATTAAGTTTTGAAACATTGCTGGAGCACACTTTAAACCAAATTGCACGGCTTTCTATCTGTCCTGTGGGCAGATAGGCACTTGGCAATATTCAGACTTTAAATTAAGTGAGGTGAAAACGGTAGCTGGTCCTAATGTTGACAAACTTTCTTTCATGTTTATGACTGGTGGTGGCATGTTTACTATTATTTTATTCACAGGGCGGAAATCAACACAGAATCGCCATTCGCCATCTTTCTTTGGAGAAAGGGTAGTACCTGAATTATAGAGACTTTGTGTAGGTTCAATAGCATTATCCTTGAGCATCTCGCATACCTTCTGGATGATGATGCGATGAAAGAAAATGCCTGGGTCTCGTGGCTTGGAGTACACCGGACCATCGTACGTTGTGACGATCGCATGCTCCATGATGTCGGTGCACTGCAGCTTACCCTCAGTGTGGAACACACTGGGATGCTGGTCCAGCAAATGTTGCAGACGTTGTTGATGTGTGGCGGGCACCTCATGCTCAAAGTCAGCAAGCGGCACAGCAGTTTTTGTTGGTGATGTTGCCCCCATGGTGTAAACAGACCATCTGCCACGTGTCCCCACGTGCAGACGATTCAGGTGTGGTTCTATCACAGCGTGATTGTCAACAAGCCATGGCAGTCCCAAAGTCACTTCCTCACACATGTCCAGCACAATGTAAACATCGCACTTGGTACGCAGCTCTCGGATCCCTACCGTGAAGTGCATGACCCTTTTTGCTTCTTCCTGTTGGTATGTGGTAGCGAATTGCAAACATCGCAGTGGCACTCTAGTTGTTATGGCTTGTATCAAACCCTCAAGCACAAAATTGTGACTAGCGGTAGTGTCAATTACGGCTGTGACATTTTTCCTTCAAGTTCTACACAGATTCTAGCACTTTTACGGTACCGTCAGTAACTTGGAAATACTTTAGCACCTTCATTACGCTGGGGAAAATGTCTCGCAAACGTAGGTGAGCAAAGGTTGACCGGTAAAATTAATTGACTATGGAAACCTACATCAGTGAACAAAAGTTGTAGTACATACGTGACAGTGTCTAACGTCGCCAGCTCTCCTTGACAGACTGTCCAGAGGCAAACGTCGCACAGACCTACCACGGCCACCTACAAGGTTCACATAAGCGGAAGTGGTATGCACGCCAAGTAAAATATTTTATTATAGAAATAAAATTGCACAAATTAAATTAAATACTGTTTTACATTTTATGATTTTCTTATGAATTTTTCATATTATTTCAATGTCTCTTTATGATGGCGTTCATGCCGGAATATTAGTGTTCTTAATCTTGGTGCCGCAGGCACTTTGAATTTCAAAACCAAACAATTCAAAAATAACAACAAACACTTCAAGACATTTTAAGACATATTAAACCTTGCAAATACCTATACAATGCAAATTTTATACTGAAAAATAATATTTATGTGAAAGTTCAGAATATTGGCCTCTTTGTGCACGTGCAGGACACGTGACACATGAGTGGGAGCGTCGGCATGGGCTCTAGCGCCATTGGCTGTTAGACGGCATCAAATACTACAAAAACTTATGTACACCTACAAAAGATTGATGCATCATTTGGAGAGCAACAACTAATTAACAATTTTTAGTATAGATTTATAAAAGGATAATCTATTAATAAAACCACATTTATATTTTATTTGTCTGCACTTAAAGTTTTAGACAGTAAATAGAATGTAGCAGGTGTTTTTTTTTTACCCAACGAAAGCCTTCAAATGTGACAATCATAAAATTGTGTGAAATAAAATTTATGGTATTAGAGATGCAGCATTGAACTGGTTCACAACTTACCTATTGAACAGGTATCAACAAGTTACCATTACAGGCACAAATTATGGTATAATATACTCCAATAAAGGTATTATTAAAAACTGTGTTCATCAAGGGTCAATATTAGGTCTGCTATGGTACATCACTTACGTACACGAAAAAGTAGAACAGCACATGACCTTTTTTTACCACTGTACGTGATCAACTATATTCAAACAATACGAAACACAAAAATTGCAATAGAGTAATTACATACAAAAAGCAAGCCTATCTATTTTTTAATCTCATCCACATAACAGGAAACTGTTAACATCATCCAAAAACTGAAAAATACAAAAAGCGTGCCCACCACCCCCAGACACTATGTTGGGAAACTTCTTTAAGATGGCAGCCTGGTTGAAGGAATTTTGTATGTCCTGAGGTCTAAAAGCATGTGAGCGCTACGGGTGACTGAGACATGAGCATCCAGTCTCTCATCACCTCTATGCACAAAGCACTGAAATGGCGTGCAGTCTTGCAATCGATAACACACCTCTATGAGACTTTCAGCAAAGACCTTAAAATATTATGATAGTAATAAAAATAAAGGTTTGATGTGCATCCATAAACTTTTTTTAATGTTTTATACCAGAAATTTACATCTAAATATCACTGTAAAAACACCCTTTTGAGCAATTTTCACTATCACAAAAATGTTCTTTAGAGAAAAATGGAGGAATTGAAAATGCGTAAAGACATAACGTTTCTTAAATGCTATTCGTAAGCAGACATCAATTAGATACATGGAACTTATTTTAATAAAATGTTTTCTGCTGGAGATCTGCACACCATTTGGCAGCCTACCCAGGTAGCCACCTTAAGGCGAGCACACACAATCATACCTATCAGAAACCAAAGACAATGAAATAACTATAAATTTTAATGAAAATATTTTGCGCAAATATTAGATAAAAAATTAATAAATCCTAACCATCAAGTAAATAAAACCAAATATGAACCTATCTATTTGAAAAAAAAAATACTGTTTTAGCATACTAATCAATTCCACGATATTTAATCTGAGCTCTTTCCTTCTACAAAACCTCTATGTACAACTTTACAATACTGTGATCATATTTCAAGCCTAAATACTCCATTGCATCTTATTATTCGCACTTAAAACCATTCTTATTTCTTAGGCATGATGACATTAAATACAGAATTTTGAGAATAAGAGATATATTTGCATAAGAATTTCTCTCCCGCATATTATGAAAAGAAGCACGTAAGATTCAAAACTCATACTGAAATAATTAATGTTTCACATAAGCCTCAGTTAAAAGCAAATTACTTTTCTTCTTTAAAAAAGAATTGTTTGGAGGAAAGATATGTTAACAGTAATGAAAAGTGTGGTTTGTCTATGACCATGCTACATAGCTGAAAACCATCTACAAGAGAAAAGTATACAAATTGGTGGGGGGGAATTAAACATCTTAATTCCATGCATAGGTTTTCACAAAAAAAGCTAAGATTCTCCCTACCCTTCTTTAGTCAACACACTGTCCATTCTGCAAGGAAGCCATAAAGGTTAAAAGATAATAGGGAAAGTTGAAACTAAATTTGTTTTCTTAAAAAATTATCTACAGCATATTTTGTAGCACTCTACAATGAGCTTACCACGTTGGAAAAATGATGCCTAAAATTGGAATATTTGTAATTTTCACGCTTGTCATGTATTTTAAAGCAAAACTTATTATACAAAAATTAATCTGCAGAAAATTTTCTAGAAAAAGTTTGAAGCGTACGTTTTAGGCCACTTGGAACAGTGAAGAAATGTCAGTTGCACCGAGGAAGGGTTATAACTGTGCCCAGTCTGACGTGGATAGAGCAAGGAATAAAACCTCTATATCCCTTCTATGAGTATGTTGCTAAGGCAGGGAGGTGAACAGCATGCAACCCTATCTTCGACAGGACTCACACTCAAGACTATTAGCTAGCTCTGCGAAGAGGGGCATGTATTCCCACGCTGGGAGCATACATTTATCTATCTGTCTTGCAAGCATTCTGATGGGGAATACAACCCCTAGGGTGAACTTCATTTCCAATGACCTGCGATACACAGATCATATGTTAGAAGAGGAAGTAGCCTTCAAATAAAAATGCAACATCAGAATCGTTGGGATCATGCTCCAAAGAGGGGTTACTCTCGCTTGGGCAGTTTGCGTTATATAACATGGGCCGTGTTGGTTTACAAGTAGGAACAAAGTCTAGTGATATGGTCACTGTGACCCTCCGCATCTTTACCTGCTATCCGCTCGGAGCCTGCACTCTGTCACTGGCGGCTGCTGGGGTGCAACCGGTGGTGGAACAGCGGCCGACGCTAACTGTGGCGGAACGGTGATGGTGTACCTCACGGGTTCTTGAGGTTGGCAGGGAGGAATGGCAGTGTATGAGTTGGGTAGGAGTTCAGGGTTAATTCCCATGACTGCAAATGTCACAATTGAATATCAATATGTATTCAATGAAATACGTTGCCTTAAGTGTGTAGGATGTGTAAATAAAGGATTCTCAGTGGTTGCCTCTGGGAAAGTAGTGACATTGATTTCGTTTTCATGTTTCTTTAAGGTTTGTTTTAATTTATATTTCTTGCCACTTTTATGTGGGCATGGCATAAGGCAGTGAATAAAAATCAACAGGTTTAAAAAAAATAACTTCTAAGACCCCGTGAGGGAAAGCTGGGCAATTAACAAGCAGACTAGCGTGTACTTCTAAGAGCACGTCTGGCCACCTCACGTCCAATGTGTCCCACTTGCTTAGCCATTCACCAGCCTAGCGTGAGTAACAGAGTCTGGGAATTTCTTGCGACTGACAATACTCCTAGGCGAGTTTCCACCGAGGGTCGAGCAAGGATGGTATATCTCCCTCCTTCAGACGGAGTATGAAGCCGCCAATTCAGCTCAATTCCAAGGATGGAATAGTATTCCTAGTGTTTGGACTATACTGAAATTGATCCAATGAACAACCCCAGGATTTCCTCTTAAGGTGTGTATACACTGCCTTTGTGGTGAATACGCACTGGTCGACTTTACCTTACATGACACATTATAAAACTCCAATGGTAATAATGCTCCTTTAACATCAGTAGAAAGGGGGGATATTCATAGTTAAAGAAAAAGACATGTAGCTACACTGGTATGATTGTGTTTAACACATAATAAGGAGATGATATAATGGGACATCAAATTCACCAAATAATAAAAATATCTGTGATAATTTCAATACGGAAAGCATTTAATATTTAAATTGTGGAAGCGTCTTCGTTAATGCTAGGTGAAGGCGTCCTGGCTTAAAATGAGAGTAGTGCATTTTTACGTATATTGAAAAATATTCAACAAATTACTGAGCAGGGCTTCCTAGCTGAATTTAAGGTAGGTTTTGCTGGGAAGGGACCTAAATGTGTTTTATCAAAAAGGGTTACTTACCAGAGTGGTAAAGGCATGGCCAGGCCAGGGCCTTATAGGCTATCCAGAAGAGACGATGTTGCAGTGACCTTCAATACTTGCTTTACGTTGCGGAAGGAAGGTATTTTAGGAAGGTCTGGTTAACATCAATGCTGCCCTCTGGTGGTCGATGGTGACGGGCTGGAGTGTCATCTTCGCTGACTCTTAGACAGTGTTGTGCCTTTATTTCATGGTTCCGGCATTCGGTCTGATTTGCACAAGCGTGATAGATGTCAGTAGTTTGTTGTTCGACATGCCATTATGTGCATAAACCTCTACACTGTCCAGAGAACTGGGTGGCATTGTCACTTAGGAGTGTTTTCGTGTGGGGGAAAAAACTCCTTCAGTGTGGCCACTATGTGACGTATGCATGCGCTCAGCAAGACATACGGCTCGCACCAATGTATAAACAAATCGGTCACAATTAGCAGGAAACGTTTACCATCCAACAAGCGAACCATCATAAGAACCGTTCTTGGGTGTCTCAAGGTGATTATCGACCACTCGCCACAATTCGATAGATTCCTGTTCACACTGGGCATTTTTTTTCCTCAATGGACATTTGTTGTTGGTTCAGCACGAACACATGTCACTTGCACATGCTTCTGACAGCAGGTTTTGTTGTGGTTGTGTTGCCGAGATTTGTTGGAGTACTACTGGAGCAGTGGTGGTGTTTTCCGGGGGTAGGACAGTCTCCCACTCCTCTTCGTCAACAGCTGTCTCACTTTTGTTTGGGGCTTGTGACAAGGCATCGGCTAACTGATTGTATTTGCCGGGCACATATTCGACAACAAAGTTAAAATTTTGCAGCAACATCGACCAACGAGTGAGTTTGCTGCGGACCTTGCACATTTTGTGCAGCCATAACAAGCAGCAGTTATCTATCCTTTATGTGAAACATCTGTATTCTAACTGAACACTGACGCTGGCCAAAAAGCAGGTGACCATCAGCCCATAAAGACCTTGCTCGCCAATTAAACACACATAGTAGTATAACGTGTTTAATAAGAGAACAGCCCCGACTTCCAGTGCAGTCATAATTTTTTTTTGTCTAAATTATTTATGTTTGAAGGGTCAAGTTTTGTACAAACGTCTTTTTAATGTAAGGGTTATGTCTGTGTTTATGTTTTTAATTTTTAATGTGTGTCGAAAATTACAAGACAGTAATTCACATAAAGACGCCTTTAAAAGACATTATAAAGTTAACAGAAAATACTAATTCAATTTAAATGATACATGTAATATTGTTTACTATTGCGTTTATACAATTACATTTAATAATTTAATACTTTATGAGGCGTGCATAGAATTTCCACTCGTGTGATCCCGTAGGCAGCCATATTAGGGCCGCGCGAGCTTGCCTCATTACAGTTGTCCGAGTGGTGTTGTATAGGTAAGACGCTGTCCGTGTGCACTCACGTTTTTATTGCACTGATGTAGGTTACCATAGTTTTCATTAGCATACCAATTCACCTTTGCCCGCATACGTATCGTTAATTTGTCTCCAGCATAAAGCTAATCTGCATTACCTAATTATTTGCAGCCCTTGTTGGCTTTTGTTATTATAAACGACAAGAGAAAGTGTGTTCCGATCACAAGGCCATGCGGCCGTACGAGACTGTATCTGACACCATCTAGTTATGTGATGAGTGAATTTATGTAACTGCGGATATATTCTGACATGAAATATTAAGGGCAAGCTTTATTTATGGAGATTTAAAGTATTTTATTAATGTTAATGTGTTTGGCACCAATTTCATATCCAGTCACGTGGTCATGTACCATTAGGCCTGTAACTCTGTAATTACCATGTTTTAAGAGCTATTTATGCTCGTCTCTGCTCCACTGGTGTTTCTGTAGTATTTTTATGGGAATATTTATGAAGAGTTCTGCATCATTTGTTTGGTTTTGAACACCATCCGGCCGGCACGCCATTTAAGAGTAACTTCACACAGTTGTGTGTTTATTTACCAGTTTCATATCGTGCCCACTTTTCATCTCTTTCTTTGTCCTAAATGTTTGTCTCGTTATGTGTATGTCCTGCACTAGCCCGATCCATCCCAACAAGTTGCAGTTAGCTGCGGTGGAATCTCTTCCAAGTTGTAATGTGTTATTTGGCAAGGGTATTTTGTATGGCAATTATTTATCAATACTAGTTTGCGCCTTGTGTTTATTAGACCATCGCCCCACTTCACATTCCTAGGAGATGAGTACTGACAGGTGGCAATAGTTGAGGGTAAAGCCTGTAGTGTATCATTAATTTGTCAGGGTTATGTATTCATTTGTTATTATGTTTTGTCTATTTCATCCCCGTGTCCTGCCTCTGGGTGAACCCTGCTGACCATCATAGGGGCTGTAGGCCTCTCACCTAGAAGAGGCTGTGTCTTCTGACACCACGGGGAAATCATCCTGTACGAGCTGTGTTGCTAGGTTATGTGCCTAGGGTTCACTCACCAGAACTAGCTACACATGCTAGAAGTTATCAATAAATAATAAAGACATGCATTGTATGTTGGTACAATAAACCCCCTTTTACCAGTGCAAATTGTGAGTTTTTATGTAGCGTCAGTAACTAGCCCAGTTATAATCTCTCAGTATAGTATGACAAGGTTTAGTATTGGCAAAGTGTTTGTAAGTACGCTCGGGTGAGACGGATACACAGAACCCACAACATCCCTGAGAACCCTGAATCTCAATAGTGTGGAGATTGGGAAGCACTGCTGGCGCCCAAATTACCAGTAAGTATTTGTGTCATCGTTCGCCCCATGTCTCACCCGATGGCGCCAACGCGATACAGTTTTATGGCCCAAATAAACGCCAAGCATTCCCATTCATTAACGTTGTAACGTATTTCAGTGTTGCCAGTTTGACGCTGGAATAATCAATGACACACCATTCCTGATTGTCACTATACCGAAACAACACTGCACCGATTCATTCTTGACTGGCATCAGTCTGAAAGTACAATTGCATTTAGTGTTAATATGTGAGAGTGCGTGGCATTGTGAGAAACAGTAGGCTACTTGAATTTTATATGCATTTGTATTTCTTTGTAAGTGAGAGCATTTCAGTGAGTGGCAATGTGGCCATTGTGAAATATTGCATGTATTGTCTTAACCAGTTAATTAAGCCAAAGAATTTCAACATGATTGCCAGGTGTCGTAGGCGGTCTTCCCAGGTTTCAGACCACATGACCACGTCATCTAAATATGCCGTGGTGAAAACCGCAAATATTCCACAAAGGACTTTTACCATCATTGAAAAGTCAATGGGGCACCCTTAAGCCCAAAGGGCATGGCGCACAATTGGTATTGACAGCCATCTGGTGCAGTGAATGCAGTTTTGTGCCTGTCTTCAGGTTTCACTGGTATTTGCCAAATCCACTTATCAAATCAAAAGATAAGGTTTTTGCATTCCGTAGGATGTTAAGTGCAGTGTTTACATTGATAAAAGGGGGTGGGGCACTCTCTGTAATTTCATTTATTAGTCTGAAATCAATGCAAAATCGCCATCCACTATATTTTTTCGGTGCTAAGGTAATAGCCACATTGGCAAATTTGACAGATAAGTTGGTAGCCTGGATGTCCGAAAATCTTGCAAGTTCCATGCGAACTAAATTGTGGGACGCGGCGGTGTAAATTATGGCAACAGTGGAGACACTCTCAATACATACAGGTACCCTTAAAAGTTGATCAATGTTATTACTCACTTTTCCCGAGTAGGCAGCTCTGGCTGTTTGTTTACCTTTGTAGGGGGCGAAGTTGTTGGTACGCTGGCAGAGTACAAAGGTCCCTGTCGTGGTCGTACCCTGTCTGTGCATTTCCCGTAGCCCTAGTTTCGGTGTTGGGACACACTCTGTGCCAGTGGTATTGTTTTTCACAGCATATGCGACACAGTGGTACAGAGCGCTGGACCTTGGCATTGGCAGCGCTTGGCGACTTAGTGGACGTGTCACATGGTACACTCTTGTCTGGTGCAGATGCGGACCAGTCTCCCTGCGCAAGATCAGCTGAGTGGGCGGGCTGGATGCCCGGGATATTGAACCCTTGGCGCGGTGCACTTTTGTGTTTCGAAACAAAGTCGGTGGTTTTGTCACTATTGTTCACATTCTTCCCATCGTGATAGTTCAGGAAGTAACTGCACCATGGGTTCTGAGTCATGCATGATACTCACAGCTGCCCTTATAAAATGCTGGTAACCACTGTACATCATGGGGCGCAGAGCCACCCTGTGTTCTGGTAACACAGTTTCCACCACTACCTCCAGCACATCTTCAGTAGACAGTTGTTAGTAGTGGCAGTTAGTGAGGCTGATCTTGCAGCTGACAAAAGCCTCCAGGTTTTCTTGTGGACTCTGCTCCTCTGTGAACAGCTACAGTTGTTGTTTGAGTGTTGTGTACGTACTTGTGTAGCGTGCAGTGACTTTCATGGTGAACTGTGTCCACGTATATTATACTCCATGGTGGAGCACCACCAGTTCTGGGCGTCTCCTGTCAGCTGACCACCTATGACATTTGGCCACTCCTCTACTCCGACCCCATAGTGATGCCTGTGGCTGGTAAATTCTACGAGAAATGCCCTCAAATCCTCTGCTCCCTGTCCAGAAAATGTAGGGAGTGTCTGAAAACTGGCTGCAGGCTATTCTTGATGCAAATCTGGCAACTCCTCTCACACACATGGTGTTTTCTGCAGTGGAGCGGGTGGTACGAGTGGCTGCGTGATGCACCATACTCCCACCTGAGGCAGTTGCATGATGTCATAGGCTGTATTTACATTTGTGCATGCTTTGTTGTTGTGGACACACACTCTTCACAGAGGAATGTCCCTTCGTGAAAACTGCTCCAGTCACTGTCCGACACACATTTAGGGTGGTATTGGTTGTCACACAAGTTACACGTCACAACAACATGTCCTGTTTCTCAGCAGTCTGGCATTACACTTACATATTGAGCGTCCTTCTGTTGGCAGGAACTCGCTGAGTGCTTTCAGCTGTACTGCTGTAAGTTGGCTGGTCTGATTACAGGTGCAGTCCTGGCATCGAAAAGTGTCATGTTGCACAGATGGCCATTATCCCGCTGATAAACAGGCGAAGTGCACTCCCAGCAGCCACAATTTGCAATGCACTGTACCATTGCTGGTATAGTCGCACAGAGGGAGTGAACATGTTACACTATTTGTTCACGTTACTGTCAGAGCGAACAGCACACTTTTCACTTGGGGTATGCAGCAGCAGATGGAAGTTTGTGGGTTGAACTTAGCGAAAGGGTCCAGTGACACAGTTTTTCCACACATTTGGCACATTTTATTTTTATCCCACATGGTTGACGTAAATTCCATGTCACAGTTGTTCATGGTCGCGGTAGTTCGCGGGCCCATGCGCGTGAGGGCTCCTGGGACCAGACCTGGTCACCTGGCCAGGGAAGGGGGATGAGGGGGGTTCATTAGCACACGTGCGAGCCAGGCCACGCAAACCAGGCAGCAGGCATGCTGTGACATCATGGTTAACTGCAGCGCTTTGGACAATGGGGGATTATCATGCAAACAAGATGGTGGCCATTTATTGTTCCTGGGTGCTTTTCCTGTACAATGATGATTTCCAGAACACGATTTTCTCACCACATGCACTTTTCATGCGATGCACGTATTTAAGCCACACAAGTTGCGGCGCCATATAAAATTTGGAAAATGTCTTTTTCGTTGTACTTTTTGACTGAAAACTGCCACACAAATTGGGTGACATATGTGGTCTGGACACTGGTGAGGGGCGAAATGAGCCAGATTTTAAATAAACCCTGGCTCATGGTCAGCAGAAAGTTTAGAAAATTAGTTGATAAGTTCCCGTAGGATGCCAACTCATCTACACATGGGTGAGCACATAGACTCTTATTCTCAGGGCGGTAGCAGGTCGACAGCCATGTTTAATTACAAAGAAATTTATGTTCAGACTTTACACAGTCAATACACTTATGCACATGGTTGCCTGGAGTGGAAAAGGTTCCAAAGGTGCTTCTGTACGAAAGTAATAATCAACAAGACTAAAGTCATCAAGTAAATATATTGGCAAAAGCAGTGATATACTGGCAAAAGCCTGAGGCGGGCATGGCAATTGGGCCTGCGATCAGCAATAAAATCTCCAGGGCCTTAAGTTTGATGGAGATCGGAGTACGAGCACAGGAGGGGCAAACAAATTTAAAAGTTTACGGTGTTAAAAGACATACATTATTGCAGCTAAATGGTTAGACAAAATGTTGAAGGTTCCTGCAACGCAGCACACATTTCCTCTGTAGACTTGCTGAATCAAGAATGAAGATGGCGGGAGTATATGCCTGGCTACCTCACCAGAGATCTCCATCCGCCAACACTCAGAGAGAAATTTTATATAGCTGAATCACAATAACTTCGGCCTTTTCTGAAACCCTGCCAAATTTCTACTTTTGGTTACCGATTACATATCCTTTCGCTACACGTAAACATAAACACTGCAATGCAACTTCTAATTTTATAACTGTCAAATGCGTTGGTTGCTGTTATAATACGTACATACACTCGCAATTAGGCTACCGCCCGGTGGCGAGATCTCTCACCTCTCCTTCACCAAACCAACTCCTTTTCCACTCCCTTCCTAAACTTACCAACCCCTCTCACCACTTTCTCCCTCAACACATACCACTCCCTCAGAGACCTCACAAGCATGGACTGCCTACCCCGCTCTGTTCTCCTCCACACCCTCTGAAGATTATCACCGTTGTTTCTTCTTCCTCTAAACACCCCCTTACTTAGTTTGCAGTGTAGCCCTCCCCATCCTCCCTCTTCATTCACCACCTTGTACATCCTGACTAGCCGTTCAACTTTCCTCCTGTCCTTCAATGAGCTCCACCCCATTTCTCTCATCATCACTGATGTTCTATAGTTCCCATCTTCCTCAATATCTTGCCCCTGCCTTCTCCACCTACCCTTCACCCATCTTGCTGCCTTTCTCTGCACCTTTTCCAGTTCTTGCACCTCCACCTCCACATACAGGTCCCATATTGCTGCAGCATATTCTAACATTGGCCGTACCATTGTGCAATACGCCTTATCCTTCACCTCACAGCTGACTCCCTTCAGCACCCTTCCCAGCATACCCAGAGACCTTCTTCCCTTTGCAACCACCCTCTCTACCTGTTTTTTCGATCTGAGGACTCCCTGCAGTACAATCCCTAGATACTTATATTCTGTTGGTTCTTCTATCTATTGTCCCTCCCATCTGCACATGTCACTGCTTATCCTTCTTCCTTGTGAACCTCACTATCTTAGTTTTTCTTACATTTATCTTCATTTTATTTTTCCTGGTCCACAACCATATCTTATCGATCTCCGCCTGCTTCTCCCACCTCAACATACACAACACAATTGTCTGCAAACAATCTGATTTTTCCCCTAAACCCATGTCATTTACCATTATGGTAAATAACAAAGGACCCAGAACGCTTCCCTGTGGTACCCCTGATGTAACCTCCTCTTCCTCCAATACTGCCTCCCCCACTTTCAACCTCTGCCTTCGCCCCCTGAAGAAGTCCCCTATCCATTCCACTAACCTCCTGTCAGGTATCAGCGCCTCCACTTTCCTCATCAATGTCCCATGGGGCATCTTATCAAATGCCTTCTCAAAATCTATTAAGCAGGCACCCACCTGCTTCCCCTCATCCACTACCTGCACCAGATCCTCTAATAACCCAGCCAGATAAGTCTCACATGAGTATTCCCTTCTGAAACCATGCTGGGACTCCTCCAACCAATTTCTATTGTTCATAACCCTCACCACATACTGCACCACCAGCATCTCCATTACTTTTCCTGTACTTGATGTGAGACTCACCGGTCTGTAGCTGCCAGACATCCCCCTATCCACTCCCTGCTTGTGTATAGGTACCACCATAGCATCCTTCCAATCTTGTGGTAACTTACCCTCTACTATGGACTTTTTAAACAGCACCTCAAATTATTTCACCAACTCTCTGCCACCAAACTTTAGTGCTGCGTTTCCTATCCCATCTGGACCCCCTGCCTTACTGCTCTCCAAACCCCTAATTACCTTTTCTATCTCCCACTCCCGCATCTTAAACTTACTAAACACGCCCCCCCCCCCCAACCTGTTTGACCACCTATTCCAACCCTCCTTTGCCTCAAACACTGACAAGTACTGTCCTTGCAGCATCTCCGATTTTTCTTGGTCATTTGTCGCATGCCTACCATCCCTTCCTGTTAGCAGAAGGATCACATCCTCTCCTCCCCTTAACCACCTAACATACCTAAACAATTTCCCCCATTCCTTGCCTTTTCCTTCTTCCACCATGTTCCCCAGAAATACATTCTTTACCTGTTTGTTCTTCCTTTCAAGCTCCCTACCCATTTGTTTCATCATTTCCTTAGATCTTATCATCACTTCATTTCTCCACTTGGCATGTAATTTTCTGCACTTCCTCTTCATTTTCAAAATCTCCTGTCCATAACATTGCGTATCTCCCCCAGTCTGTTACCTTTTCATTGGCAAAAATTTCTCCAACATAACCTCCATTAATCCTCTACACTCCCTCCATAACACCTCTACCACCCCGTCCCTAGACCATTTTTTAACCTGTCCCTCAGGTAGATTTCTGCCCCCTTCTTGTCTCCTCTCCCATACTGCCACACCAACCTTTCTGCCATTTGCACTTCCTTCATCCTGCCAATTTCCACAACCGGGATATGATGGTCGCTTATATCATCCAATACTATTGCACCAACTACAGCATTCCTAGGTCCAACCAACACCACATCCAGCACTGACCCAACACCCTCCTCATTCCATCTCGTAAGTGTTTCTACTACCTGGAGTAATCCTCTGTTGACTTACTTTGCTGCCATTCTCTGCATCATGCTACCCATTCCTTCTGCACCCTCTACCCATCTCACCGCTGGCATAATCAAATCCCCTATTACAACAACAACCCACTGCCTCTCCTTGATCATCTCAATTGCCTGCCATCCCTGTCCTGATGGTCTATATGCTGCCAGCAAAGTAATACTCCTATTACTATTACCACTCAATTTAATTTCCATTACCTCGACATCCTCACTAACCCATTCTACCGATTCTTTTAGCCCTTTCCTTACATACACCATTATTCCTCCTCCTTTCCCATCCCTGTCTCATCTGAAGATGGTGAACTTATCCTGCCTACATTCAATGTCCAGTACTTCCTCAGTCAACCAAGTCTCCACAGCTACCACTATTTCCACACCATATCCTTCAACCATTCCCCAGAAGCCCTCCAGCTTGTTGGTCACACGCCTACAGTCCACCACCATTATCTTTATACTAGTTCTCTGCTTTACCATCTTATGTTGTTAACCTCCTATCTCCATCCCTGCGGCCTCATCAATGCTATCCTCTCCATTTCTCTCCACTTCCGTTTCCTTGCTTCTAGCTGATTGCTATTTCAATAATTGCTGCTCTGCCCTGACCCTCTCCATGCAGCCAGCTACTTCCCTACCGAGCAGATCACCTAGAATCCTCTTTCCCTGCTCTGTCAGGTGAACCTGGTACCTCCCTACACTTTCCCAGCCTACCCATTTCCTACTATCTATAAATGTAGCCCCCAAATCCCTACACATCCTCTCATATACCTCACTCACAACCACTGCCTTCCTATAGGATACTCCCCTCCTAATCAGCACGCCACTGACTACCGCCCTAGCTCCAGGGAACTACTCCCGCACTTTCCTCAGCAATCCCCTGAGGTCCCACTCTACCTCCTGCCCCACCTCCCTATGAGCCAGGTCATTTCCCCCTACATGAATGAGAACGACCTTTGCCACCCTGCTACTTCTCATACCACTAACCCTTTCTTCAAAATACCTGGTATTTGAGCCCCCCACACCCAAAAGCTTTTTTATATGTAATTTCCTTCCTGATATTCTTCAGCTCCATCCCCTTTACAATAGAGCTGCCTAGAAAAACTAACTCTGGTTCTCTTCCTACAACCTGTTCCTGCTTTGTGGCTCTTCCAATCACCTGCCTACCCTTGTCTCTGACCTCCTGCAGCACCCTTGTTTCCCTCCCTTTGGCCAGCCCTCCTCTCTCCCCTCTGGCCCTGAACTGTCCACTTTCTCCTGCGTGCTGGTCTTTGCTAATTGCACACTTGCAAGCCTCAGTATACTGCTTCCTACCTTCTACCACTGCCTGTTCCCTGTTCCTCTATTCCTGATTGCTTCCTGCCAACTACTATCACCTTATTCGTTGCTACTATTTCTTGCTCATCTAACCTTATTTGCTGTCTTATATCTCCTACTGCCTCATACCTTTCTACTGCCTCCAACTCCTCTATCCTACTCCTTAATCTTACCACCTCTATCTCTGCCTTTCCTCCTGCAGCCCTACTTGCATTCTGACTAAACTCTTCCACTCTACTCCACTTTTCCTCCTGTGGACTAGCTTTCATTTTCCTTAGCACCCCCTTTACATATTCTAACTCCTCCTCTAACTTATCCACCCTCATTTCTACTCTACTCTTGCCCATCTCATTCCTGACCTTTTCCTCCATCCTCTCAATCCTATGTATCATTTTCCTCTCTTTCTTGCTCATCAAATCTACCATCTCCCCTTTCCAACTCTCCTTAGCCACTTCCATTGGCACTGGCACACCCTCTACAAAGCTTCCCCTCAGCATATCCCAAATCCAGTTTCCACCTTCTCCACTTATTTGTGTTTCCTTCTCTACCCTTAATTTACAGCTGTTTACAGCTGTTCAAAGAATTATGTCATATTGCAGAAACAATTTCCTACGAATGTTCACTATGTAAGCCTATAACAATATTTAGGTCTGCTTTATAACTATTTGTTACACATGATATAGCACGTTACCCATAATACACATTAATATTTTGCCACGACGGTGTTTGTTACAACTGTGGCGTAAACAACAGTAGTATTTAAACTGTTATTAATGTGTTTGGAATAAAAATTAAAAGGCAGGGATAACCAGTCCAACGAAACGACGCAGTAAATTCAAGCACGCAACTTGTGTCACTTATTTATTGTACGTACATCGGCAAACGTAAAAGATAGTGATCATGCAAACACATTGGCCTACCGTAACATTTATTCTGCTTAATATTTACATGCATTTGTACTTACTGGTTTGTAGGTTTATTTTACTATTTATTTAATTTTATCTGGGCGGACTTAGAATTTCATTGGGATTGTTGCAGACATTCAAATCAAATCACAGAAACGTAAGCTCATTACACAACTGTTTTCCAAACAACTAGCGCAAAGGTACAACGTTGTGATAAACAGACGTGAATCTAAATAATTAATTTCATCATAACATCAGTTCATGGTTAAAACGTACAAATTGTTCATATTTTTGAAATCAACACACACACACACAACTGGTCTGCGTAACGATTACAACGCAGCCACCACGTCCTTTCATACGTGACGATCACAACACATTTCACTCTGCCGTGAAAACACATATTTATCACAACATTGTAACTTCCGTAGTATGTTTAAAAAACACAAGTACGAACTTGACGCTTCATTCAAAACACGCCGTGTTATTGTATGTCGCCCGCCGCCGCCATATTGGGAATGCTTTCCACACCACATCTGCAAATCTGCTGGATTTGTAAGTGTCGCACGAGTTGTGTCCCGCCATCCCATCTAAAATATGTTACTGTAATTAGTACAAGACATGCTGAAATTAGAAATAACAAAATGTATATCTTCCCTACACAGGCGGTACGATCTTCCTGAGAGAGAGAGAAGAGAGACAGAGAGAACGAGAAAAACACGCTCTGCTTCGCTTGTTGAACCTTTATTCCAGACGGGGAAAAAAAACACCAGCCTACACATGGGAATTTGCGCGGACATTTTTAACGGCAGCAATGAAATGTGATTCTCTCAGTTCTACCTAACAATACAAATATATCTATTGGCAATGTTTAACTTACAAATAGTATACATAAAACGAGGTTAAAAAATATTGCAACTGTGAACTATTTCTTACTGGTCGCTGCTCTCGCTGTTGTTAATTCATATTTAATATGAAATAAATATTACAAGTTATATAAGATACTAAGGTAAAGTTACATTTATTCAATAATACAGTACTCTAAAGTTAATCACAGTGTTAAATACTTGTGGAATAAGTTATTGGAAAAACAGATTGACATAATACACCTAGGGTGATTTTTCAAAGGTTCGATTCCAAAAGGCCGAATAAAGCGTGAATCAATTATAAGTACATAGTTGAAAAAAGATACATAAGGATATTACTGGAAAACCCAAAATAACACTGGAAAAATTACACAATATTTCCAACTACAGTCCCAAAGTCTTTATTCTGTGCCTGTGTGTGCGTGTGTGTGTGCGTGCATGCGTGTGTGTATATATATATACGTATATGTATGTATGTGTGTGTACACACACATACATACATATAGTCAGCAAGTGATAATTAATAAAACATGCCGGAATTAGCCAGCAAGGCATGTGACGGCGATACGAAGAATTAACATAGCATTTAAAAATTATGTTAACACTTTCAGACAAGTAAATGAAATTGTGAAAATAAAATATTACACTCAAAATAATTTAGCTTTGGGAAATTGGCATGGCAGAAGCAGAACTTTCAGGATATTTACGTGTTAACTGTATTAACATTCAAATAATTAAACATTGCCCTTTTTAACAAACAAAACATATCAGACTAGAAAATTATGCATTAATTTGTGAGTGTCTTGACCTCGTGTTCTGTATTTATACAAAATCCAGGTGGCTTCACACTCGCAGGCTATTTACACCTCACTTAAAGGGAACAAAAGGGATATAATACTATCCCTTGTGAATTTTAGACTTTGCTTTATTGGGCACAGATCGCAATTGCACTGCACATGCATAATGCTCAGTTTGCGCTTGGAAACAGGGGATCAGGCAAGAACTGCAAGGATGACCCATACGTGAGGTACATGAATGTGCATGCCCGGTGCACGAGCAGCAGTGGTCTGCCTCCCGAGCTCAACTGTCATTTACTGTGGCAGAAAAATGGACAAAACTATATAAACCCATGGTTTCTTTGTTAGTTGTAATTTTGTTCCCAGACCCTGTGTGTCGCTGCCTGAAGACCGACACAGATAGCAGTTCCTGAAACATTGCATTCTGTCATATCTGGGAAAACTACTGTGTGTGTGTGCAAGATTTTTCATTGTCTTTGTTTTGCCAGTGTTGTCCTATTTGTGTAGGATATAACTAAACATGTGTTGTCTTTTGGTCACATGTATCATTTTGTATAAGGCAAACTCCAGATTATTTGGTTGTAGATTATTCATTTTTCAGGTTTTTCATGCATTACTTATGTATCAAAATAAAAACTTAAACAGTCATGATTTCACAAAACAAAAATTTGTGCTACTGTTCTAACTTCTGCAGTAAGACAATGTCGTTTAATAAGCAGCGGTATCATGTACTTCTATTGTTGTGCTGCATGAGCTGATGTTTATCTCTTTAAACTGTCAGCATGTCACAAAGACATACATGAATCATCCATTTCTACCCGTTGAAGCGTGTATCTGATCGCCTTGCGGCCATGTCCGAAATGGCAGATTTTGTTGACAAAGTGATTACACAACTGGATTTTGCATACAAAGATGGTCACATATTCTGTAATTTGGTATTTTATAACTTGCATCTAGCAGATGTTAGCGAAAATGCAAAATGACACAGCGCCATGTTGTTTCTTATGTTCAAAACACATGTTCGTATACATAAATAAAATGTTTTATTAAAACAAACAATTGTTTCATAAAATACGCTATGCTCATTTTGAAAAGCAAGTATGGGTTGTGCCTTGTTTATTTTTTTTTGCAACAAATTTTTTTTTTAAAGTAATTATTTTATAATTTATTATTTTCTTATTTATTAATGTATTTGCAGCATTCCAGTGATGATTGTAAAAATATTACGGTACATCCATTTTAAGCATTAAATCTACATAAATATATTATTCACTGTTAATGCAAATATGTGTTACCGCAAGTGCTAAACAAGTTACTGTCGACAACATGCGAAGTGAAACTTACGAAACGACAAATTACACAATAACGAATTTGCCAATTCAGTTTTGCACATGGCCCCAGTTACCACTCCAACACCACGTCTCCAAGTTTATCGATTGCTCGGACACAGTTTTTATTCACTGTTTGTAGTGTTTTGTAGTGTCTTTTTTGCAACATGCCAACAAAGCGTTAAAAACTGGTTTTAATTATTGTGAAAAAGTTACGAATAATAAAAATTTTTTTAGCATGGTATATTATAATCAAAAACACCAATTCCAGTCCCAAACCAAATAAATTAAACTTTTTCAATAAAGGCACAGTTTAACTTTTCTTAACAATTTTTTCATATCAAGTGTTTAAATGTTTACAAAAACCGTAACATTTCAGAATTTTTAAACATTTGTGTGTGTGTGTGTTGTGTGTGTGTAAGTCTGTAGAATTTAAATAAGCTCCGATCAATTAAAGTTGTATAGAAATATAATAAGATGAATCTACCCAGCCTATTGAGATGGAATTAGAAATCAGTCTACACATTGACGCCGTCGGGTGAGACACGAGACGCACTGTGACACATCAACTTATGGTAGATGGGTGCCAGTGGTGTTTCCCAGTCACCGCACTCTTGAGACTCAGGGTTCTCAGGGATGCTGTGGGTTATGTGTGTATGTCTCACCTGAGCGTACTTATGAAACACTTTTCATTACTAAACATCATTACATAACTTTTTAAAATTGAAAAATGAGGCGAGGTTGCTGTCAAGACAAGGAAAGACTTTATGTACTGAGAATATGATGTATATTTTACCACTTATACAAAAATGTGCCAAAATGTTACGTGCTGAAACTCGGACGTGTCTAGCTAAATCCGTTGGGCGCTCCCCCCTTCCCACCAAATTTGTCAAGCGCACTCCTAGATGGACGACTTCTACCATCATGTTATATAACACAACTTTCACAAGGAAAGGGGTCTACAGTCCCTAGGGTAGACTGTAGGTGTTTCATGAAGACAGGGAATGGAGAATTCTAAATGAATCTGAACATGAACACGTGCAATTATTTGGCATCACTAACGCTGACTTGTCTGGACTCATCTCCCAGCACGTGGTGAGTGTGGTGACGGTCTTTACACATAGCCAGCTAGGACGGAAATAATATCACCATACAAATTACACAAATACATATGAATTAACATGGGGCACGAGATGAATAGTCACAATAAACACGCAGGTGCATGAAAATACAATTATATGGCGTAGATGCCGCTGGATAAAGTTTGCAGTGGATCACTTGGTGCAGGTGAAATTTTCATATTTCTCTGGAAAAACTACAAATTATTCTCAGCCAAGTTATTATTGATGTTGGGAAAATATTCCTCTGTCAATTTAAACAGATGTGGGCTTGTAACATGCCTGATGGCAGGAAAATCAATCTTGAACAAGACCGCCCAACATCTTCCTCCTCCTTATACTCGACTATACTCCAAAAGCTGCAAGGGCACAAATTGGTAGGTTAAGCGGAAGCATAATGCTGGGGATGTCTGGCAAAATGCACGCAATGTAAAGGTTAACCAGTATACTAAAGTGAAACTATTGTAAACTACATCAGTGCAAAAGTTTGAGGTGCGTACGTGACAGCGCCTTACCTCAACAGCTCTCCTAGACGGACTTCCCAGAGGCAAGCGTCACGCGGCCGCCTACCATGGCCGCCTACGGGGTTCACACAAATGGAAGTGCTATGCATGCCGAGTAAAATATTTATCATTGTAATTAAAAGGCACTTAATTAATTTTAATATATAAGTACATTCAACATTTTAATTGTGAATTTTCTGTCTTCTTTGATTGTCTTTTATTGCAGCGTTCATGCCGGGAGAATAACACTCATGTTCTTTGCGTAGCATGTATTTAGAATTTATAACCAAACATTGTGCAACATTTTTATGAACATACAAATTTTAATATTTAATAACACTGAGCTCTGAAATAAAGAAAGACATGTTGAACACTTGAAAACATAATATTCCCATAATGGGAAAGTCCAGATTGAGACCTCTTTGCACACGTGCATGTCCACGTGTCACGGTGGTGAGCGCCGTCATGGTCTTAACGCGGCTGGCTGTTGCCGGCATCAACTTATTGATAGAGGTGTGCACTTATGTTTTTGTAACATTCATTATGGTTGCCACGAACATTGAAATTAATGAATTTAGACTTTTTTTTAAAATGTGTTTTCCTTATTTTATAAAAAGTGAACGTCAGTTTCTGCATTTGTATTGTAAGGGTAATTTTTTTAATGGGGAGTGTACTGTATTGTTTGAATGCCAGGTTGTCTCATTTAAAGTCCTGTTATTGTCTTACTGCATTACATTCTAAATTTTCAACTCCCTCTGACATCTGAAGGACGGGTCTGAGTGACACAAGGAAGCGACACAAACATTACACATCGTGCAGGGAGATAAGAAATGAGTGGCACTGCCGCAACCCTGATAAACCTACCCCTGCACTGGAAGGTTACTCTAGCTCCCACACCCCCCAAAGGTTTGCCGACCACGAGATTTTCCACTATATAAGGAAGTCCATGAGCACCCCCAGGCAGAGATGCCGGACTCACTGGCCACGTAGGTCAGTGAGCAAACCCTGGTCTGCGAAGACCCCTCTCTTCTCAGCCTGCAACACGGCTTCAACATCTCCAACAGCCTACAATACGGCTCCAACCATTTCTGCAGACTGAGAAGACTGCACCATCCCTGCAGTTTGAAAAAGGCCCCTCCACAACTGCACCAGCTTACCGCAAGGACGACTCAACTCCAGAGAAAACCTGACGTCCTATACCCTGCAACCCTTTTACCCCAGTCATATTCCTTGACTCCGTGGTAGCAGGTCGTCGCAACGTAATTACCCTTCTGGACAAACCCCTGTAATTAGCGTAGATTATGTAAATTTAATTTTATTATTACCAGGCTCACCTTCACCTGTTTCTTTGCGTAACATATTTTACTAATCATTTAGCTAGTTTATACTCTAACTGGGATCTTCCCAGTACCATAATAAATATTACGTGAATTTGAATTATTGCTTACCGTAATTTTAAATATATTTCCTGGTTCATTATCTTTTTGTTAAATATTTTATGTCAGTAAATCTAGTGTCAGGTGCGATAGAAAAACCCTGCTAAGGAATAGTTGTAAGGCGCGGCGAACTCCACAGGAGACGGAGCTTGCAGAAAGCTTGGAATCTGCATAAGACAAGCTGCTGCTCCTGGGTTTCAGGTGCTCCCACGTCTACCCTAGGTGGTGTCCTAATACCACACTGCAAATCTATACGTCAGGGCCTTGGGTGTGACTGAACAAGACACACCCCTAAGGACTACACGTCTGCAGAGAGGTTAGAAGGCTGGTTCGATGCACAGCAAGAAGGGTGGACTTAAGTGCCATGCTTGGCGCCGAGCTTTCGAACGATCGTTGAACACCCAGGTTGACGTGGAAGTTACAAGTGAGATCCTGCGGAACCCGAGCTGGTACCTACGCCTATCTCGCAGTTCATCCCTCTCGACCCCAGATCACACTTTGATGCTTATTTACGTGCTTGTTGGCCGGACTCCGAGCCACAACTGACACGTCCACTTCAGCCTGAGACCCCAATGCCTACCACAGTCGTCACCCCGCCGAAAGATACTCAGAGCCAGGTCATTCAGAACACGTATACCATAAAGTTGTTTTCCAGGAAGATTATCAGGGTTTGATTCCCATTGAAGGTCGTCCCAAGCCTCACGCAATTGCCTCCTCTGCGAACTATGTTCCTGCACGCAGGTCTATGTGACCACTGAGGATAACCCCAATCTCTCCGGCCAGATCACCCACCCCTACCATAACTATTGTTTAAACTCCTCTCACCACTCATACATGTCTGGGACAGCTGGCGTCCCCGCCTCTTGGCAATCCTAGTAGCGAGGAAGATTGAACTCCATGGAAGGGAAACAATCTCGATTCATCTCACTCTGGGGTTTGACTCCTCTCTCTTCCGATGGTATCGTCCCACTAAGCGGCCCCCTACAGAATATACCATGAGCCACCGGGCCGGTACAATTACTAACACGCCGCGGTAGGACTACTTGAACTCGAGAGGGTAGTCAACGCCTTAACCACTATCACAAAGATAGAAAGTGCACGCCTATACACACAAACACACACACACACATGTGTGTGTGTGTGCATGTGTGTGTAATAGTTTTTAACTTGATATCCTGTTTTATTTAACTCATTTCCTTCATGGAATTTTCTGGCTTTCTATATATATATATATATATATATATATATATATTCTTGATTACACCATATACAGCATACCAGGCTTGCATTTTGTCATGTATGGTAAAACTGCTGTATTTGAGTGCATTTCTTGTTGTGTTGTTCCATTTTGTTTCTCCATATTTTGTCAGTGTTTTTCAAGCAGGTTTCTAGCCTGTGTTGTTTTCATTGTGTTATCTGTTGTTCATGTGTATGTGTACGTATGATGTGTGTGTGTGTATGTATGTATGTATGTATGTATGTATATATATATATATAAACTGATTGCTGTCCGGTTTTTTATTCAATTCCTCCTCGGAATTTTCCAGTGTTGTATACAAATTTATTTTCTTGTCCGTAAGTTAATTTTTTTTTTTTTTTTTTTTTTCGTGTCCAGTCTTGTTTTTCCATTACAGACATCTGCATTGCAATTGCGAATGTCCAAAAATCCCCATCTAGTCATTCTCCCCCATTGCTCCATTCACTCAAAGATGCATATATAATATTCATACCCCACCAGCAAGAAATTCTCGCATATGGATAAATTATGACAAAAGAGAGTTCAATGGCAATGGCATTTCACCAGATGGATGGAGGCTATGGGCAAGAGGGATTGGCGGAGACCTTACACGTAACTGTAATGTTTGCATGCTCTAACATAATAATTCTAAATGTTTTTTTTAAAGCACTTCCTCTGTAACTCAGAAGAATTGTACAATAGTCTATGAGCACAATTTTAACAATAAATGTTGTAATTATCATTAGATTTCTACATTATGATTTTGAATACTGAATACTATTTTCTCCTACAATCATAGCAAAGACTGCCAGCATAACAACACAAATCCTGCAACAACCATCAGCTGACACAATACTTTGCAAATGGGGGCATTTACTGTTTACATGGTGTGTAGGTTTGTTATAACATCTGTCAAATTTTACTGAAGTTATATGGAACAGAGAATACTGAGGATTCATGAGGATTGTGGTGGATTTGTTAGGATTGCCAAGGATTGTAGAGAAGGAATAGTGAAGATTGCTACGAAGGATTGCAGAGGAGGATTGATAATGGTTGCGGAGGATTGCAGATGTTTGCGAAGGATTGGGACTGATATAAGTATTGTTACAAGACACCATCTGAGTTTGTGAGGGATAGAAGTCTTAAAAAAATAAAAGAACCAAATTTGACATTAATATATTCACACAGCTTATCATTTATAACAGCAATCTACACTATTACTTTTTTTATTTCTCAGTGAGCACAATATTGTTATAACAAATTTTGAGGTAAATTTTTTTTTGTGACTTTGAGTTAAAGTAAACTTTTTTTGGTTAAGCATGATGTTTGTAATGGTACTTTTGCTGGCTATCTCTTTTTTGTTTGGATCCCCTAGATTTTATGACAGCAGGAAGTTTCCTATCCCTTTTTTTCTGGTTAAGAATTGATAGGACTTCCTTTAATTAAGTTTTCTTTTTGCATTTTCATATGGCATTCCCTTCCTTGGAGGTTAGGATAGGGATTAGGCTGTTTTGGTTGGGTTAAGCCCTCCTTGTTACTAGTTCATTAGGTTAGATAAGAAACTCGTGTTGCCTTTTTCTTTTTTTTTTTTATACGTAATATGGTGATAAATAATTTCATGAATGTTTAGTTCAAAATACATTTGTGGGGAAGTCAGTTTCAAAGGTGTGACCTTAAGCTAGATGTCTAGGTTTTAGTTGGGAAGTTAATTGATAGTGTCTCCTTTTGAATTCATTCCTTTAAATCTAAATAGTTTTTATTGTTTGCACAGATATATATTCTTAATTTGCCAACTTTGTTTGTTTTCTTTTTATTTATTTTTATTTTTTTGTTCAGAATATAGGCATTTTATTTTTTTTGACTGCCAAAGTTCATAAGGAACTGAGGTCACTCGTTATTTTTAATCTTGAAAGCATTTTGTCACCACATCAGTAAGCTTCTCCTGAAGCGCCGGTGACAGGCCGTATTTTTCTCAACCAGGTGTGAGTTTTTATCCCTCCTTCAGCAGTTCCTTAGAATTATTATCTCCTGCTAGTTCAAAGCCCCGGGTGCAGCTGCATGCTGAGTCAGCGATTACCCTGGTAATAGCCCAGTTTGTTGTGATGACAGGTTCACTTTGCCGATAGGCAGTAAGAACTGTACTGGGAAGAATGGAATGTGTGGCGAGGTATCAATGTATCGATTGCGGTGGTGGCGGGCTTTGATTGGCCCGCCATGCCGTTGGCCTCACTCGTGACATCAGGGGAGGCAGCTGGTATTACCAGCTGTGTGTGACGAGGTTACGGGCGACAGACGGGCTGACAAGGAGAGGCGTGAGTGGAACCGCGGCAGTCGAGGTCGCACAACTGGTGCGGCTTGTAGGCTGTCTGGCAGACGGCCACGGCAGCACGTGGCCATGAGGAGTATGGGGTAAACCTGAGTAATAGTGAGTGGTCGGGTCTTTCTTCTCTGCTGTCCAAGAAGAATGGCCCAGGCCATGCTTTCAGTAGATTTGAGAGGATAGTAAGTTTTTAGTAAATTGTAGTAGTCAGTTGCTTGAAGAATATGTAGGACGTCAGATGCAAGGTGTGAGGGTGTGTCAAGAGACCTGGGCTACAACTCTATAGGTAATTATGATATATCAATAATCACTGGCCAGGGCCATCTGGGTTAGGTTTCTTATGTCTCTTAAGGTTTACATAAATTAACTACTTGGAAGGAACCTACATTTCTGCAGTAGTATTGTTTTTCAGACCTCTCGTGAAAGTATTAAATTTAAGGTTATGAGTATCAGTAGTGCCTGGTTTGTAGATGGCTCCGCAGGTTGTTGGGTTCGTAGGTGGTGGAGTTGTGTTGGTACTACTCCACTGACAGAAATAAAATCTTCAAGTTCCTTTAAAGCATAGTTAATTATCCTGGCCAATCTATCTATAAACTATAAGCACTCATAAATAAAGTAGCTTGTAATTTTTTTATTGTTGTGTGATTTTCATTTAAGCCCTAGGGAGCAAATGGTTAAGCAAATGTTTAATCTTTCGATGCACAGATCCTACATAATTTTGGTTAAGGTATCTTCATTTTGAGAATGGCTTCCTGTTAGCCCTACAGTAAATTTGTTTATTCCTTGTAAGGAGACGGTCTACTCCTATTATCTTTGAAGTTAACTGTTTATTTATACTCACCTCTGGGTGGGCTACACCAATGATAAGGGTATCCTGTTAGCCCTATAGTAAATTCTGTTTCTTGTTTTCTCACTTTTTAATCCAAACACTGGATAAGCACGCAAGTTCCTTGTATACTGTTTTTCTTTACTGTTTCGTTTGTCCTTTTTAATAACTGGGATTTTATGTATTTTGCTGTTAATTTTATTGATTTATTTTGAATAAAACCATATAATTTTTATATTACTTCTTTTTGCAAGTTGTTAAGGATCCCTCCCCCCCTTTTTTGTTTTTGCAGATCTTGCACACTGCCGATAAACTTAGGAGAATAGTATTTATGCTCTGGGTGCCTATTTACAGGTAGCTTAATCTACTTTATTAGTATTTACCTTGATGCATTGTTTAAGTGTCAGACCCATGAAGCGGTTGTGGAAACCTCTCACTCCCTGAGCAAGTAACCCACCCCCCCTTCTTTCCCTTAACCTACCAACCCTTTTTTTTTTTCATACTCGTTTTCTTTTGGTTGAAATGAGCCTTTTTCTGATTTTTCTGATAAATGGTTAGGGTACAGGGTATCATGCTGGCCCTGGTGCAGCACGTGGTGGAGGCTTTGCAGGTTATATAGTAGTGTTGGCTCATTTTTCTATTTTTGTAAGTCTAAATTTTATCCTTCCTTCACCCTACTTCACCCCATCCTACCCCTCCCCATAACATTTGGTGTAGTCTCTGGGTAGTTTCCTTGGTTGGTTACTCCTGGAGACCTCACCTCCCATCCACCCCTTAACAATATTAAATGTCTATAACAACTTTAATTAAATTTCTTCTCAATGTCTCTATTTGCCAATAATCAATTATCTCGCACTCATCTTTAACACGAGCTCACAGTGCTTCTAGTTCTGCACACATTTTCTAGTTAAAATTCAATGTGATGGTTGTACAAAACAGTTTTAATTATTTTCACCTAAAGATATTGCAAGTAATTATCTATCACTCAAGGTTGCACAATCGTCCAAATTCTTGATTCCTGTAAACTCCCCACTCAGAGGCCCGTCATGTTTATATAGGATCAGGAGCCAATATCTGCAACATTTCCACACCCCAAGTCAAACTGAGAGAGGCAAGAATGATAAACCAGAAAATTCTTTCAGATAAATGTGGAAATTTAATATATCCTAGGGCCGGAACGTGCACGTTGCAAAAGGCTTATTGTGGTAACATGCAGCTGCTGGGCTTGATAATCGCCACCCACTGTTTGTAGAAGATGAACCATAACATTTTGATCATATAATCTTAGAAATTCTATGTACTAAAGGTCAATAGCATGCGAGCCGCCAAAGTCTTAACACAGCAGCTGACCTATGTAAGCTGGTCTTTGTCTTCACCACCAGCTCTATGGTTACTTGTGTAACCTTCACACATTCCTGCTCTTGCAAACGATGCAAAAGATCAAGAGCATAACACTGCCCCCTCCTCAAGTCTGTTCATCCTGAACAGATTCTACAACTTCCAGATCTTCGTAGAGCACCAGTCAGTCATTGTGGAACACATACAGCAGTGCCCAAGAGCATTGATGACAAATTTGAAGTACCACATCACTGATCTTCTTCAGAATCCTGTAGGGGCCTTCCCGACATTTCCGTACCTTCAGGTAGTAAGTACCCTCTTTGCCTCTGTGGGTAGTATAGCCACACCAGTTGTCCTTCTTGAAACACTTCGTCCGACACTCTCCTAACATACTGCATCTTCATCCTGTCACTATTTATTCTGAGATACTGTCGAGCGAAATCATAAATGCCAACTAGTCTGTTACGTAATTCACTAGTATAATAAGGGGCTGCAGCTTCCTCTTCTGTTGGTCAGCCAAACAGCAGATCTCTAGGAAGGTGTAGCTCTGTTCTAAACAGCAACCTTGACAGTGTTAAACTTGTGCACCAGAGCAGTAAGCAAGAAAAAAATTGGCAGCTTTGAATCCTGATCTTTTTGGTTGTCTGCCATAAGGATAGACAGGTACCACTCAAGAGTGTAGTTAAGCCTTTCAAACATTCAATCTGACGGAGGATGTAATGCTGTAGTGCTAGTTTCATTCATCTCCAAACTCTTTGTTACCTCCTGGAACACCACATTTCAAAGTTTCTTCACTGATTGTAACGGAGTTCTAGTGGCACCCCAAACCTAGAGAAGACATGCTTTACGAGTGCATGAACCACTATATGTGTTTCTTGGTTCGGGAGGGGAATGACTACTGGCCACTTAGTAAAGCAATCTTGGGCAACCAGTAGATACCGATTACTTCTCTTTGTGACAGGCAAGGGACCCAGAATATCTACTGCCATCCTCTCAAATGGGGCTAAAACATTGTATTTCTGGAGGTGACCCCTGGTCCTAGGGCACTTCCTCGCAGTGAAGGTGTCTTGCATTTAGCACCACTTTTTAACATCCTCCCATCAACGAGGCCAGTAGAATCTCAGTATATCTCTGCCAAGGGTCTTATTAACACCAAAGTGTCCATTCGCCTTCGTATTGCGCAGTTCCTTCAAGACTTCTGGAACCCTACATTCTGGAAGGACCAACTGTTTTTTATCATTACTTTGCCAGTTTCTGTAAAGTATCTTATTCTTCAGTATGAGGGAATTTTATTGTGCCCAGTATGCTTAAGACTGCTATGCTGAGACTAGATATATGTATATATATGGAATTCAGAGTCTAAGGCGTGATAAGTGCTCTTCAAATGTCCTATCAAGGTAAACCTGACATATCTAAAACGAGGTCTTTTTCAATTAGGCATTCGCAGGTGGCATGGACATTACACTTATGAATTCCCGTAGACTATTTATACAGTTCATTATGAAATCAAAAGCAATAATTCTCTTCTCTTCTTGGATGTTGTTTTATACAGAAAAAAAAACAAGACCAACAGAACCACAGTATATCGGAAACCATCACATACATACATACATACATACATACACACACACACATGCACATGCGCCCAACCACCCATGCATGTGTGTGCACACAAACACGCGCACACACACAGAGAGAGAGCACAAAAGCATCCATAATACATACATTGGAAAACAGGGCAGAATACTTATGCTTGGATGGAGAAAGTACGCACAAATAACTACACTAAATAAAGAAAGAACTCAGCAATGTCAATTCATACAAATTCACTAAACAATTATACATCGGAAAAAATACAGACACTAGCTAAGAAATACAACATATGGACTGCTTTCAAACCTAATACAAGAATAAAAACAATACTAACAAAAGCAAAACCCGCCAGTGATCAAAAACACAACACACACAGGAATGTACTTATAAATTCCTTATCAGTGTGGCAGTGTGTACATAAGGGAGACAGGTCGGCAACTGTCCACCCGTAACTAGGAACACAAAACGAACACTAAACAGGAAGAAACAGAAAAATTAAAACTAGCTGAACATGCCTGTTCAAACCATGAAGACTTGTAATTATTACTCTCTCATTATTCTCCATAATTTTTAGTCTTCTCTGCTGGTTCATTTATTCTTATCTCTGGTTATTTTTGAGGTTCCTGTGTGGTTCACAGTGTTGATTTATTTGGGTTTATAATCTGACAATGAATACTTTTTCCTGACTTGTGTTTCACTGTAGTTATTGTCCTTTTGTGTGTACATTTTATTATTCAGCCATGTTCACTGATATTGTTTTTGCACTGTCTGTTACAGTGTGTCATGTTTTAGTTTTCGTCATCGCATTGTCTTTTCTTTTGGTTTGCTTTTGTAGTCTATCCTGTTCTGCAATAACAAGTTGTTGACATATTTTTGTTGTTTAAATTATACATATGTTTTCTATTGACAAGGAAACAGCTTTTCCTAAACATCTGTCAGTGGTGTTGGTTTTTTCTTCTTTTTCTTTTGCTGAGATCTGTAAGTGTAAATTTTTTTAAAATATTTAATCTCATGGTCGGCACTGGACACAGTCCAAACACACCAACACAACAACATTAACTAACCATTGCCATTAAACTTAAAAGATTATATCAGCCATTAGTTGTGATTCCAGGACTTACAGGGTACCTGTTTAGCAGCAGCTATGCTGCAACATTGGACATTTTATTGCCTGGTTACAACTAAAAGGTACAATAACAAAGAGGGCAGAATATGGGGAATGTATATGCCTTGGCAATGTTGTCCCTCCCACGTTCAGAATCAGTAGAAGACCCAGTCTATTCTGTGAGCAAGGTTTATAAAGCACCGCTACAGCAAGCTAAGATTTTTTTTATCTATCCATCTCAAGGAGATGTGCAAGTGATTCTATGGCATGATAACCATAACAGTGAAATAAGGACCTATAGGCTCAAAACTGTCACATAGGGATAGCTTCAAACCCATTTCTGGCCATAAGAACACCATCAACTAGCATCATATGAAGAACATGACTTTCCAAAGGCTGCAATGGTTCTAAGAAGAGACATCTATGTGGGTGATGTCATGACGTGCAGAAACAGTAAAGGAAGCCTAAAATCTCTGCTTCAACTTGGAGGATTTCAGTTATATAAAAACACATTTAGCAATCCAAAGGTTCTTCATCTTGTGCCAAGTAAAGCAAAAGAAACCACAGCAATGTGATATAGACTCTCCTGGCAATCATTCAAACAAAACACTAGGCATTCTTAGACTAAGTGGAAGAATTCAGAAGTCATTGGTGGATATGATAAGTAGCATTCAGTTATTCTTACAACGGCAGTAAAATTGCTAAACTCATCGCAGTAGATGGACAGACCATAACTTCTGCTTGCAGTGTTGGCCATTATTTTGGCATATTTAAGACTTATGACAGCTAATGAGTGTATTTGTTGTTTTAAGATCAAGCCAAGGATGGCTCAACACATGTGAACTTCCTTCTAAGAGACTGCAGCCATCTAGACCATTCCTTCACTCAGGCATTGACTATTGTGGACCTGTGCTAGTTTGACCAAGTCTTAAACAAGAGGGTGATTCCATAAAGGCCTACGTGGCCATATTTGTTTGTCTCAGCACCCAGACTATACATACAGAGCTTGTGACAAGATTCACTACTGCTGCCTTTTTGGTTGCAATGAAATGGTTTATCTTTCTGTGAGGGAGATGTGCCCACATCGGCAGTAACAAAGGTATAATAATTGTTGCTCTGTAGCGAACTGAAGAATACCAAGAAACAGTAAGAAATATAATTGGTCCCAGGGAATACTGAATGGAACATTGCATTACCTTCTTCACCACATTTTGGTGGCTTACGAGAATAAATACATATTTTGGTGGCATGCAGCATAAACTATCATGTACTGCTTACCTTTTCACAATGCATAACATCCGGTCTGGACACTCTGGATGATTTTCATCCCAGCTGCATTTATGGGACTGTATATTACTTTCGATTATGAGTCCAGTCTCTCCATCGGTGACAGTAAAACTTTTTTCAAGCTGCAACCAACAACAAAAAATGGGACTAACATTTCACAAAATATCATTTTTAACATATTCACTAGGGAGGACATTCAGAAAAATAAATATTATGAAATCAAGAAGACTACAGGACAGAGATTAAAATACACTATGTAATTTTTGTGACATGAACATTCTCAATATACATTTTTATCTAACTTAATTATAACTACTGGCAGTATGTATTTTCCAGAAAAATTCATTAAACTTAAATGTAAAAAGCATACAGTGACAAATATTAAATATCACATATTAATATTTCTTGAAGTTAATCTCTGCATAAAATGTCAAAATGAAAATCTGGCAATACAGAATGTCATGTTTTGAACTTGTGAAAGCTAAAGCCATGATTGGTATCAATGCATCATATTTTACAGTAACATACTAAAATACACGGCAAGTCAAAAAGAATGAAATAAATTCACACTGATACCAAAACATAAATGATTAATACAGAAAACCTAACAAGGTGTGTACATAAAGAAAAACACTGGAAGTTTTAATTTCATTCAAGTTTTCATTCATATTACAAGATTCAGTATGGGAACCCCATGTCATGACACATGTCCAAATGGTATACTAGTTCTTGCCATACATGAGAGAGAATGTCGTCATCAATAATGGATGTAAAAGCAGTAACAATTCACACTTGTCATTCTGGCAGATCTTTCTGCAGGAACGAAACATACACATCTTTCACATATCCCCAAACACAAAATTCATGTTTGGGGGACCTTGGTGGCAAATTAAAAATGCAACATCGTTCACAATCGAAGGGCCAATTCAGCAGTCAGGGAGATGTTCATTGCGGTAAAAGTCGCACCTCACTGTGATAATGAGGTGGTGCCCCATCTTGTTGGAGCAAGTAGTCTCTAGAATCCTAATCAATCTGCAGAATCAGCCACTGTTGAAGCATGTCAAGATAAGTTATTCTGGTAAAGGTATCCTCCATAAAGAAAAATGGACAGTAGGCTCTTTTTTATAATGCATAAAACATAATGAATTTTGGTGACTCATGATATGTGAATTACCTGTACCCAATATTCTCAGATTATAATGATTAACTTTCCCATTTACATGAAAGGTAGACTTATTACTGAAGACGGAACAACCAGCAAAATTATTATCCTCCATGTCTGTTAGCATTTCTACACAAAATTGGTAGCGTAAGTTCTCATCATTATCTCTTAATGCTTATACCCACTGCAATTTAAAAGGGTTTGCATCTCAGCCGCTTAGAATAACACACCGTACAGTTTTCTGGAACAGTTGCAGTTCAAGGCTTGCACGACGCGTAGATTTTTACGGACTACTTACAAATACTTCCTTAATTCTGTCTACAGTTTCATTATTCACATGTGGCAGCCCGGTCTCTTCAAACTGTCTGTACCAACTGTAAATGTTCTTCCAAGATGGCGGATTACAACCCAAAATGCATGCAGAAATGTCTACATACAACTGTAATTGAATCAATCTTTGCTAACTGTAACACACAAAATGCTTTTTGCTGATCACTCACCGTTCTTCTACAATAATGATCCTTATGGAGCAGTGGTGAAACATCAAAGGCACACCCTGCACTATCTTCTGTCATAATCTATTACGTTTGGGTGGCAGTGTGAAGATGTTTCATTCTTTCTGGCTGGCCCTGTATTATACTTCCTGCTTCACATTTTTTCGGAAATATATTATTTGAGTTTCCTTTAAAAAAAAGCAATGGCTAGAGAGACAATTTTATGGTGAATCGTGATAAAACAAAATAACGCTGAAATGAAATAAACTAAATAACAGGAAATGTCATGAATTGTGACACAATAACCTAAAATATGTCAATTCCTGGTCCTAGGGTTTGTTTTACATTTAAACGACAATAGCCACTAAAATGTGGAACGCACATTAAAATGACCCCACTAGTTGGGCAAGGCCATATAACATGGTTTTGACACTGGTGAGGGGTGAGATACGCCAGATTGTAGACAAACCTTACCTCATGGCTAAAAAGTTAAAGAAATTAACTGATAATTCTGGTAGGACGCCAGCTCATCTACGCACGGGTGAGCACATGGACTCTAAATTCTCAGTGCAGTAACAGGTTAACAGCCATGTGGTGATCCCCTCACAAGTACACGTTCAATATTGGTGAATGAGTTCAAGTTCCAACAGTCAAAGAACACTTATTAAAACCTAGATCATCTGGAGTGGGCTAGGTCCCAAAGGTACTTATGTACAAGAAAGAAAAAACAAAGACTAGGATCATGAATGGTTATACTGGTAATAGAAGCAATACACTGGTACACAACACAACAACCCTAAACTGAAGCGGGAATTGGCATTTGGGCCTGCCATAGGCCTGAGCAGAGAAAAGTACTGTTTAGTACATGAACGGTATTGCAGTAATGAAATCTCCAAAGCGATGAGTCTTATGGAGATGGGAACACGATCTTGGCAGGAGTGAACAAAATACAAAAGGTTCCGGTATATAAACTTGCACTATTGCAGCTATGATGATCAGAAAAGAAGGTGCAGGCTCCCACGACGTAACACACGTGTGTTCCCTACGCTCGCCAATTCAAGACTAAAGAGAACAGGTTACGATGGCCGGCCACCTCGCAGACGATCTCCCACCAACTCCGAGAGAGAAATTTATTAAAAGCACAAATGACAACAAGTACACTAGAAGTTGTTGTAGAACACAAAAAAATAACACTGGAACAATTACTAAGAGTATTCCGACATGTCAGATTTAGTAATAGAAGTTCCAGAGTAATTATACAAGTTAATTGTCGGTTTGCAGTAATTAAGAAAACAAGCCGGAATGGGCCGGCAAGGCACGCGAAGCCATTTTAAAAAACAAACATGATACTTAGAAGCTATGATAGCACTTTGAGACATGTAAATATAATTATGAAAATAACACATTACAAGCAAAAGAATAAATTTTTGGCAATTGGCATGGCGGAAGCCGGAACTGCCAGGATGTTTACACGTCATACATAATTTTAATCAGAGAATTTAATATTGCCCTTTTTAATATACAAAACACATTAACCACCCTAGAAAAATTATGAAAATAATTATAAGTGTCACAGTCTCGTGTTTTGTAGTGGTTGCAAACCCACGTGGCTTCATACTCGCAGGCTTACTATGGCTCACTTAAAGGGAGAAAAATGTAGATAATTTCCCTTGCTAAATTGAGACTCTGCTTTATAGGGCACTGATCATAATTGCACTGCACACTCTTGAAAACAGGGGTCAGGCAGGTCATGACCGGATTCAGCGACCTGTTTTTGCACTAACGGCAGAGATGACCCATGCATGAGGAACATGGACCTACGTGCCTGGTGCAGGAGCAGAGCAGCAGGGGTCTGCCTCCTTAGCGGGTCAGTGAGGGTGACGTCACAACTGTATCTTTACGTATTAACGTTATCAAATATTTAAGCACATCCGGCTCACCTGGGTGGAATGCGAGTAGTAGGATATAAATACCATATTTATCTATGTAGCTACTATTTACAGTACCAGTTCTGGGAAGTATACTTGATGACTAGTAACAGAACAACTGAGACACATAGCGACAAAGTTACATTTTGTGACTTTTTGTTTTTGTCTGCTATTGATCGATCATAGTTGCAGAGGTCACATGACTCCACTGGCAGATGAATATATAGGAGCTTAATGAGTATGCCCATATATTAATATTTAAATAGAGAATCAAAGCAGTTGCTCTGTGAATCAAAGACTCAGCATGCACATTAAGTATTGCAAATTATAATGTGAAACACGTATGTGTCATAATAAAGCATATAATAATGGTTCTTCCGCTGTAACGGCAGCTTGAAAGTTTTCCTTTCGCAGGAAATACTATGTCATTTTAAGCTTTGGCAAAAAAACTTAGTTAGCAAAGGAGTTGTCCATGCAACACGTGTAATTTACGGAGATGAAATGGGCGCTGTAGTTGCTCTCTGCAAACACTCCAGAGTGGCAGAAATTACTTATGTAAACAGTGTACTGTATATTTGCAACAGAAACCCACAGCACAGTTCAACTGGAAGGAATTTTTCATGGAGTTAACACTGCTTGATATGGTAAATTATTTGCAAATGAACTATTTTACTTGTGCATTAATAAACTGTTGATGTGGAAGTTCTTTAACTGCAGGCTGGAATATAAAAGGTGAGACACACTTACAAAACATGTGTCTAGTGAAAGACATAAAACTTAAGTCACGCCCAGCTTCAACTGTGAAAATGCAACTTTATTTTATATCGCATAAATGATTTGAATTTCAAAAAATTAGAAAAAAGAGTTTGAAAGAACAACAAATAAAGCATTTGTCACTGGCATTATACCGGCGGAAACATTAGATAATCCTAAACTTCGTGACTGACTCTTATCCACCCCCAAGGATAGACAACACACTGAACATCCTTGCAGGTTTGCAATGGTTTTCTACTTTGGACATGAAGAGTGGGTACTGGCAGTGCGAGGTGGCCCCAGTGTACCAAGAGAAGACTGTGTTAAAAGGTAAGGAACCCGACAGGTGAAAGTTATGCCTTTTGGGCTATGTAATGCTCCTGCCACCTTCGAACACCTGATGGAAAATGTCCTCCTTTAGATATGTCAGGTTAACCTAGACAACATTGTTGTGAGAGGTAGGGCATTTGAAGAGCACCTATCACACTTAGACTCTCTGCATTCCACAAAGTCACCGCAGCCAACATGAAACCAGTTCCAAATAAGTGCCACCTTTTCCAAAAGAAAATTAATTTCTTGGGGCATGTAGTATCAGCCCACAGAATTGAAACAGACCCTGAGAAGACCAAAGCAATAATAAACTTGCCAACACCAACTGACAAAACTGAAATGCGGAGTTTTCAGAGATTAAGTGCCTACTAGTGAATATTTGTCCCTTGGTTATCCCTAGTCGCCAAGCCACTACATGAATTGAAAGAGGCAAGAAGGAAATTTCATTGGACCATTGAACGTGAGATTGCTTTTAGTAAGCTAAAAGAAATTCTGGTATTCTCCCTCAGTCCTGGAATTCCCGAAAAGTGAGGGTACGTTCATTTTGGATACTGCTGCTAGTGATATAGGCATTGGAGTTGTGTTGTCTCAGATTCAGGATAGGAAGGAGAGACCACTAGAATACTTCAGTAAGATATTGCACAAGCCTGAAAAATTACTATGTTGCATGCAAGGGAATTCTGGCCATGGTGAAGGCAATTCCATACTTTCACCTCTACCTTTATGGCCAACATTTTAACCTAAGAACCGACTATGCGTCATTATGCTGGGTACTAATCTCTAAGAACCCTGGAGGTCAAATAGACCAGTGGATGCAATGCAGATGCTCTTTCTAGGAGACCATGAGCCATTCTGTCATTATTGAGAATTCCAGGAAGAAAAGTGTTGTGAATCACTGATAGCATGGAGGAGCAAAATCCAAGGTTCTGTATCTCATGATGGGTCACCTATTGAGTGATGAGGGTATTAGGAAAGAACAGCTAACTAAATGATCCCACTTTGCAGCCATATTACTAAAGTGGAAAGGAACTGGCTTTTGGCCAACATGGGAAAGAATATCCAGCCTGAGTCAGCAGTCAAAGAAAACTGGGTACAATGGAATGCCCTGGTACTGAAGAATGGTGTGCTTTATAAGAACTGGGAAAGTAAGGATGGAAAACACATATGCTTGCAGGTGGTCCTTCCAGAATGTAGGGTTCCAGAACACTTAAAGGAACTATATAACACTGCAGCCAGTGGATACGTTGGTGTTAATAAGACCCTCGACAGAGTTAGGCTAAGATTCTACTGACTTCATTGTTGGGAAGATGTAGAGAACTGATGCAGAATGAGCGACCCCTGCACCGTGATGAAGAAACCAAGGTTATGGGGACAAGGTCACCTCCAGAAATACAATGTTGGAGTGTCATTTGAGAGGATGAGAGTAAATATTTTGGACCTTTTGCCTGTCACAGAGAGAGGTAATCTGTATCTACTTATCTAATGGTGACCCAAAATTACTTTACTAAGTGGCCTGAGGTCATTCCCCTCCCAAATCAGGAAGCACACACTGTGTCTGATACACTCGTAGAACATGACTTTTCAAGGTTTGGTGTGCCACTATAACTCCACTTCAATCAGGGAAAAAACATTGAAGCTGTGATGTTCCAGGAGGTAACAAAGATTGTGGGGATGAAAAAGACTAGACCTACAGCCTTACACGCTCAGTCAGATGGAATGGTCAAGGCACTCAACTGCTCTCGTGAGCAGTACTTGTCAATCTTTGTGGTAGACAACCAAAAGAATTGTAATCCAAAGGTGTCATTGTTTCTCTTTGCTCACTGCTTGGTAGTTCACGAGTCCACAATGGTAGCATAGTCCAGGACACTGTTTGGAAGAGATACACCTATCTAATGACCTGCTATTTGACTAACCAACAGAAGAGGAAGTTGCCTGATAATGCCAGCATATTATGTAACAGACTAGTTGGCGTTCATGATTTTTCTCGACAGTCCCTCAGAATAAATAGTGACAGGATGAAGAGAAAGTATGATAGGAGAATGTGGGGTAAGGTAATTCAAGTACAACTGGTGTGGCTGTAAAACCCACAAAGGCAAAAAGGGTACTGCCCAAAGCTAAAGAAATATTAGGAAGGCCCCTACAGAATTCTGAATAAGATAAATGATGTAGTCTTCTGGATGTGTCATCAAGGCTCTTGGGCGAAGCCGAAGGTTGCCCACATTGACCGACAGGCACTCTATGAAGGTTCGAAAGTTCCAGTGTCTGTTCGGAATGAACAACTTAAGGAGGGGGGAGTGTTACATGTCACAAGCCATCTTCGCTTACCTTACCCCATCCTGCTCACGAGAACGAAAGAATGTTTGAAGGTCACGTGAGCGATAAACCAAGAAGCACATATTGCATTACAAAAAGCATCTTGCTGTACATAATTCTGCATCCTGCCATGATATCCGGGACTCCTGACCTTCAGGTAATGAATTTCTGTGTTTATCTGAAGGAATGTTCTGGTTATTGACCTAGTTTCTCTCTCTCAGCATGACTCGGGTGCAGCAAACCTTCCATATACGGGTCAGAGATACTATTTAAGCGTGACAGGACTCTGAGCCAACAGTTTGTGACAGTTGGGAGTATGGACGATTGTGCAACCGTAAGTGATACACAATGAGCCAGAAGAGCAATGAGTGGTGATGGAAGTAACCAGCGGGAGAAAAACGGTGACTGTGAGCATTAGTGCAGTGAAGAGTGCAACTGGCAGGCATACTGAAATGAATATGTGAGTGTAACACATGATGGTAACAGACAGACTGAATATGTGTTAATTATGAGTGAGAGTTAATTGACTATATCAAAACAGAAACATTGAAAAGGACTTTAATTAGAGTTGAGAAAGACATTTAAAACTGCACTCACTGCCAAATAAAATAAGTAATACTGGAGCTAGACAGTTTAATGTGGTAAATAATACATGTAGAATAAATTAAAAATCAAATATATTTCTTTTAACATATTAAGACCTCCATACTGCATTAACTTGGATACACCCATATGGCATCCTGTAACAATATTTACAAACATAACTTACATATTTACTGTACTGAGTAAAATGGCAAAGAAATGACTTCAAATAGAAAGCTGACAAAGCACTCATCAGATACAATAAATTAACCAAATCATGAAATGTCAATTACATCCATAAAGGGCACTGTATCTTTAAAACGTGCACATTAAATTATTCTTGTTCTGTAAATTATTTCCCAATATATAGCATATGTTCCCATATGTTCTCATAATTATAGACATATCTTTTAAATGATGTGCTATACACGAGTGATTTCCACAAAATTCAAATAGGCACAATTTTTCACACAAATCACCTATATTGAAAATTTAGTTACGATTACACTTCTTCAGGACAGCAGCTTTTTGTCAATGACAAACAATAAAGATGGAGAAATGTCCATATTGAATACCTAACAGTCATGGATGACTTTGTGTTCACCCCTATGTACATTAATGAACTACTTCAGAGGAAAAAAGTATATGGCATATGAGACTAAATACACAATTCTGCTTAAAGGCGCATGCCAAATTAATTAAAGATGTGTACTTAGCAAAACAGTGAGCTCATGGAGTACGATTGGCAGTACAGTGGAACCATGTTATAACATCCCCTCTTATAACATTTTCTTGCTTAATGAGGTGACTTATCTAGGTCCAAAAACATGTTTTAAATAAGACATTACTCTCTCATTAAGTTTGCAACAAAGCATCCCTAGTGACCACCAGACCACTCTATCACATGTACAAAACTTGCCCCCAACTCCACAACCATGTCATTCATGATGCACACAGAACTGGAAGCGAATAAGAAAGACGGAAAATCAAATCAAACAGCAATACTTACTTTGTTGAAGAGGGTGACTACAGAAAGTGAAGAAAAATTTGTTTCCAAAATTTGTTTCCATTTAGAGTTTTAATTTCTGGACCACTGTCCTTGTTTTTTTTTTTCCTTCCTCCACCCAAAATGATACAAACACTGTAGAAAACCATAACTTTACAAAGGAATACAAATATTACATTATTTTTAGATTAACAATTCCCCAATTACTTTAAAATAGTATAACAATTTAAAGGGTTACATAAAATATGGCATTAATAATGCAAATATATAAGATAAGGAACTTAACTAGCACAAATTCCCCAATAGAACCTACAGTTAAAATTTCCTATGTTTTACATGTCTCAAAGTGAGACCAACTCCTTAGTGTGACCTTCCCCAAGTGTCTGCTGTCGCTTAGCTTGCCACTGCATTTATAGCAAAGATTCCACAACAGTCATCATCCCCAAAGCTGTGGATAACATCCTCATAATGGAAGTAGATTTGTCGTTCAAACAAATTCAAAGGCAGCGCTGACATCACAAGGCGACCCCGTCAGTTGCACCAACCACCACTAGATGGAAGGAACGTTGCACACGCTCACTGAAACTCTGGCCTTTGCGGAGGCCACCAGGCACCAACATCACGGAGTCGAATGCTTCCTCAGGCTGCCGACAATGGACAAACCTCTTCAACAATGAAAATACTCATGACCCAAGCCAGATTGTCATGAGGTAACGTAACTCCGCTACATTAGGCTGGCATTTCTTTATAATATTACAACAGGGTACTACTGTACCACTGAAAGGATGGAAGTTACAAACAGCAACCACAGATTTTTGATTAGGAACCATGGTGGGGAGTACGTCACTTGAAGACGGCGGTGTACCACCAAAGTGCGAACCCCATGGTGTGCTGCAACCAAGTGCTAAAGACACAGCTGCGGTTCCATGTGGGTGACAAGCACACAACATGGGCCGACCACCTGCCCGCTGCCGCTGCGTGGGTGCGTCAATGCCACAACCTGCAAGTCACCTGCCAACAAGCTAGTGGACTACAATCTCATCCTGCCGGGTGAATTAAACTGCCCGCAGGTAGGTGAAAGTGCCGACCCAGCTATAAGTGACACCCAACGGGAGAGATGCCAAAGGGAGCACCAGGAGGTATGTGAGCATCAGCATGGCTACACCGCACGATGGCTGCCTATCACCACACGGGCCAGAAAGTATATGCCCATGTGCATGTGCAGTCCGCCACCCGCAAGGACTTTTGCGCAGGTTTCGCAGGAAAAATGGAGCAGTACACACGAGGTAATCAAAAGCATTGGCCCCACGACTTACTTGATCTGCAATGAAAGGAAGACCATATGGTCACATCAGAACCACAGCCTACTGTCACTTGACGTCGCCGACGATGCTGCACTAGGTACCCGGATGATCCACGATAGCGACCCCGCTGTCAAGCTCCCCAAGCAGTAAGAAGGGAGGAAGGTGTATCAGCAACTCCCTCAGGAGAACCACCAGCAGGGACCCAAGACCCGATGTCGCCCGGCACACCACTGCCTTACAGGGACTATCGGAGTCCAAGTCCAGGTGTCACAGATGGAGCAGCGCCTCCCAGCACTGCCACTCAGCCATCAGTGCCACACCAGGTACCTACACCGCAAATTGCAACATGGCTTGCGTGCATCACTGCCTACATATCATCGTGGCACCCACATCAATGGATATGTCCACCCCTACCCCCATTTCATCCCCACCAGGAGACACTCTGGGATCCCCTCCGGCTACGTCAATGGCGTCAAGAGTGGTTGCCATAGGTGTTTGCTGCAGGTGAGGGGTGGCCGTCCTAAGCAGGAGCAACGTCATCAGCCGAGGGGTCATTTCCAGGTGGTCAACCACCCTTGGTCGCTGTCTGCCCGGATCGTTAATGGTGGCAGTGAAGTCAGTGATGCAACAGCAGCTCCAGCACTAGTAGTGATAGCGGCAGCGGGGACAGTGATACACGCAGCTCGCCCCACCTCCACCGGTCACAGGAGAAAAGATCAGCTGGCACAGGTGTGCTGGACATGCTGTAACGTTATGTCACACACCGCAGCAGGCAGCCCATGTTGACCTCAACAGCAGCCGCATCAACAGTGTAGGGGCCAGACAAGAGGCCCATACGCTGTGGCCGAGATGCCAGGGGACCAAGGCATGCCCCTGCTGTGCCTGAGGGTGCACGGCCCACAAACAGTCTCCCACGAAGGGGGCATTTTATGTGTGATGGCATTCTGGCCCTCCAGACCGTTTGCCACGCCATGCACTCAATGCAACGCCCGCCAGCATGCACCATCTACGAGTGCAGTGTAGAGTGGGGTATCTCAGGAGCAGGGCAATGTCATGTGGTGCAAGTTTAGTGTCTTCCCTCCCCGCCTCATGGAAAAGTGAGGGGGCATAATGGACGACTTGATCAGTTTTTGTAGGCCAAATTAAAGTGCAATTAATTATCAAAGCAAAGACCTCATTAAACTGGGAACACTAAAAGAATCCCATACAAAATATATGCAGTGTTTGTTAATTTTGTTATTAAAGTGCACGTGTTATTCATTTGTTCACTCTCATTTCACATTGTATGTAAACAAGTGCTATGTCTGTTGTTATCAGTGTAATTGAGAGTATGTTTTCCACAATTATTAATTTGCAAGTGTTGTGTTGTTTAAAGTTTCAATAAAGTTTTACACAGAAAGTAGTCCCCGGCAAGTCCTGTGCTGCGAAGCTGGCATCACGCGCACCTCCAGGTGACCAGTTGCAGCTTGGTACTCCTAGGGAAAGGCTGCGCAGGTTGCGTGCTTTCGGTGGCACACAACTTTCCATCACCAACCACATTAGTTTTCAATAGTATGAAATTATTTCAGAACCTTTTCTTCATTAGCCACCCGGAGACACCGTCCCTTCTTCCCCAAAGCTTGTATCACCTGGGAAACGTAACTTTCACTATTAGGCCATGAGCCAGCCATGTTATCGGTACCACTTAGAGGGATGGGTTATGATAAGATTTTTGTCAAGCTATGGATGTCTAGAGAGAGCTCTTTGCCTTCATGTGCTACTAAGCCAATTCCAAAATAAAGGGTTAAAAATGGAATTTTTCATATAATTGGTAATATTGTGGCATTTTATAATTATAACCAACAAATAAAGTGATTGTGATTATAATGATTATGGTTAAACTAATTATAATTACTGAAGTATATAAATAATCAAAAATATATAAATTGTCGAGTTAATGGTATAGTTGTGCAGCCAAAGATGTTTGCACCACAACCATTTCAAGTTCCTCTCTCAAACACTTAATCAAAGATCACCGCCTACATCTAATACTGAATGATTGTCCATGTATGTTCCTGGTGAGAGAGCCGAGCCACAGCCACTGATGACAAGTACTGAAGTCTTACCAGAATGTGCTGCCTTAGTGAAACTTGCACAAAATAAGAATATAATCTGGGTTGTTACACTGCAAGAAGCAAGCTGCACCCACACATCAAGTTGGACAGGATTTAACACAAGAACCAGAGACTTAACCAGTGTATCGAAGGATTACATCTGCTACTTGCCCACCATTAATGCCCCTGCAGCTAGATTGACAACTGTTGCTGAAATTTTGGAACAGTCAGAATTGATGAGCAAATCACTGTACTTGGCAAAAATTGTTGCGGTCATGGATCAAGCTCGTTATGCAAAAGCAACCGAGATTGTGTTGAAGTATAAAGAAATGTACGAAAGAATCACTCTTCAAATGGGTGCCTTTCACACAATTTGCAATGCCATGTGGGTTCTTGGAAAATGTTTTCAAGATGCTGGCCCTCGCGACCTTTGCATTAAAACAGACATTATAGCAGAAGGATCAATATCTTCAGTACTACAAGGTTGTATGTATAATCGTGCTGTTCGAGTACACAAGTGTGTGTATGAAGCAATGATGAGACTTGCTTTGTTGGAATTTTTCCGCTGGGTGTAAAATAATAATTACCACAAAATTCAGTAAGTATACCTCTTCATTGAGGATGTTAATAATTTTGCGAATAACTTATGTCAACAGAGATTAGACGACCTCTTGCAAAATCCAGCATTTTTAGAAGTATGAAAGTTTAGGAATGTATTCCTGGATCATCTTCGCCATAACAATGGAGAGCTCTCTGCATTTTGGATTTTGTATAAGGGTATAGTTGAAAATGTGTTCCTAGCACTGCTGCATGCTGCTCGAGAAAGGAATTGGCATTTGCATCTTACTGCCATACAATCTATGATCCCATGGTGTTTTGCATATGACAGGATGAAGTACGCCAGATATCTTACCGTGTATTATGCTAAGATAACATTGCTGGAAGTGAAACATCCAGAGATACACCATAACTTCATAAACTAATGTTTTTCAGTTCAACTCTCAGATGTTAATCCATTTGTACGGATTCCAGTTGATCAAGCAGTTGAGGTAACAGTAAACAAAGATACACAGACTCCGCGTGGTATAACAATGTTCAACCTCAAGCCAGGTGCTGTGAAAAGATATATGACAGAGGAACACAGAAATGCATTTTTTTTTGTGTCAAATGAGGGGAATGGTTCAAACAACAGAGTAGGTCATACTTATGTGGACCTAAATAAGACACGAATTGAAAAAGACAAAGATACTGTTACAAGAGTTGTTTAGTCTGATTCAAAACTGGATAAAACTATTTGTTGATTCATGTCATCTTATTACTCTCCACAGCAAAAAGGCATCTAATGACATAGTACTCGATGTAATGAAGGTGCATGAAATAGGTGAACAGTGCTACACAGACTTCAAACTTGAGAGACTTGAGAATAATCCCCTTATCAAGAAGTTTTACGACCTAATTAAAATGAATAAACTAAACACCTTCATTAACATGTCCAAGAAGAAGGCAGTCAACAGCAATGACAAGACAATCATGTAAGCAGATGAAGTACTATTTGGTCAAATAATTGTCACAGCCCAAATACAGAGTCTTCAAATAACAGATGTACTGTCATCCCTTAGGACCTTTGCCATGGGCTTTAGCAACTCCAGAAGATATCTGAGAAAGACAAACAAACCTGCTTTAGCATCATACCTGCATGCTAATGTTACCCCAGCTAAGGAAATACCTACATGTTCTGTGACAGTGTTTGATGGTATAGCACTTGTTCAGAGAGTAAAATGAAAAGGATCTAATTTTGGTGAGTTAGCTATGTCTGTCTTAGCAATTGCTTGCATGAAGGAATTTTGATTCAGAGAATCACCATTGTGTTTGAAGTACAATGAGATGTCAAGAATAGCGAAAGGACAATGAGAGGGGAAGAGCTAGGGCACCACTTACGGAACATCTCCTCTTCCCAGATTGTTAGGCAGTGGAGAAAATTCTTAACCTACATAAGGAATAAAACCACTCTCATTACATTTCTTGTTAACAAATGGAGAAAACCAGAGTATTTTGGTAAACTTGAGAATAAAAAAGTATTCGTGAACTGTGAAGAAAAATGTTACAAAATCACATCTGAAGGGTGCAGGGAAGTCCCTGATCTAAATAGTACACATGAGGAAGCAGATAGTTGAAAGTTACTACATGCTGCAAATGAAGGTTACAAGTCAGTGATAATACATTCCGATGACACGTGTGTTTATTATCAGTTTGGTATTCGATGACAGCATCAAGGCCAAACTGTTTTTAGAAATGTGGAACTAAAATACGCATGTGAGTCCTTGATATTGACAAAATAGCTTCCACTATTGGCAAAAATGTTTGCCAAGCTCTGATAGGCTTGCATACATTTACCAGGTATGACACAATAAGGACATTTGCAGGAAAAGTAAGTTCAGTCTGCAAACATGCATACACAGGTAACTTTCTCAACTTGGGGATGAATGGGACATGTGTGAAGAACAAATGGACAAATTGGAGGAATTCACATGCCTGCTGTATACACCAAAATCTTCAGTACATAACGTGAACGACTTGAGATATCCTGTATTCTGTGCAAAGAAGGGTGAGATAGAGACAGTCATTAACTTCAGCCTTGCAGAGACTGTCTCAAGAAACATGCCCAGCATGCAAATTATCAAGCTGCTATAAGCAAGAGATGTCTTCAGAATGATCCACATACGCTAGTCCAGATGTGAGATGCTGGAAGTTGGAAAAACACCAAGGAGCAGAGCAACTGGTAGTGGACTGGATGAAGGGGCAGCCAGCATTTCAGGCTGTGTTAGATCTCCTTGCTTGCAATTTCATTAGGAGTTGCAAACTCTCAACATGTGTATATTGCAAAAATAACCTCAAGTGCACTGACATGTGCAGACTTCCTTCTTGTGTAAATAACACATCTGCAGAATGCATCGACTCCTGTTCAGAAGATGATGACTGTACTGATTAAAAGTGATTTTTATTGACATGACTTATAGAGTGTTTATTAAACACTACATCAACAAAGAAAAACCCATATTGTGGGACAGGTTTATTCGATTTATTAAAATGTGTACATTTTTGATATTATGTTTGTGAAAATCATAACACAGAATATTTAAATCACATTTTAAAACAGTTCTTATTTCAAATGGAAAGTTAATATTGGACATATAACATTAAATCATGTCAAGGACACAGCATAGTGTTATTGTTATAGTAGCTATTTTATTAGGTAATATTATTTATACAATATAAAAATTAATTTTTGTTATTATTAAATTTTACCCACCTGATATATTTATATGTATTGTTTCAAAGTGGTACTAAGGTAAAATCTTATAGTATGTTTCACATATATGAAAAGCTATAATTATTGGACTATAGTTGAAAATCCACTAATATTACACCGAAGGCAAAGAGTTATAACTTGCTATCACTTATTTTTCATCTCTAAGCACCCATACCTTGCTAAAAATTCATATTAGAACCCATCCCCCCCGAGTGGTACCAACGGCCGAAAATTGAGGTCCTGGTTCAAGGCCTATATATCATTCATGTAGGCTTCGCTCCTTCTTCTGTATTGCCGTCCTGGTGGACTACAGCCAGGAAAATATGTAAAGTTTTCACTTAGAGTGAAGTGTAATCACAGTGCAAGGGCAAATACATAAGTGTTCGCCAACATGTGTTTTATTCCAAGCACTTTCTTAGGGCGTTTCAGGGCACAGGTCCCTTAGAAACCAATTAGTGAGAGCATGAATTATTCACAGTATGTTCAGCTTAAGGCATGTGGGTCAGCCTTCAATAGGCCCACTATACAGTAAATTTAAGTACATCAAGTGAGAGGTTATCAACATTTCTCAGCAAGAGATTACATGCATCCGGGTGAACGGGTCACAGCACCCTGAGATCACCCATATCAACAGCAGCAACAACTTGGCACCGTTTGACAACGGTCCCTGGCGTCTAGTTGGGAATTCCAATCCTTTACCATTTTTCCTTAACAATGTTTTCACAACCCCTAAAACCTCACATTAACCCCTAACCACACTGCGACCACGCGTCATACGGTATCGCATAGTACACTTGACCGAATGGGCTCAAGTGTACTACCTGATACCAACATCTATAAATGCTGAATCCTCCACTGCCTTCCGTAACGATAGCACTCAGGCCTTTTGATGCTCTTTACATTCCATGGCATCTTAATATACATGGGATAGCTATAATGTAGATATATTTCCTCAAACCTACCACACGTTTAGCACAGCCAAGGACTTTTGACGTATTTTGATGGTTACGTGCCTTCCATGTTCTCTTGACATTGGTAAAGTGTGAAACTCATTAATTATTTCAAACCTGATACACTACGAAGAAGACCACATTGACTCCTGAGAGACACTAAGAATAAGATGGTAGAAAACAAAACAGTCTATTTTTCAAAATTTTCACATAAAAAAATGCGCATAACATTCCATTACGATGGCAACAGTATACAAAGTACGTATGAGGTTGAAAGATTACAGATCTGGTGACGTCAATAAAGTAAAAAAAAACATTAAATATAATATTTTATCAACTGTAAATCATATTTAAATAAAAACTTAGCTTCTGGCATTATTAATAAGAATTATGTTAATTCATATAAGCAATCACCAAATAAACATTACATTCAACCAGATGCCATGCGCATTCCGTTCCATTACATGCACATTGATTTAAAAGAAAATAAATTTTTATTACAACACAAAAATTTACAGATGCCACACTGGAAGGAAAAAATCATCACCAAATGTTATTTTCTTAAACTTTTCTGTATTGACATTCTTACCACTGCATAAGGATCAGTCACTTCTTCCATGCACCATTCCTGTACATGTGAGGCCTGGGCTATCTTTCGCAAACCAGTAGCCATCTGCACAAAGAAAAAATATATTTGGAGCATATGCAACAAAATTTTGAACATATACAAAATTAGAGTGAATTATTTATTCAAATAAAATATATAGCTACAAACTGCCACAGTGGCAGTACTAAAATTAAGTAAAATTCTGATCAGGAAAAACCACAAAAATTAAAAATAAAAATTGTAACAAAAACTTTATTTAAAAAAACTAAACTGGTTATAACCATTTAAGTTATCAGTTAACTAACCAGATGATTTCCCCAAAAGTTTAAATTTTCAAGTTCTTAGTGACTTAAACAGCAGGGTTTTATGTTTTCTAAATCAAACAGAAGGAATTTTTGTGAAAATAGTTACACATTTCTAACAACCATACCCACTCCACACTGAACATATTTTTTATGGTGTATATTTTTAAAATCATTGACTATTAATCACTTCTATGGCCCAAAAAAAAAACTTAGGACCTATATTTGTTTGCCAATTTTTTACAAAAAAATAACTGTAAAAACTTTTAAAACTAAACTTTTATTTATAAATCCACTAAAAAGTTAAGAATAATTATAGTAGCTACACAAATTGTAGAACTTGTAAGATGTGATCGAACAGCCGTAATAAACTTTACTACAAATTAATATGCTTGAATCAATTTATAGTTAGTATATAAAAGCTTGGCGCAAAGAGTCAAGAGCCTTACGCAAGATATGTGCTTACTATGCTTATACAACTGCGGTAGGTATATGTTCTATATTGTGAATAGTTAAGAGACTTAGACAAGATATGTACTTACTACGATTATGCAAATGAGGTATACGTTTTATACTGTAGTGTCATCGGAACTACACACTTAAGCATAATTTCAGCTCACTTGGATAACGGGATGTGGTTTAACATACACACACGTGAAGTTACATAATAGCTTGTAACTTCCCGCTTCATCAGATAAGCTCAGTGGTACCATCACGTTGTATTGTCATCGGAACTACAGATGTATGCGAAATTTCAGCTCAATTGGATAACAGGAAGTGGTTTAAAATCAACTTCCACGATTTGCACTAAACACACCCACCAACATACATATAAGTGAAGTTAAAAAAAGCTTGTAAAAAATGTAAGCTCTAGATACTGGTAACGTCTCTAACTCCTGATTGCTATACTGGGTTTTTCATACTTCTGTGACAACTTTGCTTGCCACACTCTTGAGTGCATACATATTATTTCCTCTTGTACGAGGCAAATGGAAATTTTGTACCTATTTGATTTCTTTGGACCTTTGTCTACTTTATTGGCAGTTCTGCAATGTGAATCATATTAGCTATACTATCAGGTCAGTCATTTTAGGTTAGTTATATTCACTGGTACGATTCCTATTTTTGTAGCCTCAAATAGTTTTTTTCCTAATTGTTAACATTGGAGACTCACTAATAAAATCCGATCTGGCTAAAGAATGTTTTCTTTATGATATATTTTTATTAATATTTTTAAAATGTAGTGTTTTTCTTTATTTCTACAGAGTTACTTGCCTATTGAGCCAGTGAGATAAACCATATGATTAACAAAATGTCCAATATGATGAGAAAATTTTTTTTTAACTGGTTCGCATTCTCGTTTTAGGATGTCAGTTTATGAAAACATTTTAAACTTTCAATACAAATTACAGTGGTAAAGCTATTCAGGGTTTCATTTATCTGCAATGCAGATATATTTGCACTAGTGTTTTCCATTGCTTCTTTTACAAACTTTGTTATTCTATTTAATTTACAAGTAAACTATGCCACGTTAAATACATTTATGAACCACAGTAGAAAGTAATATATTCAACAATATTTCAAACTGGATGTAGCTGTAGACCAAATTTATTTTAAATTATTTAATATATTAACGAAGTTTAGCAGCTTGCAAGAGGCGCGGGATGCCTGGTTTGAGAGAAACAAAGATGCAAGGATAGTTATCATAGAAAAGTTTAAAGTTACGGTAGGGCAGCAATTCATCTATGGCACGGACAAGCACGCAGTAGTTTGTCGACAGCCACGTGACGTACCCCTCTAACATCTCACGTTTATGAATAAAGTACACAAAAAGCCACTCATGCCTTTACATTGCATTGCATAAATGAGCACGTGGACTTAACACTCTGGAGTGGGCCAGAACCGAGGAAATTAACGTTAAAATGAATTAAGACGAGAGACAGTGAACATACGTATATTGATTGGAAGAGAACCATACAGACAATCAACGACATGAAATCTCTCTAATGAAGCGGCATGGCGTACAAGGACCACCATCGGTTGACACTGTGAAAAGCACTCGTCAGAACGTAAACAGTTTAAGTCTACAGAAATGAGAGTGCGACACGGGGAGAAAAGAATGAAACTCAATGTTCCGGTATAAAAATCACTTATTATTGTACTTAATGATCAGGCAAAGGCAATGATGTTCCCCTGTATCACGGAACGCGTACTCTCTTCACGGCCCGCAGAACTAGGCTGAGGAGGATGGCACGGAAATACTGTTACCAAGCGAAGATCTCCAGCCAGCTCCATATAGGAAAAAGCAGTAACGCATATCTTACAAACAAGTACATGTAAAACTGAATACAGCATAGGAAAACACTTGGAGGAATTAAGGTATTAATTTTGACACTTTTTATTTCTTTTAATTGTTCAGTGTCTTTGTTGCTATGCGTGTCGGGGAAAATTATGATAGCTTGAAAAAGTCAGAACGGACTTGCAAAACAACCATGAAATCAAATAAAAATTACACAAGGTATTGTACATACAAGAGACCCTTCAAAAACACTTTAGTAAATTAAAACATTAATTTAGTGAAAGCTCTAGGAATTTAAGTTTGTGCACTTAGCAATAGCAGTTGCAGGAACTACCAAGACTAACTTACCATTTACGTTAAAGAAAACAAACCATAAATATGCTGTTTAGAAATAACATAAACACAGCATCGACTCTCAAAAATTGTACATTGTATTTAGAGCATCTCCGAATGTAGGTCTCTTTCAATACATTGACCACATGGCCGGGCACTCTTTAATTAATTATGGAGCACTGTGGGGAAGCAAATGGGAGATAACAATACCCCATATTTACTTTAGGCTCTGCTTTCAAGGGATCAAAACACTTGTCTGATTAAATCACAGACACACTAGTTCTCTCTTGGCGAGCGGGTCATTAGGATCACTAAACAGGTCGCAGGACCCATTCCCGTGAGAAAGGCATAGTGAACCGTGCATGACACGCATGGCAAAGCGTGGCTAATGCACAGCGAGCTGTGTTGGTCTGCCTCCCGAGCAGGGCAGTGAGGGCCCTGTCAAATCCTCCCCTCGGGAGACCAATGAGGTGATGCGGCAACCTCTGGCAGTGAAGACTACGCTGAAGTGCAGCAGGAGGTGGGGCAGTGCAAGGGGCGCTGCCTCAACATATAAGTAGGGAATGGACAGTTCCTTACCTTGTGTGACATGTCTGGCGCTCACATCGAGAATGCTGGGCATCCGTGAAGAATGCAGGGCACCCCGTCCCAGGGCCTGCAGAAGAGCGCATGCCGTTTGCATGAGTGAATATGTCTGAGCCCTGGCTTGTGCTTTGCTGGTGCCTGAAGCGAGGCAGTCGCTCGTTGTGTATATGGTATGAGCGGGTCGAGTGGTGATAAGCCAAAGAACAGGTCGAGCTGATGGTAGAACTGCTCCCACTGCGCTGCTGTAGCTGTTTTTGTTCTGTGTTGGATGCGGGGGTGGTCACCTCCACCTACATGGCATCGAAGAGTTGTAGCGCTGTCCACTGAAACTCAGAGGTGTCAACTGGTTGCTCAGTGGCCGGAAAGTCGCAAAGGTGTGGGGTGACTCCTCTCCTCCACACGTCACTTATTTTCCCTGCTGCTAACCACTGTGTTCTTGTTCTGGTGGGGGCAACAGTAGGCGGTGCGGCAACTGGGAAGCCACGAAACTCTAGGGATGATGTTTCCTCTCCCCACGCATCATTTTATCTGTTGCTGGCCTATTTGCAGTTGTAATAACAGGCGTGGTAACATCAATACCACGGAAATAGAGGGGTGACCTCCCTCCTGATGGCATAGGACTTACACTCGGATTGCAGTTTTGGCTTGGGTTAGACGGCATAATGTCACTCACTTCTGCCTCCAGAACACTTTCCAAATTTTGGCCTGTCTGTCCTTTTCCCACATCTTCCTGGTTGGCAGGTGGGTGTGGTTCTCTGTGGTCGTTCGGGATGGACGCCACACGAATGTTGTTCTTATGAACCTTACATCTCCTCCTAAGTCCGATCTGCACTAGGTATGACATCTGGCTAATCCTCTCAAGAATCCAATGTGGGCCAGTCCACTTAGGGACGAATCTCGCACAAAAATTCTGCTTGGCGGTTGATAGATGGTGTGCTCGCATGTTAATGTGATCACCTGGCAACAAGGGTTTCGGAGGTCGTCTCATCTTCAGCAGCCATTTTTGAAAGTAGCGTTTCTGGTTGGCACACACTTTTTGATGACGTAACTTTCATTCCTTTTCCCTCACCTCAGAGTCTGCTGCTTCTGGGTACGAGTCTGGTGCATAGCAGGCAAATTCCTCTGGATGTGCTAGGCCTGCGCCATATAGTATTTCCGCAGGAGATTTCCCGGTGGTTTTGTTGGTACAGTTGCGCAAGCAGAAAGCTATACCTGGTACGTGCTGGGCCCATGTTTTGTGATTCTCTCCTACTCTAAGGCGTAACTGCACCTTTATCTCCTGGGTTCTACGCTCTGTAAATGTCAGTGGTGTGGTGCTTGACATGCCATTCAGTACATAACCAAATCTAGCGTGGTCCGGAAAATTGTGTGGCGTTATCGCTGAGGAGTGTTTTTGGATAACAGCAGCGGGGAAAAAACTCCAAGTCGACGGCTATGTGTCATATGAACACACTTGGCAACCTGTACAGTTCGCACCAACGTGCAAACAAATCAGTCACCACTAAAATGTACCATTTCCCCCCTGATGAATGGGGGTAAGGGCCCATCAAGTCCAAGGCAATTGCTTCAAATGGGCATCGCGATAATCTGGGTCGTCGTTGTTGTGCGGTTCTATCAGATATGCAGGTATTGTACACATTTAAGTCACGGCACTGGCACTTGTACTCTTTAACCTCTTTTGTGAGGCCAGGCGACAAATAGGATAACATGATATTGCGAACATTTTGTCCTATGCCTGGGTGTCCTGACATACTATTGTTGTGGCCGACGTGAATGACAGTATTGCGTGCCCCTGGCAGCACGTAGAGGCACCACCAGTCTATATTTCATCTGTTGTTCCGCGTATCTAAACTAATGTTGATTACTCGCCATCCCTTCAACACTCTTTGTTCACATTGTTACTTAATTTTGTTTACCTCTACGGAAATCTGTTGTTGGTCCAGGACATAAAAATTGAGATTGTCTGCGCACGTTTCGGCCAGCGGGTGCGGTTTCATTTCGCTCACTGCAATGTGTTGCAGAAGCACAAGTGGAGTTGTGCCGTTATTCTCCAGAGGCAATACTGTTTCCCACTCTTCCTCATCTACCGCTACTTCTCCCTCATTCGGAGAACGTAAGATGGAGTCGGCCAGCACATTGTCTCGGCCAGGCACGTGTTCAACAACAAAGTCAAAGTTTTTTGTAGTAGCATCAACCACCCCGTGAGCTTACTAAGAATGTCACGCATCTTGTGTAACCACAATAAACACTGGTTAGGGTGAATCATCTATACTCTAGATGAACACGGTATCGCTTGATGGCCTAGATGATTGCCAAACATTCACGCTCATTGACATCGTAACGTTTCTCAGAGTTGCCAAGCTTGGCACTTGCGTAATCGATGACACAGTGCTCTTGGTCATAGCTATACTGGAACAGTACGGCCCCAATACCCCCCTGGCTCGCATCTGTTTGCAAATATAGGTGACTACTCGTATCAATACATGCAAGGTCATGACATTGCGAGAAACTGTACTCTATTTCCTCGAACGCGCTCTGCATGTAGGTATCCCACTTGTATCTCTTAGCAGGTGAGAGCATTTCAGTGAGCGGGGTGGTGATTACAGCAAAGTCTTGCATGTACTGTCTAAACCAGTTGATAAGGCCAAAAATTTTTTGTAATACTTCCACATGGTGGGCACTGGATACTCTTCAATGAGAGTTAACTGCCCTGGTGTAGGGTGGTTCCTTTCCCCATCAACCATGTGACCGAGGTACTTGCTACTGGTTTTACCTATGCAACATTTCTGGCAAGGTCAGACCACTATTAGCAAGTCTCTCCAGAACAATTGCTAAGTGATGGACGTGGTCCTCCCATGTCTCTGACCACACAACCACATTGTCTAGGTAGGCCATTATGAAATCTCTGATTATCCCGTCTAGGACCTTCACCATTGATTTTGGAAAGTGGACGGGGCACACTTAAGCTCAAAGGTCATGGCAAAAAGTTGATACTGGCGGTCGTCTGTTGCCATGAACGCTGTCTTGTGCCTGTTTTACCACAATCTGCCAGAAACCACTATTCAGGTAAAAAGATGACAGAATTTTCGCCTTGCTGAGTACATTTAGTGCTGTGTTTACACTAATAAATGGGGGTGAGGCGCTCTTTGTGATCTGTTTATGGGCCTTAAATTGATACAAAACCGCCACCGTCCGTATTTCTTGGGCACCAATGTTATGGCAGATGGTTCTATTACTCAGATACTTACCATTTCTGCGATTTGGCAATTTATTACGTTAAGGTGGTGCACGAAGTAATCTGTAGGCGATGTCCAGAGCAGATTGTAGTGAATGGTCTTTATCTCATGTTCGCAACTGTTGTACGTTTAAGCATATCGGCTGGTGTGAAAACATCTTTCCTTTCATTGGATGCCTTCGAATGTGGTGTGGTATTCTACCGGGACACCATGATAAAAGTCATCTAGTTTGACAGGCTGCAAGTTGACTTCTACATGTCTGCCTAGATTGTAAACTGTGCTCCTGACATGCTTGCCGAAATGAATTCTGTCTCTTGGAATCTGTACAATTACGTCCTGAACTACTAGCCAAGGTACTCCAAAAATAACATCTTCGCATATTTCTCTTGAAACTAAGGCTGTTACGCACATTACAACGTCCCTGATTCTTATGTCAAGTTGAGTGACACCAATGATATTACTCATACCATGCAGTGCAGCAAGGTCTACTGTAAGTTGGTACCTTACGTATCTTAGAATTTGACAAGCTCCTCACGGACAAAATTATGTGAAGCCGCGGTGTCGAACAAGGCAAAAGTTGACACATGCAATACATACACAAGCACTCTCAGTAATTTGTCAATGGTAGTACTCACTTGTCCCAAATAGGTAAATGGGGGCGCTACAGCAGACACGTTGGCAGAGTAGGCAGGCCTCTGGTGTGGTCCTACCCCGTTAATGCATTTCCCGTGGCCGTAGTCACTCTGTTAGGGCACTGTAGGTGCCAATGATATTGTTCGTCACAGCATATACGAAACCGTGATGCCTGGCGCTGAACCTCAGCATTGACAGCGCTGGGCAGCTGGGCGGGCGAAGCACTTGAACTGTTGTTCCCAATTGCGGTTGCAGCACATTTTGCCTGCACTCGGCCGGTCATGTTTGCAGACAAACTGCCCAGGCCGTTCAACCCTTGGCACGGTTTGTTTACGTGACTTGCGGAACTGTCACTTGTTTTCACCACACCTTTTGAATCCCGGGGGTCCTGAGTCACACACAATACTCACAGTAGCCCTTGTAAAATGCTGGTATCCACTGTACACCATCTGTCTCAAAGCCGGTCGATAATCCGGGAGCACTGTCTCGACGATCAACTCCAACACATCTTCTGTGGACGGGTGTTGGTAATGTCAGTTGGCCAAGCTGATTTTTCGACCCACAAATGCCTCCAGACTTCCTTGCAGTTTCTGTTCCTGAACTGGGACAGCTGCTGCTTCAGCATCGTGTACATATTGGCATACCGTGCAGAGAATTTCATTGCGAATTGTGTCTAGGTCATCTTGTAATCAGTCGTGTTGGGAAAAATTATAATAGCTTGGAAAAGCCTGAATAGGCTTGCAAAAGAAATGTAAAATCATATAAAAATAACACACGGCATTGTACATAAGAGACCCTCCAAAAACACTTTACTAAATTAAAACATTAATTTAGTGAAAGCGCTAGGAATTTAAGTTTGGGCGCTTGGCATGGCGACTGCCGGAACTACCAAAATCAACTTACTGTTTACGTTAAAGAAAACTGAAAACATAAATACAACCTTTGGAAAAAAACATAATAATAGCATCAACCCTCAAAAATTTTGCATTGAATTTAGTGTGTGTAATTAATTACGGAGCACTGAAGGGATGCAAATGGGAGATAACAACACCCCACATTTACTTTAGGTTTTGCTTTCAGGGGATCACAACACTCGTCTGATTAAATCACAGACACACTAGTTCTCTCTTTGTAAGCAGGTCATTGGATCACTAAACGGATCACAGGTCCCTTTCCTGTACGAGCGGCACAGTGAACCATGCACAGTGCACAACACGCATGGCCATGCATGGCTGATGTACAGCGAGCAGTATTGGTCTGCCTCCCAAGCAGGGCAGTGAGAGCCACACTGTGTGTGTGTGTATATATATATATATATGACACACGAATACATATACACACAAGCTAATTTATAGACTGTACCATTTACAGAGTCCATCATGGTGTATTTTAATATTTAACAAAGTTATTAAAATTAATATACGTAATAAACGTGGTAACTTGTAGCTTCAATAATTTGAAACCCATGAAAAAACTTGGGCTGATCATAAATGGATGCACTCAGTTACGCTTACAGGACACATACTAAATATGTTTGGAAAAATAATATGTATACATTTTCGGCGATTACATTCGTTTTCTTTGTCCTGATGGATACATTTAAAACATATCAAGAAATAATATGTAGTATTCTTGCAGACATAACTTTTATCTGTAAAACAACTAAACTGTGCTGTTTTCATAATTATTTGATAAATAAATACATGACATAAAAATTGTATTTTTTTAATAATCTTTCAGAAGAAAAAAATATCAGAAATGAAACTGAGTTATTTCACACAGTGTATAACGTTTGTACCTTAAATTTTATTCCAACTAAATGTATTGATAAACAGTAGCTGGCAAGATATGACAACACAATTACAATTTCTTTCTCAGCAATGCGCAAAATGTCCATTGCTTGTCTCTAGTGTGTAACTATACTGAGCATAATGATGGATGAATTAGCATGATATGAAAATGTTTTAAATATGTATGTTTATATATCCAAAATATTGTAACTAACAGTGCATGCAGTTCAACTGCATAATAACCATAATTGGTGTTTTAAGTCATAATAATCATGTGGTGGTAATTACAGCACTTACATTGCCATTTGCCGTAAACAACTTTGGGTGGTGTGTGTGTGTTGAAGTCAATGGGTTTAGCTGCGGGTGAACAAAATTGAGAGGGGGAAGGGATGATGTGCATGCAGGAGGCAGGGAAGATGTAGCTATCTCACAATTGTGGTTCTGTTGTTGCTCAGCTCCTGACCAGTCCGTGATGGGTTACAGACATGAGCCTGAAGGTAAAAGCATGTGCAACATCTGTTGAGCACAAGAGGCAGAACAATACCTGGTGTATTGATACATTTACAAAAAGAAGTCTGCACTCACAGCATTTTATAAATATAGAAGATGTGTTTTTATAAAAAAAATTGTGTATGATGAGCGTGAGTGGCAACATATTCCTACACAATTTTATTACAATCTGCTCAGGGATTAAAAAGTTATTAAGAGCAGACATACACCCATACATTATTGGGCAATTTCATGAGCCTACCTTTCCAAAAGAAATTAGGCAAAAAACAAAATAGGTTAAACATCAATAATTATAAAACAACATTTTAATCATGCTTTCTCCTCAATTATTCCTAAAATTATACAGACATTTACATTCTCAAACAAAAAAACGTTCATTCTAGTATTAACATTATATTATCAAAAATAAAACTCAGCACAACAAATCTTACTGGGTTCATATGCCCTATCTACAGAGAATTTATCCAAATATCTTGACACAGTTAACGCATGCCATGTTCGTGTCCGCCAAAACCGTTTGCCCGCTGTGCAACACTGCACCGCCACAGCAGGCATCCACATTCAGCAACATCTTGTTTTGCAGTGCTAATGTGCAATAGAGCGACGAGTGCAGTGCAGTGCAATATAGTGCAGCATAGTACAACCTGGTAAAAGTAGGGCGCCTCCAGATGGCTTAACGGCTCATGCCGTTTAACCCCTAATTAAAGGAACTACAGGGATGCACCTATTAGTGTTAATTCAATGTTATTTTGCATTTCAGTGTTTATTTACAAGAGTAGTATTTTTCATTTCACATGTTTCACCCTATCATTTTCATGAATCATGCGAGGGTTATATTGTGTTGTTATGTGATACAGAGTAATTTGTTATGTCATCAGTTTGCAAATGTTTTATGTGTAATTAAGTTTTCAATGCAAGTGTGACAGAAAATAGTTCCCATGTGCCACGCAAACATGCTAGGGCGGGTTCGCATGGTATGCGGAAGAGTCAGTAGCATTTTGGACTCCAGAGATCTAGGCCACATCGCGTCACGCTCCAGTGGCCTGTATCGTCTGTAATCAGCCATGTGGTTTTCAATAATGCGGTAAATTTTTACCAAAACTGTTTTACTTTTTTAGCCACCGGAGACGCCTGCCCTCCTTCCCTAGTATATAAATTGCCTAGGGAAGCGTAAATGTTTAATTAATCTTTGTTGGCTGCGCATCTTATTATCAGTATCGTCTCAGCGGACAAAGTCCGGCACAACATGTAAAGTGTTCACCAAGAGTGACGTGTAGCATTTACGGCAAGTAAAATTACGCTGGTAAGAAATCACGTCTGTTTTTCATTCGCCGAGCCTTCGGGTGTGTCAGGGAATGGGAACCTTAAAAGCTCGCCAAAATCACTTTACATGTGATCAGTGTTGCTGTGCATGTAGTTATTTCAGTTATATGATAAGACATTAATTCAAGATCACGTATGTAGGTCAGTCTTTAATAGGCCCACCATTTAAAACACACTGTAGGTATTAATTATAAGGGGTTAAATACCAATGAAGGAAAGTTACGTCCAGGTGATTGGCTCACAGTTCCAGAGAACTTCAAGAGTCTCCAGCTCTACAACAACATTTACATCGCACTGATGGTCTGGCGCCTGTTGAGTAATGTTATTTTATGCTAACTTCCTAACCTCAACATTCATCACCCCTTAAACCCACCTTGCACCCATCATCCAGCGGCGTCAAAATGTTGCCCTTCCTTGTGCCATAATTTTCCATCCATGAAAATTCCAAATCAACCGAACCCAGAAACCCGCCAAAATACCACCACACAAAATTTTCCCAGAAACCCTTCCCCCTGACTGTTACGAAAACAGGGACAACGCATCACACCAGCAACAGCATTAGGCTGCCTTCCAGATGCTGGGAACAACACACCATATGGCATGGGTAACAAATCACGCCAAGACAGCCATTGTGACAGCAGGACAGCACATGTGCAGGAAAGGTGCCATTTTCAAATGGCAAGGCGACATCATCCCACCACCCACCTCCTCAGCGCTGGACAAAGGAGGGTGCACTCTGCACCCCACCCCTCCACGCTACAGCACCAACACCAGCTGGGGAGTATTGATCGCGCAGTATAATACAATTCAATACAAGGTTCCTCTCGGTCCTTGTATTTTATCATAGCGCTCTTAGCCAATAGGCCTAACACGCTTCGGCCTCCCAATAGACGGGGAAAAAGAATCACGTTCTCTCACAGCAAGTAAACCAGGATTAATGCAATTGTTGGCCAGATCCTATGCCCAAACCTGGCACGTCAGCACATCCTCTCTCCCTCTACCACAAAGGCTCCAAGACCCCTCACACTCAGAAACCAAGCGAGTGGTCTGGCAGGGGTTGTAACCATACCCCTAATGATTCTCCAGGGCACAACCGGAGCAGATTGCTGCTCACCGCCCTAACTTTCCAAAAGAGTGGGAATCTCACCAGACCTCCTCCAGCCTACGGAGTTAACCAATGCCAGCACGAGTCCAAGTACAATGATCGGTCACCAGAGAAAACCTCCGGTGGGGCCAACCGATCATCCCGTGCTACCACTTATTTTCCATGGCACTAGTGGGTTATCGATGACCGACCATCCCACCGGTAGCAAGTCTGGCAAGCAAACACACACCCTTCCACCAAAGTGGTTGAGAATGCCTCACCGGGCAAAAGCCAATGAAGAACAGTTTGCTCATCTTTTCCACCCCAGGACTGCCTCGTGGACAGGAGGCGATTATGACAAACCCAGAGCAGCATACCCTCCCAGCGCCCAATTCACCAGGAAGAAGCGAAGCTGTCCCCCGGTGTCGCAGTCACCGAGCAGAGCAGTCCTTGCTCTGATATGGAGATATTATCTTCACTTAGGACCGAAAGACAGGCAAGCTTGGAAAGCCCCTTCTCAATTTTGTGGGCATACGCCTTACATCCCAGTCAAAGGCCGGTTGCCCACCTGCCCTCCAACCATTGAGCTCTTTTTATTCTCCTGTTTTCATCACTGCCTCCAGGTAGTCGCCAACTCATCTATCCACTCGGAAAGACCCAATCCGACAGTATCGGCCACAGTCAATTCCATGCCTTTGGACTTCTACACAAATCAAAGTCCAGGCCTTGGACCCCAACAGCCTGAATGCCAAGTGGTCGGGCCTAGGTACCGTCTGTCAGCCCAAGTCATCACGGCAGATACCCCTAGCCAATCGCGAGGAAACTGGCAACCCATAGGGATCGGGCAGCGAGTCACTTGAGCAGGTGCTAACATCCCCCCTGCTTCGCAGGTCGGTGCATCCCCTAGCGGGCGCAGAGAGGTCAGCTGCGTGAGGGGAAGACACTCCCTCCATCATCGAGCTGCGCACTTGCACCGGACATGCGTACACCATGACTGGCCAGATCCACTGTGGTTGTGCCGGCACCACTATGCCTACAGTGCTTATGCCCCATCCCACAGGATATGGTAGTGAAGTACAAAATTGGTACTCAAGATTGCAGATGCAATCGCAAGCCCAGCTTATCCATCAGCCACGTCACAAACAACTGCGAGTGCAGAGACAGCTATGGAGAAATAAAAGGGGAAATTAAAACACCCAATAATGCTTCACTTAAAATTTCAGCCCAACAAACTAGTCAAAATTTAAATGTGAAAAATTTAAATAATCAACTGTTGTGCGGAAATTTAATGTGCAGTGAACGGGGAACACCAAACTTTCAGTGAACTCTATGCAAGTCACAGTACCATTCAGAGTACTTCAGCATGAGCAAATTGAAAACCATCCAAGGGCAGAATTTCCAGTGCCAATCATGCAAAAACGTGCAAAACCAAAAGACTCCTGCAATAACTGGGATGATTACCTTACCGGACTGAATTTCAAAATTGACTGTGCAACAGTACGGAGTGTACAGGTGACGGTAGCAGCAAAGCAACATGTCGTATTTGCATGGTAGTGGTACATGAGCAGTGTTTACAAACTGTTGAGAGACTGATGGTGCGAGAGGGGAAGTTCATGCGTCAGCATTGCACGGCTGCGGCAAATGTAACCAAACAACTGTGACATGCCCACAGAGCGCACGTGGCAATGTCAACAACATGCCGCATGCGCAATACACGCCGCAACTGCCAGCCCTAGTCTCAGCACTTCTCCCATGCTTATCAACTGCCTCTTACCTACCACAAATAATAGCATATTTCCACACACCAATTTACATACCAAATTTACCACCAATGCTACCAACTGTCACACCAACTTACACGTCCATTCAACCACTAGTATTATTACCCACGACCAATGTGTTCAACAACCTACAACCAGTTGGCAACACGGAAGCGAAAGGCAATCAGAAACCACTATGGTTACCACAGCGAAAGCCTCTGAACGTATTACCAAGCAGACTCCTACATGCTTCCAAACGTTTCCCCCTTTTTGCAGGATCACCCAATGAAGATCCCTCAGCATTCTTAAAAGACTGTACTTCAAGACTAGAACATGGTGTATGTAAGTAAGAGTGGGCAAATTGTGTGGGAAATCACTTTCAAGGAGAGAAAGGTTCATGGTGGCGTTTCCTAAATCACTACAGGTTAGCATGGGAAGAATTTCTGCATTCTTTCCAATGCCGTTTTGGAGGGGAGTTTACTTCCCTTCAGGCCCAGAGCAAGTTAACACTGCAAGAACAGCAAGCAGGGGAACAGCTGACCATGTTCATCACCTGAAAAGTGCACCATGTGCAGCGCTCCCATCCGCAACTGCCGGAGCGTAAATATTGGAAGTTGTGGCAGAGACTGTAAGACCGGAGTACCGTACCTTATTTGTGCCACTACTTAACAGTAGTTTGGAAGAGCTAATGCAAACAGCTATATCTTGAGGCATAACTTGTGCTAACCGCGTCACAATTTTGGTGCTGCACGATGGTGCCACGAGCCACAAGGTAAAAGTGAACACAAGCAAAGTGAACAGTCGAGTAGTAACACAACCAAATATTTTGGACAAAATTAAGATAAACATTCTGGCTCAGGATCAAACAATAGCATGCAAAACATAAACAGTGACAAAAATAACAGTGCGGGCAAAGGTGCAGCCAACAAATTTGTGAAGTGGGATAAAAGCAAACTGATGCAAAAAGCATGCCACTATTGCGACGACCAGGTGTTCCACTGGCACACCAAGTGCCCAAACAACCTGTATCTGAATAAAAACAAAGAAAATGCAAGCAGCAATATGGGAAACGGGAAGCATGGGTTAGAGGGCCAGACACTCTCAACACCAGAGTCTCGCAACACAACATGATGTGACACCACAGCAAACCTTCATAAACCAAGTTAGTAGCAGCCAATCGCAATCCATATGCATCCTAGTGTCAATCAACGGCCACCATTGCCATGGCCTAATTGACACTGCATCATCTCACAAATTTCTGAAACCTCATTTTGTACACAAAAGTAATGTGAATCCAACTAAGCATGTGATTCTGTTAGCTACAAATCAGCACAGTTGTACGATACTAAAGTAATCTACAGTAACAGTAAGAGTGCTAGATTTGGAGACAATCACTACCGCAATAATAACAACAGCAGATATTAGGGAAGATGCAATCCTACAAGTGCCTCAGTTGACCAAACAAAATACAACAGTAGATACCATGGCGAGACATACTGATTTTGGCATGAAAGAGAAGCGCACTGTGTACAAAATCGACCAGCAAACAACTGAAGCACATCCGCCGTATTGCTCAGGTAATTCGACTACAACATACCGACAGACATCACGCAGCTTTTCAGCAGCTCCTTGATGAGCGTAAGGATGTATTTTCTGAACATGATGCCTTATGCCATACCACATTTGCCGAACACGCAATTCCCTTGGAGTGAGAAGGGTCTAATACATGCCACCACATAGTTATCTGTCACACCAAGCACGTATCATACGTCAACAAATAAGGTACACAAAATGTTGACAGACGAAGTGACTGAGCCAGCAGATAGCAACTTTAATTTGGTAGTAATTATATTTTTCAGCAAGTATGAAGGGAGTTCAATTAGTCAACAACTACATAAAGGGATGTAAACACTGTACAACTCAACTTCAAATTTCACCATTTCATTCTAGCAAGTGTCTCTCATTCATCGTATCATTGTTTTGGCAACTTTGTGATCCTGACTTGTACCATCATCAGCATCGTACATCCAACTTATCACGCATGCACTGCATCGCCTAGCATGCGGAGATTATCAGAGGTGACCCAATCTTCCCTCCAAATGTGAGGTCATCATTCATCGGCATGCACAGAGAGATAATAATCTGAGGGTATCCAATCCTCCCTCTGCACGTGGTATCAACAATCACCATGCATACAGAGATAATCGGAGGGTAGCCAATCTCCCCTCTACACACGTGGTATCCAAATCCAACATTGTGCATGCGGAGCTAATAGGTAGATTCACACGCTCCCCTCCGCACACAATTCTATTTCCATGCACGTAGAACTAATCGAAGGTTACCCAGTCCCCCTTCGCCCATGGTTCACGCAACTGAGATGTCCAGTGCAGGCGAGATGGCCAGTTGAGAAAATCACAAGTGTTCCAGACAGATAATCATCATTCATATCACCATCCTTACCGAAGTGCGACACAGTGTTTCATCATAACCTGACACCAGCGACCATCTTGAACCTGCAAACACAAAGTAACAGGTGCTGCCCCCACAACAGCGATGCTGCTGTAGAGCATCCTGGGAAGGGGGGTGCAGAAGAGGAAGGAGTGTGCAAGGTACGTAACTGCATAGATACAAACTGTCTTGCAAGGAGGGGGGAGGGGTGTGTGGTTTGATGTGTGCTGCGTTTGTGTCGCCAAGACAGTTTCCCACCGTGCACCACTCTACCGCTGCAGCAGGCATCCACATTCAGCAACATCTTGTTCTGCAGCGCTAGATTGCAATACTGCGATGAGTGCAGTGTAGTGCAACGTAGTAAAAGTAAGCTGTCCACAAAGGGCTTAATGGCTCATGCCATTTAACACCTAATTAAGGAAACTAGAGAGACATTTATTCAATGTTATTTGTCATTTCAGTGTTTATTTGCAAGATTAGGGGTGTTTTTCATTTCACGTATTTCAATCTCCTATCATTTTCATGAATCATGCAAGGGTTGTTTTGTTGTTATGTAATACAGAGAAAATTATTATGTCTGCAATTTGCAAGTGTGCAGCACAAACCTGCTAGGGCAGGTTGCTCCCCATGTGGAAGAGTCAACAGCATCTTGGACTCCAGAGGGCTAGGCACATCACATCATGCTCTGGTGGCCTGCACCACTTGTAACCAGTCATGTAGTTTTCAATAGTATATTAAACTCTTAACAGAACCGTTTTACTCTCAGCCACCAGGGATGTCTGCCCTCCTTCCCTAGGATTTAAATCGCCTAGGGAAGTGTAAAAGTTCAATTAATACATTATGTTGGCTTTGTGCCTTTTTATCAGTATCGTCTCGTTGGCAGACAAAGGCCAGCACCACATGTAAAGTGTTCACTAAATGTGTAATATTTACAGCAGGTAAAACTACGCTAGTAAGAAATCACATGTGTTTTTCATCAGCAGCCTTCGAGCGTGTCAGGGAACGGGACCCTTAAAAGCCAGCTAAAATCACTTTACCTTTGATCAGTGTTGCTGTGCACATAGTTATTTCAGTTATGTGATAAGTCACTAATTCAGCATCAGGCTTGTGATTCAGCCTTTAATAGGCCCACCATTTAGTACACACAGCAGGTAATAATTATGAGGGGTTAAATACCAATGAAGGAAAGTTACGTCCGTGTGATTGGTCCACAGTTTCCAAGAAGAGTCTTCAGGTCTACAACCAAATCGACACAGCACTGACGGTGTCTGACGCCTATCGGGTAATGTTATTTTCCACAAACTTCCTAACCTCAACCTTCATCGCCCCTCAAACACACCTTGCACCCATTACCCAGCCACCACACAGTGTCACAGTTAACCACAATATATGCTACAAAAACTACATAAAATAGGTTTCTAAGCCAATTATGTTAACTTAATCTGAAGCTAACACACAGACAGAAAATGTTCAGTTCATATATAAAAAGCTCATCATGCTCCATCGTAGTAGGTACTGATGCCGTCCTCGGTCTATGCTACACTCGGGTGGCAGACCAATAGTGCTTGCTGTTGAACTAATCGTACGTGATCCAGAATGTTTTATGCAGCATGCCTTTCACACATGAACCAGTCAATGATCCGTTCAGTGTATAAAAAGACCAGTTTACCAAGAGTAACCAGCGGCTTGCCTGTTTCTTTTTGTGTTCAAGTGTGACTCTCTTAAAGCAGAGTCTAATACATGCCCGACGTAGTGTTATCTCCTCCTTGCGTCCCTACCTTAAAGTGTAATTTAATATTGAGTGCTCACCTACGTGGTTCACCAGACATGAATGCTCGCAATTCTTTTTATAATTTTACAAGTGTTTTGCTGTGCATTGTTTTGTTTTTAAATTGCAGGTAATGTTCGCATGTTTTATCAGAAAATATACGTGCAAAGACCCTTGCCGTTCCGGCAGCCACATTGCCAAGCTCACAGAACAAATTTCCAACAGCTTGTATATTAAATTTTGCTTTATTTTATAACACTGTTCTTGAAGGGTTTTTACGTGTAACTTATTGAAGTAATTTCATTTAAAGTGTATTTATGTCTTTTGCTTGCCTTTCCCAGCATTAAACAGTGAAACGTATTCTTACAAGACACTTAGCAACAGCTATGAAAGACTTTCCCGAAGAAGTTTTAAAAGCGAAGAAATACATAAAATAATTTCCTGATTATTTTTCTGCCTGCAATTGCTCTTGTTTGAGAAGTGTTTGCTTTTTGCATTTTGTGAACATTTCCCTCAAGATGCTGGCAGGAAGGTGTCCATTGTTCACGGTACCTACACGCCACCGTATTTAGTCTGGTCTAGTGGGTCTTCGAGGGCGGATGTATGCCGCTCCACGCTGCGTGCCACGGGAACTTCATAAAGTGATTCTTATCATGAAGGGTGTCAATAGATTAAACTTATTAATATACCGGAACCTTTTGTATTTCTTTTGCTCTCCTGTCTGCTGACTCTCCTCTCCGCCAACTTGCTACCCCAGAGAGTTTCTAACCATAAATTGCTTTGTGCTGTTAAGCCATTTTGCCATATAGGCCCCTGACAAGCCTTGTGTGCCAGGCCTGCTTCAGACACAGGAAATCGTACGTTACCAGGTGTACTCTTTCTGGTAATATATCTTATTTCTTTGAACCTCGTGTCTTATTCAATTTCAATTAATTTCCACATCGGGAACTGGCCCTATCCAGTGAGTGTACCACGTGGTAGCCGACCACGTGCTAACTGCGTAAGCTAAAGCCATGACTCTAATTTATGCATAAAAGACGTGTGCTGCGAGGGGATGCCGCTACAGGCTGTCGACCTCTAACAACCATAAGAAACAAGACCTCGTGCTCCTACGAGCCAATAGAGGAGCTGGCATCCTGGGAAATTTAACAACTGTATTTGTATCCATCGATGATCTGGAGAGACTGTAAGGTAATCTGGCATCATACGCAAGCCCCAAGCCACATCAGTACCTCAAGTGAATTTACTATAACTTTTGTTCATTTTCTTTTTGGATACTTCCATTAAAGACTCCCACCTGTAATAAATATGGCATTGAAACTATTGAAGACTAGTGTACATAAAACAGTACAACTACACTTAGGTAAAACATGATCATATTTAGGAGAAAAAAGCACATCATATATAAAAGATTTTAGCATAAGTAGTGTTTATTACAAAACATGTCTCATCCGCCATGACCGAGTCCCAGAGTATCTGTACTCGCCCAGGTCTCTAACCTCAGTGTGCATAATCTCCCTACACTACATGCCCCTTTCTCTATCTTTTATATTGCATCATCTCAAAACATATCTCCCCCATTGGCATTAACATTACTCTGCATTAGCTTGACTGTATGCATACACCCAAGTCTAGCCCTAACACAAACACTATTACTATTCCTATAATTAGAGCCAAGATTTTATGGTGTTATTTAAAAGAAATTTTGGTAATTAAAAATTGTAGATTTCGTCTTTATCGTTATAAAAGATTTACTATGTGTGCATCAATATATACTTGTCAAATTCAGTCGTGATAACTTCAGGAGACTACAATAAGTAATTAACAAAATAATATTTTAGTTCAACATGATTTTTAAAATGTAACATTTCAGTGTAATTGCTTGATGATGGCCAAGGGCCAGCCACAGACAGCCCATGATGGCACTCACTGCTAAAGGTACACATGGTGGTGAGCACAGGTCTAAGTACCGTTAGAGGCTACAGACTCTCCCGAAACGAGATATAAAGTTGTTTCAGTGTAATACGTATTTGTTTCAAGGGTAAAATTGTTTGTAAAGTGTTTATGTATTTGAGGATTTTGTGTGAAATTTCCATTTGAAATTCAAAGTGTGTGCGGCGCCGCTGAAAAACAGACAATGATATTCAGGCGAGAATGCCTTCAAAAGACAATTAAATACCAATCAAAATTTAACTTTTAAATTTCTGCATGTAAAAGAGTTTAGAAATTATTTTGGTGCCATTTCAGTTTGCCATATTAATATTTCACTCGGCACGCATAGCACTTCAGCTTGTGTGAACCCTGTAGACAGCCATGGTAAGTCCGCGCATCCCATGCCTCTGGGCAGTCGTCCTAGGAGAGCTGGCAACGTAAGACGCTGTCACGTATGCACTTCATCCTTTTGCACTTATGTAGGTTTACATAACGCTTGACCTTTGCCTTGCGTATGTTTTGCCAGATGCCCCAGCATAATGCTATCCACTTAACTTCATAATTTACAACCTTCAGGCTTTTGAGATATAAATGAGATGAGAGAGTGTTGTACCGAAGAGGCCACGAGGCCCACGCTACTTGTGTATCAGATGCCACCCACCTGTGTCTAGGGCTTTTCAATGTAATGTCTACTAATTGTGCAATATTAAGGGCAATATTTTTGTATAATTATTTAAAGGTTTTTGTAGTGTCATCGTGTTTTACGGCCACATTGCCCACGATTCCATGGTCAGGTACCACCAAGTCTGTACCTGCGCAATTACTGCGTTACAAGGACTAATTGTCTTTTCATCTTGTGCGCCATCAATTATCTCAGGGTTATATGTAATTTTGTACTAAGGGTTTATGTATTCCTCAGTGTTTAAAGCATTTTGTTCCTGACCACGCGGTCACCTCATGTACTTGTATTTTCCCGCTAACCAGCATTTCAAGGGCCTTTGTACACTAGTTTCTGGCAGAGATAATTTTTCCAATGCAGATGCAATTCTTTCAGGGAACTCTTGACTGGATTTTTGGGTAAATAATGTGTTAGTAATTAATCTTGCATTTAGAAATTCACTTCTGAAACCAATTATGAGCATAAAATAGCACATGCATGTAAAATCTGCCATATATTCCTTAACACAGAAAATGTGAAATTTCATATTCTAAGCTCAAAATGACAAAATATGCACATGTAAAGTTAAATTATTTTTTAAGTAACAATTGCACTGGAATCCCATTTCTTGCACGTGTCCACTACTCCTTGCAGAGCATTTTGTTTGGCAGTCTCATTTTTGTACATTGTAGATGACTTTTCACATAAAATTGGTTTGCATTCTACAGCCGCAATCAATGTTAGTTTGAAACTATTGAGACGCCTTCTGACCCCACAAGGGGGGGGGGGGGGGGGGGAGTAACATAAATTGCTTCACTCTGTCACCCAGACACCAACACCCCCCAATCCCGCCCCTGGATGAAACCAGACGTGCTTGACATTATACACCCATCTGAGCCATGCCCTGTAATCTATATTATGCGAGATTATAATTAAATAACCGCAAAAATATAACCAAAAACTACTGAGGTTTGTTACAGTCATGTACAAAAAAAATGTTCACAAGTTTGTCTCCATTGGCAACAAATTTTATTATTTGAACTACACTCCAAAAATTCACGAGGCATTCCAAACAGTCTCTGGCTAACACATTAAAATACTGCATTAAAAATTAATCTTATACACATTTCGCCAATACAAAGATTGCAGACAGTTCATTCTCATTTTACTTATCACCAAGTCTCATGAAAGTTCCAATACAATTTTACACTTACTCCGAAAATTAATGCCCACGTTAAAAACCACCCCAGAGAACCCACTAGGTATTAGCGATCTGGCAAGTCTTAATTACAGCGTCGCACGTTACATTCTGGGAAGGAAGAAATGGCAATAACATAACTACTGTGCCTTGGCAGCAACCCTATCCTAGCCCCTACGAAATGAAGAATCCAGCCCGACCACTCGAGCGACGACACAATGGAGGTTGTCAGGCCACCCCTTACCGCGACACCGTCACGTCGTACTTTCTGGATTCTTGCCAGGTGTTTTCGCCTCGTCGACACACTCTTCATTCCCATTGGCACTGTACTTGAATTTTGCCGCTCCTCCGCAACACACTAGCTCCCATATTAAGTTTGCCGTAGCTATCATGACGCTAAAGTATATACCTGGCAAAAGCTCCTACTAGCGAGTCAAGTCAAAATTTTGTGCCGTGCAAAAATGACTTGCACCATTTAGCCCGACATTTTTACCAGCAGACCGTACAGTAGGGCGGACCACAAATCCTGATGTGTCTATAGTCAGTCATAACAAAATCAAGGTTCACCTCGATGCGTTTTATGCACCAATGTCCTATATTTATTCCCGTTACTTTCTTGGTAAAATCACGCTAGTACATTGACGATATCCAACCATCTCTAAATAGTGTTCGAAACTCCAGCCCAGTCTATTATTTGCAGCAAACAGTTAATTTGTACTCAGCCCCGTGGCCATGATCATACTGCACAATCCATCAATATTATGCATCAATTTTACGCAACGCTTTCCGAGGTGGGTAGCACCTCGCACAATATTTAACGCCAGCATAAGTCACTGTCTTGATCAGGAGAACATTTCATTGCAGTCTGACAAGACACCACTGACTCACTATCACACAGTACGAGCGCGAACAATATTTGTGTGAGACGACAGCAGTGGAATTCCTGTCGTAGTCCGACCTGATGCGCACATCATCTGTTCTGTCTAGCCCAACGCTGAACGGTGACACTTATAACTGGCCCACCGGTGTGTTGGCTCCCGCAACGAGATACACTGCTCGCATGCACAGCTGACTCTCAGCGCCCGCCGGGCTCACACTCATTATTTCAGCACACGTGCACTGCAGGGCACCCACAGCCAAAAATGTTATGATTTCATTAAATTTGTGGATTTTTAAAATTACTTCTAATGTTAAAGATTTTATTTTACATAGCTTGAAAGGTAGTTCAATCTAATAGCAATTGAATAAAAAATGTAACCTCCTAGATGTTATAGTAGTTTCAGAGGAACACATTAAAAAATTGGATGTTTGACATATAGGCCATACTTCCATGTGGGCACATTTTAAACAGTTTTGAGTAGCGATAACTTGGGACAATTTATTTTTTTTTTTAATTATGTTGGTATGTTTCTTACCTTTAGTATTAGTCTTAATGCAAATATTTTTTTCAAAAAACCAGAGATTGTCAACTGACATTTTATTGAAAATTGCTTGGCCCTGCTTATCACTGTGCGCAATCATGCCTTACCATATTAGATTACACAAAGTTTAACTCTTGTGTCTAATAGGCTACTGTGGTGTTCGTTTATTTTCGTCCAGAATTACCATACAGTAGGTATGAAGTTACACTACAGTATTGGATACGTCAAAATATTTTTACATCAATACGTTACAAACAGACAATACTTACATTGTAAGGTACACACACCAAATAGCCTACAATACATAGTCCAGTGAAATAGGCCTAAGGTGAAATAAGGGGGCATCTGCCGAAAAATTTGGAACAAGCTAGATCTTTGCACACACCATCATTTTGGCATTATATAAAACATACAGAAAGTCCCCTAAACTATCACGCTGGCTTTGTATACTTTAGCAAGGTCAAAGGTCAAAAAATTGTGTTTCTCGCTTCCTATTGGTCGGACGGTAATTAATGTCAGTATCAAAATTGTAGAGTAACCATTCTCTACAAAAAAAAAAAGGTCATATACATTTTTTTACCTACAAGCAATCATTTTGTTAATAATGCACGGCTAATCTCCAAAGCAAGTCGTAGTGAACACAATGAAAGAAAAAAGGTATTTACAATAAGGAGGGCCCCCTACTTACCTGGACTATACCTGGCATTGCAGCTATCTCGCGTTCCATTGGAATGGGTCACAGTATATCGTGCCATTTTAACTTAGTTTAAAACTAGTTCTCGACGACTGTGAACGTGTTAATTTGAACATAGTAGTGTGAAAACGATAATTCCAATATGGCAAATATTTGTTTCATTTGCAATAATTCTTCACTCTCGGACGGTGGTACTGTGGTTGTTGTGCGTGGTTTACAATCATTGAAAAACTCAAGTGTTAATAGAGGTGATGGACACATTGAACATTTAAAGAATGTGAACACAGTGACTATTCATGTTCATGATTGTGAAGACTATATTCAAAAGAGTAGCATCATGGCATTCAAGAGACACCGATATGAAGAAGCCCTTGGTACGTCTCAGAGCTCTCCTCGTAAAATGTGATTGAGTTCTATTGCATTTGAAACATTATGTTTGTTTTGTGGTGAAGAAGCTAACAAACAAGCCGAGATGAAAAAAGAACAAAAATACTGATGCAAAATTAAGAAAGTAAGTACAATTCCATTTAAGGAAACTATTATTAAAGCAGTAGAGGCACATGGAGACAGATACAGAAGTACTATAAAAGGCATGGTTAACTCTGACCATGATTTAGTAGCTGTTGGAGCAAAATATCATAGTAAGTGCTATGAATCTCTTATGAGACCAAAACAAACCGGATGTAAAATAGGCTGCCATTGGACACGAATATCATACAAGTAATGGAAGACACATTTTATTATATTGAAAATATTAAAGATTGCCAATTTACGTTAAGGGAGTTGAAATAAATAATTGTACATTATGTTCCTGATGATGCTACAATTATCTCAAAATTAATTGAACGGTAGGGTAAAAATATTGTTATTACCACAAAACCAAGATCGAAGACAATAATTTGTTTTTGTGATGCTCAAAAGAATATTTTAAGTAAAGCTTCGTATGAAAATAAAAAATTAAATCCGGTAGAAGAAGGCTTCAGAATTATAGAAACTGCTACGGCAATTATTAGAGAACATATTTATTCAGTAACTGTAAATACAGAGTTCTATCCTCCGGCTAACCAAATGTTTGAAAATATTAATGACGACATCCGAGCAGCTTATCACTTTTTATAGAAATAATTATGAAAACAAAAAAGGCAAAACTTACCATCTGAAGACTAAATGCAAGGCCATAAGCCACGCCATAATGACTGCGGTGCGTTCAAGATCTTTTTCATCTCGCTTATTGGTTGGCCTGTCAGTATTTCTTCACAGAAGATATGGATCTACAGATTTATTGGATAGTTAATCAGCTTGGTACAAAGATTCAATTATGTATGAGGCTGCAAACGTTTGTGGTCATTGTCGTGGGCAATTATTTATACCTCAATCCCACCACTGATACTATTTCTTCTGACAATTGTGATGAGATCAATATAAATACAATTGAATACAATGAAATCAACCCCATCGATCATTTGACACTGAAATTATCAGAGGAAGAAGATTTTAATGAAGAAGATGAAGAGAGAGAAGTATCAGAGGTTGAAGATGAAGAGAAACAAGTTTCAGAGGTTGAAGATGATGAAGAGAAACAAGTATCAGAGATTGAAGATGATGATGATGATAGAATCATAAGTTGATCAAACATGGATTAGGCCTACCGGGGAAACCACATAGAAAAAAAAAACACGCCTTGCATTTTACCTCAACGATGGAGTGGAAATTAATGCATCACTGTTATTGCTGTATTCTATAAGCAGTTGATGCTTTGTAAGCCATATTACGTGGCAATGGTTGCTCGTATATAAAAAATGTATGACCTTTTTTGTAGAGAATCGTTTAATCCACAATTTTGATAGTGACATTATAAAGTATACGAAGCCAGCATGATAGCTTAAGGGACTTTTTATATGTTTTATATAATGTCAAAATAATTGTGCTAGGTAATATAATAGTAGGTAGGTACCTTATATTTAATTTAACTCAGTATTTTCATTGCCTATAAAATCATAATTAAGTTAATCCATTAATAAATAATATGAATAGGCCCAATTACAAGGGGGAAAAAAGGTGTTGGTAATGGCCAGTCAGAAAGTTCTTATGGAAAAAAATATTACACTGAGTGCACATGAATTCGGTGCGGTGTCCCTTTCGTGTAATTTTCTACTTACTTGGTTTTCATGAGGTGGAAGAATAGCCTGAACACAGGACTTTAGCAGGGCTTCAGAAAATTCTGAAGTAACCGTTAACAGCCTTTATAAAATCTAACAGTGAAAATAGTATCTTACATAAGATTACATACAAACTGACGCAAGACGGCATCCTGGTGTTCCAGACCATATGCCATGCTGCATGCCCTACAGCACCTGCAGCCAACATCCACACTGTACGGTAGTGTAGTGGGTGTAATGCAGTGCAAGTAGGGCAACAAGTGTAGCGTAGTGCAGTACAAAGTGCCAAATGCAACGCAGGTCTTTGAAGGGCATATAAAAAGGGGCTCAAGGCTGTATGCAAAGGACCCCACAATCGTAGGAACACTCAGAGATGTACCTACAACTAAATTAAAGTGTTTATTTTATTTATGTAAAGTTGTACATGTTTTCCCCTACACCTGTTCACCTACATTCCATATCTACTCATTTGTATTGCTAGTGTTCTGTTTTGTCTTATTAAAAATGCAGGGTATTTTTGTGTTGTATTCTATTGTCAGAGTTACGTGTTTTAAAGTTTATAAAAGCAAGTTTAGACAGAATGTAGTTCCCAGTGCCTCCCATCCTGCCAAGCCAGTGGCACGCGACTCGCCACGGAGGCAATAACATTGGAGACTTCACAGGGCACTGTCCACGTTGGTGCGCGTTCCAGTGGTACACAACATCCTTCTTACCAACCACTTAGTGTATCAATAATCATTCATTAACTAGAACTTTTTTTATTTCAGTCACCGGAGACACTGCCCTTCTTTCCCAGAGCTCGAATCACCTGGGGAAATGTAATTTTCTCATTTAAGTGTCCATGTAGGCTTCGCGCCTATTTCTACCATGTAACCGTCCTGGCAGGTTCCAGCCATGAACAACATAAGCGTGTACCATTGAGTGCAGTGTAAATGTATGCATGAAGTAACATACATGGCAGTGTTTTCAGACCACGTGAATTATTTCTACGTACTGCCTTTGGGCGTTTCGGGGCACGGATCCCCTACAATCCACTCACATACCTTCTAATTGAAGTGCAGTTAATGAGTGAAACCATCTCCAGTAATTCAGCTTCGCATGTTTGGGTCACCCTTAAATAGACTCACTACACAGCAATGTAAGTACTTACACAAGGGGCAGCAGTCAACGAGGGAATGCATGTGTCAGAGTGAACGGCCTGCAGCATCCCAAGATCACCTGGAGTCAACAGCTTCAACAACTTTGGTACCGCATGTTGATGGTGTCTGGCACCTAGTCAGGTAAACCAATCCTTAAATTCCTCAACAATGAGGTCACTGCCCCTCAAATCCCACCTTAACCCCAAACTACACAGCCAACAGATGTCAAAAACATTACTGCAAACAGACAACATTTACATAATAGCTATTATAGATGAGTGGGTCGTCACTGATAAACATAATTTACATTTGTGGTGATTTTAAAAGCAGTTAAATTGGTGACTCTCTTATGAGTGGTCAATGTGCAATTAATAATTTTATATTTTATTAGTTGTTTCCATTTTAGCATAGTGTATGTATATTTTAGAGTTATTTTGTTGTAATTTTATATTATGTCTCACGTATAATTTGTTCCTTAAAAAACCAGCTGAGCACGTGTCGCAAATGCTGACTGCTAAGCAGTAGAGGCCATGCTAGGCGAGGGAGTCAATCAACTGCCGCTGACTCGGTAACATGTGTGAAGGTGTAAGAAAACCAGCTCTTTTTGGCATAGCCAAATGGGCCAACTTATGAGCTCGTATTTTGAAGTGCAGTGTTCCTTCAAATATGTATGTGACGTGGCTATTTAAGAAAGTCATTTAAATATTGGCTGTTGGAATCAAGTTCTTCCACCAGCCATAAATTTGCACGTCTCGTGTGTTGACCATGGCTGCAAATACAGTTCATGGAGAATGCTGCAAGACACAGGAGGGGCCCATTTATCTGTTATGGGTCATCGCCTTGACTTCATCAAGGAGATGTCTACGTATTCATTGCTGATTAACATCCCTGGTAACCAGGCAGTGGCTTGCAGTTCATTAATGTCCACGAGGTGCAGACTGTGTGGAGGCGTGTAATGATCTGCAATTTGCCGGCGTACTCAATTTAATAAGAGACTTTTTGAAAACCGGAGAAATAATACCTGGATAAGTTATGATTACTGGTAATCATAATTACTAGGAATTTTGGAGGGGCTTCAAGTAGTTGTCTGTAAAAAAAAAAAAAAGTAAAAAAGTGATAGTAAGGAGGGTCACCCAGATTGCTGTGTTTATGCTATAAAACACATATAATTTATGTCAAATATATTTATATCGGGTTGCTGAATTGTTTTACATGTTAAGAATACCACTTGAAATGAATATTTAACGCGTAAAATATAATTTACATGGTATATTTATAGCACGCCACTGAGGTTATACAGGTAAACAACACAGGTATGAAGCAGTGTCGGGACATGATGTAATTCTGGTAAATTACTGACGGCTTACCTGGTCTATATTGACGAAAGGATAAAACGCATTACTAGTAGAATAAATATGGATATTGTAGATGATACGGAGCCCAGTTCTGAGACTGTGTATATCAGAGGCGATATATAACGCCACATTATTTTTTCAACACACTGCACTTCCAGATTGATTGACCTCAGGACGATTGTGGGAAATTGCCAGACGTTGGTTTTATTTGTGTCCTGTTGGAAATTTTCGGTTTTACACTCATGTTGTTTGAAGTGTTAAATATAATAATTGTGTGAAATTACGAGTGTTTCTATGCTATTACAGCAAGGGAAATGGCACATTATAATATATGCGTGGTGATTAGTGTGTCTGTGTAGTGTGGTCAAATGGTCTGACGTAGTGTGCGAAATCATATACGCCATATGAATTGTGAGTGATTCGGTGAGTATTAACTAAATTAAATTAATTTTTTGGTAGAAAAAATTTCAGAAAGTGGTACAATTCCACTTCACTAATTACATGTAACACAAATTTACTAGGTACATCAACATTTCAATAGGCCTAGAAACCCCAAAAACGATAGCGGGGAGGGTTATGAAGATCAGGTAGCCAAGATGGTCGCCACAGACGGACTACAGGTTGTGTTGTTTCGTATTTAAGGTTGTTTTGGTTTGTGATTAGTTCTAGCAATAGGTTTAAATATAGGTGGAGTAGTAGTTTGAGGTATAATTAGAGTTAAGATTAGTGTTTTATGTGGTAAATAGTTATAAGGCGGGAGTAGTATCCGATTGTGTGCATGAGGCCGAGGCCTTTGTTATTGTACGAGGGTAAAGGGTGTATGGTGTAAGTTAGGCTAGTTAAGAAAGTGTGTATACACGTAGGTATTTGGCGTATTTTATAAGGGAGAGTGGTTTTAGTTTTAAGTTAGTTAAATTATTTTATAAAAAGAAGGTAAAAAAAAATGGTAGGGAGGTGTAAGCGTAGGGGCTGGGGTAAGGTGTAGAGAAGGTTAGATAGTGGTGCGCAGTGCCACCAGAGTGGTGGCTGGTACCATGTTGGCTGTATAGGGATCAGGGAGGAGGAACTGGGATCACTACAGGAACATGAGTGGAAATGTGAGGAATGTGCTGAGGGAAAGGGTTTAGTGGCAGTGGTAGGGAACAAATTAAGGGTAGAGAAGGAAACACAAATAAGTGGAGAAGGTGGAAACTGGATTTGGGAGATGCTGAGGGGCAACTTTGTAGAGGGTGTGCCAGTGCCAATGGAAGTGGCTAAGGAGGAGAGGTGGAAAGCAGAGATGGTAGATTTGATGAGGAGGAAAGAGAGGGAAATGATGCATAGGATTGGGAGCATTTACAATTTCCCTGATCTTCATAACCCTCCCCACTATAGTTTTTGGGGACTCTATTGGTCAAATGTTGATGCCCGTAGTAAATTCGTGTTCTGTGTAATTAGTATAGTGGAATCATACCACTTTCTGAGAATTTTTTTTTTTTTTCACTGAGAATTACCCTTGGAAGTTTATTGTGTACCAACCTGAATCCCTTTGTATCCAATACTTCTTTCATACAGCTGGGCTCTATGGTAATATACACTGACTATTTCGTCTTGTACGGTAATTGTGGAAGTCAGAATTTTGTAGATCTATGTTGTTGTTCGTGACAAAGGTGTTAGTGATATGCTTATAGCTATTACGTCAGGCATTATATGGGCTAAATGTTATGAAAACCAATTTAATGTAAGAATAATTTTATTCTAAGGTAAAACGCCGGCATACCTTCAGCGATGAACTGCAACTCTTCACTCGTTATGTACACAAAGTTTACTAATACTCGCACTCTTGAGAAAAAAAACTGAAGTTTTCTAAGTACACATTCCTCACACGGAAATTACACACTCCATTTTTGAACGGAAAATCACTGTTTGTATGCTACGTTATGACTTTTGGACCAATTGCCCAATAATGTTTACAGAGACATCACACAGTTCCCACGCAAAACATTCCCACGCTCAAATAATACGAGCTCGCATTACTATGCGCCATTTGTGCGACATGCATAGAAAGCATAAGTTTCAGAGAATTAATTTAATTTCGCCAGCACAATTCTGACGTTTGTCATGAGGTGAAGTCTTTGTAAACATAGCAAAATGAACGAATCGCGCTTTTTGCTCCAGAAATGCCAGAAAAAAATTTAAATCACAACTAAACCATGGATAAAATGACACAGATTAACGAGAGAGGATATAGTTATGTGTAGGATAAAAACATAGAATCCGAAAACGAAAAATATTGACTTATTGTCAAAAACTTTCTACTTGCAATATTTATAATTCCGTTCTTTTTGGACTGTGCTAGAATTCTAAATAATTGGTACCCAATTATATTAGTTTGATGTTAGTGAAGGTTATTTGTGTACTGTTGAGTAATGCAAGTAGATTTTATTTTTTTTTAACACCCTGATACGAATGAGCGTGTTATAAATAAATATTAAATTGTTAAATCTGAAATTGTTAAAAATCAACGTCCCTGAAGTTGAAGAATATTCTTCTAAGCAAAGAGGTGTATTCGTGCGTCTTGCTATTCTTCTAGTTGACGTTCGTGTTACTGGAGGGACTTTTATTGTATGCTGTACCCATGGAGCTAGGAGTATACAGGAGATGGCATGTTGTGACGTATGTGAAGCTGCTGAAGAAAAGTGGTATAAATATGGAGTCTAACCACCATCTTTCCAGTATCCCAAAACATTGCGTTTACTTTAGAATAACGTTAAGATAAAGGTAACAATCGAAGCATTTCGTGTTAAATAAAGATGCTGAAGAAAAAAAAAATATATATTACAATTGACATGGGAGTTTTTAGTAGTATATTGGTTTGTGTTAGTTGTGCAATCAAATAATTTCCTCATAAAACAACTGATCGTTAGAGTAGAAACAGGAAGAGGAGAGGAGGAGGCATAATGGTGTGAGTAAGGAAAGGACAAAAATCGTCAGTAGAATGGGTTAGTGAGGATGTCGAGGAAATGGAAATTAAATTGAGTGGTAATAGTAATAGGAGTATTACTTTGCTGGCAGCGTATAGACCACCAGGACAGGGATGGCAGGCAATTGAGATGATCAAGGAGAGGGTCGATAGACTAAAGGACAGGCAGTGGGTTGTGGTAGCAGGGGATTTGAATATGCCAGGGGTGAAATGGGTAGAAGGTGCAGAAGGAATGGGTAGCATGAGGCAGAGAATGGAAGCACAGTTAGTCAACAGAGGATTAGTCCAGGTAGTAGAAACACCTATGAGATGGAATCAGGAAGGTGTTGGGTCAGTGCTGGATGTGGTGTTGGTCAGAACTAGGAATGCTGTAGTTGGTGCAATAGTTTTGGATGGTATATGCGACCATCATATCCCGGTTGTGGAAATTGGGATTGGCAGGATGAGGGAAATGCAAATGGCAGAAAGGTTGGTGTGGCAGTATGGGAGAGGAGACCAGAAGGGGGCAGAAATATTCCTGAGAGACAGGTTTAAAAAATGGTATGGAGGAGGGTGTAGAGGGGCTGTGGAAGGAGTTTAGAGGATTAATGGAGGTTATGTTGGAGAAATTTGCCCAATGAAAAGGTTACAGACTGGGGGAGATCCGGCATGTTATGGACAGGAGATTTTGAAAATGTAGAAGTGCAGAAAATTGCATGCTAAGTGGAGAAATGAAGGGATGATGAGATCTAACAAAATGATTAAACAAATGGGTAGGGACCTTGAAAGAAAGATCAAACAGGCAAAGAATGTATTTCTGGGGAACATTGTGGAAGAAGGAAAAGACAAGGAATGGGGGAAATTGTTTAGGTATGTTAGATGGTTAAGGGGAGGAGAGGAAGAGATCCCTCTGCTAACAGGATGGGATGGTAGGCATGCGAAAAAATGACCAAGAAAAATCGGAGATGCTGCAAGGACAGTACTTGTCAGTGTTTGATGCAAAGGAAGGTTGGAATAGGGGGACAAAGAGGGTTCGGGTGTGTTAAGTGAGTTTAAGATGAGGGAGTGGGAGATAGAAAAGGTAATTAGGGGTTTGGAGAGCAGTAAGGCAGTGGGACCAGATGGGATAGGAAATGCAGCACTAAAGTTTGGTAGCAGGGAGTTGGCGAAATATTTTGAGGTGCTGTTTAAAAAGTCCTTAGTAGAGGGTAAGTTAGCACAAGATTGGAAGGATGCTATGGTGGTACCTATACACAAGCAGGGAGAGGATAGGGGGAGGTCTGGCAGCTACAGACCGGTGAGTCTCACATCAAATACATGAAAAGTAATGGAGAGGCTGGTGGTGCAGTATGTATTGAGGGTTATGAACAATAGGAATTGGTTGGAGGAGTCCCAGCATGGTTTCAGGAGGAGATACTCATGTGAGACTCAGCTGGCTGGGTTATTAGCAGATCTGGTGCAGGTAGTTGATGAGGGGAAGCAGGTGTGTGCCTGCTTCATAGATTTTGAGAAGGCATTTGATAAGGTGCCCCATGGGACATTGAGGAAAGTGGAGATGCTGATACCAGACAGGTGGTTAGTGGAATGGATGGAGCACTTTCTCAGGGGGCGAAGGCAGAGGGTGAAAGTGGGGGAGGCAAAATCGAAGGAAGAGTAGGTTACTCCAGGGGTACCCCAGGGAAGCATGCTGGGTCCTTTGTTATTTACCATAATGGTAAATGACATGGGTTTGGGGATTAGGGGAAAAATCAGATTGTTTGCAGACGATTGTGTTGTATATGCTGAGATGGGAGAGGGGGCGAAAATTTGCATGCGGACATTGATAAGTTATGTTGTGGACCAGGAAAAATAAAATGAAGATAAATGTAAGAAAAACTAAGGTAGTGTGGTTCACAAGGAAGAAGATGATAAACAGGGATATTTACAGATAGGAGGGACAAGAGATAGGAGAAGCAGCAGAATATAAGTATATAGGGATTGTACTGCAGGGAGACCTCAGGTGAAAAAAACAGGCAGAGAGGGTGGTTTCAAAATGAAGAAGGTCTCTGGGTATGCTGGGGAGGGTGCTGAATGAAGTCAGCTGTGAGGTGAAGGCGTATGGCACAATGTTACGGCCAATGTTAGATTATGCTGCAGCAGTATGGGACCCATATGTGGAGGTGGAGGTGCGAGAACTGGAAAAGGTGTAGAGAAAGGCAGCAAGATGGGTGAAGGGTAGGTGGAGAAGGCAGGGGCAAGATGGTGAGTAAGAAGGGCAATATAGGCCATCAGTGATTATGAACGAAATGGGGTGGAGCTCATTGAAGGACAGGAGGAAAGTTGAACGGTTAGTCAGGATGTACAGGTTGGTGAATGAAGAGGGCGGATGGGGAGGGCTACACTGCAAGCTTAGTAAGGGGATGATTAGAGGAAGAGGAAACAACAGTGAGAATCTTCAGAGGGTGTGAAGGATACCGGAGCGTGGTAGGCAGTCCATGCTTGTGAGTTCTGTGAGGGAGTGGAATGTGTTGAAGGAGGAATTTGTATCTAATCTGTGAGAGGAATTGGTAAGTTCAGGAAGGGAGCGGAAAAGGAGTTGGTTCAATGAAGGAGAGATGAGAGATCTCGCCACCGGGCGGTAGCCTAATTGCGAGTGTATGTGTTTATTTATTTATTTTTTCATTAATTTATATCCCTTATGTTAGGGTACAATTTTGTTTCTTTCATCTACAATGTTGTACAGGGTTAAGTTATCCTTGGTACATAACTAAAACACAGAAATTAAAATTTTTACTGAATTGTTTGCACTTGACAATCAAATATTTTAGAAATTTTTCAGAAGAAATGAAAGGGGGAAGGACAGGGGACATTTATGGATAATTTTATTCCGTATATCTACAAAATTTGAGTTACATCTTTCTCCAAAAGTGCAATTGAGTACCAAGGGCTGAAGCCCCGGCTACAATCACCGTGAGAATTAACATTCAGAAATCGATTCCACACTTGTATATGGCACCAACTACAGCACAACATAACGGCGTAAGATGGCGGCCTGCTCGCGATAGCAGCATTAAGAGAATTGAATATCTTCAATTCTTTTACGCCAAATTCTACAGCAGCCAATCACAAGACAACATTTTCAACCACGAGAGTCAGTGTAGTGCAATATTATAACAAGAACATAGCTATTAAATGAATTTTGCGGTACAGTTAATATTTTCATTTATTTAAATAGTCAACACAATTATTAACATGTATACCACACTTTAAACATCCCGAAACACGATTCCCGCGAAACTCTTTTCATCAAAAGTAGATTAACAAAAATGAATATGAGGTTAGCCAAGACACTGCTTGAAAATCTCCGCGATACATGTATAGTCTGTCCTCTTTTTTTCTGCTCATTTCTCATTAGTCACGTAACAGTTTTCTTACTGCGGTTGTAGCCAGTTCATTTACATACTTCCATGGTAACACCACTGTTATTTTGTTTCTGGAATGTTACAGTGATTGTTGCCTAGACTTTAGTCAGTCAATAGCCACAATTTTAATTCAGCCCAACATGTTAAAAATAATTCACATTGGGAGAGAAAACTACAATAGCATATTATTTCTATAAATATATTTTTTGGAATAATAAAGGAACCACTCTATGGTTAGGTTAAAATGTATGAAAACTTATTCGCCAGCATTTAATATTACCTTGGGTAGTTTAATTAGATTAGGATGCATTGTTGAACTACAATTTGTGAAAGATGCATGCACCACAATGATATTGATAACAAGCATCCATGTACTAACCACTGCCAAAATGGTCCACACACACTCGCACACACACTTGTGACAAAATTTCTTTGTTGTTATCTACCAACTTGTGAAATTATTATTTTTAGTGTGAAATTATTCTCTGAATACATTCAAAACTATTCAGTTTTAATATCTCAGAACCATGCTGCAGAACTTGACAAATAATCACTCCTCTAATAAAAAGCATTATCGCTGAAGAAATTATGTTCCTCTCTACCCTTCCCCTGGGGCGGCATTGGGAGGAGGACTCTGGTGGGCATTGTAGTAGGACTCTTGCCTTCCACCAATGTGATCCATGTTGGTTTCCCTATGAGGTTACTCACAGATTTTCTGGTATACTAATTGTGCTGATTGATGCTGCTGGCTGGCATATTTTCTCGAGGTTTTCCGGTTTTCCCCCTCCCTTGGATTTTAGTGCTGCTCCATATCTACCATATTTAACCCTCATTGGCTCTCAATACTTTGGTTGTTACAAACTGCCAAACCTCTCTCAACTCCTCCTGTCTTAAGATGATGGAGGCCATGGTGGTGCAGCGGCTAGAGTATTCGCTGTTTCACGAAGCACGATTTTTTTTGCATCCTATATACATCAAATACTCTTTGGAAAGAACTTGTCAATTATTATTTTTTTGTTGTTCAATGTGTATATTTGCACACAATTACATTAACTTAAAAATATATAACATATAAATAATATAGTTTGCACACTTCTTAATTTTAGCAGCTCTACAAACCTGTTAAGACTGCATTTGGTTGCAGTACAAGTTGATATAATTCATGTACAAATATATATTAAAGTATAAAGTTTACGTTAGATTGAAACACGGGGTATTACATGAAGTCTCCTTATATCAGTCTTGTTCTGCATTATAGAAATTTATCTTTAAGTAAGTATTCTTCTATAGAATAGAAGGCATTATTTAAAAAGTATAATTTAACAGCTCTTTTTAACTTCTGTCAATTATAAATTTACTTCAAATGACTGGGAAGGTTATTTATTAGTTTTGCCCCTGCATAGTGTGCATTTGATGTAAATTTTGAGGTTCTGTAGGAGAATAGGTGAAGATGATTAGCTTGTCTAGTGTAGTAATTATATATATCACTATTTTAATGTTTTCCACTTGAAAAAGAATACTATGGTACGTACACATGCATTGAAGAGTAAGAATTTTGTTATTTGTAAATAGCTGCTACAATGGCTTCTTTTTCCTTATTACCTATTAATCTCATCATTTTCTTCTGTAATCTAAAAGCCATTTTCCGATTTGTCGATTTACCCCAAAATATGATTCCATAATTGATTATAGACTGAATATTTGAGAAATAGTAATCAAGTATTTTATTATTATTACAGATCTTTTTTAAGGCTTGTACCGCAAAACACATTCAACTCAATTTTTTACAGAAACTATCAACATGCTCATTTCATGTAAAATTACTGTCTACAATGAGCCCTAGAAATTTAGTAGCCTACTATTTACTGTCTGTAACCCATCTTCTTCTATTGTTGTGCATCTTTCATACTGCATTGAATGTTTATTTCTTTGAATGAAATTCATGAGCACATATTCGTTTACATTTAATAGGTATTAATTTATTATACTCGAATCAACTGGACATCTCAGTCACTGTATGTTTTATATTTTCTTCAAGAACAGCGTTACTTGAACTAGTTACCAAAATGTTTGTGTAATCCACAATCATTACAGCTGAGCCATTGATTATTTGTTCTGTAAAATCATTAATAAATATTAAGAATAAAATTGCTCCCAGTAGTGATTCCTGTGGCACTTCTACTCGAGTAGTTCTGGTATTGGACATAACATCTGTAATGTGATTTTTGCAATAATATCTTATAGAGGTGATCTGTTTCTGTCTTCAAGATATGATTTAAACATATTATTGGTTACACCTCGTACTCTACACTGTTAAAGTTTTTGCAATAAAATACTGTGGTCGACACAATCAAAAGCTTTTGAAAGATCCATAAATATACCCGTTGAGAATTGTCTTTTATCAAACGAAGTTAATATTTTTTCAGTTAAACTGTAAATAGCTTGTTCTGTAGATCTGCTCTCTACAATGGCATACTGATGCAACGAAAAAACCTTGCTTTTTATTAAGAATAATGTCTGTTTATTTGCTACTAATTTCTCTAAAAAAATTTTTAAGGATGTAAGAACGGCAATAGACCTATAATTAGCCATGAATACCTTGTCACTTTTTTATGTATTGGTACAAATTTTGCATATTTGAGTCTGTTAGGAAAAATTCCCTGGGCAAGATATTAATTTAAAATGTAATTCAAAGGCAGTTTTATTAAATAACGACACTTTTCTTAGCAGACATAGGTACCTCATATATTCCAAAAGGATTGTTTTTTTATATTTTTATTACATTTATGATGTCTTCTTCAGAGATAGGTGTGAAAAACAGCATGTTAGCATTTAAATTGTTAGGTCGTTGGGGTATGTGTGCAGGATTAATATTTGTAGCTCTGTGTTGATGTTGCAATTTTAGTGTAATGTTTGTGAAATAGTCATTTAAACTTTTATATATTTCCGTGTTATTTTCGATTTGATACCATCAACTTTTAAGGAAAGGTTAACATGTCCTTGCCTAGGTTTCAATTCATTAATAATAATGTTCCACATTGCTTTAGTTTTATTTGAGGCTATTATTTCACCATTGTAATTCTGCTTTGCTACTCCAAGTAATTTGTTATATAATTTTTCGTATTGCTTACAGTATAATTTAGTTTTTCCCCTGGGTTCTTAGCATTTGACGCATTGTTTTGAACCTCTGTCCTGATACTGTCAGACATTTTCTAATCCGTTTTAATTTCGAAGTACTGCTACATTTTACAGATTTGAGTGGAAAGGCGTGATTAAAATGACAAAGAAATCTATTAATATAAGTGTTCCTGAAAATGTTTGGTTCAGTTAATATATAAGTTATGTTTGTTCTGGAAGGTTGTTCGTGGATGTTGTAGAAAATTTTGTTTGTGGTTGTTTTGCAGTGTCCATGGTGGTTCTGTAAACATCATCCCAGTTTTGATTTACAAGTAGGCTTTTAAAAAAGTTTAACATTTTCATCTATATGTCCATGATTCATCATCAATATTAGAATAAGCTTATGTCCAATTAGTTGCCCTCAAAATTAGAATTTGAAAAATCGTTAAGAAGGGTGAAATAGAGTTTAAAGAAAATCACGCGATGTTTTTCTATTTTGCAGGTGGTGTACTTATAAGAAAAGATTGGCTTTATCTAAGTTTTCTTTATTTTGACTACCTTTGGAAAATGATAAAATGTATAAACATGTCATTTACTGTAATAATTACAGCCTACTGTTAAATACATGACCATCTAAATGCGCAAGTAAACTTTATTTATTTAACTTAACATATTGTCGACAGCAAGTTCATTAGAGAATGTTAAACCAAGAACACAATGAAGGGAATACAAGGACGGAATTGGTCAAATTGTCTTTATTGTCTCACCCCAGAAATTACATTGAGTGAGTTTGAGAAACCATGGAAATTGCAATTCTTGAAGGCTACATTCAGTAGCTATTACAAATATGAGAAATGATTTGGTTGTAGTCCTATATTGTTGTATTGATAAACAGCTGATTTCTTGTTTGTCACTGCAATTCTGCTGACTTGGGGAGAAAAAAAATGTAAGAGTGGGGGTTTTATAAGGTGTAGCTTTGTATTGGTTTACGAGATGATTTGCCATTTCGAACAAATGAATTCCATAAACTTCTACACTGAAATAGCAAATCGGCATTTAGAAAAAATACGTATCTGCAGTTTTATAAAAGTGCCTCTGCCTCTAACGAGTCAGCAACTTACAAGTTAGACATTAAATTCACGGCACGTTAGTAATCACAACCGCATTTGCAAAAAATTAAACACGCTGCAATTGTTAATTTACAAACTTACGCAGATAAAAATATCGCTATACACACAATAATTGTGCGATATCGTTCACGAATGTATACACGGTATATACGAATACACTAAACATGGCAATCGCATGACCCTGCTCATAGGGATTTTTATTCATTAATATTACTTTTCGTTGGTCACCAAATAAATACAAAATGGATTATAGTTTTAAGGCACGTTTACATGCCAAATTCACATTTCACAAATGCAAGAATAACACAAATTAAGAGAATATTCAGAACAACTAGTGAGTTCATATAGCACTCGCAAGGCTGTTCCATTTCAATGTAAACAAAAGTTGTCTCTCTCCCGCATAGCTGCTTCACATGTAACGCACTCGCAGACGACTTCAATGGCGTATTATATTCGATTTTAGTACGGTTAAGAGTTATAACATTTAAAAGCTCCTATAGTTGTCAAAAAAATATTTCCTGGAATATTTTCAAGGCAAATATATAGGGAACGGGAAGCAAATCAACCAATACACTGTATACAACACTTCCATTTAAATGTAAATAATTCATAACTTTACATATATACTGGCGAAATTTATATCTAGTTATCTGAGACAAGCACAATCATACCTTATGTATATTATCGTTTAGGTCAAAAACGGTTGTATGTTAATTTATGTCGATTTTAATACTCGTTAAATTACATGTGAAAGATAGGCCGGTACAATGTTTTTGGCAACTGTTGGTCACATTACCCTTCTACCGGAAAATAACTATTTAACTACACGCTATAAACTGGCTTCAGTTGTTAACACTGCACAGTATAGGACATAGCCACCCCCTGGCTGCACAGTTGGCGGGAGCAATTGTTATTTGTGCTATAAAAAGCAGCTCTTTCTGCTCTTGCTCACCGAAGGCACATCAGAAATATCAAGTCGAGTAAGGTGGAAAAAATTGCCGCCAAAATAAATCTACAAATGTCGAAGTGTCTTGAGAGTGACGATTGCAAATAGTAATTTGCTTTTACACAAATTGATGAAAAGAATATGATTGGGTATCCTGTAAGAAATGCAGAGGGAAATAAAAAAAAAAAATTACTGAGACACATTTTTCCTCGAAAGTAAGTTATCTTGAGTGGTAAAAAATTTCAATATACTTAAATTACAAAGAGTAAATAATTATTATTGACATTTTTCTAAAATAAAATTTCTTTATATATATTTGACTTTAATTTACTGCTGTTAGTAGTTCGTGTCGTCATGCATAGAGTAACTGCTGTTTTTGCTACTTGCCGGCTAGTGATAAATATCACTTGCTCTCAGATAGTAGAAAAAGCATACCACAAGAACAAAACCTAAGATAACCAGTCGTCAACTTTTAAATATGTTACCACAACACCTTCAAGAAATTGGCTTGTCTAACCAAAAATTCTTTAAAAACAGCTGAAAGAATTTTTTTCTAAACCAAATTTTTAATAGCGTAAATGAATATCTAAAATACAAAAAATTAATAAAATATTTTATGACATGTCTTAGTACACATTTAGGTTGTTCTTGCTTTCTTTTTCTTCTGTTCCGGCAAAACACCGACGCCCCACAGAATATTTGAGGAGGATTGGTCAAATTATGAGGAAAATATGTGATGCGTCTATGTGTAGTCTGGCATATATGTGTGTGTTTACTATGTCCAGTGTATTTGGTTTTGTTTTATTGCATCCGTAAGATATTTTTCAATAGATAGCTGTACAAAGATATTGGACAAGTCAAATTAGAGTATACAAAGTTTTTACACTGGACATAGTAAACACACACACACACACACACATATATATATATATATATATATAAACTTTGTATACTGTAATTTGACTCGTACAGTTATGTATTGAAAAAAGATCTTATGGATGCAATAAAACAAAAACAAAAGAAATGCTTCCCCCCTCATCGGAAACTTAATGCACTCTCAGCAATATGGGTGGAAATAGATTCACTTACCGCCTGTGGCTACAGAGATATCCTCCCTTTGAAGTAGCATAGCACTAGAATTAAACACACACATGTCCTCGAGGGCATGTGTTAGTAACTAATCACTTAGGGTAGCTACTAATTTACTTTTTTTTCAGGCTCCACCATCTCTTCTGGTCCAAGTAAAAGCCAATGAGTGTAGACCCTGCTAGTACTCACTGGCAGCTCACTTACATTTTCTTTACTTTTCAGGTTCCTGGGGGATCGGGGGAAGAATCTCAATAGCACTGCTTCTCACATGCATGTGTATCAGGCTGAATAATTCAGCATCAACTCCTAAACAAACTAACCGCCATTTCTCTACTAGTAATTTCATCCCTGCTAATAAAGAAAATAATCCAAACACTCTGTCTCTTGTAACATTTATTTTTAATACATGTAATATTTTTGTAATCTTTCCTGTCGCATGGGTTTTGACGTTGCATATGGGGGTTTTTCCCTCGCTCTTCTAGTTTTAGATTAGCTATAAGTACACTCAGGGTGGTAGTTATGGCACCGATTGTTGGCCATGGCTGCCCAATCCCTGTTTGTGACACTGCGCATCTCCTTGCACGATTTCCTTTCCTTGTAGGCATAAGGGGTAAAGTGTGAAACTCAGTGCTAGCCCGATCACCATGCCTCCCGTCAGCACTATGGTCAACACAGCAGTATCGGAGACCATTAACACCATGCAGTTCCCTGTGCTACAAGTGTTAGTAAATGTGCTCAGTGTATAAAGAGTAAATATGTATTTGTTTTTCATAGTCGTTTTAATACTTATAGTTCAGTGTTTGTTTTGTGTATTTTTCAAAGTGTTAATAATGTATGTCAAAGCAGTGTCCACATCGTATACCCTATGCACTCGTGCAACCAACAGAATATCACGTGTGCAAGTCACCTGTATGTATCCCAATCACTAGTGCAATGTAAAAAGCATAGGATGCATCCATGTGCGTTAGTTTACATTTCACATATTTATTCTTTGAGGGTTTTCCAGTGCATGTTATTGTTTTGAATTTGTGAAATATCAAATATGTTTGTTTATGGTGGAGCCACATGCATTCCCGTCGGGCACTAAAGTGCCTCATCAATGCAGGTTTTTCTAAATATTAATAAAGGGTAATTTCTGTTATTTTGTGTGTTTTTATATCTGTAACCAGTCACAATGTCACATATTGAGATCACATGGCATTTGTAAATAAAGAAGTGTTGTTATCGTGTCACATGTACGAGAGCTGACCATGTTACTTTGTTTACCATTTGTGTTGACTCTTTGCCACGTAAAATTTTAACGGTTTTTGTTTACATCTACAAAGGCAATTGGCATGTGCATTCTGTTCATCTTTTATTATCACATCCATGACATAGGTCGAGGCAGGTGGATGGAGCAAAATGGATTAAATTAGAGGTTGGGAAGTGTTCAGGATTTTATCTGAGTTTCCTCACCAAAATATCTATAGTATTGCCTGGGCGCCAGGCACTGTCAGTGAGCAGTGTCAATTCTCAGTAGAGTAGACTTCGATGCCATCTGCTTTGCCCGTAGCCCGTTTGCCCGACATCGCCGGCAGATGCTGTAGCTACCAGCACTCTACCAGGCGCTTGTGCGCACCGATTGGAGAGTGCACGAAGACATCAGGTACGAGTGCGGCCACAGAAGCCGAAGAGAGCGTTCGTGATGTGAGCAGGAAAGTGCAAGTGCTGAACAAGCTACATGCGCCCATGCGCACATGTCTTTAAAGGAGACCCTGAAAATTTGTACCTAAGTGTAGTAAAGATTAATTAAGAAACACTCAAGGAAGCACGTTCACAAAATGGCTAATCAAGGAGCCCTATAATATTTTTATGCCCCTGCAGATCTTATTTACAGAGTTTTGCATTTTTCATTAACTATCATTTTTATGTGTTTCATCCACATTTCGTTTCATATAGTGTGATATGTAAATTATAGGGTTCTTGTGCAAAGGGTAATTGTTTTTGTAGGTATTGTAGCATTTAAGGTAACATGGATGTGTTTTCTGGAGTTTGAGAGTGTAATAGTCAGCATGGCTGGCCTGCCCGCTAAACCTCAGCCGGCACACCATTTGGGACAGTTAGTCATACCATGGTGTCTCGAGGAGTTGGACGTGTTGACCGATGGGGTCGCATTTCGCACACTTAGGCAGTGCTTCATCTTTGTTCACTAATCATTTCACAGCAATAAACATTAATTTATTGGAACCTTCGTTTACTTTGCAGCCACCCAAGATTCTCCACTCCTCCCTTCCCATGGAATAGCATCGGCCAGGAAGTCTTAAGTTTTCACTTACATTCTTTGTCGCCTTCGGGCCGTTAGTACAGTGTCACCCTAACGGCTGGTTAAGCCTAGCACCATGTAAAAGTTTTCTTCCTGGAGCAGCTATTAATAAAACCCAATGATTCAATGTAAAATGGTGTTCATTTTCATTCGGGGTGGCTATGGGCCATAGGGGCGCAGGCCCCCACCTTTCCTGCCAATCATTAAGGGTTATGGATCAGTGTTTTGTATTATCTCTCAGTGTTTTTATCTACATATAAGTAATTATGGATGTGTGAGCCCCCCTCCAAAATCTCACTGTGCAGGGTTTCAGTAACATATCGGTTATTGTATATGTTTCAAAATATTTGAAAAGGAATTTGCACTTAGTAAATGGTATGGAGCTTGCCATGAACACTAGACTCGATGGCCTAGCGAAGGTCGAAAATTTCTAAGCTTCCATTAGTAAGGGCTTCCTTTACCTTAAGCAACACCCCATTCAAATCTTAGCAGTAGCTTAAAACAATCATGCCATCCAGTGTGTCATGAAAAGAAAAAGAGATATTGCGAAATAAGTTGTTGTAGTGGTCCAAATACAATTGACCTTATTTCCTGATGTAACTGTGTTATTAACTACTTTATCCTCCACATTTTTTATCATGATACATCGTCTTGATTATGTTCTAAGTAATTTAACCGTAATTCCAAAAGGGTCAGATTATCATTATTTAATGTACCAAAAACAGTCATTAAATTCTTGCCTCCCAGTCTAATTAAAGCCCTTTTCACCCTGTAAGGGAGCAAAAGGTAAAGTTTCAACTTCCATTTTTAATGCATTATAACTATCTTCTAGTTGGATATTCGCAGAACCAAAATTCTGTTCAAGTGAAGAATCATCACCAAGGTTTTTTATTTCCTGATTGTGCACCAATAAAATGGCTTCTATCATTTCTTGAAGTTGGCTACACTCATTGTCTAAAGGAATCAAATCAAAACTTAACACCACCGAATAGGAGTTGTCGGAAAAGAGCACACCATCCTCTCGTTCAAAAACGACACCTGAGTCCAGTGGGGTTACAGTGACTGACGCACAAACAATGTGAGCCACAGCCAGAACAGCAATCCAGACAAGGGACATGGTGTCTCAACAGGGAAACATCACTAAAACAAAATATGTCACAGCAATAGGAGGCATTGCCCGAAATTTAAGTTGTCACCCTATGTAAAATATATTAAGTGAGGATTCCCCAAGAATCGACTAAATTATCTAACAGACCCACAAATAGCCCAGACAAGAGCTGGAAATCGAAAAAACTTAAGACTACCACCCATAAATGTTGATAGTTCAATCTAATCCAGTGCTGGAAACATATTTTACAAAAGAGTTTTAAATCAAATGAATTGATTCACACAGATAAATATACAAAAGATGATACAACTATAAACCAACAAAACCAAACTTAACCAAATATTCAAAGTTTACTTAAAATTAGTACCTAGGATTTTTGACATTTATATACAGTGCAAACAAAGTGACTTCAAGAAGACTCGAACGAAGTGGGTGATCAGGCCACTGTCAAACCCATTCAAGGTCACGATAAGTTGTTCCTAAGGAGGTGAGGCCTCCCCAGGAGAAGCAGAAATGTGTTGATTTGAGGGGGGGGGGTTAGGTCCCTGCATAACTAAATATTAGGCTGGCCAGCCTAGTAAACAAACTTACACACACTAAACAACCTACAATTAGGGTCTGCAGCTCTCAGCCATGTATAAAACTCCCCCACACAAAGTTATTTTGAAGCAGAAGAATAGGAATGCTTTAAATGCGAAATATGTGCTCCAGTTACACATTTTCCCGAACTTGGGTCAGCAAGACTAACGGTGACTGGCGTTAGGAAACGTTGGATCTGGTAGGGACCAGTCCAATAGAAGGAAAGTTTCGCCATTTTCTTGTCAACAGCTCTACTGACAGGGTGCACTTTGCATAAAATTAGATACCCAACCCGAAAAGGATTGTCAATTCTATTCTTATTATATTCAAGACAACTCTTGAAATGAGCTCATCTCAGATTTTCAAGGGTTGCTGCCCAGACTTGACAAATGTCCTTCAGGTCATTGGGCAATAAATCATTTAAATGACCCAAATTGGATAAGGGATTGTTAGGGAAATAAGTGAAGACTAAATTGGAAGGACCAGTTCCATGGGACTCATGTTTAGCAAAATTGAAAGCCATTTGCAACCAGTGGATATTCATATCCAAACTAGAATGTTTCGTCGCATGAAAAGCAATAAGCGCCGAACGGAGTTTTCGATTGAGACACTCCACATGCGAAGGCGGAGGGTTGAATGGAGACAGATTGATATGGTGAATGCCATAATAAAAGCACATATCGCTGAAATATATAGAGGTGAACTGTGAGCCATTATCAGAAACAATGGCTGTGGGCACACCAAAATTTGGGAACACACAGGTTTACAGAGCCCGAACAGTTGATGCTGCATCAGCTTTCTCAGGGGAATTAGCCATACAAATTCGGGAAAGTCATCACTGGAAACTAACAACATGTTATTTCCAAATTTACTCTGAGGAAAAGGTCCATCAAAATCAATGAAAGTTTCTGCATAGGTTTCTCAGCGACATCAGATGAAAGTAAATCTAGGTGTGTGTTTTGGGCAGGATTACTTAAAGCACACAACTTACAACATTTCACACATTCAGCTATTTCGGCAACCATACTGAAACATTTCAGAATATTTTATGTTTATTTACATTTTTTCACACATTGTTTACTTGTTTTTATGAGATGTTTAATAGGTTAAGATGTTGTTTATGTGAAGTTACTGTGTGTTTAAAGTGTAATTTTCTTGTTGTTTTGTAATGGTTAAAAACACAGTGCATTTCGGCACATTTTTTTAATGTTAGATGTGAGGTTATGTTAACCTTGGTATCTCCAGAAGCGGGAAAATTTAATGTTTATGTTTTTTCTTTCTCTTTCTTGATGTCAGCTTTTACAGCGCTATTTTTGGAGGATTTAATAAGTCTGTTGTACATAAAAAATATTTTTGGCAGCGATTTTTAATTGTTTGTTTAAAGTAATGTAATATTTATGATATATTTTATTTTTCAAATTTAATGTATAAAATCAAGTTTCAAATTTAATTTTACACCTGGCTGTACATTCGCAATGTTAAATCGGTATTTTTGATGCTAGAGATGTTTTGTGTGACGTCACTGACATCACACTTTTAGACGAATTTCACGGGAACACCGTGCAAAACATCTGTTTTCTTGTGTTTTGAATGTATGATTATCTGCACATCCCAATATCAGGAAGATATTTTTTGCAATTCTTTCTGTGATTCTGTGATTGGTTGTGCAGATATGCCGCGAATCCTGAAAGATCATTGCTTGTTTTACCGGTAATCGCTCTCTCAGTGTTCTGGCTTTAAAGGGTGTGGATGCACAAGAGGTGTGCTCCACAAAATGTAATTTTAACTGCAGTAAAATAAGTTTCAATGCTACGAAAGTAGTCGAATATTGTAATATAAAATGCAGTTTAGCACCACGTATCAAAAGAAGAGGCTTGAGCAGCCTGTACATGTGAAATATAAATGAAAGCCACCCTGAATGTCCTGCAATTATACCAGGAGTGGTATACCCGGAAACGTCTAGAATAATTGTTGGCTGAAATAAAGTTGAACTGTTTAGGAATAAGTTTGTGGTTCATTATTTTTTCTTCCAAGAAACTTGTACTTTTATGAGTGTTTAATACTGGCTGAGTTAGTCATCCTACATTGCGATTTTAACACAAACTTTTAAAAGCAACAGTTTTCACCCAAAGTGTACTCTGAGATGGATAAGTTATCTATGTGCGATACTGTTAAGCAAAGTACCAATGCATTTTTTGTCTTTTGACATGTTTGAGAGAAGGAACACTTTTTAGAATTCTGTAGTTTACTTGTGTAGCTGTTAATAAGTGTTACAGCGATGGCAGGCGATTTTTAAGAGAAATTAAAAGAGTTCAATTGACACTATTTTGATTTTGAAACCTTTGAAAGTAATTTTTTCTACAGATTTTGAATAGAAAAATAATTTAAGAGAAAGGCATAATTAAATAGTCAAACTTTAATTTTGGAGTGTTGTTGTTTTACAATAGTAATTCCCCAACCACTGTGTTGTCTTATGGTGTCATTGCATTTAACGATTATTTTCTTTTCACATTGGTTTGCATATAAGTTTGAATATAATTATCAAACACTAATTAATACTTCAGTACCTACACACCCTCAATGTTCAGTTCCTGCCAACACTGTACCAGCTGCTGCCCAGAGTCCCAGGAAAGGTGGGGCAGCCTACTATGAGACAGTATATGGTATCCATACAATTTTCAGTGTGATGTGTGTACACCGAAATATTCTTTCTTTTGCATGAATATGCTGCTGTAAAGATGTCAAAGATTTACAGTACTTATGACTCAGTTGTTGCACAAGTCAGTCATACCACACCAAGGAGAACTTCATGCTATGGTGCCCAAGTAATTTTGTATGAGTTTGTACACCCACACTGTCTACAATACAAGCCTCTCTCTCTCTCTCTCTCTCTCTCTCTCTTTCTCCCTCTCTCCGTCTCCATTTCTTGCAGCACACAAGACACAATAAAAACTTAAGTAATTCGTTACAGTACAGTTATATACACTCATTTTGAGCAAAGTAACAAACTCCTTTCAGTGGCGCTCATGCATGGTGCAACAACTACAAATTCTCTTCGATACATTTCCAAATAAAATTTTTCATGGTGGCTTGAATGGTTCTCTTAATTCCAAGGTAGGCACCAAGCATTGAATTGTGAAAGTTATCTAAAACCATGGGTCTGAGGTGGGTATGCAGCACTACAAGCTCTACATTTTCCCGGGCTTTATAACATAAGAGGACCTTTGGATGAAAAATATGGCTTTTGTTCAGTACCAAATTGCAGATTTGGGATGATATCTTTTAGGTAATGATATTTCTCATGATGTTCTTTTTTATATTTGTAAAAGCTGAAGGGAAATCCATTAAAAAATTGCCATTTGGAAAAGTCATAGTATACTTACTACATTTCAGATCTTCAAACATTCGAGATAGAGTGCCAGCTACTATATTTTGTAAACCTCTGATGTTCTGCCCGCTAAATTTCAAAGATGAGATCCTGGTGGCCCACTTGGGCTAGCCATTTTGACGGCATGCAGGTGCCGTGAGGTGTAGTTCATGGATAGTGGTCCAGAAGCCAGAATGAAAATTTGGTAAATTACAGGTTGAGGAGTGGATATGTCTGGAATTAGGCGAATTGAGTAGGTAATTTACCCCAGCTCCTGGCACTACCAGACCTAGTGCCATGAAATGGCAGAGAAGACTCTTCTCCCTGGGTCGTGTCGCCGATGGCCAAGGCAGCTATACTTGTGAGCTGCTACTCTCCTCTGATGACTGATGAACAGTACATGTATTACACGGTAGATTATTAATGGCATCCAAACCCCTCTGCTACTGTACTCACTGAAATACTTGCAAAGAAAAGAAGTTCCACACACTTGCAGTTTGGTGGGAAATTATAAGGGCTGGTACCCCGACATTCATTGTGGCTTACCTCAATAAAAACACTCAGTTTCCGACATGATATTTATTAGGTAACACTGTATCATGTCCCGAAGGCAACACTTTACAAATAAGTGGCCGAACAAGTACCGGTCGGCAGTGGTAATACTGTGCGCAAATGGTGCGAAGTTCGTGCGTTATATTAGGTGCATAATTATGCTTCCCTAGGCTATGCAAGAAATGGTAAGTGAGAGGCGGTGTCCTGGGTAGCTAACAAAAAAGGTTCAGAAGTAAATTAGACTATCGCAGGAAGAAAATGATTGCTACTAATGGTGAATGCTGCCTGGGCGCGAAACCGAATGGTATGCGACCGACCTCTCTGAGCTCTCCGAGATGACTTACCTTCCAACATGGTGTGATCTCCGGAGCTGCCGCCAGAGCATGCCACTTAGGACTACTTCCTTGCACCTTGCACAACAAAACTATTCTAACATAAACATACACTTGCAATAGCTTGCGTAAATATATAACAGATCAACATATACAAAAACACTTTGAAAAATAGGTGTGGTGATGTGAAGGTGACAACATGTAAATATAAACAAAACAAAACACTTGAAAACACTCACAAAAGAACTCTATGGCTTTTTAGAGTTTGTTACTGGTACCCTAACATGCATTGGTAACAATTCGTTACCACTCCAGTCCTCTTAAAATATTACGTGAAAATAAAATACAACAGGGTACTATTTCCTGTACTAATGCGCCAAGCATGTGTGGTTGCATGGCCACTGTCCACCCCATTTGTTGCATAATGCCTGAAACAAACACCTGCACTTCACTACACTGCACTGTTTTGCTCACGTGATATGTTTCGCACCAGCCTGCTACTGCACGTGGCAGAGTGCACCTCATAGTTGTTGCTATTGTGTTGACGGCGGGCAAACAATCAAGGGGCCAGGTTTTGTGTCAGTGTACTTGTATGTGCCACATATAGAACATGGTTAGTATTGGCATTAGTAAAATGTAAACAATCTTGATATTCCAATCAATAATGCTATTTATAAACTTATAAAATATTAATTATGTGACTGAACATCACAGGAACAGAGAAAACCAAACATAACCTAAAAGACAGTATCACAATACTGGCTGTTATTGGCAATAGTGGAATGTGCGGCTAGCAGAGCCAACCTGTGTACATGGTACGTCGACCACATGGCAGATGATTTTTAAAGTACAATTAAATTATTCATGCATATTTATCAGGGTTGTGTCTAATGTCAAGATGTTTTATTATTAGTTTTATTCATTAAAAAAATACTAGTTATGAGAGGGAACAGCTATGGAATCCAGGAACTGCTTGCAAACAGGCCTATAAAAGTGAGGTTAGAGTGCTTGTGTGTAAGTTGGTTGAACGGAGATTTGTTTTCTAAATTTTTTTAAAACCAAGTTGTATATTATATAAGAGATTCCTAGTGTTCTCATACCATCAGCCACACGGCTAGTTGTTTTAATTCATTTTTCATTTACTCTTTAACTCTGCACGAGTGATGTGATATGTTGGTGGCAGGTCGCCACCAATGAGCGGCCCTCGCACCCACGCCAAGTTAGCGTTGATATCGACTCGATGTGAGGTGGCCACCATGTAGCACGGCTCCGGGTATTTCGCATTTTTATACTAATCACTGTTAACTTCTGATGTATAATGTAGTTTACTGGAATCTGTCGTCTTTGCTCACCCAGAGCCAGCGCTGCCTCACACCCCAGCCATTTTTTTCATGGCTGGGATAACTTTTACTTCACCATAAGTCATGTAGGCATACCACCTTTTTAATCAGTATCAGAGCTCGCCTCTCTCTAATGGCAAATAATCAATTTAAGTGCTCATTGTGAGAAATCACGTTAAATAAAACCACGTGATGGATAACTCTGCATGTCTTATTTAAATTGGCCACTTTTCGACCGCATAATAAGAGTTTAACGTAAATGTGTGTTGATTTATTAATGGCTTTGGGAGGCCACAACAGCCCACTTTATTCATGTGCAATGGTATCTGGGGGAGGCTGACAACCCCCACTAGACAAGGCAATACTGGATTTAGCTCTACATCGATTTTCACAAACTTGGAGGGGAGCATGGTAACTGCTTGGTTGCCCTTCTCGTCCATCAGCGGGGAACTACCTGGAAGGCCACATGGGCCATTGGCCACCACAACCTCAGATTAACTCTCATGCGCTCTCTAGCACTGGTACCCATACCTGGAATTTTATGGAATTTTTAGAATTTTCACTTAACATTTCCCTGGAGTTGTTTTCTCCATCCACAAACCAGAGTCAACAACAGCATGAACCAGACTGAGAAAAGACGACAAACCTATTTCAAATGTTGCCCACTTTTGCAGGAGCACCAACAGAAGACCCACAGGCATTTCTCAGGGACTGTACTGCATGTATACAGAGATACAGTGTATGGGAAGAGGAATGTTCAGGATGTGTGGGAGCCCAATTGCAAAATGAAACGCAGCTACATGTCGCATCAAGCAAAAATTATTAAAGAACAAATAAAGGAAATACCTGCGGATGGTGTAATTGAACAAACACTTGGTAAATTTAACTCTGCAATCACTCTTGCACCCAAAAAAGATGGAGGATGGCACTTATGAATCAATTTTAGGCCAATTAACGAAGTAACAAGCAGTGCATTTCCATCATACATAAGCGTTAGGGACACCTTGCAATTGTTAGGAAGAGCAAAAATACCAACATAATTGGTGATAAAAAACGGCTTCTGTCAGATCCCCGTAAAATTGCAGGATAGAGGGAAAAAAGCTTTTACCATACATGATGGGACACGTTACCAATTTTGCTCTATGCCGTTGGGCTTGAAGTGTGCTTCCGCAACTTTCCATGCGATGATGGTGCGTGTGCTAGACGATCTAAAGGGGAATCCACTCTCGCCTAATTAGACAATGTAATAGTGTGGTCAGAAACATGGGAAGATCACGTGCACAGTCTATCACTTGTGTTGGAAAGACTTCAGCAATGAATAGATTAAAGTGCACAGTAAAAAATTGTCACCATGGCAATATGGAACTAGATTTGCTAGGTCACGTAGTGAGACACCTCTCATCACCCAGGTTAAGAACCCAAAAGAGATAAGAGTAAAGGAAATTTCTTTTTAGCAAAACGCCCCAACTGAGTGACTCTCAACCAAGTGCCAAGATGCCCCAGAGGAGAACATGGAAAGAAAAGTGATTCTCTGCTCGAATGCAACTCTCTGGTATTGTAAATAAATAAGTTATATCAAACATTACGCCCAGTCCAAAATAAATTTACTCGCCTCCTTGCTGCTAAGTCGGGCACTCCTATGTAAAACCAACATTACAATACACAGATAAAATAATTTATTAGTTTAGTTATCATGTGACACTTCAAAAGAAAGCTTGTAAGTATACTTTAACTTACCACAGATGGTCATTTAAAAGGGGAAAATCACAAATGAATTACTAACTTATGTTAACCTTTTAAAAAGGAATTTTTTTTATCATTTTCCCTCACCAGTTGAGTACAAATATCCAAAAACAAAATTTAACAGAACTGTGGTTTCATATACATTAAGAATATTTGTAACATTTAATATCAGTGTTTTCGCTATTCTGCTATATTCATTTATTATTATTATTTTTACATTTTTTTAAAGTTCCACACAGTAATGTTAAAAACTGAACAAGAGGGTGCGCCCAAACTTTGTGTTATGAATCACACAAGGTTAAATGTTAACAAATAAGTTAACACGCAAATAAATCATAATAGTTTGGAACCAGAGTTGTTCCATTAGTATAAGTAGAAATGTTACTTTGTTATTACCAAAAATCGTTCAAAAATTACAAAATTTAGTATCGCATCTTGTCTAGAAAATGTGAACTGCAAACGCAATAAATTTAGTCCACAAGTGCCATGCTTGAAATTTTAGTCGCCATTTCATGCACAAGGAGTATGCAAATAATGGAAAGTTCAAACCATGTGGTTTTGGACGAAAAATCGGTGTAGGCAGCGACACACACAGCCCGGCAAATTTAGCACATGTTGCCCAAGAAAGATGCCACAAGAGGTAGGCAGGTAAGGTTCAGCTGCACATGGGCTCAGTTACATTTCCTTGGGGTAGACTTGGACCACACTATGAGCTATATAAAAGGACATTTAAAAACATTATAACTTAAGTTACAAACACTAACAGAGGTAGGTAATTAAAGTTATAAAGATTCCACTTACCAAGGTGGCAGTGTTGATATCCTATATATTATAAATTATGAAAATCTTCAACAGTTAATTAATTTGCTCTTACAACATGGTGGAAACGGGATGAAGAAGAAATGGTTTTCAAGTTCCTTTGTGCATGGAGTTGCTTGTACATAGTTCTGAGAGTAATGATATGGCAAATCGATAAATATCGAAACACCATTCCATAAGTGTAAAATTAAGTCGAAAATACACAACCATATATTAGGATCATAATATTATGAACCTAATTTAAAAAAAAATGACATGAGACAGTTGAAAAAAAAAGGGTTACAGAAATACAAGGAAGAGTACCTGCACAAACAAAAATATAAGGTCAGTTTTTTATTAGTGACTTGCCTTATTACAGTACAAGTGCTGCTCTCTATCGCAGCTGCAGACAAAATACCAAATATGTTGTAGAGTCCACTGAAATTTACGACAAAAATCAGTAATAACAACCTGCACTTTCCGGCATTAACATATAATTTAAAAGTAAACAATATAAATTGGTTTACAAAATTATAGTCAGCTCAATTTTAAGAGGGATAAAGAAATTAAAAATCTACTTCACACAAATTTAAAATTACCATTAAACAAAAGTAGTGTCCCGGACAGTAACAAGGCAGCAAAATAAAATAAAAAACGTGCTTTGAAAAACAAGTTTAAATCGCTAGAAAAGCTATTTAAGAGGAAAGAAATAGTAGATAGAGAAAACAAGCCATAGAATGGCATGACACTCCCCTCCTCATAGTGGAGCTAACCTCGTGATGGTGAAAGGTTGATCACAAATGCAACTAAGTAAACAAAATTACCAACACAAATAAAAAAAGGTGCCTTGCCACCAAAAAACGAAATTCATTACACACTTTGTTATCAAGTTAAAAATATGATCTCTAAATACGAGCAAATAAACAATCACACTAACCCAATACTAGAAATTGCCAAAAAGCCAAAAAAAATATCCCCCCAAAGGTAAAACATTGATAAATCTCCAAAACAAACTACATACGTATGACGTATACCTAGACTTGGGGTATGCAACAGCTTACATACTATAAGCATGGTTGCCATTATATATATTTTGTTATATATTATCCCATAGAAGCAAATGATTCAAAGGGGGAGGCAAAATAAACAACACTATTTAAAATGTCTCAACAAAGAGACATCAGGGACAAGGCTACTACCTATCCAATAGATTCAGCAGACATTGAGGGTAGAGTCACTACCACAACTATTTCAGTTAAGTCAACAGAGGAGCTAGGAGGATGAGAAGGAGGAAGGTGCGCTCTGCGATAAAAATGAAACATGAACCATAGGCACAGAGCATGATATAAGGCACCAATGGCAGTAGGAACAACCAAGGAAGATATGTTTAACTGAATTTCAGGAGAGATCTGATACTTATAGTGGTGGAGTATGAGAATATCATGAAATTCAGCACCCTTAGACTGAGACTTTAAATTTTATCCAAATCTTTAATAAAAAGAATCAATAGGAACGAATTTGTGAAGATTGCCAAAATACAGAGAAGAGAGATTGGTAGGAAGTTTGGGAACATGGATCATGGCGAAGGTCAGCTTTAAATGAATGACAGAGCTTACAAATTCGTGGCAGGGGCGGAGATATGGGGTAGGAAACATAGGATCGTAAAGCAGAGTACTGGTATAAAGATAATGGTGGTGAACTGCAGGAGAATGTGCAAGAAGATGGAGGGCTTCTGGGGAATAGTTGAAGGATATGGGGTGGATATAGTGGTAGGTGTGGAGACTTGTCTGACTGAAGAAGTGCTGGATTTTGAATGTAGGCAGGATAAGTTTACCATCTTCAGAAGAGACAGGGATGGGAGAGGAGAATGAATAATGATGTTTGTAAGGAGAGGGCTAGAAGGGATGGTAGAATGGGTTAGTGAGGATGTCGAGGTACCAGAAATTAAATTGAGTGGTGGTAGTAATAGGATAATTACTTTGCTGGTACCCTATAGACCACCAGCTTACGGATGGCAGACAATTGAGATGATCAAGGAGAGGGTCGATAGACTAAAGGACAGGCAGTGGGTTGTTGTAGCAGGGGATTTGAATATACCAGGGGTGAAATGGGTAGAGGGTGCAGAAGGAATTGGTAGCACGATGGAGAGAATGGAAGCACAGTTAGGCAACAGAGGATTAGTTCAGGTAGTAGAAACACCTACGAATTGGAATAGGAGGGTGTTGGGCCAGTGCTGGATGTCGTGTTGGTCAGGCCTGGGAATGCTGTAGTTGGTGCAATAGTATTGGATGGTATATGCGACCATCATATCCCGGTTGTAAAAATTGGGATTGGCAGTATGAGGGAAGAACAAGCAGCAGAAAGGTTGACGTGACAGTATGGGAGAGGAGACAAGAAAGGGGCAGAAATCTTCCTGAGTGACAGGTTTAAAAAATGGCCTATGGAGGCGTGTGAAGAAGGGTCGTGGAGGGAGTTTAGAGGCATAATGGAGGTTATGTTGTAGAAAATTGTATCAATGAAAAGGTTATGGACTGGGGAGATCGACTATATTATGGACAGGAGATTTTAAAAATGAAGAAGTGCAGAAAATTACATGTCAAGTGGAGAAATGAAGGGATGATAAGATCTAAGGAAATGATGAAACAAATGGGTAGGGACCTTGAAACGGTTATCAAACAGACAAAAAATGTATTTATGGGAATATGGTGGAAGAAGGAAAAGACAAGGAATGAGGGGAATTGTTTAGTTTTGTTAGATGGTTAAGGGGAGGAGAGGAAGGGATCCCTAACAGGAAGGGATGGTAGCCATGTGATAAATGACCAAGAAAAGTCGGAGATGCTGGAAGGACTGTTCTTGTCAGTGTTTGAGGCAAAGGAGTGCTGGAATAGGAGGGCAAACAGGGTGCGGGGGGTATTTAGTAAGTCGAAGGTGAGGGAGTGGGAGGTAGAAAAGATTAGGAGTTTGAAGAGCAGTAAGGCAGGAGTCCAGATGGGATAGGAAATGCAGCACCAAAGTTTGGTGGTAAGGGGTTGGTGAAATATTTAGAGGTGCTGTTTAAAAAGTCCTTAGGAGAGGGTAAGTTACCACAAGATTGGAAGGATGCTAGGGTGGTACCTATACGCAAACCGGGGTATGATAGGGGGAGGCCTGGTAGCTACTGACCGGTGAGTCTCACATCGAGTACGGGAAAAGTAATGGAGAGGTTAGTGGTGCAGTATGTAGTTAGGGCTATGAACAATAGGAATTGGTTGGAGGAGTCCCAGCATGGTTTCAGGAGGGGATACTCATGTGAGACTCAACTGGCTGAGTTATTAGAGGATATGGTGCAGGTAGTTGATGAGGGAAAGCATGTGGCTGCCTGCTTCATAGATTTTGAGAATGCATTTGATAAGGTGCCCCATGGGACATTGATGAGGAAAGTGGTGACACTGATACCGGACGGGGGGTAGTGGAATGGATAGGGGACTTCCTCAGGGGCAAAGGCAGAGGGTGTAAGTGGTGGAGGCAATATCGGAGGAAGAGGAGCTTATATCAGGGGTACCACAGGGAAGCATGCTGGGTCCTTTGTTATTATCAAAATGGTAAATAACATGGGTTTGGGGAATAGGGGAAAAATAAGATTGTTTGCAGACAATTGTGTTGTGTTAGCTTAAGTAAGGAGGGGGGCGGAAATATGCAGGCGGACATTGACAAGATATGATTGTGGACAAGGATAAATAAAACGAAGATAAATGTAAGAAAAACTTATGTAGTGAGGTTTACAAGGAATATGGTGATAAGCAGGGACATGTACAGATGGAAGGGACAAGATATAGAAGATGCAGCAGAATATAAGTATCTAGAGATTGTACTGCAGGGAGACCCCAGATGGAAAAAAACAGGTAGAGAGGGTGGTTTCAAAGGGAAGGACGGCTCTAGGTATGCTGGTAAGGGTGCTGAAAGGAGTCAGCCGTGAGGTGAAGGAGAATATGTATGGCAGAATGGTAAGGCCAATGTTAGAATATGCTGCAGCAGTATGGGACCCGTATGTGGAGGTAGAGGTGCGATAACTGAAAAAGGTGCAGAGAAGGGCATCAATATGGGAGGAAGGGTTGGTTGAGAAGGCTGGGGCAAGATGATGAGGAAGAAGGGAACTATAGGCCATCAGTGATGATGAAAGAAATGGGGTGGAGCTCATTGAAGGACAGGAGGAAAGTTGATCAGTTAGTCAGGATGTGCAGGGTGGTGAATGAAGAGGGAGGATGGTGAGGGCTACACTGCAAGCTAAGTGATGTGGTATTTAGAGGAAGAGGAAACCGCAAAGAGAAGCTTCATAGCGTGTGAAGGAGAACAGAGTGGGGTAGGCAGTCCATGCTGGTGAGGTCTGTGAGGGAGTGGAATGCATTGAGGGAGGAATTGGTATCCATGAGAGGGGTTGGTAAGTTCAGGAAGGGAGTGGGAAAGGAGTTTGGTTGGGTGAAGGAGAGGTGAGAGAGCTCGCCACTGGGTGGTAGCCTACTTGTGGTTGTATGTATGTTTCCAAACGTTTTAATAAATTTGCTAATAATGTCACATTGACTTGCATTGGCAATCATTGCAGAACAATTTAAGTAGAGAGTAAAATGAGGTGCGGATTACATGTTAGATCTACACAGAAAAATGTTTGGAATAGAGGTTTTTGCAGGAAAAATTCAAAAAGAAGGAGTTTTCTGGAAAAGGGGTAACTCGAGACTGATAGAAGATTTGTCGCAAATGATTTACACAAAAACAAATTTACTTCACATATATTGACATGAGTATCAAAGAAAGGGAGGTTGGAAGGGCAAAGTGTGATACCATGGGTTTTACAATTGTTCATCAATTTAGTAGTCACCGAAGCGAAGAGTTTTCTGTCAGGGCTAGTGATCAATATATCATAAAGGTTGAGCAAAAGGTATCTGTGTACACTTGGGTAAATAAATGGCTCAGGATAAATACTATAATGCTCAAATGAACTATCTTTGTTAGCCAGGGGCATGCTAACAACTACATTGAGGGTATTCTAAAAAATAATGGCTTGCACTGTACTTTGACCATAAAACATGTAAAGGTTTTCTTGTGAGACTGGAGCTATCATGTACAATGGTAGAGTTATAAGATGTTGGATTTTCAGCGTTTAACAAGCTAGAGCCCAATTTGCCATGTACACTAGTTTCAATAGCATTCTTTAGGTCAAACAGTTCCAGTCTGGCATTAATCAAGAATTCTGTTACTTTCAACAACATGCAGTATAATTAACATTTTATAAATCAATTCTTGCACAGTTTCACTCAGGGAGTGGTAAAAAAAAAATTATATTAAAAATAGTAAACCAACTTTTGAATGTTCTTTGTATTATTTAGAACACGGTCTTCTATGTTTTGATGACCAAAATATGATTATCTAAATTAGTGGCAATGTCAGCTTGAGTATCCGAAACAGAGTTCAACATTTTTCTAAGGGAGCACGATATTCTGAGAGCATAGTTCCAAACAGAGTTTAAATGATTTTCCCACCAAAATCTATTATACCTCTCGTTTGCCGCGATTCAGTAGGAAGAAGGGACATTAAGGTACCAATCTCAGACTTGAATCCTAAAGCACTTTCTCATAACTGTGAAATGGAATAGAGGAAGTTTTGATCCTCAGTGGCATTTTCATGTTGAATTTTCCAGACTGATCATGAACAGAAATAACCGACTGGTTAAGCGTATCAAGTTGGGACAACTCTGCTTGGAGTTCCCGAAGGTCAAAATCAAGCAGAATAGAAAAAGAATTGTTCGGAAATAAAATGTAATCTTCCTCTTCAAAAACTGCACCAGTATTGAGAGTGGTTACCGTTACTGAAGAGAAGAAGGGTGACAAAACAAGCACCAAGAAAACCAGAGACATTGTGAAATCCAGGAGGGCACAATATTCTCTCGCCAAAAAGAGATGGTATACACTAGAATAAAAATGATAATTCCCAAAGAACTAACCAAATTACAACTTTTAACTAGCACAGCAATTATGAATGGACTAACATCCCTATATGCAAGAACTGATACTCTTAGAACAGCCCAATATGAGTTCAATAGAAATAGCACCCATAAAATATTTTACAAAGCTGCACAAAAAAATTCCTAAAAACTAGTACCATGGATTTTTATTTTTTTTTGTAAGGCCTCTAATGCATGAAACATGAAAACAATTTGAACCCTATATAGATGCAGGGGAGTGGGTGATCAGTCCACTGCCAAGGCAAAGGTCTGGATGCAAGATAAAATTTACAAAGAAAAAAAAACATACATAGATACATTTATATTTTTTTGTGTGGAGTACTCGAAGGAGATAAATAATGATAACTGGCAGGTAGGACCTGCAGTACCCTAACACTGTCAAAACTCAAGCATAAATCTGTGAATAAAACTTCTTCAAATGGGAGATGTGTGCGCACGTAACACAAGCTCCAGTTTCAGGATTATACAACCTGGCTGTGACAGGGGTTAAAAATTGCTGGATCCTATAAGGACCACCCCAACGAATCGACAACATTGATATTTTTCATCAATGGCCTTACTTATAGGATTAGTCTTTAACAAAACCAACTCACCTACTTTAAAATGACTATGAACTCTATTAGCATTATACAGCTCACTCATCCTTTCATGAGCAGCTTTTAAAATCTTAAGGGCTGAAGTCCAGACATCCCTTATATTGCTGACACCACCTGGAAGCAAATCACTAAGTTCCCTCAAATTCGACAACGGATTGTTTGGCAAGTAAGTAAACATTAACTTAAATGGAGTGGACGTGTGAGCTTCATGTCGTGGTCGTGCATAATTGAAAACCATTTCGAGCCATTGTAAATTCCTATCCCAGTTCGTCGGATCCTTCGCATGAAATGCAATAAGGAATGAAGGAGGTTCCTATTAAAACACTCCGTATGCGAGGGAGGAGGGTTGTTCGAGGGCAGAGTAATATACTTGGTTCCAAACGAAAAAGCAGATGTGCTTGAAATGTTTGGACGTGAATTGAGATCCATTATCAGAAACTATTGATGAAGGAATACCAAAATTCTGAAAAACATTCACCTGAAGGGCATATATAGTTGTCAATGCAGTGACCTATCCCAAAGGTATAAACCATACAAATGTGGAGAATGCATCTACACACACCAAAAGCATAGTATGACCAGATTTACTAAGAGGTAGGGGTCCAACGAAATAAATAAATAACTTTTGCATAGGCCTTTCTGCAATTTCAGAAGTGAGAAATCCTAAATGGGTATTTTGTGCAGGTTTGCTCATAGAACATAAGGTACGCATCTTTACTCTATCTGCAATTTCAGCATTCATTTTCTTCCAAACAAAATGTTTTCTGACTGCCTGAATGGTCTTATAAATTCCTAGGTGTCTACCTATGGGAGAAGAATGAAAATACTCAATTGCAATACCTTTCAAAATGTTAGCCAAAACAATGCATTTTCTGATGTCACGAGACTTACAAAATTTGACAACTTTAGACAAGGAATAGGGTTTTTATTCAACACCAGACTGTAAATTTTAAATAACAGATTTTAATTCAGGATCTTGTTCTTGGTAATTCTTTATGTTATCAAAAGCCAAAATGAATTCAGTCAAAAGATTGCAAGTTAATAAATTTTCGGTTTCTTCTAAGACCATAGTTCCTTCAAACATGTATGAAAGTGCATCTGAAACAACATTCTAGGTATCCTTAATAAGTTGGACCTTAAATTTTAGTGAAGAAATTGTCATCAACCAACGGCCTATCTTCCCTAATTGGCCTGGGTGTGCTAAGAGCCATGATAGGCTTGACTATCTGTTTCAACAGAAATTATGAATGTTCAAGGTACTCACGAAATTTTGCAACACCAAAGACCACAGCTAAACACTCTAATTCATAAATTATAGATGCCTTTCTTTCCTGGGGTGTTAAGGTGCGCGAGGCGAAAGCAGTAGGTTGACATACTCCATCAATTTCCTGTAGTAATACTGCAGCAACTGCCAGACCTGATGCATCTGTCTGCAAGAGAAACTGTTTTGTAAAATCAGCCATACGCAAAACAGGAGGGTTAATCATGTCTGACTTTGGGGTGTCAAAAGCCTTTCGTTGGTCTGCACCCAAATACAATTTATAATTTTCGCATGTTACTGGTTTGAGGGGTGCAACCTTATCAGTTAAATTCTGTATAAATTTGCCAAAGAACTGAATCATGCCAATAAAGCAGGCTATGCACTTTGCGTCTCTAGGTTGGGGAAAATTTCGAATGGCCTTTGTTCTTTCTGGGTCAATGGAAATGCCCTGACTATAAATTTTATGTCCCGGAAAGGAAATTTCAGGTAAAAAAATTAAACCTTGGCCAGGTTTACCGTCAAAAACCTGCCTTTCTTAATACAAAAAAAATCTTCTAAGTGGGTTAAATGTCCCTAAAAAATTTCTGAAAAAACAACCAAGTCGTCCAGATAATTATAAACAAACTTAAATTTTATCTTGTGGAAGATTTGATCTAGCAACCTAGTAAGTATTTGGGCTCCTGTTGTTAAGCCGAAAGGAATATGAGCGAATTGTTATAAATTCCATGGCACACAGAAACTAGTAATGGGCCTAGAATCTTTACTAAGAGGAATTTGGTGGTAAGCAGCATTATATCTATAGTAGTAAATTTAGCCCTTACTGAACCAATGAAAGGCAGAGTGCAAATCTGGTAAAGGCACAGATTCAATTTCAACTTTCTGATTTAGTTTTCGGTAATCAATTACCATACAATGATTGCCATTAGGCTTAGGGACAAGAAAAGCTGGACTTGCATATCGTGAAATGAATTGTTCAATTACTCTCTTGTCGAGAGTAATTAACTCGTTAGCCCCGAAACATTTTACCATCCAAGTAAAATGAGAGATTTTTAGTTTGAATATAGAACTGCAAGAAATAGGCAATGGAGCTTTATAAGCAGTGAATGATTTGAGACTGTTCTCTTCAGCTGACCTTATGAGATTTAAATCATGTAAACTATTGAAAAGACTCTTGGAAATAATAGTACGCACAGAACCTGAATCAATCAGTGCACCAACAAATAAAGAACCCAGATTTACTACAACTTGGGGGGTACTTACTTTTCGAACACCAACAACATTATGAAAAGCTACACAAATCAATATTATTAGGCTTACGCTCACTGTGACCATCAGGTTGTCCAAACAACCGCTGAAAAAGTGTACAAATTTCAACTCTGGGAGATGTGTGAGCATCGTAAGAGAAATGACTAGATTTGCAATAAAGGCGAGGACAGTCGCTCAATTTTCCTCCTCGCTGAGCATGTTTTTTAACACTTTCAAGCCCCATTTAATTGTGGCAAACAGAAAAATTATTTATTGGATTTTTTGCAGGTTTTAGCCCTTGAAATGTAAACTGGCGTTGATCCAATTTTTATTACCTTTTTTTTTTTTTTTTTTTTTTTACAAAATTACGGCATGTCCATTGGAATGGACAAAGTGTCACAATGGTAATTAAGCTTGTATCTATAAATATACTCACTTCAACACTATTGTATAGAATATAAAAACAAATATTTCCATAACAAAGCTAAAATATGGCGTAAATTGTAAAATAATATGATTTTTTTAGTGTTTAGCCATCTAACTCACAATCACCATTTTTTTCAACACAAAGATAATCAAAAAAATTATGTACATCAATACATTGCTTATGCATTTTCTAAACCAATGTTTTTCTCTTTGCAAAACAAGACGGTTGCCCTTACCAAAGGTAAAATAAATGTTAAAATTGTGAAATTAAAACTTTTTTTTTGTATTTCTTATTTATTTTATCACTATAAAAAATTATCAAATTATTTTCAACGGTAATCTTTTTAGAAAAAAATGAGGACAATACTTTACAAACATGAAGAAATCTAACAATTCTTATGAAACTCGGAAAAAAAAAAAAAAAAAAACATTTTTTTCCATTTACAAATCAAAGATGTACCTCACATTTTGTACAAAACACATGTGTTTTCCACTTGCACCCACTCTTGCATCTTGTCCATTCTTTGCTCTTGGTAGGGCCGACATTCTGCATTACCTTTAATAGTTTTTGTGCATGGTTCAGTTGCATGTGATCCACTAGGCCTTCCCCGTTTACTGGGCACAACTGGCTTGTTGACTGTAAATGGAGAATGTGTCAAACACATTCGAAAATGTAACTTGTGCTTGTGGTATGCCAGCTGTTTTTGCATCCTGTCTATACTCTAACCAGTTGTTCACAATTGCCAAATCTACAACATGGGAGAGCAATCGTAAGGTCCATTTTCGGGATTTTATAATTATTCTGTAATTGCTTTCTAATTGATCCAGCTTATCAACACCGCCCATATTTTTATTGTATGTCTTCATCACTTCTGGACTTTCAACCATGATAAGCTTTTTGTCCTTTTTGTCCCATCTTTCTACTTCATCCTTCTTACCCACCACTAAAAAGTCTGAACCTATCACTACTGACTTGTTATCTTACCACTTCACCAAAACGAATTTTTGATCAGCACTGACAACCTCATCAATGCAGACTCTGCCATTTTTTGCAATTTCCTTGTCTAATAGACGTGGAGGATTTGCAAACCTGTTCAATCTAACAGTACCTGCTGCACATAAGTTTTTGTCCTTTAGGTATTCTAACAGATTGTAGGTTGAAAAGAAGTTGTCAAAATAATGACAGCACCCTCCCTTCAGTCGGTTGGACAAAGAAATAACAATAGCTGCTTCTAGACCAAACTGTTTTATGCATGATAGATCAATCTCGGTAGTTGAACCTTGATAAATAAGATTTCATAGAATATTCCACTCTCTCCACACAGAATGAAGATTTTGATGTCCCATTTTCAAGGTTTTGACTGCATATATCGCTTTACAGATAAGGTTCCCTTGAAAAGAACCATCTGCTCATCAACACATACAGATTTTTCCACAGGCAACTGCAAGCACTGATTGCGAAAAGAATAATACAGAGGCCTAACCTTATATATAATGTTTTTGCAATTTTCAGGTCATTCAAGGTTGTTTACAATGTGTAAATTTGAATGAATGGCAAAAAACCTGTTTCTCCTCATGGATTCATAGGAAAATTTTACACCCAGTGCAATGTCCCAATAAAGACGTGCTCTCAGAAAGTGTAATGAGCCCATTGCTATGTGTAAGGAAAAAAATTTTAATTTCATCTTTGGATGTTGGCTTCAAATTCATGTCACCTTTTTGTAGGGCATAAATGTATGTCATTGTAGACACTTTTTCAAAATCTTCATCTGTGATATAACGTGTAAAATATAAAAGTGTTGATCTTACTTCAACATCTCCATGTATATCTTCAAATTGTTCGTCGTGCATACGTGGGGACCATTCGGCAGTAAATGGCCTTTTTTGCCTTTTGATATTTTCCCTCAAGGTAATATCTGGAGTTTCATAAGGTGCTTGAACACTGTTCCCTGAATTCGTGGTCGTACTGTTTTCTTCTATCTGTGGCATTTAATTCTCTGAATTGTCCGTTTCGGCACCTAAAAAATTAGAAACAGTCTATTTATACAAAAAGACTTCTAATGAAAAAGTTTTATGGGTCTTGTTAGAATTCGCAGAATTTACTACAGTACATATTATCCTAGTACTAGCATCATTCACAACGAATTTTGCGCATTCCTCGCCATCTTCATCACTCGATAATTCCAGATCAGAAAATGACCCATTAAAAATAAGATCCAAAACCTCCTCAGCATCACGAGGGTTGTTTAAGTTGTATGTTTCTGAAAAATCCTACCAAAACAAAAAAAAAATGTTATGTATTCATTTGGGGTTTTGAAAACAACTAACCTAAGTTTAAAATATTCAATTTTAAGTCTTTGAAAGGGAAAATACAATGCAATTTTGTGTTTTTCTTATTTTTATATGCACACTGACTTTTTTTATATGAAATGCTGTGGTATTCCCGACAATATGGCATAAAATAAAGTAAATGAAGAAATAATATATAAATCCATGATGCCAATTTATAATCAATTAATAGACTCTCTATAAAATAAATAACAAAAAGAATCAGGAAATTTGTGCGACCCAGGGGGTGGCTATTTTCTATACCGTGCAGTGTTAATAAGTAAAGCCAGTTTATAGCGCGGAGTTTGACGGTTGTTTTCCGGTACAAAAAACATTGTTTCGGCCTATCTTTCACGTGTATTTTGATGAGTATTAAAATCGACAAAATAAATATACAACCGTTTTTGACCTAAACAATAAAATACATCAAGTGTGAGGGTGTTTGTATCAGATAACTAGATATAAATTTCACCGTTAAATATGCACAGTTATCAATTAATTTTTTGACGACTATAGGATAAAACTTTAAAAATCGAATATAATACGCCATTGAAGTCGTCTGCGAGTGCGTTACATGTGAAGCAGCTATGCGGGAGAGAGACAACTTTTGTTTACATTGAAATGGAACAGCCTTGCGAGTGCTATATGAACTCACTAGTTGTTCTGAATATTCTCTTAATTTGTGTTATTCTTGCATTTGTGAAATGTGAATTTGGCATGTAAACATGCCTTAAAACTATAATCCATTTTGTATTTATTTGGTGACCAACGAAAAGTAATATTAATGAATAAAAATCCCTATGAGCAGGGTCATGCGATTGCCATGTTTAGTGTATTCGTATATACCGTGTATACATTCGTGAACGATATCGCACAATTATTGTGTGTATAGCGATATTTTTATCTGCGTAAGTTTGTAAATTAACAATTGCAGCATGTTTAATTTTTTGCAAATGCGGTTGTGATTACTAACGTGCCGTGAATTTAATGTCTAACTTGTAAGTTGCTGACTCGTTAGAGGCAGAGGCACTTTTATAAAACTGCAGATACGTATTTTTTCTAAATGCCGATTTGCTATTTCAGTGTAGAAGTTTATGGAATTCATTTGTTCGAAATGGCAAATCATCTCGTAAACCAATACAAAGCTACACCTTATAAAACCCCCACTCTTACATTTTTTTTCTCCCCAAGTCAGCAGAATTGCAGTGACAAACAAGAAATCAGCTGTTTATCAATACAACAATATAGGCCTACAACCAAATCATTTCTCATATTTGTAATAGCTACTGAATGTAGCCTTCAAGAATTGCAATTTCCATGGTTTCTCAAACTCACTCAATGTAATTTCTGGGGTGAGACAATAAAGACAATTTGACCAATTCCTTCCTTGTATTCCCTTCATTGTGTTCATGGTTTATCATTCTCTAATGAACTTGCTGTCGACAATATGTTAAGTTAAATAAATAAAGTTTACTTGCGCATTTAGATGGTCATGTATTTAACAGTAGGCTGTAATTATTACAGTAAATGACATGTTTATACATTTTATCATTTTCCAAAGGTAGTCAAAATAAAGAAAACTTAGATAAAGCCAATCTTTTCTTATAAGTACACCACCTGCAAAATAGAAAAACATCGCGTGATTTTCTTTTCACCCTTCTTAATGATTTTTCAAATTCTAATTTTGAGGGCAACTAACTGGACATAAGCTTATTCTAACATTGATGATAAATCATGGATATTTAAACGAAAATGTTAGACCTTTTTAAAGCCTACATGTAAATGAAAAATCGGATGTTGTTTACAGAACAACCACAGACACGGCAAAACACCACAAACAAAATTTTCTACAACCACCACGAACAACATTTCCGAAACAACCATGAACAAGCTCTCCAGAACAAACATAGTTTATACATTAACTGAACCAAACAGTGCCTGGAACAGTTTTATTAATACATTTATTTGTCATTTTAATCATGCCTTTCCACTAAAATCTGTAAAATATAGCAGTAGCTCGAAAATAAAATGGATTAGAGAGGGCTGATAGTCTCAGGGCAGAGGTTAAAAACAATGCATCAAATGCTAAGATGCAGGGGGAAAACAAAAATTATACTGTAAGCAATACGAAAAATTATCTAACAAGTTATGGAGTAGCAAAGCAGAAATACCATGGGGAAAAAATTGTCTCCTCAAATAAAACAAAAGTAATGTGGAAAGTTATTAATAATGAATTGAAACCTTATGTTAACCTTTCCTTGAAAGTTGATAGTATCAAAATCGAAAATAGAAAGGAAATATCTAATTGTTCTAATGACTATTTCACAAACATCCCACTAAAATTGCCAAATCAACACAGAGCTACAATTATTAGTCTTGCAGACATACCCCAAAGACCTAACACTTGGGAATGCTAGCGCACTGTTTTTCACCCCTATATATGAATATAATTAAAAATTTCAATAGTAAAAGTTCCAGTGGAATAGATGAGATACCTATTACTTTGCTAAAAAAAAGTGTTCTTATTTAATAAAACTGCCTTTGACTTACATTTTAAATGAATGTCTTATCACGGAATTTCTCCTGACACACTCAAATATGCAATAGTAGTACAAATACATAAAAAAAAGTGACAAGGCATTGTTGGATAACTCTAGGCCTATTGCTATTCTTAAATCCTTAAATAAATTTTAGAGGAATTGATAGCAAATGAACCGACACAATTCTTAACAAGAAACAAAGTTATTTCATTACATCAGTATGGCTTTGTGGAATGCAGATCTACAGAACAAGCTATTTACAGTTTTAATGAAAAAAGATTAACTTATTTTTAAAAGACAATTCTCAACAGGTATATTCGCAGATCTTTCAAAAGCTTTTGATTACGTCTACCACAATATTTTATTGCGAAATCATTAACAGTGTGGAGTAAGAGGTGTAACCAACAAGATGTTTAAATCATAATTTGAAGACAGAAAACATCACCTCTATAAGATATGACAAAAATCACATTACAGATGTTATGTCCAATACCAGAACTACTCGAGTAGGAGTGCCAATGAATCAATACTAGGAGCAATTTTATTCTTAATATTTATTAATGATATTACATAACTAATAACCAATGGCTCAGCTACAATGTTTGTGGATGACACAAAAACATTTGGTTACTAGTTCAAATAAAGCTGTTCTTGAAGAAAATATAAAACATACAGTAACAGAGATGTCCAGTTGGTTCCAGTATAATAAATTAATACCTATTAAATGTAAACGAAATGTGCTCATGAATTTCACGCAAAGAAATAAATATACAATACAGTATGAAAGCTGCACAACAATATAAGAATACGGGTTACAGACAGTAAATAGTAGGCTACTAAATTTCTAGGACTCATTGTAGACAGTAATTTAACATGAAATGAGCATGTTGCTGGTGTCTGTAAAAAATTGAGTTCAATGTGTTTTGCGATGCATATTTTAAAAAATATTTGTAATAATAATAAAATACTTGATTACTATTTCTCAAATATTCAGTCCAAAATCAACAATGGAATCATATATTGCGGTATATCGACAAAATGGAAAATGGCTTTTAGATTACAGAAGAAAATGGTGAGATTAATAAGTAATATGGAAAAAGAAGTACTGTAGCCGCTATTTACAAATAACAAAATTCTCACTCTTCCATGCATGTATATGTACCATAGTATTTTTTTTACATGGAAAACCTTAAAATAGTGGTATACACCATTACTACACTAGACAAGCTAATCATCTTCACCTATTCTCCTACAGAACCTCAAAATTTACATCAAATTCATACAATGGTGGGACAAAATTAATAAATAACCTTCCCAGACATTTGAAGTAAATTAATAGTTTACAGAAATTAAAAAGAGCTGTTAAATTTTACTATTTAAATAAGGCCTTATATTCTATAGAAGAATACTTACTTAAAGAAAAATTTCTATAATGCAGAACAAGACTGGTATAAGGAGACTTCATGTAATACCTTGTGTTTCAATATAATGTAGACTTTACATATTTATACTTTAATATCTATCTGTACATGAATTGTAACAACTTGTACTGCAACCAAATGTAGTCTTAACATGTTTGTAGAGCTACTAGAATTAATAAGTGTGTAAATTATAATGTAATTGTGTGCAAATATCCATATCGCATAACAAGAAAAAGAAATTGACAAGTCCTTTCCAAAGTGTATTGGATACGTATGGGCTGCAAAAGAAGTGTGCTTCTTGAAACAGCTAATATTCTAGCCGCTACACCACCATGGCCTCCATCATCTTAAGACAGGAGGAGTTGAGAGAGGTTTGGCGGTTTGTAACAACCAAAGTTTTGAGTGCCAATGAGGGTTAAATATGGTAGATATGGAGCAGCACTAAAATCCAAGGGAGGGGGAAAACCGGAAAACCTCGAGAAAATATGCCAGCCAGCAGCATCAATCAGCACAATTAGTATACCAGAAAATCTGTGAGTAACCTCACAGGGAAACCAACATGGATCACATTGGTGGAAGGCAAGAGTCCTACCACAAAGCCCACCAGAGTCCTCCTCCCAACGTCGCCCCAGGGGAAGGGTAGAGAGGAACCTAATTTCTTCAGTGATAATGCTTTTTATTAGAGGAGTGATTGTTTGTCAAGTTCTGCAGCTTGGTTCTGAGATATTAAAACTGAATAGTTTTGAATGTATTCAGAGAATAATTTCACACTAAAAATAATAATTTCACAAGTTGGTAGATAACAACAAAGAAATTTTGTCACAAGTGTGTGTGCGAGTGTGTGTGGACATTTTGGCAGTGGTTAGTACATGGATGCTTGTTATCAATATCATTGTGGAGCATGCGTCTTTCACAAATTGTAGTTCAACATTGAACTGACACTCGTGGTTGGAAATGTTGTCTCGTGATTGGACGGCGTAGAACTCGGCATAAAAGAAGTGAAAATATTCAATCCTCTTAACGCAGCTACTGCGAGCAGGCCGCCATCTTACGCCATTATGTTGTGTTGTAGATGGTGCCATATACAAGTGTGGATTCAATTTATTATTGTTAATTCTTACGGTGCTTAATTGCACTTTTGGATAAATATGTAACACAATTTTTGTAGATACAGGGAATAAAATTATCCATAAATATCTTCTGTGTCACCCCCCCCCCCCACCTTTTTTTTTCTTCTGAAAAATTTCTAAAATGTATTTTCCAATGCAGACTATTCAGTAACAATTTTAATTTCTGTGTTTTAATTATGTTCTAAGGGTAACTTAACCCTGTTCAACATTGTAAATGCAAGAAACAAATTTGTACCTTACAATGAGTTAAAAAGCATAAAACTGTATCATAACAGAAAACTAATACAATGTAAAGAGAAGGAATTACTAAAACAGGATTTGGATTAATTTGCCAGAAACCATTTACTATATTAACTTTAAATATGTATAAAGGAGATTAAGTCATATTCGAAACAAACCTCTCGAGTCATTGTCAGTGTTAGGAATGTAAATATAAATGCCAGAAAATAATTATTTATTCCTGGCTCAGGAACATGTGAACTTTGCCTTCCAAAGATTCAACTAGGCTGCTGGTCATCATTGTGTTGCACTCATTACTGATACGCAACCTGCAGTACATTACACGACAATGGTAGAACGCTTGGTATACTTTATTTAATCATTTGTTCAAAAATAGTTTTCCATAAATCCTGATATATGAGCACTATATCTAAAACACATGCTTATTGTCTCACATAACCCAATACTGGTCTGCAGTACACAAACACACGATCTGTAGTTTATGAGGAAATTATTTGATTGTACAACTAACACAAGACAATAATGAAATAGTAAAACACCCCCACATGAATTGTAATATATATTTATTTATTCATCAGCTTCTTTGTTCAACACGAAATGTTTAGAATGTAACCTTTCTCTTAACGTCATTTTAATATAGATACAATGCTTTGGTATACTGTCAAGATGGCGGCTAGTGTCCATAGAAAAACCACATATCTCCAGCGGCTTCACATACATCACAACATGCCATCTCCTGTATACTCCTAACTCCATGGTACGACCAGACATAAACATCACTACATTACACTATGACTGTTGGAATGGTCATTGTTTTCAAAACAGATTTACAAAAAAAATTATTACTCTTACCATATTCTGACTGGTTACATAAATTATTTCGATTATAGAAACATTAAATTAACTGCAAACATAATAACTTTACACAGTTTTATATTTTTATAGATAAATATCAGATACTAACCTTTCAGTCATACTGACCAAGCCGCCATGACTGCTGAACTGCTACCGTTTGAGGTTCTGCCTCTTTTTAACAGGTGTCTCTCTATGTATCTTACTCAGAACAAATGTCCATTGTGATGGCCAAACATATTTAAAGGCTGTAAAGGACTCGTACAACATATTACAGACTATAAAAATGTTTGTTCATTGCAATGGACAAGGGGACTGAAAGGGTTAACTGAAAACATCTGGCAACTACATGCCCAACCTTTTTACAAACATAACCACAAGTGGGTTGCGTTTACTGATGGTAGGTTCTTGTTTACCTCCCTCATTTCCCTGAGGACCAAAATTAGAAACTTCAATGTCTTTCCCTAGCACTGAAGCTTTTCTTTTTTTCAATAAAATTGTTTCCTCCCTTTTTACTTTATATAGAAAAGGACCCTAACTTATTGCGATGGTTTCTGAAAATTATTATGCTTAGATGAGAAATCAGATTTTTCATGCCACTGGTCCACTAAACGAATGTTCTGGGAGTGGCTAATCATCCTGTCTAAGCCTGCAAAATTTGTTGGTTTTAAAAAACACTAACCGGGTACGTTCATAAGGTGAAAGGCCTTCCAAAACATTGTTAACCACTTCTTGTTCACTCAATGACAACTTTAGTACCATTGCAGCATACTTAATATTGGTAATGTAAACTGAAAATGCCTCATAAGGACCTTGCAAATTATTAAAATGGTTCAGGTGTACTTCAGTCAAAAGCCTAGCAGGAGTAAAGAAGTGTAATACAACTGCATGATATGCATCAAAATTGAGGCTATGTGCAATGGCTAATTGCGTACGTTCACTTAATAGTCCCATGGTAAAATGAAAAATAACCTCCAGTAATTGGGGTTCTGGTACTGTGTGACTCTGATGTAACCGAACTATGATTTACAAAAATTCTAAAAACTTTGATGCCGTCGGGTGAAACACGAGACAAACTATTAAAAAAATTCTTACTGGTAATATTGGCGCCAGCGATGCTTCCCAGTCACCGGTCAATTGACACTCAATGTTCTCAGGGATGCTGTAGTTCTGTGTGTACATCTCACTCGTGCGTACTTACAAACACATTGGCAATACTAAACATTTACTAAACATCACTTTGAAAATAATACCTTGATAAAATACAAGTGGCTAGGACACTGTCACTACTGAATAAAAGAAGATAAGTTCACTATAGACTTACTTTTATTATTATTGCTCATTATTCCCCAGCCCGCAATTAATCTAGCACACGCTTAGATTGATGATCTCACCAAGGTGCGTGAAAGCACAGGCTTCACAAGGAAAGAGGGTCGACAGCTGCTAGGGTGGACTGGCGGTTTTTCCCTGAAGACAGGACACAGTGAATTACAACAGAAACCCTTGATTGAAACATTTAAACAAGTGTGACTGTTTGGTGTCTCTAATGCAAACTCGTCTGGACTTGCCCGCCAGCAAATGGGTAGTGCTGGCGGGCGAGTCACAGCCACCTAGGATGGAATTAATTGCAACATACACAAATTACAAAATACATAAACCCTCAAAAGATACATGAAACAAGATGGCGCACGAGATGAGTATTCTCAATACATCCGCACATGCGTGAAAAAAAGTTTAGATGGTGCAGATGCCGGTGGATAAAGTTCATAGCGGACCATATGGTGCAGGTGAAACTGCAACATTTCTTTGTTGAAACTGCAAATTAAATTTCAACAAAATATTATTCTGACAGAGAAAATTATTCTCATTACGAGTGAAGTGATTACAGACTCGCAGCATGCTTGATGGCGGAAAAATCTAACTTTAAAATGACCGGGTGGTCAAGTAAAAAAGCATCAATTACACGAAAAATATATTGAATCCAGAAATAAATTGTAGCACTCATAATGTTATGCAAATAAACTCTCAAACTGCATGGATGGCGCAGATATAGACTTGACATTGGTTAGCCACACGGGTGTACATGAAATTGCCATATAATATTCAGACATGAAAATACCCTTAAAATTCATACATAAAAACAAACCCTTAAAATTGTGCATAGCAATAATACACAAATTACACTGGTACAATACTAATATTGGTGGATGGCGCCTAATTCAAGTTTCGCGGGCCGCGTAACCTCTATGGCGTTTTCTCCTCTCTCATCGATTAAGTTTGAAAAATACCATCAGAAGCATAATGCTGGAGAAATGTTTGGCAAAAAGTACGGAAGCAAATGTTGACCGGTAAACAAAATTGACTATGAAAACCTACATCAGTGAACAATAGTTGTAGTGTGCACGTGACAGTGTCTTACCACGCCAGCTCCCTACAACAGACTGTCTAGTGGCAAGCATCGCACGGACCTACCATGGCCCCCTATGGGGTTCACGCCAAATAAAATATTTAGACTTAGAAAAATAAAAGTGGCACAAATGAAAATTAAATATGTTTTACATTTTTATAATTTTCTTATGGATTTTCATTTTAATTCAGTGTCTCTTTATTACGGCATTCTTGGCGTAATATCAGTGTTCTTAATCTTGGTGCTGTGGGCACTATGAATTTCATAAAAAAAAATTTTCACAACAAACACTTAAAAATATTTCAAGACATATTATACCCTCCAAATACAAATACAAAATACATTTTACACTGCAAAATATAATTGATATGAGAGTTCAAAAATATTAGCCTCTTTGCACACATGCATGGAAATGTGACACATGCATGGTGAGCATCGTCATGGGCTCTAGCGCCGCTGGCTGTTAGTCGGTGCCAAACGACCCCTCCCTCGAAGGCCAAGACGGTGCGAACAATGCAAAATTGCTTTGGCTGTCTCTGTCTGGCTGGTTGCCGATTCAGGGCATAGAAAACACAGCCTCGGAGGTCATCAGTTTCTTCGGCTCTTGCAGGGGGTGGGGGTGTAGGCAGGAACAAAAATTTGGGTACATGGTGGTGACTCGTCTCGCCTCTTGCGAGTGCTGTGTTGACACTTGACGTCACTCTCACTGCTCTACTAATTTCCCCGAACCCTTTCAAACTCTCTTGTCCTACTATGCTCTCCCATGTGGGAACTGGAAAGCTTCTGAAAGGCGTCTCGCCTACACATGTGGTTTCAAAATTTACTTTTACACTTTTGTTACAACCAGATTCACTTGTGCCTTGAGGAAACCACTTAAAACTCAACTCACTAGCACTGGTTGTGTTTACATTTATGTGTGTACTTTAGTTACCGCTCTCTTCATGTACACTTGAAAACCTCTTAAAATCACTTTGACTGGATATGTGGTTACAGGTGTTGAGAAAAAACCCAGAAATGAATTTCCCTACTACTTGATACTACCTCCTCACTATCAGGTGTTTAGTGTTCTGTTGGTGCGAAACCCCTAAATGACAGTTCATTCCCTTGGCTCAGTGTTCCCATGTCAGTGTTGTTTTCCTCAGTGTACGTGTTGACATTTCCTTGTGAACTCCCTGGTAAAATTCACAGAGCTCGCTGAGGTACTGGGCGTAACGTCGTCTCCTTGCCTCTCTTTCCTACAGGTGGTCGGGTTATACGCAGGTCGTTACGGAGCCATTTCGTCACACTTCTTGGTCCCAACATCACTAAATACGTGAAATTTCTCATTCTTTTCACCACTCTCACTGGCCCTGTACATCTAGGTGTTGGTCTAGCACAGCACTTTATTGCTCGGCCGATAGCGGGTTTTCTTTTACGTACAAATATATTCCAGATACAAGTTCGGGTGGCAGCTTCTTACTCTCTGGTACCCACACATTACAGTAGCTGATTTGATTCGCCTTGGATTCCTCATGTATTTGCGCCTGGCGTTCGAAAATTTGTTCTGGTGGCCTAGGCGGGTTTTCGCGGGGTGCTCCAGGGGCACAGAGTTCGCGACCTTGTACCATCTCGGTGGATGTCTTCTCGATTGTCGCATTTACTCTATTTCTTAGGCAAAACATTGCCTCTGGGACAAATTCGGCCCGCCTAGTGTGAATAAATGAAAGAAGATAAGTTCACTATAGACTTGCTTTTATTATCATTGCTCGTACAGATCAACGTGGCTATGAAATTATGATAATTTCGGGCATGGCTAACCAATTCCACTTGGGTGCTCCCCAGCACGCAATTAATCTAGCACGCGCCTCGATAGATGATCTCACTGAAGTGCGTGAAAGAACAGCCTTCACAAGGGAAGAGGGCCGATAGCTGCTAGGGTGGACTGATGGTTTTTCCCTGTAAACAGGAGACAGTTAATTACAAATGAAACTCTTCATGAAAACCATTTACTACATGGGACTATTTGGCATCCCTAACGCAAACTCGTCTGGACTCACCCGCCAGCACGTGTGTAGTGTGGTGATGGCCTGTACACAGAGCTGGCTAGGATGGAAGTAATTACAACATACACAAATTATGAAATACATAAACCCTCAAAAGTTACATGAAACAAGATGGGGCACGAGGTGAGTATTTACAATAAACACGCACATGCATGAAAAAAAGCTTAGATGGCACAGATGCTGGTGGATAACGTTCGTAGTAGACCATGTGGTGCAGGTGAAATTGCAATATTTCTTTGTGGAAATGGTTAATTAAATTTCAACAAAATACTATTCTGATAGAGAAAATTATTCTCATTACAACTGAAGTGATTACAGCCTTGTAGCATGCCTGATGGCGGAAAAATCTAACATTAACATGACCACATGGTCAAGTAAAAAAAAACATCAATTACACGCAAAATACATTGAACCCCGGAATGAAATATATATGGAACCCTGATATAAAGTCTAGGGCAAATGATTTTGTACAAATAAACTCTCAAACTGCATGGATGGTGCAGATATCGACTTGGCATAGGTTAGCCATGCTGTTGAACATGAATTGCCATAAAATATTCAAACATGAAAATATGCTTAAAATACATACATAAAAACACAGCCCTTAAAATTTCACGTAGCAATAATACAGAAATTACACTGGAACACCACTAACATAGGCGGATGGTGCCTGATGCAATTTGTGCTGGTCACGGGACCTCTCTGACATCTTTCTCCTCTCTCCTTGATTAAGTTTGAAAAATACCACAAGAGTGAAATAAATTATCTAAGCAGAATCTTAATGCTGGGGAAAAGTTTTGCAAAATGTATGCAAGCAAAGGTTGACTGGTAAACTTAATTAACTATGGAAACCTACATCAGTGAACAAAAGTTGTAGTCACACATGACAGTGTCTTACCTCGCTAGCTCCCTACGGCAGACTGTCCAGAGGCAAGCGGCGCACGGACCTAGCATGGCCGCCTACGGAGTTCACATAAGTGGAAGTGTTATGCACGCCGAGTAAAATATTTATACTTTGAAAAATAAAAGTGGCACAAATTAAATTTAATATGATTTATATGTTTATAATGTTCTTATAGTTTTTTCATATTATTTCAGTGTCTCTTTATAATGGTGTTTGTGCCGGAATATCAGAGTTCTTAATCTCAGTGAATTTCATAACCAAAAATTTTCACAGCAACAAACACTTTAAAATATTTCACGACATATTAAACCCTGCAAATACAAATGCAAAACACATTTTACACTGCAAAATATTATTGATATGAGAGTTCAAAAATATTGGCCTCTTTGTGCACATGCATGGACATATGACATGTGCATAGTGAGTGTCATCATGAGCTCTAGCATGCTGGCTGTTAGCCGGTGTCAACTTGGTAGCATGTGTTCAAGGGGGTGTGGAATTTTTCCAAAAGCAGATGAGGGTGTGTGATATGCACTTGCACAAACTGTATGATTCATATTAACTCTGGGTATAAATATAGATGTGGGAGCAGATCCTAAAGTGTGAGCAGAGGAAGGATGTGTTGTTGTGATACCAGTGCCTAAATCTGAAACAGGTGAGGATGTGGAAATAGTACATGTGGCAAGAGGGGATAGGCCTAAAACTTGGTTTTGGTTGTGAGAAGTGGAAGGGCCTTGTAGGGTAAGAGCACTAATTTGGTCTGACACACTATCAACAGTACATTCCTGCTGTATGGTAGGAACAAGAGGGCGATGACTTTCTGAACTATTAACATTTGCAACCAGAACTGCTACTTGTTCAATAAGATGCTGCTAGTCAGATAGCGCTTCACTTGATGAGCTGATGAGATTCTTTGCCTCAAGGTGAGCCATTATTTATTTGATTCTAGCATAATTTGAAGCACTTTGTTCGTCTTCCAAGTTTTCAACAATTTCGATCAAGGGAAAAATATTCGAACCACGAGCCTTGTATTGTGACTCAACCTCACTCTCAGAGAACTGTGTGGGGGAAAGAGGTAAATCTTCATTGAGAGCCCCAAGCAATATTTTACGCTGTTAAGCCACTGTGAGGTCACTGGGCTGTAGGCCGTGCACTTTGAACTAAAAGATGAGCTCATCCTTTAACAACTATTTAAGCACAATATTGGACAGGTTTTTTGGGTCACACTATATATATAGCTCACCAAAAGAAACAAAGGGGAAAGCCACAGTAAAAAAATATAAAAATACTCAAAACTTAACCTAAAAAAACACCATCAGGAGCAGCCGCAATAAGGATGTGGTGTGCAAACAACACCAAAGGGGTAGCACAAACAGAAAATTACTCAACAACCTAAAGGCAAATCATAAATAGTATTAACTGTGCTCTGCTACCACTTAATTTCGAGCCACTTCTCAGCACCCAGGTTAAGAGCCCAAAACATTGCTGGAACTGTAACATGCAACTCACAATTACTTTTGCAAGAAAGGTATGCATTTTTGCAGTTATTTCCCCCAAAATGACTGCCCTTTTGCAGTTATGCTGTAATTCCAGATGTGGCAATTTTACTTTCACAGTTTATAACTGCAAGATTGTGGCTGTTAACTATGAAATTACTATTACCTAACTTTATTATCGGAATTGTTAACTGTGTGGCCAGATGTAACAACAATTTTATGGCTATTGATTCTGAAAGGACAGTTGTTTAACTACAATTCTGAATCTCCTGACTTTATACCTGCAGTCACACAAGGCAACTGCCAAACAGTGGTTGTTGGCTGAAAAACAGCAGTTACATAACTGACCTACTGAAGTTGTCACCTGAGGAACAACTTTACAGTCACCTAACTGTGGTTTGACAGTTGGTAACAATAATAGGTTCTGCTGTTACTCCAGCTGTGTTTCTGCAGTTGACAACTGTAAGACTACAGTCACCCAACTGCGCTTTCACAGCCAGCAGCACTAATATTACTGTCTCCAACTTTAGTTTTAGTTGTTAACTATAGAGTTGCAGTTGTCCAACTTTAATACTGCAGTTGACAGCTGCAAAACTGCTGTTGCGTGAATGTCATTTTATATGCTATTTTTCACCATTGACTGTGAACAACTCTGACTGAGTAACTGTGAAATGACAGTTACTTTTCCAGCAGGGAAGAGATAACGGTCAAGGAAATTTCCTTTTAGGAAAACGCCCTAACTGAGTGACTCTTAATCTATTGCCATGGTGCCCCAGGGGAGAACATGGAAAGAAAACTAATCCTCTGCTCTAATGCAACTCTCTGGTGTTGTAAATAAATAAGTTATAGCAAACACTACACCCAGTCCAAAATTGATTTACTCACCTCCTTGCTGCTAAGTCGGGCACTCCTATGTAAAACCGACATTAGAATGACACAGATAAAATAACTTATTAGTTTAGTTATCATGTGACACTGCAAAAGAAAGCTTGTAAGTATACTTTAACTCACCAAAGATAGTCATTTAAAAGGGGAAAATCACAATTAAATTGCTAACTTATGTTAACCTTTAAAAATGGAATTTTTTTTTATAATTTTCCCTCACCAGTTGAGTACAGATATCCAAAAACAAAATTTAACATAACTATGGTTTCATATACATCAAGAATATTTGCAACATTTAATATCATTGTTTTCACTATTCTGCTATATTCATTTCTTTTTTTTTTTTTTTTTTAATTTTATTTTTTTAAGTTCCACGCAGTAAAATTAACAACAGAACTAGAGGTGCACCCAAACATTGTGTTATGAATCACACAAGGTTAAATGTTAACAAATAAGTTAACACACAAATAAATCATAATATTTTGGAACCAGAGTTGTTCCATTATGCTAAGCAGAAATTTTACTTTGTTGTTACTAAAAATCGAAAAAAAAAAAAAAATATATATATAATTTAGTATCACATATTGTCAAGAAAATGTGCACTGCAAGCGCAATAAATTTAGTCCACAAGTGCAATGCTTGAAATTTTAGTCATCACATCATGCACAAGGAGCATGCAAAAAATGGAAAGTTCAAACCATGTGGTTTTGGATGAAAATTCGGTGTGGGCAGCGACACATACAGCTCGGAAAATTTAGCACATGTTGCCTAAGAAATATGCCGCAAGGGGCAGGCAGGCAAGGTTTAGCTGGTGGAAACTGAATGAAGAAGGAAGGGTCAGCAATTCCTTTGTGCATGGAATAGCTTGGACAAAGTTCTAAAAGTCGTGATATGACTAATTGATAAATATCGAATCAACATACCACGAGTGTTAAATGTAATTGAAAATTCCACGACCATATTTGGACGTAGATATGCAATGGTAGACCAAGTGACACAATTGCCTTTTTTAAGTTATTGCTGCAGTCTAGTGGTAAAAGATGCAAACTATATTATTAAAAAAAACGGGAAGCCAATATTTCCAATAAACTCTTCTATACAGCCAATAGAGATAAGAGTCATTCAGTGTAACTCTGTTGTACTAGTTTCCGTTAAGAGACTAATCGACAAGTGTTTGACAAGGGCGTCGTTTGGTCAATTAATGAAAAATATTTGATAGTTATTTTATCTTAATCATTAGTCAGTCAGTCTCCTTGAGATCTTCGACTGTTAAACATCATTGTTGGATGGTGTAATACTGATATTGCAATGTATATCATCAAGAGGATATAACATGATGGCAAACGTTGAACCTTATGAAAAGGTAAGAACTTTGAATATTTTCAGAATGAACAAACCAGCCTATTGTCACCAATACACAATTGTATTCTCATATTCAAAATATTTACATGTATTGTTGTGATGTAAAATTGGTAAATGTCAATATTGCACAAATTTAATAGTTAATAGTACTGATGAGATGAATCTTAGCCCAAAATAAATACACTTTATATATTAGTTTCTCACAGCTTAAACATTGTTAGCTGGTATAAACCAAATTAATGTAACTAAACTGACGTGGAAATACAAAGTCAGTTAGCTTCTTTTAAAGGTAGAATCAAGATAATCCAGATAATACCCTAAGTAATCATAAAGAAATTTTTAATATGCACTTAGTGAGTGACGATAAGATTTGGGCGGCTCTTAACATCGTGGTATTGAGAGCCAACGAGGATTGAAGCAAGGTAAGTATGGAGCAGCGCTGGATTGAAAGGATGGGGGAAACAGCAGACCCCCAGAGAAAACCACCCGATTAGCAGCTTTGCCCAGGATGATTCCCACATTCGAAAATCTGGGAGTGACCCCACCAGAAAGCAAACTTGGTTCGCCTAGGTGGGAGATGAGAAGTCTAAATGCTACACCACCATGGCCTTGTAATATGTCATCATCAAATAATCAAAATGATTGTCTTTGAATATTTACATTCATAATGAAGACAGCACCTGAAAAAATGGACTTGCTGAAACTATTTTGTTTGCAAGCCAACATTCTGTTAATACAGTATGTACAGATTATAACTGTGGCATTCATGATTCAAAGTATAAAGGATTTTATTACACTTGGATTGATGATGAAGCAGGGAGATACACTAAAGAGATTGGTTCGTACATACGAGAACACATTATTCATCATATATTACCTCCAAAAATAGAACTCCTTATTCTATGGGCAGTTTCGTGCAGAGGCCGGAACCACATTATCAAAATAGTTTTGTCACTTAAAAGAATTATTGAGGAAAATTCTGGCTTAAAAGCAATATTCCAATAATTTTTAGTCTCTAACAACAGTTTTCTAAGAAACAATTCAGACTTTTCAAAATTAGAATGGGCATTGAAGTTACAACAATGACTGTATGTTTCAGAAGATTACATAAAAGTCGTCAAGTATTAAACTCTGATCTCCTTTTGTCAACGAATCACTCAGAAATAAAACACAATTTACCAAACTCATGCAATGCATTAATGAATGTTAGAAATTTACATAGATGTATACATTCGTACTGTTTTTACAAAATCTAAAATGATACATATTGAATTCTGCAATAATAAACTATCTCTCACCTGCTTTTTCCTCTGCAAGTAACCTAGATAACACACATAGCATTCGTAGACCAAGAGCCATTTTTTCCTCAAATAAAAGATTTGGGACATATTTAGACTAATATACTGCCAGGAAAAGAAAATTTAATACTTTTGATACAACATTAACATTCATACTCGGAAATTGTACTATGGTAAATAATTTTACAAAGAGCATTCGCAAATGGCATTGTATCTCAGAACATACATTGTGTCACTAGGTCTACCATTGCATTACTATGTCAATTTTAGTTTCATAATGTTATTAACTTAATTTTAAAAAAAATGCCATGAGAAAGTTGACAAAAAACAAAGGATTACCGAAATACAATGAAAAGTAACTACACAAAGCCAAAATATAACAACAGTTTTTGGTTAGTGTCTTGCCTAATTACAGTACAAGTGCTGCTCTTTATCGCAGTGGCAGACAAAATACCAAATATGTTGTAGAATCCACTGAATATTACCACAAACAATAATAAAAATAACATTCAATGTGCTGCATTTACAAATCAATTAAAAAGTAAACGAGATTAATTGGTTTATAAACTTATAGTATGCTCAGTTTTAAGAGGAATAAAGAAATTAAAAATCAATTTCACACAAATTTAAAATTACCATTGCACAAAATTAGTATCACGAATAGTAAGAAGGAAACAAAATCAAAACGGGATTTGCAAAACAAGCTTAAATTGCTAGAAAAGCCATTTAAATAGAAAAAAATAGCAGAGAAAGGGAACATGCTGTAGCATGCTCACAGTAGTGAGCAAAAAAAGGAAAACTCTAAATCCTGAATAATTACAGTTAATTGACCTGCGACGTCTGCCACGTATGCGAAAGCAGTTACAAATTTTTTTTACCTTCATTAACTGGATCTGTGAGTACATAAAGGAGTTCGCAATGATAACAGCAACGTTAAATGGACTACCGTCACCACAGAAACAGTTTTTATGGACGAACGAAGCAGAACAGGTGTTTGAGGCGATAAAGAAACAGTTCAAAACAAGCACAACGTTAGTGCGATATGATCCCACGCAACCACTGTTTTTACAAACCGACATCAGTCAGGAGGGGCTGGATGCGGTCCTGTATCAATGTAAAGAGGACAGAGAGAAACAGGTAATTGATTTTGCGAGTGCGAAATTAGGTCTCACAGAGTGCGGGTGCGATATGCATGAGGGGGAGCATTTGTCTGTGGTGTGGGCAATTAAAATGTACCACATCTATGTAAAGTATAGAAGGTTCACATTATGTACAGATAATCGATGCTTATGCTGGATAAGTAGCTTGAAAGAAGCATGTAGCAAGCTGACCCAGTGGGTGTTGCTTCTACAGGCATATGACTTCGCTGTAAAGCACATCCCCGGGAAGGAAAGTTAACTGGCAGATGCATTGTCGCGAGTACCGAACCCGGATGTTGTCATTTATGACGAAGCAGAGTGTGACGAGTTCCTTCCGCCAAATTCGCAAAAACAAGTACACGAGGAGCAGCTAAAGCAAATAGATGCAGGACGAGTGGATATCGTAGTAAGTGAACTTTACAAGGAAGTAGAGGCAGTGCAGAAAAATTGCAGGTTTATGGAAGAGCAAGTAGAGAAATGTGCAGGCGGATACGAGGAGGAATGGCGAGTTGTAAACAACTGATTAAAGACGTACACACCAAGGGACAACAGTAAAATGTGACTATTTGTGCCCGTAAAAATTAGAGCAAAATGTTGTACACACACACATGCTAGTAAGATGTCAGGTCCCTCAGGTACGGACAAACCATTCGCAATGTGAGAGAGAAGTTTTTCTGGCCCGGCATGTCACGTGACACACTGCAGTATGTGAGAGAATGCGTAAAATGTCAACATTTCAAGTCACGGGCACAGATGGCACACAGCAGACGAACACAACCCCCAAGAACACAGCAACTAGCAAATGGAGAGCAGTGGTCAGCAGCACAAGAATCGTAGGCAAAGGCGGAATGAGCAAAGGGAGCATCAGAGGAGTTATGCAGCGAGGTGGATCCCGCCAGGTACGAGACCACCACCCGCTTTGCAGGAAGTAGAGCATGTGTATTTTCGAACACACTCGCAGTCAGCTGCCTGGCAGAACTTCTGCACAGGACTAGCAGCAAAATGTAAAGGCCCACTCATAATTATGCGGAGTGTTGAACCAAACATGTACATGTTCCAAGTGGGGAGGAAGTTGGTGAAAACACACTGGGACAACAGCAGACGCATCACTGGATACATCAGGAGGGAAGATATGCCCGAGGACTCACAGCTCCACGATGGCGACAAATACGCCGAGCTACAGGGAAGAACGAGCGAGGAGAAAACGTGGGTCGGCGCCTCCCACAGGGACCTACCTACTAGTGGTAACACTCTTGCTGATGCCGGGCGTCGCAAGGTCCACCAGGAATGGGAACTCAGTACCACGCAGCACAAAGCATGGTGCAACCACAGCAGCACACAAAATAGCCTGCAAATAACCGCAGTGCACGGTGGAGTAGAATGGCAGGAGAGGATAAGGCTGGCCCTGACGACACTTGACAGCGTCGCCAATGCCAAGAAAGAAAAGAAGAGCAGAGGTACATAGAAGGCGTGTCTGCACCTTCACTGAGGACAGCAGTAGAGGGTGCTTTTAACCCGACGATGCCCGGCACAGTGGAGGCCAGGGAGGCTCGTCCGAAGGTCCACCCCTACATGTTCGACGGTGCACTGCCCACAAACTACACAGTTCGAACATCATCACTGTAACCGGTGCCTGCATTTCCAGCAGATAATGCATGAGAAGATGGTCCGATGTTCGATGTCACCAAACGGAAGAGGGGATGGAACGGAAGAGCAAGTGAGCATGAGAACGGGTCGCCCCTGCAGCAATGAGCAAGAAGGGAGTAGATACGGACAGAAGAAGATGCAACGGAATCACAGGAGAGAACACGATAGTCGCGACGATGGCGGGGATGAGTCGGCTGGCTCTTACATCATGTGTGGGTCATGGAGGTGGAGACGTTCGCCAACAGCATGTATGACCTACAGGGATGTTCCGGCACCTTGCAGGCCACCATGGGAGCAAAGGACAGCCGACAGGGATCTGCTGTAGCAGTCATAACCAACACGAGGAGGGAAGTCACATCGGTGCCCCTATCAGCTGCGTCCATGATGGCATGTGGGTAGGCAGTGTGCCTGCTACCATCGAAGACACCATGGCTGCAAGCAGTCTCAAAAGGGGAGGAGGGCATTTGACATGAGCCAAGCTCCCGGCTATTATATCATTTGCCTGCCGTCAACCACCTCTACAGCAGAGAGGTCCACTCTACCACGCGCAGTAGTGTGTCGGTGACCAGGGGAGGTGCAAATGCAGTGCAGTGTGTGTGCGTGTTCCTGGTGCAACGCAACTCAGAGTAGGAAAGTGGCCATGCAGCCACGTGCGTAGCCGTGCAGCGATATAGGAAAGAGTACCACGTTCTTTTATTTCCCTAAATATTATGTAAGAAGTGCTAGGGTGATGACGAACAGTCATGTGCAAGGATAGGGACACCCATAAGCGTAATTTCAAAGCCCTAAAGTTATTATTGAGTGTCATTGGAATGTTTTGGTAGTATACTTCATTCACGTGTATATCATCCACACATCTTCTCACTTGTTTTGCATTATACTATGATTTGTTGTTGGGCTAGAGAATATTTGAGAGTGTTATTGCAAGTGTTGTGTAGTTAAGAATAGTTGTGTAAGTGCAAGGTGACAGAAAGTAGTTCCATTCGGCGATCTGTGGCGAGAACCCCAGCGAGTGTGCCATGTTGCAAATACAGTTGATGCTGAGAACTCAGAGATGCCGGTCGCGTACCGTCGGTTCTGCGCCCGGGCGACGGTCATCACTTGTAACAGTCATTTTTCACCTCAATAGTATCGTAATTTAATAGGAACCTTTTTCGCAAGCCACCTGGGACACTGCCTCTCACCTTTTCCAGGTTTGCATCACCTGGAGGAGTTTAACCTGCTCTAAAGTCATGCACGGGACTTCGTGCCATTCGTTCCATTTGTGCCATTTGTGCCATTCGGTACAATTCATGTATAGTGTTGCCCTAGGGGCATGTAAGCAATCGCCTAAATAAACAGCATTACATGAACCGAGTGCTATTATTTAAGGTAAGCCGCTAGGTGTTTCAGGGACGGGCCCTTCTAATTTTCTCACTAACCCATGCGCATGTATTGACATTCAGCTTTTGTTTGCAAGTATTACAATGTAAAGTAGCATAGGCATATGAATGTTCTAGATAATTCACCATATAGCACACGATACAATTCATCATACTACAACATGAGGAGTAATGCAGCACAACTGAAGGATAGCTGCCTTTGGTCATCGGCTACATGCCCCTGAGTGAAGAAGAGTCTGCTCTATCACTTTAACGGCACTAGGTCTGTATAGTGCCTGGCGCCCGGATAATATATCTCATTCCAACCACCTCACCCAGACGACCTCACTCCTCAAATATCTGAATTTCCTCATTTTCACTCTGACTGCTGGACCACCATCAGCTGGTATAAGTTTACTCTTTTCTGAGCAATTGCACTAATTGGCACATGCCATATGAATACAAGTTATTAGATATCAGTAAATAAATAGTCACTGCAGTAAATACTGGCCATGCCAGTATGGTGAACAGATTCACCGGCTACCAGTCACCGCACCTGGCAACGTGGCTAGCACGTTGACGGATAACCTCCAAAGTGTGTGCCTAGAAAATAAGAGTGTTTTATTGTTTTTTATTGTTTTTTATTGTTTTACTAGGGTTTTAATTGCGTCTCTAATATCGTGTTTGATGCTGGAAAACTTCCGAGGAGCTCCAGCTCCGAAAGTAGTAGCAGAGGAAAGTGAGGTTAGAGAGAGCGTGGCAAAACTGCCAATGGCCGATATTTTTTAAATATATTTTGTGTTTAATTTTTCACATGGGAATTAATGCAAGTGTTTTTACATATAATTTGTCCATCTGTTTCATTATCAAGCATTTCAATTATATAAATTAAAAGTCACTGTTATCTACAACAAGTCACGTGACATGTTGCCGGAGACCCGGACAACTAGCAGGCTCAGCACCACGTTGTTAACAGTAGCATTGTAATGGTCTAGCAGAGTGGTCATGTGTGTATCGTCTTCCCCGGACTTACAATTTCTTATTCCAACCATGTAATATTCAATAGTATTTTTAATTTAAATTAATCGGGATATTTTTCTTTTGTTGTCCGGGCAGTGAACCACTTTGTACCCAGTCATTTGTACATGATCGGGACTTAACGCAACTTAAAGTCATGTACTAGTGTACTAGTGTTCATCCACTTCAATTGTGAAATAACCATGAATGTGCCTCTTTGGAGGGGAAATGTGTATTAATGAAGTATTTGTAAATTACTCTTTTATTTACTCGGCCGCTTAAGTGCAAGTATACTGAATAAACTTTAAGGCGTAAGGCAACCTATAACAGCCAAGGGAGTGAGTACGAGCTTATGGGGTAGCTCCGATAACACTCACTAGCCCAGGTATTCGGATATCACAGAAACGGATTTCTACAACTGCTCCAATTTAAGATGCAGACATTGAGGGGACCACTTAAGGCTGTCGGCCACACGCCCTAATCAACTTTACTCATGCTCTCCATTGACAGTGCAGGCACCCTCCCGGAACCTGGCGGTAATATTTTCTAGCCAATCCACTTAAACTATTCTTCTCGATGGTCCAGCCTTAAAGCCTAGATGTGATATGGCTATGCCCAACTAGAGGCTTGCTCACATCTAGCCAACTTACTTACATCATGGGTTAGCCCTGAGTCACTATAAGCTCCTGCCTTACCCACCGGGATTCCACTTAACACTCAGATATGGGGTAGCTATAAATTGGTTAAATATGACATTATAAATGCACTTTTCTATTTTTCAGGGCGCACTGAATTTGCACCTAGTATAATCAATTGGAAGACTCCATATGTTTTAAGTTTTTAAATAGGTGGAAAATAGACAAGGCAAAGTGAACGCAATGCGAGATGAAAACTAGTGAGAACGAAGGACATAATAAGACGAATGAGACTTATTTTAACTTTAATAAAAGAAGTTTATGAGATTGTTCAAATGTATTGACTCATACCACATTTTCCTCTCTCAGACTGTTTGCAAGCCGCACCAAGTTGCAATACCACAGCAGCCATCTACACTATGAGTGCAGTGCATCAGTATGAGTGGAGCGGCATGTGGCAGAACACTTCATGCAAGTGTGAGAAGTGTAGGGCAGATTAGTGCAGTGCAACGGGAGTAACCCTGGATCCGCAGCCACGTGCTCTGCAGTGCGAAGGGATATGCCCAGTGCAAGTAGAGCCAGATAAATATTGCAAGGGCTTAAATGGCAGGCGACTGCAAGTGTTTAAATGGCTGACACTTTGGCATGCTGTGAGATGGAGTATCTGAAGTTTTCAGGAGTGGCAAATTAATTGCCAGGAGAATTTGGTTAAGTATTATAGGTACTGTACACAGGATGCCAGATATTGTCCAATGACAATACAGTAACATTGGAGAGCTGACTGTGTTATTTCTGGGTCATATGGTGACAACCAAAGGTAGTAATCATTTCAGTGTGGTGGTCCTCAGTTATATTCCTATATATAGAATGTATTGCGCAGTGGACTCTTAAGGTGGACCACACATCCATAATTACTTTGTAAATGATAATCATATGACACTTGATGCAGACAAATACACTTGAATAAAACACTTGCTTGTAAAGTACACTTTGGTGGAAAGGTGCCCGAAGGCGACCCGAATTAACGACCTACACATGTTATGTAAATACAATGGGTTTATTAAGGGTCTTCTATGAAAATATCTTAATGTTATTCAGTCAGGCTTAACCCGCCGACAGGGTGAAACTGTACAAACAGCGCGAAGCTGATAAACAAATACTATGTAGTTTATGTCTCCCCAGGTGATGGAAATCGTTGGGAGGGTGAAAGGCAGCAGATGAAAATGGTTCTGGTAAATTAAAAAGTTATTGCAGTTAAATGAGTAGAAAAAAATTGCTTGCCGCCCAGGTGTGCGGGAAATGCGACGATGTCGGACCATGCATCCACACTCTCAAGACACAAAACAATGACTAATTCCGCAGTGCGGCATGCTGGCGAGCATTGGTGGGCAGTCAAGCTACGTGCACTACTTTCTTACACTTGCAAAACATAAACACAATGCTAGCACTCACCTTGCAATATTGACAAGTGCAGAAATAAAACAGTGAAACATAACATAACTGTATTTAATATCTCACATAGATCTCTGGTGAATGACATGCAGATAGAACAAGTAGGAATAAAAATAACAGAAAAACTCTAAAACACTACTGTAAATCTCTCTGGGCTGTAAGATGGGCTTCCTATAGTGTTTTTCATGCACATGTGTCCTGTCATGGCATTTCCCTTGCAATTTGGCTTATTTTAGCATAAATAGAACACAACTTCTCCTTTACAATATCATGGCACATTCCTTGCAATCTTGCACACAACACTGTGGTTGAACCATTCGCACTGATGCACTGTGGTTGAACCATTCGCACTGATGAACAGTGTTCGTCTTCAGTTCGAACATGCTGCACGAGCTATGCCGGGGCACGCTAGCTCCCAGTAGAGTCTGGTGTCTGCTGCGTCGAACTTGCTAGACGACGGGCAAATGGTCTGGAGGTCGCTGCACCCTTCGATGCTGATGTAGGATGTAGGGTGATCTACGTCATTTAAGCTGCTTCTGCTGATGCTGCCTCATGCTGTTCTGTTGCCTGTGGTACGCCGAGGCATCACCGCACCCAGCACAATCTCTTGGCGGATGTCGTTGCCTAATTGTTCGGCGAAGCGGCAGTGAGCTGGCAAACTCACTCCCCTCGTTATTTACTTCACTATGTACATGTGCCCAGGTGAACGATGTCCGTGGGTTGCCACGCTTCTGTTGCGTTTCCTGCGGGGGAGGGGGGTGCCTACCTAGCAGCCTCTAGTCTAATGTTAGTTTTCTTGCCTTTCTAAGTTCTGATGACAGGGGGTGTGGTATCTCCCATTGCCAGAGCCCTTGCCTGAGGTACTGCTGCTGTTTCATCACTCGTGTCCAGACAATGGCACTCCCTGGCACTATACTGTCGGACTCTGCAGTGTCGACCATCTGGCATGACGACTTCGAGCCTGTAACACCTGCTGCTAGTCCTCCTGGGTGATGTGCTACTGCACCTTCCTCCTATCTGACATCTCCAGGGTGCTCGTCGGAGCCGATGCCATCGTGGGACTCCGGGATGTCTGCACTTGTTCCTTGCTCTCCTAACTCCTTGCGCTTACTTTCTGTGTGGCTTATGTGCCCTTCATATGCAGGTGTCTGTTCGCCATAATTCTCCGGTCTTACAGCATCCCTGACGGTGTAACTTGCATTTCCCTGTCCCCTGTCAAACACTGTCGTGTTCAGCACCCATTTTGCTCTGCTCCTGGTGGAGGCTACTTCAAGGGAGGTGCTGGATCACCTTCCTCCTCGCCCCTTGCTTGCTTTGTACATACCAATCGCTCTTGCTTGCTTTGTACACATCACCTCTCATGGTTGCTTTGTACATGTTACTCCTCCTGCTTGCTCGGTTTGAACATGTTACTCCTCCTGCTTGCTTGCTTTGTACATGTTATACCTTTAGCTTGCTTGCTTTGTACACATCTCCTCTCCTGCTAGCTTGTTTTCTACACGTTACTCCCTCTTACTTGCATTGTATACATCACATCTCCTGCTTGCTTGGTGTGGGTTCTATGCAGTAGGTATTAATTGGTTGCATTGCTGTCATCGGTGTTGCCATGGGGAAGGGGGTAGAAATGTGAGGTAATAATGCTGTAAAATGTGGGTGAAACATTCGTGTTTAGTAATGCATCGACATTGGAGGTGTATAGGATGTTTGTGGTATCATTGGGAGAGGCATGAGAAATAAAGTTGGCAGTTCTGTTGGCTGCCTGTTTGGTGCTAAAGTCCCAACTGGTGTCACGTGCATGCTGTGGGTGTATGATGTGCCATTGTTTACATTCTGCTCGACTGCACAGTCCCGATATATGAAGTGTGACCCCTATGCTGTCGCCTACTCTGTTGCTGATTGACACTGCTGGTGTATCTTAAATCCACATACATTGCATTGCCGTTTCACATCTTGAACTTTCCCTTCGCATACTGTGCGGTCACATTTGTTTACTAATTTGTAGTTCACCAAAGAATTTGTCCCTGTTGTAAGGTGTGTTGTCTCTTGCGGTTCCACCTGTACTCTGCATTGCCTGTATTCGAAGCACAGTTCCATTATGGTTTCGATTACAGGTGGGTTCATACATTCGCGATGATACTTTGTATTGCAGTTGGCACAGCTCAAGAGCAGTGTGCCCTGGCCTATGCACAGTAAATTGTTGCACCAATTTGGATGTTGAAGCCTTCTACGATTCGAATATGTTTGTATTGTCGGCACCACACTCGTGGTTGTTCGCGATTTGGTTGTTTGTGGCACGGGTGTGTGTTTGACTGGTCTGGTGGTTGCACCGGCAGTAATCCATGACGAGTTGTAGTAGCACACACAAACAGTTCGGCGCTGTCGTCATTCTGGCAAGGCCATGGATTGTTTACTAATAAACCCACATGCGTGGCACGGAGGATGCAGGTCACAGAAGTTCTGCAGTAATCAGAGCGGCATCCTTCCAGATGCTCCTCAGTTATATTCCAATTTTAAGTAAGTTTCCCCCAGTGGACTCTTAAGGTGGACTACACACCCATAATTATTTTGTAAACGATAATCATAAGACACTTGATGCAGTCAAATAGACTTGAATAAAACACTTGCTAATATAGTACACTTTGGTGGAAGATAGGAGCCCGTGATCCGAAATGCCCAAAGGCAACTCGGATGAAAGACATACACATATTACGTAAACTCAATGAATTTATTAAGGTTCTTCTATGAGAACAACTTTACGGTACACAGTCGGGCTTAACCCGCCACCAGGGTGAAACTGTACAAAAAGGTGCGAAGGCGATAAACAATAACTATGCAGCTTATGCCTGTCCATGCGATACAAACCTAGGGGAGGGTGAGAGGCGATGAGTCAGGGGTGGCAGATGAAAACAATCCTGGTATATTAAAAAGTTATTGCAGTTAAATGAGTAGACAAAAGTTGCTGGCTGCCAGGACACGCGGGAAAAGCGACGATGTCGGACCATGAGTCCACATTTGCAAGACACCAAACAATGACTAACTCTGCAGCATGGAGTGCCGGCCAGCGTTGGCAGGCAACCAAGCCATGCGAACTATTTCTTACACTTACAAAATATAAACACAACGCTTGAACTCACCTTGCAATATTGACAGTGAAACAGTGAAACATAATACCTTTAATATCTAACATAGACCTCTGGTGAATGATTTGCGGATGGGCCTACAAATGAAAATAGCAGAAAAATACTAAAATACTACTTTAAAGCCCTCTGTGCTGTAAGACGGGTTTCCTATAGTGTTTTTCATGACTGCATGCCCTGGCATGGCATTTACTTTACAATTTCGCGTATTTTAACATAATTAGCACATGAGTTCTTCTTTACCATATCAATACACTTGGAGTGCACATGGCCGTGTGGCCACTCTACACTTTCCTACACTGCATTCTGATTGCAAAATCACACACATCACTATGGTTGAACTGTTCTCAATGTTCGACCTTAGTTCGAACATGCCACACAAGCTATAGTCCTATGTCTGCTGCGCCGAACATGCTGGATGGCGGGCAAATGGTCTGGAGGAAGCCGGGAAATCAGTCATACTTTTGCAGTTCGAGGGGTGTGAGGTGTATAGCCGTAACTCGTTCTCGTTAGCAAAATGCCCAACATACAAACCCATGGGAACGTGCCAGAGAGGAAAGTGTACACTACCTATTCGGACACTAAAACTTCAAATAATTATCAAAATGTTTACCAAATTCATTTATGTGGAAAGCTGTTATGTGCGGGTTTAGGAACAGCACCTATTAGCTGTGGACAATGTCAAACACAATCGTATCGGGAGTGCTTGAGCAATGGTGAGGAAAGCATGGTAACTGAGCTACAATTTATTTGCGACGATTGTAGTGAACACTTATGACCACAAATGATACGGAAAATTTTCGATGAATTACTAATGGAAACACAGTGCTGTTCTAAGGAGTGCCAACAAAAGGACAGCACGGGAGAAAACAACCGACGGGATCAATCAAACAGTGATTGTGTCGCAGCAGTACTGGAACAGTGTACAGCAGCAAGTGAGAAGATGGGCACACAGGGAGTGCAGCCCATGGAAACAGACTGTATGGCCGAAAATGTAGACAATCACAAAAAGTCACCTGCTAACGATGCACCCATTACAGTTGACAAACATCCAGTGCTTAGTGAACAATTTCCCCAAATATTGCCAACCCTACCACTACTACATATACCTCTTCAGCCAATGACAACATACCTGCCACAATTTACTGCCTACCATCCTAGGCAATTATTTCCACAAACGATACCAGCAGTTTTTCTGCACATTTTACTGGACCAATACTAATAACCTTACTTCCCGCCTCCAGGTACGGGGTAAACACAGCCCCTAGCTGGTCAGCAGAGAAGGAACAAAAACCAAACAGCACTACCAAATTTGACAAGTTTTTAGAATTTACCAATGTTAACTGCGATAGTAAGTGGAAACCCCAGCCCCTTTCTGAAGGAGTGTACTTTGTGCTTAATATTTTACGGTATTTGGGAGGACATATGGGCCAGTTGCAGGGAGAAGCAGGAAAATTGTGGAGTTTTATAAACCGCTACAGCCTGGAATGGGAAGAGTTCGTGTACTCATTCCAGTGCCAGTATAGCAGCATTTTCACGTCACTCCAGGTACAGATAAAACTGCTTTGGCAAGAGCAACAGCCAGGTGAGCAGCTGACCACCTTCATCATGCAGAAGGCATATTTAATCCGATGCTTTCACGTGCAGTTGCCAGACAGGGAGGCCGTGGAGATCATCGCAGAAACAGCATTACTGGAGTACCATGCAGCACTACTGCCCTTTCTCAACAGCAGCATAGATGAAGTCTTGAAAACTGTCATTATCATCGAGCGGAATATGGGCCCAGCGCATCGCGAAAGTGGCACTGCATGATGGCGACACAGGTCGCAAATGGATTATGGTAATGTGCAACGGGATCAGGTAGACTGTTATCCAAAACATTTCGGACAGAAATCTGGACAGCACCAAGTAAGTGACAGCAGTGGGAATAGTGTGTGTTGTGGTGGTAAGCCCAACCAAGGCGACAGTGCAAATAAGGATATCGGGCAAATGCGAGTGATACTGGACAAAAGCCAGCCACCAATAACACCCTGAACCTACTGTAGGCTGGCAGAAGTGTTCCACTGTCACAGCAGGTGCACAAACAATCCACACCTGGACGGGTACAGGGGCCCCGTATCTAACAAGCAGGGAAACAGGCAATTGAGGCGAAGGGGCCTGATTCTCTTTCCGCCCCTGTCACATCAACAAAAAGCGAGAACACACCGCAGCAAGCACTAATTCAACAAGTGAGTTGAGGCAAAGTGCAGTTCATCCGAATATTAGTGTACCTGAATGAGAAACCATGTCATGCACTTATCGACATGACAGCACCAAACAAATTCGTGCATCCTCACTTTGTGCATACTTATGATGTAACCCCCACAAATCATATAATCAAGCTTACTACCGATTACCTAAGTAGTGGAGCGTTGGGCCAAGCCACGGTTACTGTCAGAGTGAGGGACCTCGAAATGATTTTGAGTGCAATAGTGACACCATAGATAATGGAGGACACAATATTGGGCGTGCACTGGCTGCAAGAACAGAACACTCTAGTCGAACCCGCTGCCAGGTGAATTCATTTAGTGAGAAGGAGAGGCATAATGTGTACATCATTGACAAAACTTTTGCCGATGACTTACCACCACTATCACTCGCAGAGTTTTATCGCGATATCCTGCCCAACATGAGGCAGCGTTCCAGGGCATACTGGACGAACAACGGGAGGTATTCGTAAATACAGATGTGCTATGCAGAACAACTGTGTCCAAGCACATGATAAAGCTCTCACAGGAGGGGCAGTCTATGCCGGTCTGTGCAGTTATATGCCACACCAATCCCGCATTATTAGTGAACAGATTAAGGATATGTTAGGATGGAGTCATAGAGCCATCGTGTAGCAAGTACAACTCGGCAATCACTCTGGCACAAAAGAATGTCAAGAACTGGCGGTATTCCATTGATTTTGAACCGTAAATCAAGTAACATGTAACGACTTACCATCCTACATAAGTGTCAAAGATGCTCTTGCCTCGTTAGGAAAATCAACTGTAATGACGTCCCTCAACCTTCTCAGCGGTTACTGGCATATTCCAGAAAAGCCAGAAGACTGCAAAAAAAACCGCCTTCACAACACCCGACGGCAGGAGGTTTAATTTTTGCAGTGCCTTTTCGAACACAGGGAGCACCTGCCATATTTCAATAAATGACTGTTCGAGTCCTGGACGGACTCATAGGAGATGTCACATTGGCATATTTGGACGATGCTGTTAAATGGTACAACAGTTGGAAGATAACCTACACAACGTGCCCATGATACTTGAAATACACGCCATAAATGGCCTCACATGCACTATAAACAATTGCCACACCGGGAAAGCAAGTTGGAGTTTTTAGGGCATGAAATAGACGAGGATAGAAAAGTATCCAGCACCATGCATTAGAAAACAAATCCACAAAAATGTTTGAACTTATAAACTGGCTAAGGGAATTTAATATAAATTTTGCAATTTTGACCACACCCCTCACGGCCTTACTTTCCCCTCAAAAAAGTGATGCATGCCTTTTAAGCTGGGCCATCGAGGAGAAAGGTTACGTGGACCAGAGTAGAAAAATTACCATTGTTCTTCTGAGTGAGCGCCAGCTCCCTTAGTGGAAAGCACGAAAAATAGGTGGGTCATGTGGACAACTGCTTTAAGTGGCCTCCTCGACGTCCCCACATCACTGTAGTTGTAGTTGCAGAAGTCGAATTAATGCATGCACACTGTATTCAATCATGCCTAGGCTAGTGAGGGTTATCCGAGCTTCCCCAGATGCTCATACTCACTCCTGGCAGGTTGTTGAGGCCACCCGATGCCTTAAACTCTTATATAGTTATGATTAAGCGGTAAAACGGACGAGAAGCGACCGGTGAAATAAAAGAGTGGAAATCTCACACGACTCATTTTATTTGCACTATTACTCTCGAGGGGGAACTTACATTCAGGTTTCGCCATTGTAGTGGGCGACCACTTATACAGAAAAACATGGCACTAGGCCTACATGGTTATGTTGAGAATTTATGTCCTGGTCATGTAAAAATGACCCAGATAAAGAGTGGCTCACTCCCTGGACAGAAGCAACCCAAGATGTTCCTGTAATTAACGTTAAAATACTATTGAATTTACATGATCTGCTAGACCATTGAAACACAACTGAAGTCACACTAGTGCAGAACAACTGGTTGGTGGAGTCTCTCGCCACATACTTGTGAAAAATATAAATGATATTAATTAAAATGAGATAGATCATTATAATGAATGTGGAGGATGAAACAGAAAAACACTTTTCTTAAATAATATTAAATTATATTTAAAAATAAATATAAAAATTAATCACAATTGTGATCGGCAGTGTTGCCATTATAAACGTAACTTCAACTGTTTCACTCCTTCACACAAAGCTGGAACTCCACGGGAACTTTCCCGTATCACACATATTACTTCACTAACCCTGATAATTTACATTAAAAATATGATAAATATATTAAACACTCCTTACCTTATAACTGACTATATTATTAGGTTACCTGGCCACATGCTAGCCAAGTTTCCATGCGCATCAGTTTGCTTGATCTGACTGGGGTTAGAATCCTGGCAAAGTCCAGTACCACAATACTATAAGTACTATTCCCATGTATGGCTATTTACATCTGCGTGGGCGCACACTATTTAAACCCTTATATTATGTGCCACATTCTGCTTCCCCTAAGACCGTTTGTCCAGTCGAGCACTACACGATCACCGCAGTAGAGATGTGCACTCTGCATATGTGCAGATGTTCGTAGTGCACGACGAGTGCAAGTGCAACATAGAGCACGCCTGGGCAGCGTAAAAGGTGCCTGACCAAGAGAGTAGGAGGTCTCTGTGAGGCGAAGGGATATGGAAAGAGAACCATTTCAACACTCGGTGAAGAGCTTGCCACTAATACCATCAATGTATTATTTGTTATATTCAATAAAAAGTTTATTTTGCTGTTTGCGTGTCCTGCAAGTGTGTATTTTCATCTCCATTGTTACGCTGTGTCCATATCTATTTCATCAGTGTTACGTGTATAGCACCCAGAATGATTATGTATTTTAATTAATCACGTAATAATGAGTTTTCAGCAGGTAGAACAGGAGTTCACATGTTACGCATGAAGTAGTTCCGACCTTGGCGCTCAGACCAGTCCTCGCCCGCTTATGAGCCAAGGGAGGGAGTAAGTGTCTGATGTCCACAAAGGATGATTGTGTATGACCGCGAGCTCCGTGTTGCAGCACACCAGCCAGCATGCATCTTTTGAGACTGACCACCTGGTCACCACCCTCACCTCCCAGTGGTGTAACATCGCCCTGGGAAATATAAGTCTTCTGTAAGTTATCTCCATGATGCAAGTTAGTTTCGTAGTGAAACCACCATGGCTGGACTAAGCCACCAAAGAAAATGTGTTAAGTGTCTCCTTGAGAGGAGTGTTAAGAAACCGATTAAATACCCTGAGAACTCATCAGTACATACGTTTATTTTGGTCGCTGCAAGGTGCTTAAGGGGACAGGCCCTAAAAATACCAGCATCCAGAGCGAATGTATTTTCCACAGGAATTAATCTCAACATAAGCATACATCAGAGTACGTATACCATATCATTATGGACATGTGTGTAGCCTGATAATCCACACAGTGCGACGTTATAGTAATTAGCAGTTTGCTGCCAAGATGTTACTGCAATAGTACTGTGTGTAATCAGCCAATGGGTTACCGTTTAGGAATCACCCAACAATAACATTTACAGCCTTAAATGTGGAGAGGCCAAATTCAACAATTCAATGGGAGTTTTTTTCTGGTGTACAGCCCACAATCCTGAGGTCATCAAGAGTCATAGTGCTACAGCATCATCCACCATTATGGCATTGCCTTGATGCTGCCTGGTGACTGGTCATATAATTCCATCATTTCCACCGACCTCACACTTCACCGCCTCTGAAAACCCATTCTACCCATTTCTACCATGCAGGTAGCAGTCACTTAATCATTTAATACATAATATTGCACATGTTCCCCCATAACATATTTTAGAATGTGTCAACTCTATCATGACTTTGGGTTTGCACCATTAGCGCACAACCACAACTTGAAATGTAAACACTAGGGGCCAATTTCACCAACATATCTTAAAATTTAAGCATCACTTAAACTCGGAATAAACTGTCCATAGTACCTTGTACCGTTTCACCATCTTTAAATTCTTTTTAAAATGCTTTGAGAAGCTTTTAATAAGTTAGGCAGCCGAAATCGGATGCCCAACTCCTTAAACTCTGCTTAAATAATTGTAAACAAATTAAAAAGAAAATTGCAGCTACTGTAAAAGTTGTGTATAGATAACCACAAATGTTTTATAAAGTATTTATGTTTATTTGTTGAGTCTGGGTGCAAGTCCTTATTTGCTGAAATAATCTATGACGATGGTCGAATACAACAATTGTGGCAGTGGCAGGCACATATTTGTTTGTCAGCATTGCCACAAATTTGCAAGAGGCAATTTCAATATGTACATAGAAAATTGGGTGTAAAAGTAGGTAGCTGATTGATAAAATATGATTTTATTGACTTGAGTGTGCACAAGCTATGGAAGCATTTTTAATAAATGGAAAAAATGTTTGCCTTCAATACACTGCATAATTTTTACAGCGAGAATGTGTCTACGTTATGCCTGTATGTTTACTTTTATTGAATTAGAGACTGGACATAAAATAACACATTTACACTTATGTTTTACAACACATGACAAACCTGCAGTACAAGTTTGGCATACAGTCAACTTTGTTTTGAATTAGAAAATGTAATGAGAGGCCAATGTTACACAGGTTTGACTGGTAATAACAATCATATTTATTTAAATTTGGGCACTGCGTGTTTTTAAATCGCACATGAATATCGTCAATGTTATTATCAACAAACTCACAATTTCAGAAAGTTCAATTCTGGTAACTGATGAAAGGCAACATATTAATTAACCGTCCTATCCTCAATGGGAAGCTGTATTTTCCGCACAGTGTAATTGCTTGAAATATTATCGGCGAGACATTTCATAGTGCATAAAGGATGCATTGTTCACTTTTTTTTAAAAATCGGATTTCGAAATTGCAACTGAAGTCAATAATGTCACTGAAAAAGTCTACTAAAAATAAATAACTTCAAACGAAATTTGTACTGAATCTTTAAAACATGGCAGTAAATGTAGGCACAATGTTGTTTTTGAGGGCAATACGATTTTTACATGGAATATAAATTTCGTTTAGGGCATATTTAATCAGTGCCTAAACAAGAAAATTGTTTCATTTTAAAATTTATCATTAACCTAACATATTATTTTATAAAGCATTGAATATATTAATGCTTGATGAAAGTTACATAAATATATGTAACGATTCTAAAACATTATACGAGTAGATAAAATATCAGACAATTAACATTCTTACAAGTCAAAAAACAGCCCAGGACAATATGGATTGTTATAACTATTGCTGTGAAAAACCCACTTGGTACAGATAATAAATAAAAACGAGATCACAAAACATCACAGAATTTCAACACAACACTTCCACGATAGTAAATTAGCCACGAAAAATAAAAAACTTATTCATGTTGATGTGAGCCAAGCTCCCGGCCCTTAGACCATTTGCCCACCGTGAACAAACAAAGAAGTAACTAGGAGGTGCACTCTACCAAGTGTGATAGCGCGCTGGTGCACAACACGACAGCAAGGTAGTGCAAGAGAGTGCAGTGCAGTGCAGGTATCTGTTTCACGTACACCACAACGAAGAGGTGGACAGTGGCCATGCGACCACACTCGCTTGGCGCACTGAAACAGGAATTAGTACCCCAGAATTTTAATTTCCAAGAAAAACAAAACACGGTACATAGATCGTTGTCCGTATTCGTGCATTCGTACGAGTATGTTTTTGCATTTTGAGTAGCATATTTTTTGATGGAGCAGTGACAAATTTCGCTCATATTGAAATAACACTCACATTAGTGTAATTTCGAAAATTTTACCTTCAATGAAAAACAAAACACGATACATACATAGCTGTTCGTGTCCGTACAGATGCAGCAATACACACACACTTCGACCAAAGTTAACCTTGGTTGAATTTGCAATACAGGCAAACAAAAAATATTATTTACACACTACAAAAGTGTTGGAAGTGAGGCTTTTTCAGACCAAATGCATTTAGATAATTGTAGTAGCAGTTTAATGCATTATTTACAAAACACACAAACTCACTGTTTGTAAAATTCGCAACCCTTCGAATACATACTTTTCATGGAAATCCTTACAAGTTTACTCCTTTAAATTCCAACACTTTATTTATCATTATTGTCTCCAATAACATCGCCAACATCATTCGCAACCTCATTTCAAATGTAAACAATGATTCGCAGGATCCCCATATTTATCTCAAGTGTAGACACTTACCCAAAGCTTCAGCATGTATATAAAGTAGAAGACAGTTTACCCTCTGGGTCGCGGTACTTAAGACGAATTTTGTCATTTGCCTGGAAGATAAATTACCCAAGACCCTTACTAAGAGATGGCAAAAACGGCCCTTAGAGTGCAACAGTGTGTTTGACATGTTTGCACCACAGCACCTCATGTCATGTTTGTATACGTTTTGAAGAGTAGTGTTTATGTTTTTAGTGTAACAATATGTCAAACAAGTGTATACATGGCTGCTAAAGGCGAGTGCCATGTACACAGGCCATATACACAGAAGATTCATGTAGTTGATGCTTGCTCCTCCAGAGGTGCTGTTCTGTGTTTATGTCTCACCTAGGAGCTGGAACTTGTGATGTGCCTGGCACCACGTTCGGTAGAGCGAACAATGTTGAATGTTGAATGAGGTCGTACGGTCGACAGCCTACGGGGACTCTTGATATGTGGTCAATATGAAGAAGAGCTAATTTAATTGTCAGTTAAACTATGTTGATTGTAAAATATTTCCTTTGGGGCAAAGCTATTGACCACTTCGCATGCCTATATTATCACTGAATTTACTCTGGTTAAGGGAGGCAAGCTACTTAAATTCAAAACATACACTGAAATACACTTTAAAGTTGATGCTGCTATTAGGGCGCAGTACCCGATGAACTCAGGAGAGTAAATGCAATAAAACACGTCTAATTAGGGTATGACAGTTTAATTACCATAAAGGTACAACAGAATGTTGCTGCACATGTGAATGTGTACCCTTGGTTAAGAGGACCCAGCATTCTGGGCCTGCCGGTGGTCACTATTGTTGAAAATAAGGCGTAGGCCTTAAGTAAGAATTAAGTAAAAAGGCATCTCTCGTGTGAAGTTCTGATATGCTACCTCAGGATGCAGAGAGACATCCCTCGGCTAAATAAAGTTATCAAAATGTTCTGGAGTTACGTTATCTATTGAATTGAAAATTACAGTTTAAATTGAAGTGCCGAGGGGGTTAATGTGGAGCTTACTATCTGCACTGCCGGTTGTCTGGAGTGCTGAAGTCTGACTAACGACATGGCTTCGGCTTCACCGCAAGTCTGGCGAATCCGGCGCCAAAATGAAAACATGAAAAAAAAATTTAACTTAGTAATTACTAAAACACATTGGTCACATACCTGTGAATGTCGGAGCCCCAGATATGGCTAAGAATGTGACATCATGAGTATGTCGCCACACTTCAAGGGTGATATTTAATCATATGATGACTCAGGTGGCTGATTCTCGCTCGATGATTACATGTTCACTCTTATAATTAACATATTAATATTGGCATGTGTCGTACTGGTGATAATTACAGGAATGCATATAGATATGACGACACACGAATTTCATCATTAGGGATGGAGATATTCCCTGTCTTCTATGATATGTTATAAACTCTCCATGCTGGAGCAGGCAGTTTCCCTAGTTAATTGTAGTGCAATTACTGCTAAAAATGTTCCTATTAATTAATGCAGCTAGGGAGCCGCTCGCCACTTTACACTTCCTGCGTAAATGTGATTTCCTGTCTTTTGATACCACTTAGAGCCATGTCGCATTCTGGATTCGGCCACAGGGTCTGTCGACATAGCACACACCGAAAAGCTGTGGGAATAAGCGGCGCTGCTTATCCCAGTGTTCCGTCCAATGTCTGCCACATCTAACGGTGACTTCAAGGGACATGCTCATTTAGGCTACATATCCATTCATCACAAGAATTATCTCTCATGATGAATATTAAATATTATGACCCGCATCCACGAGTTACTGGGCGGCAAGAAAAGTGTAAATACTGTTCTTGTCGACCTGCACTGATAGAGACCACAGCCTAATGTTGATCGGTCGAGTGTTGCTGTGTGGTTAATGCGTCTGCGATGGAACCAACAGGAAGAAGGTATTCGTGGACATCAGGAACACCAAACGCCCCCCTCTCTGGTGACCGTTTTGTCCTCGCAGACCCCCAAGGAACTGTCACACCACTAAGAGCAACAGGATGCCCACAGTCGCAGCTGGTTGCAGGACCTAAAGATGGCCCAGGATGATACTGTGCTGCGCTGCCTGCCAATGTTCCAGGGCGATGACTCTGCTGATGGTGATGTGCCACAGCACCTGATTGACGAAGGGGAATGGTTCCATCGCAAACAGTGTATGGTGGTCTATGCTGATGATGCTGCTACTGCCACGTTGGATCCTTCCATGCTCCATCTTAGGGAGGGAAAAGTTATGCTGTCCCTTGGTGGACTTGATGCTCCTTCTGATGAACCTTCCCCTGCGCCCCTGATGTGGTACGCCGATGCAAGGTCAGCTTGTATGGTTATCTTCGTCGGCGCCATAGCATAGTCATTTGGGGAGCTTCCCTGTGGGCTGATCGGACCCACAGTTGCCCCCACTGACTTGCTTTGTGCGGCATCACCCAAAGTCAGTGTCACTACACTGGATGTGGTGACACTCCGGACTGACTTACTCCATGCTGAAATGTCTGCCATGCTGATGACTTTAGGGCTGTGGCCCTGCCGATGACGATATTGTTCCGCAGCACATGCTTGGCAAAGGGGATTGGCTCGGTTACAAGCAATGCATGGTGGTTGATGATGATGCTGTTGGAATGGCCACTGCCACGTTGGACCTCTTGATGAGGGGAAGAGTATGAGGTCATTGTGTGGACATGATGCTACTCCTGCTGCTCCTTCCCTTGCGCTTAAGAGGTTTTTTGATGTGAGGTCAGCCTGGATGGGTGTCTTCTAAGACACCTCGGCAAAGTCTGGTGAGAAGCTTCCCTGTGGGTTGATTGGTCCCACAGTTGCCTCCACTGACTTGCTTTGGGTGATGCTTTCAGAAGTCAGCACCATGATGCTGGGCGTCGGGATGCTTCGGTTTGACCCACTTTGTGTTGCAGTGCATCCTATGCTGGTGACTCTTGCTTCGATGAGGTTGTTGATGTTGCTTGATGCGATGAATGTAATGCCGGTGTTGTTTGTCTCTTTTTTGTTGTTCATGATGATGTCAGTTGCTGTGGTCTTGGGCACCTTCCATCTCAGCCAAGAGTTGTCACTGTGCAGAATGTTTCTGTCCGTACTACTCATTCGAACAAGGATGATGATGCGACTCGACGACTCTCTGGCTGGGTGTGGCCCATTTCCCCATCAGCTGTAACCTGATGCTGTGTTGATGTGCTTGTACTGCAGTTTGCTTGCACTGCCCTGTAACACTGTGCACCTTTTTACCGAGGGGTTGGCTCGGACAGTGGCCCTCCAATGCTCCATGCATCACTGTTAGTGTGACCCCTGGGTGGCAATGGCTGCTGTTATTTGCACTGCTCCCTCTTATGCCAGGGTGTGCAGACTTTCCATTTGCTGTGTTTGTTGAGTTGGTTTGCTTTGCTGTGCTTGCTCCCGGCTGGTGGCATTTAACGTTGCCATGCGGCCTGTTTGTCATGCAGTCGGCAGCTAGGCTTTTCCGCCCTTCGAATTTTACGAGGTGGGCGGGGTAAATGTGCTTTTGCGTCACTGCCATGTTGCTGCTCCATGATGCTCGGAGGTAATGGCGGTTAACGTGGACTTGCCATCCCAGTTTCCCCTTATGTGGCCAAGGAAAAGTTTTCCAAATTTTCACCAGTGAACTCAGCATCTCCCGCTCGTACTACTAGTTCGGTTGTAGTGTTCCCAAACGGACTTGATTGCGTTGCAGCTGCTTCGCTGATGCACGCATGTGGTGGGAGCATAGAACAGTGCGGCCCAGTTGAGCATTGTTTACACCCTTGTTGTGGTTGGGTGCTCGCAAATTTCAACTAGCTAATGCATAGCCTATGCACCATCTGATCGCATGGGCTTTCTGTTGTTGATTCGTGGATTGCTGCGCAGGTATTCCAACGAGTTTGCCCTTGTTTCGCCTCGTATTTTGTCGCGAATCACCTGCATCGGTGTATTGTAGAGTTCCTCGGAATCGCCTGTCTGCGCAATTCCTCGCAAGGCTGCGGCTCATTCGTTACTGTGAGTTTCTGTTTTCGATCGTCCCACGGTCTGCCATTGCACTGGCTTTGTTGTGTGAATGTTGCGGACACAAACAAGGGCGCTTGTGAAATGGGCGTTGATCGTGTGGATATTACAGCATTTCTTTGGTTAGGAATCCGCCTTTCAATATAACTTGAATAGCGCCCATCACACCAGTAGCCGTTTGTGTATGCGTTAAATGACTCGCGCACTATTGTCGACAGTTTGTCGCGCGGACGTGTGTTTGGAAAGCCTGTACAGTAAGATGTAACAGTCGCACAGCTTGCGAGTGTGTCAGTTACTACTGTAGACCCAGGCGCCAGTGAAATGGGTGATGGTTGGTTGATTCCCTCAGCGATACTTTGGGCATGACTGTACCGCAATGCTCCTTACCATACACGGCACTCGTCACTCCAGTAAACACTGATAAATGAATTATACTTTCCTCGCTCCTCTGTTGACAGGTTATGTCGCGGACTTGCTTTTGCACAGGTGTTACAGTAAATGGTAACGATCGCACTGCTTTTTTTTGGTGCCAAATGCTGCATGCAATGGCACGGCTGGGCCAGAACTGGCTGAAAATGGCGCCATTTGAAATTGTTCCTGTTCTGACTCTGGTTTGCAAGTGCATATTAAAAAGTTGCTATTGAGTTTGCCAACTGATGTGACTTTATTGCAGTGTTTACATATTAACCTCTATGACAAATTGAAACCCCATGAAGTGCTTGTTTGGGGCGGCGGACGTAACCTGCGCTTGCCCAAGGTCGCACGTGACTTACAGCTGGCTTGCTCGCCACGTGTTGTTTCGCGCGGGCTTCAAGGTCAAGCCTGTTGACATAGTTCGCGGCCGCCCCTCTGTTGCACTAGGAATTGTGTGTGGGGGGGGGGGGGGGAATATACAGTTACTCTGGCACCTTCTTCCTGCTGCGTACACATGTTACAGCTGCATGAGGGACACGTGTGTTTTCCCGTATACTGCTTGCTTTAAAAAATGTAAAATTACTTAGAAAAATCTTGAAAATTAGTTGGGGGCTCTTGACTTAAGATTGCAGCACAACAGCTTTGAACAGCTTTGCAAAAATGCTCCTGATAAATGGCTGTAAAATATTTTGTTGACTTTTGAAGTCTGTGAAAAATTCTTTAAAATTATAATTATTTTGAAAAATGCGCAGAAAAGTTTTAAAAAATGATTGAATTGAATGTTGAACTTCATGTTTGTTACTCTCCAGGGGAAAACACTGAAAAAGTTTATTGTTTATTTCTATTACTGAAAAAATGCTGAAAATTTTTTCGGAAAAGTTCCTGAAATGATGAAATTAAATTTTGATTGCATTTGTATTTTAAAATGCTGACTGCTATTGCTTGAAAATACTGTCTTTATTTGCTCGTTGTGATAGCTGTTGCCAATTACTGCACACGTCGATAAGCACAACATGCGTTTGATTACAAAGCACTAGCACACTTACATATGCACATCTGCTGTGCATATGTGCCATGCTGTTTTTTTTTGTCGCCTTGCTGCTGTGCAGTGTTGAGTAAAGGTACACTTTTACATACAATTTACACTTGCAATGTCGAGTGGGCGTGTTCGACTTGCCTCTGTTTTGGCTTACAGTTGTATCTTTTGCATTACGCGTTGTCACATCTAACCAGTGTATGTTTACAAAAGTTTAAATGTATGATGATGTTACAAGTAAACAACCGAGCTTAGTGAATGCAGGCCCTCACTAGATGTCAGTTGATGTACGTTATTTTCCACTCGAATCAATGTATGTCTGTTAATGTAACACATATGCACTCCATAGTGTAAACAAATCTGACAAATTAATAATTTTACAAATAGTGTGGCAAAGGAAAATATAAATGACCTTTATATTATTGATGTTGATTGTAGTGTTGACAGTACTGTCTTAATTGTGTTGATTGATAGGTGTCTGAAGTTCTCAGGTTACTCACCAATTACTGTACCTGTTCGTTGTGAAGCACTTTTGTCGCACTGTTACCTTTGTTAAATAACCTGTTGTCCACATGTTGTGTTGATATGACTACTGATGTGGTGTTGGTGCGCTCCTTGCTCTCTGAAGTTCTACTGTTGTTTGATTTGCCCGAGTTGGGAAATCCACATTACGTAGGAATATGACTTGCACTATGATGTTCTTCTCGTAGCCCTATTTGGGAAAGTCACATGTCGCTTTGTGCCTCCAGAGGTACTGTGATGTTTTTGTGTCTCACCTAGGAGCAGGTGGAGAACTGGAAATTGTGATGTGCCCGGTGCCACGTTCGGTAGAGCGAACAATGTTGAATGGGGTCGTATGGTCGATGGCCTACGGGGACTCTTGATATGTGGTGAATATGAAGGAGGGCTAATTTAATTGCCAGTTAAATTATGTTCAATATAAAATATTTACTTTAGGGCGAAGCTGTCGGCAACGTCACACGCCTATATTATCACTGAATGTACTGTGCTTGAGGGAGCAAGCTACTTAAAATCAAAACATACACTGATATACACTTTAAAGTTGATGCTGCTATTAGGGCGCAGTACCCGATGAACTCAGGAGTGTAAATGCAATAAAACACGTCTAATTAGGGTATGACAGTTTTATTAATGTAAAGGTACAACGAAATGTTGCTGCACATGTGAATGCGTACCCTTGGTTAAGGAGACCCGGCACTCTGGACCTGCCGGTGGTCACTATTGTTGGAAACAAGGCATAGGCCTTAAGTTAGAATTAAGTAAAAAGGCATCTCACATGTGAAGTTCTGGTATGCTACCTCAGGATGTAGAGAGAGAGCCCCTCGGCTAAATAAAGTTATCAAATATTCTGGAGTTACATTAACTATTAAATTGAAGATTACAGTTTAAATTGAAGTGCCGAGGGGGTTAATGTGGAGCTTACCCTCTGCACTGCCGGTTGTCTGGAGTGCTGAAGTCTAACGACATGGCGTCGGCTTCGCCGCACGTCCAGTGAATCCGGCGCCAAAATGCAAACATGAAAAAAACTAAACTTCATAATTTTCATGATTAATGAAACTGACATTGTACATAATTATGATTACTAAACTAAAACACATTGGTCACATACCTGTAAACGTTGGAGCCCCAGATATGGCTAATAATGTGATGTCATGAGTGTGTCACCACACTTGAAGGGCGATATTAAATGAAATTATGCCACAGGTGGCGGATTCTCGATAGATGATTACACGTTTACTCTTATAATTAACAAATCAAAATTGGTGTGTCCTGATGGTTATAATTACAGGAATGCGTATTAATGTGGCGAGACACGAATTTCGTCAATAGCGGTGGACCTACGCCCTGTATTTTATGATATTTTATCAACTTTCCATGCTGGAGCGGGCGGTTTCCCCAAGGTAATTGTGGTGCAATCACAGCTAAATATGACTAAAAATGCTCCTATTAATTAATGCTGCTAGGAAACAGCTCGCTACTTTACACTTCCTGCGGGAATGTGATTCCCCGTCTCTTGATGCCACTTGGAGCCGCGTTGCATTTAGGATGCAGTCACAGGGCCCGCCGACATCGGGCACTTCAGAAAGCTGTGGGAATATGCGGCACCGCTTTTCCTAGTGTTCCCTTGAAAGGCTGTTGTGACGAATGATCGTGACTTCATGAGACACACTCATTTAAGCTACATATCAATTCATCAGGAGAGTTACCTCTTGTAATGAATGTAAAATATTATAACCCGTGGCCACGAGTTACAGGGCGGTACAAAATGTGTAAATGCCATTCTTGTCGACCTGCACTGATCTAGACAGCGACCTAATGTCGATCGGTTGAGTGTCGCTGTGTGGTTGATCGGTCTGCGATGGAACAAACAGGCACTTGGGTATACGTGGACGTCAGGAACACATCACATTTACTATCAGGGCAAATATTACGTGTAGTGTTAGCAGTTGTATTATCTATTTCCCAGTGCTTATGTCATGTTATGTTGTGTCTCCAAAGTGCATAATAAAGATAAGTGACACAAACATAAATTGTGTACACGGAATAATTAATATAGGAATGTCATTTGAAGTGTTATATATTTTTCTGGCAATTGTAGTGTTATAGTTTTAAAGTTACTTGTGTGCCTACAATGCACTAGGGTGGACCGTTCCAGTCAGGGATATCACACAACGTTCTTGTAAATATTATTTTAGAGGGTTTTGTATTTATTTATAAAATTATTATTTTCACGTGTTATTGTTTTGAAAGTGCGCCATAGATAACGTAACCTAGGTACTAGCCAACAGAGCTAAGCAACGGAGGCAGCTAGCCAACTGCATGTCCACGAAGTGTTGTCCGCAGACTTAACAAAAGTATGTCCAAATATTAATATTTCTTTTTATAGTGTTTAGGCTTTTTATTTATATTGCAATGTACCAACATAAATGAACAGTGAATACACACACGAATGAGGGACGAGATCCTTAATAATAAAGACACACACAGTGTGGAATTTGGTGGATTTAGGTTAGGAAAAGGACATACGGACAGATAATTGTAAACACGCCAGTGCATTTTACAACTGTTTCTATTTTATATCTGAATATTTTTACAGTGAAAATAATAATGTCATGTGTATTGTTTTATCATCCTTATGCCATACTCATATTCATTCGCCATGAATTAGTTTTTACTCGAATAACGGTATTATGGGATGTCATGCAGGAAGCTGCGTTCAGGCGCCGGCTCCCACACGACCATTTTGTAAGTGGCGTTATCGCATCTTGTAGGGTTGGACGTGCGTTAGTGCCTGCTCTGGGGACTTCAAATTTTGTCTGATAATGTAACTGCAATATCTTTAATGTAATTCACCAGAACCTTTTAAGTGTTTCTTGTTACCCGCGAGCGTGCTCCACCCCACATTTCGGCCTGTTTTGTTCTCAGCCAGAACATAAATATTCTTGTGAGCCTTTTGTCGGCTTTGTGCATTTTCTTCAGTTTAAGAGCACTCTCAGCTACAGTGAAGATATGTATTTACTTGTGCCTCATACGAGGGTTTTAAAAATAAATTGTTAAAGGATATGGCATTACAACTTTATTTACTGGCCACTTTGACCATTTGGACTGTTTTTTACCTTAAATGATTACGAGTGTTTTTAAAGCGTTGGGTGGCCGAGACAACCCACTACGAGTTAGAGGCAAATAAGGAAGGCCCACACAGCCATTACTAGAATACGACAAGTATATATAGAGCTCATCGGAACTTCAACTTTCATTGCAACAGGAATGATCACTACAGAATGATGACATGCGAGGCTATTTTTCCCGTTATCATTTCCCGCCAACTAATCCAACATTGTACTATACTTTCAGTCTATTTCCTGTGCATTCCTGTTTTCAAAGATTATTTGTCCACGTGTATCCATGTGCTCACGTATACCAGCTACTTTGGATCACACAATCCTGTATATTTCGCTGCTGGCGACATTTTGCAAACTTTCTACATCATTGTGGCCCGAAATTCAGATAAATTTGCATCGGGACAGGAAGAATTGACCACGTGCAGAAATTTTGGTGCCAGAATTCATCATTGTTCAGAAGAAGCTAGATGTCCGCCATTTTGGAATCGGCATACCATGCTGTGACATCAGCTAACCTCCACCATCTTGGGAGCACTACCAGCCAGAGGGGTGTATCACCTACCCCCCTCTCTGTACAACGCTGCATCAACCCCTCTTTTCTGTGCCGCGTCGCTAGAGTGTCTACCGTGAGCAGTGAGACCACGTGGTCCAGCGAAAAGTAAACAATGGCTGAGAATATAATACAGGTGACTTCATTATGTCAACAGCACCACGTTTGTGATCCAGGCTGGGTGAACTGGTAAATGACAGTGGGCAAAATGTCAACTTTGTGCAATAAGTGCCTTCGACTAGCACAGAGTCCTGATCCATTTTCCCTGAAATTCTTATTGGGAAGAATTTGCACTTGCGACAAACTTTCTGTCACACATTGAGGACAAAAGAAACAAGGGGACGTCGACACCGACTGTTATGGTGAACCAACTGTACGAGGTATGTGAACCATAAGTTTTGTGTGGCCCATACATGTCATAACTGAACAGTTTCAAGAAGCAGGTACAGCTTACCAGCCACGCAAGTGGGTTTTCCCATCAAGAAGTGTACTAGTCGGAGGACAACAGCCGCACACATCAATTATAGCCTACCATTTTCCCGATATCACCCAGACATTATGTTACAGGAAGTCATATCATCATTAATCAGCCAAGCACTACACCAGTCAGATTCCAGTATTTACCTGTGTATACTGGTATCTTGGGAGAAGATCCGACGGCATTCTTACACGATTTTGAACGTCATTTGCACAGGTATGGAGTGGCCTAACAGTATAGGCGAGCGTTTTTCCGGCGATGTCAGATCATTGTGGCGAGGTGTCATCAGATATGGCATCACGAGGGACGAGTTCAGCGAGGCCTTCCTCTGCAGATTCGCGAGCTCATTTAAGTCACTGCGAGCCTAAAGGGGCGTAATCCTAGAATAACAAGGCGAGGGGTCATTGTATAATATTTCTACGCATAAAATCACTTTGGTCTGTGCTTACCATCCGAACCTGTCCTTGAAGGAAAAACTAGAAGTCATTGCCAGCTCAACTCGCCCGAATACCGAGCAGCCCTTGCTCTGGCTATCCACGCTACTGAAAAATACTTTATCCAGACTGTACTACTGTTGGGTGCTAGCATCGCTGCTAAATCAACCCACAAACATGTTCCAGCCCAGCCACGCCGCAATCCGTGTACCGCCAAGGAAGAGCCAAAGATGGAAGACACTATAGTAACTGCACCAAAGACAAATTTCAGGCAAGATATAAACCACCCAGCGTATGTTCCATGTAGTTCAACGAACTAAAGCCAAGATGCAACCGTCAAAACCCAGGCTTCACGCAACTCGATGGACCGCAACAGCTACGTCCTGTGGCAGGACAATATAGATGGTGTGGAGGTCCACAATGGGACAACGGATGCCCAACATGGGCCGACTACCCGTCCCAACAGCAAAATCAACATCACTTGGGTAACAAGAAGCAGGGCGAAGCGACCTGATGCCACTTGCCCCAGGGTGAATTCAAGTGTTTCTAAAGAATCTCTACAACCCGTACTACTTACGCAAACAATAGGACCCCAAAACAGTTTTATGATATCTGTTCTTGTCAACAACTGCCCATGTCGAGCACTTATTGAGACAGCGGCTTCACACAATTTTGTTTGTGCCGTCATCATTGACACCAGGGGTATGCAACCCGTAAAACAGGAAATTCAATTGGCCACTCGACAGTACACAGTCAAGATCGCAGGATAAATTACTATCACCATAGAAATTCAGGACATTGAGACCTCAACCACCACCTTTGTGTCACGCAACCTGAGGGATGAAGTCATCCTCGGTGTGCCCTAGTTTTCCGAGCAACATGCTGTTGTCGAACTTGCAGTCCGATGTGTCCATTTCAGGACCAAGATGACCATATTTATAAGTATTTACGCGCAGTTTTCAAGTCAGCTTTCCACCACAACAACATGGGTTCAATGACCAGTGTATCCAAGTATGGACACTTAGCACATGGGACATATGATAAAGATCTGCTGAAGGCCAGTAAGTTTTGTTGTTAGGGTAATTTTTTATTTCTTATATATCAAATAAAATCTACTGTCCGGGCCAGCTGGAAATAACTGGGGAGTTCCTCAGGTAGGGTAGATGACACCAATTCATGTTGGCCTCACATCTCATTTGTACTTAATACTGCCTTTGAAGTGAGAACATACAATATATTTTTTTTAAAACTTTCGTGAGGTATTGGTGGTGAATGAATAACATGACAACTGAACTGTTTCATGAATTTTCATTTATGAAGCCTTCCTGCCTGATATAGACAAATTTTGACACCTGTGACACCCTGCATCTTTCGAGCTCCTCGTTGAACCAGTTTTTTGCCTGAATACCAATGTGATTTTCTACGCTTACCTGTCACAGAGTTTTTTTGTGTGTGGAAAATAATTTCCTACATTTTGAACTGTATCTGAAACCAGCAATATTGATCCACACAGCAATGATAGCAGTAAATTATGTGTTACGTGAAAGTGGTGGAATGGGTCCACCAAAAACCAGCAATTCAGCATTTCTCCTGTCTCGTCAAAGCATAGCTCATTACTGTCGGTGTGCACAAAGTCACACCCCAATGCTGCTAGTGGCATGACATCACGAGCAGTAGGTTGTGTTGCCGAAATATCACGAAGTTGCGGTACAGTGCACATGCGCCAATTGTGATTTTGTCATCCTAATAAATCAAGTTAAATTTTCCTAGACATTACAGCATAACTGTGTACTTCTAGAGGTTTTGTGGTCAGCTTTTAGAATATAAAGAGCCAAGAAAAGCCATTACTTGAGGTCAGATGGTCAGCCAAGGCAGCATGAAGAGATTCAGCTGAGGCTTTGGATGGAGAAGACCAGCGGAAGGATACTGAAATTTCTCATGCTCACATAAGAGTTTCTAAAGAAAAATGTGTAAGAGTAGGTCAGGCAAATAACCATTTTCAAACCACCTTTTTAATGTTTGCTTATATGGAAATCTTGGAATGACATGCAGACGAACGGTAAGGCATTTCATGAAAAATATTGCAACCTCACAGCTGATTGTGTTTGCTTAAAAATTCATAATTATTTCACCATAAATTCACTGTAAAGAATTGATGTATTTTAGCATTATAGCTTCTATATTTTTTAATGTAAAGTATGTATGGTGGTTATTTGTATTCATTTCATGATCACCAAAATTGTAAAGTGTATTCTCATAGCATTTTTTTTCCTGATTAATAAAACCAATGTTTCATACATTTGGTAATATTTCTGCATTGGAGTTGAACCTGTTATGAAATTATGTGTAACGTAGCCACACGAGACTTTCTGATTATTTTGACTTTATTTGAAGGCATCAGTCAGGGTAGGATACCATCTGGAGATGGTGGGATCTGGATGTAGCCGCTCCGTCTTGTTTTTCTGCTTGTAACTATTCTTGCGCAGAATACTGATGCACCGAGACAAGTGGAAAGCGGATTTCATACTCTAGAAAAAATTTTCCTTGTTTAATACACGTAAATTTTTCAGATCCTTCAGAAACAGTAAGGAGGTAATATTGCATTGTAGGCAGAGACTGCTTGAAATACACAATGAAATGCTCAGGATGAAGAAGAATAATATTGATGATGACAATGATTATAACTGATAATAAAACACTGATTAAAAAAATATAATAAAAATTTATTCCAGCTCATTACTCAAAGCTCAGAAGTTGTGGCAATTATTCAATGTAGTTGTCCCATACCCACACCTGGGTAGAGCTGCCACTACAAACTGAAGCTGAAATATCTTCCCCTGGTTGTAGAGCATATGAATCCAGGCACAGACCACTGTACTTGGCAACTATCTCTCCACTCTGAAACACAAATAATGTATACAAGTATGTACAAAAATTTAAATGCTTACCAACCTCCACTAGCACTTTAAAATAAACAGCTAATAACCACAGAAATATCATAATTTGCTACCATGAAATACACACCTCAACAAAAAATTCTGCACCACCAAGATTATTGAGTAACTCATTTGCTCATGGTCCAAGAGAAAGTATGGTATCAAAATACACACTATCTAAACAGAACACCATGCCTGTCATTCAGATGTCTCTTTGTAATGCACCTACTTGTCCCAACGAACATCCATTGTGAACAACAAAATAATAGGTGGTGCAATAACCTTCTGTAAGGTGTACAATTCACAATGACACCCCTGAAGAAAACAAATCCACCTTTATAAAAATGTGTGTATCCCAACCACCTGCACTGATCTGAAATATGAAGTGCAAGTTTTCTATGAAAAAATGAAAAAAAGTTTTATTTTCTCCATGCATTCCACTTAAGTGTTGCTGGAATATACCAACCTATCTAAAGCAAGGTGTATCAATGGAATGGTGGTAGTTACACAGCTATAATGTTGAAAGGCAGGGTAACAAAATGCAATAATACCATTGAACCCATGTACAACCATCCCTTGTACCAGTACCTTAATTCCCAATTTCCCAAAATTTTTCAGCTCTTCCCCAGGTATCCCAAACTTCTTCCACAACCACACCCCTGTCTTCAAGGACACTTTCAACGACCCAACCACCACTTACTTCCCCTCACTATCTCATTTCCCTGTCACAACCCCTTCCAGATCAGCCCTTGCATTCTCAACATATAGTTGGTTCCCAAGCTCTTGTACAAAATTCTCACATAACCTATCCGAACACCATCACTGTTACCCCATAAACAAACTGTTTCCACCCCTATAAAACTCCTCTAACCCCTTCCCCACTTACACACAACCTCTTGGCCCATCTGCCCCACCTTACCACCCTACATTCTCAACCCCTTCATGACTTCCTTCCTTATTCCTTCTCCAACCACCATGAATCATTTTCTGATTTTGGCAAGCTTTCTTACTCTCTTGAAAGAGTACATGAAACTTTCTCTGAGGCAGATGGTCTCATTATTCTACAGATGCTTGAATTTTTGTAAGAATTAAGTATAATTAAGCAAAAAGGAAACACCCCTGACAAAAACAGCTGCTGGAAATAATTTTTCCTTTTGCCCATTCACCCTTGAGTGACAGAACCAATGTCAAAAAATAATAACAGTATTGACAAGTATCACCAGAATATACTGGATTATTTAATCCCAACCAGAAATTTAGTCAACATTCGACTGGAATAGTTCAGTCGACTATAGGAACATTCCAAATCTCTTACTCATTAAATCACAGAAATTAACGAAACTACTATGGTTTTGCGATTATGTGTTTCCGAGGCTGAGATAGTCTCTACCATTTTAGATGGGTTAAATCTCACTGAGCGTTCATGTGCTATTTTTACATCCAGGCCACAGACTTTTGCTGATTTAGACCATTTGTGTATTAATTCCACCAATGTTGCTTTAACAGACCAACCCAGTGGTAAATTTCACCTCCATTTCATGAGTCAATAAACATCATTTTACAAATCTGAGGGGCATAGTTCCAATAAAGTGTCGGATCCATTCAAGGTGAAAATAAAACTGAATTTATTTCCAAGCACCAAGGTATAAGAGGAAAATCATGTAACTTTTTTGTAAAAAGCCTGGTCATGTTATTTCTGACTGTAGATTTTTGTTATATAAAAGAAGAAAAAGCCTGCTAATAAAAAAAATTGCTGGTGCATGAAGAAAAATAAACTATTAGAATGAAGCAACAATCACAGAAAGAAACGGAAGGAAGGTGCAACACCCTCAAGTAAACTACATGATGAGAAATTCCATAAATAATTCCAATGCATAAAAAAATTCTAATTCACTATTACTTTAGGACTAAATTTTACATTTTTTGGACATGCAACAAGTTCCTTAAGGAAATAAGTCCACAAAATTGAGAAGGGAGCAGAGCGATTACACATTATCTTGTTCCCCAATCTAAACAAAAAGGGTTTGAACCAATCTCGGCACGACACATAGGGCTGCTAAACATAAGACAAATAAAAATAAGAAAAGTTTGTAGACAGATATCATGGGCAGCTTGGACAACTCATGTCTATGCAGAGGATGGGGTAGCTATCAAGTAAAAATTAGACCGGTTTTTTTGGTAAGCACAGGATTACAACAGAAAAACTGCAGATAAATGCAGCAACAGGGAAGCGAGGGTGAAAAAAGCTACAAGGAGGTAATGACCGGAGAAAATTACAATGCTCTATTAAACATCTTGTGTACACTACAAAATGAGGGTTAACAGGTGACTAACAAGATTCTGAAACTACTTTTCAAACCACAGAAACAAATTAATGGAAACCAAATTAATGAGCCGAATATCAAAACAGTAAAATTGTGACAAACAGCAATGAAATAAAACTGAAATATGTAAATTACTTTCTACACAAACTCTGATAAACAATACAAATACAGAAAACCTTTACTTTAATATATATTATGTCATGAATAAATACTGGACAAACAGAACTCAATTAACAGTCAAATTTTAGATTACTTCAATAGAGAATGAAGGCATTATTTAACACATTTTTTTAAATTGTAAACTTAACAAAAAATTTAAATAATATTCCTAATCATCTTCACTGGCTTAAAGTACCAAAAATTCAGTTAGAAAAATATCTGACCACTGTGCTGTGTTTTGCACAGTATGGTATGCAATTACATATTTTAAACATTTATACTAACATTGTGTATATATAAAGTGTGAAATTACTACACAGGAAGAAATCTGGATTAGTGATTACAATAATGCCGCAATAGCATTTAAAAAAAAAAAAAAAAAAAAAAAAAAAAAAAAAAAAAAAAAAAAAAAAAAAAAAACCCATCGCCATGAAGATATCACAAGTGCACATAAGTTGGTATAGGCACCGGATATGTTAGTAGGTATCCAGAAAACATCAAAATACTGTACCACACTAAGCACGTATTGCAGGGGACCAATACTTGCAGGATGTACTTAGTATGGTGTCGGACAACCTTCGGCACAGAAACAGGAGGCAATACAGTCAAGCATGGAGGAATACAGATGATGGTGGTTCTGACTAGGAAGATCATGCCACAGTTGATGCAACTGACCCTCCAAATTTGCCGTAGTTGCCGCAGGCAAAAGTTGCTTTCCAATTTAGTCCCAAATGTACTCGATGGGAGAGAGGTCTGGGGACCATGCTGACCAAGGAAACATGTTGAAATCACCGAGGCACACCAGAGATAGCCGTGCTTTGTGAGGCCGGGTGTTATCCTGTTGGAAAATGGGGTGTTCAAGCTGCACTGGGAAGGGAAACACACATGGTCACAGAATTTACTGGACGTATCGCTGCACTGTCAGGGTTCATTCAAACATCACCAGTGGAGTGTGGGAATAGCAGGAAAACGCACCCCACACCAGGACATCCATTATTGGGGGAGTGTGTCACTCTACAATGAAGTGTGATGCATGGTGCTGGCCAGGATGTCTCCAAACTTGAATTTGGTGGTCATTTTTATCCAGACAGAATCATGATTTGTCTCAACACCACTCGTTGCCAATCCACAAGCTGCAATGTTGCCAGTTCCCGGCAGGTCACATGTGTTTGGAATTGTTAAGATAGTAATGGTAGGCATCATAAAGGATGCCATGCAAACAGATCCCACTTTGCTTGCCACCTGGACTGCTGGACACAAGCATATCCCCAGCTACAGCAACATGTCTCTGGATAATGCGCAGCGATGCCTATGGAGTGCTTACAGCTTGTCGCACGATGAAATGATCCTCCTCGTTGGTGGGCTTGTGGTCCACAGAGATTGACCTCCCGAGCCTTGACAGGTGTGTGTACACTCCTATTCCCACTGCGACCAACACTGACTCACAGTGAAGGCAGAAAGGTCCAAGTGGTAAGCAATGCACAGAAATAGCTAACCTGTCTCTCGGAAGCTGACGATGTGGCCTCTTTCAAACTCATACATTTGGGCAAAGGCTTGTCGAATGAGCTGTTAGGGAACGCTGTGTGTTCACTGAACTTGGCTCTGTGGCTCATACTGCTACTAAGGCCTTATTCAGTGTTTTTTTTGCACCTGTGAATGATGTGACATGAATGCTTCCTAGTGGCACATCCGCACAAGCAAACAGCATTAAATGTAAATGAGGCACATCTCAGACTATAATGATACTGTGTGGCAACCTTTGTTATACTAATGCAATTTTTTCATTGTGATTAAATTTTTTGAAAATTAATGTTTGATGCATGCAGATTTTAACATAATTTTTAAGTTTACATGCTTACAGATTAGACGCCTACAATTTTGGAATTTTACAAATACATAGGGTAGACTTATTTAAAAGGTTGAATCATGACAACTGTTTATGGTATATTCCTACAAAATTTTGTTACAATTAGTCTGTTTGTTAATAAGTTATTAATGGATGTACAAACAGTCTAACAATTGTATATGTCTATTTTTGCGAGGACAGTAAGCTATAGATCAACTATAGACTGTTCACTGCACTTTTAAAAGCCCTGTGAAGTTTCTACTTTCAGCCCGTGGACAGCATATCCTTCCGCATCCATATAAACATTGCCATGTGACTTTCAATATTCTCAGTGGCGACTAGGCACCCCTTCCGCTTTATTCCTCTCATTCCCCAAGTGCAATACTGTTTTTTTCTTAATCAAGGGGTTGTTAGTATAAGGGCACTTATGCCTTCCCCTCCTCCTATTCTATTTGCTACTCCTTCACTCTACACGTTGAAGCTTTGCCCATGCTATGGGTCAGAACAGCTGATTGTCACAGACATATTCTACACGACACACCATGCATAAAAATTGTTAGTCAACCGTCCTTAGGGATGGAAAGGTCTTAATGACTTCAAAGTGTCCTGTGTCTGAGCGGCTGGCAATGATACTTCCGTAAATGGTGAGTTGTGGGTACATCATAAAAATTATTAGGCTGTTTGGATTAAGTAATTTGTGTGGCATAGTTTGTGGTGTTTTGTGGGGCATGCCGTTGTTAGTGTTTTCCAAAATTATATTTAGAATACCGTTCCATATTTATGTTTAGATTAACTAAACTGGGCTGCTGTGTTTTCTGCAATTTTAACATGTTTGTGTAACCTTAGTTCTGCAGCCCCATTTGGCTCTTCAAGCCTTCTGCTGTATTTTTCCATAATGCATCTGTGACTCACTCGTGGGTAGCCTTTTTAACCTTGTGTCGTATTTAATATTTTTATAATTCTGGTGCTTTGTTCAGGTTCCAAAGGGATCTGCCAAGAGTATTATTATTTTAATGTAAATTTTAGGAAGTTTTAAAAAACATGTTTCGTTTTAAGGAAGGCTTTGGAGGGTTGTACCTGGCTGCACTATCTCATTACTGATGTTCCTTATTACGATTTTGTCAATACCATCCCAGTCTTTCTTGTTAACGTAATTATAATATCTAGTCACAATTTGTAATCAGTATTAATTGTATGTGCATTTCAATAAGCTCTTGTTGATTCATTTATATAAAGGCTATTAAAAATATTGGTTGTATTTTATTGGAGCCTTTTACATTTGTTGTATTGAAATTCGTTTGGAAGCAAGTTGTTTAAATGAATTTTTTGAAGCTTTTTCAATCAAAGTAATCAAATGATCTGTTCTTTATTTGAGCTTTGCACACTTTCATGTACGAGATTCAAAGGAACGAGTAACATAATATTTTTAATTTTTTTGTGTTTAATCTTTTATAAAGCTTTATGTGTTTTTGTATGGCACTTTGTTACAATATATGATTCAAACTTATAGGTGCAGCATTTATTTGTGACAGTTTACCACACAATGTCAACTACATATTCTCACAGTAAATAAAAAATAAAAAGTTATAGCCACTGCAATCAGCACTATAAATAAGTACATGTTAATTTCAATACATAATAATGGTTTGTGAATACTGATCTGTGTTCACAAGTTTTTTCTATTTTGCTATGAATAACTTTAACTATAGGCCTTCCTCCCGAGGTCATAAGATACATAGTTTATGCTGTGGTTGAGAATCCCCAGAAGAGAAGAAAAAAAGACTCCTTTTCTCCCATTATAAAAATTATACGCAATTTCAAACAGCCCTCTCTAAATGTGTGGATAGTTTGCTGTTGCTTCAAAAAGCCAACATGCTTTTAGAAAATATATAGTATTTATTCTTTCATGCAGTATAAAATGTCTCTTACACCATCATTAAATGACATAGTTATGTTCAACAAAATTTACAAATTGAATGAAAGAAAATGTCTTACTAATTTAAGTGCTTTGCAATGGATTTCATTCTTATGATTATCAAGAGAATTACACAAAGTCAATTTTCACTTGGTATTCACAATTGTAAACATATTTACAGATTTATCTAAATTCCTATTGAAATAGTTTATAAATAATTGTACAAATTCCTCACAAAAATGTCCCAAGTCCTTGGCACAAACAACAAACAAAATGCCACAAAAACTTAGCAAACAAAGTGACACAATAAAGAAATATAATTACCAAAATATCCGGTACAAACAAAAATAAAAGGAAGCGATATACCCAATAAAATATGCTCATCAAAGTCAAATTGGATGTGCTAGTAAGAAATTGTGCTGGGTGACCATACATGGCACAAAAAAGAGAAGAAATAAAAAATATAAACAGGACTTACTTGTATGATTAAACAACATAGAGGCCCAGATGAACACTTTAATGGTCAAAATGTGACTTGTGGTTGTGCATTACTAAAGGTTTTCTTTAAATTTATTTTTCTCTTCTTTCATAAAACACAAAGAAACAAGCTAACTGTCTTCAAGAAAAACAATAATTATGTTCATAATCATTCAAAATAGACAAATGACAGTTTATGAAACTTGACACAAAAATCATTTGAATGACATAGTAATAATAATAATAATAATAATAATAATAAAGAAAATTGCTTTAATATGATTAAAACACTAAAAACAATAATTTCTTACCATTTTAAATGTGCAAGAATTAACAGTGTCTTTCATGTCACAAAACCTGACAAGTTTTCACAATGAGAGAGATTAATTAATCCATTACATGAATGTATTGAAAGGGAATTAATTACTTGAAAAGGGTACCCTGCACAATATGTAATACTAAATTAGTTACAAAATAAATTGATGTAATATTAACTGTTTGTACGCAAACACAGAATCGAAAAAAGGTGGACATGTATAAGATATAAATTAAATTCATATTTCATATAAAAGTTCCATAGAGACTTTACTGCATGACGACCATCAAGTCCACTGGAACAATTAATATACACATTTTTATGTGAAATCACACACCAAGCAGCAAGGATACGCAGAGAAAATTTGCAAGATTTGTAGGGAAATGAGTGGAAGGAGTAGGTCTCAGACAGCAACAGAAAGAATTTGTAACACAGCATTGCATATCCGGTTGGTAGAGAAACAATCTCTCATGAAACATAGGTCTGCAGGCGTGATAGGATTAAAAAAAAGTAATTTCAAAGTACAAATCCAAGATGAATTGAAATAAAAGTTACGATAAAATTACGTAAATGATAAAATATTAATAAACAATTGACACCGTCGGGTGAGACACGAGACGAACAATGACACAAATTACTTACTGATGAGGGCATCAGTGGTGCTTCCCAGTCATCACACTGTTGAGACTCAGGGTTCTAAGGGATGCTGTGGGTTCTGTGTGTCCATCTCACCCTAGCATACTTACGATGCACTTTGCAATATTAAACATTTACTGAACATTTCATCACTGAAAAATGGTGTGGCGAGGACACTGTCACTACAAATAAAAGATTGGAAGACTGTGAGACTTACTTTTTATTTTACCGCTCATACAAATAACGTGCCTGGAAATTGAATGGTGATAAAAACTCAGACGTGCCTACCTAACTCTGTTTGGGTGCTGCCCAGGCCGCAATTACTCTAACGCACTCCTAGATGGATAACTTCTACCATGGTGTTTGAAAACACAGTCTTCACAAGGGAAGAGGGTCGACAACCGCTAGGATGGACTGATGATTTTTCCTGAAGATAGGGCACGGAGAATTACAAGATGAATCAATACATGAACATGAACACGTGTGATTATTTGGTATCACTACAGTGGACTCGTCGGGGCTTGCCCTCCAGCATGTGGTTAGTGTGATGACGGCCTATACACATAGCCGGCTAGGATGGAAATAACATCACCATACAAAAAATACAAAATTACACAAATATCATGAAACAAGATGGGGCACGATATGAGTAGTCATAATAAACACGCACATGCGTGAAAGCAAGCTTACATGGGGCGGATGCTGCTGTATAGAGTTCATAGCGGACCACGTGGTGCAGGTGAAATGGCAATATTTCTCCGTAAAATGGCAAATTAACTTCAGACAAAATGGTATTTCATTTGGGAAAATTATTCCCCTTACGATGGAAACATTTACAGCCTTGTAGCATGCCTGATGACGGACAAAGCAAACATGACAATGACAGCGCGGTCATACATAAAAGGCATCAATTTACGTGAAACTTACATGGAACCCTAAATAAAAGCACATAGAACCCTGAAATAAATTACGGCACACATGATTTTACACGAATAAGCCCTCAAACCACAAGGATGACTAGGATATTGACTTGGCGATATCTGACCACATGGTCATATGTGATGTGGCCGTAAAATTATTAAACATAAAAATACCCTCAAATACATACATAGAATTAAAGCCCTTAAAATTGCACGCAGCAATAATACAGAAATTACAATGAAACACCTTTAGCATAGGCGGATATCGCCTGATTCAAGTTGCGTGGGCCGCATGGCCTCTACGACATCTTTCTCCTCCTCTCCTCGATTAAAATTCAAAAAGCCACAAGGGCACAGATTATTAAGTTAAGCGGAAGCATAACACTGGGGAATGTCTGGCTAACGTACGCAAAGCAAAGGTTGACCGGTATACTAAATTGAAACTATGGTAATCTATATCAGTGCTCAAAAGTTGTAGTGCATACGTGACAGCATCTTACCTTGCCAGTTCTCCTCGACGGACTGCCCAGAGGCAAGCGTCGCGTGGACCTACCATGGCTGCCTACGGGGTTCACATAAGCGGAAGTGTTATGCATGCTGAGTAAAATATTTTATATTGAAAAGTAAAGGGCACTTTAGAAATTAAAATATGAATTGACATTGTACATTTTTAATTTGTAATTTCTTGTCTTCTCTTAATGTCTTTTGTTACGACATTCTGGCCGGAGTAGAACTGTTGTTAATCTCCGCACAGTGCGCAGTTTTAATTTATAACCAAGTATGGTGCAACACTTTCTGAACATACAAATATTAAACATAAAAACTATGAACCTGGAATAAACGAAAACATATTTAACACTTGAAAAATACAATATTCCCGTTATGGGAAAATCCAGTTTAAGGCCTCTTTGCGCATGTGCTTCCCACGTGTCACGTGATGGTGAGCGCCATCATGGTCTTAACACTCATTTGCTGTTAGCCAGCGTCACAATGTTTAAATATACAGAAATACACAAATAACATATTGAGACAAGTGTCTCCATGCCCGCCTTTGACTGTCCGCTCAACATACAGTTTGACTACACTGCAATGGAAAAATACTGTGATCTACGACCAGACAGAAAATACGTTCTTAAACATGAAAGTCATTATTAAAAATTAAAACTACGTTCCTACCCGCAAATGTAACACCAACCTGCGTTTTCTGGATGATCTGCTGTATTTACCCTTGTTACAAGGGACTTTACGACTGTCAACCCTTCACTCCATGATACAACATAGCCTCCGGCCACAGCCAGCACCAAGGCTATACTGGCGAGCTCGCAGATGTTGCATCTTCGAACGACAACCATGTGGTGCAGTGGCGCCACTGATGACATGTTTACCGGATGTTAAGCCCACGTGGAAGGAGGTTGGCACCAGCCAAGACTAGTATTGAATGTTCTCTGGGGCCGTGATTGGCCAGATTCAAAATATTGGTGTTGTGGAGTAGGGGCAACTGCCCGATCCTAGAGTATAAAACATTGGGAGGTGGTCGGTAGCACCAGAGATCAACTTTCCTCCTGGACTTCTCCACAAGTTAAGTAATTCCAGATCATGTAACTTTGACCCTTCAGGTCTGAAAATAGCCAAGATGGCGGCTATGTCCATCCATAAAAATAGGGCCTTTATTAATTTATTTAAAGATAAAATTTCTTGGTAAGCAGCTGATAGACAGTTTGTAGAAGCCTTCTAATGCTTAAAAATAACAGCCATTTTGTGACAACACGCGATTTATGAAAATTCAAAAGATTGTTACATCAAATCATGTTTTAGTAACTCAGCCATTTTGGGATAAAAGTAGGGATTTTAGATGGCTGTTTTAATACTGAAATGCAGCAATGTTTTTAAATGATGTAGTAATGCTAGTAAAATAATAGGAAAGTTAAGAAAATGATTTTGAATAACCCAAAAGAAAAACATTTAATAATGAGTAATTGTGGAACACTCATAAAAAAAAAAAAAACTTTGTAGTGAAAATGTTAAAATTGTAAAATCTAATATTGCAAAAATACTTGAATTTTCTGAATCTTTGTACTGAAGCCTCTTTCTTTGTGAAAAATTATATTCATGCAAAATAAGTACGAGTAAACAAAAAAGAGAACTTTCATGTGATAGAATAATCACACATAAATGAAAGAATATAAAAAAAATACTATCCCCTGTAATTTTTGGAATGTGTATAAAAAATAACAGTTATTTCAGTATTGTAATTTATAAAATATTTTATCCTAGGTAAATTTCTATTTCTATTAATCCAAAATAATGTGAATACGCATTAATATGTCAACACCCCAAATTGTTGTATTTTCTCCTGTATATAATTAAAATGAATCAATTTGTATTTTATACTAAATAAAGTATGAAATGTCATGACAAGAATCATGTGTGTTATCGCCAGAAATCCTTACACTACGTGGCTCTGTCTTATACATTTGTTTTTGAAATATTTTGTAAACTTGCATTGCTGGGCTGTGTATAAGACCCCTGCCACATCCTTCGAGAAGGGTGTCACAACATTACATATAATTTGATAAATAAATAAATAAAATATTTACTATGAAGAGTTATATCATAACAATGAAAAAATAGACATTATTAAATAAACATAGATGATCAAATCGATAACGTAAGGATTTATTATTACCTTAATTAAATAACAAGGGTAATAAAACAAATATTACTTGCAATCATTTTTAGTAGAGTAAGTATTGAAATGAGGTTTCAAATATATTTAAAAAAAAGTACACTAGTAGTGAAATAACATTAAAATAGTCAAATTGCACAGTATAAAACATGGTTGATGCATTCTTGTTTCAAAACTAATGACATATGTAATGAGATACAGTATAACCCTGCTTTTATGTTCTCGTACCTATGTTTTCTCATGTCTTACACCAATTTAGTTTGGTCCCTCCGAAACGCCTATATTTATAATGGTAAATGTTTCCAAAACATGTAATAATATAATGATTCATTTCCCAAATCTTAAAAATTTTTTATAGTAAATATTAAAGAATGATATGAGAATGTGGCTTTTTCACACTTTCAAGCAGTCGCTGGGAAAAAAAAAAAAAAAAAAAAAAAAAAAAAAAAAAAAAAAAAAAAAAAAAAAAAAAAAAAAAACTCGACTTCATAAACTGAAACAGCTTATTGTTTTTACATGATTTAGACTGCAGAATTTATCAGAGTCATACTATTCAGTAATCCACAACACCCACTTATTTTAAAGTATTTAAACGTTTAAAACTGATGAAGCAGGGAGGGGGTTAATATTCCACACTTGACACAGTAATACTGTGCACATTAGATGAAAATATTTATTGACAGGAAAAGAATTACTAATGGTATTAAAAAAATTAAAATAAATAAATAAGATAATCAAACCTTAACATTTTATTTTCGTTTATACTGAAATTACAATGTACATACTGACAGCTACTTATACCTGCTGTGAAATGAAAGCAAACTACTAGTTTTCCAGAACTTCTAGCTTACTTCCAATAAGATATTTTATAAACAAACCTTACTGACCCTTGTAATCATTGATTTGGAAAAAAAATGTAGGTAGGCTTAACATCTTGCCAACAGCAATGTCATCAGAGATGGATTGGATTATGTATGAAATAAAATGCAGAGGCCACAAATGTATTTCCTAGGTTATAAAGCACATATCCAAAAAGGAACTGTATGATAGTGACATTCAATTAGAAGCCTACATGCCACATGCAGCATGTAAGATTGGCTATACTGGTCCATGAACAAAGTATTTCAGTATTACTTTTTTATTTATACTTTTGAATACAACTACCTAATTTATTGTCAGCTGTATCTCACTGGCATAAAACTTATAATAAAAGTATATATTATTTAATTAATTACATTTTCCTGCAAATGAACTGACTGCTTATAAGTGAGCCCCAACTTTGTAGCAAATAAGTGTGACCCATCAGTCACTGTAATTATTTGTAAGTGGCCCAAAGAGAAAACTAATTGAATAGCCCTGCTATATGGGTTGGAATAGTTTACTAAAAGAAATTTTAATATGATCAATAGAAGGTAGGTCCTCTCTATGAGTATTGCAACATTTCACAGAATGAAATTTCAATTTTAGAAAATAACACTTACCTTTAAAATTTCCCACAGCTGGTTCCCTTTCTTACCATGGCACTGATACATAACAACCCGCAATGGAGTCCTTTCAACTCCATAATTAAGTATTTCTGCACACATATCTTCATGGCGTAATTCGCCTGCAGCAGTCAGTGAAAAGAACTATATAAACAAAATAACAGAGAAGCATTTTTATACTGTCTTTCCAGAATATTTATACGGCTAATCACAAACAAATACTACACAACCTTAAACACAACATTTCCATTTATTTGAAAATAATGAGCCAGATTCTTTAACAAGTAAACAATCTTAAACACAACATTTTTATTTATTTGAAAATAATGAGCCAGATTCATTAACAAGTAAAATAACAATGTGGCAGCAAGAAGGCGATCTCGGGAGGTCTTCCTCTGATTGTTACACAAAACAGTTTAAATACAAATCATGATAAAACTGTAAAACAAGGATTATTACGAAAATCAATCACCCTTCTCTGGCATTAATTATAGTACTCAAAATCAGAAGTGTTTGATACAGTTCTGGCTCAGGTGGCCAAGATTATGAAACGTCACCATCTTGAGGAGTTGTAGAGCATGTGATGTCACATGGTGCTCAGGCGGCACTGTAATTATTTGTGATGCCATGCTACTGCCACACACTTTAAATGGGACCCCTTTCTCCCTACTGACTTTATTCATTGCTCTTTTTTCACTACACTTGCCCTTTCGCATGCACTTGGGTCATTCTCTGTGTACTGCTGGGTGTTCACCAGGACTGGGCTAATAGCTGCGGAGGAGGTACGACAAGTGGTTAAAGCATTTTAAAGAGGGCAAAAGGATTGTATAGGATCAGTGAGAAGTGGGTGTCCACCAACATCTGTTAACAATGAAAACATTGTGGCACAGGAGGGTGGTTCGTCAATTCCTATTCAAGGAGAGTATTAATACAGTCCTTAACTCAAAGACTTCCCATTTCCTAACTCCAAGTTATAAGTTCTATGTAGAAAGCATTTATTTAAATCTTTTCATGCAGTACAAAAAGAAAATTAAGTTTAAATTAATGTAACAATATATATAAAATTCTCAACTTTTGACCACTTAAAAGTGCCTAACTACCCAAATTTTCAATGCCAATAAAACATAAAGCCCATTATCGCAAGTAGTAACAATATTGTACAACACAGCATTTTCTATTATTAAAAAAATTAAAATTAAAGAGCAGCAGCATTGAACATTACAAATCATCAAAGTTGTATTATGAAAAACTTGAATATTACCTGTGTTGTAACGGGTTGTTCATTGCAGCTAAATATTCCAAGGTTGTATTGTGTGTCCTTGCCATGACGTTGTAGTGTATCTAAACACATGTGAGTATTTCGCACCTAAAAAAAAAAAAAAAAAAAAGAGAACTAATTCAAGAGACAGAAACCGTTCCCTTTTTTTCATGGCGTCACAACATGGCTGTTTAAACTGATATTGAATAACTGGAAAAAACTCTTCTGTTCTGCTGTTGGCTGCAGAACACACTGAATACAAGTGCAAGAGTAGGGTCAACACAAGCACCAGAATTAAGGGTGATCATATGCACGTTATATTCAGAACCATCCAGCGTTTATTACCCACAAAAAGGACATTAAATTGTGTGAGATGTTGCACACATATATTACAATAAAGAATAACAGTATAGAAGCCCTTAGGCAAAAACCAAACTACTTGATGCCTTGTCTGATCCAACTTGAGGTGAACACAAAAGTTACACTTTCAAAGGCAGCAACACAATATAATTATTTATAGGTCCCCGTTTGACACAACTGCCTAGTTGGCTATTGAGGTAAACTAAAAGGGTGTAAAAATAAATTACGTTAACAAAATTAACAGATCAGTAAAAAACACATTTGAAGTCCCCACAGGCCTAACAGCATGCACCCATCAGGCTTAAACTCAGAAACGAGACTACTCAATAGCAATCGGAAGCAGGGTCACATCCCCTGTGTCAGAAGGTTTGGCTCTATAGTCCAGCACATGTATGAAGGATGGAGTGTGATCGAAATGGAAGGAAACACAATATTAACACTAAATTTACTCAGATATATGTAGGAGTACACACGCAAAATAAATACACAGAAATACTTACAAACTAACATAAAATACTTTCACATATCATATTTGGACCCTCTAAGCTTAACCGTGTTGCACCATGCAGAATGTGCCTACACATGCAATGACCGCACTGCTGGTCTTGCACCTCATACACGCATGACCTGTGACAACATTTTGCTGGCTGAAGGTTGAGGTCGGATGACAAATGTCCCCGCCTGACCATCCTAGGTGTGAACACATGAGACCAAAACATGTATGACTTGGTGTACAGGTGCTGTGTGATACTAGGTGTTGTCAGCTTGTGTGAAACATAAGAGAGGAGTGATGCGGATCACTCACTAGCGGTGGTAAGCACATAGGTGGTAGCAGATTGGCGCTGTGTCCACTAAGATAGTGTGGGGGGGGGGGGCAAAGGGGGTCGTCTCTGCTGCACATGATGCCTACAGGCCTTCCTAAGCCTATGCGGGAGTGGGGTTGTACTCGTGTTACATGTCTCTAGCCCAGGTTCCTTCCTACCACTGACCCTATTGCTCACTGAAATATATGTGATGCAAGCATCCTGCGGCTTGCCCATAACACTGATAAGGTGAGGTTCATCACCTGCCTCATCTACCACACAGTGGAAAGTGGCATCACTGAAGAAAATGTCCGGTGGCCAGTAGAGCCAGGACTCCTCCACCCTAGAGGAAAGCCCACAAAGTCAATAGGTGTAGTCAGTGAACAGTCTGTATAACACGGAGTCCTACAGCGGGTGGGGGTGCTGAATCCAGTGTCCTTGGATGTGGAACTGTCCCACAACGCCTATAGGCATAATGGGTGTGTTGACATCACTTGGTGGATTGGGGCAGGCAGGGGTTGTAAACAGAATGCCCAAGTTCACATCACCCACTTGGTCATGCAGCTGGATGAGGAAACCTGCATGTGTGCGGATCTTGTGGATACTTGGCAAACTAATTGTACCATAATTTGAAAGTTTCCATGTTGTAAATATTTAAAAATAAGACTTTTAGTATGAAAGCTGAGGCTTTACTGATGTACGTTATAACAAGATTTAGAACTGTTCTTTTTGTGGTGATGAGAACTGTATGAATTCTCTACCCGAGGTTAAACTGTACGTTCTCGTATGGTGGCCATTACTCTAGGCCCTCCTACTCCCTCTCCTTCTCTTACACTACTTCCCCTTTGCGCCTGCGCAGTGGCTCTATCGCCTGGCCAATGGTCATGTGCACCACAAGGCTTTGTTTTCACTCTTCGTTAGCCTTAGATTAGCATGTAGTACTCTCTTTGCTTTCTTGAATGTAGTGTGAGGTAACTCTGTGGCGAGGCAGGTGCCATAGGATGTTTTGTTAAGTTTGTAAGTAAAGTGTAGCGTGTTTATCAAAATTCTGTTTCGGCCCACCTGCCACGGAAATTTTGTTCTACATTAACAGTATGTAAGGTTTTGTTGTGTACTGAGGGTTGACTCTATAGTTGCCCCAGTAGTTTGTTTCTGTCTTTCATGTAAATTGGGCTTTCAACCATGCCAATTGATGTCACTTATTTCTATAGAAGAGTAACTCCCTGTTTCACCATGTAACATGCTCAGCCTATGGTTCCGAAACATGTTTCATGACGTCTCTGGTGTCTGCATGAGTGATTACCGTAGTTGTGACATTCACCCATTTTGACTCCATGCTTGTCTGGCTGTTTCACAGCACGTGTTAATACCCGTTTTTGTCTATGCAAGTCTAAGGACAAAATGTATCATGTATTCATTCTGTTTAATGTTTCATGAAGGTTAACAGTGTAAATGAATAATGCCAGTTCCCCGTTTGAGTATTAAAGAATTTGTGCAATTCAATTGGGATCTTAAGTCCAATATGATGTTGGTTGCACCCTATGCATATTCATAATTATAACTGTTTGGCCTATTCGTAATTACAAATCCTTATGTTCCTTGTTCACCTTGTGTTTATGGGCAACTACCATATATACAGGTTGATTCATGAGGAATTTCCATGATTCACAGGGCTTATTACTTACATCATTTGGAGCAAAATATGTTATATAAATGCGAGTCCTATTCCCAATATTTACAGAGTAATTCGACAATCAGTATACCCACCCTAAAGAGTAAAGGTGTTTTCAACATTATTCCAGCATCAATGTGTGGTATAGGGTCCTACACGAATCAGCTAATTGGGCTTTTAATTTTCCCGGGACGGTTGACTGCTGTGGTGTATCTGCAGTTTTTGCAAGAAGAACTGCCGCTGCTACATGAGGATATTCCGTTAGCAACGAGACGTTGTATGACTTTCTAGCACGATGGTGCACCTCCTCAATTCCATCGTGCTGTGGTTGAACACTTATATGTGCATTTCTCTGAGAGATGGATAGGACGAGGTAGTTTTCACCCCTGGCCTCCTCAATCACCAGATCTATCACCACTATATTATTGCATATGGGGATGGACGAAGGATATTGTTTACCAAAGGACTGTACAAACATGCGAGGAACTACTTGCATGCATTATGCATACCGTTACAGAAATCAAAGACAGCCATAGAGCAACACGTGCGGTTCATAAACGTGTGGCCAAGTGTACGGAAGTAGATGGAAACATCTGTAAATATCTTTTGTAAGCTTGTTATATACAACTGAGATGCTCAACTATAAACAATACGATCTGATAATAATCCCTGTATTTACTTCTGAAAAGGTATTTGTTTTATTCATCATTTTTCAAATGTTTCGAATTACTCTGTAAATATTGGGAATAGGAACCACATTCATATGGCATATTTTGCTCTAAATGATGTAAGAAATAGGCCCTGTGAGTGGTTGTAACTCCTCATGATTCACCATGTAACTGTATTGACATGGCAATATGATGCCATTGGTTGTGCCTATGCATATGCATAATTGTTATTGTTTTAAATACTTTTAAGTAACATAACTTCATGAACCTTGTTCCCCTTGTGTTTGTGGGCAAATACATATCTTTGAATATCACTGTATTGTTGTCCCTTTAAGAGCAATATGATGTTACTGGTAGCACATTCTGTGTAATCATGTGCAATCATAATTGTTTGTCCTATGGGCAATTTCTATGTGTAAACATAAATGTATTGAGTTCTAATTGACGTCATATCCTTACGTAAATACAACAGAACCTTAGTCAAACTTCTGGTTTACTTGCTTACTAACTAACTCAGCGTTATTATTTATGCCTGTTGTCCAATGCATAACATAATTTGTGAAATTTATTTTTTCTATGTTCTATTTCCACGATGAGCGACATTCATATGCTAACAGAACATTTTTTACTGTAATAAGAAAATAAATAATGGCCTTAGTCCACCTCCTATATGCCATTTCATGGAATGTGATATTAAGTGCCATCTTAAGAGTTTGAAAATAAAATATTATTGAAATAATATTTGTCTCAAGCATAATATAACTACATATTTTTAAAATTTTTTTTTATTTGATTAAATACTACATAATTAAGTAAATGAGCAAGTAAATAAGTATGTAAGTAAATAAGTACGTAAGTAAATAAGTACATAAGTAAGTAAGGAAATTAATGAATAAATCTGGCACTCTGAGAGCATCCAGTTTAGCATGATCACAGACTGGGTCGCCCAAGGCATGCAGTTCCTCTTGGTGAATTTTTTTTGGTTTGACGTTGCGGAGTTATATGAGATACAATGATGTATCCACACAGTCTACCATAGTCCCAGATCCTCTCCAGTATGGTGGTAATCTCTTGTAATATCTTGCTGACAGGGGGTGTACGTGTGCAAAACAAGCTGCTCTCTATGCATCATCATTTATACCTCGAAAAATTATCACAAGTAATATCATACCACCACGTTACTACAGTTACTAGCTTGGCCTTCACACACTCCTTCACTTGCTTGAGCATATGGGGCACGAGACGCAATGCAGAGCAGAAGCCTGTAATAATATTATACACTCCCTAGTAGTAAAACTTTAAAGGAGTTAAAATTAATCAGTTTTGATTTTTTATGATAGTAATAATTTTAGTAATTCTCATAAGGGGATTTACATTACGCTATGAGATGCAGTACCAAAACACACATGTTTTGATGTATGAAAAAATTCAAGTGGTGTTACTCGTCAACACAATCTAGACCAACACAAGAGAATAGATGGCATTGCAAGTCAACAGCAAAAATAAATAGTTTGCAGCATATAAGTACACAATATAATGAACATGACTCTGCATAATTTTTTATGGGTTATATTAGTTAACAAAACCAAATTAATGTTGGAAGTGGTTAAAAAAAATTAATAAATTTTTGTAAAATCTCCACTTTAAAGACACCAGTTAAAATAATCTTCATTGTACTGAAAGTTAATGTAAATTCTGAATGTAACATATTTTTACACAGATTACATAGATACTGAAAATTGTACGATAAAGTGAAAGATATGTTAGTGTGAAGTACGCTGTATCAAAATTTTACTGTAATTACACTTCTAACTATTTTATTCCCCTAACCTCATATAAATTTCTTTGATAATTCCCTGGCTTATCCAGAAATGCAAAATTCCCCTACTTTTTCATATTTTCCCCGATGTTAGCCATACAATGTTGTCGCGCAACTCATCTGAGTGCAAGGAAGCGAGAATTGCAGGGGATGATATAGTGAAAGGTGTGGGAGGAGAGATTTGATGTAGATGCAACTTTGCTAAGAATGAGAACTTACAACTTGGTGCAACCAACAACTTCCCGAATGTTTAGGATTGATGGAACACTTCAGAACCATTTCAACGTGGAAAAAATTCAGAAAGGATTAGCACAGGTATAAACACAACCCTTGATCCAACAAGGATACCGTTGCAAGTGTGTGGATTATGGTAATTGGTGAGTGTTTCTATATGTTCCAGCAAGCGACTGCAGTTATTGGCGGCATGAAGATGGCGACATCTGTGCTAGAGCAATTGTGGGAAGACATCACAGTGCTCCTGGATGAGTAATATGTTGTTTGTGTTTCGAAGCTGGGAGAGCAGGATAAAGTGGCCACTCTAAAGTTAAATTATTTATACATTCTCTACTGTAATTGAAACAAACATAGAAAATCACCCTCCACAAAATATATGTAGTTATTGTACAAACAATAGATATTGTGAAATATTATTTTTTAAATTGAATTTAAAAAGTTTATTAATTAAATGGTTATTTTGCTCTATTATGTTCGTTAAAGTGGCCAGTTGGTGGCTTGCAACTTTACCAACTTTACCTGACTTATGTAAAATATATGGTCAAATATATCAAACAGTAACTACAAAAGTAAGGCATGTATTTTCACTTTGCCAGCAAACAAGCAAGTTGTTTAGGGTTTAGCAACTTCACTATACGTGAAGGACATAAAATTAAACAATCTAACCTCCTTTTAGAGTATTGTTGTTTTATAATTAGATAATTTGTCTTTTATTAATATTTAGTTTTATGTACATGAAGGTAATTAAATCATTCAGGCAAAATGGTCATACATTTGGGCAAAGTTACTAAGTAACTGGCCAGTATGTTCTCTTGGGCATACTCTGTCTAGAGTAAAAACTAAGTAGGAATCTACTATATTAAATAATACATGGTTTTAAAATTTAAAATGTAATATTTTAATGAGATTATGACAAATAATTATCAAGTTATTATGTACTGAAATAAAATCAACACTATTCATAATCTACATAGGACAAAAGAAAAAAAAAAGACAGCCAGCTCAGATGCTTTCAGAACACTAATGGCTTCTCTTTTAACTGTTTCAAATCCTCTCCACCAGACTGCAGCACGCCCCATCAGAGTAACACAAAATGGCCACTTTGCCCGCACTGACCAATTTACCCTGCTCTCCCCACCTGATGCACTCAAGACTGATTGTTCAGACTGTCATTTTTGTCAATAGGACTAATATAATAATTATTTGATTCATTAATAGATATTGAGTAACAATTTACTAAACGTGGTTCATGATAAAGTGCACTCTTGAAGTTAACTTATGAAAAAGAATCACTGTCCATAACTACGTACATTTTAACATAAATACTGGCCACGATAGTCAGAGTTAGGTTGGCAGCAAACTACGAGAAGTAGTTCCATGTTTTAACATCTTACTAGTCGCAAATTAAAAAAATTATTGTCACCAGCAATTCAGTTTATTTTTGCTGTATGCAAATAACAATAAATTGTGGCATGATATTAACACATACATGTTTCTTACTCTTTCACATCATCATCTGACTGAAGCAACATTCAAATTAGCAGGTTCATTGTTTTGTTTTGGTATTGGTTTTCCCGGTCCGTGCTCATGTGTCAACAAAACAGCGGTTTACTACCGACGTGATACACAATGTTTGTATCTTCTGAAATAAAGTATTCATTAACATAATAAAATATTTTTATATATGTGAAGTGGCAGTGCTTGTTATTGATTAGTGCTGTATTTCCACATACTTTATTGTCAAAGATTTTCATGAAATTCCACATAATATGAAGACCTGGAAAGGGTGCAATTGAATTCACATATACTTGAGGAAACTTCGAACAAGTGTGTTTTGTTTTATTTGCGATATGCACAGAAATTATGAAAGCTTAAATAAATGTGTGCAAGTTATTTAGTACTTTGGTGATTCCCAACTCACCAGTTGTAGAGTTATTATCTCGGCAAGATGTAATTTTCTTTGAAACAATAACAGCATGAAAATGTTTTACACTGCACATGAAACATTCCTAGAGTGTTAGCAATACATTAAAACGAGTACCATAATGTCTGTCCAAACTGTTTAATTTGTATGAGCCAATATATCAAATAGTAAGTACAAATTTCCACGACTATCCTTTAAGGTAAGTAATGTAGGGAAAAATTAGATTCTGCATTAAATGTGGGGATGCAGTTTCATTCATATCAGTATACACATTTAAATTTCGTAAGCGAAAAGTAATTTTTTTCATAAGCAAAGTTGTAGGCATTATCAAACGTGTTATGTGCTTTAAAAACTGCATGGCTGGACAAATTCACGAAACTTGCATCAAGTGACAAATATTACTGTGGAAGCATGCTGTAAAAATTTGGATCAATTCTGTTCAGCCATTGAGTTTCATGACAATTTTTTTCTTTGTGGTACTCGTAATGTTATAGTAACACCCACCATTTGCTTGTGCATAGTATTGTATCAAAATATTGATTTGTGAAATATTTATGTAATATAATTCTACTTGTATATGTTGTTAAACATAATTCTTTGGTCATTTAACAATTGTTTAAGGCACGCTGTCTTCTGTATGAAGGAGTAAAAACACAATATTATCTAAAAGTGTGCCTTTCGTTAATGGGCAAACATTTCAGATGTAAAACTTTTCAAAGATTCTAAACGCCTTAACATTGTTTCTATAATGGGAAAAAGAACCATGAACATCAATCAATATTCACAAACCAATATTATTTGCTAAAATTAAAGTATATGTGTTTATAGTGCTAATTACAATATTTATTAATTTTTGTTGTTTATTTAATGAGTATGCAGTGAGCATATGAGCTAGCTGAAATAAACATCAGCTGAAAGTCACATTGTGTGTTTATTTTGATAGGTACGCAAAGAGATACGCAATCAATGGGCAGAAAGTAAAAATTCAGCAGCATTTCAAAAGTGCTCACTTTACTATGAACTGCCTTTACGTTGTACATTGTGAAAGACATACCTGTACCAATTCTTTTAGTCCTGTATATAAATAAAGAAATTAAATTTAGTTCCCTTTATTGAATGACTACCCCCATCATTCACGAACCTGGCCACGTCCAGGTATGTACAAAAATATCATACATTTACATCACATTTAGTTTTAAGTCAATGGAAGAAAAAATTTTATTATTTTATTTTTGGTCCAAAGTTGTGTTATTTCAAGGAAATAAAAGGTCTACAGATTTTGCATAATCACGTCAAAATTAATTATTTTGGTATTTGCAATAAACAAGAATAACTCACTTAACTGCAGAAATTAAGATACTTTACAGTGAAGACATGCTAAGAGCTACTTTGAGACATCCATGAAATTACACAAAGAAATATTTTGCAATATTTAAATTCTTAAAGATACAACTGCATTTCTGCATACATTTAATATAGCTATCCCTGGATATTTGTAAAATAATATCTGTTACAAACACAATCAAATTAATTAACACAATAACTTTCAACTTACTTTATTTTAGTTTTTACACAATTTAATTTTTTTGTGAGAAAAAGATTAAACTTAGATTTTGACATGTTAATATGGAAAAGCCATGGAACAAAAATATTTATTTATTCAACAGAGATGACATCAATCGAAATACATACAAGTTGATTATCTTTTGTTATCAAACAACTTCAAAAGAAAGGTTCTTGTGTACTCACTCGACCATATGCTTGAACATTTTCGTCTGGAATGAAAAGTTGAGGATAAACATGTTGCAAATACCACTTGAAATTTTTACACTTTTTCTTCTTCCGAAATTCCAAACGTTCACTAATATCTCCATAGTCCACAGTCTACATAAAAAAAAAGAAGAGAAAAATGTATTGCTGATTCACATAACTAAATGACATAACAGCACATACATTATTAACATGACCACATGACCAGCAAAGGTGAAGTTGAAATTAATATCAAGAGAAGCACTTTATGCTTGCTTCACCAAAACACCAGAAAAGGTATTCACATATTTCTCCAGAAGCCTGGTTATCATAAATCTACATAGTGACTGGAAAATCAACCTATTACTTGAAATGGGTTACAGTAGAACCACTTTGCAGTAAATCTGACAATGTGATACCCTCTCTGAAAAATAGTAGTTGTCGAGATAATATGATTTAATTAATGTAAAGAACATCCAATTAAGAACTTAATAATATCAACCGAGAAAAAAACTGCCCATTTTCTGGCATTTATTTTATTGTTTTCTGATAGCTAACCTATCAGTGAGTGTATGTATGACACTCAGCATACAAAATACTGGAATTACATCCTTGTCTCATCAGCTATCTAATAAGGTACAAATGTTACCAATATCCAACTCTTTTTAAAAGAAATAATTAATAAAAAGCATGCATAGCATGCTTTTTATTAATTTGCAAACTAAAATATAAAGCAGGGAAGTAATTGGTTGTGAGAAATAAATTAAACAAAGCAAATTTATTCATTAATTCATTTTGATTGTATTTTTAATCTAACCAAACAACATTACAAGTACAGACAACACAGGTCTTGCTCAAAATGGGCTCCTTGGTTACAAATGCAGGCACGTTGTATTTTACAGTTGTATGTTCTCGTAACTCATTACGTGATGGTCTCTTGATGTGGTCTCCCTTAACTCTTCATACAAGTTTACTGGTGTATTGTAACCTAACTGTTTCATATCACCTCAAATGTAGAAGTCGCAAGGCATAAAATTGGAACGCCTTGCTGACCAGGGAATCGGGCCACCTCTGCCAATTTATTGATTCTGGTAACTTTAGTCCAGCTATTGTTGTACACCCAGGCGGAAGTGAGCTGGGCAACCATTACGACAATATATCATGTCAAGTATTGTTGCCAGAGGCATATTCTCCAGCAACATTGCCATCTTGTTCCTCAGAAAAATTTTGTAAGTGATGCTGTCATAAGTTTTGAGGCAGGGAAAATGGCCCACTCAAATGACTATTGATGACATCCATCCATACATTCAATGGCAATCTCCTCGGACTGACTGGCCCTATTTGCCGTTTTTATTTGTTGGCACACGTTGTTTCATAGTAATTACGGTGTTCGGTAAGTTTTATTCTTTCCTCTTAAAGCACAACTTTTCATTCCTGGTTTCCACTGCCACCTATCAGGCAAAGTTTGAAGTCATTAAAATATATTTGGTATCTCCAATATAGCAGTCACTATTAAATAGTTAAAATATGTCAAAATGATTAAATAAAATTAAAGGACATGTTTGCTTTAAGTAAAATACGTGACATACAACTCCCTAAGTTGTAAAAAAAATTACTGTTTTTTATTAGTAATGTTGTAAACATAAAGAATGACTTTTCAGTTAGCACTTCCTTTTGCACACATTGTTATAATTAATCAGAAGGATAATATTGCAAGTCCAGTTATTTAATCTACAATGCATATTTTCTTAATTAACTAATAATATTGCTCATGGAATTATTTGTGACATCTTATGTTTTTTGTGCTGCACGGAGATCACCCTGTCAATCTCTGCAATGTTGTAAGTGGCAAGCACATACAAGGTTATCTTTGGTTTTTATATATGTTTCAATAAGGTGATTTTTGAAATTTGATGATTCTGTCCATCCTTCTTGGACATTTTCTCAGCCATGTAACATCTCAAATTTACTGCTGTTTGGCATTTTGCCTTCTTCTGTGATCTAATGGTTTGAAATTGGGAATCACCACCTTCGGTGAATAATACTAAGCATCGGGTAATTGTTTATGTTTGAGTGTATAACCTAATTAGCATATTTTACATAATATTTCTTTGAATTCTTAAAGTGCAGTCCATGACTTGAGGTGAATGTGGTTTTTGAGATGATGGATGTCAGGTTGCTGGTCCTGGAAGTTTTGAAAATGGAATTCTGATTGGGTAAAACCTCTTCACCCAAGGCAACATGACCCATTGAGTTTGGCTCGGTGTTTCTGCCAGCTTTGCCAGCGGACCAGCGAAACCCAGCAAACAGATATGATTTTGGCTTAATAACCATGTATGTGCATGCTGCTATGTTCGGACTTTTAATAAGTAGTAGTTATAAACATATTTTTAAATAGCATAAAAATATTTATGATAATGTAATGCATTATTATTAAAAATTCTACAGATCCTGGGGCCCCATAGATATAATCCACTGATTATTAAAATACTTTACAAAATTGTAATTATATTCAAAAAATTATAATTAAAAAAAAAAAAAAAAAAAAAAAAATTATTTGAGTATTGTATTCAAAGATATTTGATTGTCTTCACATCACTTTATTTCCCAAAAGAGATTATATGTATACTGAACTGAAAATGTTATTTTTTAAAGGTCATTTCAAATAAATTTACCTCAAACGAGACTCTTCTTCATTTTTTTTAAATTTAATTATTATAGCCTGTTGTAATCATTTGTGAGCTATTGCAGACAAAGATATTGCAGGGAACCCAGGAATCATTTGGCTTAACATACATTTCTTAAAATTGCATTTGCTTAAAAAATTTCTTATAAAAATATATCTGTGTAACCATGAATTCACACCTATTCACTGGGCTGTGAATGTGTATTCCTAGGTGGGAATCAATTTTCTTACTTGGAGTTGCTGTTCACCCCAGTTGCCACGGTACTGGGGAACACCTGTGTTTGACTTTTTTTTGGATATCACTGTTCTCTGCCCAATAATGCCCATTATGATAGTTATCCCAACCCTGGTCAAACTTGGATACGTCCATCCATAAAATCTTTGTGAGGTAATCATAATCTTCAATATCAGCATTGCATAGGAACCGACAAAACTCCATCTCTCTGGCAGGGTCTCCCTCCTCCAGAGCCTGCACACTGCCACACTTTCTATTAAGTCATGCGAAGGCATCTGGCCACAGCTCTAGTCAAAGTAATGCAGTCTCTTTGAAAACACTCCAGTATTTCCTCCTATACTTTAGCAGCAAACCCACGAGGTCTTTCAGCATTGCTTTGCTATCATTGAACCGAACCAGTTCCCTGGATGAGCCAGTATGTCATACCAAACGTTCTCATATTTAGTAAACAGTGAATAGGGAAGCCAATACCTATATTTCTTCATGCTGTAGCAGCATGACAATCAGAAAACCCATAAAAGTACAAGATATAATAGTATTCTACATTTTTGAATGCAGCCATGATTGAAACTGACACTCAAAAACAACATACAATGTGCTTAGATAGCAATGACACGTCCATACATGACGATGGTTGAATCTAACTTATTTCACCACTTTAAATTGGTTGGTGGGCTTCGGGTGTGTTCACAAACACTTACTAAGGGGCAGGAATGATCCCAGAAGTCAGATGAAACTCGCTAGCTAACAAAAGGAGACAAAACACAAAGTTGGTAAGTGCTTATAACTACTTTCCTTTACATTTTGTTGGTGACTATATCTTAATATGTTCTTAAATCACATCCAACTATGCTTATAAGTGCAATTAGGTCATACTTGGCCTTGCAGTTCTTTTTGTTGTTAGAGGAGATGTCTATGTTATGAATTTGGTAACCCTATCTTAAACAGTTCGGAAATTACAGTCTACTATGCTTATAAGTGTGCTTACGGCACACTTGGCCCTACGGTCCTTTTCGTTGTTGGAGATGGTGCCAATGTTATGAATTTGGTAACTATATCTTAAACAGTTCGGAAATTACAGCCAACTACGCTTATAAGGGTGCTTCGGGCATACTTTGCCCTGCTGTCATTTTCATTGCTGGCTTAACCTATGTTATGAATTTAGTGCTAATTCGGCCACTGCCTCAAATTATTATATAACCTGTCAAGTTTTAACCGAAAGAAAACATGATAAATATGTATCTGAATATTAAACATGCTTGAGGCGTAAATATTTTTGGCAAATTAGTTTTCCATACAATAAATGTGTTATTTTTACACTGCAAAACAGATCTGAAATAATAGTTTTCTACACCACGTACATTTCAAACATTTTAATAACAGTTTCAAAATACTTCATTTACAATACACAATAACATACTGTTTGTAATTCCTATTTGCAAACTCCTGAATAGACATTCTGTTACAATTCTTATTACACGTTTCACTGCCACTGATACAAATTAATTAGCTGAATCATTAAATAAATACATTTCACCAGCTTCCCGAAACTAGTAATCTCACTGCAGAATGAAAACACTTTAAAGTCTTTGCAGAAGCCATCCTACAGGATACTAACAAAGCAGATGAGATCAAAACTTCTGTTGCCAAATATATCAAACATCACTGGGACAAGGTTGAGCATAATTTCATATTGAGTAACGACCCAAATACTAGAGAGAGAATCGCCACTGCAATAGCTAACGAGGACCTTTTTCCCATGGCCGTAATCTGTAAAATAATCACAAACCTTTATTACCAAGTCAACCTTCAAATAGTCAAGCAAAGTCATACTCGAGACAACATGTATTGATCCCATACTAAGATGTACAATACTTATTCTTCTCATTTCTGACAAGATACATTATTTGCCTGTTTACATGCATGCGCAGGAATATATCAAGATTGATGATGATTCTATTTTCTTTTATGCCCTATTACAGTTAGCACACTCCCTTTTGTAAGGGAGTACAATCACAACCTCCAAATAAAGAAACTTAAACAGGCTTTACTTAATCCTGATCAAGCCGACACTAAATACAGCAGTTTCAGCTGTAGATACGAGCTTACCACAAACAGGAAAAATTTTGAAAACCAATACACCTCAGAGCCCATCCAAATTAACTCTTGTTCCCCAAATTTATGTCAATGAGATTATACAGGCACATCACAATGTGATATTTGGCGGTGGACATTTCGGCACACTCAAAACGCTTGAAAAAATGAAAAAATCTTACTATTGAGATACTATGAATTCTGATGTGAAAAAGTATGTAAAGTCATGTCCTACATGTCAGAAGACAAAAGCCATTAAGACTAAACCAACGGGGCAGATGACCTCTATACCACCCCAGCCGCTCTTAAAAACATGGGCTTTGGATGCGAAAGGGCTCCTCCCCACCACTAATCGCAAGAATAAATACATCCTAGTTATGAGTGAGTATGCTACTTGATATGTTGTTGCTAAGGCTGTCCTATCTATCGATGTAGCCAAGTGCGCAGATTTTATTAAACACGTAGTCCTCCAATTTGGCTGCCCTAAACAAATCCTAACCAATAGAGGTACAAGTTTCCAAAATGAATTGGTTGGTTACCTTCTACAGTCTCTTGGTATTAAGAAATTAACAACTACTGCATATAATCCCAGATGTAATGGGCTTGTTGAAGCTTCAAATAGTATAATTGGGGAGCAACTTACTGCCTGTGCAAATACAGACCAAGCTAACTGGGATTTATATGTAGATTTAATTTGTTTTAATTACAACACTAGCATCAGCACTACCTTGCCAGCCCTCCTCCATGGACTGCTCGGAGGCAGGGGTTGCGCAGATTATACCATGGTTGCCTATGGTGTTCACACAAGTGGAAGTGCTATGCATGGCGAGTAAAACTTTTATATATTTGAAAATAAATGGCACATAAATAATTCAAACATTGATTTACACTTTAGTTTTAAATTGTGAATTTTCTGTATTCTTTAAATGTATTTTATGACAGCGTTCATGCCGGAATAATAATGTTCTTAATCTTTGCGCAGCACGCACTTTGAATTTATAACCAACCATTGTATAATATTATCAAACATACATTTTAAGCATTTAAACACTTGAAAAACCTGAAAATAAACAAAAGGACACAAATTTTACGCTTCAAATAAATATTCCGTTATTGAAAAGTTCAGATTATGGCCTCTTTACGCATGTGCATGCCCACGTGTCACGCGAGCTCAGTCATGGTATTAACGTGGCTGGCTGTTAGCTGGTGTCAGTTCCTATACGTGTACATTTTGAAATGTTCTCAAACTAGAATTTAGTGAGGTTATCAGTTCCGTATAAGGTTTACGAAAACAAAAACCATCACATATTTAAACTATTTCTAGCATCATGTAAAGGTGTTGTTAATGTATGTGTGTTGTACTTATCTGCTTAAGAGTTATCTACAATCACCCTGGTGAGTAACATAAAATCAAGTTGTAAAAAATATAACATGCAGAAAGTCGGTAAATGGCCAGCTCACTAGTAATATCGCTGTGCTTGAGTTAACTAAACACGGCTTGTCCATGCAGCACAGCCAACCTTTTCTACCGGTAGTAAGTTGTTTTGAATATAAGTTTCCCTTTTCATGTAACATTGCTGTATTACCATTGTCTCTAGTATCTCAAATGACAAAATTTATAAACTTTCAATTCAATTTTAAGCCTGCAGGCACATAAATCTTAAAATTGTACAAGTTGATAAAAAGTTACTTCCTGGCACGTTGCGAGTGAACTAGGATCACAAGCACACGCGCAAACTTTGAACTCCCTCTTACTCACATCCACTGCCTAGTCTTGACGCTGGCTAACAGCCAGAAGCGTTGAGCCCATGATGGCGCTCACCACTCACGTGACATATGAGCACCACGTGTGTAAAGAGGTCTTAAACTGGAATTTCCCATAACAGGAAATATTGTATTTTCAAGTGTTAAATATGTCTTTCTTTTATTTCAGGGCTCAGTGATATAAATGTTTAATATTTGTATGTTTGATAATTTTGCACCATGTTTGATTATAAATTCAGAATGTGCACTGTGCGGAGATTAAGAACATTATTATTCCAGCATGAACGCTGTAATAAAAGACATTGAAAGAAGGCAAGAAATTTCAGAGTAAAATGTACAATGTCAATCTATATTATAATTATTTAAGTGCCTTTTCATTTTGAATATAAAAAGTTTTACTCTGCGTGCATAGCACTTCCGCTTGTGCGAACCCCGTAGGGGTCCAGGGTACGTCTATGCAACGCTTGCCCCCGAGTAGCCCGTCGAGGAGAGCTGGCGAGGTAAGACGCTGTCACGTACGCACTACAACCTTTAACACTGATGTATATTTCAGTAGTTCATTTTAGTATACCGGTCAACCTTTGCTTTGCGTACGTTAGCACGACATTTCCCCAGCATTATGCTTCCGCTTTACCTAATTATTTGTGCCCTTGTGGCTTTTTGAATTTAATCGAGGAGAGGAGGAGGAAGGTGTCGAAGAGGCCACGCGGCCCGCGCAACTTTGAATGAGGTGCCATCCGCCAATGTTAAAGGGGTTTCAGTGTAAATTCTGTTTAATTGCCATGCACAATATGAAGGATTTTATTTCTATGTATGTATTTGAGGGTATTTTTCATGTTTAATTATTTTACGGCCACAGCCTATACAACTATGGGGTCATATATAGCTAAGTATGTATCTGTGCCACCTATGCACTTTCAGGGTATATTTGTGTAATATCATATGCGCTTTATATAATGTCAGGATTCTATGTATTTTTCATTCAGGGTTCCGTGTAATTTCACTTAAATTGATGCTTTGTATGTATGGCCACGCGGTCACTTTCGTAATTGATTTTCCTGCCATTAGGCAAACCACAAGCCTATATCTGCTTAAATAGTCAGAGGAATATTTTTCTGAACACTGCTACCATTTTGTCCGATAATAATATGCAGTTTTCTACGGAGTAATATTGCAATTTCACCTGCACCACGCGGTCTGCTACAAACTTTATCCAGCGGCTTCCGCGCCATCTAAGCTTGCTTTGATGCAATTGCGCGTTTATTGTGACTACTCATATCATGCCCCATTCTGCTTCACCTGTATTTGTGTATTTATGTAATTTTGTACGGTGATATTATTTCCTTCCTAGCCGGCTGTGTGTGTAGGCCGTCACCATACTAACCACGTGCTGGGAGATGCACACCGACGAGTCCGCGCTAGTGATGTCAAATAATCACACGTGTTCATGTTCAGAGTCATCTTTGTAATTCTCTGTGCCCTGGCTTCAGGAAACACCTACAGTCCACCCTAGTAGCTGTAGACCCCTTTCCTTGTGAAAGCTGTTATCTAACACCACGGTAGATGTCATCCATCTAGGAGTGTGCTAGAGTAATTGCGGGCTGGGGAGCACCCGAACGGAGTTAGCTAGACACGTCCGAGTTTTATCACAAGTAAAATTCCTGGCATGTTATTGTATGAGCGGTGGTCTAACTACGCAATGCACATAGGTATAGTTTTTACATTCAATAAAACCAGGTTAAAAGCATTTTTCTTTCAATATATTGCTAATACATTTTTCCTACCTTGCCAATGTTTCAATAGTTACAGTTCAGTTCCTATTCTTTGTGAAACGGTGCCTCAAATTTGGTATTCCACCCTCGACACTGCCTTTATGTATAATCGCGAATCTCACCAAGTGCCTACACGTCTACGACTTATGCCTGAGCTCCCCAACCTCACCTCTTCAACCCACCCGTACCAGAATACTACTAACGAACCATGTACCCTACAGCAGCCGGGACGGACTACTATTTCAACCTGGGGGTAGTGTGGCGGGCGCCAGGCGATGACACACACCAGTCAAGGTTGTCTGCACTATAGATTCCTTTGCAAGCCCCCTGTTTATTAAACAAGCATCAACTGACCCACTGCCGGCAGGCTATAAAGGGTCAGAGCACCGAATGCCCACCCCTCCCCCTTCTGGGCAACAATGGATTAGGGAGTTGGTCCAGTTATAGTTGTTTTCACAGCTCTAGTCTACCCCATCCCTTGTAGCTCAGGATCAGGTCACCTCTACCTGGTTTATGTAGGCATAGTTTCCCCTAAGCTCTCGTACACATAGGCAGTAGCATGACACTATGTGTTTATTTTATTTCATATGGAATAAATATTTTGTTAAGACTGATTCACGAGTACCACGTTCCTGTAGATATTGCACCTATCTCAGTTGACCTCACCCCTTGAGAAAAATGCAGGTGACCCTGCGGACTCTACTCAATCGAGCCAACACACTAATTTTCAACCCACACGCACTCACAACAGGCCAGCCTATCGCATACTTTGGTAGGCGGAACGGTGGAGCCACTCACAGGTACTCTGCCGTCAGACCAGCTTGTCAGTTCGGTCCTCGTCTTTTCCACCGCACTTTCAGTGCCGGAGGGGACTTTCCTGGATTGGAAGACTCAACTGATGCATACACCCACATGTTGAGACGGTTGACGATGAGGCCTGACTCGCAATGTTAACTGCGTTTAGGCGCCGTATACTAGGATAGGGTGTCCGTGCAGTCAGCAGCTGCTTCACGTGACTCGAAACTATGTAAGGAATCACATTCCCTGCTTTTCAACTCACGGACGTGAGTATGTCTTGTGTGTTTCCATATGCCTTTTTCCAAACGTAGTATTATTAGGGAGAAGGTTAAACAGATGCTCATGCCTCCAGGAATTTACAAGAGCTGACCCCATCCCTTGTCGCCTTCATTGACCAGCTAGCACCACGAGAATAGGCTCAGGCCCTGCACCATCTCCTAGTATCTGTCACACCTGCAATCCTGAAGGAACTGTTCAAGGCTCTGGCTCATCTCAGCAGAGAGGAACACCCATGACACATTGAGTACCTTTGTCAGCCGGACCAGCCCCCAACAGTCCCCATTGCCTATTTACGACTCGACTTTGTTGCTCTGCCCCCATCGGTACGAACCAACATCCACAGTCAGAACACGCACATACCTGCAGTCCCCAATGCACCTCTGTACAGCCTACGGCCTGACCTAGTACAGTAGAGATGTGTTGCATTGCCCAGGTATTAAATCAGTCGTCCACAATCTGAAGCGTAAAATTTCATTACCAGAACCAGACTTTGTGCCCTGCCGCAAAGCTACCAGGCCAGTCCAATACACTGGTAGCGCTCCAGTGCTGCGCAAGGACTAAGTAACTAAGAACCCCACCAGCATAGGGTGCGGTGCGCCTGGCCTAGCATCCAACAAAACTCCCAAACAGCCAGGGCATCACGCATCAACCCTGAATTAAAAAATGGCCACCATTTTGAAAGTAAGTGCCCAGCATGGTCGAGAATAATAAAAGTTAGGTCTCCTTACTTAGTACTAATGTGTACCGAGTTTGGTCGAATTTGGTTCACGCATTCAAAAACTGAATGGTGGGGTGTGGGGACATGCACAGACACACACGCACACACAGACAGGAACGTGATCTCTAAGCCTTTCTTTCCTTTGGAAACTATGCTAAAAAAGTAACAATGGTAGGTACAAACCGCAAATGAAGTAATAATGGTATTACAAAATAATACATCTACATTAGAATATCATGCTGTTCACTACAGCTTTGATCTATAGCTATAAATACATTTTGCTAATGTACAATTTATATCATTTAGCTTATAAATTAGCTATAATTTACTAAGTTCTTTTAAAGTATTTTTATTCTCTTTTCAGAAAAAAATTGACAATAGGAAAAGAACTGATTCAGCAAAAGGAGCCAAATGTAAGTTTACATAAGTGATAACCCAGTCTTAGACATCACTGAACGTGACAACCCTACAATCTCAAGCTAAAGTGACACAGAGGCTTAGGCGCACGACCCTTTGTCTCTTCTGAAACCTATAAGTTTTCAGTAAATGACCAGAATAGCAGTGGCAATTGACAGCAATTAAATTAACTGTGGAGAAACATCTTGTAATGTATAATGTGAAACAAATAATGAAAATAGAGTAGGCTCTGTTTCTCAGGGCAGACAAAAAGGAAAATTAACTACTTATATTGAGTATTCAGTGGGTATGTGGAATTAAAGAAACAGAAACTTTTAACTGCAGAGTGAAATATTTGAGGAGAGTTATCACTGCAGATAAGCAGTTCATGTGTGCTGCTGACAAGATAACTAGAGATCAGTCCCTGCTGTGCTGAGATATTCTATCAAGGCTACTGCTTGTGCAGCACTGTGGTTATCTTGTGTTTTATGGACTGCTGATGCCTTCTGTTCTGTACTAGAATGAATGATGAGGTTGTTTTAAAAGTGAGCAGGATGTAACTACTGATAGAGTTATCACTTTCTACAGCTTGATAAAATAACATGTTCCTTGTGGCTCAGTAGATGGTACAAAAGGCTAGATTTTCATATTCTGGTGCCACTTTAATATGTGTTTTTTATATGACTTGTTGTTCTTTACAGATTAACAGATGCACATGTACCTTGTATTTTATTCTCGAATGTGCATGTATGAATGTAGTTTTGTTACGGTATCAGTAAATTAGGGTAAAAATATAAGTAGGCAAATTTTTTTATCAGATCAAGAGGTATTAGAAATTTTTTTTACCAGACATCACAGTGAGCAAGAGACCCTAACATCCAGTGATTCTGATGAACACACGTTAGATATAATTGCATTTCTTTGATCAGCAATCAACATCAACTGGGGAAGTCTGTAACACTCAAAGATTTGTAGTAGAAGACGGAGTTTGAAGAAAGTAATGACGATAACAATAACATATCCCCTGCCATGAAAAAGAAGACATGATTTTTCACGGTTTTGTTAGAATATTTCACCATTAGTTCACCCATTTTAAGAACTTTTTCTGGATGTAAAGTAAGTATCAATAGTAAAAGTACAGTCCTCAAATTTTTCCTTATGTTTTTTAACAAATATCTGGTGACCTTGATTGCAGAACAATGTAACAAGAATTATAGGTTGACAACTGACAAAATGCCTCCGTTATCACACTCGCATCGTTTGCAATGGAAATACAAAAAAATTGTGATGAAATGTTTTGCTTTCTGGCAGTATGTCTACTCATGTCACAAACGAAAAAATAAACCAAGCATACTTGCCTAAAGATACTCTTTTACAAACTTCAATGTTGGTAATACCATGTCCCTTGATCAATTTTTACTTTTGTTTTGGATCCTACATTTCTCTGACAGTAACATAGACAGTGAAAGAGATAAGCTTTAAAAAATTTGGCCTATTGTAGATAGGATTAGAGAAGCATTTTGAAAAGCATTCTCGCCATACAGAAAACTGTTCATTGATGAGTGTCTGCTTCTTTTTAAATGGTGTTTGTTTTTCAAGCAGTACATACCAAAAGAAATATATTTAGAATCAAGGATGGGAGAAATATATTTAGAATCAAGGATGGGTCGGTTCGGTTCTTGTTCCAATTTATGATGGTTCTTGAGGTTTGACTCGGAACCGGTTTTAGATTAACAACTACTCTGTTCTCATTTCTACACAGCAATAAATTTAGTAATATTTTGAGATAATGATATACTTAGTACAAAACATATTGAATTAATCTAGTAACGGCACAACACTGTAGTTACAAAAATAACTATGAGAAATTTATCAAAACAAACAAAAATTGCAGTTAATCATAAATATTATATAAAGGTAACAAGCATTTTTTTCTTGGCCACTATACTTCTTACAGTGAATTACTATTGCCGTTGAAAGCAAATAAATATAAATTTATTTAGCACCAATGTTCGCAAAAAGCAGTTTTTAAGGACAGACGTTTAATCAAATACAGTATTTGGTATAATTTGTTCTATCAGTTAAACGAGACAAAAAGTAAAAATTCTAGTGGCGGCAATGTCATAGATAAATATTAAATATATACCGAGAAGATACTACACTAAGCACTGAGCGAAACAAAATGACTGACGTTCATGAATAGCTTTTAGCTTTGAATCTTTCTAATTTTCTAGGTGTACTCTTCTAAATACGGCATTCAAGTGTATTTCCATCTCTGTTGTTGGCTTATGAGAGAGAGAGAAAAAACAAAAAAAAAAACAAACTGGGAGTAATAAACATGCATGTATTTTGTAAGTGCTTTTAAATGTGATACGTGAATAATGTTCAGCGTGTGAGAAACCGGTTGTTAAGGTATTTAAGTCTAAAATTATTAAAATGTCATCCATTTGGGAACATTTTAGCATTGATGGCATGGACAGTAAGTATGCCTTACGCAATTACTGCCAAAGTCGTATATCCCAAGGATCTTCTAAGTCAACATCAAATTTGCACATGCATTTGAAAATGCAACATCCAAAGAGACTTAAAGTTGAATCTGTGCAAGATATGTCAAAAGCTCTATGTTTGCACAAGGCCTCCACATCTGTAACCGAGGTTACAAGTCGGGGCAAGTCTCATTTAAGAAACGTGGCATGTACGTCTATATTTGCCACTTCAGAAATGGGCAGAAACAAAAAGGGGCCGAAGTATCAGAAGTCTCCAGTGCAGCAGACATTAACATAATTAATTGATAAAACCAGTAGATTTAAACATGATGACAAAAAAAGACAGTCAACAATCACACATCTTATTGCCAAAATAGTTTGTGTGGATGGCCAGCCACTCAAAATTGTAGAAAACACAGTTTTACAGAACTAATCAATCACCTTGAGCCTCGCTTCACAATGCCTTCTTGATAAACACTGAGCAATGTAATTATTCCAACTATGTATGATTCTGTTGTTAAAAACATTGAAAGTCAGCTACTTAAGATAGAATTTGTTGCAATAACCACTTCTGTGGCAAATACAGTTTTTTTTATTGGGACTGCCCACTATTTGAATAAGGCATTTGTCTTCCAACACCTGAGTCTTGATGTGCCTTTCCCAGAAGTGAGCCATACAGCTGAAAACATTTCCGAATTTCTCAGTTCTGTTTTGCATAAATGGGGACTAGGCCAAAAAGTGGTGGCTGTTGTATGAGATAATGCCCAAAACATTGTTGCTGGCTTAGAATTGTCAAGTTTTAATCACACTACATGCCTAGCACATACCTTATAGCTGGTACTCAAGGAAGGTTTCTTGAGCAACAAAGTAATCAACAACCAAGTTTCTTAATGCAGGAAATTAGTGGATAACTTCAAGCACTCTGCATGTGCCACTGAAGTGCTGAAGACTTGTCAAATTACTGCAGGAGTAGCACAGTATAGACCAATCCAAGAGGAACCAACAAGATGGAACACCACGTTGCACATGCTCAAGAGGCTGTACGAGCAGAAGAGGTCTATTCTATTAGCTAGTACAGAGCTAAATATACAGTAACTGTCCAACTGTCAGTGGACTTTGATTGAAAACATCATCCCTATTCTTGATGTATTCGATTCAGTGACAAACTACATCAACTCGAATCATGTGACTGCTGCAGAGGTTGGTGTAAAATTAATTGTAAGCACTGTTTTGTAATGTGCTTATAATGTCATTCAGTGAGTGATACTGGTTTTGTTTGTATTTCAGGTTATTCCTCTTATCAATGTCATTGAAACTGAACTACAAAAACCTGTTCCAGCTGATTCTGGTTTGGAGGGACTGAAAAATGACTTTTACTCTTCTATGAAAATAAGATTTAAGGATTACGAAAATAGTGACATTCCGACATCTGCTACACTGTTAGATCCACACTTTACAAAAGCACCTTTTAAAGATAAGACAAAGGCATATGCTGCTAAACAAAGATTGTTGAAGGAAGCATCAATTCTACAAAGTCCTAAGCATTTGGTCAGATCACAGTCCTAAAATTTTGAAAATAATTTATTTTACAAATTAATTAACTCTTATGTTAACAATAGTTTTCTTTTCAGTCATCTTCAAGCAAATGTGATCAAACTCTAGTGCAAGCAGGTACAGGAAACACAATTTTGTCCCAATATTCCGTCCTGTTTGTACATTCTAAAATTAATAGTTACAAAGATGGTCATCTGTCTATAGCAGAAGAATTAAAGCAGTATTTTGGTGAGGAAATTATGACACCTGATTGTTCTGTTACTGAATACTGGAGAAGAAGACATCACTGCAAACCACTTCAGAAATTTTTCAAAAAGTACTTGTGTGTCCCACCTTCAATAATTTGCAGTGAGAGACTTTTCAGCACTGCAGGATTTATCTGTGACTCCAAGAGAAACCATTTAGATCCACATAGAGTGAAGATGCTAATTTTTTTAAAAATAGAAACCTTAAATAAATTTAATACATCTTTTTCTGTACACATAAAATATTATCTTCACACACTGTTATTGTTCAATTTTTCCATAGGTTAAATAAAAAATTTAATGAATTTTATCTGCATTGGTTTAATGAAGTTGCAAGCAAAAGACAAGTATTTGAAATAGAACCAAATACTGAAACCAATATTTAAATTGTAGAATCAGTACCAGAACTGGAACCAATATTTTCGTTATTCGATGCATCTCTATTTGGAATAAAAGCTTTTCTGTGTGTACTGTGTGTCAAACATGAAAAAACATGCCCACAGCTTACAACCAACTAAAAAAAAGGAGATGAACTTCAGAACAGGTGACAACTTATTGGCACTGAAATGGTGCAACAACAAAGAAATGTGGCTGCTTAGCACTTGTCATTCTGCTGAAATGGCCTAAAGAAAAAAAAAAACTCTAAAGAAAAACTGGGCAGAAGATTATCAAACCAAAACGTGTACATTATTACACTCTGGGCATGGGACAACGAGAATGAACTGTATATATAATACATAGTTCATTACGACAAAAACAAGCATGTATAACAAAAGAACACACGCCAATGCCAAATTGTGCAAAAATTAATCTTTTTTGTTCACGTGTCTGTTTAGTCAATACGGTGGACAAGAAGGCGTCCAAAAAGAGTGGGCGGGACAAACAAATTTAAAAGTTTGCCTATAATGCACACAATACACAAGTCTCACAAAGCGTGGGCAGGAAAAACCAATTAAAAGTTTTGTCTATAATGCACACCACATAAAATACACAAGTCTCATCCTGTCCACCTTGAAGTGAGCAAACTTCAAACTAATTAACTGGAAGTGGAAACAACTTGACTGCAAGACAAGACAGGACTCCCTTTTGCGTGAGTACCTGGGAAACTCGCACAATGCCATCTGACCCAAGCAGTATCTTGGTGATGCGCCCCATTCACCAATGGAGGGGTGGAAGGTTGTTATCCCTGATTAGGAACAATTAATACATTTTCAGGATGTCATTTATCTTGAGCCATTTATTCCTGGGTTGAAGCTGTTGCAGGTATTCTGTATGCCAGCGTTTCCAGAAAGACAGATGAATTTGTTGAATTAGTGTCCACCTGTTCAATACGTTTGTAGGTTCCTCAGTAAGGTCCAGTTCTGGTAACACTTGAGGAGGACCAAGAGAGAGAAAATTATTTGGAGTCACAACAAGATAAGTCATTTGGGTCATTGGAAATGGCATAAAGTGGTCTAGAGTTGAGTGTGGCTTCAATCAGAGTCAGTACCATAGACATTTCCTCATACGACAGTAGCAGACTGCCCAACGTTTTGCTCAACAGACTTAGCAGATTTGATGCCTGTCTCCCAGAGTCCTCCAAAATGCGCGGCTGATGGCGGATTAAAATGCCAAGTTATCTTGTTTTCCGCTAGCTTGTCAGTGAGACACTTGTTGTCAGCCAAGAACACTTGCAGCTTTGACAAGTGACGATTAGCCTCTAAAAAGTTTGTATCACAGTCACAATGCAAGTGAGTACACTGCCCAAGACGTGCATTGAAACGTCTAAATGCAGCAAGAAAGAGGTGAGGAAGGGCTTAGCTTGACACACTCTATTGGTTGGAAGGCTTGCCATTCTAGGATTGTGACTTGTTGGATGAGCACAATAGCAAAGAACACACTTACAAAGATGACCTTGAATCACATTTCGTGCACCCAGAAACCAGAATTCACATTGCTGTAATGACTGAATTGTACTGGGCCCAGGATAAAGGAAATCTTCATGGAGCTGATCAATTAGAAGTTCTGCAAGGCGACTGCACTTTGGGAGGAGAATTGGATGTTTCTCATCATACACTAGGTCTGAATGATGAAGTCTGCCACCTACACGCAGGATTCATTCTGCATCAACAAATGGAGATAATTTTCTAATGGCAGGTGAGCAGAGAAGCTCGTCAGCCAATCTTTGCATTTCATTTGCAAATGCCTGGTTATATGTAGCCTTGATAAGGAGCATTAATGCATGCTGCATTTTATCAGGCAAGACTGGGCCGTAAACTGAGTTTAGCCTCAGATGAAGATTTTTATAACTCAAACACAAATGGCAACAATTTGTTGAACCTTTTAACTTGGAGAAACATTCAAGTAATTCCAAAAGGCATGACTTTTCTAAGATTGCTGGCAGGACAAGGGTTTTGCATTCCTCATTAACAGTGGGTCTGTGAATGACATAATTGCTTTGCAGTCATTCGCTCTTTGGTTGATACAACCACGAAAGTCCAGACCACCAAAGTGGATGGTCTGCTAGCTTCCCAGGTGTAAGATCTCGAGATACACAGTCAGCAGGATTATTTTCACTTGCCACATGATGCCACCAGTCCACCGAGGTGCATTATTGTATCTGAGTCAGCTGGTTTGCGACAAATATCTTCCAAACATGAGGGGATGTCTTTATCCAGGAGAGTGCAACAGATGAATCAGACCAAGCATACATGCTGTCTAACTGTAAGATAGGGGTAAGGGTGTAGAACAACAACATAAACATCTAGAAAGCAAAACAGCAGCACACAACTCCAACCTGGAAGAGTAACATGCTTCATTGGAGCTACGATAGTTTTAGCCAATAGCAAATGAGTGGTGATAGTACCAGAGTTAGATGTACTCGAAGATACATAACAGCAGTGTAGCCCTTCTCCCAACTGTCAGTGAATCCATGCAATTCAAAAGTGGAATCTGAGAGATTGTGGGTGATGCAATGTGAATAGAGATGACTGAACAGCGAGGTAACTCTGTTCGAAACTTGTTCCATCTGACAATTATATCAGGCGGTGTTGGGGAATCCCATTCTACTTGAGCAAGCCAGAGTAACTCTATAAGGTGTTTTGCAAATAATGTCAAAGATTCTGGCAATATCTGATAAAATACCTCTTTTGTGTACACTGGAGGATTGGGTTGCAAGTTATATGAGAAGGTATCAGTGTTGGGGCTCCAGCACAAGCCTAATACCTTAATATGGGAATCTTTGCTAGAAAGAGTATGTTTCACCAGAAGAATGGACATCTTGTGGTGGCAAGTCATCAAGTAAAGCTGGACAATTACTTGTGAATTTTTGAAGCTGAAAACCCCCACGGTCCAGCAGTTTCTGAAGGTCTCGTCTAAGCTTGAGAGTAGTGACTAGGTCATTGGCACCAGTAACATCGTCATCAACATATGTGCTCATTAGAAGTGTTTTGGAAGCATTTGAAAAATTGGTAATTTCATTTTGCGCCAGCTGTCTCAATGTCCTAATTGCTAAGTACGGAGCTGAGCAGACCCCGTTAGTGACAGTGTTAGCAGATAAATTTCAACTGGTTGCTTCTCTGACCCTCTCCAAAAGAATAATTGATAGTCACAATGCTCGGGATGTATCATGATCTGCAGTGAAAACAATGTGCAGAATTCTGAAATTAAGCAAAACAGTAACAATGTATGTCTGCAACTTCAGACCACTTAAAATTACATCATTGAGAGACACACCCAAGTCTGTCTTTGATGAAGCATTACACACTACGCATAGCTTGGTGGTAGTGTGTTCTGGAATTTGCATGCAATGATGTAGAATATATTACGCATTTACACTTCCCAGGTTACCTTCTTTTACATGGCTCATGTGTCCGGCAGCCAGGTAGTCTTGCACGAAGGCAATGTAATCTGCCTTCACCTCTAGTTGTTTTTTCAGCCAGCACTCTAAAAGAGTGAAAACGGTGCTGAGCAGAAAAGGCTGAATCTTCCCATATTGGCTTGGGAGATTCAAATGGTACGGCTACAGTGTATCTACAGATGTCAGCTCGAGTGCAGCCTTCAATTAAAATCATTCACATAACACATCTTCTGGGGCTGGTGGTAATGTGACCACAGGAAGTTCAATTTTCCAAAAATTTTTTAATACCTTATCCAAGGTGGGCTGCTGTACATTTGAGATAAAGGACGAGATACCTGGCTGCAAATCTGTGTTAATGTGGACATGTCCCATTAGCACCCAACTTAGCAATATATGAATAGCAGTTGGTGTTCCTAGGGGGCCAGTAACTTTCTTCTATGTAAGAAGCAAGGAAATATTGCTGCGCCTTCAAAATGTAAATTTCTCCGAGCATGGTAAAGGTGAGATCAGCCAGTTGCAGCTCTCTAATATGTTCCCAAGCATCTGGCTTAAGAAATGTTGAAAGAACATGCAAGGTAATTTGTGGCAAAATTAGGGCTTCAATGGGCATTATGATACACAAGGACAACACCTTTCGCAATGGTAAGCGGGGTGTGGGCAAGTTCATGAAGTGGAATTGATAGGTTTTGATGCTTGATACCTAATCAAGACAGGCATGGTTCAGTAATGAAATTAGCTTGGCTGCCAAAGTCAAGCAGAACTCTAACAGGATGGCAGTTTACACGAACATCCTGAACATAAGCAAAAATTGTGGATAACATTACAGCAGACATCTGCAAATCTTTGGCAAAGGAAGATAGAACACTAAGGGTGCTGTCCTCATTTGAAGGTGTATCAATACGCACTTCATCCTGTGCTGACTGTGCCACTATGGTAGTGGGTTTATCTGATGGGAAATGCAGCATTGTGTTATGATGAGCATTATAAAATACACAATATTTGATCAATGGGCAACTCTTCACTTGGTGAGCAGCTTAAAGGCAGTTTATACATAATTGTTTGTCCTTTGCCATTGAAAAATAGTGCATGAAGGTCTTTTTGCACAAATTCAGAGCATCTTGGGATGGTATGAACACCCTTACAAAGGCAACACTTTTCTGGAACAGACTTAACAAAGCAACTAACTGATGTTATCTTATTTTGTCAGTGTTGTCCTAACTTTTTCAAGCAGGTTTCTAGCATGTGTCGTTTTCTATGTGTTATCTGTTGGTCATGTTTATATACATATATTTTTTGTAATTAGTTGCTGTTCTGTTATATGACTATTCCTTCTTAGAATTTCCCAGTGTTGTATACATACACTTATTTCCCCATCCATAAGATACTTGTCTTATTTAAGAATTTTTTTGTGCTCAGTCGTGTTTTTCCATGACAGACATCTGTATCGCAATGGCGAATGTCCAAAAATCTCCATCTAGTCACTCACCCCCATTGCACTATTCATTCAAAGATCAAACCACATCTATATGATTTGCCATGATGACCCATTTGTTATCATAATGTTTAATCAACAGATTCCAAGCAATGTCAAAATTATCAGAGGTCATTGGAAGTGACTGAATAAGAGATCATTATCTCCAGAAAGCAGAAGATTTTAAGTAAGTGAAATGCTCTACTTACTGAGGTCCTTGTTATCTCCAAACGAGGTGGCAAACAAATTGGAATAATATAACCCACCTTTGATTTCTTTAGAAAATGTGGGGAGGTTAATGACTGGCAGGGCGACTCGAGCATGCGACTGGGTGGTTGTTCGCTGTTCTGATGTAACTAATAGCTGCTTTACTTACTGTGCGACCCACATAACCTTATAATAAGCATCATCAAACTTGTCAAGCTGCTTGCTGTGTTCCACCTTGTTGAAAGAGGTGTCCTCATTACCATGTGCTTTGATTAGGAGATGATCATCCTCATAACATATTTTGATGGATAGCAGATCTCGGTAGGTGGCTTGAAACAACCCTTGTTGAGAGGGGTTGTTGAGAGTTAGATGTGCCAACAGGGAGGCTCTGTGCAGACAATTTTCATCTCGTTGCAGTCACACGTGTGTTGTAAACATCGCAGCCATTGTTTGTGCTAAGTTTCGGAACTTCACATAACTTAAACGGTAAATATCACAGTAGTTTCCAACAATAAATAAATGTGACATTCAACAACACATCCAAACAAACATGAAAATCAGCTGGCATGGTAGCTCGTAGGCCGAATTAATGCTGTTCATAAGCCACAATGCAACTGCTTGCCACATGTGAATGGCAAACAATAGAAACAGGAAGCAAAAAAGATACCCAAAACCATTTAATGTTAATGATCCGGCCAGGAGAACCAAAATGTCTGGGCACAGGATGATGATAATGGACTGTATATATTATATAGTTCATTATTATGACATTAAAATGCTCGCACACAATGAAACAACACACACTGATGCCAAATTGAACAAAACTAACTTTTTTTGTTCATCTGTCAGTTAGTCAATATGGCACACAAGATGGCATCCACAAAGAGTAGGTGGGAAAAACAAATTTACAAGTTTGTCTATAATGCACACCACACAAAATACACAGTCTAAACAATTACAATTCATGCATGGGTTCAGTAGACCATACATATGGCTCCATTGCATATGTCAGAAAAACAGTCAATGGTACAAGAAAATGTTATTTCATCTATTGGATTTGGAAATTTAGAATGCTCATGTTCTTTACCAGATAGTAAACACAAAGAAAGTGCCACTGGCCAAATTTCATCTTTCATTGATTAAAGAAATTCCAGAAAAATATTATACAGAACAAAGAAAATCTGGTAGAGGGAGATCAGATGAAGATACACTTTTGCGCCTAACACAGAGGCATTTTCCAACAGCCATAATGAGTACAGAGCCAAACAAGTTCCCTACACAAAAGAGTGTTGTTTGTGCAAAACAGATAAAGTTCAAAGTAAAACAAGATACAACTGCAAAGACTGCAATGTTGCACTGGGCAGCACAATTTGCTTTCAAATTATTACACATTAAAATTTTTATACTCGTATCTTAAAGTGTGTATGCAGTTATACTTAAGTAAACTTGATTTTTTTCTTTATTATGAAAATGTGTACTTGCAAAAACTTTAGTGATATTTAAAAAAACTTTTCTTATATCGTGCTAAGGTCAAAAGAAAAGGATTCATCATACAATGCAAACCAAAATGGCAAACTATTAGCATCAGACAGGAGCATATTTTTTACGGAAAGCAGCAACAAAAGGGTTTTCCAAAAAAATATAATAGTTCCATAGATATGGCATATTGACCTAAAATATCTGCATGGGGAAATAAGTGTATGATGTACAGTGTCTACTAACTATCTTTTACAAAAATCGGTGACTTTTTTGTTACTTTTGGGGAACTTTCCTACAAATTTTGGTGAGCTTATTTTTCTTTTAGCTGTAGATTTATTTTAAATTTAAATGGACATACGTGACTTTTTGGCACTTATTAAATGATTAGTATCCTACAAAGCCTAAAATGAATACAAATGCTTTAAAAAAGATAGATAAAAAGTACCAGAATTTTGAGCAATTTTTGAGGCTACAGATCAAAGTAGTTAATCCTGATCAGCTGAATTTTCTAGTGTTCTTGGGTAAAAATAGCTTACATGTTTTTCGAAATATTTGTTTTAGAGCTACAATTTAAAAACGTTATATATTTTTTCGGAGTTTTTTCAACTCCCTTTCAATTTCTAATAGTTCTTCTTTCTTTTCTTCAAAAAATTTTTCTTTTTTCAGCTCCAAGAGCTTGATTTCATTCGCAGCTTCATCCTGTCCATTCTTCTTCTTCATTAGGTCATCTCTTCTTTTCGATGAAACATTTTGAAAGTCTACATCATTTGTTTAGTTACATTTTAAGTGAAAAAGTTGTAATCCCACCTGTAACAAAAATTAACGTTTAAATATTATAGAGAAGAGACATGAATGTAAATAAATGTTTTAATCTACAAAATGTCATGTATATTACCCACCTAGAAATGAAGAGATGTGGTCATGAACTAATCTTTGGGCAACAAGGGATTTCTCTTGAAGATTTTCCACCAAGAACTCTTTCTTAAAAGAAAAACTTCTTTCCACAGCTGCATTACTGTGAAAGCAAACCAGGAAGCGCTGAATTAAAAACAGAAACTGTTTATGAGCATCCTCCATTGCCGAGCTTAACAGCTGAAAGAAATTTGTCAAGGCTGTCCTTTTACCAGTTGAAGGACTCTGCAGCTTTTGAAACTTCAGGAAGTGCACAAAATTTAGCATATTCTCTTAAAATAACATCCCCATCTGCAGGTGAGCACTGGATGTGAGAAATAAGTTCTTCAATGGCAATCTTGGCTCTAGAAGTTCTGACTTCTCTAATCATTACTAAAGGGTACAAGCAAGTGGAGCCAAGCACAATTCTCTTCCTTAAAGGACATTTCTCTTCAAGTTTAGAATATAGCTGTAATAAATTTTTTTTGCAATCTGCTTTAAAACCGGAGAGTAGAGTTCCTTTATTTTTTTTAGGCAGAAAGTTGCGCCAAAACCAACTTTAATTAAGTCTGATGTTCTTACGTCAGTCTCATTTTTGACATTCAAGTGCTTTAACAGGGTGGCATAGCAAATCTTTTCCATTGCAGCGTTCGTAAATACCCTACTTGCAATATTCTTCATCAAATAGAAAACTTCCTGATGAAGAAAGGGAAACAAGAGTATCATTCCTCTGGAAACATGTCGGAAATTCTTCTAGCTCCTCAGATATCATGGCAGAGAAATGTAGCTTAGCTTCTAGTGCAGGCTCTTCCAACAAGGCCTTCTTTACTACATGAAAGTTCTGAGTGTTTGAGGATTCCTTTCAAGATCTTTATCAGTCATGCATTTCTTCAGAAATGGAATCATTTCTGAACATGTTTTCATCACACATGAGTTTTCAGTCCATCATATAGCACAACATTTTTTCCAAGGTCCAAGATTTCTTTTTCGTTATCAAGCGTAGTTCTCATGTAACTTTTCAGATCAGAAATCAGTTTCAAGTTAACATTATGCCTATCAGTTGAAAGTTGCAGCAAGCCTTCTAGAGACAGGTCAGTTTCTCCAATGCACACAATAAGTTATTCAGGAAAATCTACAGCTCTTGAACCCTCAACAAAAGCAGACATCAGGTATTTTGTACAAGCACAACTGTTTTCTACATCCCAGTACTTTACAACAATGTCCATTTGCTCCTTTTGGTAAATATCATTTAAGCTTTAGTCTATTGACAAAGCATAAAATGGACTTTTTTGTACACTATTAAACACACATTTTGCAAAATGGGGTTCAAGTCCATATTTTATACTGTATGAAAATTTATACCTATGCATATTCATTTTTGAGATGATAGGGCTATCAGAAAAAAAAAAACAGGAAAGAGATTCTCAAGAGCGGCATGAAGCATGTGTGAAAACACATTGAACTGCCAAAACAATCTCTGCTTTCGTTACACTGTCATTTACCAGAAATGTTGAAATCTTTGGTGGTACTTGGAGCAAATCTTCTTGGTTAGAAGCAGATGTACTATGCTTAGGTTCAGGCTGAGAAGAACTAGCATAATAGTCTGAGCAATGCATGAAATAGTGGAAGGCCTATCACGAGTCATAGGTACTGCTGAGAAACAAGAGAGCGCTTTTTGTTTATCAAATATCAGGCGACTGAAAAATTCACTGTACTTTTTACCTTTCTTATGACATTTTACAGCATTTATACCAGAGTGGGATGCATCAAAATGTTTCTACAAAGCATACAAAATGCTGAGAATTTATCCTTTCCAGTTCTCAGCCATGTTCTCCATCCCTCCCCTTCCAACCACATCCCCTGGAAGTGGCACTTACCCGGCATCAGGTAAACGATGTAAGCAAATAACACTAATACACAGGAACTTCATTCATTGTTTTCAGCAAACATACTCTGGTTAAACCAGACTGCAATGTACAACCGCTTTTGATATCAATAGTTTTTTTTTTTTCAAAATCTCGCGACTTAGGGACTGTTATGAAACACTTTCTTGAAAATAATATTTGAAAAACACACACACCCAACTGACAGTACTCCTCAAACACGAGTGCAGAAAACATTACCTTCAGTTTCTTCAGCACAACCAACGATCTTCGTAACACACACAAATTACTGTGAATATTTCCACCAGGTTTACAAGGAAATTCACTAAAAACAGAATAAGTGGTTGTAAACCGTGCAAATATAAACTACACCAGCCATTCATTCTTTAATAATTAAGTGGAATAATGTGGCGTTTTCCACGTACAACATGGTGGGGACAGGTATTATTCCGCCACAGCTGTTATGCCGGCTACGAAAACAATATTTGTAAATATGAGCCCAATGGTATGCATGTTTCCCTCATATGCCATTCCAACCTGTTTTAGTATTGTTATGGGCAAATAATACAGTTCAGGCAGTTATTATTTTACTGTACAAAAAGGAGGGAACGATAGTTTAACTTCTTTTGTGAAGCGGCATTGTTTTGCATCTCTTCTTACACGAGACCATAGAAATTTGAGTTTTTTTTACGAAGCAGTGGATAATATGATTTGTACAGATATAACTTTCAAATTAAAGTGGCTAAGAATGATTTAATTTTAACAAAACAATAAAACGTGAAAAACATGATGCAGTTTATTCCAATACGAGAAATACACAAATTTTTTGAAGGAGTTAACCTTACACATAAAAGTTGTTAGCTTTTATACATGTAACTAATAGTATAAAGTTACTTATAAATTACAAAACAAACTGTAAAAAGGTTGGTTTTTAGGGCAAAGTGCATTAAAAACACTAATGACTGTCTCGTTAAAAAAACACAAACTTACAGTTTATTATTCCCAACCGCGAAATCCTGACCACTGTCATACTTTGCCAATCCTTTGACTATTATTTCACTAAAATCACTTTTTTCTGCCACTGGAAACAAAATCATTTTACTTGCAGACTCATTCATTTTGTACTAAACACCACCGGTTTCTTGTAAAAAAAAACTTACATTGAAAAGTAAATATATGCTGCAGTTATACTGGCAAGTCTGCCATTTTGTAACACACGACACTCACCAAGAACAACTCAGCTGAGTTTTGATTCCAACACTACTGGTAACTGTTTTCCAAGTTCAAGTCCTCCAGTCATACAACTGTGTGTTTATATATATATAAAAACAATATATCAATGGATGCTGTCTTATTAAAGTGACCATCAGTAAGTGGCAGGGAACCCAGCTCCATGCGAATACCTGCGCCTCCGACTGTACGTGGTAAATTACTAGTGAATTTTGACACAAGCAGTGAATGAGTAAACTCAAACTGTGGATGCAACAGTGATTGTAGCCTGCAATAAACTGCTCCTTTGCAAAGTACTGCAGTTCTAGGCAAACCTAACGCATGTTCTACTACCTTGCGATGAGGCAGACATAAAACCTGAGCGGTGGATTCTGTGATAAAAGATACTTGAGCTGCATTATCAAGAAGGCACCACATCACATAAGGCTTGCCATTAATTCCATATACTTTAACCAATGCAGTTGCTAACAAAACTGTAGCTGACAAACCCACAAATTCATCATGTAGAGATTCCTAGTGGCTGGCAACTGGGGATTCTCCGTTCACTTCAGCATTCTGATAATTATGAAGGAGGGTGTGATGTTTTTGTTTGCACTTCATTCATGTATTCACTGAAGAACACTAAGCCAATTTATGCAAAATTCTCAGACAATTAAAACACATCCTCTTATCTCAAACTATTTTCAGTCTTTCTTCTGTTGTTAACCAAGGCGAACCGGGTTCAATCCCCGCCCAGGTCAGTGGATTTTCGCATGTGGGAATCATGCCGGACGATGCCATTTGTCAGCAGGTTTTCTCGAAGATCTCCCATTTCCCCCACCCTTTCATTCCAGCGCTGCTCCATACTCACCTCAATCACCCTCATCAGCTCTCAAGACCTCGCTGTTCAGAGCCGTCCAAATCTCTTCAATCACTCTTTTGTTAATGCATCCAGGAACTGTGAGCACTTGTAGATCAAATGGGTGGTTTGTCTACACAATACATATGGACTTGGTGAGCTGGAAAACGATGTTGTGGCAAAGACAGATTTCTGAGGTTTCTGAGAAACGGTAGCTAATACTTTCAGTTGAGTGGCTTGAGTCTTGTGATACAAATCAGGATGAACATACTTAGAACTGACATCATGAGCACAATCCATCTTAATGACTTCGGTTTGCAGAAACTGCAACAGTTCCAACACTTCAGGAAGGATTTCTTGACCTACAATACTAGAATTCTCAAATTGGGTACGCAGTATTACATTCAGCTTTATAATTAACATTATCACAAGGATAGGATTAATAGTGACATTATGACCCAAGATGTCCAAGGCTCAAGAATTTTCATTAAATAAATTCACAAAATGCTGAAGTGACTTCAGGTTTCACGAATTCACCAGGGGTAAGACAAGAATCCAGTTTATGTACAATGTGGTCAATTTCCTATGTTTTGGTAGTGTGGAGTTAGTAATTCCCATGCTACAATATACTTTTAAATGCTGGTGTCACATAAAAGAGCATTAAAATTGCTATGAAGTTACAGGAAACTTGCTTCCACATAGTTTTGCGGCATGTTTCCTTGTTGCAGAAACTGAATGAACAACAAATTTGTGGCTGTATCTATTTTACCAATCTGATCGGAAAGTGCAGGCACTGTGGCCAACGTCATTTCAGAAACATTGCAAAGAGTTTGCGCCATTAGCATTATATGTGTCCTTGGATTCTTGCAGCTAAAGCTTCAACGAAAATGTTGTGAATTTCATTTTGTGGAAGGAAAAAAAACAACAAATTATGTGACAAGTCGTACTAAAAGAGGTTAACCTGTAATTATCTTTCCCTTCAATGCAGGTTTATGACTCATGGAACAAGGTTATAAAACAACATGGAAAAGAAAAGAAAAAACAGGAGACATTGCAATACCTTTGGGGCCATGCTAACAATTAATAACTGGGTCATCACTGCTATAGCTTGCAAACATAATGACGTAAACAAACGCAGACGAGTCAGGCACTACACACAAACACAGTTCAGCATATAATTCCATCATTTCATTTCAGATATGAACTGGAGACACGTAGAGTCCATTCCTTCATGGGATGTTGGGCGATAGGTATGCATAGAATTTTGTTCCACACGAGACGAGACTGAGACAAAGAATGCACACAATAGTGATGCAAATGACACTGCTTCAAAGCTTCAGAACGCGTGGAAAATGACACATATTGTCAAACATTGTTGAAATCACAGGTGTTGAATCCAGCACGGGAGGATCATAAATGTTAAGAAAACACACTTCATTGCACTTTTTCCAAAGGACCACGTGCGTTGAGTTTTACTGGTCTGTCCATGAGTCAAGTTCACTCATAACATGTCACAAAAAATGTTATATTATTTTTTCATTTATTTCAACATATGTTTTTCATCACAGTTTCTTTGCCCTGTTAAAAAAGAAACAAAAGTCACTTAAAGCAAATTGTTTACTATGTTCTTAAAGATCATTGCAGAGACTTTAATTAGTTGTTTTTGAAGTAGAATTAAATTATCAGTTCATAATGGTTCATCTTTTAATATGCTGTATTGAATTTAGAAATTCCAGCAAATTCAGTCATTTCAGCTTGTATGAATATTCTAGTAATGGGTAACCAGAATCACCTATGATGATTGCTTTTGGGATTGGATGCCAACATTCGAAAAAAGACTGCTATTCCATAAAACTGTCACATCTTGTACACTCCCTGGCCAATTAGCACTTATGTAGTATATTTACAAGTTTGACCCACAAACAATTATACAATTAATGGAATTGTTTCCATTTCGATTGACATAACATAGGCACACTCGTTTTATGTTAGAGCACCATTTTTTGCAAATGTCTCATTAGACACATCTTATAACTTGAAAAATTCCTATTATAGCAAAAAAAATCTTGCAGATAAATTTAGAAAGTTTCTCGGCTAAATGACGACACTAGCAAATTAAAGTTTGTTCACTGCTTGCACAACATTCTTAACACATCTACATACACTGGCTTTACTCAGCCCATGTGCATCTTTAATTATATGATACTGTCCTCCACTGCCAAGCCAATGTAAAGATATGCTCAGTTGCAATTTTTTGACAGTGTGTGGGACAGGTTGGTGGGATGAAATAGCAGATGTCAAATGTCAACAAGAAGTTGTTCCATTTTTACGCATTTCATTCTAAAGCATTTACTAAACTTATACACAAACTCAGCATCTTTCTAGAAATATGTTCCATAAACTAGTAAATGTTATCTACCTATATTTCCATTCAAGTAAAAAATAATTCGTAAACAATTATAGTGTCAGCTACAAGTATAGTGAGTAAGTGTAGTGTCAGCTATACATTTTTTTTGGTAACTAACAAGTACATCAACTTGTCATTACAAGAGCACTTTTGTGAAACAATTGTAACAAGGTTCACAAATTTGTAAATCTTTACTTGTTAATTGGGCTGATTCAGCAGTGATTTTTACAGAAAAAAAATGGCAATATTTACATATAAAATAACTCAGGAGTATTAGTGCTTCTACTACACGGATTCATGAAAATAAAACTGAAGTGTATTACCACGAAGGTGAGAAAAACATCACTACCACTTTCCATCACAGGTTAAGTAAATTTTCAAAGCAACTATTCTTATTTGCATTTGCATAACAAATTTTAAATAACACTGCAAAACAATTAAAGTGATAAAAACACTGTAAATTAATGCAGGTGCAAAAAAAACTTATGCTGTTTCCTTACTTACCAATAAATCTGGGCGATGCAAATAGAAAAGCCTTTTATAATCATCTAGCCACACTTCAACCAGGCGCACAGTGTTGATGCCATGAGTATCCTTGCCTCCTGGAAACGTGTATGGGTGAAATGAACGGAAAATGTGGCCAACTCGAGAACAGGGTATTATTTCCAAAGATCCACCACACATCCACACCTGCAGTGTAAAAAGGTTCACACACAAAAGTTAAGCTTAACAAAAGAACACATAAATTTTTGGTAATTTAAATAACTAAAATAAGAGGAAACAAACCTTGAACATATATTTATACAATAATCATAATCAATTGAAACTAAAATTGTTTCCCTAGCACTTTAATAAATCATCATATGTGATATACTGAAAGTCAATGTAATTACGACTACTTTTACCACTATCTAAAATAAAGCTGTTGGCTGATTAAGGGGAAATATTCATTAAAAAAACTTTGTGATATTTACAGAAAACATTCACCTTACTTACAACCACCATCGCTTGTACATTAAACTAACAAAATAATACAATAAAATCTTGCTGCATAAGAGTCTTTTAAACGCTTTCCACAAAGGTTATTAGGAAAATGGTACATTATCCTTCCTATTAATGTTATTTGTACCATTGTACCATGTAGCTAAACATTATCATCATGCTCCAAACAATAAAGGGAAAAAAAATTACACCATGGTTATATCAATGTATACACAATATACACTTAAGATATTGGACACTTTGTAAAGCTAGCAGAGATGAGTTGTCTCAAAATTATGAGCAAACAGAATTGCATGCAACATATAGTAAACAAGAAAGGCAAGCGGGAATATTATTTGTGACTTAAATTTTCTCAGTTTTCAAGGCCACCAGTATCCAATTTTTATATTTATAATAATATTTTTAATGGATCATTTTGTAACAGTGAGTGAGTGAGAGAAAATATTTGGGCTGCTCTTAACAACAATGTCTTGAGAGCCAATGAGGGTGATTGAGTTGAGTATGGAGCAGCACCAGAACGAAAATACGGGGGAAATTGGAGATCCCCGAGAAAAGCCATTGACCAGCGGCATCGTCCGGCATGATTCACACACGCAAAAATCCGGGAATGAGCCTGCCTGGAATTGAACCCATTTTGCCTTGGTGGGAGGCGAGCAGGCTAACTGCTCAGCAACTGTGGCCCCTTTTTTGTAACACCACCTTGTTTTTTCTTTGTGATTATCAATTTTTTCTCCAATGAATGGGCATTGATAAAAGTGGTGCGCATTCATTTTTAACTAGTGTGGTTCCAGTTTAGTTCATATGTTTCTGTTTGTATCCACGCCTCACAACCACCAATGCGATGAGAGGGCCTTGGAGGAAAATGAGTTTTTTCAGAGCAGAGAAGTCTAAAGCAAGTCAAAGTAGCCACAACTGGAAGACCAGAGCTAACAGTTCCTTAGCAGCTCACACAAATTTGTAGAATAGAAACATGGAGCACGTATTTTGGTAGGAAGGACCCAGCAACCAAATGCACCAGAGGGTAACAGCATACCACTATACGAGACCCCTATGGCTAACTACATTGTCCCAAGCACTGCCATCCAGCGAAAATGGGGAGAGAGCAGAGGCAGTGATGCTGAATAGCATAAGCAGATCAGGCTGGCAAGGAAAATCTGACCCCCTGACTAGGCAACAAGTTACACAAACTACCTGGTGTGGCTCGTACACAGTTAAAGGTGGTCAGGAAAGAGGGAATGCCTGCCCGCAATAAACTTGGTGGATGCCTATTCTCACCACCCCCGCCGCCACCACAAACCTGACCAAAGACAGTGCCTGGTGGGCCGCTATCAGCAGAACATCTACAATCTCTGAGGAAAGAACAAAATTAATAAAATCAGGAGTGAACATGCCTGCCACAACCAAAGGAGTGAATGAGTGAGTGAAGAGATTTGCGCAGCTCTTAACAGTGAGGTCTTGAGAGCCCATGAGGATGACTGAGGTGAGTATGGAGCAGCGCACAAATGGAAGGGTAGGGGAAATGGGAATTCACTGAGAAAACCTGCAGGCTAGCAGCATCATCCAGTATGATTTTCACAAGTGAAAATCCAGGAGTGACCCTGTACTGTATATGTAACTTCGGAGTTAGCTTTGAATGTGAACAATATTGTCAGTTCCAGCAACCATTTTGTTGGTGTGTGAACACTAATGGAGATGTGCAGTTTCACAGCAGCGATGGTGAGCAAGTGCTCATAGCTTGTACTGTATGGGTTTTCAGGCCCATGTTAACAAAGACATTTCTTTCTTGTTTTGGTGTATACTACCTCCCCACAAAATATGGAATACTTTTTTTTAACACCTGGTATATGTGTATTCCAGTGAATAATGTTTGGATTTACCATAGTGACAAAATTCTATGGTGTACAGCAGAACATAATAGAGTATTTAAGATATTCTACACGTGCATTATATTTTCTTTCTAATCGTAAATAAGTCAAAAAATATATGCTTATTAATGTAACATTTACATTATGCCTTTATTTGTAGCTGTCTCTCTTTCAGTACACTCTTGTTCACGTCTCATGAACGGTAATTGACCTGTTAACTATGTTAAACGTCATTAAGCTGTAATGTTTGGTATCAGGATATTCAACAAAAATTTTCTGTACATCCTTTTCCACTGATATTATTGATTCGCTTCCTCAATACGCAACTATTGTTACATCCTACAGAGTTCGTTATTAGAGTTCTACCAAAATAATTTGTTTTGAGGGTAACAACTTACAGAATACAGACACGGGTGGGCCTGGTTGGGTGGAAGTGAGAATGAGAAATGAAGCTCACGTCCAAATAAAACTAAACAAAGGTTGAATGCACACTTGCATTGCAGATGGGATCTATCAGTGCCTCACGTGTTGTGAAACATGTCCTTTGCTCGCCTGATTTACATTTTACAAAGGAAAACTAAAACAAAAAAAAGTGAAATATTTATGGCATGCAAAGAAAGTCCACTTTTCTGTATTAAGCCTTGTCCACAATAGCTGGTCCGCAGTCCATGGACACACGTCCTAATGTGTGTGTCTACAATTACAACTTTAGAAGTTTTTCGGGACAATAATACTGCGTGCCTCAAATTTTTGAACGTTTTTTATTTCGAAAACGGAAAGACATACTGTATAGCCGCTAAATACACATTATAATCAAAATGTCTACATCATCATTATAATTACTATGTAGAGCTATACCTCTAAGGAAATTAATTACAGTCCTGTAAATGACTTAGCACGAAATTTGAGGTGCAACTCAAACACCTCTTTTTTTTTTTTTTTTTTGAAAATGGGTTGATGTTCCAAATAGCCGCTACATACACATTATAAACAAAGTGTCTACATCATAATTATAATGATTATGTAGTGCTACATTGTGTAGGAGATTAATTATAGGACTCTAAATGACTTAGCAGCAAGAAGTTTGAGGTGTGCCTCAAATTTCAGATTTTTTTTTTTCGAAAATGGGAAGACATACCGAATAACCACTATGTACACATTACAAACTAAGTGTCTACATCATAATTATAATTATTATGTAGCGCTACACCCCATAGGAGATTATTTATAGGCATGTAAATGACTTAGACCTTACCTTAACCAGAATTTGAACCTAGAGTCCCTAGCATTGCAAGCCAGTTTTATACTGAATGCGCCACAGAAGTCTGCATCCCTTTTATGACAGTATTCCAGCATATTTTAACTTACAATAGTTAAACATTTTGGCATCAAATAATTGCAAATTACTTAAATGTGTTACGCTGTACAACACACACACTTTTCATGTTAACTCGTAACTGCCAGTAAATGTGTGACAGCAGAGCACTTGCAAGTATGATATACAGCTTGGAATGTGGCCATGCCATCCCCCACACTGATCCAATGTCCAGATAATAAGAAAAGGTTGCTACAGTAACAATTTTTGGCCTGTTAACAACCGAACAGCAGAACCGGTATAAAAGGGTCAATAAAAAAAGGACTACTAGGAATTATTCCGTCAAAGACATTGCACCACTCCAATGAAACTGAATACATAAAAAGATGCAATATTGGCTGTAATGAATCAGTAAAATAGATCTCGGCGCAGAAAGGAGTGAGAATATGTGCCCGATCCCTCCTCCTCCTCCATCAACATCCCTGCACGACCACCCGCCTACCTGACCCTGCACTCTTTCCACTTATATAATTAACTTATATAATTATTAAGGCTGGGGGACATAAATTGCCCCACAGTATAGCCAAATCTGCGGTACAACGGGCTACGGTATTCTGGGCTTCCACTGTATAAAATCGAAACTGTCTAAATGAAACATCAACTTTTTCAAAGGAATTATGATTACTGCATTCATGACCATACATGGTCAATCACATCAGCGTAAACACAAAAAAAGAATATGAATCACTGTTTTCAAGAAACTTAAATTTTATTTCAATATAAAGATGTCAATTAATGGTGTAAATTATTATTAAAATTCTTATCAATAATACACTTAAAAGAGTATATTTAAATACATGACCTATCTATCTAGCATGCCCACTAAAATCACCAACAAACTTCATCAAAAAAGAGAGAGAGAGAGAGAGAGAGAGAGAGAGGAGAGAGAGAGAGAGAGAGAGAGAGAGAGAGAGAGAGAGAGAGAGAGAGAGAGAGAGAGAGAGAGAGAGAGAGAGAGAGAGAGAGAGAGAGAGAGAGAGAGAGAGAGGAGAGAGAGAGAGAGAGAGAGAGAGAGAGAGAGAGAGAGAGAGAGAGAGAGAGAGAGAGAGAGAGAGAGAGAGAGAGAGAGAGAGAGAGAGAGAGAGAGAGAGAGAGAGAGAGAGAGAGAGAGGAGAGAGAGAGGAGAGAGAGAGGAGAGAGAGAGAGAGAGAGAGAGAGAGAGGAGAGGAGAGAGAGAGAGAGAGAGGGAGTGTGTGTGTGTGTGTGGTCTATATATATATATATATATCTTTAGCCTAACTTGCTTCATCTCTGTAATGGTGGAGATGAGCAACAGGTGCTGATAACATGGTACCAAATTTACTTAGACATACAATGTTACATAAATGAGCTCTTAAAACGCAATGATGGCATATACAAAGACTTGGCTTCTGTCGGCCACATGGCTATACGTGATGTTGCCTTAAATATTCAAACAAGAATATTACCCTCAAATACATACATAAAAATAGAGCTCTTAAAATTGCGTGTAGCAATTATGCAGAAGTTAAATGAAATGCCATAAACATAGGCGAATGGCGCCTGATTCAAAATGTGCAGGTCGTGTTACCTCTCCGACATCTTTCTCCTCCTCGATTAAGTTAAAAATGCCACAAGGGCACAAGAATTAATAAAGCAGAAGCATAATGCAGAGGAAAATGTCTGGCAAAATGTACGCAAGTAAAGATTAACCAGTAAACTAAATCGACTATGGAAACCTAAATCAGTGAACAAAAGTTGTAGTGCGTACATGACAGTGTCTTACCTCGCCAGCTCTTCTCGACAGACTGTCCAGATACAAGCGTCGCACGGACCTACCATGGCCGCCTACGGAGTTCACATAAGCGGAAGTGCTATGCATGCCGAGTGAAATATTTTATATTGAAAATAAAATGGCACAAATTAAATTAGATATTGTTTTAAATTTCTATAATTTTCTTGTGATTTGACACTTCTCGTGGCTCTACGTAAGTATGGCCTAATGTCTGGTGTTGACACTGCTACCACAATTTCTAGCATGTCATTTGTTGGCTGCCCTGGATTTAAATGCTTGTACAGTCCCAATTCTCTTTGGATAAACTCCTCTATACACACTCGTTCCCTCTGCTGTTCGTGGTACAGTCGGGCATGAGCCTGTATGGCGTTGTCATAGGTGTTGAACCTGCCTAGCAATCTCTCCCAAAACTCTTCTCACGTTACCCAGTAATTGTGGGTTCCACCACGTGGCGGCTGTGCTCCTAAGGCAGTTGGTGGTGACTTCAGTCCAGTCCTCGCGATGCACTCTGTGTCTGTGTAGTTTCTCCTCGGACACTGCTAGAAAAATACTTGGGTCTTCGGAGTTGTGACCCGCAAAAGTTGGTAATAACACATTCCTATGGGGAACTGTCATACCTTGTGGCGTGTATGTTACAACAGGTGGCGGCGTGGGTTTGTTCTCCGGTGTTGCCGGTGGCACGTTCCCTACAGTCATTCCGGCACTCAGTACAGTTTATTATACCATCATGGAAGGTCGCATATTCCTCTGGCCCTATGCATCTTAGGTGAAAGTTTTCCCTACATTGCTGGCACGTGGATCACAGCTTTCCCGCCCCGTCACATCCGGTCCAAATGCATAGGTGTTGTTCTGATGGCGATAGCGTATTAAATGAGCGTTCATTGGCATATATTTTGCTCCCAAAAGTTGTCATCTAGCAAGTTCAGTTGGCTTTGTAGGCCGCAATGTACACATCGTTCGATCAATATGTCCGAACTAGTAGCGTTCGCGGATGTCGCTGCTGTTGACACGGTTGGATTCACGTCTTCTCGCAGTTGTTCTGGTGTGTCTGCCATTTTATCACGGATGACGCGGTTGTCCCGACGCGGATGAATACACTGGCCCCACTTGGGAAAGTCAAATGATGCCATCAGGTAAGACACGAGAAAATTACAATACACTCTTACCTGGTAGATGGGCGACAGCTGTGTTTCCTACACACTTCACTTTGACACTCGGGGATCTCAGGGATGCTGTGGATTCTGTGTGTTTGTCTCATCCATGCGTACTTGCAAAACACTTTGCTATATTAAACATTGCAATTAAAAATACTTGGAGAAAGCTGGGTTCTGACGCTACAAAGATACACTCAAGATTTTACACTGGTAAGAGTTGTTTCATTAGTGCAAGTTACACCGTGCCAAAATGGATTAAATGATTAACTGCTCAGACGTGACTAGCCAGCTCTCCGGTGGGCGATTCCCCCAGCACATTACTTAACTTGCGCACTCCTAGATGGGTGATCTTCCGCGGTGTCTGATAACACATCATCTACAAGGCAAGGGGCCTACAGCCGCTATGATGGACTATAGGTTTTGCCTAGAGACAGGACACGAAGTATGAACACTAACACGTGCGCTTATCTTTGCTGCTAACACCTACTCGTCGGGATTTATCCCCGAACCATGTGTTGTGTGACGACAGTCAATACACATAGCGGGTTAGGACAGAAAATAGTCACGCCGTACAAAATTACATAAATAACACTTGATGAACATGGGGCAAGATATGAACAAGCAGAATAAACACACAGATGTGTGAAAATAATCTTAGATAGCACGGATGCCGCTGGATGAAGTTCTTAGCAGATCACGTGTGCAGATGTAAAAGATGTAAAACACATGGTAACTGTATTTTATTAAATGTTCCTTTCAATAAACAAGCATACAAAAGTCCGTAGCACACCTGACGGCAGGAAAGTACAAACATGTGAATTGACCACGTGGTCATACATAAAAAGCATCAAACATCAAAAATACACTAACCCTGAATAAAATATTACATATTACCCTGAGATACATTAAGGCGCACAAGTTAGAACAAGAATTGGTCCTCTAAATGTGCTGATGGCACAGATATGGACTTGGTGGTAGGTAACCACATGGCCATGGGCGATGTGGCTGTAAAACAATTAAACATGACAAAACCCTGAAAATAATTACACACAAATGTTACCCTTAATATTGCTTGCCGCAATTATGCAGAAATTACAATGAAGAGCCCTAAACATGGGCAGATGGTGCCTGATACACTAGTTGTGCGGGCCGGGTGGCCTCTCTGACATCATCTCTTCTCATCTCATTTTAAGTTCAAAAAGCAACAAGGGCTGCAAAATAATTAAGTTAAATGGATAGCATTATGCTGGGGATGTCTGGCAAAAGTATGAGAAACAAAGGTTAACTGTTATACTAAAATGAACTATGGAAATCTACATCAGTGCAAAATTATGAAGAGCGTACATGACAGCGTCTTACCTTGCCAGCTCTCCTAGAACGACTGCCCAGAGGCAGGGGTCGTGCGGACCTCGTATGGCTGCCTACGGAGTTCACACAAGTGGAAGTGTTACGCACACCAAGCAAAAATATGATATTCAAACCAAAATGGCACGAAAAGCATTTTAAGACACTATTACAGAAACAATTTAAGTCTGGAAATGCTGTTGTTAATTAATTGTCTTTTGAAGGTGGTCTAGTCTGAATATCATTGTTCTGTTCTCAGGCGCAGCGTGCACTTTGAATTTAAATATTACAACATTACATGAAACTCTGAAAATAAACATTAAACTTTGCAAACATATTTTGACAATGAAAAAGAAAAACATAACACACTGAAATCAAGCATCCCATTTTGGGAAAGTCCGTGTAGCGGTACTGCACACATGTTTACCACCACATGTTATGTTAAAGGTGAGCGCCGTCATGGGCTTGCTGTTGCTGATTCTTAGCCGGCATCAAATAATACAAATACCTGTCAGGTTTGGTTGTGGGTGAAAGCTGTGTTTAATTTCAATCTACAGATTCATTGACAAATCCAAATTCCAAGTGGGCAAAGTCACAGCCAACAATTTATTTTCTATCTTCCAAGTACCTATGTCTACAGATACTGATTTTTGCAAAGCGTTCCAAGCAGCCTTGGTTTAGATGAGCATTGTGTACACCACAGTTTTTCTTTGGTTAAAGACCATGTGTCCTTGAGATAATATTTTGTGGTATGTGAATTATCAAATCTGAATTTGATTACTCTGTTTCTAAATATTTGTGGTTCGCGAGCAGACACCCAAGACGTGGGACCGATAAAACCATCCAGTGGGGAATGTTGTTCAGAACTAAAATGTTTTGAAATACATACTATGGTAGAAACTCTTTTCGCGAAAATAAAGTGTCCCTACCAATGTCAACAATACACTCATTTTCGATGCGGGCGAAGTGGTGAACCAAGATTTCATTTCAGAATTTGTTTCGTTTCGTTCTACAGCACACTAATGCAATGCAAATTTAAATTACAAGCATGCGAATCCACTGTTAATAATTGCCAATAAAATAACCACTAAATTTCCTTGGCTAAAAGTTCCGCAAATACGTGGATGTACCTATTGGTATTGTATATTGGTATATACCTCTTCCCTGGTCAAAACTATCTAAGAAGATTTTGTACCATTAAATTGCTTGATCTTGTAAGGGCACAACCTCACAGAGTAATATTTGTTATTTTCAAGACCTATAACTAGGTCTGCACATGAAATGTCCACATTTCTGTAAGAAGATAGTAGACTATGTAATGACCATACGTTAACGCACCAAGTATTTCTGTATACTGCATGTGTTCATATTATAGATCAGCATGTTGGACAAACTAAATGTTTCTATGAATAGAAATTTAAATTCACCCATATTATATGCACAATTGTGACTTTAAACACATTAGTAACTTGAATATCTGAACCAAACTCCAAAACTAAAGTATGTATTTCTCATTACCCTCCAGTAGACTATGATCCTAAATCACAAAGACAACACTACAGAAAACCTTATATTTCACACTTTTTAAGGATCAGGAATATTTAATTTCTATAATGATCCATCCATAATATATGAACAAACAACTAAAAGAAATGATTAATTATAAGTACTACTTTCCATATGAAAAAAAAAAAAAAAAAAAAAAAATCAATAATTCCATCAAAGAAAATGGTATTTCTGGAAATGAACGTAATCTTAATATTTTCATAATTAAGATTCACTGCTGTTAAGACTCCTTAATGTTCTCAGTTTCCAATGGGAATTTAACTTCAGTGCCGATCAGTTAATATTTGAGTTACCATTTATTTTGATGGCAAATTCTCTGTTCATAAAGAAAATTATATTTTACATAAACATGGTGTTGTTCATATCAAACCTATATATTCAGTTTCAAATGTAACTTATAACATATGCTTAAATAAAATATAGGTCTTCTTGATACAGCCTATTATTAATAACATATGCTATTTGTTACATAGGCTGAAATTAACTCTTCCTGAATATGTTGAAACATATGTGATATACAATATAAAAATTCTGGTTTGCAAATTAAGTCTTTAACCAGTACACAAAATAGATCATTCTTTTTCATTCCACTGAAGAGTTCTTTTTTTACATACCAATAACTTTGTTTTTAACTAGTATCTCAAACATTAAAAAGTATAACAATAATTTGCTCCTAGCACCTTCATAGACAAAAGAAAATGATTATAAACAAACATGATTTTAAAGTGTAGTGACGCTATTCTCTCTACTTCATGAAGTGGAATTGAAAGTATATAAATACTCCTATTTTTCCATATGCATCTAACCAATCTAAATAATAAATTGTTGAGATTAATTTACATACAGGAGTACAAATAAATTTCAAACTAGGTTGGGGTCTGTAGGAAATAATTTATGTTCAATCTAGCTTCTATCCTTACAATCTTGATAATTGTGCTATTTTTTTTGCATACTGATATATTATGGCAAACATTTATACAGTGTTAAGTGTTTCATTGTAAACATTTTTATTTAAACTGTACGCAGTGATCTTCCATATCTGCTGTAAACTACAGATCGGCAAACTTTTGAATAATGCATGGTTTTGATACCAATGTGCACGCGTGCGCGTGTGTGTGTATATATATATATATATATATATATATATATATATATAAAACTTTAATAGTAATTTTGCATTGTAAAAACAATGTTGAGCATTAATTTTAATCCACAATGGAACTCTGGCAGTTAGCATAATTATAGTGATTCTGTGTTTGTTTCTTTGTAACTTGATGTGCTGTCATAAAAAGAAAATTGTAATAGATCTTGTAGTTTGTATTATTACAGCTCTCTGTCATTAGCTAGTTTCATTATTACAAAATATATGTTTATTTTAAAGGAAATTAAACAATTAAAATTGGTAACTAATTGACAATACTGCATAAATGGTAAATGAACAGATCAGAATTTTGAGTAAATCATCGCTAACTGTGCATAAAAGTTTTGTAAAATCTTTAAACACTTAGATGTGATATACACATTCTGCTAATGTGCATACGTAAAGTATGTGATCCGTGATTATATAATATGCACACTTTTTTTATGGCATAGAAGGTTTTCCAGATTTTTTTCATTATGTCTACTGTTTGAAGGCAGTGGGATTATGGCCCGCTTCTTGTGAACCTCAGGGTAGTCTTGCAATCTGGGTGCAAAGAGAGCATTTGCCAACCGCTAGCATAATCTTTAATGCAATGTGTTTTTTTTTACGCAATGGGAACTTTCGGCAGCCGGCACGTATGAGTTTGAACGGCCCCCGTTGCTAATTGGCTGATAGCGACAGACCCAAAGGTCTTCACGCCCATGTAAAACTGGGAAGCCTTTTTGTGATAGAAGTTTTACAAAGGAAAGGACTGATTAACCATTTGTGTGAAAGGGACATAGACTCACAATTACAGATTCATTGGATCTCTTTTTCATTTCATTCATTTGTTTATCCATTTTACTGTCAGTTTTAAAAAATGCTCTTTTAGTCTAGCGTGTATATAGTTAATTTCACTGTTACAATAAATTGTTCTAGTTTTAAGGCTAACTTTACTTCTTTTTTTAAGCTTTCCTTTATAACATGTCTTCTTTTTTGCTGCCAATTTACATCTGACTACGATAGCAGTCATTGCATCCTGTAAAATTGAGTGTGTGTGTTTATTTTCATACTATTAATTAACAGCACGATTATGGAAGTCAGCCTAAATGGTAATAAATTAAATGATTTGCAGATGATTGTGAAGAAAATGTTAGTAACTTACTTCACAATCGACAGCAAGCAATGGCAGGAAATTTTATATTTTCATATATGTGGCAAGTAGATATACTTATTTATAGTTCTCCAAATAATCACAGTTGATTACAATTCATCTATAATTAATTAGAATCTTTGCCTTTCTACTTTAAAGTCGTTAAAATAAATAAGATATTACAAACTGTACTGTTCAGATGCCGCCACTTTAAATCTGGCCATGCGCACCTATAGTTACATTCATAATATTGGTTAGAAAGTCCTTTAAATTATAAACTAATATTAATTTGATATACAATAATGTGGGGGTAAAAAATAGAACCTAATCTTAAATAATATTTGCTTATATGTTGCCTTCACTAACTATATTTTCAAATAGTTGAAAAGTTTGATTAAATCAATATGGCAGTTATACTTAATCCTTTTTATGTATTAACAAACGGAATTACATTTTCAGTTTATGTCATAGAAGATTTGACTGCCCTTTTTCTTGATGTTAAAAAGTAAACATTTTTTAAAGCGAGTTAAAGGTGCTGAGAATACATGCCTTTCTGTCCCCCCCCCCCTTCCAACAAACTCACTTTAAATTGTAAAAAATCTGCAATATTGAAAAAAACTTATTTATTGTTCTGACCACACTTGTAACGGTTGCACTGCAGTCGAGGAGATTAGAAGGAGCACACGTAGAAGTTACCCCCCCCCCCTCCAAGGCACCAGTAGACAAACTGGTGCCATAACTGCTTCGATGATGATGCTACCTAGCGACAGATAGCTGAAGTACTTGCAGCCAGTTCCAAACATTTCTTCGTATCGCTGCCTGCTCCCAACTAGTGTTCCACCTTAACCCTCCTAATTTCTTTGCTCCTTTGGCCACCTGTCTTGGAATTGGGGGAGAGAATTCTAAACTAATTATGAAATTTTAACAGTAATCAATATAGAAGAGAAACGAACATTATATGAAAGAATGCAGTTGAAACCATTTTCAAGTGTAATTTCAATTCAATATATTAGTACTTAGTATTGGTGAACTCAGCCAACAGCATCAGGATGTGGGAAGCAGTGTGCTGTAATTGGCTGGTAGCTTTGTGCTGTGCTAAATCAGGAGCAAGGTGAATTTCCCACTGAAGAATTGCTGCGAAAAATTTACTTTGGCTGTTGATGAGTACATGTACGTGGGACAAAGTGAACTGCTGGTCAGACTTATATGAACAGTGTGGTTAAAGTCCTGTCACCATAACTGTGTGTGTGCATCAAGTAGGGGTGGTCGGGTACCCGAAATTTCGAGCAGTATTTCGGGTGATGGAAATGCCTGAAATAACGGATGGGTATTGTGTCTGCCCAAAAATATTGGGCCAACATTTCTTCCAATATTCATCCACAGGCACACCTGTTTTTCACTGTGTGCTAAATAAATGTGAAATACACAGTTTATCATGGAAAACAACAAACCTAGCGAAAAAACAACAAAACACATGAAAAAAAAATACATTTTCGTCGTGAATCCTCACGTTTACGATGCTAATTTGATAAATAGTTTCAATATGTAGTCGGGATCGGAAAGTCGACAATAATGATGTATCGAATTTACAATGCAGAAGCGATATTGCCAACGAGCAACTACTCCTACGGGATATGTTTTGAAAATAATCTGAGCTCGGTGACTTTCTAAAATAAACTAATTTCGTTTGCATTTCGTCCTTTTTCACTTTTCATCGCATAATTAATGCAATTTCGTTGTTATACAGAAATGTGATAAATGGAAAAATTACCAAACACTTATCTCAAAAATGTAAAAAAAAAAAAAAAATTCTAGGTGCTTGCCACACGTTTATTCAGCGACGGTACACAGTGCGCTACATAGATTCATGTATCTATGGCTTACCAATTTTTTTTGGTTACATTTTACGTAAACATGTTTTTAAAATTATCAAGGTTATATGACGACGACTTGTATCTGGCGCTGTTCTATTTTTGTTTTGACCAAGTAATATATTAGTTAAGGTTCTGTTTGTTTTATTGTTGGGGTGGGGAACTTTAGTTTATCACATTTATTGTCTTTCGTGAGACAAGGTTGTTTTGCACCTCTTACGAGAAAGTAGCAATTAGGCACATTCTACAATGACACGCACGTGGATATAGATCACAGAAGTGGATGCTCAACACTGTCTACAATAACACGCATGCGGACGCAGATAACGTACGGCTACATGTAAGAAAGCTCAGCAACTCCCAACTCTTACGTGTCCGTGAATCCATGTAGCCAATACGAATCAAGTACTTGGTTTGTTGATATTCGTTTTCGTGACCATTATGATATACACAGCAACAAGTGCTTCTATTTGCCATGGCGCTTATCATTTTAGCTTTAATAAATTAAGTGCACATGGTTGGTTAGGCATTAGTATTTATTTATTTTTAAACACTGTAAAAATATACAAAATGAGATATGTATATTATGAAACCTGTATCAGTAATTTGCAACAGCTGAGCATTTTTTATTTTGTAAGTTGTAAGACTGTACGTTTCTTCGTATTGTAGAATGGTTAAAATTCATCCTGAATCGTCTGCTTGTTCTGCTTGCGTTTCCGCATCGGTTTTCTTATGTATCTGAGCATTGTAGAACGGGCCTTAGAACTGCTCATTTAGATGATGCAGTGGGAAAATTTGCTTGTACGGAAAACAACCTTAAAATGACTACAATTCAAAAGTTGTAACATCACCGAAAGAACAAAATGCGATAAAGGTTACATTCTTATTTGTACCGATGCGAGAATTACACAAGAAACATTTTCAGTAAAGTTGAAAATCTCTACCCGACCACGTTTAGCATCAAGTTGCAACAACCTACTTCATATAACAATAAGAATACTTTTCACAACAATATGGCAGATGATTGGAATATATTTTCCAAAAGAGCATGGAATTTATAATTAACTGCAGTTTATGAATGAAAAAAACAGTGAAACATTAATTAGATGTTAACTAGCATATTTCCCGCAGTCAAATTGCATAGAGTTTCAAGTTGGATGCGTACAGAGATAAGCAAAAGTGGTTATTTTTGTTAAAACACACCTGTATACAACTTAAGGAGCTGGCGAAGGAATAAAAAACTTACATCACACACCTTTTACAATGAGAGAACAGTATCACATTTGTCAAACAGAATAACACTACTGAAGTGACTATCAAAACCTAGGCAATGGAAATATCTTTCTTCTTATGGGAAAACACAGCTTTCCAAGAAGTTGTCTCCTACAAGGTTGCAGTTTCCACAAACACAACTCAGTTTTATAGCAGGAGCTACACTTCCTTTGAAAGTATGATCGAAACATCTTTGACATACACTTATTGCTATTTGCAGCAGCAGTTTTGGGTAGTTGGATGTGTGTTGATGGTCTACCCTGAGAACCCAGGATTCTATTCCCTATGGAGTTTTGAGGATACACACCATTTACACTTTTTGAATCAAACCTTTGAAAAATCACCACATGTTTGGTTGTTTGGTAAAAAAAATTGTCCATCACAAGCGTTTCACACTTCCATTAACATAAACTTACATTCATTTGTTATTAAATGAAATTTTTACTAATATTTGGTACATAAATTATAATATTTTATCATAGTCACTGTACATTAACAGGAAGAAGAGTAACGTTTGTAGTGGCTGGTAAGGAATAGATCTTAAGTAGAATATTATTAACCTGAGTTATTTACATTATTTGTAATGTAAATTGTTTGATGTATTACATTTACGTCTTCCGTAATGCAATGTTCGAAAAAATTCAAACAGTTTCGTATAAAAATATTTATTTTCGATTGTCTGTCCACCGTACAAAAAATGGCGCATTAGTTTTACCTTGATGTTTTCTTTCACACACAGGAGTGATATGTAGTGGGTTGTTCGAAAGTATAACTTTAGTAGGACTGTAGGAAAGTCCTAAGTAACCATGGATAGAGTATACAAATAGCACTTTATTGATCTAGCATTTCACAATCCAAGTAAAAATAAGCAGTAAGCTGAACCTACAGTGAAACATGTAAGATTCTCCCCAAATATTCCTCAAACTTATTCATTGTTCCCATATTAGAAATACTTGGATTTAACAAACAACTTACACTTTAATGGAAGAAAGTTTGGCAAAATTATTTTGTTAACATTTCTTGCAAAAATTATTATTAAATGAGACATTTTGAAACTTTAAAATTAACATTTATTGTGTTATTGCAAACTATGCAGCATGAAATGCAAGTTAACTCTCATTGTACAACCACTTCAATAAAATTTTTATGTATCACAAAAAAAAAATTAATGCAAAATTTTACTAAGATCAGTTTAGCATTGTTTTGGGGCAGGGAGAGGCACACACATATAACTAAATTCGCATGCAAGATAAGATGTGCACTCCAAATGCAACCATAGTACATTCACTTACAAATATGCATGTACCACGAAGCACACATTTTATGTTACAAAAAGTGCTCATAAAGAAAAAGAAGCAGACTGTGAAATCATGATTCAAAAATTGCATACACTAACAGAAGCATTATAGTTCATCAAAACTGTATACATGGCTACCAGCATGTGCATTTTCATTTTAAACATTTGTATAGCAATTTGCTATACAAATTAATTTTTGTATAGCATTTTACAAGTTTTGTATAGAAGTTTAGCAGTTGCATGACATATTCTTAAATCATTTTATTTAATGGAAAAATAATGAACACAAATATTAATATACAACTAGACACACCCATTTTTGATCAAAATAATTCCATGATGTCTATTCTGAAGAGGTTTATTTTAATGTATTTTCCAATACTTTTCCTAAAATTACATCAAAAAAGTCGTGTGGTTAAAAAAAAATTATATTTCAAAAAATATACTATATATCCAATTAATTTTCCTTCAGCAAAACATAAAACTGAAGTGTTCTATTTAATGTAAATAAGTTATTTTAAAGACCAACTCAAAAAAATATATTTATCACTCCAAGTATCTAGTACGGCATGATTTACTTATATGATATACATAATATACTAATAAATATACTAATATACTAATAAAAACAAAAACATAGTTGGAAAAAGATGTAAAAAATTTTGGTAGAATGCCACATTTTGCACCAGCCTAACAATTTGACCACAAAAACTTAGATCCTGTAACTCACAAAAACTGGTTAAACTTATTTATGTAGCTTCGTTTTTTTATAATTTATAGGTTTTTATTTATACAGTCAAATCACATTCTTATGACAACCTGCTAGTATCCAGAATAACTGCCCTTCGCAGCACAGACAGCAGTTAGACAAGCTGGCAATGACTCAGGTGCTGATAGGTCTCCACGGGTATCTGGAGTCATGCTGTGTGCAGTGCGTCCCACAACTGTTGAAGGGTGCATGGCAGAGGAGACAGACAGTGAATACCACGATCGAGGTGGTCCCTCAGATGTTCAATTGGATTGAGATCAGGGCTGTTTGGGGACCAAGGAAGAACTTTGAAGTCTTGATTGTGCTCTTCCAGCCATGTGCGGACACTTCTAGCTATATGGTAAGGCACTTTATTGTTGTGTGGTGTGTGGCATGGATGTTAATAAAATGTTTATGATAAATATACAATATACTTAAAAGCTTGGCATATGTTCAGCATATTATTTTCAATTAAAACACTAAACATCAACCATGTCCCAAACTGGCAGAAATTACCTCAGTGTGTGGTAATTTGACAATCAAATACAATGCCAATTAAAAATGTTATACTGTGACAGGGCTTCCTCTAGCCCAATCACATTTGGTCCACTCCTCCTGCCTCCCATATTCTTAAGATAACAGGATCATGATATAAGGGTGGATAATACACAGTAACCATTTTCAAAAACCTAGGAATCTGACGTTTGTTAAATCAAAATGCAATATTGATCCATCCAGGATAGAAAAATCACACAGGTGCAGCAACCATAACATAACACTAATTTTCAGTACCTTGATTTTAATAGCAATAACCTTTACAAGATTATCTTGAACAAGTACAGAAAATATTTACAGTTTCATCCCCAATTTTCATTCATTCCTTAACACTCCATTACCAGTTTTACAAATTCTTACAAACCTCTCTTGCTCATACTTTGGACATTTAAATAAAATTATAATATTATTCTGCTACATTAATGTCAGATACTATTAAGCCACTATTACTTTTTAATTGTTTGGGCAAATGGAACACCACATACATATTACGTAGAAACTGATTCTAGTAATATTTTACTGATTATATTTTTAATTAATTATTAATTCTCCAGAGGTAGACATAAAAATTTTTTTTTTTTTAAGTTTCAAATTAATCTTTTAATTAAACTAATAGAATTTATAGACAAAACATGATTCAGCCAAGGTTTGAACCCTGGACGACTTGCTAACAGAGCCAATCAGCAAGCCCCTAGGCAAGGGGCACCAACAGACATGGCAGTCAAGACTGTCTTCACCTTTATGTCAGACGTCAATCCACCCCCCCCCCCCTCCGCGTGTGATAGAAGCCAGCCCAGCGCTGCCCCTGAGCTAAACACTCAACGAATAACTGCGACTAAACAGAAATTAACTCAAGAAATGCTTATGGCCTTGGAAGACTCTAAAACCCCGGGGTGCACCCCGTACAATCTATCTAACTTTAATTTGCAATACAAATACGTATTTTCTTTAACTTGACCAATGATTCACATTAAAAAATCCATAAAGAGCAGATAAAGATTTGTATCAATTTTACGTCACAAACGTTGAAAGAAAAAAAATTCCATCAATCTGTGATGTGTTGACCATTGTCCAGATCATACCAAAATATAAAAAATTGAGACGGGTCATCTCATTTTCTACAAAACTTTCCAACTGCCCCAGCAAACTTGCTCTAAACACCTACGTTTCCTGCCAGCACCAGGAAATCTACACAGTTTTCACCGGCAAAATAACGTAGTCTATTTCTGCAAGAATCCCAAAATATTTCTGAAGAATAGGTTTCCTTACCTTAAAACTGCATGCTGGTGTGGTGACACTTAGATTGATACACGACATGACAGGACAACTTAATTGTGCCGTGAACTGTGTGCCGGCGCAGGAGCCCGAAATACGCAGCTGGCTTTCACTTTGACTCTCAGAGAACTGGACAGTGGCATAAGTTTCCCGGTGTCTTCGCCAGAATGCGCCACTATCGCTATGCAGTGCAGCACAAGCTCTAAGTTTAAGAAAAGATGGTGCCACATAGTTGTAAATACTTGGAATCAAACTGTTTTCTAGAATGTTTGCTGAAATAAAGTTTTTTGTCATTATGCCCCATAACTGGTCAGGGTGCTGGACATTACTTTCGATACAAATACACCCTGGGGTATATGCTCTTGGAGAGACGACTCCTGGGGACCAGCCAGATAAGTACTGCATTTATATTGCTAAGGCCCTTCTGGCCAATAGTTCGAAATGGACTCTTTCTGTCCATGTTTGGTAGCCGAAATTTAACTTTGAAAAATGTCAGTAAACTGATTGGATGGGGAATTAATTTTAAAGTAGCTTCATTTTAAAGGCTGTTTGAAATTATTGATACTAAAATATAACTTTGCCAACCTTTTGTATAAACCTGAAACTTTGCTTCAGAGCGGAAAAAAATGTGTAATGTCACTAAAGATGATAGAGGGTAAAATGCCTTTTTAACGTTACAAAAAAAAAATTACATGGAAAGTTATTTGTTACATAATATGTATTTCACGGAGAGACTTTTTTAAAGTAAAGGCTGTTTTGGATTGTGAAATCTTGTCAGCAAGTTCATGTTAAAAATGTTTCTAGACATTTTTAGTCTTGTGTCGAAAACCAAAGATAATGAGGAATGTTTTTAAATGCTACCAAACAAATGTAACTTTTAGAATGACTTTACCTGAAACAATTTTGAGTAACCATTCAGAAAGATATTGTTTTTCAGCACGATCCTATGTATTTCTAAAGATTTTTATGAGGACGTTCTGTAGTTTTTTCCTATATTGTAATATTATTATTTTATAAAGCATTTGTACGTCAAATGTTAGCAGTATTAAATGGCATTTGGTTTTACGCCATATAAAATAGTACAAAATATAGATTGGCTTGGTGATATTACATTTTGTAAGTTTTGTATATGTCAGATTTTGAATGCCTTTTACAAATATAGAGTTCTGCCAAACTACTCATTGTTTTTATGTGTATGTCTGAAATCAAACTTGAAACAGAATTTTCTTTCTCTGCTGTTTGCTGTTTAATATGCAGTTTTAGTGTTTTAAAAGTTAACACACTGTGTCGCTTTGCAGCATTATAGGGCGTAGCAAAATATTTAGTCTCCGTGCACTTAGCTGAAACTTCTCCACGCGAACACAAAAAGCTGGAGAATAGTCCGAATTCGGTGGACTGATACGAAAGGAGTATCAGAATGTTGAACAGACGAATAGTTTAAATACTACTTCGAGGGAAATTTCAAATGAAACAGTATAAAACTGGGTCCCTCTGGAACACATAAACAAGAAAGTTTGCAGAAAATGAATTACTTGTTCCGGAGTTGATAAAACTGAGTAGGATAATTGAAGATAAAACACAAAATTAAATTTCCTACATTTCTAACTACTGTCTCTGCACTATTATAGATGACGCTTCTACAACTAAATAAAATGCTACAGGGGAAGAATCTGCCTGTAGCAACCTCCCCGAACATGGCAGCATACTACAAACACGTCATGTCGCAACTGCATCTTTGCAAAGAGTCAGGCAAAAAACAGTTAGCAATGGCGGAAGGATACAAAATTGTATGTTGTGCTTGGGGGCAAAGATGACCAAATTTAATTTGCAGGCTGATCTAAGAGAGTGCAGGGGGTACCAAAAATGGTGTACAACTACAAACAACTGTTCTACATTAAGAAATTACATGTGTTGCAACTCTGGCAAGTAGTGCAGACAAGGTACAGCATGAAGCATTCCACACCACAGAAATGCAAGCATGTCAACTAACAGTGCAAACTGAGCAGTCTGCAGCAAGCAATGACTTCCTGCCAGGCTAGGCAACAAAGTTATCTCTGTACTAACTCCAATACATGAATACATGACAAATAAAATTTCTCAAATAACACAACTACCCTAAAATTGGACTAAATCACCACAGGCATAAACTTTCCCACAATACTGATACAATTACTTACACAAAAATACGAAAATATATGAAATTAGGAAAGATGTGGAAAATATTGTGCAGAAAAATTTTAAGGAATTTTACAACGGCGCAGACTCCCCCCCTGAAAGCGGATGCTTAGGTATTTAAATCACAACAGGAAGGAAGTCCCTAAACAATTACTCAAAAGTTAAATGAGATAAACACAATAAGTCAACAAAGATCAAAAAATTAGTTCCTTGGTCACACAAAAATAACTACATCCAAAATCTTAGAAAGAGTAGAGAAAGAATCTTGGGTTTGGAAACAAATTATGATCTTGGTGTTCAGTTATGGTGCTGACTTGTGAAGATGAGCACTGTGAGGGAAACACTGAAGAGTTGATGAGAATGATACCTGGACCTGGGACTGCTGCCCAGTATAATGGCAGAACCACAGAGTCCAGCCAGTAAATATAAATCAGAGGAAACACTGGGTCTTTTGATGCCCTTGGGTTCTTGACTGTGGAAGATATGCCTTAATCCTAAATTAAACTTAAAACTACAGACTGCTCGAAAACAGCCAGCATCTCTCGCTCCAAATCAGCATTACCAGCAACGTAAATACTGAAAAAGTCCAGTTTAACTGGAAGATGATCAGTCTTCTACTAGGACTCAAGTCAGCTACAAGAGACTTTCCTCCATGCTACCGCAAAAAACAAATCTGTAACACATACGTCTCAACAAAACTCCAAGGGAATGGAGAAAAACTGTGACAGCACTCAAATTTAAATATGAAAATTAAAGTCCCTCAACAAAATAATTACCAAAATCCACTTCACTAAATAAATTACTCTTTAAGAATAATGAGTAATGAGATCTTCCATGATAACACTTAGTTTCACACTGCCTGAGAAGGAAAATCATTTACAAAATAGAACACAAAGAAAATAAAACTAGTTGTTGCCTCGAAGTCAACAAACTCCCAACAACAAACTTATGCAAAACCAAGTTGCAAAGAGCTACGCAAATTGTAATGTCGGTGAATGTACCAGAATAAAAGAACACAGTATACAAAGTGTACAAGAGAGTACCTACATTTAGAATAACTAAATGAAAATTAAATGAAAGAGGATGAATAGTCAAAAAATTTGATAACATGATCTGAAGCAACTTAGTCACATACCAAAATCACTTCATAACAATCATGAAAACTCTACACAATTAAACCCAAAATTTGTTACTAAACCAGTGGTCACTCACAATGTAAACAAGACTGCTGTGGAAAAGGCAAAGCAAATGGAAATTGTGTCCCATACCACAACTCACAAAAATGCAAGACAAACTCCTGAAAACTGAAATACGAGTTTTACCACAAGAACAGCAAAAATTAGAATAAAAATTAATATGCCAAACTTATTAACCATGATGACCATGAAATCTTTAAAGTAACTTTTCATTACATTATTCCACAGTGAAATATAAAATGTGCAAATGTAAAACTGCCAAAATATTTATTGGACACGAGACTTGTTTATAAAAATGTTACTATCTAAATGCAAGTCTGAACTTCAATAACTATGAACAAAAGTGTTCCAAAACATTGCGAGCAGAATACTACTACAACACTCTGAGTACGAATCTCACAAAGAAAACACATTTCCAAACACACATGATCAAATGAAACCATGCAAAGGACCAAAATTCAAATTGTCAACAAGACAAAACCACAAGTCAAAACAGAATCAAATTTCAAAATTTTATATCGCAAACACCTGGATTCACCAGTGAAATTATTTAAAAACTCTGCAATATCATTTTAATAAACAAACAAACATAATGAAAAACTTCATAAGAACTTTAAAACACTGGGAGTTATGAGTCACGAACGTAAGAATATAAAACTGAACCTAATGTAAAACACAGTAGCGTAGTTAGCAGTACCATGCCGACAACATGGCATCGGTCATAATGGAACGGTCATAATAAGTATATTATGAATTGCTTTCCTTAAAGCTTGTGTTTACAGTAAATGTTGACTTAATATTTTATTTTATTTTCAATTAATGTGTATGTGTGTCTATATATATTATATATATATATATTATATATATATATATATATATATATATATATATATATATATATATATATATATATATATATATATATAAATTTGTTTTTGATCGCCCCTAATAGATTTTTTATTTTAACTTAATGGTTATTGCAATCCAAACGTCCATTTTACAGAGTTAGAGCATTCAGTAATTATTTTATAAATTTGATTTAATTTTGATTTTACAAAGAAATTTTTGTGTTGTACATTAATTAATTACATTTTTCATGTGTAATTATTTATTTTCAGTTATTTTGTTAATTGAGGTTAGTTTATTTTTGTGTTTTTCATTTGTAGGATTTTCAGCACCATCCCCCTCCCCGCGTGTTTTCCCGGAAGTAGTTTAGGGGTTTCGGTATTCGTTTTGTGTAGTTGCCGGATGTGAAACTTCTGGCAGGATATTTAATTACAGCTATGGCTTCACTCATTATCACAGAATAAATCAATTTAAACACCTGGCACTAACCTAAGAAAGGTTAATGTAGTTGGTCTCTTGAAGTGAGTTTAGGGATAGGATCGCCATGCCATATGTAACAAAAGGGCGTAGACATGTGAAATTTTAATTTTTGAGTGTTTCAAGATGCCGCTTTTTCTAGAGGCGCCGCTTAGCACCAGGCGCCATGTTACAGCAGACGACATGATAATACCACAGGTGATACCAACCCTATTATAACGCCAGAGGGGGACAATTTGTTCTTCAATATATTTCAAAGATTAGACAAAGTATATTTTTTAAATGATTTTGCACAGAAGAAGGTGCTAAGACAAAATTTACGAGTATGATGTAAACCAGTAGACCACAGCTTTACAGACTGACACCAGTGCCAGAGTACATTAATCAAGACTAATAAGTTTACATTCAATTTATTTTTGAGTGGTTTTCATAATTATTCAGTGAACATTCTTTTCATGCAGACAGGATGTGTATAACCATAGTTAGAGATGTGAAGAGGATTAGTTATTGGGAATACAACAATTTTAATTGTGGCATTTTGAACATATTTCAAAGCAGAGATAGAGTTTTCATTTTAATTTTTAACTATTCAGATTTTTCATTCCCCTAATTACATACTGTAAGAATGATCAATCATTCAAAGTAATCAGACTCCAGACAAAGATTTAACTAGATATTAGAGAATTTATCTATGTTTTAATAATACCTAATCTTTTATTCCCAGTAGTTTAGTAGAAAGTGAAAGTTATTTCCTGAGACATCCTGTATTTCACTTGTGTGAAACTTTATTTCAAGGCGTGTTCAGTGGTATGTTGAAAGTGTTCGTCACTAAACTATATGAAAGTGTCACCACAATTACTCCGACTAGTAATAACTCACAAGTTTTGAGTTGTGTGATAAAACGAGAATTCAAACCAATGCAAAATTTAACACACTTCTAACACATTAAAAACTATTACAAGCAAACAACCACATATTACATTAAAAAAAGGCTCTGATAACGTGGGACAATACATAAAATTATATATTATGCAACATAAAAAAAAAGTGGCACGCAACTTGTTAACTTAAGCTAACCAAGCTGTCGAACAGTATCATACTAACCTACTTGTTGGTAATCAAACTCAAAACATGGAATCAAAGCAAAGAGAAAGTTATTTTCTATGCAGCATAGTCCTAGAAAGTGAGGTACCTCAATTGACTGATGTGGTAAGTATGAATGGAACCATTAGGTATGACAACGTAAGTGGAGTACGCTCAACACCAGGAGGGGCAAGGGAGAACCAGCACACAGCCACGTCTATAACTAGTATACATACTCAGCATGATACCATTAACACAAGTCAAACAGCACACTCTTCAGACCCAACACTGGCCCAGTTAGTGGAAATTGTAAAACAAATGAATGAGAAAATAGATAGATAAGATGAGAGTATGAGACAACAGAGTGAGAGGTCGGAAGCTGAAGTGAAACAAAATGAGGAAACAAAATAACAGAATCAGAGTATGAAAGTGGAACTCTGACCCAGCAAATAGGAGCACTAAGTCTAACTTTAACACAACATAGTGAAAGATTTTACACCATTGAGGCCAGGCAGTCTAAACAGGCTATAGACATGCAACAGCAGAGGGGAGAAGTAAGGCAAAACACTGAGACCCTTAACAAGGGTTTTAATGTTCAGATCGCTAAATTAAGGGAGGTACCAAGTGAACCAAAAAACATTACCCCTGGACCTGAACTTTTACCAGTAGGGAATACTGACACAGTCATCAGCATGCAAAACCACTATATTTCCATACCCCCAGGTATGTGAAGTAGTACTAAGTTTTGAACGTGTGTCTCCAGTTGAAAACACACATTGTGAAACCACACACGTACGTGAAACCCAACCCTAATCAATTCCCACAACCAATGGGATGGAGTGCAGTTCACCCCCCATTTAAATGGAATCTATCCCATCCACAGTTGCAGAAACACCCGTGCCGCCTCATCTGCATAATGTGAAGGATGTCACCAAATCCATCAATAAGGATGCAGTACTAGCAGCGTGGGAATTTGACTCAATGACATGTGAACACAACTCAATGCACAGATATGTCCTTGAATCATCAGCTCAATCAGACACAAGCAATGAGGGTTTGCTTGATCAAATACGGCACAAACTGACAAGCTTGCTTGTAAAAGCCAAAATCAGCTGCAAGCACAGAAGGTGCAAGAAAGTGAGACAACATTCCAAACATCACAAGACTGCCTGCTGGTTGCGCAAGGAAAAGAGAAGAAAACATTCAAGGAGAAGAGACTCCCTGGAGAGGCGCAAGAAAAGGCACAAAAGTTTTCACACTTTTCTCACATCTGATTGCTGCCATGCCAATAGGCAGTACAAATGCAAAACACACATATTTGACCCAGGAGGTATCAACAGCCAGATGTGGTTCCACACTACCACACACAAGAAGGAAAGCAAACGTTGCTTGGTTCATATTTGTAAGCTAGCATGTAAGCATCACAGTCGAAGACAGTTGCAACTAAGTATCTACCTACACTGATCAGCACCACACAACTTGACAACAAGCCACCCATCACTAGTGAATACCTGTTAGTCCTAGTGAAGAAACGCCTATACTGTTTGGCTGAGTCAAGGAAGAGATATCAAAAGTTCTCTAAAGTTAATAAATTTCAAATTGGTGAGTTAGTACTGTGGTGTAAAAGTAATATTAAGTTCTTTGTGGGTCCAAGCTACACATAATCTATTTCTGCTGTTCCACAGACCTTTTAAAGTGACTGAAGTTGACACGGAAAACTGCTATGGGTTATCTACGATAGACAATCAACTAGTTGGCCAGTATAACCTCACGCAGCTCACGCCCTACAAGAAACCTGAAGTAGCGGTATGAGTATATTGGTATATTGGTTTTGTGATGTGTGAGAAAAGTCTATGGGTCACAGTAAGAGTGTGGCTTTATGGAGGTTTAGACAGAGCTGTAGCAATGAGGGCAAGTAATTGTGTAGAGCCCCTAGTGGACTGTATTAATTGTGTTTAAGCGACAAAGTAATAATTATGTGAATATTTGGTATTATGGAGCACCGCAAGTGTCAGGGTTGATTAGTGTGGAAAGAGTTGCGTATTTTCCTCACGCTTCGTCAATACATCACATGTGCCGCACTGTAATGCAGATTGCTGGCCTGTCTCATTTTTTGCTGTTTTGCTTCCCAGAAACAATTTGCTTACAACTGACCTGCAGCTATCAGTAAACGTCACAAGAGCAAGCACACGAGGTCAATGCCCGATAATTTTGAGCTTAAGGCCACGTAAATCAATGTCCACTTAATTTATTTCAAAGCCAAGAAATTTTCTTCATTAAGGACATGAGCAGAGTGGGGATGCTAACATAGTTACAACGTCCCAGTCAACCATTTTACAAGTATCAAGTCACAGTTAAATTTCATGTTTAGAATGGTGGTATGAAGGAACTCATATTACAGTATAGACACACACACTAGACTACACTGGGAATTTAGGTTTTTACCTACCTTGTATTTAATTAACCTGGAAATAGTAAGAACCCACATTTATATAGGCAAAGGCATATTTTATTTATTTATTCCATTATGATGGGCCATAATTTAAATAATGGAGCTTTCTCTCAAGTTGAGGGACACACTATAATGATTTTTCACCATTTATTTAATGATTCTGTACTATATTTTATTTTTCACTTTGAATTTTCACTTGATATTATTTTTGTTGTGCATATGTGACGTGTTTCAAGTGATTATGTAATTTCTTGCAATTTCGGTGTAATTGTTGGAGTATGATATGTTATGTTGTTGTGTCACACGAGTTTCTTCTGGAAATGTAGTCTTCGTATATCTTCCTTCATTAAATTAGGGATTCGAGGCTACCAAAAGCACTTACAGAGTTCAATTAGCTGTGTTAATCTTTCGACGGAACCTGAAAAAGAGATTTGTTTCCAGATTATGTCGTCATGACAACATAACCTACGGTTGTTTTCCAACAAAAACTAATGGTAATTTTTTATTTCTGATAAGCTGAAATGAGTTTAATGATGCATACTCCAATAATGCTTAATATAGGTAGTAGGATGTCATTTAATTTTTGATTATTGTAATTTTTTCCAATCTTAAACTAGTTACCCACCACAGCCTCACCCGGGTGCGATTTATAAATATGGCATGGTTTAGGTTTACAGCAAGTATATACACTAAATGTTTAAGGTAACTAACATATGATTAATACTGTGTTGTGTCCGTAAGTGAACCCTTATTTTTAATCAAATTTTAAAAGACAAAAATTGTTACTGTGGGTCATCCTTTAAAGATAAACATATGCTGTCACTGAATTTTTGTAGACCTTTTTGAGATCTACAATTCTGTGGTACACTAATTTGGAGTATCTCTTATGGTTTAGTCAACATAAGCAATGCAAGCACCCGAAAAGAGGCTTTTTCTGAATTTATTGTAAAACGTAGCCATATCATTACATTAAACATTAACGTATTATATACCTAAACATTCCCTAAGAAATTCTCTAAATGAAGGTGAAAACCACATCAAAATCCATATAGTAGTTTAGAAGCCTTAGCTAAAAACAAGACATACGCGACCGGGTGACTTCTTTTAATACTATATATAGATTGAAATACTTTTGATGTAAAGATTAATAAACTGCTGCTAAACGTTAGATAAGTTCAGTGCATCAAGGCCCAGTTAATAATTTTTCCTAATGCATGATCAATAACTTAAGTGTGATGCTAGTCTAAATCCTTTATCCAGCATACAAACGTGACCAAGCCATTGCATGTTTTTGCCAGTCCGAAGAGTTTATCTGGCAAATAAACAACATAATTATTTTCATGTTAGTATTCAAATCACACATAAAACTGAAAATGAATATGATGAGAGTGAAATGAACAGGTTTTTAGCAAGTTTGCTGGAAAACAACGTTATCTCATTACATGAGGCTATGACTGCTCTGCAGGAATGGCTAGCCTCGAACATGCAATACTCACTTGATGTGTTTGTAATAAATTGAAATCAGTTTTTCAGATCCCTCCACACATAAAAGCTTGTTTCTTGCATATAAGCAGTGACTGAATGGTATCTGTATGACAAAAGACTCCTTGGTACTATAATTTACAGCCATTTTCACGAAGAGCTCGTCAACTGATCAACATCGCAACATAAGTTTTCCCGCAAAAACTGCAATCACCATAAGGAAGAGCTCTAGATTGCTTGTGCAGAGCAACAGGAGCTGCGGAGTAGCTAACCCAGAGTGGAGTACGCTAAGTGTTTAAAATACAACCACGCACTTTGTGCTTTTTGAATTAATAAAGAATTGTGTAACTTCGTATATTATTTTATGAGTGTTCTATATGAATTAATGATATGATTTTCTTTTATTTCATGATTTCATCTTATGTAACAAGGATTTCACTTTTTTGGAGGAGTTTCCAGGAAAGAGGATAATATTTTTCTTTGTGTTCATAAAATTTAATTTTTTTTTCTTCTTCAGTGTGTTTTACGTCCCATGAGCACCACATGGCTTTTCTGTCTGACAGATGTACAATGATCTTGTAATACGTAATGCTTACACCTACGTATAAAATTCCGTAAATTTCTGTAAAATTTTATCACAGACAGGGAGGGGCAATCTATAATTAGCCTATTATAGATTGCTTTCCTTAAAGCTATTTGTTTACAGTAACTATTGACTTAATATATTTCGTTTTCAATTTCCTCTTAATGTGTATGAATATATAATTACAATAATTTGTCCTGATTGCCCCTAATAGGTTTTATATTTTAAGTTAATGGCAATTGCAATCCAACCATCCATTTTACAGGGTTAGAGCTTTCAGTAATCATTATAGTACTAAGTTTTTTAAATTTAATTTTCAAAGACATTTTATGTAAAAATTTATTTATTTTATTTTCATATGTAATTTTTTTCAGTTTTATTTTTGTTAATTGAGGTTAGTCATTTTCTGTGGTCATTAGTCATTTGTTTTTAGGATTTTAAGTTTGTTTTTTCTGTTTCCCCCCTCCCCCCGGAAATCACTGAAATAAACAATTGATAAACATATGTGGCTAGGACACTGTCACTACTGAATAAAAAATCGAGTTCAGTGTAGACTTGTTTTTATTGTTGTTATGCATACACATCAACGTGCCAATGAAATGGTTATCTCTGTCATGACTAGCCAATTCTGCTTGGGTGCTCCCCAACCCGTAATTAATCTAGCGCACGCCTAAATGGATGATCTCACCGAGTTGCGTGAAAGCACAGCCTTCACAAGGGAAGACGGCCAACAGCCACTAGGGTGGACTGATGGTTTTTCCCTGAAGACAGGACACGGTGAATTACAAATGAATACCCTTAATAACCACGTGCTGGAGGGCTCGCCCTCCAGCACGTGGTTAGTATGGTGACGGCCTATACACAGAGCCGGCTAGGATGGGAGTAATAGCCCCGTACACAAATACACAATTACATAGACCCTTGAATGATACATGAAATAAGATAGGACACAAGAAGAATATTCACAATAAACACACACATGTGTGAAAACAAGCTTAGGTGGTGTGGATGCTGCTGGATGAAGTTCGTAGCAGACCATGTGGTGCAGGTGAAATTGCAACATTTCTGTGTGGAAACAGCAAACTAAATTCAGATAAAATATTATTCGTGTTTGACAAATGATTCTCTTTACAATTAGCGTTGTTACAGGCTTGTAACATGCCTGATGGCAATAAAATCAAACATTACTGTGACAGCGTGGTATGGTACAAGAAGCATAAATTTACGTGAAAAATTCATTAAACCCTGAATGAAAAATACATAGAACCCTGAAATAAATTATTGCACATATAATGTTATATAAATGAGCTCTTAAAACGCAATGATGGCGTATACAAAGACTAGGCTTCGGTCAGCCACATGGTTACACGTGATGTTACTGTAAAATATTCAGACACTAAATTACCCTTAAATACATACAGAAAAATAAAGCTCTTAAAATTATGTGTAGTAATTATGCAGAAGTTACAATGAATTCCATAAACATAGGCAGATGGCGTCTGATTCAAAATATGCGTGACCTCTCCGACATCTTTCTCCTCCTCCTCGATTGATTAACCAGTAAACTACATGGACTATGGAAACCTACATCAGTGAATAAAAGTTGTAGTGCGCACGTGACAGTGTCTTACCTCGCCAGCTCTCCTCGACAGACTGTCCAGATACAAGTGTTGCACGGACCTATCATAGCCACCTACAGGGTTCACATAAGCGGAAGTGCTATGCATGCAGAGCGAAATATTTTTTCAAGTGAAAATAAAATGGCACAAATTAAATTAGACGTTGTTTTACATTTCTATAATTTTGTTACAAATGTCAATATTATTTTAATTTCTCTTTGTGATGGTGTTCATGCCAGAATATTAAGTGTTCTTAATCTCAGCACCACAGGCACTTTGAATATTCATAACTAAACAATTAAAATTAGTACAAGCACTTTAAAACATTTTAAGACATATTAAACACTGTAAAGACAATATAACACATTTTACCCAGAAATTAACATTTATAGGAAAGTTCAAAATTGTCGGCCTCTTTGCGCACGTGACACGTGAGCGCCGTCATGGGCTCTAGCGACGCTGGCTATTAGCCGGCGTCAATATATTATTGTAATGCTTGCACACTGCAATGTTAATGTTATGAAAATTATAAAATTCTCCCTTTGTAACTTATGCTGCGTATAAAAAACTTTTAACATCCAGTTCATAAATTAGTGCATTTTCCTGACCTAAGCCAACACCATTTTAAGATGTTACTATAGAACGCCATTCTGATGAGAGTTCAGTTATCCAAATGTTATAAAAACTAATTCAGCAGATTTATTGCAATCAACCACTCAAACCAACTATGTTTTTTTTTGCTTTATATGCCAATCTTACACAATTAACCTGTTTTTTTTGCAAAAACATTTGATTATTTTCCAATTAAAAATAACTAACCTAAATTTTACCAAAAATGTTGCAATTTCACACCTTGCAAAAAACTGTGTCCCTAAATATGGTATCTACCTGTGCCTATATCATAATATATTCACAAGTCAAAATAATTCACTGTGTGTAAAAATATTGACAAATTAAAGTGTGTAGCACTGCAAAGTAAAATGTTGTAATTATGTCAGATTACATTGCAAAATGTGATGCAATACCATTAAAAATATACACTGATGACTAGATTACACGTTTCCAGAAGAAAACATCTATATATTGGTGCCAAATGCAGTGCAAAATTAGCAGTTTCAATGCAAACCACATGCAATGGTGTGAATTTTGCATGCAACCGTGTGGTCTTTGGTGTTTTAAGAACCTTGGAAAAAATGTAAGAATCAGTGGGCTATGTTAATAAACCATTACAATCGTGATTTTAAAAACTGAGCTGAGCTTACCTCTGGCCTAGTAGCTGCAGCCAGCACATCAATCCACTCACTAATGTTGCGCCTGGTTTACGGCAAACACAATATTACCCAACATGCACCACCACCTGTTGTCAAATTATTCCTGGGTTAGAGCACGGCAGTACTTCTTGCCCACTTACCTTAAGATGCAACAACATTTCATTTCAATACACTACACTTTTACATAAAACAATAGAGAAATCTGGTACTAATAATACTTACAGCTGTTAAACCAAATGCTGATGCCGAAGTTACAGTCTTCAAATTTTTTACAAGATGTTTTAAACTGAGTGTGTAGTCATTAACAATACCAGATTCACAAAAGCAATTTCTGGTTAGGTTATTTACAACACAAAAAAAAAGTACCAGTGCTTTTTAATGTCCCCTGTTTAAATGTCCTGAAAGGCTGTCGTCGGAAAACTTACACACACATACCACATCCCCAACTACATCATGGGTGTTGAGTTGACAAAACCTCCTCAACATTTTCCACCTGTTAGACATATTTGGCGTCACTTCAAAAAAATAAAAAAATTAGATTTTTGCATAACCACAAGTAATGATCACAATTTTTTTGTTAGTGGGAGAAACATGAATTAAATCAAACCACATACAAACAATTAAATAAGGGAAGCTGAAAAGCAAAATCTTCAGTCAAGAAATCTATAGGAAATGTTACTTCATAAAAATTCATGCACAGCCACAAAAAAATGCAAAAATGCTTATAACATCCACATTAGAAAACATTGAGATTATGTGCGATTGAGAAAAAGTGTGATTACACAGAGGCCCTTACAAATCTCACTGCATAGGATTTCTATAAAAGGGATTTAAAGGTTTCATTTTCAGCTCAATTTGATTTTAAAAATTTAAAATTTTGGTGTTATTGTTTTTATTTTTGTAAATGCTCTTTATAGTTAACAAAAATGCATATTTGAACACATATTCATGTAAAATTTTTAATTTGTAGCATTTAATGTACTACATAATCAAGAGTAATCATTTAATTTTAAATCAGATAAGAGAGATATTATATAACCACATTTTAGGTATTAAACTATTTTCTGGTACAAACCTAAAAATGTATATTCCTTTTGGTCAGTAGTTTACACATATACTCAGACTGTGATTTGTTTGAAGAAATAATTCAAATTCTACTGATAAAATAACGTATTTTTGCTAATTTTGTGTTAAACTTAAATTCCAGGTCTTATACTATGTATTAACATACATTTTGGTGTTATTTCGGTTTTACCACTATTCGCCATATAATGATGTCTGTATTTCCAAAAAAAGAGTTAGTTTTAATTATTTGTGCTTTCCAAAAACTTGAAAAATCGTTATTCTGACATATTATAATTATGCAAATCTATGGCATATAAATTTTTTTATTTACTTAGAAATGACATCAAATGTAATGTCTACAAACTGAATGTGTTTGGACATGAAGAACAGAAAACCATTTTTTGCTATTCAGTGCTTCTAACAAGCTTTGTGATAGTAGTATTTGAAAGTTCTTGGCCCAAAGAAAGACAACACCCACAGTGATTTACCATGCTGTGCTACCGCCTCCCCCTTCTAGTCACTATGACATACAACACACATATCCATGCACAATTACTACCAAAATATAATTGATCATAATTTACGTAGTTTTTATTGTCCTACAACATCCTGTAACTCACTTTGCAGCACATGTATTTTGTTATCATTAAACAAATGTTAATATTCTGATCAAGACATAGAACATTCCAGCATCTGCCAGCACTAAAAATACTGGCAAAACATTCTATTGATGAATAAAGTTTAAATATTAAGTAACAATTTTCATGTACTCTTATGATAAATTGTCAGTGTTTACCTAACTACCAAAAAGCTAATCAAATTCCACCCACACTCAGAATCCAAGTTTCTTCACTACCTATGATGAACATAGATAAGGAAACAAAGAACATGCATTAAAATTCCAAATGGAAAGCAATTACACAACTGCCAATCAACTGTAAAAAAAAAAAACTGAAAACTCCAGTGTACCCCAATTTTATACATTTACTGGTTACTGGCAGCACACAAAAAAAAGCCACTTCAAAGCCCATCAAAATTATTTATAACTTTCTACTCACATGCCTAGTAATTTGACAAAGAATCTAAGTTCACTGGAAAATAGTAAACTCAAAATATTTTCTAACTCTGGAATAAGTTTTTTTTAACTAGTAGCACAAGGTGCAACCTTGAAACATTCACAACTGTTACAAGCAACTTTAAATATTCACTGTTGAAGGGTCCTGAACAATAACATGCACCAGTTTCCTTATCGTAAATGTTACATTATTACTTACTCTGAAAGACATTTCCAAATTTTCGCCTCCCCATACATCCATATCTTTGTCATATGAGCCAATTTCCCAGAAAAAGTTGCGCTCAATTGCAAAAAGACCACCAGCCATCGTCGGAGACCTAGAAAACAGACAGGAAATATTTCTGCTACATTTGAAATGGCTTATTTTTTAATGTGAATATAGCCTGTTTAATATTTCTCGCTTAAGTAAAGGTTTGAGAAAGGATTATTGAGGACTGCAAGTTGGAGAAGGAAAAACTACGTAGGCATATAATTGATAATGCATGGAAAAAAATGTAATATGAATAGCATGTACTGAGCAACTACTGGGCATGGAAACAAAACCAAAAATTGGAGTAGGGGGAAGCCTTTAGTTTAAGTGTCTTTTTAAGGGGGTGGGGGAGCACTGAAGAGCAAGTCTTTTTAGGGGCCACTGGAGGAAGTATTTCGCTCTCCATAAGTATCAGGTAAATATTACTTACCATAGTTTGAAACAATGATGTTAGTGCATTAATCCATTGAGTTGGAAAATTAATCACTCTTCTCACCCTGGTCTTACTGAAGTTACAACAATGTGATGCCCACCCCTCAATTATCTTGTATTCTGAAGACAGAGTTTTGGGAAAAAAATTCTGATCCTCTTCCATTATTCTGAAGCATCAGCAGGACAGTCATATTCTTCATTCTTCCACAAATAACGCAGACCATTTGCTGTTGTCTTAGCAACTGGGATATTTTGGCAGAATGTTTATAAACTGGCAGATGGTAATTTCATTGCACAATATTCCATGTGGAACAACAAGTAACAAGTCCTACATTCAGAAAATAAGTAGCTGAATTTGCCAGGGTCTATTATGAAAACTATAATTGATTCTACAAGGAATAACATTTGTTTTAGAAAAAAGTTTATAACTCAAAAAATACAACTACAATAATTTGCAAAAAAAAAAATAGATAGCCCAGAAAACATCATCGCAGGGGCACGTAAGTGGACACAGGCACAAGACATGGTAGTATGTACACAAAAAACATCAAAATACTGTACCACACAAAGTATGTATTACAGGTGACCAACACTTACAGGATGCACTTACTATGGTGTTGGACCACTCATAGCACCCACCCGCAGCACGGATATCAGCTGCGATATGGTCTGGCATGGAAGCATACAGATTTTGGATGTTCCCCTGAGGAAGATCCTGCCACAAATGGTGCAACTGACCCTCCAAAACCACCATAGTTGTCGCTGGCCAAAGTTACAGTCCAATCTCGTCCCAAACGTTTTCAATGGGGAAGAGGTCTGGGAACAGTGCTGGCCAAAGAAGCATACTGACATCACGATAGCAGGTCACAGATACCAGTGCAGTGTGAGGCAGGGCATTATCCTGCTGGCAAATGGTATTATCAAGCACATCACAGTGCCATCAGGGCTACTTCAATCACCAACAGCGGGGTGCAGGTATTGTTGAGAATGGGTCACCATGAGACCTCTCATAATCACCAATTTGAATTTTATCTTCAAGTATAATTGAAATTATTGAATCTCCCAGGAACCATACGTTTCCATCTATGTACGCACCAAATATTGTACTGCGAGTTGGCAAAGCACTTTTTAAAGCTAAATATTTATGAGTTAATAAAGAAAGTTTGCCAATTACATGTTTTTTCTTCAAACGTGTTTCAATCTTAATTTCTGTTGGTTTGTCATTAGATGTACATATTGTTTCATGCAATGCGTCTATTCTACTTGTAACAGGCTTAAATACTTCATTTAAACATCCCTCTCCCTCCGTGCACATTTGGCTTGCAAATATGTTTTTTTCACTGCACTTATAACATTATGCAAGTCCAAAGTACCATCAGACATTTTTGTATTATTTCACATATACTATTAATAAATATTCTATTGAGTTGATTTTGTAGCTGTAAGATTGGTTCGACCACTACTGTGTGTCTTTTCTATACTGTCCACTTTATTTAAAACCGCATCTAATTTACTTCCAATTAGCATTCTCAAATCATTAAGAACAACAATTAGTTAGGTTTTCACATCCTCAATTTGCTTTTGTAAGTGGGTATGAGTAACTAAAGATGTTTATTACTAATTTCACCACTTATAACACACATTGTGTCTTGCATTATTTCTGCAAGTTGTGATTTACTAACGGTGTTTAGCAATATGTTAAATACACTCAGTAAGCTATCTAAATGTTTATGTATCTTATTTTCAATATTCTCGAATCCAGTATATTTGCTAAAAATCTCGACATTACAGTTGTATTCTTATACAAATTTTCATTCTTTTCACTTAACATTATTAATTTCTCTCATATTTCAACAATTTGTGATTTAAATATGTATAACATAATACAGTTTATGTGTTCTACAAATTGTTTATTTGCCACATCAGTATCTTTCACTGGCGCACCGACATAACATAATATATGGCAGTTCAAATCACAATTTCCATTGCAAGTTCTTTTTAAACACAAATTGTAATGGCTCATCTTATTCCACTATGTCCGAATTTTGAAATACTCATTCTACGTATGGAAGTATAAATCTGTCGAAACCATGGTGATACCTGCCTTTATATAGGTGAATTGTAGGAATAATTACAAGAAAACCGTATTTCACTTTCCAACAGTAAAAACCAATGTCTTTGAAATTTGTAAATATCCTATCACCTATAGTATGGTCGTTGTAAACATGTTGTACATTTAAAGTATCCGTCCGGATAACTATCAATATATTTGCATTGTCCCGCAAATTATGTTTGGGAATTCTAGTGTAACTCTGCGAAAGATAAAGACAATCTATGTCAGAATGCCTGCCAAAACTGAAGCATTGCTGAATCTCACCTTGCGGTTCACTCCATACATCATCAAAAATAAATACTAAATTTTGCCAGTAAAGAGCATAATATAATTTATGTGCAAACAAATTATTTAAAACAAAGACATATTGCAGATACAATTTTGGGTGAGAATATTAGGAGGAGTTCTAGCACTTCAACTGGTGAGAAACTAGGAGCTTGAGCAATTGGAAAAATTATGCGAATCAAGATGAAAAGAGTGATGGGTCTTCACAGATCAAAGTGAACACCAACTCGTAAAGTCAAAGGGAAGAAGAAAAAAGGCGCCCTGTTAGCATTCATTTTCCCAGCATTATCCACCCTTGGATTTCTACTGACTGGAGCATCAGCCTTTAGTGGAGATGTTAAACAGACTGGGAAAGGCATGTTTCTTCAGCCATACAAAGTCGGGGAAAAAAAAAAAGAACGCACACACACACTTGAGGCATGGGAAAAGACAGAGAAAGTATTAGGCAACCTCTCACATAGTGCAGTCACCGACAAAGGCATTCTTAACTAAAACATACATAATTCCACTTACTATGATAGTTTTGGGGATTTATGCCCTCCATTAGAATACACACATCAAATACAATTACAAAACTGAACAATTGTGGTCAATTATGTTTGCGATTCCTGACTATAAGATTCACACTCCTTAGAACTGTTAGCAAAAAGAATGTAAATCACACTGATATTAAGTGATTACTCGTCCCAACTGCATTCAGTTTATTTCCCAGCATTGAAGTTAGATGGTGACCAGCAAATACGTTTAACTGAGTTTGTAACTTACAACATTTTAACTAATGTAGATAAGCATAATCAATCATTCACACTAAATAGTGGTGATGAAAAACACAGAATAGTTATACCTGTTGGTTCATACAAACTCAAAGACTTGGAAACTTTTATAAAGAGTAGTGTTCCCGAAAATGTTAATTTCCTATTTCGCAGTAACCAAAATACTTTAACTACTATAATGCATAGTAATGTCGATACTGATTTCACACAAAATGATTCATTTGCATCTATGTTAGGTAACGAAAAAAAAGTTTATCCCGCTAATGAAATATACAAATCGTCAAAACAAGTTAATATTCTATCAGTTAATGTATATATGTTATGTAAATGTAAATATTGTAGGAGGTTAGTTTGTAAATGGAAAACAAACACATTACATGAATTTACTTGCTCCGTTGCGAGAGGTTATAAAATAAAATTGTAAAACCATCTACATTAATTTATCTTTCTACAATAGTTAATCATGTTGACGAATTAGTTGTTAGTATAATTGACCAAAGCAGTAAACTTAGGCGATGATCTGTCAATCTAATTTATTTGTAGATTATTAAATTGCATAACCATGTAGAATGTGGAGAGTGAGACACTTTAATTGAAGGCATTGTATTACCTTGGATGTTAGATTTGAGGTCAAGTTAAATTTATCTCAGATTGTCAGAATATTCAAATATTGCTAAAATTTATATAGTTTTAATGATCTTTTGAAATTCGAACTGGTGTTAATGTAATTCTGGTTAGGGTCAAGTATAACTTAATGACACTTTTTGTTGTGTATTTAGGAGAAATATTTCATTCTTGCATTAATATTAAATATTATTTATACATTGTTTTGATTTATCAACATCTTTTCAGTCCTGTGTTAACATCCTCCACGATACTCCACGTCCTCCTGAAGAAGGCCTCAAGCCCATGGTCGCCTACGAAACCAAATTTATATTATGCTACAACAACTTTGCGTCAGGCACCTTTTGCCTTTAATTCGTTTTGAATTATTAAAATAGTTAGTGGCAGCTATTACCTACCGTTAACAACATTTGGAGTATTCGCCAAACCTCAAAACTACCACATTGATGCATGCCGCTTATACTATTTATCTACAACGATTACGACTCATCTCACTGCAACCCTAGTGTACTACTTCTACACACGTGAGATTCAAACCCCGTGCCATCTCGTACACGGAAGTAACGGTCTGCCACAATCCTGGAGGGTTGCCGGACACGTGGATACGGGGGGTTGCGAAAGACAGTGGCGCATCAACACCCCCCCCATGCTGAGAGCTTACAAGCCATCAGCCACTTCGGGCCATGCACGAGCATCACCGAGGAAATGTGAAGGCCGAGAGATGATCAGAGGGTGCTACCCCCACTCCAGCCTCGCACCTGAGGGACATCACATGCCCTCCTTCACGACTGGCATTACACGGCAATGACAGAAGGCAAGAAACAATGTTCTGTACTTGTGTATCATATTAAGTAACTACTATTGGGTAAAACTTTGCATCAGAGTCATTACCACCATCTGTAGAAAGCGAAAAGGGTCCATTTTTTAAATGTTACACAATACCTCCTTTGGCCTGCATATCCATTTCATCCAAGATTGCTGTGGTTTTTGTCCTTTCACATATATATTTTTCGCCTCCTTTGATTTCGGGAACATTTTCAGAAATAGGGGACCGGCATAGTCAGCTACACTTAACGGGATATTATGTTAGACCAAAAATGAGGTGAACAAGCACTCTGCCCTTACGGCACCATCTGAAGTCTCACTGTTAAGAATAAAAAAAAAAAAAACTATTTATTTTAACACTGCTTTCAGCCCACTTTACAGAGTTCACATGTTTCTGGAACCGCAAGTGTTAAAAATATAATTTTTGCCACCATAGCCAATGTTTATGTCACAGCAACAAATGCTACAAAACGTGCGTTTGTTTCCTTTCTCTGACTTTAACATAAATGAAAACTCATTTGAATATACATCACGGAGGGCTTGAAAATAATTTTTGTCACACTTATAACTCATGATAACGACGTTATACAGTACACATAATTCACTTACCACAATGAACCCATGAAACACAAATGCACTTATCAACACACTGGTAACCTAAATGTTCAACTTCACACAATTTCACTCTGTCTTTCTTTCTGTTACAGCCATAAGTAAAGACATTCCAAAAAACAGAGACTGGTCATCAAATGAAGATATACCCTCATTAAACCATTACAATTGTCACAAATGTCAACCAAATTGTTAAAATCTGTTAAAAACTATGGCCAACTACAATATTAACGAACACTTTTCACCATTTTGTGCACGATACAAAATACACGATTGGTCGAGAGTAGCCAATAAGAAATAAGAATAAAATTGGTAACACGCTGCTCACCAGCATTCCCATTGCGAAAATGCTTAACGTACTCCTGACTCCATAAGCCAAAAATGGTGAACGCTGGTTACCCGGTCACCACAAAGTGGTGAACAGGAGTGTGAAACCACCTCGTTGTTACCGATTCAACCGCAAAAACACGGATATGACATAAGCAAAAAATAAGAAAATGCAGTCATTGTTTTTGTTGGATTCTTGGGAACAAAACATGTAAAAAATTTGTCACAAGGAGTAAAACAGCACAGTTTTTCATACATTTTATCCTAAAATAGGAAAAGTTGGCAGGTATGGATAGGAATATTGTTGATGAATTGTTTGATAATGCTAAGGAAGGAACTGTTGTACCCATCTGCATTTCTCCTGCGCGTCATGAGCACCATGTAAACAGGTTGGCCATTCATGCCAGTGGCAGTACCACCCACGTGCATTTTGCAATGATCAAAGATTTGTCATGGCTACTGAAAAGTCAGTTGAATAAGAACCAACACAAAAAGGTTGTTTGCGAGCATGGTCTCCAATATTTTAGAAGTGAGGAGAAACTCCCAAAATATACAGAATTATGCCAACAACCTGATGCTGTGCTGTGTACTTTCCCAAGAGAGGAAAATAAGTACATTGAATTCACTAATTTTGCCAAACAGCAAAGAATGGGTTTTATTGCATACTGCGAAACTGAAACTTATCTAAAACCCATGTCCCCTTGCTTGCCACATAATGATAGTACTAGCACAACAACCATCAATAAACATGTTCCATAAGCTTGTAGCATTTTGCTTGTGTGTTCTTATGATTCCTCCTTATCATAATACCATGAGTTTGTGGGTGAAGATTGTATGTACAGGATGATTGATAAATTGGTTGAATTGACAAAGTGGGTTGCAGACACATACAGCATAACAGTTCCAATGAAGCCATTGACAATAGGTGAAAGAGATAAGCTTATGGCTTAAACAAGTTGTCATATTTGCAAAAAGCCACTTAGCAATGTTTTTGTGGTCAAGCTAAACCATTTTACAGGTGCAGTCAGGGTCCACACACATAATAAATCTAATCTGTTGTGCCGACTGATAAAAAACCTTATTGTGACTGTATTTCATAATCTGCAAAATTATGATGCCCACTTTCTTATGACGCCTTTGGCTCCGAGACACATCACGCAACCTGAAGGAAGTGTGTTAATAAAAAATTCAGTGGTGATAAAGGTTACTGGAATGACCACAGAAAATTACACATGTATCATCAACACATTCCCCATGGGAGAGACTCGCAGGGAGGTACACATGTGGTACAGTTGTGCTTCATTGATTCATTTAATTTTATGAGCATATCATTGGAGACCCTGACAGGTAATTTGTCTTCTGCACAGTTGAGTAACACCTGCTCACAGTTTAAAGATAATACACAATTTTATTTGGCATAAAGAAAGGGAGTATTTCCTTACGATTTTAAGTCAAGGGATGGTCTGTCTGAACTGTACCTCACTCCCGCTCAATGATGCATTTCATAATGTAATGAAAGGTGAGGACATAAGCGATGCATATTACGCTTATGCTCAATCCACGCGGAATGCGTTCAATTGTCAGAATTTACTTGAGTACGTTATACAGTATTTACGAGTGGACACGTGCTTGTTGGGACCTACTTTCAAGGCAAGGCAGATCCTAGATGAGAAGATAATACTGATCCAAAAGAAAAAGGTCTCTGTTATGTTTAACATGCCTCTGTACACTGGTGTTGCCATTTTAGACTCGTCAAAATAATTTTTATAAGATTTCCATTATAATTACTTGCAGCAAAAATTTCCTCAGCCTGCTTTACATCTCATATACTGTGATACCAATAGTTTAATATATGAAATTCACTACCATGATGTATATAAGAGTATTTCCCTTAATTTGATTACATGTTTTGACACTTCTAACTATACGCCATATAATCCATAAAAATTCCTGTTTGTGAACAAAGGCGTTATAGGGGATATGAAGGATGAATGTGCCGGCTGCATCATCACACACTTTGTAGGCCTATGCCCTAAACTTTACGCATACATTGTTTTGAATTAACAGTGTGTGCATAAAGCGAAAGGTGTGAAGTCTAATGTATTGCAATCACTCCTGTACGAGGATTACCTGGAATGCCTCATGAAAAATTCACGGATCATGGGGACCCAATTTCATTTCCTTTTGCGTGAATATGACATCTTCCTCGAACGAGTAACAAAAGTAATATTGTCAAGCAATGATGACAAACTGTATGTTGGACCTGACAATGTGTCGACATTGCCTTGGGGGCACTATAAGATCTCAAATTAAATTTCCCCTACTCACCAATATCTGTCAACAACATCTGCTGCAGCATCTGCCAACCACATATGCAGCAAGGGTCTATCCTCTATCCACAGCTAAAAAGCTACCTCTAAAACTAACTTCAAAGAAAACATCAATATCTGAGGAAAACACCCCCCCCCCCCCCCCGTGTTTGAGCAGTTATGCAGTGCACTCGCTTCGAAGCAGAGACCATCCCACTGAGAGGCCACATCACCACAACTGGGTTATAAACCGTAGCACCAACTACACGCCGTCCAGCTGCAAGGCAATTTCACCACATCTACCTGCTACTTCACTTCTGATATGCCAGCTAAACAATATTTACAAATGACATTCACCAGCGACGTCAGGTTACCTGACTCGCCATTCATTCATGCCCCCTGTGCGCTGGCGTGCATGAGGAAGGGGACTTGCCCCTTCGTCAACCTCCTAGATGTACAGAATAAAAATGTTATCCCATGTAAATAATACATGTGAAAAAATTCCAAAGAATGCGCGTGTAGAAGAAGATATGTATAAATTTTTTCAATATATTTTTTTTTTGTATATCGAAAAGGACAATCCACTTTTTAAAATATTTGTGTGTGTAAATATTACTTTTCGTGCCTCAATGGATATGTAAAATAAAATGGCGAGTAGTAAATATTAGTCAAGTCTAACTCTGTATGTTTTTTTTTTTTACCTTACCTTCTATATTTCTTGCAACAGGCTGGGAACACGTAAAAGCCTAGCTAACACAAAAAGTTTTGGGGAGAAATTTTTTAACATTAAATAATATTTTATTTCAGAAACACTCTTATTGAGAAATTATTTTTTAAAGTAATAACAGGAGATGTTCAAAGAAAAGTGTGAGAAAAAGGGAAGTTACATGTAGCTTATAATTCAGACACTCTAGAAAAAGAGTGTCTTCCATTTACACAATTTTAAAAAATAATAACACGAGACGTACAATTAAAAAAAAAAGAACTAATACAAAATGTGACAAACAGGGAGACTACACCAAATAATGATTTTCTCCTCACACGCGCACACACACACACACACTTTTTTAAATATAGTTTTAAAATACTGGTGTTGACATGAGTTGTAGAATGTTTGCGCGAGAAAAAATAATTAACAGGGAGGTTACACATAAAAAAAAGTTTAAACTATAAAAGCGTAACCAGCACTAACACAAATGTGGGAGAAATTTAACACTAAATAATAATAATAACAATAATAATTATAATTTTATAATTTACGGAAATAGTTTGAAGTACACAATAGTGTGGTAAGAAGTTTGGAATATGGTTACATGAGAAAAAAATGTAACTAAGCCTTACACGAATACTGTTTTGAAAACAAATATATAAGCAAATTGTGGTATATAACACTGCCAGGCAATATGCATATTTAGGTGAGAGTTTACACGACTGGTGTGTGCCCATGGAAGGAGAGCTAATACTTTATGTCTGACTGGTGCGGTGAGAGCGAAGTGAGGCAATGTTCCACGCGAGCACATGGAAACATATTTAGTCCACCGGCATGAGATGTGAGCAATTGGCAGTGGAGGAGAGAAAGAGGGAGGTCTCCATGTGGTGCTGCTTCCCAGCGGCAGTGATCAGAGCGGCTTGAGACAAGAGCAAGTGGTGTCGCATTGGGCTGTTTCTGCCAGCGGCGCGCGTCTGCTGGGCTGTGGCGCATTCCAATATGGCTGGCAGGATATAATCTAAAGATATTGGTGATCACAACTCAGTCGCAAGTGGACAGTGGTAGGAAGTGGATGTCTACGTAGTGTTTTTGTACTTAGACATAGCACAAATGCTAATTATTTAGACATTGTGCAATTACTCCTCTGTACTTATTCAATGCATAGTTATATCTAATTACTTATTACATGATTTAAAAAAATCTAATAACACATATTTATTCTCATCGAGTGTCGAACCAAGCACCTCACCCCTTCTTTTCACTCCTTCCAAACTCCTGACACTACCTTTCCAACCTCGTCAGTTGTGGTTTGGCAGCCAAAGGGTCAAAATATGTACTTACTCATTATGCAATTACTATTATGCAACTATGCCTTGTATGGGTCTCGCACCAAGGACTGCCCACACCCTCAAAAAAATTTCAAAGTCCCACAGGGGGAGGGAGAGGACGTAACCCATTATTCAATCACAACACACTACACAGTGAGGAAGAGGGAGGGGGACCCATCATACCACGCCGCATAGGGGAGGGAGAGTAGAGGGTGGAGGGGGGGATGGCCACCACTTTGAACAAATTTGGCAGTCAAACATACCCACACACGCTACTCACATGTATGGCTATGATGATACTGTGTGGCAACCTTTATTTTACTCGTGTGATTCGTTCACAGTAATCAAATGTTGCAAGTGACTGTATTTTCCAATATTGCTGTTACACACGCAAATGTTTATGTTAATTCTTTCGCCAACTGGTGCCGGCAGTGAAAGTAATAACCAAAACAAACCAGTATTTTACTGTTTAACCTAGATTCAAACTTAAAATTTGGTTACATTCAGCAGCCTTAACCAGGACTGTCACTGTTAGCTTTATAACTCCAAAAAAACTTGCATACTGACATCTCACTGTGCCTCAACAATACATTATGTGTTTTTGTTTTGTGGCTAAACGTCTTGTCAACCAAGGGTTACACTGAGATAGAAATGGTTTCTCAGAATAATAATAATTAATTATTTGCTTATTAATTTTTTAGCGACAGGGTACAAACAGCCTCAGCCTGATGAAGGAACCACCCTAGCATTTATTGGAGTGATTCAGGATAGCTACGGAACAATTAATCAAGATGTGTGGATCAGGAATCTGAACTCCAGTCCACCCAAATGCAAGTCCAGTGTTTTACCACAGGTTGTGAGGTAAAGGGACCATAAATTATTACATGAGTACTACAATAACGTTTAAAAATGACATTTGCACTGAACCAGGAAAATTAGTAAACATATCAAAAAATCAAACAATTTCACTGGTCTGAAATTTGTTTAGACATCATTAACAGTTTCTACACAAAATATGCATGCAAAAAAAAAAAACATCACCAGACATGTAGGAACCTGGAGATACATATGATGAGGTAGAAAAGGTAGAAAAGCAGGAGCCTCCCACCTAAAGAACAAATGTTGGATGCATGTACAGTATCTCACCAGTCCATGGTTCAAGAATCCAGAGTACTCCAAAATCAATGGTGTTTCAGAAGCAATGTTACTATAAATTGTTTGACACATTTAAAAACTGAGAGCTCCCAGATAATGTGAAACTTCAGCAAGTGCATTACCCTCCAAATTGTCAAAATTTAAAACTGCAATTTTCATTCTAATTTTACCAACAACGCCAAACAATAACAACACTAAATTTTCCAAAGCTTGAACATTCTGTTGCCATTTGACTTTTGCAGCAATACCATCATGATGTGGCCAATGTCTCTCCAAATTGGTTATCTATTGTTCATCAATACACAATATACCTACCTTGTAGGTTTAATGGAGCTTTTACGACGTGCTTCTTCTTCGGGTGGTATGTTGATCCATGTAAAATGACCACTCCAAGTAAAACCTCCAATCTGAAAGAAGTCTTTAGCTCCTTTACTGAACATGTATTCCATTGTCTCATCACTTATCACATCAATGATTGGCATCAACACAGAAGTTCGGCTTTCCTTGATCCTCTGAAGTAATGGTTCAAGCCTGCACATCAAGCAAACTATGTTCAACTTTATTTATACTACTGCCTAACATAATTTACTTGATACTTTTTTTTAATAAATCATTCAACAGACATGATGAGCCAAATATATTTTTATAAAACATCTCAATTAATAACAGGCATTATTAGTAAAAAGGAAATACATTTCAGGCCCTAAAACCTCCATACTTCAATAACCAATGCAGAGGGTGTTAGGCTTTGTGCAGTAATCTGGTAGATATGCCTTCCTTTAACAGCATTACTCAACATGAGAAGGGTCAGGCCATAGCACAAAATATTAAGGTTAACGTACAGTTAGGCACCATATTGTTTACTGTGTGATATAGTTACATCAGGTAAGGAAAATTATTTTAAACTGCACATTACATTATCCCCTTTAAAAAAAATACACGTCTATAATGCATTAATTCCTTTTGGACCCCGTAAAAAAGTAATTGCATGACAACAATAATACTGTTACATTTATGCATGTTTTTTCTTGGTGTAAAGCTGCTGATTGTGGGTATGAAGCTAGTCCCTTCAAGGATTGTACACCAGACAATGGTTATACTACAGATGTAAATTACGTTTGCACATGGAAATGATCTTCTTCACGGCAAAGTTTATATGTTAAAGAATGGTTTACCTGTATCAAAATAAATTATTAAGTTCTACAAAAAACTTCTTGATCAATTTGATTTTGTTTGCTTCTTCATATCTTTTATAGAGATACGCTGTTCAATATTTAAAAGACTTAAGAGCAAAACTCCAGTTTGGAGAAGAAAACTTAAAAGGCATTCTCCCTTTCATGAGAACTCACAAGCATGGATGTGAGACTGGCTAGAGGGAACACGTATTGAGGGGGTAAGGAGTGTACCAAACACTTTAACTTGCACTCCTGACTAAATGAAAATGTTTTGCACAATTATTATAATCCACACACATGCTGCAGTTTTTGTAAAATAAGGTAATAGAAAATTTACTGATGAATAAAATTACACGTTTGGCACACCTCTGTGGCCTGACAAACTCTCCTTAACAAGATGATTCTAATGAAGGTCAACTGTAGTCTGTTATGGCCACCAAAATTAAAGCACATCTGATTTTTACAAAGCACCATGTACTGATATAACTGTAATACTTTTAACATTTCTGTTCAGTGGTTGACAAAGATGTGATAATGGTTGTTGGTGAGTTGCCTTGTAAATGAACAGTACCTAAAATAGGGAGGTTTTCTGATAAAGGAATGCTAATATTAAAAAAAAGTAAATGGTGCTAACTTTTAGTAATATGTACTAACATCATGTTACTTGTATAATCTACATCATGTTACTTGTATCTGTATATTCTCAGGAAGGAAAACTTCACAATTTTGTTTAAGTAAGTACCAGACAGCGAATAATGAAGTTTTGTCACATTGTGAAGAATTTGCTTTCTCAGGGTCAGCGAGGCTGTAAGCTGAATTTCCCCACACATTTCCAGCTTTTTCCTCTGAGTTACTGTACACAAAAAAAAATTATACAAGAAAATAACAAGTACAATAAGAGTTGTGTACCTTTATTTGTGAAAGTTTTTTTGTACATAAAACTGGTTTCTCGATACAGCAACACAATGCGGCACGACATGTCTAATGCAGAGACAACAAATTTCAATGTGGTTTCACTATCAAATGAAACTTGGCTGGTGATGAAGGTCATCCTAGACCATGATGTAGTGTATTTTAGAGTGAATAAGTTACTACCAGCAAGGAGAGTGCACTTGTAAACCATACCAGGAAAAAAACTTAAAGCACAAACAATATAACAGATATTATAAACGTAAATATTTTGCCAAAAACGTAAATATTTTGCCAATAGATTCTCAATAAAAAATGGTTCAACTAATTCTAGTTTACTTTTGTTGCAGAGGCTTACTTTTACAAGTATTTTTCTCACGTTACATACTATATTATACCCTTTTTTCTTTTTGAAAAAATTATGTATTTAAAGCTTTTTCTTCTCCATCATCATCTGTCACACACAAAACCAACATCTGTGACGTATTTATCGCAGTCAGCCATCGACAGCCAGCCAGCCTCACTCTGGCTGCAGCTCATTAAATTATTGTGAAACCATCCGGTAATTTTCGTAAACCTGCAAGTTTTATGTTAAATTTATTATTTTCTTGTGTAACCAATATGAAATTACAATCTCAATAATATTATAAACAAGAATTTTGTGAGAATTTACCTCAAATTGTAAATGTATCTATATTGATTTATATTTTATATCCTGCAGCATAATTTACATTAATTTAAGTTATTTCTACACAAAATAATATTTTATAAATAGTTTGGAATACTTTGTTTATCACTTACATGACATGCAAGGTCAGGGGAAACAGGAGTGGCCCGAGAAAACTCGCTGGACAATGTAAACATCCACCACATTTCCCATGCGCAAAAATCAGGGTGGTCTTCCTGGAATTGAACCCGGTTCATTTGGTAGTAGGCGAACAATCGAACTACTACATTACAGCTGTTTCCTATGTTACTTCCTCACAGATGTTAGAAGCCAACAGAGAAGAAAATATCAAGAGATTAAAACCCTCCTTCTAATATGTGGAGACTATTTCCTGACTTGCTTAGCTGCTAAGCAAGCTTTGCACCAATTGATAATGTTGTGCGACATGACCCAAAAATCTTCATTGGTGGAGGGTTGCTCCATTCTTGGCCTAAATTACAACCTACATCTGATATGGATTGACAAATATAGGCCACACAATACATTCAAGGGAATACACATCCACTCCTCTTGCAATGCCATCTCTAGTTGGAACAGTGCAGCCGGAGGTGGGAGCATAGCATACTCTTTGACCTCCAAAATACTTTACAAAAATTCTATCATGTTGAGACTGGAGATGTCATACAAGATTTTCCACTTCATCATTTTACTCAATGAAACATGCTTGGACACTATAAGCAACGTGAATAGGAGTGTTGTCTTTAAATCATGGACTGCTTGCCAAGGAACATATTCTGAACTACAGGATGGAGATGGTCACCCAGAATTATAAGATACTGCTGTGCTGTGCTTTACATAGGTGGCCACCTCAAAACAATTGAAATTAGTACAATTTTAAAAAAATCCTAACTCGCCTTTTTTTTTGCACGTCGGAAGTATTAAGCCAGACTGCTTTCTTCGTGGATATGCTCATCCTTTTGTGATTATTAACATATTGCAGAATTTGCTTCTTTTAAAATTCAATATTAAAATCTTGCTCGTAGCACTTTCTTTGAGCAGAGTGAGATTTTGCCAAAAGCATGCATTTAAATCAACAGGCATAGACACCCTGAAAAAGGTTCTGGTCTATTTTATGCCAATAAACACTTTTTCATGTTCTGCATTACTCTTGAGTTATGACAAGAATTGACAGCATGATGAAAGCTAGTTTATCATATTTTGGGCAACCACAGAGTCCCTGAATTTTACTGACTTACAACATAGTACATCCATCCTATTTGATGAATTAACTGGCATTCTCTTTTTCCAGCTACAGAGTGCATTGTACTTAGAGTATGCCCATTGCCTCCTCAGATGTTTCTCGTTTTTGAATTAATAACATAGGATGGGAATTTGTCAACAACGAATGCAGCTATGATTCCTTCACTGATGAGGATATTTAGCTAAGGGGATGTATATGGGGAGAGGTATAATAAACTGTAGAAAATTTGAGGTTATGGAAATTATTATTATTATTGTTGTTTTATCTGTGGCAACAACCTACACCAATGTGACAGAGCAAGATGCTACACACTGCCAAACTTTCTATGCTGTAATAAGTAAGGAGTAGTGGGTATAGTTTTGAATTGTTATTACTTTCATTTGTTGCCACAGAAATGAAACCATCCTCAACACACTCCTAACACTTGTTTTAGCCTATTCACATTTAGGAAACAGTTTATGGAATGGTGTCTGGCACTATCTGCTGCCCAAGCTGGTAAATTATGCTCAGTTATGAATGCAGTAGAGTAACATTCCACCCAATTGAATTAAAATTGTCACTTCACATATTGACAAACATCTTCATCTGGCTTGGGCTGGAAACACTTCATTGTTATTGTGCTTCACTGAACTTGCATGAACTTTGAAATCACTACTTCCACTAACAGCAATGTTTAAATCACATAGCTGATTGTTTTGCATAATTCTCACATTTTGAAGAATGAATTACCCTAGGGAAACCTGTACAGTACGACTGCAGAAACACTTGCTTGCGTGCCTGTGTAGTAAACAATAAAAACTAGAGTTTACCAAGATCATAATAGAAACACAACTTCAAGGTCTATTTCTCCAAAAAGTATGACATACTAATATTAAAAACATTTAATAAAAATTATGCAAAACAGTGGATGAACATCCAATTAAGATTAAACACACATGCACGTTCCAAGTATGGTGGATGATGAAAAAAACACCAGATAACTACAATGCCACCACCATTCCAAACACTAATGTGTTTATTAACATTGCATGTTAAAATTATTGTGCAACTCCAAACGACAGTATTATTGCCTATGATCTGATTGAATCATTATGTATTACGAATTAGGTTCGACAAAAATAAAACAAATTTTAAAGTCTGAAATTCATACGAAAATTTATGCATTGCACTAACAGTTAAAATTAAGACAAAATATGAAAAAAATCAATCAAGTTGGGAGTTATGGAACTACCCTTGCAGGAAAAGCTGTCTCAGACCATGCGAAGACATCATCCCCCTCACCTCCACAGAGCACATCCTTCATGCTCAACAATAATGAGGAATTAGTCAATATATGCTTTTGTAGGCATTATCCAGACACGAACATGTCCCAGTGGTCTGAAATGATGTAAACATAGATATGGCAAACCAGATTGACTCGTCTCCAATGCTGTTGTTTCTAATCCCTGTACTGATATCTTGTGCTTCTAAGCCATCATCCGTTATATCCTTATCAGTGGCCATCAATTTTTGCCCACCGCCCTGACAGAAGATAATGTCTTACCATGTTTTATACTGATGTGTCCTGATCAAGGTTCTTGCAGACATTTCAGATGTAAATTAATTTAACTTATCAAGAACTTTCCAAGTACTGAACTGTATAATTTTAAGGCCTAAATTAATTAAATCAACAAATGTTTGGTAATGATACCTGTTAGATCAATAAGTTTAAGAAATTTTACAATAAGAATAGATATAAAAATACATTCCAGAGGAAAATTTTTTTTACAAGGATTTGAAACTTACATTACTAATTCACTAGTTAATGCAATACATTTTTCAGTATTAGCTGAAGTTTTCCAGTTTAAAAACAAAGGTTCATCCTAATCTGGTAGTTTGCAAGCCATTATTACTTTGACCATTCCACAGTACTTAAATGAGTATTTAAAGAATCTAGCCAGCATTGGTTTACACACAAGAACAACAAAATGACCTTTTCACTGATCAAATATGTTCAACAATGCTCTGACCCTTTGATAGCTAAGGCGCAAGCATGCTTACAATATAACTAACTGAACCCTGACAAAAGAAAACAGGCTAGTTTCTACAAATAACAAATCTTCACTTCAAGTATGATACTTTAATGTGTATTTTACCATAACCTGAAAATTGAAATTTTTCAAAGCCCAAAATACTTTCAGGACTTTTCACGGCCTGGAACCACCACATAATATTGTCACGGTGCAGGCTGTTCCCCATATCATTTCCATATCTGCAACCCACACCATAACATACTGAGGTAGGGTTTTTTCCATTATAACTTAGATGGTAGATAAACATACCTCGATTATAGGGGACTTCTGCCCCAGAAACTGTCTATTACATTTCTTAACTTTACTACTTTCATCCACGAGGTTTAAAAAGGGTGGGGAGGGGGGGGGGGAGTCTCTAATTGCATAAGGCTTGCAAAACATTTTGCCTCAATTTTTTACATAGCTCACAGCATTAATTCCTTGGTTATTAAACACAATCTCATTTTATTTGCTGCACATAACATAATTTAAGAAGATTGTTACAACTAAGTCTGAGTGCCATCGCCACAGAAGCCTGCCTAAGATTATCTAAACATCCTAACTTATGCAGGGTCGTCTACCGTAAGATATTGTACCTTAATTTTTAAATGTACCAGATATTACATCAAGTTTTTCTAGTCCCACACTGAACTCGCATGCCCTTCTCAACCCTCAGCAGGGAGGGGGAAACTCCTGTGTTGGCTGGTCTGACCACATATTTCACCATTAACTTCACTGTACTCCAGCAGTATATCAACGTGCATGCACAGATCTCCGCATTTTCCCGCAGTGCCTAAGCCAACACCGTAGTTAAACAACCTCGCACTAGGCCGGGCCAAAGCCCACCTAGGCTTAACCCACATTCTTTGTGCAAACACAAGTAATTGTCTCTCCAACACCGAAGACGACCACTCTCTCTTGCTTCTGGTCAACGACTCTCTTCAACCTTGACTCACACGCCACCTCACAACCTGCTAGCAGAGACTGCAAGGTTTCAGACGCTGAACCCCCAGGCCTGGCCAGTATCCTGAGCCCACGCGTTTTACTACAGACCGGGCCATATCACACCAGCAAAACTGCACACTTCGCAGAAGTGGAACACTGAACTCCCTGGGCAGACAGTGTCCTCCGCGAATTGTCTGCTTCACACACATGGCAATGCCCTGACTAATGTAAACTTCCACGTCCCACAACTTCCTCAGTTGCTGCAAAGAAATTTGAAAACAAAATAGCAACAAATCCAGAGTTTCAAAATTTCTTACCAACATTATTCAAGGACTTTCAAGGACCATAGGAACCCTGAATAACAGTTGACACTGAGCTTCTTACAATGCCCAAAGGTTGTCAGTTTTTATCATTGACAATCCAGAAGAGTGCATTCCAATGATCATGCCACTTGGGTGGTACGAGAGGTAAACATAATGACATCTGACTGCTAGCAGAACATTCACACACAACCCTTGCAACCGCAGCTGGCAATATTGGTACATCTGCCTTCATAATCCCTAAGTCACAGATTTCTATGCTGTGGGGCATGAATATTCTACAAAGATGAACAACAGCCTGTTCTTCATATGGATGTTGATGTGTTGTCAACCACCTAAATGGTGATAAAACACATTAGTCTATACCACATTATTTTTACTTCTAAGGTATTAAAAAAAAACCTGGTGGATTTTTCACATGGGGTGTTTGTTATTGAAGAAACCTAATCCGAAACCCATGGGTACAGTAAATGACTATCAACTCTGTCTAGTATCAAAATATATATGCGAAATATAACATTAGAAGGAAATCGTGACAAATCTACATAAAATGTAATTATACGCAAATCTACCACAAACCAATTTCAATCATATGACAAACAAATTTCTCTGATAATAGCCTGAAAAGTTGCAAGTAAACTAGCTCTCAGCAATAACACTATAATAATTTGGAGTAACAACGCAAGTGTCACTGCAACTTTTTACCACCTACCAAATTAAATTTCAAATAAAAGCTCATCAAAAATTCATACACATCTTATCATTCTTTATAAATAAAAATTTTAACTTTATAGTATACTACAGGGAGGGGGGAGGCTGTAAAGCCTTCAATTTAAACAAAAATGTGTGGTACAAAGTTACATCATATTATTTTATCTTGTAAATCAATGTTTATCTTACCAAAATTCTGTCACCTCACAATGAGAATCCAAAAACACCATTACATCAGCAGTAGCTATTTTAGCACCAGCCAAACGTGCTCTTATCAAGCCAGAACGTGCTGGTAGTCTTAATAGATGAACTTTATTCGGCAGGCGTGTCCTGACATAATAATCAAGCTTTCCTTTGAGATGTTCTGCAAAAAATACAACACAAAGTCATAAATATAAACATTCAATTCCATGGTATGAAAATCACTATTCAAGAAAATTTCAATTATTAATTAATACCAAATAATTAACAAGCCTAGCCATCAAGTGAATATATTGGTAAAAGCACCGGTACACTAGTTACACGACATATAAACACTAATCTGAAGTGGGCATGGCAATTTGGCCTGCCATCAGCCGAAGCAGCGAAAGTACTCTTAAGCATGTGGTACAAAATTATGTTATTGAAAATCTCCGGGGCTGCAAGTCTGACAGATATGAGAGTACGAGCTTGGGAGGAGCAAACAAAACAAAGTTCTGGTACTTACACACTTATACTATAGCAGCTACATGGCAAAGGATGTACTTATTCCACCAAGGGCGGTATTAACTGAGAGTTGATTGTCACGCGGGTTGGGCCTAGGTGGGAAGAAGTAAGAAGGAGAAAGGAAGTTCACGTCCAAATGAAACTAAACAGAGGTCGAAGTACACTTGCACTGCAGATGGGATCTATCAGTGCCCCATGTGTTGTGAAACATGTTGCTTTTACAAAGGAAACCTAAAATAAAAAAAAAGTAAATTATTTGTGGCATGCAAAAAAGACCGCTTTTCTGCAAGCCTTGTCCACAATAACTTGTCCACCAAGTATCTTTTTTAGAAAGGGGAAGACATACCGTATAGTCTGTATATATACATTATAATCAAAATGTCTACATCATAATTATAATGTTTACATAGCGCTATATTCCATAGGAGATTAATTATAGGCCTCTAAATGACTTAGAAACACCAATTTTGAGACACGCCTCAAATTCCCGAATTTTTTTTCGAAAATGGAAAGAAATGCAGAATAGCCGTTATATGCACATTATAATCAAAGTACCTGCATAATAATTATAATGATTATGTAATGCTATACAATGTAAAAGATTAATTATAGGCCTGTAAATGACTTAAAAGTACAAACTTTGAGGTCGAATAAAAAGTTCAGAATTTTTTTTTTCGAAAATGGGAAGATATTGCCTATATATACACATTATAATCAAAGTGTCTACATCATAATTATAATGATTATGTAGAGCTATATGCAATATGAGATTAATTTTATGCCTGTAAAAAACTTAGAAAAAAACATTTTGAGGCACATTTCAAAATTTGGGATTTTTTTTATGGGAAGACATACTGAATAGCTGCTATATACACACATTATAATAAAAGTGCCTACATCATAATTATAATGATTACATTGAGCTATACCCCAAATTAATTATACACATGTACATGACTTAGGCAAACAAACTTGTCAGTCATTTCAGGAACATTTTATGATAGTTTTGTTATAATATTAATTATTAATGCAAACATATTCACCTCAGTATTTGGAATTTAGTTACAGTGTATGCCGGAATACCATGGCCTGTTATACTGCAGGGCAATTTACGTCCCCCAGCCTGAATAAATACATAAGTGGAAAGTGTGCAGTCACCTAGGAGTATAGTATGTCGGCGGGTGGTCGTGAGTCGGGTACGTTGATGGAGGGTGCGGAAGGAGCGGGCGTGTGTTCTCCCTCCTTTCAGCGCAGAGATCTATATTACTGATTCATTACAGCCAATATTGTATGGTTTTTCATATTAGGTTTTGTTTGCATGGTGCGATGTATTTGATGCAAGAATTCCTAGTGGTACTTTTTTACGTGACCCTATTATACCTGTACTACTGTTTGGCTGTAAACAGGCCAAAAAATTTTTACTGTAGCAACCTTTCCTTCTTATCTGGGCATTGGATCAGTGATAAGAAGAGGGGGGGGGGGATGGCATGGCTAAATTCTAAGCCATTATATCATACTCGCAAGTATCCTGCTGTCACACATTTACTGGCACTTACAAGTTAACATGAAATGTGTGTGCGTTGTATAGCGTAACACATTTAAGCAATACAACTATTCAATGCCAATATGTTTAACTAATGTAAGTGAAAATACGTGGAATACTGTCATAAAATGGATGCTGACTTCTGTGGCGCATTTAGTATAAAACTGGCATACAATCTGAGGGGCTCTGGGTTCAGATCCTGGGTAAGGTAGGGCCTAAGTCAAGTATAGGACTATAATTAATCATCTAAGGGGTACTGTGCTACACAATCATTATAATAATACTGTAGATACCTTAATTATGAGTGTAAATAGCAGCTATAACAGTAGGACTTGTCTTAAAAAAAAAAAATTAAAAAAAATCCGAAATTTGGGGCAATTCACGCCTCTAAGTCATTTACAGGCCTATAATTTATCACCTAAAGGGTATAGCTCCATGTAATCATTATAACTATGATGTAAACAATTATAGCAGCTATTCAATATTTCTTCCCATTAAAAAAAAATTTACAAAATTTGAGGTGCGCCTCAAAATGTGTTTTTCTAAGTCATTTACAGGCCTATAATTAATCTCCTATGAGTATAGCCCTACGTAGACAGCACTGTGCAGGGCATGCGTGGGTGAGTGGAGGAATGCAACCACGGTGATGTGGGCCATGGAGAAGACACAGGAGAGAAGCAGAGTGAGAACAAGAGTGCCAAAGTTGAGCTAGAAGCCACCAAAGAGAAATGTCCTGGTACTTCCATGCAACTGCGTAGTCTCAACTGACGCTGTCGGGTGAGACACGAGATGAACGATGACACAAATACTTACTGGTAATATGGGCGCCAGCGGTGCTTACCAATCACCGCACTATTGAGACTCAGGGTTCTCAGGGATGCTGTGGGTTCTGAGTGTCCGACTCACCCGTGCGTACTTACAACCACGTTGGCAATACTAAACATCACTTTGAAAATAATCACTTTATAAAATACATGTGGCTAGGACACTGTCACTACTGAATAAAAGAAGGTAAGTTCACTGTACATTTGCTTTTATTATTATTGCTCGTACAGATCAATGTGCCAATGAAATTATGATACTCTCGGTCATGACTAGCCAATTCCGCTTGGGTGCTCCCCAGCCTGCAATTAATCTAACACATGCCTAGATGGATCATCTCACCGCGGTGTATGAAAACACAATCTTCATAAGTTAAGAGAGCCGACAGCCACTAGGATGGACAGATGGTTTTTCCGACAGGACACAATGAATTACACATGAAACCGTTGATGAAAACATTAACACGCACGATTACTTCGCATCACTAATGCAAACTTTCCTGGGCTCGCCCGCCAGCACGTGCGTAGTGTGGTAACGGCCAATACACAGAGCCGGATAGGACGGAAGTAATTGCACCGTATACAAATTGCAAAATTACACAAAATACATATAAAGACCCTTAAAATATGATGGGGCATGAGGGTGAGTATTTACAATAAACACACACGTGTGAAAACAAGCTTAGGTTGCACGGATGCCGCTGGATAATGTTCATAGCAGACCACGTGGTGCAGACGAAATTGCAATATTTCTTCTTGAAAACTGCAAATTAAATTCAGACAAAATATTATTCTGAGAGAGAAAATTATCCTCTTTATGATTTAAGTGATTGCAGGCGTGTAGCAGGCCCGATGGTGGCAAAATCTAACATTAAAGTGACCGCATGATCAAATACAAAAGCATCCATTTAAGTGGAAATTACACGGAACCTTGACGAAATTTAAGACAGAACCCTGAATAAAAATATTGCACACATATTATATAAATAAGCTCTCAAAATGCATTAATGGTGGATACATAGACTTGGCGTCAGTTGGCCACGTGGTTGTACGTGACGTTGCTGTAAAATATTCAAACATGAAAAATACCCTTAAATACATATATGAAAACTAAGCCCTTGAAATTGCACGCAGCAATAATACAGAAATTACCATGAAACCCATTTAGCAGAAGTGGATGGCGCTTGATTCAAGTTTCACGGGTCACGTGACCTCTCCTGACATATTTTTCCTCCTTCTCCTCGATTAAGTTGAAAATGCCACACAGGAGAAATAAATTAGTTAAGCGGAAGCATAATGCTGGGGAAATGTCTCACAAAACCTACACAAGCAAAGGTTAACGGTATACTAAAATTGTTATTGAAATCTACATCAGTGAACAAAAAGTTGTAGTGTGCACATGACAGTGTCTTACCTCGCCAGCTCTCCTAGACAAACTGTCCAGAGGTAAGCATCGCACGGACTTACCATGGCTGCCTACAGGGTTCACATAAGCGGAGGTGCTATGCACGCAGAGTAAAATATTTTTAGTTTGAAAAATAAAAGTGGCACAAATTTAATTAAATATAAGATTTTGCATTTTTATAATTTTCTTATGGATTTTCACATTAATTCAGTATCTCTTTATTACGGCGTTTAAGCCGGAATATCAGTGTTCTTAATCTCGATGCTGCGGGCATTTTGAATTTCATAACCAAAAATTTAGAAAATAACAACATTGTGAAACATTTTAAAACATATCAAGCCCTGAAAATAATACAAGACACACTTTACACAGCAAAAAAATATTTATGTGAAAGTTAAAAAAAATTGGCCTCTTTGCGCACGTGCGTAGTGAGCACCGTCATGGGCTGTAGGGCCGCTGGCTGTTAGCCGGTGTCAAAACAAATAGCAAAATGTATTTCCTTGCATTCTTCTATACATATGTGTGTTCAAACTTTATGGACAACCTGTATTATTCACTTGCTACAAGGGCTGAAAAAGATAATAAATGTAAAGCAGAATGAAGCTCAGAAATAAACAAAGATAAAAAACATGCTTAACACCTAGTTTCTTTCTTCCTGGGAAAATAACAAGAGACTACGACCTACACACCATATTTTGTGCTGATCAGATAAAAAAAAGCTAAATATTTTTAACATTTTACAATGAAACATATTTTTATGAGTGCTATGCAGAAATAAACATTTCAATATGAGAAGTTTACTTCAAAATATTGAACCACAACTCACTTTAATAACACTTTCGTTAAATTACTTCTTACTAGCTGTTGCCAAAACAACACTGCTGTCATTTTTTAATTCGTAACATATTATTAAATTAATATTATAATTTACAGAAAATATATAATTAAAACTTTCATTTAATGCAATATAGAATATGTACATTAATGTTAATAACAATATTAAATGTTTGCTATATATAATTTATTCAAAAGACAGGCAGACATGTCAAACCTGGGGGGATTTTTCAAAGGCTTGTTTCAAAAAGCATGAAGCTCCCATGAATGGAATTTTATAATTTAGCATAACTATAATTAATTTATGCTTATAATTTCCAAATTGTTAAGTTTCCATGTACATCCCCATTCCCCTGTAACCTCTCACAACGATCCCTGACCAGGCTACTGATTCAGCACATCTGGAATAACAATGTCGTGTTTACAAACAAAGTATCCCTGTCACTATATCTGATTATATCAAATGGATACAAAAAAAAAACAAAGTAATTTCAGTACTTAATCTTCATTCTTTCTTGATAGTGCAACTCTAATATTGTCAATGGAATGAATATTACAGTAGACGAACATATAAATGGAATTAATTTCTGAGTCCGTTACAAAAACTGCTTGTTCGACTACCCTATATAACAGCATGCCCTAAATCTGATGATGCAATTTTTATTGACAAAGTATCACCTTAAAACGTATATTATAATGGCAATGACAATGGTCTTTGTCATTTGTCAAACAATAGTCAACTAAGTGGATGGAAAAAGGACATCACAAATTGCAGAACAATGAGCTACAAAGAAACAAAGAGCCCACCAGTCAATTGAACATCAGTAACAAACACATGCACCATCTAAAATTTCTTCCATCATGGAAAGAAAAAAGAAAAAAAAACACAAAGAGACTAAGGGCTGCATGCTGTTTTTGCACTGATCAGGCAACAAAAATATTAATATTTTTAACACATTACAACAAAATGTTTTTTTTTAAAAAGTTACATGAAAATATAAATATTTATATACGAGATGTTTATAAATAGCATACCAAAACTCGATTTAATAACATTTTACATGTAAACTACTGTATTTCTTACTAGCCATAGCCAACACACACTTCACTGCTGTCACTGTTTCTAATTTATATTGATTACAAAGCAATACTCTAATTTATAGACAATATATACGTAAATGTTTCATTTAATCAAAAACAGAATATTTTAATGTTAATAACCATATATAATGATTCATTCCTATGATTTATTTAAAAGATAGGCAGAGCTGTCAAACCTGGGGCGATTTTTCATAGGTTTGTGTCACAAAATGTTAAGATACCATGAACAGACTATACAGTATAAATTTGAAGTATATGTCGATGAACACTGAAGAAGCAACTGTGATTTTATTTCATTTTATGTTTTTATTACAAATTTTAATTTTAAAAATATACTTACATTATTATGAGTTCCAAAATACAGTATATAATATTATACATTCATAAAATGTAGGCCCATCCAATAGGGCTTGAAATTACACTTTATACAGGTCTGAAGCACTCATAGATCCTTAGAAAATGATATTCAAAGTTATCATGGTGTAATAATTTCTAAACTGTTGACAAATAAAAAAATCAAAAACTCAAAAATTTATGGTCTAGTATTTTTAAAAATACACAATTTGTTTTATTTCATGGTAAGGTACGAACACACAAAAAATAACATTATCTGTGATATCAAAGTTTTGTGCAAATCCAAGTTGATTTGTCCCGAGCTGACCGTAAAATGAAAATCAACCAAGCAATGTCAATCACAGTCATAAAAATTGCATCATGGAACACCAGTGCAGACGAGAACAGATGGGGCAACAATAGAAAAAATCATCTCAGCAGACAATTACAGAAAAATGAAATACTGCAACACTGATACAAATAAATCTCAAAATGAAGATTCACGACAACAAAAAAGTGCTAACACAAAACTTCACAATATTTTGGTGTCTGGAATCTCTATTCCTTTTGAGGAAAGATACTGGATGCAATAAACCAGATGTAAAAAAATGTGTTAATAAAAAAATTATTTCCTCACAAAATGAATTGTTAGTAAAATATGAAACTATGTCCCTGTAGGTACTTCAAGTCTTTCAAGGGGGCACACTAAGAATAATAGTTTAATAATGCAAAAGCTATCACTTTATGGCCTTTTGGCAGTAAGCAGAGGACCTAACTTATTATTAAATATTTATGAAAATTGCTTACCTTTATCACTGAAATCATCTACAAGAATGATTTGTTTAAGTAAATGTGCTGGTGAACGATTAAGTACACTATAAATAGTTCTTAAGAGGGAGCTCCAAGCCTCATTTGTAAATATAATTATAATGCTGGCAGAGGGCAAATCTGAACCATACTTAACATTCTTGCACCTGTAACCAGAAACATGTAAAAATAAACAATAAAATTCAATGAAAACACAAATTTCCATGCAAACTGCAAAGTACATTAACCAATAACACATTTTGAGGAAAACTTGTACAAAATTCCAGCTTAATTTCAAAGATTTGAAAGTTTGAAAAATTTGGGCTGGTAACCAAGCATCCCCTTAAAATTGGGTGAAAACTTCAAAAACAATACTGTAAGTAGAAATACCAGAAACTGAAGAGTGATTACAAACTCCTATATAAAATAGCAATTAAATATACGTGTTTCGGAAACATGTGACCAAACTGTGCCGAGGGATTGCTGACATGAAAAGAAATTGAAATATGACATCTATGGTCCATCTCAAATAATGATTTTGGAAGCCCTTAAATGCTGAGTCCGGAAAGCATATTATGTAGGATATTATGAAAAATACTTACATTACAGGAACAAAAGTTAGTATACAAATTAAACCAATATCTTGGATAAAATGAAGGTATGGTACATCGTACTCACCCCCATCATGTAAAAAATAGCAGTTTGCACCCTATTATTGCATATAACTATTTTACCTTGAGGTACAATTGATGTATGATGCCATTGTATTAAACAGTACATCATAATTAGCAAAAAAAAGCACTCTTTTTGCATTTCTCTATGACCCACCTTTTTTGTGTAAACCCCACACAAAAGTTTCAGTTGTAGCAATATTATGGTCTGGTGGATAGGCAACACATCAGACACGCGGAGGTAAACACATGCTGGATGTAATATGGCGTAGCATGCTGAATAATTATTGCCCAGAAAAATAGGCAGCAAATAAATTACAATTAGTAAATGTGCTGCACCGACGTTTAGTTGTGTTTGATGACAAATTATGAAGCAACAAGGTATAAACATTTCTGTGCAACTGCTTAACTATGGCCATTCTGCAGATACTGTAAACAAAAGTTTTTGCAGGGTTTGCTTAAGTACGAAGACGGCGAGACATCCTACCGGAAAACATTAACTTTGTACTACAGTAAGTGTTTTATTTACCTGAATTTGGCTTGCAATAGTGAATGCACTCTGTTTAACGTCATAGCAGTTTCCCACCCTTCCCCAACGTTGTCGTTGCCCTTCCTTGATGCCAGAGCAGACTCTTATTCACAGCTTGTCACCATGTAGTTTCATTACAGCAAGAAAGGGACATGGCATACTACACTAATTCGGAAATGATGGACATGGTGTCAGTATATGGAAAAGGGAGAGAAAATGGAAGGGAAGCTATACGTTTGTGCAGCCAACAATATCCTGCATGATGTCAGCCTAAATGTCATACATTCGTAAACACCAGACAAGAACTACGAGAAACAGGCACGTTTTGAAGGCGAGGTGGACCAGGTCAACAGAAAAGCATTCAAACTCCACGTTTTGAAGAGAGAGTCTTGGAGAGCGCAGAGGAAAACACTTCTACTAGCACCAGTGCTATAGCACATGCAATGGATGCATCAAATGTGACAGTATGGTATGTACATAATACATGAACAGCTGCTGTGACAATACATCATGTGAAAGGTGCAAGCATTACAGCCATCGGATTATGCCCCTCGTCGAGATTTTTGCCAGTGGTTATGTAAGAAAGTGCGAGTTGTATGAATCTCGAATATATGAAAGACTAGGACCGCCTGTAGTAATTTTCAGTCGCTCTGTTTTGGGTCACTCAATGTGCATGCTTTAATGTAATATGTGGACGTCTTGATTAAGTGTGTATTGTTTGTTATGTACTATGTATGCTAAGTATTATGAACATTTATATGTGTAGCTCCAGAAAAGTGATTACATGTCAATTTGGTCCACTATGATTCCTGAAGCATAAGTGAAGTGAGTGTGGAGGGCTGCAAAAATTTACGAAACGTTAAGGGAACCCGTTCCACATAATGCAGGTACATGGATGTGGCCTTCTGTGCTGGCTCTGTTGTGCTCCATGAAGCTGTGCGTGCACATTTGCATATATTCATTTAAGATTTTTAATACCTATCTTTTTATTCTACTGTATTTCTGCAATATGTTTTGCTCTACCATTTCCCTGATCTCAGTAACATTCCCCACAGCAATTATAAAAAAAAATTGGTGCTTATGATAAAGTAGATTACAGCAGTAAGAATGCTGTACATTTAATGTTTGCAAAGCGTACCATGTTGAAATTGTCAATCACGTTATATTGTATTTTGTGTATTAAAATTTTGATATAGCTGCAGGTGTTCACTCGAATTTCTTCCCACCATACATACACTCGCAATTAGGCTACCGCCCGGTGGCGAGCTCTCTCACCTATCCTTCACCCAACCAACTCCTTTTACACTCCCTTCCTGAATTTACCAACCCCTCTCACAGATACCAATTCCTCCCTCAACACATTCCACTCCCTCACAGACCTCACAAGCATGGACTGCCTACCCCGCTCCGTTCTCCACCACACCCTCTGAAGCTTCTCACTGTTGTTTCCTCTTCCTCTAAACACCCCCTTACTTAGCATGCAGTGTAGCGCTCCCCATCCTCCCTCTTCATTCACCACCCTGTACATCCTGACTAGCCGTTCAACTTTCCTCCTGTCCTTCAATGAGCTCCACCCCATTTCTCTCATCATCACTGATGGCCTATAGTTCCCTTCTTCCTCACCATCTTGCCCCTGCCTTCTCCACCTACCCTTCACCCATCTTGCTGCCTTTCTCTGCACCTTTTCCAGTTCTCGCACCTCCACCTCCCCATATGGGTCCCATACTGCTGCAGCATATTCTAACATTGGCCGTACCATTGTGCCATTCGCCTTCACCTCACAGCTGACTCCATTCAGCACCCTTCCCAGCATACCCAGAGATCTTCTTCTCTTTGCAACCACCCTCTCTACCTGTTTTTTTCCACCTGAGGTCTCCCTGCAGTACAATCCCTAGATACTTATATTCGCTGCTTCTTCCATCTCTTGTCCCTCCCATCTGTACATATCCCTGCTTATCATGTTCTTCTCTCCTACCTCAGCATATACAACACAATCTCTGCAAACAATCTGATTTTTCCCCTAATCCCCAAATCCATGTCATTTACCATTATGGTAAATAACAAAGGACCCAGCACGCTTCCCTGGGGTACCCCTGACGTAATCTCCTCTTCCTCCGATATTGCCTCGCCCCCTGAAGAAGTCCCCTATCCATTCCACTAACCTCCTGTCAGGTATCAGCGCCTCCACTTTCCTCATCAATGTCCCATGGGGCATCTTATCAAATGCCTTCTCAAAATCTATTAAGCAGGCACCCACCTGCTTCCCCTCATCCACTACCTGCACCAGATCCTCTAATAACCCAGCCAGATAAGTCTCACATGAGTATCCCCTTCTGAAACCATGCTGGGACTCCTCCAACCAATTTCTATTGTTCATAACCCTCACCACATACTGCACCACCAGCATCTCCATTACTTTTCCTGTACTTGATGTGAGACTCACCGGTCTGTAGCTGCCAGACATCCCCCTATCCACTCCCTGCTTGTGTATAGGTACCACCATAGAATACTTCCAATCTTGTGGTAACTTACCCTCTACTATGGACTTTTTAAACAGTACTTCTAAATATTTCGCCAACTCCCTGCCACCAAACTTTAGTGCTGCATTTCTTATCCCATCTGGTCCCCCTGCCTTACTGCTCTCCAAATCCCTAATTACCTTTTCTATCTCCCACTCCCTCATCTTAAATTCACTAAACACCCCCCCCCCCCCGAACCCTGTTTGTCCCCCTTTCCAACCCTCCTTTGTCTCAAACACCAAGTACTGTCCTTGTAGCATCTAAAATTTTTCTTGGTCATTTGTCGCATGCTTACCATCCCTTCCTGTTAGCAGAGGGATCAATTCGTCTCCTCCCCTTAACCTCCTAACATACCTAAACAATTTCCCCCATTCCTTGCCTTTTCCTTCTTCCACCATGTTCCCCAGAAATACATTCTTTATCTGTTTGTTCTTCCTTTCAAGCTCCCTACCCATTTGTTTCATCATTTCCTTAGATCTTATCATTACTTCATTTCTCCACTTGGCATGTAATTTTCTGCATTTCTTCTTCATTTTCAAAATCTCCTGTCCATAATATGGCAGATCTCCCCCAGTCCATAACCTTTTCATTGGCACAAATTTCTCCAACATAACCTCCATTAATCCTCTAAACTCCTTCCACAGCCCCTCTACACCCTCCTCCATACCATTTTTTAAACCTGTCTCTCAGGAATATTTCTGCCCCCTTCTGGTCTCCTCTCCCATACTGCCACACCAACCTTTCTCCCATTTGCACTTCCCTCATCCTGCCAATCCCAATTTCCACAACCGGGATATGATGGTCACTTATACCATCCAAATCTATTGCACCAACTACAACATTCCTAGGTCTGACCAACACCACATCCAGCACTGACCCAACACCCTCCTCATTCCATCTCATAATTGTTTCTACTACCTGGACTAATCCTCTGTTGACAAACTGTGCTTCCATTCTCTGCCTCATGCTACCCATTCCTTCTGCACCCTCTACCCATTTCACCACTGGCATATACAAATCCCCTGCTACAACAACCCACTGCCTGTCCTTTAGTCTATTGACTCTCTCCTTGATCATCTCAATTGCCTGCCATCCCTGTCCTGGTGGTCTATACGCTGCCAGCAAAGTAATACTCCTATTACAACTAAAACTCAGTTTAATTTTCATTACCTCGACATCCTCACTAACCCATTCTATCGCCCCTCTTAGCCCTTTTCTTACACACACCATTATTCCTCCTCCTCTCCCTTCCCTGTCTCTTCTGAAGATGGTGAACTTATCCTGCCTACACTCAATGTCCAGTACTTCCTCAGTCAACCAAGTCTCCACAACTACCACTATATCCACCCCATATCCTTCAACCTTTCCCAGAAGCCCTTCAGCTTGTTGTACACACTCCTACAGTTCACCCCATTAACTTTATACTAGTACTCTGCTTTACCATCCTACATTGCTTACCTCCTCTCTCCACCCCTGTTATCCTCTCCATTTCTCTCCCCTTCCGTTTCCATGCTTATAACTGATCGCTATTTCAACAACTGTTGCTCTGCCCTGACCTTCTCCATGCAGCCAGCTACTTCCCTACCTAGCAAATCACATAGAATCCTCTTTCCCTGCTCTGTCAGGTGAACCTGGTCCTTCCCTACACTTTCCCAGCCTACCCATTTCCTACTATCTATAAATGTAGCCCCCAAATCACTACACACCCTCTCATATACCTCACTCGCAGCCACTGCCTTCCTATAGGATACTCCTCTCCTAACCAGCATGCCACTGACTACTGCCCTATCCTGGGAACTTCTCCCGCACTTTCCTCAGCAATCCCCTGAGGTCCCGCTCTACCTCCTGCCCCACCTCCCTATGAGCCAGGTCATTTCCCCCTACATAAATGAGAACAACCTTTGCCACCCTGCTCACTAATACAATTTACATGATTCACCATTGTTCTTTCAAATCTCAAAATGCCAAACTGCCATGAACCAAAGTGAAGCAAAAGGAATACAAATGTACTGCCAGTTCATTACATTTCTAATTACACTAGTGTAGCTAGATTATGGAAAGTGCAGTCAGTGGTTGAGCGAGTTTTGTGTGCCTTCGTGAATCTTTTTGAATTTCGCCATGTGAAAATTTCCACTTTCATGACATAAAGAAGATCACATGTTTTGGGAATCGGAAATGAATAGATTTGAGTGCCCTATATTTTGAGTTACAACCAATGTTTGGCTTTGTCTTAAAAGTATTTAGTTGATCCCGCATTACTCTAACTGAAATGACCATTGTCAACTATTTCTTCCCATGGCAATGGTCCATCAGTAACACTTACCAGTTGTAAAAAATATAATATACAGTGCAATGCTAAAAAGTCTTTTCAGAAAGTAACATGGTTTGAAAGAACTTACTTGTGTGTGACCTTTATTTGTAAGTTTTGACATACGGTTGTTTACTTACAATGCATCCACACCAGTATTTGGGTTGCATGAGCCATTTTATCTGCAAAACGTCCTTGAAGTTTACTCTGCTTTCTGTAGCAAGGTGAGTTCGTTTAATGTTTTTATTTCCCATGATGGTAATGGTAGTAGGTGTTAGTTTTTGTTTACCCAAACCTTGAAATTTTTGGAACTTTGTACCTCTATAGTCTGTAGACTACCAACTAGCTCCAGAAAAGTGACTTTATGCAAATCTGCACCATGCTGCTGCCCGAATGCAAGCGGATCAAGTGTGGCTTTGCACACTAGCTTCGTTCACACTTTGGGAGGCAGACTAGCACACACTTGCCCAACTTGTCATTTATAAAGCTAATTTGTGGATTTAGGCCTATTTAACATGTTTTGCACCCTTCAACATATGAAGTGATATTTTTTTTATCCTTTAATTTTTGTAATCTTCATAGTCCTCTCCACTATCTATCTCAGTACATAAGGTACCTGAAATATAAAAACAAATCTATGTGATTATATTTCAACGTGATAAGTACGGCAGATACAGAACTACAATTTTCCAGATTTTTTTTATTTCTCAGAAAAGCCCCTAATCTTTATAATTAACCTCCCAGCTACTGTGAATAACAGTATGTGTGATGACCCAATAATGTATTAGACATGTTTAATGTATGATGGGCAACTTATTGGTACTGTTCACTTATCGTACTTGTTTGATGTAATTTTTACCATCACCTCATCAGCTAACAGAGTATAGTATTATTTATAAAATTGTAGCAAGGGTTCTATTATAAGATTTTTGTTAAATATTGAGCGGGCAGGCAGGACCATGAAGAGAGTGGCTGGCCACTTGTGGCACACATGCTGCCTAGGCAGCCAGGGAGGTTTCTCCCTTCCACCCCTCCTCTTTTTTTGCTCCTAGATTAGGGATAGGAGGTAAAATAAGATTGTTTGTGGAAGACTGTGTGCTGTATACAGAGGTAGGTGGGGATAACAAGCAGCAGGATGATACTGACCAAGTGCAGAGGTGGACAGTAGAATTAAATTAAATTCAATGACAGGGAAACCAACAAAGTGAAAATTACAAGGAAAAGGGTTAAATGCTGGGGCAGTTAGAGATAGAGGCTGTGACGTTAGCACCGTCGCATTATGTTTATTTACTGCCCTCTATTTCTGTGCAGTGGTGTACTCTTTACTCAGGTTGGCTACCATCCTTTCTCATCTCTGTTCTCCCTTCCTCCCTTCGCCTTTCCCCTTCATTCATTATAATTCTTTGATTCGCAGTGGTAATTTATTTAAGGCTTTGCATGGCCCACTCTGCCTACTTTACGCCCTTTTGAAGTCTGCTACATTTTGCTGCTGGCGTGCACCTGCTAGATCTGTTTCAACCTGATGTCTTTAGCCGCACTTCAACTCGTCTAGCAGAGGTCAACACTGTTATCATGTTGTTGATCTGACTATTTTCCCTGTCACACTACAGAGTGATGGGGCACTTAAATCTGTAAGTAGCGGACAAGGTTAGGTTTGCAGTAGGGTTTCTTTAACGTTTTGGTCATTTGTGTGGCATAGTTGTGTTGTACCTTGAGTGTCCAGTAGTGCTAGTTCAATTCAAATTTCTTTTTTTTTGGCTGCCTTCAAAATTACATTTCGAACTATGATGTCGCATTGCTGTGTCCTTTTTTAACATGTCGTGTTTGCCGCCCAAGTTTAATATATGTTTGGTATTGCTCTGTTTACCCGACTTCATTAGGGTATTGTACGTTGTCATTTTTATCGGTCGGAGCTGTGACGAGTTCCATGCAACTGCCTCCCACTGTAGTTGTTTTTTTTTATATAACTTTAAAGGAAAAGGAGACTTTGATGGGCAATACTTTAGTGCCCTCCTGTCTCTCCGTTTTTAAAGTTAAATGGGTGCTAGGAAATATACTAAGTCAAGAAAGAATATAAATGTTTTAAGGTTGTTGTTTGGTACAGTAAAGTTTGGATCACTGTAATTTAATTGTTTGTTGTCATGGAGCTGAGAATCATTTTATATAATGTAAATGGTTTCCTTTGGTGCTCCGAGATAAATGGTGCATTTTATTGAATTGTATTAATTGTGTTAATTATTGATTATTCATTGTGATCTATTATTATTTACTGCTGTGATATTTTTTGCTAGTCTATTCATGGGTTTAGCCACTCAGTATTATTTGGTGTTTCGTTAAAATAAATAAGAGTTCAAAACTTGTTCTCTGCATGTAGTTATTTGTGATATGTCACAAGGCAGCATAAGTTAGGGTAGGCATCCAAATATAAGCACCTGGGAGTGGTGAAGCAGGGAGATCTTGCACGGAAGCAGCAGGTTCAGAGAGTGGTATCGAAGGGGAGAAAAACACTACGAATGTTGGGAAGGGTTCTGAAGGGAGTCAGCAATAGAAAGGTTGGCTAGGTTGTATAGGATGGTGAACATTAAAGGAGGATGGGGATGTTAGATGAACAATGATAATTATAAAGAATAGTGCAGTTTCCGAAAACAAAAGAAAATTTAACAGAAAATGGTGTAATTCTACTCTACTAATTACACAGAACACAAATTTACTAGGAGCATCAACATATTATCAATACATACCACAACTACGGTAGTGAGGAGGGCTATGTTTATTTGGGAAAATTTTGGGGTAAAACACGTAAAATGTATGTATAAAAAAAACTGAGTACACTGTAGCCTTGTTTTTATTGATATTGTTTATACACATCAACGTGTCAATGAAATAGTTATCTCGGTCATGACTAGCCAATTCCGCTTGGGTGCTCCCCAACCCGTAATTAATCTAGCGCATGCCTAAATGGTTGATCTCACCGAGGTGCATGAAAGCACAGCCTTCACAAGGGAAGAGGGCCGACAGCCACTAGGGTGGACTGACGGTTTTTCCCTGAAGACAGGACACGGTGAATGACAAATGAATACCCTTAATACATATTAAAATGAGTGATTACTTGGCATCACTAAAGTAAACTCGTCGGGGCTCACCCTCCAGCACGTGGTTAGTGTGGTGACGGCCTATATACAGAGCCGGCTAGGACGGGAGTAATTGTACCATACACTAATTACACAATTACATAGACCTTTGAATGATACATGAAATAAGACGGGACATGAGATAAATATTTACAATAAACACACACATGTGTGAAAACAAGCTTAGGTGGCGCGGATGCTGCTGGATGAAGTTCGTAGAAGACCACGTGGTGCAGGTGAAATTGCAAACTAAATTCAGATTAAATATTATTTGTGTTGAGCAAGTGATTCTCTTTACAATTAGTGTGGTTACAGGCATGTAACATGCCTGATGGCGGTGAAATCAAATATTACTGTGACAGCGTGGTCAAGTACAAAAAGCATCAATGTACGTGAAAAATACATTGAACCCTGAATAAAACTGACATAGAACCCTAAAATAAATTATTGCACATACAATGTTACATAAATAAGCTCTTAAAACGCAATGATGGCGTATACAAAGACTTGGCTTCGGTCGGCCACATGGTTATATGTGATGTTGCCGTAAAATATTCAAACACGAAAATTACCCTCAAATACATACATAAAAATAAAGCTCTTAAAATTGTGTGTAGCAATTATGCAGAAATTACAATGAAATGCCCAGACAGATGGTGTCTGATTCAAAATGAGCGGTTCGCATGACCTCTCCGACATCTTTCTCCTCCTTCTCCTCGATTAAGTTAAAAATGCCACAAGGACATAAGAAATTAATAAAGCGGGAGCATAATGCAGGGGAAAATGTTTCGCAAAAACGTACGCAAGCAAAGATTAACCGGTAAACTACATGGACTATGGAAACCTACATCAGTTAACAAAAGTTGTAGTGCGCACGTGACAGTGTCTTACCTCGCCAGCTCTCCCTCGACAGACTGTCCAGATACAAGTGTTGCACGGACCTATCATGGCCGCCTACGGAGTTCACATAAGCGGAAGTGCTATGCACGCTGAGTGAAATATTTTTTAAAGTGAGAATAAAATGGCACAAATTAAATTAGACATTGCGTTACATTTCTATAATTTTGTTACGAATTTCAATATTATTTTAAGGTGTCTTCGTGATGGCGTTCATGCCAAAATATTGAATGTTCTTAATCTCGGCGCCACAGGCACTTTGAATATTCATAACCAAACAATTAAAATTAGTACAAGCACTTTAAAACATTTTAAGACATATTAAACACTGTAAAGACAATATAACACATTTTACCTAGAAATTAAAATTTATAGGAAAGTTCAAAATTGTCGGCCTCTTTGCGCATGTGCGGTATACGTGGCACGTGAGCGCCATCATGGGCTCTAACGGAGCTGGCTGTTAGCCGGCGTCAACACGACACCCCATGTCCTCCTTCCAAGTTCCAAGAATGGAGTTGCAGCATAGCAGGTGTGCGTGGTCATATAAGTTTCCCCTTCCATACTGCCAGTTCCAGGAACACACTATTCGCTTACAACGTTCTGTTGTACTTCTCTTTAGTTCATGCCTTCGTGTCCATGTACTACACCTGTGTGTTTTATGTTACGGTGATGGAACTACTGCAGCAGGAATTAGTAACGGTGTGGGTGAGTCCTGCCCTGTTTTACAGGCGTTTAAATATTTGCCTCCAGGCTTATTAGAAAAAATTCCCGTGTTGAAAGACACAAATCAACCTTCCGTCGTTGCTTTTTGTGTAGCCTTAAATGCTGTGCTAATGTTAAACTTTTGCTCAAAACAACTAGTATATGCTGCTGCCATTTTTAAAGTTCCGGAGGACTTACATACCATTTTTGGGTAAGCTCGGGATGATAATTGGGACACAAGTCATTTATATAGCACTATATTTCAGACAGTAACAAGTAAAGTTGATATTACAAAATTAAGGATAAAGTTGTTAGAAATGCATCAATTTCCACATCAATCTATGAAAGAATTCATAGCTGGAATTATTGGGACTGTTGAAGTGTTAGGGTTACCTTGCCTCAAAGATTACTTTACCCAAATAATGTTTCTGTTCATAATACAGGGAACAATCCAGATTCAATATGATGTGACTAGGTCTATGCATGTGCTTATACCTGATTAGTTAGTTCCTTAGTTATCTTACCCAAGAGGTTCTTTAGAATTACACAGCAGGACAAATAACCTTTGAGAACATAACACATATGACTCATACAATTTGTATGAGAAGACACAAGAGACATAGTAAGACAAGAAAACCACTATTACCAATTCAACATACCACCATTTACTAATTATCAGTGCAGTAAAACCTACAAGGACACACCTAAGACATATTTGCAACAAAAGATGATTATCCTTTTACGACACAAAATAAATATGAAACAGACATCAGGCACTTATTCACACAAGAGACAATATTCAATCTATAGTACCTATATAATCCATATTAAATCAACCAAGAACAAAGGGACAAGATACTGATCTGTGTGTGGAAAGACTCTTTCTTAATTGCATTAAGAGATATTTAATTGAAATATTAACCAATGTAAAAGGAATCGCTTCTTGTGACATACACATTAAACCAATTAAGTATGTGAGAAAATAAACTTTCCTTTTAAACTATTTTGTGGCTAAAGGTTCAGGACCACAAGTGTGTAGACCTACACGTTGTGTTTTTAAACCTACTAAGGCAAGTTAAGATGTGATAAATGTGTGTTTCTACGGCAGGCATAAATTTACTGTTACGTGTGTCAACCACTATGTGTGAAAGGGCATGGCAGCTTTGTGGTTGTTAACACTGGTGGGTTTGTGTGTGTTTGCAAATATTGGATGTGAGAAATTTCTACATTCTAATAGTGAACTGTGTTTACGACAAATTTAATTATACGTCCGTTTATTTATCACAACGTAACTTTTCCCTAGGTCTTTGAAACAGTAATGTAACATGCTTTATTGTGATCTGAATGTTTACCACAATCCCAACAAATTACTACGCCCAGCCAGAAATTGTAAATAAATAATTATATATATACCTAGTAAAACCTAAAAACTTATGTAAAAAAAATTGAGCAGAATAAAATATATCGTAGGTCTATTTGTGTGCATGTTCACCACTATCCTTAAAGTTTGTCACTGCTATGTACAAAAAAATTAGCAACACGAGTTGCATGTTTGAATTACTGTCTTTTTTAATTGGACTGGTTGCTCCTTCGTTTTAATATTTATTCCAACTAAGGCCGTCCTTTTAAAGAAATAACCCGACACACATCAGTAACAATAGGTTAAATACTATTGTGCTTTCCACCACAGTTGTAACTGAATTCTTTGAACAGCTGTAAACAGTAAACAATGCATTTTACATAAAGGTAGTCACATGTCAGTGTTCATGTTTACGTGTAGCAGAAGGATACGTAATCAGTAACCAAAAGTACAAATTTAGCACGGCTTCAGAAAAGTCTCCACCAGTCGTGAATAGACTTCCTAGTGTAGGATGTTCATGGTAAAGTGAGCACTTTTGAAATCAACCTTAGAAAAATATCACTGCCCCTGCCTGCATGTATTTTAATGGACACACTGAGTGACATGCGCCCAGTAAAGTTGGTTACGGTGGATGGAAAGTAGTTCCATATCTCAACATTAAATAAAAAGTGTTTGGTAACCATTCATGATAATTTAAATTAATTATTATGCTGTTTTTTTTTTGTGTAAAAATTCTCAAATTTGTAAACTATTTACTTTTCTAAAAATTTCACATTTTCACTTGACCTACGCAAGAATAAAGTGATGAGGCTCACAACAATGTTAATTTTACATAAGGCGGAAGAATACATAACATACATACAAGTAGATCTTAAACAGTGCTTTCCAGTGTTCACTTTACAGTGAACAGCCTATAATAAACATATCAAACATATCCAGGTATTATTTATCAGATTTAAAAAAAAAAACCCTATTATTAAGAATTACCTTGCCAATATTATCAATACAAGTTACAAATACGATAGTTGTGAGGCCTATGAACATCAGGGAAATCGCACGGTAAAACGGGTGAAAAATATGTACGTTTTTGTAATAAAATTGTACCTCCCTATTTCCTTCTAGTTCATAGCCCTGCCGACTATCGTATTTGTAACTTGAATTGGTGATACTGTCCATTTATTTATTGTTTGGTTAGATATTTTTTGCAAATATGTGTGTTTTTGTGATAAAATATTACAATTATATCACGATTATCACGAAAATATGTTAAATTCCGAAACACCTAACCAAACAATACTCAAATTCACAATATTACCAATACACACACACAAACTGAGCTGCGCAAAAATACAAAAGAAGTAGTGACAGTGTACATCATTCTTCAAGGGTATTTTCAAGGCAAATAAGTACACTGAAAGACATGCAATGTACTGAAGAAACCCTTGTTCCTGCCTTTACCCAGTTTATTCCAGTGTAAGTGTATTTTTGAGATGTTTTATTGATTCATTCTCATGTGTTCCATCCTCACCTCATTTCACCAAGTGTTGTTGTGTTTATTCCACAGTCTATTTTCCGGTGTATTTTTATGAGCATGTACAGCAAGCGAGGTAAGAGCAGAGGATGTTTATGTGTTGATGTGTTAGCATGTAGTTCCTCCGCTACTTGCCTGCCCGCCAACACCAGCACGCACGCTGCATCACTCCAGTAGTAAGCTTCACAAGGTCTGGGAGATTGGACGTGCATCACCTGCATTCATGGATTTCGTGCCCGGGCAGCATACATCAGTTGCATCCAGTCATTAGTTTACCTGTAGTTTAATTTATTCAGGAACCTCTTTTCATTAGCCGCCTGGGACTCTCCGCCTCTCTCTTCCCCAGTGCTTGCATTGCCTGGGGAAGCTTAACGCACATGTAAGTCATTTTTTCCGGCTTCATACCATTTTGTCTAGAGGCCAGTAGGTTTACATCTGGCACCATTGTAAGTCATCTCCTAGAGAGACTTTTAGTGAACCAAATAAAATGCAACAGCAAGAAGATCACGTTGGTTTTATTTGGTAGCCGTAAGGCATTTAGGGGCGCTGGCCCCCAACTCCTGCCAAATTTCACAAGTATCATTTCAGTGTGCAAAGTGTTCATGTCTACTATGTAACTACTTAAACCAGTGATTAGGGTGTGTGAACAACCGATAGTTCACTACCTAGGATGCACCACAGCAATATTATATTCATACGAGGGTCAACAATACATCAGGAGGACTTCTGCCTTGGTCGTCGGCCGCACGACCCGAGATACATAGGATCAGCTCTATCGGTCATCGTGGCATCAGCATCTGGATGATGCCTGGTGCCCTGGGTAAAAACCCTTTACAACAATTACCTTTACTCCAGACTTACAGCAACTCAGACACCATTTTGACCTGACCTTACCGCCTTTTCCAGAGCATTGATGACAGTATCTCACACCACCTTGTCATATCACAGTGTGTTACAAAGTAACATGATGTTATACACCACCTTTTTATAAACAACGTCTCTGCAGAGGTAGACAAACTGCACAACCCAGATTAGTGGGAAATATTTTAAGCCTGGGGAAATCTTTAGTGCTGGGCTGATGCAGATTCCCGCTGTTCTTATTCTATGAACTAAACTGACAAACTGACACTTAATGAGGAAGGGCGGTGGGAAAAGCTACCCTGCTGAGAGATATCATCTACAGGAAGTGAAAGGGAGAGAGTGAGATGCCGTTCCCACCCCACTGTGGCTGCCTGCTGTGACAGGAGTGACCGGCGCTGTAAGAGCTAATCATCTACAGCTAGAACCCGGGCTGGAACCTGGATGTGCTCCGGAGATAAGAACCCTCGCAAGCAGCAGCGCCTAAACCTACGGGGCACTGCAGTGGAACTTGCCATTCCCATGTTAAATGGGGACCCGAGTAGGTTTTAAGTTGTTAGTAATGGGAGCATAAGGATCCAGGAATTTTCTAAAGTTCGGTTTTAGTATATTATTAACGTATTAGAAGGTAAATTTCTTGATTAATTATGAGGTTCATTTCGATTTGCGGGTTTTAAGTGTTATTCCGGGATTGAATGATTTTGATGCTTTTTTTCCAGATTTATTATTAAAATGTATCGGAAGTGAATCTGTTCTTCAGAGGATTGCCCTCGGAAGGTAGACGTATAACGTAATATTAATTGTTTAAGTAGCCCTGACTTAAGATTAAAAATATATTACTAAATATTTTTCAGTGATGCTTTTATTCTCCGATTTTGAAGTATTTATGTGAAATTAATTTACCTATTGTTTTGTATGTTTACTTAAAAGCATCAAATAGTCTACATAGTGTGACATTGACTTTAAAATATATTTGCAAAAAACTTTTGTTTACGAACATAAGTGAACAAATTATTGTACAAGTGAAAAGCTATTCATTTGTTCTTTTTTTTAATTTTTAGAAACAAGGTTAAAACATTAAAATGTACTGTATGTAGACAAATTTCTAAACATGCTCCGGAGGTAAATTTTTTTTAACGCCAATATCGCATTTCTAAATTACCTAAATTACAAAGTGTGCAGGTTGATAAACATAACAGCATTATGTTCATCAACACCGTAAAGGATTTGTTATAAAAATGTGTTCTTATAATTGCTGGGGAAATTTTGACACAATTTCTATGTACTGGGGAAATTTTTCCACGCTAGGAATTTTGTCCAAATCTGCGTGTCTGAACGGGGTTCTGCATTATATCTGCAATATGTATATTTATTCTACAAGGCTAGTAATACGTTACATAGTATTATCCTCTCAGAAGTATAGACCAGGTAAGCCTACAGTAATGTCCAATATCTTTGTACAACTATGTATTGAAAAAAGATCTTACGGATGCAATAAAACAAAACTACAAAAGAAAACAACAAATTCACCAGAATAAATATGTCCTGTAAATGTGGTTTTACACATTAAAGATTTGTTGCAAACAGCATTCTTTCATGTAATACCATTCAGCGACCCGATATAAATGTATTCTACATAAATCATGTGTTTTATAGCATAAGCACACCAATCTTTATAACCCTGCTCCCCATCACACTTTATATTAAAAAAAAAAAAAAAAAAACTACTGAAGCTCTGGGTGTATACAAGATCGCAATACTAAACATTTGTTTATAAGTGTGCCCAAGCTAATGATGTCAGGACGTTGAACGTCTAGTTGGTAATAGATTAAACGAGTAAAGCAATAACAGTAATTTGCTGGTTTGGATGTGTCAGATTTACGAGTGATTTATTGCCTCTTTTATGAAAAATAATACTGTTTGAAGTCTTCGTTGAAACAAGTGTGTGATAATAAGAGAGTATATATGATGTCATTCAGATGAGAATTATTTAATACGGAGCTAAAATATAAATATCTGGTGCATCATTGTGTTATCGAATGAAAATTGTATATGTACCATTGTGCAAACAATATGTTCCACGTCTGATAATGAAAATGAGCATGGTATTTCATGTTGGCAGAAAATGGATATGTTTGGTAACGGTAAATGTTGATACATTTAGGTAGAAATGTGTGTTTTCGGTGTAATAACGAGAGTTACAGTTAGGTAATATTAGGTCAGGATTCTGTAGCAGGTACCTAGTCTTTACCATTTGTAATTAATTATTGGATACATTTGATATTTGTAGTGACATGTAGAAATACGTTGTTGTAGGTAGGCCCTGTTAGGATAGGGTGGGCCTAGTATGTTTAGGCGGTATTCAATAAAGTTAAGCGTATAATGTAGCAGAAATATGCACCCATTACAGTGATTCATCCACACATGACCCATGATAAACAAGGTGTGGCTGAACAACCAAAAAATGTGATTCGTCGTTTATATATACGTTATTTTAGGTGCCAAGTAAGTAAATAATTGACTATTTTTTGTTCGAAATATGCATCCATTACAGTTATTCGCCCATACATGACCCGTGATAAACAAGGTGTGGCTGAACAACCAAAAATTTGATTCGTCGTTTAGATACGCGTTAATTTATGCGGCAAGTTGGTAAATAATTAACTATTTTTGTTTCGAAATATGCATCCATTACAGTTATTCGCCCACACACAACCTGTGATAAACAAGATACGGCTGATTTACTGAAAAATGTGTTTCGTCATTTACAAATACCAAATGTTAGTTTAGGCAGCAAGATAGTATTATATTGACTATGATACAAATGAGGTATCGCGTCATACACTTGGGCAGATGAGCCCGAGTGTACTTACACGATACCATATGTGGTATCAAGTAATAGGATAGAGCAGATGGGCTGTATCGTATTACCCGATACCATATGTGGTATCGGGTAGTTTAAAGGAGTGGATGGGCTCTATTGTAGTTCGCCATACAATCATCTAAAATGGCTGAAAAGGGTCCCCGCCCACAAACCCCCACATTCCCATGGATGCCCCGTTGGATTGTCGTAGGAAAGGGATGTAGCAATAGGAAAAACAGAATGACATCATCGACGGCATATTGGTGACGTCATAAGAAAAATGTAAACATCGTGGTATCGGGTTCTTAAAAATGCCCGAAGCCCCTCCAAAATTCCTAATAATTATGATTACTAATATTCATATTTAACATATCCAGGTAATTTTTTCCCCAATTTTCAAAAAAGCCCCTACTCTGGAATTTTACCACACATTTTCGAATGCCTTAACTCTATAGAAAAAACTATGAGCCATTTTTATTACTCACAGCGTATTACGAGGATCCGGCAGTGCTCGTGATAATGAAATCTTATCGCTTAAAATTAAATTGAAAGCTTCTTTCTTCATAACTTCTTTTGCACGACGTAGATCTTTGTCATTTAGAACAGCTGCAATACCATCTTCACCCAAACCGGGCACCACCATAAAGTTGTCTCTATTAATTTGTTCTTCAAATATGCTATCATTACTATTTAAAATGTCTTTATGGCCGATACTATTATTCTGCATTGTAAGTTGCTGAGCAGTCTCAACAGTTTTCATGTCCTTCAGCATTAAGCTACATAATAAACACCACATCAACAATACAAAAAATAACATTACAATCACAAAACACCTCCTCCCGCCAAGTCGCCGACACTGAAAACACCTGCACAACATTTCTGATCGTTCTGTAGACTTATTCATCACAAAAATGACGCTTCATTATTAAATTTTGGACAAATACATCCACAAGTTTATAGGACCTACGGCTTGAACTAATATAACCTATATTTTTGACAACCATAGATAACTGTTGACTAGTATCTCCTAACGAGCTATATAGTAAAGATAAGAAGGGTGACAGAGATTATATAACGCTCCAAACGGAAGATTACAGGAAACTTTCCCGCCATTTTCGTTTTAGTCAAAACATAGTCTGCAGATGCTTATTGTCATGTTGATACAGTGAATTAGACGTGATAAGTTTTTGAATATTAATATACTGTTACATTTGTTACGTTAACAGCTGCGTGTAAAGTGGCGTTGCTGTGTATGTGCGAAATTTAAAAAATTTGATGTGCAGACGGACATTGATAAGATATGGTTGTGGACCAGAAAAAATTAAATGAAGATAAATGTAAGAAAAACTAAGATAGTGAGGTTCACAAGGAAGAACATGGTAAGCAGGGACATGTACAGATGGGAGGGATAAGAGATAGAAGAAGAAGGTGAATATAAGCATCTAGGGATTGTACTGCAGGGAGACCTCAGGTGGAAAAAACAGGTAGAGAGGGTGGTTGCAAAGGGAAGAAGGGCTTTGTGTATGCTGGGAAGGGTGCTGAATGGAGTCAGCTGTGAGGTGAAGGAGAAGGCGTATGGCACAATGGTACGGCCAATGTTAGAATATGCCGCAGCAGTATGGGACCCGCATGTGGTGGTGGAGGTGCAAGAACTGGAAAAGGTGCAGAGAAAGGCAGCAAGATGGGTGAAGGGTAGGTGGAGAAGGCAGGGGCAAGATGGTGAGGAAGAAGGGAACTATAGGCCATCAGTGATGATGAGAGAAATGGGGTGGAGCTCATTGAAGGACAGGAGGAAAGTTGAACGGTTAGTCAGGATGTACAGGATGGTGAATGAAGAGGGAGGATGGGGAGGGCTACACTACAAGCTAAGTAAGGGGATGTTTAGAGGAAGAGGAAACAACAGTGAGAAGCTTCAGAGGATGTGGAGGAGAATGGAGCGGGGTAGGCAGTCCATACTTGTGAGGTCTGTGAGGGAGTGGAATGTGTTGAGGGAGGAATTGGTATCTGTGAGAGGGTTTGGTAAATTCAGGAAGGGAGTGTAAAAGGAGTTGGTTGGGTGAAGAAGAGTTGAGAGAGCTCTCCACCGGGCGGTAGCCTAATTGCAACTGTATATATATGTATATGTTAATGTGTATGATTCGTAAACAGCTGCGTGCATAGTGGCCATGCTGTGTGTGCGTGATTTCAAATATTTGATGTGCATTATTTATACATTTAAACGTGTGTTTCGTTAACTGTTGCGTGTAAAGTGACGTTGCTTTGTGTGTGAATTCAGATATTTGATAAGCATTGTTTATACGTTTTAACTCTGAACTGTTTTTATAACGAAGTTAATTATTTACATCCATGCCTGTTTATTTATTGAAACACAGTCGTGTAATGTGACTTGCCACAGTCCCAAAAATACTAATCCCAGCCCAATAAATTTTAATAAACCTAATAAACTGTAAGTAGCAATTCATAGAAATCTGCACAGAATAAAAGTTACCAAAGGCTTATTTGTGTGCATGTTCGACGCTATCTTTTAAGTTTGCATGGCAACAAATAAGCAACACGAGATGCGTGATTGATTTTAATGTGCCTTTTTCATTTGACTTTTTGCTCCTTCATTCCAAAATTTTATTTGAACTGGGGCCATCCTTTAAAAGAAATACTGATATCCCAACAAACATAAATAACAAAAGAATAAATACTGCAGTTGTTTACCTCGCAGTTATATCAGTCAAAAAATATTGACATGTAGTACATGTAATGTGCTATGTTGTAGAAAACATATATGTTAATTAAAATAACTGTAATAACTTTATCAATTCAGGCATTTTTAAAACGTTACAAAGCCGACCTAAATATTGCCAGAGTCATAAAACTATGAATATTCGAATGGAATGGTTTTTGAAAGAGGCTTATTGCTATTTTTTATCAGGGAAATTGTGGGGTATAACAAGTGGAAAATATGTACTACATAATAATATTTTCACATGGAAATATATGAATTGCCAAAAATTCATACCCAAACAAATACAAACACCTAAATTGATAGTGGGGAGGGCAACGAAGAACAGGGAAATTATATGGTAAAAAAGTGGAGAATATGTATTTCATAATAATATTTACACATGAAAAGACACGAATTGCCAGTAAGACACAACAAAACCATTACAAATACATAAATTAACAGTGGGGAGGGCAATGAACACCAGGAAAATTGTGGGGTAAAAAAATACCAAATATGTACATTTTAATTATAAACTTTTATCCCTCAGGTGAAATATTGATGCAAATCATAAAATCTGTGTTCTGTATTAATAATAGAGTGGATTTATACCATTTTCCGGATTTTTCTTTTCCATAAAGGCCCCTTTACTTTAGATTACCTCGACGATATTTTACTAAAATGTATGTAAATGTTTACATTTACATACATTTTGTATGTGTAAGCTCACCTGCTTTTCGTGAGCACCCACAAAATGTAATTTCCATGTCTGTCTCAATAAACGAAAATAATTATTTTGATTACGAGTTCAATCCACCAACTTTGTGTTTTGATGCCAGACTGCTGTAGTCTATAAATTATTACCAATGCAGATTCGAGCAGAAACACCACAGCTAATTGCACTTTTAGGTAATTATTCCGTATTGCGTATCGTAATGGGAAAATCATACAAACATTCAGTATGTACTATAAAGTATTCATCCCAATTGTTTACTTTGTAGTTTAGTGCAGGTTCGTGTATCCAGAAAAGTTACATTTTGCATATCCAAATTCGGCAACTATTGTTCCCTATTGTGTATCCAAGCGATTTTTTTCGCAAATTTTCTCTTGCGAATCGCAAGATGGTGTGCGCAGGATGTAAAATCACAATGTTGAACACCAGGCAAGTTATTCATTTTTCGCCAGACATAAACACGTTTCTCATCAAGAACGACATTCTCAAATCGACGATGCGGTGCGAAAAATACGGGGAAGGCGAAGCGAAATTGGTGAAAAACAGGGACTGGTTTTACTGGTGCCGATGACAAATGGAGGATGGTAATAAATGCAACTTTAAAGTGTCGGTGAAACAGGGTATTTTCATAGGAGATTCAAACTTGTCTCCGGGTAAGATAGTCGAGTTGTGTTTACTCTGGGGCCTGATAAAATACCCTCGACTGCAGACTATAGTGAACGAACTTTTGTGCTCGGGAAAGATGGTAGTCACCTGGTCGAGTTTCTGCTGCCAAGTGTGCATAGACTGGGTGTTGATGTATAGGCAAAGTGGTCGAGATACATGAGTCGAAATTTGTCAAACACAAGAACCACTCGGCCAGTGGGTCACTCTGGGCACAACGATAATTTCAGACTGCTGGCGCAGTTACAGCAACTTGTACTCTCACAGCTACTGTCACATGCTGGTGAATCACAGGTGGGAATTTATGTGCAGCGAAAAAAGAGGTATGGTAAACACTCGAAACATGCTAAAGATGAAGAGGAGAAAGACGTTGAGGGTGCACACACAAAACATCGAGCGAAGTTGGTGTTCTGTACGATACAGCATTCCCTGCTTTGTCCGACGAAAAAAATCTTGTGTCGGCTACCTGGCTGAGTATGTCTGGAAAAATAATAATTGGTACGGAGAACGACTGCATGCTTTGCGGATTCATGCCACCGACATGCACCATCGTAATCGGAGCAGAGGAGATGGCGGCAGAGGCTATCCCAATTTCGACAGGTATCTGTTTGTTATGGTTGTTTTTAATTTGCAGGCACGAGCAAGATTGAGATGCTATTGTAGTTGCAGTTTTATAAAGGTTTATTGAGTTGCTGTTGCCATTGCAGTATAAAATTAAAGTGTGATTGAATTGCTGCTTGTTTCAGTTTAAAGTGTGATTGAATACCTGTTGGTTACAGTTTAAATTAATTTTTATTCAGTTGCTGTTGCAGATTCACTTTTAAAAAATGATTGATTGTGTAGCTATTTGATTCAAGTTTAAATTAATGATTAATTGACTTTCTGTTTGATTCAGTTTAAATTAATGTTTAATTGAGTTACTGTCTGATTTAAGTGGCAGGTGCGAATGGGACAGTGTAGCTGTTTGTTTCTGTTTAAAAAAAGTTTGAATGACTTGCTGTTTGTATCAGTAAAAAAAAATTATGTTTTATTGACATGTTGTTTGTATAAACATTCATTCGCGATCTGGAAAATAGCCTTAAATAGTCGAGTGGGTTGTTATGGGTCTGACCAACGATGACGGATGTACTTACATCTGTCGCATACGCAAGACTTGGATCTGCCAGTTTCAATTATTGAGGTAAATTGATTTTTTATAAAATTACATTCATTCATGATCCCAAAAAGGCATAGCACGGTCGTGTCTGTCATGACCGATTCGGCTGGCGGCTGATGCTATTGCATATGCTGTAGCTTATGCGGACTTTGGACCTGCCAGTTTCGAGTGTGGAGGTAATTGATAAAAAAAGTGATTGCATATATATAACTTTAAAAGCTATATGGTTAATTATATTAAAAGTTGAATATTTTACTTTAGTGATTGCGTACAAGGGAAAAAATTATGTGTTAAACTGTTACATTTATTAAAAAAATCAATTTTTAACTGTACGATGTTTTACCATATTCTTTTTCGTGATTGCGTACATGTGAATCTTTATATAATAAGTGGTTTAAATTATTTTTTAAAAATATTAATTATTATTAAATATTCTCTTCAAAATAAATTAAAAAAATTGTGTACTGCGAATTGTGTGTATTTAAACAGGGGCACGAGGAAAAGGCGAAAAATAATAATTCTTTGGACTTGCGATAGGAAACTTTTAGCAATAGTTACATTTGGCAGCTGGATACACCACAAGAAACAAATGGGGGTACTTTACCCTAGATTCCATTTTCGGTTTGGATACACTATAGGAAATAGTTGGGTGTAGGTCGAAATTTCTCCCCCGACTCGGCTGGGTATGCAATTCGAAACAAATGGGGTGTGGCACCAATTTCCCCCTTCCTGCTTGGATATGCAATGTCATCCTTTTCGGTCTTGTATGTTTTGTTACCTGGATACGCAAAGGGAAACTTTTGGTAAAAACCAGCTTTTTCAAGGTGCGTTGGATATGCAGGGGGAAACTTTGTACTTTATTTGAACTTTTTCCTGGTAGTGGTTGGATAAGTAATTGGCGGTATTTGTCTCGACTTTTTTACCATTGGATACGTAAAGCAATAGTTTTTGAGCGATTTAGATACGCAATACGGAACAATCACCCACTTTTAATATTTCCAGCACACGATTAAATAATACATAAATCGTTTACATGCTCCCATGCATAGGTTTAAACTATGCAATCTCAAAATCTCAAACCTGCAGGTTTGTTTGATATTAACACAATTCTTCACGAAAGTAACATTCACAACCCTACACTATACAACTTCCCAGCGGTTTGTTTTATTGTATTTTTAACCTAGCAAAGCAAAATCCACAAATTAAATTTTATTTCCAGCCAGTAAGTGTTATAATGTCCAATGGTATTTTATTTGTCGATAATTTGGGGTACGTATGCATGATATTTCTTACTGCTACAACCTACCACAGACCTTCGTTTTGATTGAAAGAAAGATGGCAGACTGATAATCAAGTGGCCTCATCCCAGAAACACTTCCGCCACTCGGTTACTATATACCTCGTTGGTATAGGCTGTTCACCATAAAGTGAGCACTTTTGAAGCCCTAGTTAGTTTTTACTTTTAACCAATTTATATGCGTCCAAAACTTGTTAATGTAAACCCTGCCATATGAGTAATAAACACGGTTCATACATTCACCATACCCAAAATCAAAAGTCCGAGGCCGTAATGAAATGTATTTATTGGTTATTACATATGATGAAACAATTTCCAGGAGTGCTCACTATACCGCGAAGGGCCTATATATCCCTTCTTTTACTGGGGATGCTGGATTTTGATTCGACTAGTATGATAATCGATTTTATTTAATTAATCGATTAAATAGATACTCATTCTGTCCATTAGTTTTAAGTCATTATCGATTATTAACCTTAGATTATTTTTCAAATAGTGAACATATTTCATAAACATCGAAAATAGCAATTTTGAATGTCTGAAAAATATTCTCATATTGCCGTAGCAAGAAATGTTTACAACATTTTCAGTAAGGCTTGCATTTCTTCTTTGAAGTGCAAGGGCATGTCGAGAAGATGTTATACCAGAAAGAGTTTAATCTCAATCAAATTAGTTAAGTATTATGTTCCACTGTAGCACACATATCTATTTTTTTTACTACTTCCCATTTAAAAAAAAACTATATCGGCATTAAAATAAAGGGATTGTGCAAGTATCTCTACAACCAGTCAGTCCTCTGTCATTTCAAGTTAAGAGTTTGTTCGGGAAATTATAAGTTTCTAGTGAAAAAAAAGGAATTTAACTTTTGAGTGTTAAGCAGTTTTCACAATAGAGTGTTGCGATGTGGCCTGTCCCGTCCTATGCTTGCCGGCAGCGACGAGCGTAACTCGCATCTTCACAATAGAGCGACGTTCTGATACCGGCCGCCGGCGACACAGACCATACTGTCATTTGATATTGTGCAAAAAAGCATGCATTGAAATGCTAAAAAGTAATTAAATGCAGTGAAATTTTTTTCAAATTAATGAGCAAAATTGTTATTTTTCAGTGATATACACTTTTCTTTAATAAAAGTATTATATTAAAATTCTAAAAGAAGTTGTATAACATGAACGAATCTTCAGGCATCGGAAAACATACTTTTGTTTTCCTAAAGATAAGTGTAATTGATATAAATTTGGACTCCAATTAGTATATCTGCAAACTGTTTATATATGTTTTCAGATCTTTATCTCAGCTTCTCGCCACTTATATCTTAAAATATTATAAACAAACCATTCTTCTTCATTTCCATCATCGTAGAAAGGCCAAAGGATGCAACACCAAGATTGCATGCAACGCATTCGATGCCGACAGCAGCGACAATTCGCTGCTTCACTCTGATTGGCTGACACTCGAAGAACCGAATCCCGTCGCATCGCTCTGTGCCATAGAGAAACCAGCATTCAGCATTTGTGAAGTGGGTTCAATTTGCATTTGCGAAAGCCAACCTAGAACCTAGTAACTAGAAAAATCGAATAAAAACAATTCGATCATTCGATTGTGGCACTATATTATAATTCTCGATTTCGTATGTGGAGATGTGTACCGCGTTCCTCGCCCCTTCTCAGCCCATTCGCTGCCTCAGTACTTCGACGAATGGAGTACAGTGTTCATATCATCTTGTGTATTTGTTTTCATTAATGGCACTTTCAATTTATGTATAGTGTTCACATCAGATGTCACATGTACACTGCAGCGACCACGTGAGATTGTTTGTTTACCATGACGTGGTCATATTTGGCTTACTGAGCTATAGCCCTACTTGGGCCAGCCAATTTGACACCTGTTGGGATATTGTAAAAAGGGTTACATTAGGTTTTCAGGGGTGGTGAAGGCGAGGTCTAGGAATTATTATACCTGGTGGCGCCAGATGCCATCAAAGTGATGTCAATGTTGATGCTGAATCTCTTAACCTCGGGGTTGTGGGCCGTACTCATGGACCAATCTCCTCGCCATAGAAGTGTTGACCTCTACCCCAGAGATTGTTGCTCCAGATGAGTGATGTTTGATAAACGATAGCCCGTCGGTTGGCTATTAACCATTGTTGATCTTGGCGGGAAAAATACCTAACCCTTAAATGCGCGTACGTGGGCTGTCAGGGCCTCCCACACGCCCATACAATGCGAAACAAATCTCATAAACACTTGCAGATTAAATTACTTACCTAAGTTGAGTGAGCTGGTATTATAAGGGCCTGTCCCCTGACACACATGATGCGACGTAAATAAAGCATATACCGCTCAGTTCACAGTCATATTTATTATGTGGAATTAAATTCTCTACGATGAGGGCACTTTACATAAACACTGTTGGCTATTATAACCGGCCATGCTGTATAACTGACAAAACGTCTTATGACAAACAATGATTACTTGCACACTAAAGCTCCCCGGGGCAATGTTATTCCTGCAGAACGCCAGTTCTAACCCAAACCTATCTCGCCCGTGAAGATATTGTCCCAATGAACAAATGCACTGGCACCGAGACTGCCCATCATGCGAAGTAAGAGAAAAGACACATCCCCTATCTAAGGAAATGCAACAACAACAAACCCCAAGCAATCAATTTACCTTGGATAGATTTTTCATAACTATGACTGTTTGCTACGCATCCCTTTTAATATAAATACAATATCAACAGTGGTGCTCATAGACACAGTGGCATTTTATAATTTTATTTACGAAAAATTAGTAAATTCTAAACAGTGTAACCAACATAAACCAGTAGTGCAACTTGCCACACGTGACTTTAACGGATATGCTAACGGCACCACAATAGTGAATGTCAACATTCGAGATGAAACCATGCCTGTTCCCGCATTTATCATGCCAGACCTCAGGGAATACATCATTCTGGGAGTGCTGTGGCTCAACGACCAACTAGTTGTCATAAAGATTTTCCATGACTGCTTCCACTTCGGCAAGATACAGAGAAAAAATGTATGCCACCTGGGATACCATCAGCCCACCGTATTGGAAGACATCAAACTTGATGTGAACTGACCAGTACCAGCCCGTTCATCCCGCCGACAGCACAACTGCCAGAGCATCCACCGCCATGTGCGACGTCAGTGCTCCAGTCTGTTTTCCATGTACCAGTGTGCCATACATAAGTGCAGTGAAATGAAAGTGTTATGTTGTTGTTTACATTTATTAAATGCCTTTCTAAATATTAGTGTTCTGCAATATAGTATGTTCGTTATATATATGCCATAATGCCCTCATGTCACATGTCTTTGTTTATTTTTGAAGTGAAGTGTTATGTTATGTTCGGTTATAAAATTGTGTAACAAAATATTTGCATGTTTTATTAAGGAAATTGCTGTGTACACAAGTCGTGTGCACAGAATGCATACAAATAATAAGGTAACTACTACATGTTATGTTTGACAGTTGTGTTGTTTATCATTTTGAAGTGTAGTGTCCATGTTGTGTTTTGTTTGTAAAAATATTGTGTAATAAATTGCCTATATATTATTTTAAGGTAAGTGCTGTGTACAAAAGCCGTGTACACTGAATATAACAATAAGAGAGAAAATTGACATGTTGTGTTTTTACAGTTATAGTGATTTGTTTGTAGAGACATGTGTTCCCCGTAAGTCTCCTACGGTGTACTGTCCTATTCGGGGACATTGTGTGTTATCCCTGTAGGAATATTTAGAAGGTTTTGTAATTATTTATTTATATTTTTGCACATGAGTTATTTTTTTTAAGATGAACAGGTAACATAACCTAAAGACTGGCCAGTAGAGCTAAGTGGTGGAGGACACGAGCCAACTGTACGTCTACGGACTTTTGTCTGCAGACTAAACCAAGCATGCCCAGGAAGTGTATATTTCCTTTTACAGAGTTTTGTGCATTCTAACGTTCCACGATGTAAAGACAGTAATATTAAATGAACAGACAAATAAAGGTGAAATTAAATCCACAACATAAGAGACACACACCCCGTGTGAAAAGTGGTAAATTCTAGGTTAAGGATCGGACGAGAAGGACAGGGAATTGTAAACAAGCCAGTGCTGTTTACAATAGTTTTTATTTTACTCTGATATTTCCATACTACTAATTCTAGTGTCTTATGTATTGTTTTGTCATATTGGTGCCATTGTAATCTACATTCACACTTCATTTGATAATTTTTAAATGAATAACAGGATTTTGGGATGTAATGTAGGAAGCTTGCACCCAGATGCCAACTCCCATACTACAATATTATCAGTAGTGTCATTGTATCCAGTACAGTTGGTCGTGTATGAGTGCCCGCTCTGGGGACTTCAACTTTTTCTTTATGATCATGTAGATGCCATATTTATTTAATTTTACCAGAACCTTTTTAACCTTTTCGTTACACCGGAGTGTGCACCTTCCCCCAGTTTGGACCGGCTTGTATACGGCTGAACCTTAAATTTACAACTTAACCATTTTTGACAGCTTTTTGCCATTTTTGTACAGTTTAAGAACTCTCCAAGCTACAGTGGAGATGTCTTCATTTGTGCCTCAAATGGGGGTCTCTAAATAAATTGTGACATAATAATAAGTGCTTCATATGGATTTAATTACTGATTACTCTGACAACTCCATGTAATATTTTATCTTAAAAATGTACGACGAGTTTTTTACAGTGTACAGTGGCCGGAACAACCCACTACTATTTAGCAACATGTAAGGGAGGTCCACAACACCTACTATCCCAGGGATACAGAATTATAGCTTATCATACTTCAACTTTCATTAAGGAGGGAATGGCTGCTGCAGGATTGACGTCGGGACACCAGGGATGCCACATGGGCTGTTGGTCTTCACGACCCCAATTATTTCTCATGCTCTTCACTGGCACCCAAACCTGGTAATTATTTATCCAACATTCCATCCGGGTAACCTAACCTCCAAAACCCTGTGTTTCCATAATCTCAACTACAACAACCTACATGACTTCGATCAAACAGTTGCAGAAATGTTTCAAAGTAATGTCCAAGCCCACTAAATTGCTTCAGTAATGGGGAGAACCCTATACTGACCAGTCACAAAGAACTACTGTACACACAGGCCAGAGACTACACACATTATCACCATAATATGTTTGACACGCAGGTTAGTGAGATGTTAAGGGATGGTGTTAATGAGCCTGCTGGGAGTAACTATAATTCATCAATAACTTTGGCCCTTAAGAAAGATGGAACATAGAGATTTTGTGTTGATTTTCGCCTCATTAACCTAATAACTAAAAGTTCTGCACCACCAGTGATCAATGTCAACAGTGCTCTCAGCTTGCTTGGACCCACAATGATTGTCTTCATTTTATTTACATTTAGGCTACTGACAAGTACTAGTCACCCCTAGTGATCACCATAAAACTGCATTCACTACACCAGACATTATCAGTTTTGAGCAATGCCTTTTGGCCTGAAATGCGCACTAGCTACTTTTCAAGCTGTGATGGAACATGTGTTACATAATTATATTTGAATGTTCGTTGCTGCTTACCTAGATGATTGAGTAGTTTGGTCAAAAAGTTGGGTGGACCATTTGAACACCTTACTTTGGTAATAAAATGTTTTGCAACCGCAGGCCTGATATTTCAAACCACAAATGCCGCATTGGCAAGACGGAATTAAATTTCCTTTGGGCACATTGTAAATGACACCGGAAATCATCCCAGAGAAGAACATTCATGTATTATTGAAGAGTAGGACCCACCAAAAACTAGCAAACAGATGCATAAATTCTTTGGGCTAATAAATTGACTGCACCAAAACATCCATGGGTTCGCCTTCATAACTTCTCCACTTGCAGCACTGCTGTCAACACAAAATAAATTCCAGTGGACACAAACAGCTGCACAGGTTTTTGTAGAAATCAAACAACAGTTACGCCATTGTTTGTCTCTCTCTCTCTCTCTCTCACACACACACACACACACCTAGATCCCACTAGATACCTGTTTCTATAAACAGACACGAGACAGGAAGGGTTAGGGGCAGTGTTATTACAACTGAGTGACAATGGAGAACGTAACATTATTGGCTATGATAGTGCAATGTTCGGCCCCGTAGAATGGAGTTATGACGAAAACAAGAGGAAGAATCTAGCCATTGTGTAGGCCTTGAAACGGTACAGACATATCTTGGAATAACAATGGTTCATGCTCAGGATGAACAACCACAGCTTAATATGGCTTCATAAAATACGAGAGTCATGGTGAAAATTAACATGCTGGTCCATGCTCATGCAAGTATATGACTTCGTAGTCGAACACATCCTGGGAGTAGACGATAAACTCGCCAACATACACTCATGCTCCCCATGTCCAGAGATATGCGAAAAGACCCAGACAAATGGGAAAACATGTTGCCACCCGAAAGCCAGCCTAAGTTCAGTAATGAAAATGTGACACCATGGCTCAATTTAATACAGCTTGATGTCAACAGTAGGGAACAGCTAACTGCATTACAGCTGAAAGTGCACCTTTTACAAGCACAACAGGTCGTGCCAGAAGCAGTACAATGGTGTAACGTATGTGCACAAAGCATACAGAAAATCTGGCATGTGGTAAACAACCGCTTAGAAATACTTCCACCAGGTGACCAGGAAAACTGGAAAACATATTATGCCAGTGATGCTCCCCGCACAGTACTCTAGTACACATATGATAACCAACTAGCCGGACATCCCGGAGTAGAGCAAACGCAACACCAAATTGCAACCAAGTACCATTGTCCCGATATTACACGGAAGGTACGCAACTATGTGATGTGGTTTAGGACGTGTAATATTTACAAAGCATGTTATTCAGATTAAATACAATAACCATTAGTACCAACAGAGCCATTCGATACTGTAGCCCTAGATTTAATGGGACCCTACCCTGGTAGTGCACAAAGAAAACTGTTCAATGTAGGTGTAATGGACATCTCTCAATTGACAGAAGCTTATGCTGTCAGAAGTATCAGAGCTGCCAACATTGCCAGAGTCCTGGAAAGTGAGGTTTTTCCCTGACCAATAATGGCATGCAATTCACCGGTCACAAGTGGCATAAATATTGCGGAAAATGGAAGACATAACATCTCTCTACAGCCCAGTACCATCTTAGGGTCAAACCTACCAAGTGAAGAAACCAGGACTAAAATAACTAAGCTAAGATTAAGTGTAGGAAACTACCCCAACACTTGAACACATCATTTTCCAGCTGCTCTGTTCTATTTATTAACATGTGTTAATGCAGCAACAGGAAAAAAACACCAGCTGAGATTTTACAGGGATGTAATCTCGCATGCCTGGGAGAACTGCCTCTCCCAGGAACATCATGGAAAGCATGCACAGACAAGAAATGCATAGGGAAATGATGTAACAAGTGCAGGAACAGCAAAACCAATACATCAAATCCTGGCTACCCACTATGCAACAGCCCTCGAGAGCACTTCAAGTGGAAGAATTTTTATATGTTCGCGGGCAAAAAAATCTTTTGTGCTAGTTTAGCGGCAAAATGGAGCGGAGCCTATCCCATTGCTAGCCCAGTGGGAAACACAACTTACACTGTGAAAGAAGTGCAAGCAAGGAGATTAAATTGCATTGTGAAGACATCCAAGCGACTAGTTAGGGAGTGTATGACAGACCACCTCCTCTTTCCCTGCTCAAGTGGTTGACATAGACGCCCCAGGATTGGAGGGTGCTGTCTCGGTGCTCGGCATCCCGGCACTCAATAAGGATCAAGCAGTCTCCAGTGAAGCTGCAAAGAATTTCAGTGCAACCACAACATAACAAATGCCACCTAGAACAGTTGTAATATGCCAAAATATTCCATCTTCACAGCCGATACCCAGCATCTCGATGCCCAATAAGGATCTCTTTGAACAAAATGTAGCACAATGGCAGATTTCGCGTCTCTCTCTGCCGATGATCATCGTCTTGACACCCAATAAGGGATAGGAGGAAGAATTGGAAGATGCATGGGGTACCCTGCCAACGGCTCCACCATTGCCTATAAGCATGATTCAGCTCGCCAGCATCAGCGTGCCCAGAGCTCCAACAGAAAACTCAACAAAATGGACTCAGTTACAGGAAAAAAAAGACGGGAAGCATTCAACCGTGGCACTGCTCCTGCCAGTCAGCATGGTGTTCCAGCCCACAACACAGCAGCCAAACGACACTATCCTGACTGCAACCTTGCCTGTCTTCCTGCACTCGATAAGGAAGTGGTGCCAGCCAGCAAATTGGTCTGGAAGGATGCACCAGGTAACACGAACCACTTGCCACCTACTACTACCAGTACAGCTGCATCACAGAAGCCATCTTAGGCTCACTAGCCGGGTCTCTTTGCACCCAGTATGGGACTGGTGGCAGATGGTGGGGAAATGGGTGGTTTACCCAATACAACACACAAATATCACGGAGGGACAGCAACGGGTACAGAAGCGACGACTCTGGCAACCCGTCTTGCCGACCACAGTGCGGCCGGCATATACCTCACAGCTACCAGTGTTGTCAGAGCAGCGCCACAGTACACCAGCTATGACAGCAAGCCAATGAGGTACTACAACCTCGGTGTCCAGTGATTGGGACTCATCAGTTCCAGTTGCGGCTGCGCCCCCGGAGTGGATCGCGTTGTTGCAGGATATCATGAACCTGCGTGGGTCGAATTATCTCCTAAGGGGGGAAGGGGTTGACACTGTCTGTGGTTAGCAGTCTAAACTTTGTTGACCCGTGCTCTATCTAGAGGTCCAGATAATAACATCCTGCAGTAGAGGGCTAGCTATGCAGCGCACTGCCAGAGGCCATCACCAGCCCTACATTTAAATGAATCAGTGCTACTTATATTGATGCCATAAGGCATAACTTTTTATGGCATGTGTAAATTTCAGTGCTGCGCATAGTTAAATTAGCCCAATAACAAAGCAGCCCCCAGTAAATGAATGTAGCATAATTCCAATTAAACTCTCATAGCAGTGAAGGTGCAAAGTGCCGACCATGTGATAACGTGGTTCTTGGCCATTCTGCATTATTTTGCAATTAGGTCTTTAGAATCACAAAAATAAGGGAACTTCATGACTAGCAGGGAGCCTGTTTATAAAAGCAATATTACAAATGATTTAAATTGTCATGTTAATCTATCCAGTATGATGTGCACCCTTCAAACTGTGCAAAACAAAATTATTTAAAAGTGTTTTGTAAAATTTTTACATTAATTTGTAAAGCACAAAATTAATAAAAAATACTTAATTACAAAGTTTGACATGTGCAGCTCAGCACTAGCCTGTTCACTGTACCATCTGTCACCACCACAGTCAACACAGGAGTACCGGACTGCATTAGTGCTGTGCAGTGCCCTGTGCTACTTGTGATAGTACAAGT